>JAWDJE010000003.1:237316099-238718599 GCA_035047345.1 Bradypodion ventrale
AGGGTGCGTGCCACGCACTACCAAGAACTCTTGTAGGGCACCAACCGGACAGATGTCTGCAATGGAACATCGTAGCAGTCGAACTCCACTGCCTACGCCGTGCTGATCAACTTTTGAGGACCGTATCCTCAACTGAGCCCACTCATTAGAAACATAGACATCGTCGAGTTCCAGTGCCCTACGAGTCGCATCCGCCTTAGACAGTAGTACCAACTCACTGATGCGGAGCGCTCCAAAGAAGGCCACCGTGGTAGCCGCATGAAAAAGAGCTGCCTCATACCTATCAAAACATAGGTTATGCCAGCCTCGTGCAAGGTGGGTAAGCACCCCTGGGGAAATAGGGTGACGAGTGTCCGGGCGGCGGCCACGTTCCCGTGTCCACCCCTCCAAAGCATGCCGTATGCGGAAATCATTCATGCTGTCAGCAAAACCCCTCACCTTGGCAATAAATGCCAGTGCTGACAGCCTGGATGCTATAGTGCGGGGAGCGAGGCCCTGACTGTGTAAATAAACCATGAATTGTAAAACTTGTTCCACTGGAATGGGCCACACCTCGGGCAACTGAAGTTGCGCACAAAAATTTATAAATTGAACGAAAGCATGACGATACGCCTTACGCGTGCGGGGCGCCAAGGACATGCCGATCGCCCGGTTCACCTCTCCTTGCCAAATGTCCAAATCTCGGCCGGGAGTGGCGAGGGGAATTCCTCTGCGTCCGGAGCCAAGGCGCGGAACCGGGGGATCTGCAGGCGGGATAAAGCATCAGCAATATCATTATTAATGCCTGGTACATGTCTGGCCCTAAAAAGCACATTGAGGCGTAGGCTACGTAACACGAATTGGCGAACTAAAGCCGTCACCCTGGGTGATTTAGAGGTCTGAGCATTGACAATGTGCACTACCGCAGCATTGTCACACCAAAAGTGAACCACAGAGTCGGCCCACTCCTCGCCCCATAGCATCAAAGCTCCCAGGATTGGAAAAAACTCAAGGAATGTAAGATCGCGGAGGCGATCCGTGCCCCGCCATGCTGGAGGCCATTGGCCATAAGCCCACCTCCCCTGGAAGTAAATCCCATATCCCAGGGAGCCGGAGGCATCCGACTGTACTTGAAACCTAGGGGAAACTAAAAGGTCGGATCTCCAAAAGGAGACTCCGTTGAAGTCCCGCAGGAATGAGAGCCAAACCAAAAGGTCAGCCCGTATGCCCCTGGTCAGTCGGACCCTATAATGGCGCCTTGTCAGGCCAGACATGGCGTCGCATAGGCACCGAGCAAATGCCCTGCCAGGCGTAACCACCCTGCAGGCAAAGTTAAGATGGCCATGTAGCACCTGAAGCTCACGAAGTGACACTTTATGTTTGGCCAGCAAGGCCAAAACCATCGCGGAGATCCGGGTGACCTTATCGATGGGTAACCGGGATGCCTGTGCGACCGTGTCAATTTCAATACCCAGAAATGTGTGGGTAGTGGATGGGCCCTCGGTCTTTTCGGGTGCTAAAGGGACACCCAGTTCCTGCATTAGCGTCTGAAATGTGGTGAGGAGACGCGTGCACGTGTCCAAGCCCCGTTCACCCCCGAACAAAAAGTCATCGAGGTAATGGGCTACAGACCGAGACCCGGACCTGCGAACAAAGGCCCACTGAAGGAAAGTGCTAAAGCGTTCAAATGCTGAACAGGATATAGAGCAGCCAAAAGGCATGGCCTTATCTACATAGAACTTCCCTTATCTACATAGAACTTCCCAATAGCTCAAAGTCCTCCGGGTGCACTGGCAACAATCAAAATGCCGATTTAATGTCGCATTTTGCCAGGAGGGCACCAGGACCACAAGAGTGCACCATTCGCAGGGCTTGGTCAAAGGACATATACCTGACCGAACAAAGGTCATCAGGGATAGCATCATTGACCGAATAACCCGCCGGGTACAATAAATGGTGGATTAAACGAAATTCCCCCGGGGCCTTTTTGGGTACCAAACCCAAGGGGGAGACCTTCAGGTTGGGAAAGGATGGTACAGAAAATGGGCCCGCCACCCTCTTGGCCTCAACCTCCTTAGCAATACTCAGGGCAGCCACCTCCTCTCTACCCTTCAGGGAAAGTAAATTGGGCGCATCTTGGGGTCCCCTCACTCCTTTGAATGGGATTCGGAAACCCCACTGAAAACCCTCGAGGAGGTACCTCGCGTCCTCTCTCCTTGGATAAGTTGAGAGCCATTGCTCCAACATATACACATTAACTCTGGATGGGGCCTTTTGTCTGGCTAGCTCCATCAGCAGAAGCTCTGCCCGCTCCCTGTCCACCTCTACCTCTGCCCCGTGACCCACAGGCCCGCGGACACGCGGCGGCGGCGTGGGGGCCAGCGCAAGAGGGACATTCATGTTTGTATCGGCACTGCCGCTTATTGCACACACCGCTAGCCGAGAAGCTCCAACACAGCAAGCGGGCTGGAACCCCCTGCCCCGCCAACTGGCGGGAAGCCTGCGTTGGAGCAGCTCGCTGAACGGCATGGCCACAATGGTACCTATCCCCAGGCGCCGGACGTGTGGGGGTCATGTACAATAGCCACAATTTCTGACAGGGCTCATCCCATCTCATCTCCGGGTGCAAGGGCACCCTCATTCCAAATTCCTCATCGTAAGCCAACCACGATGGGCCAGGAAAATCCACCATTGCCCTGTAAATATTGTCCAAATATTGGACCATAGGAATGGCCAGGTCAGGCCGGGCCCTGAGGTACACCGCCATATAAATAAGATATGCGGGCAACCAGTTGGCCCAGGTGCGTGGTGGCTTACGACGGCGGGACAGCTCTTTGTCTTTGTCATCCTGTCCCTCTCTCTCCTCCTTAGTGGGCTCACAGTTCAATAGGGAGAATATATCCACGTACTCCCCCCGCCAAATCTTTCCCCTCGTGACCTGGGACAAATGATCACCAAGGTGCAACAAATAACCAGCCGTCGGCAAGGCCGTCACCGGCACATTAGGTACCTGGGGCATACGCAGCGGAACCTGGACAGTCCCTGCAATGCCCGGCACTGCCCCGGGGGCGGAAACCCCCACCCCCAACGCTGTACCAGTATGGAACCAAGGGGCACTGGGACAGGCTGGCAACTGATGCCCACTCGCCTCGACTTGACGAGGCCATGGCCACTGAACCCCACCATTGGAAGTGGACTGTGATGTGGGTGCATTAACTTGAACCTGATACTCACTAGGTGCACCCCCGTGAGCAGCCCCCACTGGGGGTTCCAGCCCACGGCGGGCATCGGAGCTCAGGACTGGAACCGAGCTCTGGGGCCACACCTGACCACTCTCCTGCTGTAGCTCTGGACGAACAGGGAGCTGCGAGACACCGGCAGGAGCAGGCCGGAGCGTCTCAAGCAGCTCAACCCGGCTGGCCGCCTGTTGCAGTGCGGCGGCCGTCGAGGTAGCCGGTGGACCCGAAGGGCCCCCCGCAGAGAGTGAAGGGCCACTTGACATGGGGTTGTGTGCAATCCCCAAGGATGCCTCAAGCACAGCTAAACGGGTTAGCAATGCATCAACTGCCACAGATCCCCCAGTATAAAGTGGGCCGGGTGGGCCGGACGGCCCACCAGGCATTTGACCAGGAACCGCAAATAGAGACTTGGCCCGAATAGGGCCATGCCCAAAACTCCGGCCCATGAGGGGCCGGAGGGGGAACGTGCTGTGCACCAGCACCACCACCCCCGCTGACCGGGCCCATGGCCGGCAACTGCGGGCCGAGGGCCGAAGCCCCAGAAGGGCCGGTGGAAGGCTGGCTAGCCGAGGGCCAAGCAGCCTGCATCGCCCCACCGGTATCGGTGGAGGTAGTGCCCTGCCGCGTGGGCGCAGCCCTGGTCCTCCGACCTGAGGGCTGCCCCCCGCGTTGCGCAGGGCCAGCAAAAGTCCTCCCCGGTGGCCGCGGTTTCGTCGCCGGGGCCTTTCGTTTGGGAGGCATAGCAATAGCAATAGCAGGATCCCTATCCAGGGATCAACCGATGCCAAAAAACACAGAGCATCCAAGCCAAAGGCTCTGTGCAACTCCTTCCTTCCCAGCCGGGAAAGCCAAGGGCTAAAGAGCCGAAGAAGCGAAGGAACAGTGACGGAGAAAACTTCTCCTCTCCGTCGCTATTTTAAAATGGCAGCTCGGCTGCCTCGTGGCCACGCCCCCTAACTCACCCGGATGTCTGAGTCCGGGTGGGGGGCCCCGCAAAGAGCGTGGTGGCCATTTTGGCGCCGCGCTTTCATTTCTCTTGTCACCAAGACAGTCATCATCATCATCATCATCATCATCTCCTCCTCCTGCTCCTTCCCTCCTTCCTTCCTTCAAGTAAAGAAAAAAAATCCCTATCCTTGCTCCCTTCTGATTCTTCCTCCTTCCAGGAAGGAGGTTTCAAATTTTAATTTTTCTAAATTTAAGAGATGTCAGTGATGCCCTGATAGGTATTTAAAAACCTTTTTGCTTCCTCCCCCTGCCCCTCCCCATGGAGGAGCAAAAGACGTTTATATACACTTCTCAATATCATTAAGTGGCTAAGCCATCTGTTTAAACCACTTAAAGGTGCTGGAGAACTGAAACCAGATGAAAAATTGAAAGCAACGAGTTCCACTTGGGTGTGACTTTGTGATCGCACATGCTGGAAACAAAACAAAACAGTGATCCTACCTGCACCACTTTCAATCAATCAATCAATCAATCAATCAATCAATCAATCAATCAATCAATCAATCAATCAATCAGTTTAATTTATATCCCGCCTTTCCCGGCCAAAGGCCAAGTCAAGGCGGCTAACAGCATATGCAAATAGCAATAAAATAATAATACAGAGATACAATAAATTTACAATAGCGAGCAATACAAGTAAGCATGGTATCAAAATACAAAAACTACATAATTACATTGTAAACTACAGTAAAAAAACAGTATAATACAACAACAAACCCAGCATGGAAAAACCCCATGTCCGCCTTCACCTGCTTAGGATTCCCTGGAAATGATATTGAGAGATATCCTGCCTATCTCTCCAACCCGGAGGTTGTCCTTAAGTATCCATAATTATAGCCATTGATACTCTTGTCCTCCATGAACTTGTCTAATCCTTTCTTAAAGCTGTCAAGACTGACAGCTGTCACTACTTCTTCTGGCAGGGAGTTCCATAGACCAGTAATCCTCTGGGTGAAAAAGTACTTTCTCTTATTTGTTTGAGAACTAGTACCCAAAAGTTTCATGGAGTGTCCCCTAGTTCTAGTGTTATGCGATAGGGAAAACAGTTTTTCCATATATACTTTGTCCACACCGTGCATGATTTTATAAACTTCAATCAGGTCACCTCTTAGACGTCGTCGTTCAAGAGTGAAGAGGCCCAACCGTTGCAGCCTCAGATGGTAAGGAAGGTGTTCCAGTCCCCTAATCATTCTGGTTGCCCTCCTCTGCACTTTTTCCAGCTCCATAATATCCTTCTGGAGGTATGGCGACCAGAACTGTACACAGTATTCCAGATGGGGCCTCACCATAGATTTATAAAGAGGCAAAATGACACTTGCTGACTTATTTTCTATACCCTTCCTAATGATCCCTAGCATTGAGTTTGCTTTTTTCACTGCTGAGGCACACTGGGTTGACACCTTCATTCAGTTGTCCACCAGGACACCAAGGTCCCTTTCCTGGTTTGTCGCAGAGAGTTCATATATATTGGCACCAGAAAAAAAATGCAAGTAGGAATGCTTTGGGGACATACAGATCTATGCTGGCATTTATGTCTTGTGGTAGCCATGAAAAGGAGTGAACCAGCCTGTCCCTACAGCAAACTAAACAACAGGTCAAAGACTTCTGTAGTTACTGCTTAAGCTGTGCAGAATTTGGGGGTGTATTGAACACAACATGTGGAAAATGGTGGGAAAGGGAAGAATGAGACATGGTGCTAGGAAATATTGATGATATGGGAGAATTCTTGTTGGGAAGTCTGGGCATTTCAAGACTTAGAAGATGGATGAAATTTTTAAAAAAAATTGTGAGAACTAGCAACATCCCTACAGAGTGAAATTACTAAGGGCAAACAAACACATCAAAATACTCTCTCAAATAGTTCCAGCTAACACTCTAGGTCAGTGATGGCAAACCTTTTAGAAACCGAGTTCCCAAGGAGGCGGAGGTGGCAGCAAGTTGGTAGGCATCATGAGTGCCCACACTCCCATATGATGTCACCGGTGTGCCTCCAGTGAAGTCACATGGGTGCATGCGGATGCCACTCAAGGTGTGCCAGTGACACCACATGTGTGCCTGTCCCCCTGTGGGTGCTCCCCAACCCCTTGTGGGGCCTCACCAGCCCCCATAAGTACTCCTCCCCACCCTTTCATTAGTGCTCCCCCCTGTGGGGTCTCCCCACTCCCCACAAGTACTCCCCACCCATCCCCCTTGGGGCCTCCCCACCACTGTGAGTGCTCCCCATGGGGCCTCCCCACCCTTTGCAAGTGTTCCCCCCATAGGGCCTCCCAACCCCCATTAGTGGTCTCTACCCCCACCCACCCATGTGAGTGGTCCCCCCAATGTTCTCCCACCCCCGTGATTACTTCCCATCCCCTGTGGGGCCGTCCCACCCCCTACAAGAGTGGAATGAGAGGGGTGCTGGGGAAGTGATGCTGGGTGGGGTGGGACTTTCCCTCTATCACCTGCATGCCAAATGAAAGGCCTCTGCATGTAGGGTTGCCAGATGGTATCCTAAAGGAGAACATGTCCTCCTTTTCTATAATTTGTCCTCCTGTCCTCCCTTACCTACTGTATGTTACATCTGGCAAACCTATCTGCATGCCACTTCTGGCACGCTTGCCTTAGGTTTGCCACCATAGGTTCATCTTGACATGCTGATTCCTTGCCCATTAGGGCAGAATGAGGCATTACAAAACAATGGATGTGGGCTCACAGAAAAGAGTGAGTCCTTTTCATAGATAGCAAAAGGTTTCATAAAAAGAACTTCCTGTTTTGCGTTGACACTGGAAAAATTGAAAAGGGCACAACATCACAAATCATTTCTTCATGGAGAAGAATGTACTGGGTCAGATGCACAAAGAAGACTTTTCCTTGTGAATGCTCTTCCTCCACATGAATTGACTGAATCTCTGTGGTGCAATGGGACTTTATGTTGCTTTGTGAGAGGAGGGGCAAGCTTGAATGAGATTAAGTGCAGTGCATCTGAGATCCAGAGATCTTTCTTGGGATGTAATTTCTTAGGAGCCACTGATGAGAAATGTATTTCAAGAGTTATTCAAAGCACTGAGAGATTGGCAGGCAAAGCAACGACTCTTGCTCAGTCCCTTCCTCATTTGTCAAACAGCTTTTATTTGTTTTCTGTAGGACAAGACATAGACAGGCAGGTAGGCATCATAGGCACATGTTCACTCTTATCTGTCATGGAATGGGAAAACAACAAGTGCAAATGTTGACAGCTTACAAACTTTATAATGTCAAACAAGCGGGAACCAAATACTTCAGTGCACCTGCACTGCTACATTTAATAAAACGTTACCATGCAGCGGATGTTCCAAAAGTGACACATGGAGGGAAATGGAAATACAGTAAAACCCCTACTTACGAAAAAGTCAGTTCCATAGGCTTTTGCTTAAATCAGTTTTTTATGTAACTCGAAGCAAACCCATAGGAAAAAGAATCTTTATGTAACTCAAAGCAAACCCATAGGAGATCGTGTAAATCGGGACATGGTTTATCACAAAATCATTATGTAAGTCGAATTTTATGTAACTTGAGGCACATGTAAGTCGGGGTTTTACTGTATATGTGATATAATTAAAAATGCCCTCCAAATTGATTTAGTGATTGGAAAATATAGGAAGCTGCCTTATATACAAACCATTAATCCATTTAGTCTACTATTGTCAACTGTGACTGACAGCAACTGTTCAAGGTTTCAGACCCTCTCCTTGCTCACCCTCCCCTATTCCCTGTGGCCCCTGGTTTACACCCACTGATGTCTTGCACATTCATGCTTTGTGATTACAACTCTCGGAAGCCACAAGTCACACTACTTAGGGTGGTCTTAGGGCTGTATTTGCAAAAGCAACATTTCTGAGCTTTGTCCTTGGATACAAAGAGTTTTTCTCATGTTTGGATACCTTTTCAGATACAGTATCTGCATTGGCGGACCCACTCCCCAATGAAGAGACGGACACCTGTGTTGGATTTAAAACTGGGCCACTTTATTCAAATCTTAACATTCTTGCTGCCGTGCATCCATTCTACACACACGTTGGTGAGAGCATACAGAGATAGGCCAGATATGGAACATTAGGAGTGTGGCCAACGTTGAGGCCCTAATCCTGATGCAACACGTGAGCACATCAGACAAAGAGGACCAAGATCAAGTTTCCAACTCCTTAAGTCAGAAATCAACAAAGGTATCCTGTTCACCTGCTTTGCAATTTTCATGCAGCTAATGTCCATAACACATGTTGTTGTGGTGTATTGCAGGAGGATAGAAATAATTTTGCTTTTCTAGGAATCCAGCAGGAAGTGATGAATGTTCAGAGTGCAGTGTACATCTCTGTTCTCATCCCTATTACAGCTCAAAACATAATTACAAAGAGTGTTGTTGATTGGCAAGGTGTTTCTTGCAAGGCATCCGTCTGTGTGTTTATGATTTTAAAAAGTACAGATACATATTATGGCCATGCTTTTCTTTTCTTTGGAGTTAAAATATAAGACCCAAACAAATTGATGAAAATCAGTATGCTGTTCACTATTAAAGTATATTTTCCATTACACTGTTGATTATAAACTGCAAATGAAAAGGTACACAGCTTGCTGTTACAAATAAGCAGATTAAGAAACAGGCAAGATAAAACAGTGTCTGTGCAGGATCAGTGCTAGATCCTATTTCTTTGGCAACAGAAGCAGAGGTCTGGCAGAGGCAACAGGTGGATTATGCTTTACATCAGGGATTCTAAACCTGTGACCTGTGGGCCAGATGCAGCCCACAGCACCATTTCATGTGGCCCTCCACCACACCAGGAAGTACCATGTGGTGGTGGAGGAAGGCCAAAATGGCCATCTGGCCCCTGAAGCTGTCTAAGGGAGCATGACCAGGCCCCCAGCTTTAAAAGGTTGAGAACTCCTGCTTTACATATTAACTCAAAAATATGAAATATACTGTAGATCAGGGATTCCCAACCTTTTCAAGCTGAGGCCTGGGTCACACTCTCTCAGCCAGTTTCGCGGGCCGGATGGCCATTTTGCCCAGCCTGCATGATGGGGGTGGCCATTTTGTCCAACAGCTTCAAAGGGGCAGCGATTTTGTTTCTCGAATGCCCTTGGAAGGGGGGGGGGCGGGACCACATGAAATGGTGCCAGGGCAAGGATCTGGCCCATGGGCCTTAGGTTGGGAACCCCTGCTGTAGATGATTTGTATCCTGGGACAACAGGAGAAGGGGAAGACTTTCCACTCCAGCTCATTTTAGGATGTTACGGCATAAACTGTCTGAAGGAAAAGCAAAGAAAAACACTGTATCGTGGCTCTTTCAAAATGAGATTGCTATATAGAGATTGGACAATCTTAAGGATGAAGCCAAACTCTGCTGTCTTATTTGCAGAGCTTTCCAAGAACTCACCAGCCAGCCAGCTAAATATCAGCTGATTGGAAGTGGCTTCTCTTTATGCCTGGAGATTGCCTGTAATTATCTCAGGTATGTACCATGGAAGCCTCCTGATGTGATGTATTATTAAATAAGGGACATGTGGATCAAGACCCACCTTGTAACTGCTAAGATACATCTTGACCAGCTCCTTCGCTTTGTCTATATCATTATTGGCATGTTTCTGTATCACCATTTAAAAAAAATATAAATGGGGAAATGCAAACTTGAGGTGGTGGCAGGGATCCATAAATAGTACCATCGGTTTCAGCAACAAGATAGTGCTGAAATATTCAGCATTGTTTGCTATATTGGGTTGCATGCATATTTTCAAGTATAAATTACAGTATATTTACAGCTCTGCCAGGAAAGAAAGAGTGGGTAGTGCCTTTGCAACTTGGCTGCCAGCTATCACTGGATCCCATATAGGTGCAGATCTATCCCCTAAGATTATACAACTCCCCTTACTCCCAGGGTGCTCCTTCCTTTACTACAACCATTCACGATCTCTTGGAAAGAAAACAGGAGGAGAGCCCAATAGATTAAAGAGGCTTCTACTTCAAAGAAGGCTGGCTTTCTAGGCACCAAATAGAACAAAGGCCAGTGAGTAGGCAGTGTATTTAGACCACAGCAACAACAGGTTTAAGAAAGAGAGGCGGTGCAGCTGTGTGTATTTCATTTTTTAAAATTTCACTTTTATTTGTATGCTGCTTTATTCGGCCCAAAGGCGACTCAAAGTGGTTTACATTAGTGCATGCAGTCTGCACAGCAGACAGCAGCAAAAAGCAAAATGAAACATACAGTGTAAAAACATACAAGAAATATCATAAACATAATTAAAAATTACCATTAAGGGAAATTACAGTGAAAAATAGATACAAGATACACACAATGAAGTCTGGACAGGGCAAAAGACAAAAAGTCCTCACGTGCGATGGCAACAGCTGTCGCAAGTGGCTCCAATCCCTGGGGCGACAGAGAGGCACTGGGGAGAGTGAGGTCTTCCCCAGTGGTGGCTGCTTTTTCACCCCTCTGGCCAGGCATGGCTCGGGGGGGGGGGCGGTGGCGGTGACGGGCGCATGTGGCTCCAATCCCCAGGATGATGGAGAGGCACTGGGGAGAGCGAAGTCCTCCGTACGGCGGTGGCTTTTTCACCCCTCTGGCCAGGCATGGCTCAGAGGGGGGCAGGCGGTCGTGGGCACAAGTGGCTCCATCCCTGAAGCGATGGACATGCGGATCAGGACCCACCTTGAGTAGAGTCAGACAGTAATACAGTACCACAATTGTTGTGACCTATCCAGTGGTGGATAGGCCATCCCCAGCCGGGGGGTGAGGAGGAGGAGGAAAGCCGGGCGAGCGGCAAAAGGGCCTGCCGCCGCCGCCGGGCAGCCACCCCCAGCCGGGGGGTGAGGAGGAGGAGGAGAGCCGGGCGAGCGGCAAAAGGGCCTGCCGACGCCGACGCCGGGCAGCGACCCCCAGGCGGGGGTGACGAGGAGGAGGAGAGCTGGGCGAGCGGCAAAAGGGCCTGCCGCCGCCGCCGCCGGGCAGCCACCCCCAGCCGGGGGGTGAGGAGGAGGAGGAGAGCCGGGCAAGCGGCAAAAGGGCCTGCCGCTGCCGGGCAGCCATCCCCAGCCGGGGGGTGAGGAGGAGGAGGAGAGCCGGGCGAGCAGCAAAAGGGCCTGCCGCCGCCGCCGCCGGGCAGCCACCCCCAGGCGGGGGTGAGCAGGAGGAGGAGGAGAGCCGGGCGAGTGGCAAAAAGGCTTGCCGCCGCCGCTCCTGGGCAGCCACCCCCAGGCGGGGGTGAGGAGGAGGAGGAGAGCCGGGCGAGCGGCAAAAGGGCCTGCCGCCGCCGCTGGGCAGCCACCCCCAGGGGGGGTGGGGGGTGAGGAGGAGGAGGAGAGCCAGAGTCCCAGGCAAAGGATAAGTAGCTGATATGCAAATGTAGAAGACCTAATATAGCAACTGACATAGAGACTTTATACTGACTAAACATAGAAACTGACATAGAGACTGTGTTTTAAAGTGTGATAATATGCATGATAATATGTTGTCTTAAATGTTTTAAACTTTTAAAAACTGTGATAAAATGTATGAGGAGAGAAAAATGGCGTAGACACCGGCAAACCACGCCACAAATCTTGCCAAGAGAACCCTATTGACCAAAACAAAAGGCAAAACAAAAGGGCAGGCTAGGTGATACAGGATGCTTAACACCACAAAGGGGAGAAAGGGGAGGGACAGGAAAGGGGGAGGGGAAATGCAATGTTGCAAGGAGCAATACTGCATAGGGACATGGAATGTGAGAGCAATGAACCAAGGTAAACTGGAAGTGGTAAAAAATGAGATGGAAAGAATAAGCATTGACATCTTGGGCATCAGTGAGCTAAAATGGACAGGGATGGGTGAATTCAACTCTGGAAACCATCATATCTACTACTGTGGACAAGAAAACCTTAGAAGAAATGGAGTAGCCATAATTGTCAATAAAAGAGTGAGAAAAACAGTAATGGGATACAATCTCAAAAATGACAGAATGATGTCAGTCAGAATTCAAGGCAAACCTTTCAATGTCACTGTGATCCAAATATACGCACCAACCACTGGTGCAGATGAAGCCACAATGGACCAGTTCTATGAGGACTTACAACACCTCATAGAACAGACACCAAGAAATGATGTCCAAATTATATTAGGAGACTGGAATGCCAAAGTAGGAAATCAAAAAGTGGAGGGAATAACAGGCAAATTTGGTCTTGGAACACAGAATGAAGCAGGGCAAAGATTGATAGAGTTCTGCCAAGAGAATGCACTGGTCATAGCAAACACTCTCTTCCAGCAACACAAGAGGCGACTTTACACATGGACATCACCAGATGGACAACACCGAAACCAGATTGACTACATACTCTGCAGCCAAAGATGGAGAACCTCCATACAGTCAGCAAAAACAAGACCTGGAGCAGACTGTGGCTCAGATCACAACCTACTGATCGCAAAATTCAGGCTTAGACTAAAGAAAATAAGGAAAACACGGAGACCAGAAAGATATCACCTAGACAGCATCCCTAAAGAATACATGGTGGAGGTGATGAACAGATTTAATGGCTTAGATTCGGTAGACAGAGTACCAGAAGAATTATGGACGGAGATGAGGGACATCATGCAGGAAGCAGCAAAGAAAACCATACCAAAAGAAAAGAAGAGTAATAAAGCAAAGTGGTTGTCTGATGAGGCTCTTAAAATAGCAGAGGAAAGAAGGAACGCAAAAGCAAAAGGAGAAAGGAAAAACTACAATAATTTGAACACAGAATTTCAAAGAAAAGCAAGGAGAGATAAGGAAAACTACCTAAAAGAACAGTGCAGAGAAATGGAGGAAAACAACAAAAGAGGCAGAACCAGAGATCTTTTCAAAAAAATCGGGGAAATTAAGGGAACATTTAAAGCAAAAATGACCATGATAAGGGACAAAGACGGAAAAGAGCTAGCTGATGCAGAAGAGATTAAGAAAAGATGGAAAGAGTACACAGAGGAACTCTGCAAAAAGGACCTCAACACTCATGACAATCACAATGATGAAGAAGTAGAACTTGTGCCAGACATCCTGGAGAGCGAAGTCATAAAGGCCCCTAAGAGCACTGCAAACAACAAAGCTAGTGGAGATGATGGTATCCCAGTTGAATTTTTCAAAGCGCTAAAAGATGACGGCGTCAAATTACTGCATTCAATATGCCAGCAGATTTGGAAAACAAAACAATGGCCACAGGATTGGAAAAGATCAGTATACGTCCCAATCCCAAAAAAGGGCAATGCCAAAGAATGTTCAAATTATCGAACAATCGCGCTCATCCCACATGCCAGTAAGGTGATGCTCAAGATAATACAGGATAGACTTCAGCAGCATGTGGAAAGAGAATTACCAGAGGTGCAGGCAGGTTTCAGAAGAGGCAGGGGGACTAGAGACCACATTGCCAACATACGCTGGATCATGGAGAAAACAAAGGAATACCAGAAACAAGTTTACTTTTGTTTTATTGACTACACTAAGGCATTTGACTGTGTGGACCACAACAAGATGTGGCAAGTAATTAAAGAGATGGGAATACCAGAGCATCTCATATGCCTCCTGAGAAATCTGTACATGAACCAAGAAGCAACAGTTAGGACAGAACAGAGAATGACAGAGTGGTTTGGAATAGGAAAAGGAGTAAGACAAGGCTGCATTTTGTCACCATGCCTATTCAACCTATACACAGAGCACATAATGTGCAGTGCAGGGATGGAGGAATCACAATATGGGATTAAAATCGCTGGGAGAAACATCAACAATCTGAGATATGCAGACGATACCACCCTAATGGCAGAAAGTGAGGAAGACCTAAAGAATCTCTTGATTGGCTGAAGGAGGAGAGTGCAAAAGCTGGCTTGAGACTAAATATCAAGAAAACCAAGATAATGGCAACAGGCCCAATCAGTTCCTGGAAAATAGATGGGGAAGAAGTAGAAGCAGTGACAGATTTTACTTTCTTAGGATCAAAGATCACTGCAGATGGGGATTGTAGCCATGAAATAAAAAGGCGACTGATTCTTGGGAGACAAGCAATGAGAAACCTGGGGAACATAGTGAAAAGCAGAGACATCACATTGAAAACAAAAATTAGAATAGTCAAAGCAATGGTTTTCCCAGTAGTAATGTACGGATGTGAGAGCTGGACAATTAGGAAGGCTGAAAGCAGAAGAATAGATGCCTTTGAAATGTGGTGTTGGAGGAGGGTTTTGAGAGTCCCCTGGACAGCGAGGAGAACAAATAGGTCAATCTTAGAAGAAATTAACCCTGACTGCTCATTGGAAGGTCAAATAGTAAAGATGAAGCTAAAATACTTTGGACATCAAATGAGAAGGGAGGATTCACTTGAGAAGGCATTGATGTTGGGAAAGGTGGAGGGCAAAAGAAGAAGGGGGAGGCCAAGGATGAGATGGCTAGATGGCATTGTAGACACAATGGGCACAGAGCTGGGAGGGCTGAGGGGGATGGTGGAGGACAGAGGCGCCTGGAGAACGATGGTCCATAGGGTCACAAAGGGTCAGAACCGACTGTGCGACTGAACAACAACAACAACAACAACAATCCAGTGGTGGGTATCAGCAGATAAGCAACAGTATGCGCATACCGGTAGCAAAAATGGCTTGCCCTGTCCACCTCCCAACCCCACCCCTTCTCCTTTCGGAAGGGGCTGGCTCCATTTCCCCCTTCATCAAAGGCTTTTCCTGGGCTCTGTTTCACCCCAAAGCGCATCCCCAGCCACTCTGGAGTACCATCAGTACGCGGATGACACTCAGTTGTACATCTCGGCCCGTGGGGACCCCAGTGATGTGGTTAAAGTCCTGTCTGGATGCCTGGAGGCTGTTGGGGTCTGGATGGGGGACAATGGGCTTCAGCTGAATCCTGGCAAGACCGAGTGGCTTTGGGTTGGGGGTCTGGGGTTATCCAGTGAGCTACCTCTAGTCTTGGATTGACCAGTCTTGCCCCAGACAGACCCAATGCGCAACTTGGGGGTCCTCCTGGACTTGCGACTGCTGTTAGAAGAGCAGGTGGCAGTCGTGGACAGGAGGGCTTTTACTCAGCTTCGAGTAATTCACCAGTTGCACCAGCTCCTGGACCGGGGCTCCTTACTCATGATCACTCATGCTCTGGTCACCTCCAGACTAGATTATTGTAATGCGCTCTACATGGGGCTGCCCTTGACGACCATTCAGAGGCTACAGCTGGTTCAGAATGCAGCTGCACAGGTGGTGATGGGATATGGACGTTATGCCCATGCCTCCCCACTACTCCGGGAGCTGCACTGGCTAGCAGTTTGCCTTTGGGTGCAATTCAAGGTGCTGGTTTTGACCTTTAAAGCCCTATATGGCAGTGGGCCAGGGTACCTGAGAGACCGCATCGTCCCGAGAGTGTCTGCCCATCCAACCAGAGTGGACCGGAGAGACTCCCTAGTTGTGCTTTCAGCTAGAGGGGCCTGTCTCTCTGGCACACGAAGAAGGGCCTTCTCAGTGTCCGCACCAGCCCTCTGGAACTTCCTTCCAACAGAATTGAGGCTACAGACAGAACTGCTGCCCTTCAGGAAAAGTCTGAAAACCTGGCTGGCAGGGCAGGTGTGGGGACTTAATGGAAATACGGCTCCAGCCTGTTGGCTCATCCCCAGTTAGTACTTAGTTAATATCCCTCCCTTTGTGTTGTTGTATTCCCCCCACCCCCAATTCTCTTTTATTTCTTTTTATTCTTTTAATTGGGATGGGAGGTAGTAGGGTGGGGAAGTGAGTGGGCATTTTGGGATTTTAAAATCTGTTTTTATAAATTTTTAACTGTTGTACGCTGCCCTGAGTCGGGTTCTCCTGATTGGGTGGCATATAAATTTAAATAAATAAATAATAAACAGAGCCCTGGAAAAGGCTTGGACAAGGGGGAAATGGCTTCAGAGGTTTGCTATAGAGTGATGAAAATAGAAATGGCTTTTATTTTTATAGCTCTATAGTGAAGAGCAGTCAAATGGCCAACATGCCATGCCCACCCAGTCATATGGCCATGGCCACAGTGTGGTAGAATTTTTTTTTATGCTCACCGCTGGACCTATCCATTCAAAGTCTATGCAGTAAACATCCATTCATAATCACACACATACAATCCTAATGTCCTAAAAACTAAGGTTATTTATTTATTTATCATACGATGAACTTTGGTTGTTTGCATTAATGTTGATATATACTGTAAGCACAAATTGCCCATCTCAACTTCCTAGCTAGAGTTCTATGTCCAGGTTTGAAAGCCATTGAAGGGTTTCATCCGTGGTACTATTAAGGTGAGAGCAAGGAAAAAATTTATTCCAGAATGCAAAAACTAAGCAGCACAGGATTGGAACTCTCTCTCTCTCCATGGCTCCAATTATGTAAAATGGCTGGCTGAATAACTGCAAGGATGTTCATTTACTGTGTAGTGACTTCAATTGAAGGCCTGTCTGATGCCTCATTGGTAGGAGAATTGAGGAAACCTCTAGTTTTTCTCAACAATCTTTTGCCACTTTTTCTTTCTTTTTTGTTGCCAGTAGGTTTTGTTGCCAGTAGGTTTTGTTGCCAAAGTAGGCAATCAAAAAGTGGAGGGAATAACAGGCAAGTTCGGTCTTGGAGCACAGAATGAAGCAGGGCAAAGATTGATAGAGTTCTGCCAAGAGAACGCACTGGTCATAGCAAACACCCTCTTCCAGCAACACAAGAGGCGACTTTACACATGGACATCACCAGATGGCCAACACCGAAACCAGATTGATTACATACTCTGCAGTCAAAGATGGAGAACCTCCATACAGTCAGCAAAAACAAGACCTGGAGCAGACTGTGGCTCAGATCACAACCTACTGATTGCAAAATTCAGGCTTAGACTAAAGAAAATAGGGAAAACAAAGAGACCAGACAGATATCACCTAGATAGCATCCCTAAAGAATACACGGTGGAGGTGATGAACAGATTCAATGGCTTAGACTCAATAGATAGAGTGCCAGAAGAATTATGGACAGAGATGAGGTACATCATGCAGGAAGCAGCAAAGAAAACCATACCAAAAGAAAAGAAGAATAAGAAAGCAAAGTGGTTGTCTGATGAGGCTCTTAAAATAGCAGAGGAAAGAAGGAATGCAAAAGTCAAAGGAGAAAGGAAAAAATACAATCTTTTGAACACAGAATTTCAAAGAAAAGCAAGGAGAGATAAGGAAAACTACCTAAAAGAACAGTGCAAAGAAATGGAGGAAAACAACAAAAGAGGCAGAACCAGAGACCTTTTCAAAAAAATCCAGGAAATCAAGGGAACATTTAAAGCAAAAATGAACATGATAAGGGACAAAGACGGAAAGGAGCTAGCTGATGCAGAAGAAATTAAGAAAAGATGGAAAGAGTACACAGAGGAACTCTACAAAAAGGAACTCAACACTCCTGATAGTCACAATGATGAAGAAATTGAACCTGAGCCAGACATCCTGGAGAGTGAAGTCAGAAAGGCCCTAAAGAGCACTGCAAACAACAAAGCTAGTGGAGATGATGGCATCCCAGTTGAATTTTTCAAAGCTCTAAAAGATGATGGCATCAAATTACTGCATTCAATATGCCAGCAGATTTGGAAAACAAAACAGTGGCCACAGGACTGGAAAAGATCAGTATATGATCCAATCCCAAAAAAGGGCAATGCCAAAGAATGCTCAAATTATCGAACAATTGCGCTCATCCCACACGCCAGTAAGGTGATGCTCAAGATAATACAGGATAGACTTCAGCAGCATGTGGAAAGAGAACTACCAGAGGTGCAGGCTGGGTTCAGAAGAGGCAGGGGGACTAGAGACCACATTGCCAACATACGCTGGATCATGGAGAAAACAAAGGAATACCAGAAACAAGTTTACTTTTGCTTTATTGACTACACTAAGGCATTTGATTGTGTGGATCACAACAAGATGTGGCAAGTGATTAAAGAGATGGGAATACCAGAGCATCTCATATGCCTCCTGAGAAATCTGTACAGGAACCAAGAAGCAACAGTTAGGACAGAACACGGAATGACAGAGTGGTTTGGAATAGGAAAAGGAGTAAGACAAGGCTGCATTTTGTCACCCTGCTTATTCAACTTATACACAGAGCACATAATGCGCGAGGCAGGGATGGAGGAATCACAATATGGGATCAAAATTGCTGGGAGAAACATCAACAATCTGAGATATGCAGACGACACCACCTTAATGGCAGAAAGTGAGGAAGACCTAAAGAATCTCCTGATCGGTCTGAAGGAAGAGAGTGCAAAAGCTGGTTTGAGACTCAATATCAAGAAAACCAAGATAATGGCAACAGGCCCGATCAGTTCCTGGAAAATAGATGGGGAAGAAGTAGAAGCAGTGACAGATTTTACATTCTTAGGATCTAAGATCACTGCAGATGGAGATTGCAGCCATGAAATAAAAAGGCGACTGATTCTTGGGAGACAAGCCATGAGAAACCTGGGGAACATAGTGAAAAGCAGAGACATCACATTGCAAACAAAAATTAGAATAGTCAAAGCAATGGTATTCCCAGTGGTAATGTACGGATGTGAGAGCTGGACAATTAGGAAAGCTGAACGCAGAAGAATAGATGCCTTTGAAATGTGGTGCTGGAGGAGAGTTTTGAGGGTACCCTGGACAGCGAGGAGAACAAATAGGTCAATCTTAGAAGAAATCAACACTGACTGCTCATTGGAAGGTCAAATAGTAAAGATGAGGCTAAAGTACTTTGGGCATCAAATGAGAAAGGAGGATTCACTTGAGAAGGCCGTGATGTTGGGAAAGGTGGAGGGCAAAAGAAGAAGGGGGAGGCCAAGGATGAGATGGATAGATGGTATTGTAGACACAATGGGTACAGAACTGGGAGGACTGAGGGGGATGGTGGAGGACAGAGGTGCCTGGAGAACGATGGTCCATAGGGTCGCAAAGGGTCGGAATCGACTGTGCGACTGAACAACAACAAGGTCAGGCTACCAGTGTTGGTTATATTTTTATTTCTTCTTCTATATAAAGTACTGAACATCTTTTAAACCTTTTTTACACTACAAGTACTTGATGAAAGACAAAAGATCATGGGTAACTAGCTGGACTGTGCTCTATCCTGTAGTTTGCCCAGAATCTCACAAATATTGTTGATTTAGTACATTTTTGTACTTTTGTCGAACTGTAGTGCACATTCCTTGTCTAGATTCACTAGTGCTAACTTTGATAAGAGAAACATCAATTTCATCTAATTTGATTTCTAGTTCTCATGATTAAAAAAAAGGTTTTGTTTAATGAAGAAAAATGTTTCTAGTGTACCCCCCCTACTGCTGATCAAATTGCCAGCTCCTCTTGTGATGTTACAGCACAGATAAAAAACAGAAGTGTTAAAAAAAGATGCATTTGTCCTTTTGATGCTGTACACATGACAACATGACAAGTCCTGCCATTAGGTAAAGCGAGGTGGCTTCCCTTAGCAGCAGGATACCGGGAGGAGCACTTTAATTTAGCATTAAAAAACACTGGCTGCTTTGAGCAATTCGTGCTTATGCAAGAAGGAGAACTGCAGTTTGGGCACATCAAAAGTGAAGTGGGGTGGGGGGGTGAGGCAGGATGGGCATGCAGTTAGTAGTGGGGCACCAGTGACAGGTGAGTTTGGACCATGGCTGCAGGTTAAACAGCATCATCCCAGCAAGAAATGAATGAACCATGAATAAAAGCATATGGACATGCCTCATTTTTCTTTTTCTCCCTTGGCAGATAATACCTTGGTAAAAAGGGAAACTAAACCAAGTAAGCAGTGCCTAAGGAAAGCATTGTGCTACAGGTCTAAATCAAATGTACATTCATTCATTCAATTTCTATATCATTCTTCTGATTTAAATGTCACTCAGGACAGTGAACATACTGAATAGAACATACATTGTATATAATATAAAACTTTTCTCCAACCCTATATCCATCCAGGGCTGTAGCCAGGGGACAGCCAGGGTGGGCATTGCCCACCCTGAGTTAACAGTTTGCCCACCCTCAAACTCCCGGCTGATTTTGTGTGTGTGTGTGTGTGTGTGTGTGTGTGTGTGTGCCTGTGTGTGTGTGTGCGCGTGTGTGTGTGTGTGTGTGTGTGTGGCCCACCCACATCCAGAATCCTGGCTATGGCCCTGTATCCATCAAATGTATACTCATACAGCATGCAGAAACCCCCCGAGGATGGGCAGTGATAGACTAATAAATGATGGAGGAGGGAGAGACAACCCCCCAAAAAATTATAAATGCTTTCTTAAGAGGTTCTACCTTTGCAAACTTCCAAAACACAGAAAGGGGTGGAGCCTGATGGACATATTCCAGAAAAGCATTCTATAATACTGGTGCCACCACTAAAAGGCTCTGTTCCTGGTAGACGTCTTCCTGGCCTCTCTTGGGGGTAATGACAGTTACAGTATGAATAAAATTTGAACTACAAAGCCCTGCAGTGGTGGCTAACCTTGGCACTCCAGCTGTTCTGGAACTTCAATTCCCCAAAGTCCTGATCATATTTTATTTTGTTGGTTGTCTGTTTTGATTTGTTGTGTGTTCTGTCATGTTATTTGATATCTGCTTGTACACCACCCAGAGTGAGATAGATACCGTACCACCCAAATGGGCAGTATAGAAATGTAATATTTATTTATTTATTTATTTATTCCATTTATACCCCACCCATCTAGGAGGTTTTCCTACTCTGGGTGGTTAACAAGACAAAACCCACGTGTTAAAAACATATTTAAAACACATTTTCAAAATACAAAAGTCCTGTTGAGGCAGAGAGAGACAAAATAGAATACCTAGTGCTGAGCCATTGTCAAAACATTCTCAAAGACCTCTTTAAAAAGATACAATTCCAGCTGCTTTTTAAATATAGCCAGGGATGGGACCTGGCACAGTTCAACTGGGAGGGAGTTCCACAAAGTTGGTGCCACCACCAAGAAAGTTCTTCTCTGAGTCATGGCCTTCCTTGCCAATCTCGGGGTCAGCACTTGGAGCTGCGCCATCTGGAAGGAATGAGTGGTGTGGGTTGATGTCCTGAGGGGAAGACGCTCCGCCAGGTAGGAAGGTCCCAAACCATTTAGTGGTTTAAAAATTAGAACTAATGCCTTGAACCTGATCGATACAGAAAGCCCTGCTGCATTTTGCACCCATTGAAGCCTTCATATCAAGGACAAAGGGAAGCCCCATGTAGAGAGCATTACAGTAATTGATACGTGGGATTACCAGCGAAATAAATAAAAGGATCAGCAGGAGTGCTGACTAGAGCTTCTGGTAATTGAAGTCCAAGAACAGTTGGAGTGTCAAGGTTAGGCACCAGGGGTTTAGGTGCTTAGCAGAGCATATCTCTCTGATGAATTCTGCCCAGACAACCAGATCCTCTCAAACTTGGTTGTCTTGCCAGAATTCATCAGAGATTTATGCTTCGCTATGCATTAAGGTCCTAAACCATTCAGGGCTTTGTAGGTCAAAATATGTTTATGACTGTCATTAAACAAAACAACACAACTAAAGGTTTAACATGTAGAAACACAATCACACATCTATTTCATTCATTCACGTAAGAGAGAGTGTGTGTATGGCTATAGAATTCTGAATTTATAGTGGACAGTGGATAGAAAGTTTTCAAAACATCACTGCTGTAGCTAGGTAAAGGTAAAGGTTTCCCTTGCTCGAAATCCAGTCGTATCTGACTCTAGGATTCAGTGCTCATCACTGTTTCAAAGCCGAAGAGCTAGCGCTGTCTGCTTCTGCAGACATTTCCGTGGTCATGTGGCAGGCATGACGACATCGGAGCGCACGGAACACTGTTTACCTTCCCACTGAAGTGTCGCTGTAGATATGGTCTACCTAAATTGATGTAGTGTTTACCTGATAAATCTATGGTGAGATTATGTAGAGGTCAACTGGGAAGCAGAACTTGGGAAATTTTGTTTATGACAAATGAATAGACTGATACCCTGAAGCCACCCATTAACTAGTGGTGATGCTCTTGGTTCTAAAGTTTTAAGATCACATGTCTTTGGTGGAACTTACTCCAGGCCAGCGTACAGAACTGCAGTCTTTCCTCCTTATGTTTTGTTCACTCTTCATAGCAGTTGGTTGGGATAGTGTGCAATTTTTTAAAGTTAAGTTTCTTTGAGATACTGTAGTTTCATTTATTGGCTTGTGACCAGGGCATGAAGACACACCTCAGAAATGTTTGGAATGAGATATCCCTTTTCCAAAGCTACTTACAGCTTCAGTTAAGCTAGAATGGAAAATTCCTCATTATAGCTGCAGGTATATCTGCCTTGTGTTAACTATGTTAATGAGATCTGTTTCGTTATGGATGTCAACTGCCTGAAAAAAAGCCTCTGAAATAAAACTACATACTGAGTGAATAGACTAAATAATGAAATATTTAAAGTGGGCATCTCATCTTCAGCTTTCTGGTCCTCAGAGTTCCCTCCATGAGTGATGACCAAAATAATTATTAAAAATAGCACCTTATGAATGGAACACACATCCATCCTTAAAGAAAGTAGGCTGAAATATATATTAAGGTGAAGAAATAGATTGATTGCGACCGGTGTCTTCATAATTAGATCTGTGAAGAAATGACTTGGCAAGAAATGGAAAATGGAAAATATTTGACTGCAATCTTATGCTGATTAATGCTTTGTTATAGTTAGAGGGTTAGATATAGACTTGATCATAAGATGAGAAGACTTACTGAAATCAATGCAGTTCCAGGTAGTCATCAAGATCAACTTACCTGCTAGTGATTCCAAGTGGGTCTTAATGAAATAACTATGTATGCATTTAACCTATTTAATCAAGTGCTATTATATTGGCTAGAATAGAGTAGCTTTCCCCAAAATATATTGGACTTCAGCTCCCATCAGCTAGTGACACACAGCTCAGAGGTCAGGAAAGCTGGGACATGTAGTCTAAAACATCTGGAGGATACCAGGTTGAAGTTGGTTGCTTCAAAGTCAAGGCCGGCCCTATCATTAGACAAACTGAAGTAGATTTTGTTCGTCATGAAAGAATGAGTTTGCTGTACCTATTGGCCAGATGGATATAGTCTAAGGCAGCTTCCTATATTTCTTGCCTGGTATAGGTTTAAAGTTTTCTGTTCTTAGCACAGATATAGATAGGTAGACAGTAGCAAGCTATAGCAGATGCCATATCAGCTACTTTTCCAAGCTCTTTCCTGACTAGAAGTTCAAACAGTCTTTGCCAGCGTCTTCTCTCACTGTAGTCTAGAGGAACTAGTCATTTTGCCTCTACTTTTCTCCCATTCTCAAAACTGCATCACAAAAAGAGATAAAACTTCATCTGTCAGAGGGCCCTAGGGAGAGAGAGAAGGAGAGTCTTGTCTCACTTTTGAAAAGGTTTGGTTAAGAAACAAGCAGAAACACTCTGTTTCTTTGCATCTTGATACAAGTGAAAAGGCCTGATAAGAGGGGTGCTGTTTTTTCTCAGTAGCACAGAGCTTTCAGTAACACTAGGAGAAAATTGTAACTCATCCAGACCTACATGCAAGGTGGACAAAACCCCACCACAAGGTCTCACATCCTGGGGAGGGGGAGCATCATAAGAGAGAGGCAAGTGTTCTCAGGAGCAATAATTTGGAGATGTCTCTGTACTGCGATCCCTTGCCTTTTCCAATCCTGCTGTGCAAAGGAGAGAAAATTCCCCCCTGCAGCTCACTGTACATGCTAGAAAACATAGGTAAAGGGCAAGGCAAGGGATCAGCAAATATGGCTCTCCAGATGTTCTTGGTCTCCCATTACCAAAAGCCCAAGTCAGCACTCCTGCTGATCAGGGCTTCTGAGAATTGAAGTCCAAGAACATCTGCAGAGCCAAGTTTGCTGACCTTAGCACTAAGCAAACGCAAGTAGAAGCCCGTTGTTAATTCAAACTGGGTCTTTCCTCCCGTCAGAACATAGGAATGGTCTTTTGGGGAAAGACCACAGAATGGACCAGAACTGTCATTAGGATTCAAAGTCTCATGGCCTTCCCTGTTTATTATGATGTCCTTGCACTTAATGCAGCTCAAACATTTCCTTCCACAAAACAATTTCTCAACATCTCCAAGCAGTTTGCAAAACACAGGCTTCCCCCAGTCATTTATTTTCCTTTGGTAACGTTTCCCTTCCCACTCTCTGCCTGGTTTTTTTTTAACGTGTCTTCTTCGGAAAAGCATATGTTCCCGCACACACTTGCCTCCGAGATAACTGAACTGCTTTTAATTTGCCTTCATCTTGCCCGTCATGAAGGCCGTAGGGAAGCACTTTCTCTGGTAGAGATTAAGTTAAAATATTCAGGCATGCATGCATGTGATTGAAAGACTTTGCAAGTGATGCAGTGCTTATGTATGGTGGTTGTGGCGGCGGCACCGGTATCCTGTTGACAACCAACACGTCGCTAAGTGCACCTTTCCACATCCCTTGCCTGTTGCTCTGAATGCCTGCTGTTACAAGACAAGCAGCCAGTGCTTTGCCACTGAATGTGTCTTTAGAGCTTTTTGTTAACCGTAAGTTGATTCGCGGGTACTGCAGTGGCTCAAGTTGCTAAGACGCTGACTGGGAAGCGGAAGGTCAGCAGTTCGATTCCCGAGTACTGCAGGACGGAAATAAGCTCCCGTCTTCATCCCAGCTCCTGCCAACCTAGCAGTTCGAAAGCAAGAAATTGCAAGTAGATAAGTAGGGACCACTTCGGTGGGAAGGTAACAGCGTTCCGTGCGCTCCGGTGTCTAGTCATGCCTGCCACATGACCACGGAAACGTCTGCAGGAGCAGACAGCGCTGGCTCTTCGGCTTAGAAACAGAGATGAGCACTGCACCCTAGAGTCGGATACGACTGGCTTTCGAGCAAGGGAAACCTTTACCTTTACCTAAGTTGATTCGCGCAGCAACTTATCTGGTTAATTCTTCCTCTGTTATAGTTCTTTTCTCTCAGCATATTATGGTAAAACTTAGGTATATTAGACTAGGGATTCTCAACCTGCGGCCCACGGGCAGAATGCGGCCCATGGTGCCATTTCATGTCCCCCCCCCCCCACTGCCTCCACCACACCTGGACATGCTATGTGATGGAGGAAGGACAAAATGGTCATCCAGCCCCCAAAGCTATCTGAGGGAGTGTGACTCGGCCCCCAGCTTTAAAAGGTTGAGAACTCCTGATCCACGTTTTTCCTCCCAACAAGCTTCACTCCACATATTCAGCTATTTCACCCTTCCTAGTCAAAATATTTCATCTGACTGTCCTTGTGGCACAGTAGTTAAACTGCTGACATTGTGAGTTTGGTACTGAGGGGGATCAAGGTTTACTCAGCCTTCTGTCCTTCCAAAGTCAGTAAAATGAGTACCCAGCATATTGGGGCAAAATGCTAATTACCTTGTGAGCCACCCAGAGAGTGCATTAAGCACTATGGGGTGGTATATAAGTGTGATTGCTATTGCTATTGCCTCCTTTGAGTTACTTTTTCTCACCCCAACAAATGCCTTGTAGAATAATCAGCATAACTAAAACTGCTGCATAATTGTTTGGATGCACACATATGCCCTGTGTTTATGTGAATAAAAGTTTGACCTGTGTTTTGATGTGTAACTTCCAGACACAGAACTCAATTATGAATCTGCCTTTGAGCTGTTTATAATCTCCATGTCTCCTGTTAAACAACTGCATTTATTGTTGGTCCCAGCTAGTGTAGGAGTGGCAAGAGGTGGCCCATGGGAAATATGCTGGTCTTTCAAGGGTACAATGCATCCAGTAGTACCCTTGGCCATTCTCAGCCCTTGCACACACTCCAGATTGTATTGTATCTCCTAAAAAATGATCTGAGGTGGCAAGACCCAATATGCAGGAAACCGTAATACAGTGAAACTAGTCCACTCAGAAAAACCCCTTGTGTTTGCTACAGAATGTGGGAGGCAAGCTTCCCATGTTTTAAGACCCCCTTAGCACCCCGACCCCATCACACACCACAAAAGAGTTGTTAAAAAACTAAGGAAAGCCTTATTCGGGAATTGTGTTTTGAGATTTGGAGCTGGGTCCTGCTGTCAAAGATCTAGGGGTGGGCATGTGCAACCTTCAGACTTTGGTGGAGTCCCTGATAAGGGCCTCTTCTGTATTACTGCTTCAGATGACCTGTCCTTGGATATCCCTGATTCTCCTAAGTCCCACTCTATTGTCCAGACCTTTAAGCTACCAGTGTTCTCTTTGGCTTGAGATGGGAGAAGGAATCATTCTCCTTCCCTTTCTTGTGACCTGGAGAGACTCTGCCTCAATCTCCTTTGCCTCTGGGAGAGATCTGCCAACTGGGACTTTTCAGCCTTTGCTCCTGCTGAGGCTTGTCATCCTGCTCTTCGTCCTCCAAAGAAGAATCTGCCGGCAGGACATGAGACTGAATATTCTCCTCCTAAAATCAACAACAACAATGTGCTATCCTGTGTGCAGATTTGGCAGAGGTGATGACAACATTTGTCAGTTTCACCTGAATGTACAGGTGAAACTTGGAAAATTAGAATATCGTGCAAATGTTCATTCATTTCACTTAAAGGGTGAAACAATTTGTTATAATTGTGATGATCATGGAGTACAGCGTACATGGGATTATGTGATGATTATGGGGTACATGTGATTGGGGGGTTGGGGTTTTCACAAGCTGTAAGCCATAAGCATCAATATTATAACAAAGTAAGGCTTGTACTATCTCGCTTTGCATGTAATGAGTCTATCTCATATATTTGTTTCACGTTTTAAGTTGCATTACTGAACTGAATGAACATTTGCACGATATTCTAATTTTCCGAGTTTCATCTGTAGTGTCAGCGTCTTGGACCTTTCAAGTTGGAAATTTCCAAGTGCTGCTTGTGGAATGGAAGTTGCTTACATGTGGTGGTTCAGAAAGACATTTCCCAGATATTGAATAATTTGATTGGGCCGTGACTTACCAACATGTGCTGCATTGTTTTTATTCCTCACCACTACTTTCTCTTTCTGGTGTTTTATTTGAGGATATAAAACAGGGGTGCCAAACTTTTCAGGCCATGGGTGTTGTGTATGCATGTCACTGTACTGATAGAATGTAACCACTCCATTTACAAGGTATCTCAGCTGTAAAGGAACGCGAGCAAGCAGCCCATAGAGGGCAGCTGCGAGCGTTCAGTCTCACATGGTTCACATTGCTCAATCACGGACAGCCGCGGGAAATCCTTCCCCGCATTCAGCAGCAGGAAAGAAGAACTACTGAAGAGAGGCGTGCCTGGGCGAGGCCACGCCGGTAGCGGCCAATGAGCTACCGTGCTACAAGATTCAAATGTTAAACCCTACTGTATATATAGAGATATATCACCGCCATTACCTCATGCTCCACCCGGTCCTCATGCAATAAACCTGAGTTAAGCCAACCCTTCGGCTGTCCTGTTGTCTTTGGTCCCATACAGTAAACTGGCGACGAAGGTGGGATATGGCTGCCCACGGGACCAAGACATGCGCCGGCTACGAGATTAGAAAGCCGGGAGACTTGGAGCTGTTTGAGATAGACTTCAATGGAGCGCTGGTGGAGCTCGAAGTCTCAGATGAGGACAAGAAGAGGGCCATCTTCGTCCGCATGCTCGGACACGAGACAAAGAGGACCCTGGTCGACCTGATCGCGCCGAGGAGGGTGAGCGACTTCAAAGCCAAAGAGCTTCTGGCTGTGTTGCGCGCCCACCTCCGGCCTGCGATAGCGATGTTCCCCGCTCGGAGCGCGTTCTGGAGGCGAGTCCAAGCGCCCGGGGAATCGGTCGCCGAGTTCGCCGCGGCCCTGCGGCTGGCCGCCGGCCCCTGCAAGTGGGAGACCCCAGAAGTCACCCTCCGCGACTGCCTGCTCTGCGGCCTGAGGGACACCGAGACCCAGCGCGCGCTGATGAAACAGGAGCCGCCTCCCACGTGGCAACAGGTCCTCGACACGGCGCAGGCCGCGGAAGCCACGACGGCCGGCGTGCAAGAGCTCCAGGACTGGCGACCAAAAACCGCCAAGGCAGAGAGCTCGGTGCGCGCGGCCTGGCGGGTTTCGAACTCGTCCACGGAGAGCGGCGACGACGAGGACGTCCGGCGGGTCCAGAAGGATGGCCGACGCTGCGACGGCTGCGGCGCCGCCCACGCCTGCGCCAAATGCCCGTTCCGCAAGGCCGAGTGCCACAACTGCGGCCGGCACGGGCACATCGCCAAGGTCTGCCGGAAGCGGCGCAAGGCCAAGAGGAGTTCCCCAGACCGCTCGGCGAGGCAGGACCGCACCACGAGGCCCAAGGACCACGGCACCCGGACCACGAGGAAGCGGGACGGCGTCGGACGCATCTCCGACGACAGCGAGGACGACGCTCCGGTTTTCAGCGTATCCACGGAGCACCCCCGATACTTCGTTGAGGTAGTAATACAAGGGGCCCCTGTTAGGATGGAGGTGGACTCGGGCTCTTCTTACTCTATCATCTCCCAGGGAGAGTTCCTAAAGATAGCCCCCCACGTGCGGCCCAAGCTCAAAGCGTTGAAGGCCACGCTGAAGGACGTGCAAGGGAACCGCATCCCGGTGTTGGGGGTTGGGAGATTCCAGGTCCAGTTCAAAAAACGCGCCGGAACGCTTCCCCTAGTCGTCCTCAAAGGAGGTAAATGCAGCCTCCTCGGGACTCAATGGTTCCAGCCCCTGGGGTTGTTCATCGGGGGGGTGCACGCCGTGGGAGTACACGCCGCCGGGACTGATCCAATACAGAGCGTGTGCGACGCGCACCCCGAGGTTTTCAAAAAGGGACTCGGAAAATTCAAGGGCCCCCCAGTGACTTTCGACCTGGACCCTGGAGTACGTCCAATCAGACTTAAACCGCGCAGAGTGCCTTTCGCACTAAAGGACAAAATAGAGGCGGAGTTGGACAAATTGGTGGGCCAGGGGATTCTTGTTCCTGTTGATTCTGCGGAGTGGGAAACTCCAATTGTAACGGCGCTCAAGGCCAACGGGGAGGTCCGCATATGCGCTGATTACAAGTGCACCATCAATAAGGCGATCCGCCCCAATGCGTATCCGGTGCCGGTAGTCAGCCACTTGTTGGCCAGGTTGCACGGGGGGAGGTGTTTTGCTAAACTCGACCTGGCCCAAGCCTACCAGCAACTCCCGGTCACCCCCGCCGCAGCTGCTGCGCAGACTATAGTCACCCACAAAGGGGCGTTCCAGGTATCGCGCCTCCAATTCGGCGTGAATTCGGCGCCCGGGATTTTCCAGTCACTCGTGGAACGCCTCCTGAAGGGGCTAGAGGGGGTGTTACCCTACTTTGATGACGTATTGATTACAGGGGGGAGCCGGGCCGAATTGGCAGAAAGGTTGGGAAAGGTCCTGGAAAAATTCGAAAAGGCGGGGTTGCGGTTGCGAAAGGACAAATGCGTCTTCTTCGCAACCGAGGTCGAGTTCCTAGGGTTCCGCATTACTCCCGAGGGAATAAGGCCTTCCCAATCCAAGGTGGCTGCCATCAAAAAGGCCCCTCACCCCACCTCCAAGCCCGAGCTGCAGTCGTTCCTTGGGCTGCTCAACTTCTACCACTCCTTCCTTCCTCGGAAGGCAGCCGTGGCGGAACCGCTACACAAATTGTTAAAAAAGGACGAGGCATGGAAGTGGGGCGACGACCATGAGAAGGCTTTCAATGACCTGAAGCGACTCCTGGCATCAGATGCTGTACTGACCCACTTCAATCCCAAACGCCCAGTGGTCCTGATATGCGATGCATCCCCGGTGGGGGTGGGGGCGGTGTTATGCCACGTGCTGGAGAACGGGAGGGAGGCCCCGATAGCGTTCTACTCTAGGTCCTTGTCCCAAGCGGAGAGAAACTACGCCCAGACAGACAGGGAAGCACTAGCGATAATCGCGGGGACCAAGAAATTTCATGATTTTGTGTATGGCCGCCCCTTCACCATAGTGACTGACCATAAGCCCCTGCTAGGCATTTTCACCGCAGATAAGCCCACACCCCAAATCCTGTCCCCGAGAATGCTCAGGTGGACCATTTTTCTCAACGCGTATCAGCACGCGTTGGTGTACCGGCCCGGGAAGGAGATCAGCCATGCGGATGCCCTCTCGAGGTCCCCCATTCCCCGGGATTGCTGCCACGTGGGCGAGGAAGAGAGGGACCACCAGGTCTTAATGATAGAGGTCCTAGACTCCCCTCCAGTAGTACCGGCCGACATCGCCAAAGCGACCGGTAAGGACAAAACGTTAGCTACAGTTTGCTCCTGGGTACAGAAAGGGTGGCCCGTGTCTTCTCCGGCAGCGGAATTCGACACATTTTTCAAAAAGAAATTAGAATTGTCCTTAGAGAGGGGTTGCCTTTTGTGGGGACAGCGGGTAGTGATCCCCACGTCCCTCCGGCCGAGGGTGCTTAAACTGCTGCACGTCAGCCACCCCGGGATCGTCCGCTCTAAGGCACTAGCCCGCAGTTACTTTTGGTGGCCCCAGCTAGACGCCGACATCGAGCACATGGTCGCCACTTGCGAAGCGTGCCAAAGCTCCAGGCCAGAAGAGGCTCGCTTGCCACATAGGGAGTGGGACACAGCAAGGGGGCCCTGGTCCCGGGTACACGTAGACTTTGCAGGCCCGTTCAGGGGAACACTTTTCCTCCTTGTGGTGGACGCGTTCTCCAAGTGGCTGGAGGTCATTCCAGTCTCGAGCACCTCCTCGGCCACAACAATTAAACAGTTACGGAGGGTCTTTTCCACGTTCGGGTTACCCGACACCCTCGTCAGCGATAACGCTAGCTGTTTCACGTCCGCCGAGTTCAGGGCATTCATGGATCTCAACGCCATTCGGCACATCACCTCCGCCCCTTTCCACCCGGCCACCAACGGCCAAGTAGAGCGCCTCGTGCGTACCACTAAGGACGCGCTGCGGCGCATGGGCCCCGGAGATCTTGACTTACAACTATGCCAATTCCTGCTACGGTACAGGGTCACCCCACTAGCGTCAGGGTACTCCCCCGCGGAGTTGCTAATGCGCAGGAAGCTGGCCACGGTAATCTCCAGACTAGACCCCACCAGAGTAGAAGACAAAGGGCGAAATGTAGAGATGGATTCCTCAAAGAGTTTCAGCGTAGGCGCCCCCGTGCATTGCAGGAACTACGCCAGCGCGGGACCAGCCTGGGTGCCCGGCATTGTGATAGAACAAACCGGCCCCGTCTCATACCGCGTAGAGACCAATACAGGCCTCCTGTGGAGGCGGCACGCGGATCAACTCAGGCGTAGGGTCCCCGGAAAGCAGGACGAAGACGAGAGTAGCAATGAATCAGCGTTAGGGTACTCCCCCACCCGCTTAACCCAAGGGGGAGAAAAAGGGGGACATGGGTCCCCACCAAGGGAGGAGGAAAGGGAATCGATCCTCAGAGATCTTTTGCGGGAGTTTGCGGTGGAAAGGAAGAGCCCCGATCCCACACACATCCCCCGGGAGCGTCCCCAAAATACAGATTCCCAAAGAAGCTTAGACCTTGATTTACAGTACCAGGGGGAGTTAGCGGAGTGGTCCCCCACCCGTCCTAGCGAAAAGAGGGGTTTCAGTTCAGCCCCTGGTACTCCCAGTCCCAGTAGCCCCTGTGAGTTAGAGTGCAACATAGCGCCAATGTCCCGGAGACCGACACCCCCAAGACAGGAGGCGACGGCGAGTCCATCCGCCACAGTCTCAAGGTCCCCCGAGCGGGGGACAGAAGGTAGCAGAACCACAAGGGCATCCTCATCGGTCCCGCGGTTCATGATAGGAGGGTCCCCGGGGTCCGAGGGAAACAGGCAGGGGTTCACTTCTCAGCTGTTCATCCCATTCCCATCCCCCAGCGCAAGGCAGGCACAGACGCCCCACAGAGCCACTAATGAATCCCCGTTTTCCATTGCAGGACAAGCACCCACGGAGTCAGGGATCACAGGCTCTCCTGTACTAGGGCAGGCGCAAGCACGCCCCAAGCGCACGTGCGGCAAGCCACATTGGCTGCGGGACTTCGTCCCATCCTAGGGGGGAGGGATGTTGTGTATGCATGTCACTGTACTGATAGAATGTAACCACTCCATTTACAAGGTATCTCAGCTGTAAAGGAACGCGAGCAAGCAGCCCATAGAGGGCAGCTGCGAGCGTTCAGTCTCACATGGTTCACATTGCTCAATCACGGACAGCCGCGGGAAATCCTTCCCCGCATTCAGCAGCAGGAAAGAAGAACTACTGAAGAGAGGCGTGCCTGGGCGAGGCCACGCCGGTAGCAGCCAATGAGCTACCGTGCTACAAGATTCAAATGTTAAACCCTACTGTATATATAGAGATATATCACCGCCATTACCTCATGCTCCACCCGGTCCTCATGCAATAAACCTGAGTTAAGCCAACCCTTCGGCTGTCCTGTTGTCTTTGGTCCCATACAGTAAAATGGGCTAGTCATGTGATTTAGCAGGCTGGTCATGTGGTTCCTCCCACCGGAAGTGGTAGTAAAATGTGCCCGCTCATGCACCAAACACTGCTGTAAGTGCACCCACAGCTGTCATAAACATGTTCACGACTGCCATGGGTGCTTTATGTCAGCATTTTGCACATACGTGGGCATGCTTAACTTCTGCTTCTGGGAGTGGTGTGGGCAGCACAAGCCAGATTATTAAGCGCTACGGGCTGTAGATTGGGCACCCCAATATAAATCATTCTTCATCTTTACAGGGAGAACAGGGGAAATCTCATTTGTTTGGGGGGGACTTCATTGCTTTCAGTGATAATGCATATATTTGCAAAATAGGTTTTGGCACAATTGCACATAATTCAAGAACTCTATATGAAAAACACATTGGTTTGTTGGTTGGCTGGTTGGCTGGCTGGTTGAATTTATATGCCATCTTTCACACTTTTGTCAATGATAAAAATCCTATGCACAGCTGCCTAGAAATAAAATTCATTTCATTTTGTGTTATTTATCTCTAACTGCAAACGTTCAATTTGTTCAACACAATGAACTTCAACGAGAGATTTTCAATTTGAATAAGAAATGCAAAAAGTTTTTTCAAAGATTTACCTTCTAAACTTCTGGCATAAAGTCGGAGTTTAGGAAAGGAAGTATGAACCTAACCTTTGATTGATTAATTATCCTTGTCCAAAGTCTTATCTGGCTATAAACGAATATCCATCCCCTTTCTGGATTCCCTGATGGCTAAGGCATTCTGTACAGGCTTTTCTTCATTGTGTGGGTGGAGTGCGGGGGTTGTGAGTGGGTGGGTACAGTGGTGGGCTCCCAAAAATTACTAACACACTGTAGGTGTGGTATGGTGGGCATGACCAGGGGGAAAGCCCTGCGTTGCACCCAAGTTATGACTACTTTATTTCAAAATTTGGATGGGCGGGGCTAGCCAGAATTTCTGCTACCGGTTCTGATGAACTGGTGTGAACCTGCTGATGCCCACCACTGGGTGGGTAGGACTGAAAGCAATAGCAAAGCAATCATACTTACATACTACCCCATAGTGTTTAGTGCACTCTCTGGGCGGTTCACAAGTTAATTAGCATTTTCCCCACAACATGCTGGGTACTCATTGTACTGACCTTGGAAGGCTGAGTCAATCTTGACCTCCCCTCAGGATCGAACTCACAACCTTTTGGTTGCAGTACAGCAGTTTTAAACCACTGCACCATCAGGCCTTAGGCATATAACAGCATAAATAGTACCATATAGAAATGAAGTTACCGTATATTAATCTGCTCTCTTATTGAGAAGAAAAATAAAGGGATTATTAATTTATAGTGATAGTGGCATCATATTTATCTACAAGAATAAAGGCTTGCTTATAGGCCCCACATGTTCAAATGCTAGACTAGCAATAGACATGGACAATGCTTGATTTGATTTTTATATTTCCATAATGGCAGAAGCAAATTAATCTAGTTAAAATTAGTTGGAAACTATAGTAGTTTAACAGGGAGATCTGTCAGGCAGATGGTAGTGATGAAGCTGTATAGGAAATTTCATTTTGTAAAATGGGAAAAAATCTTGTTTAATCATGTTAGCAGCTTATTAACATTATGAGGCAAAATGAGCAGCGTCTGGTCCCTATCCTTTGCCCTGGCATACAATTTCTGTCTCTTAGGCTGCAATCCTGTACAAGCCTCCTTGGGAGCAAGCCCTTCTTGATTAACATGGGAGGGATGAATTGTAAATAGTGATGTTAAATGGAAATCAAATATAGAAAGTCCAATATTCTGGTACAGTGACAATTACATTATGAGCATTGGCCTCTCACAAAACTGTTAGGATTGGTAATGTAAATTTGTTAGCATTAAGTATGTACTTTGGTTTTTAAAAAACTTTCATCCTGAGTCAAGCTTCAGACTGCAAACTCAGTAAAATGCAACTTTCTATGCTCTTATTCCAAGGAACTGCAGTGGCTCAAGAAGTTAAGGCGCTGGCTGGAAGACAGCAGGTCAGCAGTTCAAGACTCAAGTACTGCATGACAGAATGAGCTCCTGCCTCTGTCCCAGCTCCTGCCAAACTAGCAGTTCAAAAGCAAGAAATTGCAAGTAGATAAATAGGGATCACTTCAGTGGGAAGGTAAACAGCGATCACTGCACTCCAGTGTCTAGGCATGCCTGCCACATGTCCACAGAAATGTCTGTAGATGCAGACTGCATTGGCTCTTTGGCTGTACACAGAGATGAGCACTGAACCTTAGAGTCAGATATGACTGGCTTTCGAGCAAGGGCAATTCTATTCTCCATTTCATGTTTGCTCTAGTTCATGTTTGCTCTAGCTTATTTCATAATAAAACAATTCCTCTTTCAGGTGCTACAGGAATTTTTGACAGTGGAAAAACAATATAGCTGCATCTTTGGAATACAATCATACAGATCCTGCCAAGAGTTTCAAGAGTTACCAAAAAAATCAGGCTCTTTTTCAAATGGTTACTGATAAAATGTAGTAAAACAATGAGAGTTTAAATTACTAGTTGCTTTTAACTGTGGAAACTTGTGGAGAACTTCCTCTCAGGACACTGCTTAGTAATTTTTTTTAAAAAAAAAATCTCCAAAGGCTTCCCGTATTTACTAAAGTTTAGTTCTGTTTCTTTTCTGGAAAGATGTAACATATCCAGACATTGTAGATCTGAGTTCAATTAGGCTCACCTATTTGAAATTCTGTGTCACTTATTTTGGGGCAATAGGTCCTATGAGGTGATATCTTTTGTCTTTAATACCTCTGATTTATATTAAATCCAATTCAGAAATTATTTTCTTGTTTTCAGCCTATTAGATTATCTTGATCGCTTTCAAGGTAATTTGTTCAGAGGTTAAATACAGATGCAGACTAAGCATTCCCTGAAACAGACAACAAAATCTACATTTGGGTCATAGGTTCATTCCTCGCTGTTGGCATTTAGTTTGTTTTCAAAAGCCTTAAAGCTATTTCTTCTTTTAATTGGAAGGCTATTTCGTCTCCTAATTACAAGATGTACCTTCCTCCACAAAAGTTGGAAGCTTTTCACTGCTGTCAGAAGAGCCATATATCCCCTGAATGAAAACTCAATTGTTATCACAATACTCCGCTCCCTCTATAATATTGGAAGAGAAGAAGCTGAGATGCAATTGTTTTTGAAGCATATTATTTTAGAATTACTGTATGTCCAGACTTCCAACAGATTTTCTAATATTGGAGTGGATTCATATACTATCTGGCCAAAGTATTCCAACTTTTTGGCCTTTTGGCTATAGAGTATAATAATTTCGCATCAGAAATTATTTTGGGTTGAAAAGATTTTTGTGGAAGAAACTCTGCTCAGGGAACACCCAAATGAGGCTCCTTTCATGTCCCCAAGAGCTGGGACAGAGATGGGTGCTCAATCCATCATGCAGTACCCAGGTCTCGAACTGCTGACTTGCCAGCCTTACAGCTAACAAGGTGAGCATCTTAACCACTGAGCCACATCAGGCCTTTTGGATATACTGTATTTGGAATTGTGAGGAAATGTCCTAAGTGACCATTCATAAAACAGCTACCATGGTAGGCATAGCTAACAGCCAAAACACCCATTTCTCAGAAAGGCTGAGGATGCCAAAAGACAAATAAAAGATTTGCCAAAGAACATAACAGATACATTATTGGACTCTGAGCCTTACTCCTTCAGCTGACTCCTTTGAATCTTTGGGTGAAATGTTTAACTCCTTTTTTAAAAAAGTGTCAAATCCAGGTTTAGATCTGTGAAGCTCAGCTACCACAAGCTCTTTGAATAGCAGTTCCTCTAGGCCTGTGGTTCCCAATGTGGGGCCCACGCCCCATAGGGGTGCAATTTGATTTTTAAGGGGGGGGGGCAATTGGAAGCTTGTTTAGACCAAGTTAATGTCCTTTTAGGCTTCCACCACGTGAATGGGAGTTCAGTTTTTTCAATAATAAGAATTATATGTCACGGGGGGGGGGGGCAATCAGGATTTTAGAGATGCTTAGGTGGGGCATGGCCAAAAAAAAGGTTGGAAACCACTGCTTCTATGCCATCCATAATGCAGCATAGTTTAGATAACATTGCTAAATGAGGTGAGTTGTGGTGTAGAGCAGTGGTGGTAGTGAACCTATGGCACGCGAGCCAGAGGTGGCACTCTGAGCCATCTCTGTAGGTACCTGTGCAGTCAACCCAGCACAGAATTCGCACTGCTCCTCTGCCCAGCAGCCCAATGGGAGTGCTCCCTCCCTCCCACCAGCACAGAGTTCACCCCATCCCTCTGCCAGCAGCCCAATGGGAGCACGTTCACCCCACCCTTATGCCCAGCAGTCCAATGGGAGTGTTTCTTTCCTCCCCTGTTGCTGTGCTGGCACTTTGCAATAAATAAGTGGGTTTGGGGTTGCAGTTTGGGCACTCAGTCTCTAAAAGGTTCGCCGTTACTGCACTATAACATTTGCTTAAGAGAAACATGTTTTGTGAACCCGTTGCAAGCTAATCACATAACACTGGCCTTCCCCATAGATATATAATTTTTATGAACCTCTCTGAGATAGTAACACAAGTCAGCACAATAGCCACACAAGACAGAGTACCCCACTAGGGAGATGGATTAGTACTATCGATTTGCCAGTGGTATTGCATAGATAATAACTACAATAGTATATATTATAAAATATATAACTGTTCACCATTCTCTTACACAGAACACCTGGGCTGGAAACACATTTGGGAAAGAACAAATGGCCATTGTAGGTGCGTTTGTCATGTGGCCATTGTAGGTGCGTTTGTCATGTAAAGCAGGACTGTCAAGTTTCAGCTCTCAGGGGAACTGCATTGCAAGCAGAAGCAGCAGCCCAATGCTATGCATCTCCATGCTACACAATGCTGCATTTCAGTCGTACCTTTTCAAAAGAATCCTTTGAAATCAACACATTCTTTTTAAAAGAATTCAATCAGGGAGTACTCACCTTGTTTTGAAGCTGATTAGAACTTCTGTTAGGCTTCCAAGTGCTCTAATCAGTTTCCAGACAAGGTTTGAATCTATGCTTCAAAGGATTTCTTGGGCTGTATTTGGTCAGTGGTAGCCAGACTGTGAGATGAGTCTTCTTTGGATAGCAGAAGTAGAAATGGAAATGTCCCTGAATTTGGTCAGCGCATGATTTATTTATGCTTTTTTTAAAAAAAGAATTTTCTTCCTATGGGTTTGTGGCCCAAGTTGGTCCTCTCTTCACTTAGCATGCTGTGAACTGTTCCCTCCATTTGCTACTATTTTCCAAGTACTGTATCTCCCAATCCCTGTGAGTAATTTGAAAGTGGATATTGCTGACAGAGGGGATGCAAAGTATGGAAGCCTTGCTCTGTGATTTTTTTTTCCTTCACAGAAGGTAGAATCCATGTTGTTGCCTATGTTTTATTATTTTCCAGAGAACTGGGTATGTTGTGGGCAGGAAGACTCCCTACCTGTCATCGTTCCCCAAGACATCTCTTCCCAGAATGTTAAGTCATGCTTGATTCTATGCAAAGCAGATCTGCTCCTTTAGTTTTCCCTCAATTGCTTCTATAATTAAGAGAGTTGCAAGGTAATTCAGAGAAATTCACTAGAGTCCTCTTCCAGGAGATGCTGGAATTGAGCTTTGTCTGTTGCACTTATGTACAGTAATATTGCTTGGAGAGAATCACAAGTCCAGTTTGCCATCTGTGAAGTGGGCACAATTTTAATGGAGCCAGAGCCTGGAGCTGATGCCATCAAAAATAAGACAGCTGAAACTGACAGTACCATTATCAATTCTTTGTACACTGTCAGAGAGTGATGGGGTCGGAAGCTCACTTCACTGAAGTTTGTGAAATTTTGTCTAGGAAATCCTCTCTTCATTTTTGCAATCTCACACAAACCTTTTTTTTTTTTAAAGTAGAACCTTTTTGTGGATCCTTCTTCTAAAGCAGGGGTTCCCAACCTTTTCAAGCTCTCTCAGTCAGTTTTGAGGGCTGGATGACCATTTTGCCCTGCCTGTATGATGGGAGTGGCCATTTTACCCCAACAGCTTCAAAGGGGTAGCCATTTTGTTTCTTGAATGCCCTTGGAGGGGTGGGCCCCCCATGAAATGGCACTGTGGGCCAGATCCGGCCTGAAGGCCCTAGGTTGGGAACCCCTGTTTTAAAGTGTAAAGACACCTCTAGCAGCACTGCAGCCTAAAATAACATATTCATTTCTTACGCACTTGTAGTGGTATGAACAAAAATAAAGGTGATAGTTTGGCAGGATTAGCAGTCTTTTTTCTCAACCATATATGAGGGCTATTAGAACAAGGACAGCACTGGCTATATTTGACAAAAAAAAGTAATATGGTTACCTTATCCGCCCCCTGTAAGAAATTAGCTTGGCATATAACATATGTTCTGTCTCAGTAAATTAACTTGCAACAAATCTGGCCGTTGGGAAATCTTTCCTGAAAATCCTTCATAGCTCATGTATAAATAGATTGATAGGCCAATATTAAGGTTTAATTAGAAGAAAATGACATTTGGTAGTGCCAATCAGTAGATATGGTTTGTTTACTCCCAGAGAACCTGGGCAGTGGGGTATCTTTAGGGTTAGAGAAATGATAGTAGAACCTAGCATGGTTTCTTGCAATGTGGTTTACCCTAGTTGTATGATTTCACCTGAATTAAACTCATACCAAGAAAAAGATGCACTTGAGTATTTCAGGCATTTTGAAGTGCAGTTGAATGTTTTACTTTGAATCGCCCCCATTTTTACGAACATTTGCTTAGCATATTTTTCTTTTGTGTTGATTTCTTTGGACTGCCACTTTTTAAAAATCTTAATGGGGTGTGGTTGCCGCTTGTCTTGGCTTTGGGGCAATTCAGTCTTGTTTTCCAAATAAATGCGAGCATGCAACTGGCTTTGTGTTGAAATAATTTTAAAGCTTCTTAACAAAACATGTCAGTTTTATTGACAGACTGTTAGCATTCAAGCACAATGCATCAGTGTTGTGACAAGCGAATACAGCAGCAAAATTATTCTCCAGGACTCACAGTCGGTCAGTCAAATAAGCAGCAGGGGTGGAATCAACTTTTAGCCAAATGCACAAGTGTGTTTTGGAGGAGAAAGATGGAGGAGAGACTGAGCAGGAGACAGGGAAGGTACTTGTCATTCTATTCTATCTGTCTTACGGCAACTTTATGAATTAGTGACTTCTAAAATGTGCTATCATTACTTGAACAGAATGCTCAAGTCTTAAAACTAAAGGCCGTAGCTTCCTTTATTGAGTGAATTCATCTATCTATTCAGTCTTCCTCTTTTCCTGCTGCCTTTCACTTCTCCTAGCATTAATATTTTTCTCTGGGTAAGTTTTATCTTCCAATTATATGTATAATTACCTCAGGTTAGTCGTTTTACTTCTACGCTGGTCAGGCTTGATTTCATCTAGCACTAAACTTGTCTTTTTGATAGTCCATGGTGTCTAAAAATTCTCTTCCAATACCACATTTCAGATAAGTCAATTGTTGTTGTTGTAAGCTTTGTTCACTGTTCATATTCACATCAAGACACAGTTATAAGATATAACAGAAGGGGTGATTTGTTTCTTGATCTCCTCACATGTGGGGATCTTTTCTATTTCCTTAAGAGCTGCAATTTCAATTCTCAGTCTTCTATCATCTCCATTTGGAGTGACGATAGAATCAAGGCATAGAAAATCTCATAAAGTCAATTTCTTCATTGCCAAGTTTAATGTTATATAATTAATCTATAATAATATATTTTATAACTGTAATCTTACTTTTGTGTTTTCTTCTTTAATCTTCCTCCAATAGTTGTTTCAAGTACCGTTACTGCTTTCTGCCAGTAGTATGGTGTCCTCTGAATATTTTAATTTACTCTTGTTTCTTGTCCATTTTTCACCTTCATCTGAATTTAATTCAGCTTTTCATATGATATATATGATATATTCTCCATATAGATTGAATAGATAGGGATAGGAAATAAATTCTTTTTTGATATTTTGCCAATAGGAAACTATTCTCTTTTCTGCATTAAAAGTAGTATTTTGTCAAAAGTTAAGATTACACATCAGAATAATAATGAAATAAATCAATCAAATGTTGTGGCACATCAATTTTTTCACAATGATCCATAGTTTTTGATATTCTACATAGTAAAAGCACAACCCAATTTCCTTCTGGAATTCTTTGTTGCATTCCAGTAGTCAAAGTATATTTTTTGGAATTTGTTTTTTCTCTTTTCACAATTATATTGGATACGCATATGCTATTTGTTGCTATTTATTTTCTCTTTTGTACTACAAAACCCAGAATTTCCCACTGTTGGCATTCCACCAGACAAAGAGACAGTTAAATGTAGCTCACCTAGGAGAAATGCTTAAAATAGCAGACTTTGTGGACTACCATAAACCTGGCTGTGCCTAGTTGCCTGTTGGGAGCTTCTCTCTTTTAAACAGAAAGTTAGTCAAGAGCTAGACCTATGTTAGGCCACAAGATCTTCCTTATTAGGGCTTTCTCCCAGTAGAGCCACATTTAGGAGTCTGTAGGTGTGTGTCAGGTGGAACACCCTGAATTATCCATTTTGGGAGTTTTAGTAACACCGCCACCACCACCACCACCACCAACACACACACACACACACACACACACACACACACACACACACACACACACACACACACACACTACAACAATTATGAATGATGTATCCTTAATATTGAACATTTCCTGTCTGTGTACGATTGTTTTTTCTTTCATATACAGTGGTACCTCACATAACGAACACATTGCATAACGAAAAAATTCACATAATGAAGCATTCGTTATGCAAGGGTGATACCCTGCATAACAAAAAAATCATTCGTTATGCTCCATGGAATGGAGTTTTACGTTATGCGGGGTTCTACTGTATATTATCATATTACTGTTAAGATTTTAATACAGGGATTCTCAACCCTTTCAAGCCAAGGGTGGGTCACGCTCCCTCAGAAAGCTTTGTGGGCTAGACAGTCATTTTGCCCTGCCTGTCACACCTGGCACTTCTGGGTGTGGCAGAGGTGGTGGTAGGCCACATGAAATGGTGTCACAGGCTGCATCCGGACCCCAGACCGTAGGTTGAGAACCCCTATTTTAATAGATTCAGTCTCAAGCTTGAAACAGCGGTATCACTAGTCCATTTTATTTATTTATTTATTTATTTATTTATTTATTTAATTCGACTTGTTTAGCTGCCCCCTCACCAAGGTGACTCCAGGTGGCTTACAATAAAAAAGCAGCCATTAACATAAAACACACCAACACACAATATACATGAATAAAACATCATAAAACTCTGAAATCTTTCCTCTGGTGATACTTTTCTTCCAATTGCTTTGAGAGCAGTTTTCACTTCACTTTATACAATTTCAAGTTCTTCACCACAGGATTCTTTTTCAAAGGCATCTATCATCCTGGCATTTCTTCTGTATAGTTTTTCACTAACTTGTTTCCATCTTCTCCTTATATTATCCCGATTAGATATCATGTTTCCACATTGATTTTTCATCATCTCTAACTTAGGTTAAAAGTTCCTTTTGATTGAAGATACTGTATACACTTGCATATATGAATGACATGAACAAACTACTCTAACTTTTCTATTTGGCTGCAGAAAACCTTGTACAATTCTATGTACTCTTCTCCATGTAAAAGCATTTTACTGTTGTGGTTTTTGGAGTTTGGCTTTGTTTAAATGTTATTTTAGTTGGCATTTAGTTCTGTGTTTTTTCCTAATTCTATTCTATTTGCAGGCTTTAACGCTATCTGACACATACTTATGAAATGTGTTAAAAGTTTCATTGTTCTCAGCAATCGTTATTCAGGTAAAGCTTTGCGAACTCTTTCTGTCTCAACCATTATACCTCTTCTTACCTTATCATCCCTCCCCCCAAGTTATTTTTATGATTTAAATTAATTATTAATCTATTTGGCTGTTTGCCAGTCTTTGTGGAGGCTTCTTTTCTGCTTCCATCTGTCTCCTTCACAATTCATCACACTGACCTTTTTGCAAGGAAAAAACAACATAGCATTTAGTAGCACCTTAAAATCTCACACATTTTTGTGGCCTAAGCCTTGGTAGACGTTAGCCCATGGGTGCCCAAACTTTTCAGTCACATGGTCAATCAATCAAACCTTATTGCAGTCGATGACTAGTGCAGTAAAAAGGGTTTAAGTGCATGAAGTACTGTCAAAATGCACCCCCACAAACACATTCATTTGAATTAAAACCAACAAGAATAAAATCAGTTTTTAAATTTATGTTACATTTGGGACAGGTATCTAGTTTAAAAGAATAAAACAGCACATAAAACAGTTTAAAAGTTATAGTTACAGTTATAAAATAAGAATAAAAATGTCTATATATAAGTGCACATAGTGGATATAATTACATGAGTAGGATATAAAACAGAATTACTAGTGCAAAATAAAAATCGTTATTGTTGGTTTTTAACCTGTCCCCGCTGTAGCTGGTTCTCCCTAATGCTATGTACCCTGGTAGCCCTCCAGGCAAATCTGGCAACAGTGGCCATCAGGTCAGTGGTTCTATCTGAGAGCATGTCTCTGAACATATGGTTATTCAACTTAATCTGAGGGAAGGCAGCAATGAGGTCATGTCTAAGGTTGTCATAAAACTGGCATTCTAGGAACACATGTTCAGATGTCTCTACCTTCCCAGCCTGACAGATACATAAGTGCTCCTGAACAGGAACTTTCTTAAATAACCCCTCCCTGAATACTGATGGTAACATGTAAAAACACAAAAGAGGGTATGATCTCCTATGCTCTGGGTTACTTAAGCTGGATAGGTAAGATAAGGACCTCATATTATTGTGTGGGGGCATTTCAAAGAGCAGACTATTTATTTTATTTAAATCATGTTGTCGATGGGTATCCAATATTCTTTGTTTTATTGTCTCTTTTGCTCAAGCAGAACCAAGAGAAACAACAAACTGCTTTGAGAGGCCGTATGAAGTCAGTTTTCCTTCGAGAATAGATATCCACAAAGCTGCTGTGGTATCTGACAACATTAGTTTTAGTAGTCTGTTTGAGGAAAATAACAATTTTAGCCAGTACATTGATGAACATATCCACAACCTGGACTGAACGGTATACATTCCAATTTCCAGCCTGGCTGCAGCATTAGAGATACTAGGTGGTATCTGAAGTATAGATCTCAATAATTTTGATTGGATTTTCTCTAAGCTGGTGATGTTAATGCCCATACAAAATGGAGCCCCATATGACATCTGTGTGAGAGGTTTTGCCAGATACAGTTTAAGAGCTGCCACAATATTGCGCCCACCCTTTTACCCAGTAAAATTTCTGGATTGCTCCTGCACTTTCTTGGGCATTCGTTGATATGTGTGCAATGTGGAAATTTCTGTGGCCATTAGATTGGAAAATCACTCCAATATATTTGTAGTGTTGAACTTGTTCTATGCACCAGACATGTGATTTGGGGTTATTAGCAAAAACTATTATCTTTGTTTTTGAATAATTGACCTCCAACTGGTTCAGTTGGCAATAAGTGGACAAAGAACGCAAGGCCCTATGTATCCTGATGGGAGTTCTTGATAACAACACAGCATCATCTGCATATAGCAGTAATGATATGTGCTTACTAGCTAGTTTAGGTGGATGGAGATCTCTGTGTTGTAAACGTTCTACTATGTCATTGATGTAAAAATTGAACAGGGTGGGTGTAAGCACACAACCCTGTCTAACTCTCCTCAGTGTTTTAATCAGATTTGAAATATGACCTTGAGCACTGCACTTTACTCGGATAGTGGTGTTATCATGGAGAGTTTGTATTAAAAATAGAAGACGTTTGTCCATAGAAGATTTCCCTAATTTTCTCCAAAGAATTTGTCTTGAAACAGAATCAAAAGGATACTTTAAATCTACAAAAGCTGCATACAAAGATTTTATAGAGTAGGAGGAGCATTTGCTTATAAGATGCTCAAGTATTGCATAATGATCTAATGTTGAGCGCCCTCTCTGAACCCTCTTTGCTCGTCTGCCATCAAGTTACAATCTTCTAACCAGTCCCGAAGTTTCCCCTGAAGATGTAGTTTACTTATGACATTTAATAAACTTAGGTAAAGGTAAAGGTTTCTCTTGCTCAAAAGCCAGTCGTATCCAACTGTAGGGTTCAGTGCTCATCTCTGTTTCAAAGTCAAAGAGCCAGCACTGTCTGCTTCTGTAGACATTTCTGTGGTCATGTTGCAGGCATAACTAGACACCGGAGCGCATGGAACGCTGTTACCTTCCCACCAAAGTGATCCCTATTTATCTACTTGCAATTTCTTGCTTTCAAATTGCTAGGTTGGCAGGAGCTGGGACAAAGACAGGAGTTCATTCTGTCCTGCAGTACTCAGGAATTGAACTGCTGACCTTCTGCCTCCCAGTCAGCGTCTTAGCCACTTGAGCCACAGCAGTCCTTATCCACTTATAATTAGCTGGGTTGTTCATGCTCCCTTTTTTGTGAATGGGAACAATAATTGCCACCTCCCAACTCCTTGGAATTCTGAATTTTTTATCAATAATTGTAAATAGATTGGCCAAGACTGGGGCCCACCATTCCATATTTTTTAAAATTAAATCTGGGGGCATTAAATCAAATCTCGCTGCCTTGCCAGACCTCAGTTTACCTATCAGGATTTTCATCTCTGAGATTGAGACAGGGGGCCAGAGAGGTAGATTGTCCAGCTTTGCTAAAGTTCCCTGGGTTGTTTCTGTCATATCCAAGGCCATATAAAGTTCAGTCACATGATCGAGTGTGCTGGTCACATGGTTCCTCCCAACCAGAAGCAGAAGTAAAATGCAGATGTGCATGTGCAGAATGCACCCATGCATGCACAGAACTCTGCTGTAAATGACTCGTGGCCGTCGTAAAGATGTTTACGACAGCCATGTGTCATTTATGGCAGCATTCTGCATGTACGGGCACGTTCTGCACTCGCACATGCACACTTTACTTCTGCTTCCGGGAGTGGTGCGGGTGGGTTTAATTGGTGCCATGGGCCATAGTTTGGACCCCTGTGTTAGCCCATTGTGCCACAAGGCTCTCTGTTGTTTTTTAATGCAACTGACTGAATCTCAACCTGGGGATCTTTACATATGGTTCTGTTTCTAGTTTGGAGCTGCGAAGAATTATTCTTTTAGAATAGAATTACTGGCCAGGAGATTTTAGGAGCTGTATAAAAAAATGACCTCTAATCTGATCCTTTTTCTGAAGACCTCCATTTGACTGTGGGAAAATATTGCATGAGAGAATGCTAAGAGCATAGCAAAAAAATGCAAAGAATCCAGCTATTATGCCCTGCAAATAGCATGCAGTACTCAAAGCAATAGAAGTGTGATGGACATGGGAATATGAACACTTATCTAACTAAACAGAAATATAATTGATGTCATGTTGTGTTCTTTGGAAGTTTTCCTAGAGAACCTGGGACAGGATAGAAAAGAAGATAATTATGCCACCTCACAGGTCTCACTATAGAATGCTTAGTGCAGTGTTAATCCTATTCCTCAGCGAATCATCTATGACTCGAACTATATTCTGCCTTTCAAGAATGCAGGTGATTGTGTGAGAGAGAAATGGAATATGCTTCAGAAATAGAGACCAGATAAATCCACTTGCTTGTGTTGATGGCAAAGAAGCATTTATCTGAAATAAAAAGGAGTTCCACTTTGCTGGTGCTATTTGTTTTCATAAAGCTGCAAAAGAATCCTAACAAGTATGTATTTAATGTAGTAGTAGTAGTAGTAGTAGTAGTAGTAGTAGTAGTAGTAGTAGTAGTAATAATAATAATAATAATAATAATAATAATAATAATAATAATAATAATAATAATAATAATAATAATAATTATTATTATTATTATTATTATTATTATTATTATTATTATTATTATTATTATTATTATTATTATTATTTTGTGCCAGAAATTATTCTGGGTTGAAAGGATTTTGCTGGAGAAACTCCACTCAGGGAGACATCTGAATGAGGCTCCTTTCATGATCCCCAAGAGCTGGGACAGAGACGGGCGCTCAATCCGTCATGCAGTACCTAGGTCTCTAACTGCCGACTTGCTGGCCTTCCAGCTAACAAGGTGAGCTTCTTAACCACTGAGGCACTGCAGTCCATGTATTTAATATGAAAGCTAGTGATGAATCATAGCACTTTTAAAAGATTGTTGTAAAGGAAAACAAGATTTTGTCCTAGGGTAGACCCTAACTCAGCAATGCTATCATTGAAGTGTCTTAGGGTGGCATACAGAGTAACTGACACTTAAAACAATTTTGCTGAAATTAGAATAGAATCCATCTACTTCCCCACATAAGACAAGCAACCACATAGGGAGTGAAATGGTATATGCAAAATTATAGAGGCTATAAATTTAAGCTTTCAGGTTATCTGATCTGAACTGATTACCTAAGTGCTTTATTAAGTCGTTTTTATGAATTTACATGTTTCACTAGTATAGCTTGAACTCTGCTTGAAGCAAGTATGTAATTACACATTTGACCCTTACTAATAGGAAATGAATGTGAAATTACGTTATTTATAACTGTAGCAGTGCTGCTGATAGAAAGGAAATCAGCAGCACACTTTGCGTGGAATGTATTTCATAGTTCCAAGTTATTTAGTGGGCAGTATCAGTATCAAGCCTCCTGGCAATCAAGAATTACTGGCAAACTAATCACACACGGTAGATTCCTCTGGAGATATTTAGCCACGGTGATTGTAATGGTTCTGTGAGCCTGGACTGCATGTCTTCCACCAACTGTGTGATGGAATTAATGAACAACATTTTAATATGTGCATAGAGTAGGTCTGGTGAAGACAACAAGGCAAGCCCAGTAATGACTCCAGGCAGTAACTACATCTTCTATGCTTACATGTCCCAAGTAATGGGTACATGTCTGGCCAGTCCCAGAAATGAGTGAGGGCCTCTTTCTGAGAAAGAAAGTAGTTCTGCCCCCTGCTCCTGCCACACTGTCCTTTGGGCATAGGTTTGACTATACAGGTGTGAACGTCCCCCAGTCTTGCATGCCTCAGTGCTTTCTATTGCTGTAAGAAGGCAGGGTTTACTTCACAGCATGGTTGAAGAGAAGGCTTTGCCATCTCATTGCCAGAACACATGGCAAGATCAGACATGCAGTCCACACAGGGACCCTGAGTGCTTCTGATGGGAAGTCCACAAACAGAACGTGAGTCCACAAGCTGATCCGTCCTTCTCGTGTTTTCTTGCCTTTCTAAAATGTATGTGTACTCATGCATATTTTGCCTCATGTATAAATTTTAATTGGCGTATTTTTGCTAATTTGCATCACTTTTTACACTGATTAAACTGGTCAAGAGCCCTGATGGTGCAGTGGTTAAACATCTGTAAAGGTAATGGTAAAGGTCTCTCTTGTTCGAAATCCAGTCGTATCCGACTCTAGGGTTCAGTGCTCATCTCTGTTTCAAAGCCGAAGAGCCAGCATTGTCTGCTTCTGCAGACGTTTCCGTAGTCATGTGGCAGGCATGACTAGACACCAAAGCGCACGGAGCGCTGTTATCTTCCCACCGAAGTGGTCCCTATTTATCTTCTTGCAATTTCTTGTTTTTGCACTGCTAGGTTGGCAGGAGCTGGGACAAAGACGGGAGCTCATTCCATCCTGCAGTACTCGGGAATCGAACTGCTGACCTTCCTCCTCCCAGTCAGCATGCAAAAACATTATGAGATCGATCCTGATGGGAATCAAGGTTGACTCAGCTTTCCATCCTTCGGAGGTTGGTAAAATGAATACCCAGCGTGTTGGGGCAAAATGCTAATTAAGTTGTGAAGTGCCCAGAGAGTGCACAAAGTGCTATGCGGTGATATATACGTGTAATTGCTATTGGTCAGTTTAAAAATGCTGTGTAAACGTGTATTGGCTGAATCATTTTTGCGCACCTTTTCTTCAAAGCTGTGCATTTTAGCCATCTACATTTTGAAATAGGTGTGCTTCCCCCTGCCCCCTGCCCCCAAATCCTTATGAGTGTCATGATCACATGAATCTTTGAGGGACAGAGCATTGCTTCTTAAGAGGTGCAGAAATGCTGGAAATGAGATGTAATTTTCAGCCAACAGGCAACACATGGATAATTATTTTTAAGAAGGAATATAATATAACATTGGTACCGGCAATAATGAAGAAGTGGTAAGGTGTTGATATAAGACCAAAAAGCCTATGTTGTAGAAGTGCTCAGTTACAGGGAGCTCCAGCGTGCCCATTCTTCTTAAAAGTAACTTTCCAAGTTCTACCTGCAGGATTTGCATCTAAATATTATTTATACCAGTATTTATGTTATCAAAACGTGCTGCGTCAATTGATTTTACATTTTCTGATCCACTTAATGTGATTTCCATTAATTGAGTCAAAGCTTATCATTTTGATGAACACTTGCTGTTTAAATATAGTGAGTCACATCAATTCTGATAGATTGTTTCTTTGACCTTGCTTCATTTAGTCCTCACATGCCTCTCCTCCCCATTACATATATATAATGTTACACAGTGACCCCCTCTTCTGTCATTATACAGTCACGCTGAAACCTACCAGAGTTTGGGTCATTTTCATTTCTAGCTGAAACCGTTTAGGCTTTTTAAAGACACCATCACTTACGCTTTATTTAGCGGAGTGTTGTAAAAGGATTCCAACAAGCTTCTTTGGAAAGGATGGGTGGCACCCTTCAGTTTTGTATATCGGCGGCAATAATTGGAAGAGAGCTCCATCCGAGAGCTGCTTAATCCATCGTTCCCTGCATCATTTGCAGTTTTCCCTTTTTCTATTGCAAAGTTACCCTGTCACTGAGTGGCTATTTGGCCCTAGCAGGTGTCTGGCATTTCCAGGCACTGATGTACTTTCACAGCTTGCCTCCTTTTTACAATAAATTCCATATGGACTTTGCCTGTCATCTTTACATGAGTTGTTTCAAGGGCTCTGAGCTGTAAGTCAGATTTCTGCTACATCTGAAAGCCTCTGCGTGGCAGACAGAGATCCCTAACAGAATTTTTTAAAATATAATGTGTGTTCAAATAATGAACATCTTTGCAAGCAATACAGAGAATCAAGGAAATACAAATGCAAGGTTGATTATCCAGATCTTTCAATGCTTCAAAGACTGATCTAAATAATTATTTAAAAATATCTGTTTGAAGGAACTGAATCCTCCATGCAAAAAATACAAACGATGTGATAATGGGCTATATAAAATGTGCTAACTGAAACATGCACATTTTATGAATGGTAAGAAAGTTCTCCAAAAATATAAAATGATGTTCATAAACAGATTGCCCCAATGTTCTCTCAAAATTATTGTAGAGCAAATGGAAGAATTTAGTAAAGTAATTTAGGATGCTGGAGAAAAAAAGAGTAGTCTCTGATCTAAGTTGTATCTTCTGTCACATCCAAATTTACATTCCAGAGTATTTAAAATTGCAGTTAGTCTTCAATAGAATATCTGCATTGATTTGGTCTGGTAATTATTGCATTTTGAGAGTGTAAGTTAAATAGACTGACCCTTGCTGCAAGCAAAGGGAAATTTTCTTTATAAGAATGCTTCCCCCAACTAATAAATAACAAGGCAAGACCCAAGAAGTTTCAAACCACAACTTCATTAGGCCCCATGCTGGGGGCCTAAGGCGATCCATAAAACCTGGGAGCAGAAGCAGGTGGGCAATGCAGTCCCACCTTCAGCCTGGACTAGGTGAGTCACTTGTCCTGGGGCCCTGCTGAACATGATAAGCTTTGCTCAACTGGGGAGACATCCTCAGGTCCATCTCCATCCTAATTCTAATGAATGAAGGCTGGTTGTATTCCTAGGCTGCCTCAGAAAGAATTCCCTGGTTGTGCACCTGAATTTCACAATTCATTGTATCCATTCCCAATGTCACCCTTTCCAGTTCACCACTACATTCCCTCTTCCCTCCTCTCACCACTAGATGAGCTAGCTCATTCTTAGCTCTCTACCTGTAACATACTGTCAAACACAGTTATCTGGAGGCAAAATAACACATCAACAATGCCATTGTCCCAACCCCAGCAAATGCCTGGTCAGAGCTAGAACATTATACTGTCAAGAGCCCAATGTGAACTCTCTAACTAACCTCATAAACCTGGGGGATGTGGAGGACAACTTATCCACTATGAGGACAACTTGTTCACTATGTGAACAATTGCCATGACGTCGCACCAGTTCAAAATGTATACTTGAATTGGCCCATAAGGATGACCACAACCTAATTGCCACATCCAATGGGGCAAAAACTCAAAGAAATATAATGTCCCTCTTAATGCCTGACTCAAACGATTCCTTTAGCCATTATCTAATACATCAGGAGTGCCCAAACTATGGCCTGTGGGCCATATCCGGTCCCCAACACTAATTCATTTGGCCTGCGAAGCCCTCGTTGCTCCCGGAAGCGGAAGTAAAATGCGCCCATATGGACGCGGTTTACTTCCGCTTCTGGGAGCAACGAGGGCTCTGTGGGCTGGATGAATTGGTGTTGGGGGCCAGATCTGGCCCACAGGCAGTAGTGACTGCCCCCCTGAATCACGTGACTGGTCCATGGCCCAAAAAGTTTGGGCACCCCTGCAATACATCATCTAGCTCTAAAATAAATCCTAAAACATCTGGCCCAGGTAGCTGAACCTGAAATGGTCCCCAAACACATGTCCCCTCACCAAAATGAGATGTCATTACAATTGTCTAAGAACAACTTTCACACCCTGGCATTATCTCAGATGTCACAGGGTGCCTGTGAAGTGGCTTGGACATGCCGTCCATTGCATCACAGAATTTACTGCAAGTGAAGTTCAAATGGCCCACCAATTGTTGCGATTCTGTGAGCAACACCTTCAGTGAGAGGCATGGGTCACTGAGGGTGGCTGTGAAACCTTAGTGTCTGTGGGAGGCCTCAGGAGCCAGCCATTATAGCTGAGTGGAGCTGATTGGGGTCAGAGACAGCACTACGGGGAGCTTCAAATCAAATCAAATCTTTATTATTACGGCCATTGGCCAGTCACAATAGAACCTGGTGATACATCCACACCATCTTTCGATACAGTTAAAAGTAAAGGTTATCTAACTCACCGGTATTATACAATAATATGTTAAAATTGTGATATCTTTAAAATATCTTAAAATAAACCAATACTGTAAACATTGATGTTTATCAAATGGATATATAAACAAAATAATGAGGCTATGTAACCACACACCCAATAATCACTGAACGAGGCTATCTATTTGCATACCCCATATTCCCAGTGGTGAGATTTCGCACTATTAGACTCATTTTTTTATTACTGGAGACTATTGAGCTCACAAGGCACAAATCACCTTACTTTTGTGAATATATGTTGATTTCCAAGCGAATCTGGCCACAGCGGCCGTCAGTCCCTTAGATCTGTACGACAATAATACACTCAGGGTTCTGTTACCGCTTAAGGCCAAATATGGGACTGCTAAAAAGAGCTCTCTTCTAAGATCAGCATAGAGGGCACACTCCAAGAGTATATGTTCAGAGTTGTCTATCTTGTTGGTTTGGCAAATGCATGTGCGCTCATGGACCAGGATTTTCTTTAAAAGCCCCTCCCTATAGGCTGATGAGAGCATATTATAACGAATGAGAGTAAAAGCGTGTCTGTGGTCCCGGTTTTTTAATGTGGTGAGATAAGACAACGGTCTGGGTTCTTTAAAATAGGGCCACTCAAACAAAGGAGAGGTTACTTTAGTTAAATCCATTTGGTGATGTATGTCAATAACCCTTTGTTTAATTGTCTCCCTAGCACGATTTGGACCCAAGGAGATAAGGTAGGGTTTTGATAATCAGCAGTGAAAAAAGCAAACTCAATGTTAGGGATCATTAGGAAGGGTATAGAAAATAAGTCAGCAAGTGTCATTTTGCCTCTTTATAAATCTATGGTGAGGCCCCATCTGGAATATTGTGTACAGTTCTGGTCGCCATACCTCCAGAAGGATATTATGGAGTTGGAGAAAGTACAGAGGAGGGCAACCAGAATGATTAGGGGACTGGAACACCTTCCTTACCATCTGAGGCTGCAACGGTTGGGCCTTTTCACTCTTGAACGACGGCGTCTAAGAGGTGACCTGATTGAAGTTTATAAAATCATGCACGGTGTGGACAAGGAAGATAAGGAAAAACTGTTTTCCCTATCGCACAACACTAGAACTAGGGGACACTCCATGAAACTTTTGGGTACTAGTTCTCAAACCAATAAGAGAAAGTACTTTTTCACCCAGAGGATTACTGGTCTATGGAACTCCCTGCCAGAAGAAGTGGTGACAGCTGTCAGTCTTCACAGCTTTAAGAAAGGATTAGACAAGTTCATGGAGGACAAGGCTATCAATGGCTATAATTATGGCTACCTAAGGACAACCTCCGGGTTGGAGAGATAGGCAGGATATCTCTCAATGCCATTTCCAGGGAATCCTAAGCAGGTGAAGGCATCTCCTTGGGAATACCCTGAAGGAAATGGTGAGCCACTGTGTGAGACAGAATGCTGGACTGGATGGGCTGTGGCCTGTTCCAGCAAGGCTGTTCTTATGTTCTTATGATAATCCATACGATGTCAATATCCCCTCTATATAAGAAATCCATGGGGCCGTTATATTATCCGCCAACATTGAAATAAGTAAACCCGAGGGGGGGGGAATAAAAGTTTTAGCCAGTACATTGCAGCACCTGTTAGTAATCTTGCCTTCATGGTAAGCATACCAGTTTCTGACCTTAGAGCAGTATTAGAAATGCAGGTAGGGGTTACGGGGAGTTTGTTGCTGCCTCCCATTGACCCTTTGCCTGTGCTTTCTCCAACCAAACTGGGTGGGAGGGAAGCCGCCCATGAGACTGTAGTCTTGTCTCCAGGCTGCAATTGGGCCACAGATTATATGGTGATGACAATGCCCCTCAATTTCCCCAGCCACACTGTTTCCCATCTCAGATCACCATCCATTCAGCAGTAGCATTGGTTTGGGAAAACCTTTAAAAAGACCTTTTTATCCCACCTGCAATTCAAACAAGAATGTGACATCCTTATGTTACTCACTTGCCCCAGCTCCTCATTACTAGAGAGGAATGCTCCTTCCTCCTCCTATCAATGTAGCAGCAGGAATCCAGAGGCAGCATTGTGCAGGCTAAGACAATGTGAACAACACTGCAGGGCTGTTATAAACCAGCTAAAACTAAGCTATACATAGAGGCTGATGTGAACTACGTTGTACAGCTGTTAAGACTTTTCTCAGTCACAAGCATTTTCCAATTTGCAATTCAGGGACAATAAACTGCATTTGCTTTGGCATTTGCATCCCTGGGGCTATAGGAAATATTTCAGGCAAAATAAAAAGTGAAATAGACTGAGCAAGAATTATTCTTTTGGTTTTCCTTTCTCTGTGGCTAGGGTGGAAAGGTAGGGTGTGCAGATGGACACACTGGCTGAAGTCCAGTAATAAGGAGGGGCCATTGAAATAGTAGATAAATATTGATTTGGGTTGATTTATATATATTAAGAATGGAACCAATGGTTACAATCCAGTAGCAAGCAACAACTAGAGTAGGCCTGTTGAATTAATAGAACTTACAGGTCAGTTAACAACATCCTCCCATTAATGCAAAGGACCTATACTAGTTGTGACTTACTACTGAATTTCAACCACTGAAGCAAATCATTATATAAAAATCTTAGCTTTTTCTATTGATTTCAATGTGCAGTCACCTCATCACTTCCATCTTGGAACATTTTGACATAATTTCTTAATGTGACTCAGCAATTCTATGCAGACATTGAGGAGCTGCTCTCTTCACTTTTGATATCTATAGCTGAAATTCCATAGTAAGTTGCAACTAAAGTAGAACCATAGAATCAGTTGACCTTATGGAATAGTTGACACATTAAATTCTCACTGATTCAGTGGGCGTACTCTAGTATGACTTATTGTGCTAAACAACAGGGTCTCAGCCCATGCTTGTTTTAAATTGAAAGATTTTCCATCCTTCTTTTTAGCATTTCCACTACTAAAGACTTCTGAATACTTTTGCAAACCTTGCCTTGCCTCTACCTCTACCTCTACCTCTGCCATTCTGTTGCTTCTGAACATGGAAAACGGATATTCTGCCCTGAAGATCAACAATGCAATATTAAAACACTGAGGGTTCACTTCTGGTAGTGTTTCTATGTACAGTGGTACCTCATACAACGATTTTTATCTGTTCCACAGGGCTCGTTGTTGTATGCAACAATTTCCCCTATGGGATGCACTGTACAATGATTTTTTTTGCTAAGTGGTTTTTCCCATTGAAAAATTGTTGTACTGATTTTTTTCCATAGGGAAAATTGTTATGTGGGATGCCTATACGGGGCGATTGTTGTATGAGGTTCCATTGTATATGCAAAGGAAACTGTACAGCTAATTTCTAACCATTATTAATTGCAGTCTTGAGACTAAGCTTTTACTGATGTAATTCTGATGAGGAACCTCAGGGATTAATTTGACATAGTTGGCTTTAAATGAATTATCTGTTATATGCCTAGGCAGGGTGTAGTGTGGGTTGGAGGGGGGAGAGACAGCTGAGTGATTTATCACCGCCCTTATTGTATTAGGCTGCAGGAGATAGAGGAAGAAATTTTCCTGGTTGTGTGATTGTTGTGGAAAGGAATGGAGACTTTTATTATCATTGAGATCCATGACCATTGTTACTCTAGAACACTGTAGGGAAAGCAATTCCTGGGGGTAAAACAAATACAATTAAAGGAGTAACTGCGAAATTAGATAATCTTTTAGTCCTTTAATTTAAGTGCTCCCAGTTCTCCTTTGCATCTATACCCCCAGGATCATACTGAATGAAGAAGAGTCAGGGAATTGGGGCCAGTTCCTCAGTATTTGCCAACTCTCACCAAGTGACTGAGGTGCTGAAAACAAATGGAGCCCAGGAAGTCACTCAGTACCTGCATATGGCTCTGTGGCGCAAGGAAATGAAAATTAATATTTCACAGGCTGAGAACCAGGGGACTGCAGTCCATGTCATAAATATGAGAGCAGCTCTTCTCCAAGCTTATGAGGTTCTTTTCAAGAATATCTGAGTGCCTTTCGTGAAGTACTTTTTCAGTAGATGAGGGACGGTCGGTGGTTGCCTTTAACCTCATAGAGAATATGAGACTAAGTTTATTCTTCACATGTTATTATTTGCCGCATAAAGCACCTGCTATTTCTCCACCAATACTCCTTGCAGCCAATTCATTCCTTTCTCAAACAGATTACAAATCGATTCATTAGACCAGCCTTCCCCAACCTGGTGCCCTCCAGATGGATTCAACTAAAATGCTCATTAGCTAAAGAAAGCAAGGAAATTAGTCCCGTATACCTGTTTGGCACTAAACTGGGAAAGATGGCATTTGATGAAAGTAGAGTTCAAATGCCACAACTAAAGCTTCAAATATCAGAATTGAACCAAAAGGACATTGAAATCAGGGGGTACTTCTGTGATGAAATGATATACTGTATACCCTGTGCTTTAGCCTCATCCAAGATGGAGATTTCAGTGTGTGGGAGTCCCTTCATACCAGGACTAGAATGTAAACAATGTTGGCCTCGTGAGATGGGAGAAATGAAACCTAAAATGTGATGGACATGTCATCCTGTAAGATCATTGGTTGGAATCCCTTAGGGGAATGGCTGGGAGGTACACCTGGAGGGAGGAGATATAACCCAGTGAAGATGGGGGCTGAAGAGACACTCTCTTGGATCTTAACTGCCATCATGTTGCCTATTTAGCCAGAAGGGGGGGCATGGGCTTTCCCTCAAATAAGCAGCTTTATTTATTTCTATTTTGAAATGCTTTGAAATGCTTTCTAAACTTTTGCTGGACTTTATTCTGTACCTTACTTTGATTTCAATATTGAAATATCTGAAGAAACCTGGAGTGATTACTTGGCTCATGTTACCTGAATCTTCACTAATTTCGTGAGCACTACCTAGATTTAGGTTGGGGTGACTGGGCACACTTTTAGGAAAAGTGTGGACTACTGGGTCCAAGAGGGCCAGGGAAGCAGCATCAGGTGCAATCCCATTTCCAGGATGCTGGAGTGCTACTTGGGAGTAAGTGGATTGTTACAACTTCTTGGTATGAAATAAACTAACGAGAAACACTGTGCAAATTTACAGAATCACACTAGATTCCTGTCACTTGCATGAAATTTGAAGTCCTACAGGGTTTTTTTTAATCTACACATTTTGCCTTGAATGATATCCAAAATTTGGAAGTGCTGTAACAAGTTACAAGTTACAAACACAGAAGTGTGTGCATTTAAAGCTATCATAAACATGTTTATGGCAGACATAAATGTGCCCACTTCCACTTCTGGGGGCGTGGTCCGGCCTGCTCAGCTGTCCAGGGGGCATGGTCAGGCCCATGACATAAAAAGGTTGGCAACCCCTGGGCTAAGTCATATTGGTCCTCGGAAACCTAGAATAAAACACCATTATATCAAAACAAGAGAAATGTGACTCTTCTCAAGCATTAAAAGAAATATAGCTACAAATTGCTGCACATTAAAATTCACAGTGCAGTAGACTTCTTCTTCTTCTGTGTCAAGGCCAGACGTGAAACTGCCAAAACGAAGCCACCATTTGGTGAGTAATGCAGTAGGCTAAAAGTACCACTGAAAAGGAACATAGAAAGTGACAGAGAGTAAAACTAAAGATGACTTGTGGTGTTATCAATCATTGAAATAAAATATTGCACGTTATCCGGCTGATCTAGAAATTGCTCAAACTTTTGGCCAAAGTCAGTATTATCTATCCAGAAGTTAATGTTCCAGTGTCACATGGATAAGTAATACATATACAGTACATCCTAGCCTTTACAGTACATTTTTAAATCCTTGGAAGCATACCAAATGAAGGGTTATTTGAATGTACAGTATTCATCTGCTCAAAGTGTTGTTATAGAAAGCGTGAGAGATGTTAGTAATAGCATTTCATCTTTTTGATTTTTGTTTGATGGGTGTCTAGGTAGGCACACTGGTACTTTTCAGATGTTTAGGACAGCAGTTTTCATAAGTACCAGCCAGTGTGATCAGATTATAAAAGCTGTAGTGTAGTCCAAACACTGGGTTGGCCTATTCCTGCCACAGGTGCTACATTTAAAGTTTTGGGGTCCTTCCCCCTAGACCATGACTTCAGGAGGCTTGCCAAAGAGGAGAATTGTAGGTAAACCCATCTCACTAGCCTAAAAACAAATATCTTGTCCAAGTAAAAGGTAACAAAAGCTGCCTTTTTCTGGTTCATATGTCAGCTTTGGGCTCCAATCATTAACTATTGTTGTCTTCTGTTAAATCAGAAAATAATGCTCATTGATCAAGTTAACCCATGTACAGTATTTAGATGCCCATTAATGTCACAGGATACTATATAAAACAAGCTAATACTGTAGTTGATTGCTCATACCAATCCATAGTTGATTGCTCATACTCATGTGTGGGTTGGGAGAACCTAGAAGAAAAATAAGCTTAACTAAAATTATTCTGTTACATCTGATAATTGTGTGTCTGTGGGTGCGCACGCACACATGTATGTACATGAACATATTTGCAAAGTGCATATGTGTATGGCTACATTATGTTTAGAATTGTAGGAACCCATAAGAAAAAGAGCATGGATGTGAGACCGTGTTTATTTTTCTCAGTTAAAGCTATTGTGCTCCTATTTCTGCTCTACTCAATAGAGAAAATATCCCTGTTGGCCTGAAATATTTGCTTCAGAGTTTCTTTTCTCATCTATATTCTCATTCCACACCTGTAAAGAATTACCAGTAGACACAGTAATCTGTTTATCAGGCTTTTTAATAATAACTTTGTCCTCTCCAGGATTTATAACGTGGCTTCAGATATTCATTCTGGGCAAAGCCCAGATAAAGCAGATCTTCTAATTCTAGGAGCTCTCAGAAATAGTATTTTAGGACCAGAGAACCTGTAGCCCTACTTGAGTTGTAGAACTTTTAATAAATGTCATTTTATACCATAACAGGCAATTTTAAAATATTTTATATTGCTTCTCTTTCTCATAAATGGTATGATTTTAATATTCTTTAATTTATGTATTATATTTGTAAACTGTGTATAGTGACTTGAGCTGGTCGTCAACCATACTAATAAACTATCTAACTCAGTGATGGCAAACCTTGGCACTCCCGCTGTTCTAGAAGTTCAAGAACACCTGGACTGCCAAGGTTCACTATCACTGATCTAACTCCATTTTCCATCAGTTCCAACCACGTGGCTGGGATGAGGGATTATGGAGGCTACCAGATGTTTGTCAATACATGTAAATGATACATTTTGAAGATAATTTGCTTTGATTGAACTTGATACTGGTTGTATTTGCATTTTATTAACTTTTTCAGTTTGATCAGTAACTAGAAGGTATAAAAAGTGCCCAAATTAATTTCTCAGGTGGCACTCTTCCCTCTAGCAACTGTCTGTGTTGGAATGTAGGCAGATGAAATATGGGGATCAAAAACAGAGGAATTGGGTACATTATTAATATTCATATTGAGTCACTGATTGTTGGTGAACTACTTGTCTCACATTCTTCCTGTAATTCTGTATTTGTTTATGTTGAATGGCAACACCTGTTCACACAAGTAAAGAAATTAATTAATAAAGGCCTGTGCCACCTTAAGACTGAGTGATTTATTTCATTGTGAGGATTGAAGTCCTTCCTGCAAACATCCAGCTTCTGATTTACACTCCATTTGTCTAAGGAATTGGATTGTAATCCACATGGAAGTAAATTCACAATGGCATAAATCTATTTGCTGTACAGGTGCCACCATTTTGTTTGGTTTTGTGCTGCTATTACATGCTGCAAAAGACTAACATAACTATTTCTTTGAAAAATCAGAAATAATAAACACTATTAAATAATAATAATAAATAATAATAAGATTTAATATCCGTATATATATATATATATATATATATATATATATATATATATATATATATCGTATTTATTCATGTATAACGCGCACTCGTGTATAACGCGCACCCCTAATTTTCCATGAAACCTCGGTATAAAATTTTGTTTCACACCACGCATTGTAATTGACAAAAAAACGTTGTTGAACACATTGAGGGAGGGGGGGGGATAATCAGACCCACCTGTTGCAGGGTAAAGAAAATGCAATCCGAAACGAGCACTTCCGACCCCCAGGAGCCTCGCTCGAACTGCGAGCTACCTCCGGGCCACGCCTCGTCTCCCGCGCCACCCAATCAGATCCCGTCAATTTCTTCAAAGCCACACCCCCGCCTCCCCTTCAATAGACAGCCGACCCAATTCTAAAAAGGAAGTAAAAGAGGCTCGCGACGGGGGTGGGACACCAGTCCTCGTTTATAACGCGCACCCAAACTTTGATTTCTTTTTTTGGTATAAAATTTTGCGCGTTATACACGAATAAATACGGTATATATATATATATATATATATATATATATATATATATATATATATATATATATATATATATATATATATATATATATATATATATATATATATATATATATATATATATATATATATATATAGTATTTATTCGTGTATAACGCGCACTCGTGTATAACGCGCACCCCTAATTTTCCATGAAACCTCGGTATAAAATTTTGTTTCACACCACGCATTGTAATTGACAAAAAAACGTTGTTGAACACATTGAGGGAGGGGGGGGATAATCAGACCCACCTGTTGCAGGGTAAAGAAAATGCAATCCGAAACGAGCACTTCCGACCCCCAGGAGCCTCGCTCGAACTGCAAGCTACCTCCGGGCCACGCCTCGTCTCCCGCGCCACCCAATCAGATCCCGTCAATTTCTTCAAAGCCACACCCCCGCCTCCCCTTCAATAGACAGCCGACCCAATTCTAAAAAGGAAGTAAAAGAGGCTCGCGACGGGGGTGGGACACCAGTCCTCGTTTATAACGCGCACCCAAACTTTGATTTCTTTTTTTGGTATAAAATTTTGCGCGTTATACACGAATAAATACGGTATATATATATATATATATATATATATATATATATATATATATATATATATATATATATATATATATATATATATATATATATATATATATATATATATATATATATATATATATTAAAAACAAGCTCTGTACATAGAGTATCTGGGATACATTATTAGCTTTTTATAGCAATAACCCATCCTTCTTCCAGACCCACTAATTTTTCATATTCTATATAAAGAAGTATTTCAGCAGTTTGCTAAAGCCATAGTCCAGGAAGGGCTGTACCATATGCTGTTCCTGAATGTCAGAAACAGCCCACAAGGGCAAAGTCTGTTTTTCCATTTGTTAGACGACACAGTGTTTGAGCCCAGTGGGATTCTTCTTCAGGCAAAAGGGAAAGCAGTTTTTCATGCTAATTCAAGGTACCTTTTCCTTTTTTAATTACAGCTTGAAGATGAGGCATATCAAGAATGAAAGGCAGCACTTACTTTTACAAACTTAAGTCTAATAAAAGTCACTAGCTTCCTGCTTCTCTGAGAAGTTCATTGCTACTGGAATTCATTGCTGTAACAAAACACAATGATAACAATAAAATACTAGTGGGACAAAACGTACGCAAGTTTTCAAGTTAAAATTTCCCAGGCAAGACAGAAAGCTGCAGTTAAGACAGCATGACAAGTTACGAGACAATCAGCACTCAAAGGCTAGTAGTATACAAGTACTGTATCCTGGATTGGCCGGGATGTCTCGTATTTCTCTGCTCGTTCCTCCCCTTTCCCGCCGCAGTCCCATATTTGAATGGCGGGGAAAGGGGTTACTGCACACGCACACACATTGCAAATGGGCTCTGTGGATGTGCAGAGAGGTTCTGCGCATGTGCAGATGAGTTGTTGCAGTGCATGCACACCCGGGCCAGAGCAGTTCCCGTATTTTCAGGAGCTGCGCTTGATGGGTATGGTAGTGCTGCACAACAAAACATTACTATTTCCTTGAGCAGTGTAAGAATATTTTAACCTCAGAATGATATTGGACAAAGAGGACCTAAAAAGAGGAGGGACTAGAAAGTGTGACATCACTTATTCTCAAAATATGTTTTCTTAACATGTTAGAGTAGACCAGGGGTTCTCAATTTATGGCCTGGGGGCTGGATGTGGCCCGTGACACCATTTCATGTGCCCCCCCCCCACTGCCTCTGCCACACCCTGAAGTACCATTTGTGGCTGGCAGGGCAAAATGGCCTTCCAGTCCCTGAAGCTGTCTGAGGGAACGTGACACAGCCCTAGGCTTGAAAAGGTTGAGATCTCCTGGAGTAGACGTTGTGCTGATATGTATCAACTTGAAAAGAAGTACTGTACTTTAAAGACTAACGGCTGTATTTTAATGTGAGCTTTTGTGGATCAAATCCACTTCATCAGACAAAGGAGTGAAACTGCAAGGCATGAGCTTATATACACCAAATACAGAGGCATAAGGGTGATTAAATCAGAATGACAGATTATGTCTGATGAAATAGACTTGATCCACGAAAGCTCACATTAAAAATATAGCAGTTAGTCTTTAAAGTGCTGCAGTGTTTTTACTTTTATTTTGTGTTTGCTTTCCATAATGCCTGAAACACAGACTAACACGGCTACTATTCCAAAATTTGAAAAGCAGTAGAGCTGAAGTTAAAATACTTCCCTGCTGTGGGTTCTGATCTCTTTCCCAATCTGCCTCCAACTCTTTGGAAGGCGATCCATATATAGGATTGCAGGTGAAGGGGAGTGGGTAGTTGTCTGTGCAGATGGCTATGTGTGTTTTGCTAATGGGCAACATTACCGGACACACCAAACAATTATCCTCCTTCATTCCCGAATGACAATACAAAATGCCTACAAAATAAGATATCCCTACAAAATCAGATATTTATTTTGCCTACAAAATAAGATATTTTGACATTTGAAAATGCCTACAAAATAAGATATTTTGACATTGTTGTCCATCTTGAAAAAATATTCACCCACCCACATCTAGAATCCTGGCTACAGCCCTGTCACTTCCATGTTTCATTGTGACTATAGCCCTGTCACTTCCATGTTCCTCTGTAGCTACAGCCCTGTCACTTCCATGTTTCTCTGTAAACAACATATAAGAGCATAAGAACAGCCTTGCTGGAACAGGCCACAGCCCATCCAGTCCAGCATTCTGTCTCACACAGTGGCTTACCATTTCCTTCAGGGTATTCCCAAGGAGATGCCTTCACCTGTTTAGGATTCCCTGGAAATGGCATTGAGAGATATCCTGCCTCTCTCTCCAACCCCGAGGTTGTCCTTAAGTATCCATAATTATAGCCATTGATACCCTTGTCCTCCATGAACTTGTCTAATCCTTTCTTAAAGCTGTCAAGACTGACAGCTGTCACCACTTTTTCTGGCAGGGAGTTCCATAGACCAGTAATCCTCTGGGTGAAAAAGTACTTTCTCTTATTTGTTTGAGAACTAGTGCCCAAAAGTTTCATGCAGTGCCCCCTAGTTCTAGTGTTGTGCGACAGGGAAAACAGTTTTTCCTTATCTACTTTGTCCACACCGTGCATGATTTTATAAACTTCAATCAGGTCACCTCTTAGACGCCATCGTTCAAGAGTGAAGAGGCCCAACCGTTGCAGCCTCAGATGTAAGGAAGGAGACTATGTGAGAAGTAAAGCTCCACTTGAGGTGCATCCGAATCCACAAGGCTATAGAACAGTGTTTCCCAACCTTTGGTTTTTAGACTTCAATTCCCAGAAACCTAAGTCAATTCCCCCCAAACAATGATCAGCATTGCTATAGAGCAAGCAGAAACCAACCAATGGAACAATCATCCCATGCAGTGCTGTATTCTAAATAACTTATGGCTCATAGGCTCAGTTACTTCGGCTGAAGTAGGGTGGACATGGGATACAGAGCTATGGAAGACAGGACAAACAGCCCCCAAACTTCATCTTAGATTGCCATTCATCCACATAGCATTGCTCAGATCTATGTCTCTATTCTGGTCTCCTTCCTTGCTTCCTCTTAACAGCTTTTAGGACAGTGAGGAATTTTCAGAGCTCCCAGTCATTTCTTTCTTCTAGCCCACCACACTATAAGGTTTTTTTTTTCTGGTATGAGGAGTAATGTATGTTGAGTCTAGCATGGCATATTTGTCTGTGCTGCGACAGCTTCTCTTTCTTCCCTAAAAGTTCACTTCATGTCCCTCCTTCAGAAAGAAAAGAAAAAGAAAAAAGGTTTCTAGTATACTAGGGCTTTTAGCTTTTTGAACTTCACAATGCTGGACTACTTATTTTATGGATGATGTCATTTTAATCTGTGTTTTTACATTAAACTGCTTTTGATAAAGGGTATTATTGTCGACTGCAACCCGTATCCGAGAATGCATTCTCCCCTCCCCCCCCAAAAAAAAGCAGGAAAAATGCCATTGGCGTGAATTTGTTGAAGGCGGATCCCAGCTTGCCATGAAGTGACCCACACACTGTGATCACGGAGCCATCTCCTGTGGCACACATGAAATGAGACATGCAGGGTTCAACACCAGGACTGCAATGGACTGCTGCAGCCTTGAGGATATTATCAAGGTGCACCTTCACAGCCAGTCCATCTGGCATGGCCTCTTCCACCTCCATGACTGCTGGGAATCAGAGTTCCTCCTTCATTCATTTTGCCGTTGGGCCCAATTTGATGGTTTCCAGGGGCCTTTCCTCAACCGAGGAGGCCATCACCCCACCTAAAAGCACTCATCCACCCATAGCCATTGGCCCCTTTTGGGAGTCAGGTTAGTTAACTGCCGCCTGACACTCGGTGTTGAGTCACTGGCTGTATGGTCTACTCCATTACTGTAGTAGGATGTCTGGCCAGACATGCAAAGGATATTATATAATTCATCTAAATCAATCATATAGGGATTTCCCTTTTTTGGGATTTGTTGTCATCTAATCTCACTGATTTACATAACACCTCTACTGGGGTAATTTCTGGAAAGATCACTTTGTAAATTGTCTAGCCCTTTCCCCAAAGTATTGGGTCTTTCTCTGATATCACACAGATAGTGACACTGAATTTACTAGATGGTTGAAACATAGTGTGGTCAAAGTGAAATGTAGCTAAAGAACTAAAAACTTTGTTTTATTAAAGTTATGGAAAAGTCATGATAGGAGTAAAAGGGGGATTATGAAAAATGTATCCGTGAAAATTAATGGAGGTTGAAAGGTTAATTAGAAAAGACAGATGCAAGTGCACTCTTTGGAGAAATGAAGGTTACCTCTAGAAATAAAACAGCCTTCAAAGTTGGTGGATGTGTGGTCTTACCTTGAGTTTAGAACCAGAATACACTTAAAGTTACAAGCTGTTTCGTTTTGATAGTCCTTCACGTTATGCAGTTGATCAGTGATCCCCAACTCTCTGGGATATGAGGACCCAATCCCTAAAGATGACCATACTGCATCTTAAATCAATGTGGAACAAAATTATTCACTTATCAATTTAGATCAACAGTAAACATTTAGAAATCAATGAAGAAATGTTAGCTTGATTGAAGTCCATTTTGGAACAATGTTTTATTGTGTAATCTTTTTACCTAGTTCCATACCGTGGTGGGCTTCAGCAGGTTCGTACCAGTTTGCCAGAACCGATAGCAGAATTTGTTTTGAATCCCACCACTGGGTAGGCATGACTAGATCGCCCACTGAGTCACATGGCTGTGCCCACAGAGTTGGCCACACCCACAGAGTAGGCCATGTTCACAAAGTAGGCCACATCCACAAAGTAGACCATGCCCACAGTGTGGTAGTAAATTTTTTGGGAGCCCACCACTAGTTCCATATGCTTGCCTAGTCACTGTGATTTTTGTGGCTGTTTTCTGTTAGACAAGACATTAATGTCCAAGTCAAGGTTTGTGACAAACACCCTTAAGTGTCATGTAGATGTTCATCTGTAAAATCTTGATCTATGCTTGGATTTTGCAATATTCATCTTAGAAAAAGTTTGTTCACAGATGTATGTGATGCCAATGGCCATGAACATACATGCAAACAATTCTTTATGTTGATAAATATATCAGGTAGACCAGGGCAGACTGTTTTCTTTGTAAATATCTCCAAGATGATCGCTGCCTTGCAATTGCTACTTCAATTGGACTCTGGAACATTATTTCCTTTCCATGCTTATGACAATCAGGGAAGCTGTTCTGGAATTCCTCCTGATTTGCTGTGTGGAATCTCTAGAAATGTTCAGTATGCCAAACATTTTGTATCCTTTTTACAAAAATGCCAAGCCTTTTACTCTCATTTTCCTGCCTTTTTTTGCAAGAGCAGGGCAGATATAAAGTGGAGTGGGACAGATACCTGAGCTGGGCTGGCTAGCAAAGCACCCAGGATAGCCAAAACAGAGGGTGAGACCAAGAGGGTGTTGGAAGAGGGTTCCAAGAATGAACCAGGAAGACCAGAAAAAATAAGGTTGTTATAGTGTTGGGTGTTTTCTTTTGCAAGAAAGGGATGGGAAAAACAACAGTAGTTGGCGTCACTTGAGGCAGGAAGAACAGTGTTGCACCGAGAGAAAATGCCTTGAGGATGATAGCAGGTTGGAGGGCTATGCAGGGACAGCTCTGAACAGCTCACAGGCCACGGACCCCTGGGTGAATCTATATGAATAATGTCTTACTAATTGATCTCATATCTGCAGGATATCTCAATGGTTTAGGCATCTGGTTTGGTGGTTTGATTCCCCATTGTAACTCCTTGATTTGATAATCTATAACTTCCAGTTCTGTATTTCTAAGATTATCTAATTAGCATTCCTATCCTCTGCTTTAGGCTTGTTTTGCCACACAACCATTTTCTTCCTCTAAATATGTTCTGCCCTTTTAGCGTGGCTTCATCTCTACGTAGCTTAGTGCCATTAGTTACCAGAAAGTAAACAATCCAAACCTTGCAGAGCAAGCATTTAGCAGTTGTTTTGCAAGCTTTTTTCACAAACAGAATCCTGGAGGATTAACAAAACTCTAATTCATATTTACTTGGCAAAAGTCTGAATAGAGAACCAACATTCAAGCCTGCTTTATTGACAAATATTGTTGTGAATTATGCTGGGATTAAACTGATATTCTTTATTTAGGGCTATTTTGGGACTTTAGCCTTGAGAGCCAAGTTTGCAATTTTAAATAAAGTCTATAGATGTTCATTTAAAGTCTATAATTTTTAATATAAAGAACATAGAATAGATACCTTGGACATTCTACAAAATATGTTGTCCTTCCAGTCACCTTTCACTCCTTCCTCCTGCACCTTGATGTACCGGTAGATTACTTATTTTAGTGCAGAGATCTGCAACCTATGGCCCATGGGCTGGAGTCGGCCCATAGTGACAATTAATCCGGCCCATGGTGAAACCCCCACCACTTCCAGAAGTGCCAAACATGCACCAAAAATATGCTGGAAGTGCCGAAAACCCACTGAGAATGTGCCGGAAGTGAAGAAAACCCACGGAAAAGCACCAAAAACACCCCAAAATCCACAAAAATGTGCCTCTCTAGTTCCCTCAGGAAGTGTCAGAAGTGGTGAATTTTTTTAAAAAAATACACATGAATGCACCCACCTCCACCACCTCCACTGGAAGTGGCAGAAGTGGTGGGAGGAACCACACCTCTGGCCTATACATCTGTCTGACTGGGCGTGGTCCAGTCAATGGTGATAGAGTTCAGGTTTGTGGGTTGTCCCATTTGTACCTAGAATCCATCACTTACACCCAAGGTAGAGCCATTATAGCCCAAAGGCTGAGCGATATCAGCAAGCAATAGGATATTGCTTTTTTGAAACCAGAGATGTATTTGGGGACCAGATTTGGCAGAGCACTCCAGCTCCATATTTGGCCGAAATTTGTTATGTGGAATATCGCAGGCTTTATACGGCCGCTAGATTGAACGGCCGCTAGATTTATACGGCCGCTAGATTAATCATCCAGAGACCTTGGTGGGAGGTGAGTGAAGAATCGGCCCCTCCCTCCCACCCCATCCTAAAACCTGGGTGCAAGGAAGAAAGAGGCAGAGAAAGACCAGGCCCCAACTGCCCAGAAGCCATCCAGAGACCTTGGTGGGAGGTGAGTGAAGAATCGGCCCCTCCCTTTCACCCCATCCTAAAACCTGGGTGCAAGGAAGAAAGAGGCAGAGAAAGACCAGGCCCCAACTGCCCAGAAACCATCCAGAGACCTTGGTGGGAGGTGAGTGAAGAATCGGCCCCTCCCTCCCACCCCATCCTAAAACCTGGGTGCAAGGAAGAAAGAGGCAGAGAAAGACCAGGCCCCAACTGCCCAGAAGCCATCCAGAGACCTTGGTGGGAGGTGAGTGAAGAAGCGGCCCCTCCCTCCCACCCCATCCTAAAACCTGGGTGCAAGGAAGAAAGAGGCAGAGAAAGACCAGGCCCCAACTGCCCAGTCACCATCCAGAGGCCTTGGAGGGAGAAGGTCACCATCCACCACTGCAGCCAGAGGCAGAGGAAGAGGAACAGCTGAGACACAGGGAAAACATCCACTGCCCGCCACTGCGATGCCCCTGGAGCAAGGGACCCAGAGACAACAACCCCACTTGGGGAGTGAGGACACAAGGATAAGTAGCTGATGTGAAAAATGTAGCTGAATTAATATAGCGACTGACATAGAGACTTCATACTGACTTAATATAGCAATTAACATAGAGACTGTGTTTTAGAGTGTGATAATTATGCATGATAATATGTTGTGTAAACTGTTTTAAACTTTTAAAACTGTGATATGATGTATGATGCGAGGAAAAAAATGGCGTAGAAACCGGCAAACCACGCCACAAAGCTTGCCAAGAGAACCCTATGGACCAAAACAAAAGACAAAACAAAAGGGCAGGCTAGGTGATACAGGATGCTTAACACCTCAGAGGGGAGAAAGGGGAGGGACAGGAAAGGGGGAGGGGAAATGCAATGTTGTAAGGAGCAATACTGTATAGGGACATGGAATGTGAGATCAATGAACCAAGGTAAACTGGAAGTGGTAAAAAATGAGATGGAAAAAATAAGCATTGACATCTTGGGCATCAGTGAGCTCAAATGGACAGGGATGGGCGAATTCAGCTCTGGAAACCATCACATCTACTACTGTGGACAAGAAAACCTTAGAAGACATGGAGTAGCCATAATTGTCAATAAAAGAGTGAGAAGAGCAGTAATGGGATACAACCTCAAAAATGACAGAATGATGTCAGTAAGAATTCAGGGCAAACCCTTCAATGTTACTGTGATCCAAATATACGCACCAACCACGGGTGCAGATGAAGCCACAGTGGACCAGTTCTATGAGGACTTACAACACCTCATAGAACAAACACCAAAAAATGATGTTCAAATTATTCTAGGAGACTGGAATGCCAAAGTAGGCAATCAAAAAGTGGAGGGAATAACAGGCAGGTTCGGTCTTGGAACACAGAATGAAGCAGGGCAAAGATTGATAGAGTTCTGCCAAGAGAACGCACTGGTCATAGCAAACACCCTCTTCCAGCAACACAAGAGGCGACTTTACACATGGACATCACCAGATGGCCAACACCGAAACCAGATTGACTACATACTCTGCAGCCAAAGATGGAGAACCTCCATACAGTCAGCAAAAACAAGACCTGGAGCAGATTGTGGCTCAGATCACAACCTACTGATTGCAAAATTCAGGCTTAGACTAAAGAAAATAGGGAAAACAAAGAGACCAGACAGATATCACCTAGACAGCATCCCTAAAGAATACACGGTGGAGGTGATGAACAGATTCAATGGCTTAGACTCAATAGATAGAGTGCCAGAAGAATTATGGACAGAGATGAGGGACATCATGCAGGAAGCAGCAAAGAAAACCATACCAAAAGAAAAGAAGAGTAAGAAAGCAAAGTGGTTGTCTGATGAGGCTCTTAAAATAGCAGAGGAAAGAAGGAACGCAAAAGTCAAAGGAGAAAGGAAAAAATACAATCATTTGAACACAGAATTTCAAAGAAAAGCAAGGAGAGATAAGGAAAACTATCTAAAAGAACAGTGCAAAGAAATGGAAGAAAACAACAAAAGAGGCAGAACCAGAGATCTTTTCAAAAAAATCCGGGAAATCAAGGGAACATTTAAAGCAAAAATGAACATGATAAGGGACAAAGACGGAAAGGAGCTAGCTGATGCAGAAGAGATTAAGAAAAGATGGAAAGAGTACACAGAGGAACTCTACAAAAAGGAACTCAACACTCCTGATAGTCACAATGATGAAGAAATTGAACCTGAGCCAGACATCCTGGAGAGTGAAGTCAGAAAGGCCCTAAAGAGCACTGCAAACAACAAAGCTAGTGGAGATGATGGTATCCCAGTTGAATTTTTCAAAGCTCTAAAAGATGATGGCATCAAATTACTGCATTCAATATGCCAGCAGATTTGGAAAACAAAACAGTGGCCACAGGACTGGAAAAGATCAGTATATGTTCCAATCCCAAAAAAGGGCAATGCCAAAGAATGTTCAAATTATCGAACAATTGCGCTCATCCCACACGCCAGCAAGGTGATGCTCAAGATAATACAGGATAGACTTCAGCAGCATGTGGAAAGAGAATTACCAGAGGTGCAGGCTGGTTTCAGAAGAGGCAGGGGGACTAGAGACCACATTGCCAACATACGTTGGATCATGGAGAAAACAAAGGAATACCAGAAACAAGTTTATTTTTGCTTTATTGACTACACTAAGGCATTTGATTGTGTGGATCACAACAAGATGTGGCAAGTGATTAAAGAGATGGGAATACCAGAGCACCTCATATGCCTCCTGAGAAATCTGTACATGAACCAAGAAGCAACAGTTAGGACAGAACACGGAATGACAGAGTGGTTTGGAATAGGAAAAGGAGTAAGGCAAGGCTGCATTCTGTCACCCTGCTTATTCAACTTATACACAGAGCACATAATGCGCAATGCAGGGATGGAGGAATCACAATATGGGATCAAAATTGCTGGGAGAAACATCAACAATCTGAGATATGCAGACGACACCACCCTAATGGCAGAAAGTGAGGAAGACCTAAAGAATCTCCTGATCGGTTTGAAGGAAGAGAGTGCAAAAGCTGGCTTGAGACTCAATATCAAGAAAACCAAGATAATGGCAACAGGCCCGATCAGTTCCTGGAAAATAGACGGGGAAGAAGTAGAAGCAGTGACAGATTTTACGTTCTTAGGATCTAAGATCACTGCAGATGGAGATTGCAGCCATGAAATAAAGAGGCGGCTGATTCTAGGGAGACAAGCCATGAGAAACCTGGGGAACATAGTGAAAAGCAGAGACATCACCTTGAAAACAAAAATTAGAATAGTCGAAGCAATGGTATTCCCAGTGGTAATGTACGGATGTGAGAGCTGGACAATTAGGAAAGCTGAACGCAGAAGAATAGATGCCTTTGAAATGTGGTGTTGGAGGAGAGTTTTGAGGGTACCTTGGACAGCGAGGAGAACAAATAGGTCAATCTTAGAAGAAATCAACACTGACTGCTCATTGGAAGGTCAAATAGTAAAGATGAGGCTAAAGTACTTTGGGCATCAAATGAGAAGGGAGGATTCACTTGAGAAGGCCGTGATGTTGGGAAAGGTGGAGGGCAAAAGAAGAAGGGGGAGGCCAAGGATGAGATGGATAGATGGTATTGTAGACACAATGGGCACAGAGCTGGGAGGACTGAGGGGGATGGTGGAGGACAGAGGCGCCTGGAGAACGATGGTCCATAGGGTCGCAAAGGGTCGGAATCGACTGTGCGACTGAACAACAACAACAGATTGAACGCCCTCAATACAGCTGTTCTATTGGGAAGATACAAAGGTATACCATATGCCCAAAGAACCTTTCTCTGTCCCCAGAAAGCGGTTGAGTCAACTGAGCATATCCTTCTGAATTGTCCTTTCTATGCTGACATTAGACAAATACTCATAGCTCCTCTTCTTTGCCAAATCAGATTTAAGCCTAGAGAAAATCAGGTTCAATTTCTCTTGAATAGCATTGCTGCTTTGTCAGCCATACGAGTTTCTAAATTCATATTTTTGGCACTCAAACGTCGCAAGATTAAAATTGACAGTATTGACTCGGGCCTATTAACATAGAGTATATATATCCTGAAGGTAAAGATTGTTAGGCTTAAATGTTAGTTTAAATCTCTGTGTGTTGTTTTGTGCTGACTGACAGTCGAATAAAGATATGTATGTATGTAAAAGATTGCAAACATCTGTTTTAGTGTGTACAAGATATTATTGACTGAGTTTCAACCATATTGCTGATCGTTTAGTTGCCTGATTAGTTTCAGTTGTTGACTGTTTCATTTCAACCATGACTTCAGTTTTGTCTTTACTACATTTTTCTCATGGACATAATGCACATTTTGGCTTAAATGTTTTTTTCCCTTCTTCTTCTTCTTTTTCTTCTTCTTCTTCTACCACCACCACCACTTGGCCAAATGTGAAACTCCCCAAACGAAGCCACCTTTTGGTGGCACAAGGTGGGCGTTGCCCAGGGCACACCAGGTGTCATTCAAAAATACCACATTCTTCGAGGAGGCTCATTCAATGTACTACTACAGTATTTAGAATCTCTCATTTTGGCATTCTAAAGAGATATACAGGGAAGGGAGAATTTTTGCCATAATATTCGGTAGAATAATATTTGAAAAACAAGATCAAGTAGTAAAAAAAAAGGAGATGGATGAAATTTTGGCTGTATAGTATTTCTCTTTCATACTGAGCAAACCAATACTGTACATGCCTCTATTTGCTACTGAGTAGACATCGCTAGAGTCTACAGGGGCTTAGATAAATGAGTACAGGTTGGCAACCATGAAGAAAAGCAGTCTTGCTATTTGAGAAACCACATCCAATCTCATTCTCTCTGGAAGGCAGGCAGTGTTCTGAGGCATGACTTACCTGGCTTGTGGCTCAGTTATCAATAAGGCTTCTGTCCCGCTATGTAATTCATCCACATAAATCTGTCTATTTCTCCATCCATCCATGTGCCCAGTGAAGTATTTTTGTACTGTATTAATAGAGCTCAGAATGAAGTACAATAACAAAAATTACAACAAGAGAGTGCAAAATAATCAAAATGTTCAACCATTTAAAACATCTTAAAATGCTTAAAAACAGTTCAACACTTCAAACAAAACAAAAATTAACCAATCCAATCCAAGCAGTAGAAAAATCATAATCTCATCAGATGTCAAACGCTTGGGTAAACTGCCAGGTTTTACCTTGGGGCTGAAGGAAAGGCCAGGTCAGTATCAACTAAACCTCCAGGGGGAAAGCATTTTGCCACATGGGTGCTACAGATTTTATCTTCAGCCAAGCTTTTTCTCAGTAACTAGCTGCCTACGAGGAGAGCTGTCTTTGTTTTTGCTTGATTCTTCCCTTTCAGTTTTTATATTTTTGAGGTGTTAGCTATACTGTATTAGTCTGTGCAAGCATATCAGAGAGGAAATGAAACAAAACAAAACAGACAAAAAACATTGAGGCACTTTGGTGTCTTGCACGGAAGACAAAGAAGGAGCCGCAGTAAGGGCTAAAACACAACTTTATTGCATGGTAGTCAGAGTGAACATGAGGTAATGGTGGACTGCGGATTCCCCATGCCCATCTGGCATGGAACAGCCCTGCGGAGGCTGCTTGGGTGAGAAGGCTCCTGGCGGTGGCTTCTGCGGGCAGCTAAATTAAGGGGGGTGAATAAATGATAGGGTTTGATTCACCCAATTACATGACCTGACCGACGATTCTGCAAGGTAGGCAGATCACTAACTCCAGTAACTGATTAGGTAAACACTCATCTCCTGGCCAAGGAAAATCTCCTGCGCAAATAAGTGGATATGTTTACCCCTGCCTAAGCCCTAAACAATGGTCTCTCTTGCCCCGTGTTTGTCCGAGATAATTAACTTCCCTTTGGTGAGGTTCCCCAATTAACCTGAGTAAACAGGTGATGTGATTGACTTTCGGGTGATGGTTTTTTCTACCTGCCTTCTGATCTATAAAAGGTGTATGTATTTTCCCAATAAACCACTGATCTGATCTCGCTCCTGTTGCCTCGTGTTGTCATTGATCAGTCTCCTCCGGGAACTAACGCCGCCCTAGCGGCCAGACATCGCTACAGTGGACCAAATAGCTCTATTTATAGCACACTGTACATTTTGAATAACCCGGGTGATAGTTATTGGTTACTGTCCATGTGATGTCATGGATCGTCACACCCATCTTCTCCAGGTGCGGTGTGGCGGGAAGGTTTCCCGCCCTTCAGGTATTCAGGGGAATCTGTATCATATAAGCGGGATGCTGCTACTGCCACAGGCAGTAGCATTCTTAAGAGCTGGATGCTGCTACTGCCACGGCAGTAGCATTCTTAACAGCTTGCTACAATGTATCTCTGATTAGCTACAATGGATACAATCACCAGATACAATCAGTTAAAGAGTACTTGTCACATTCTATTCAGTACATAACAGGTACCTTAAAGACTAACTTCTGTATTTTAATGTTAGCTTTAAAGTTTTTACATGGATTGTTTTTATATTGAAAGTTTTCATATTGCTTGTTTTAAGCCACCCTAGGTCCTCTTGAAGAGAGGGGCAAGGAACAAACAAACAAACAAATGAAATTGTTTTTTGTGTAAAAAATTAGAGTAGACCTGTTCCTGATGAGTTCACAGCTTTTGGTTAAAGCATTTAACAAGTCTCCAGCAGTGCATAGAAATGCAACTCAATCACCTATTTTAAAATTCCATAAATGAAGATTGGATGATAACAGGTCACATATTCCTGATAGTAAAAAATCAGGAAAGAAGCAGCAAACCCCATAATTATCGGCCATGCCTTCCAACAGTGTTTAAGCTAGTGTTTCTCAACCTTTGGTTTTTGGACTTCAATTCCCAGAAGCCTAAGTCAATTTCCCAAAGGACTGACCAGCCAATGGACTGACTTAGGCTTCTGGGAATTGAAGTCCAAGAACCAAAGGTTGAGAAACACTGGTTAAAGCTACTCACAGGAGCACTTGCAAGATCCATATATAATTATTTAATTTAAAACTCCCTATATCTAATTGAACAGAAAGGGAACATTAAAAGTTAAGAGGCACAGAAAAGTAGTTTCTAATTGACAAGAGGGTACTAAACAACAATAACAACAACAACTCCTCTTACCATGGCATGGGTTGATTATAAAAAAAACCATTTGACTTATTGCTGCACACATGTCTAAAAGTGTTTGGGATTAGCAAAAATATTCAGGAGATATTCAAGAAAGCTATAGAAAAATGGTAAATGTATTTAATGTCTTATTGCAGTGATGGTGAACCTTTTAGAGACCGAGTGCTCAAACTGCAACCCCAAACCACTTATTTATTGTAAAGTGCCAACACAGCAATGGGAGGAAGGGAACGCTCCTATTGAGCTGCTGGGAAGAGGGGCAGGGCGATCTCTGTGCTGGTGGGAGAGAGAAAGTGCTCCCAATGGGCTACTGGGCAGAGGGGTGGGGTGAACTCTGTGCTGGGGGATGGAGGAAACACTCGCATTGAGCTGCTGGGCAGAGGGGCACAAACTTTGTGTGGGGTGACTGGATACTACCAGCAGAGTGGGCTCCGGGTGCCACCTCTGGCACACGTGCCATAGGTTTGCCACCACTGGATTATAGTGAAGAAATTAGGGGAGTTAATATCAAAAGAGGAATGTTTCAAGAGAATTTTCTGTTGCTATTATTGTTTATCCAAAGACCTGGGCCTGGAGAGGAAGAAAAGGAATCAGGAAGGCCCAGCTCTACTGCTCATTCCATGCAGAGAGGCCCACAGGGGAGGTGAGTAAAGGATCCAGCCCCTCCCTCCCCATCCAAAGACCTGGGCCTGGAGAGGAAGAAAAGGAATCAGGAAGGCCCAGCTCTACTGCTCATTCCATGCAGAGAGGCCCACAGGGGAGGTGAGTAAAGGATCCTGCCCCTCCAAAGACCTGAGCCTGGAGAGGAATAAAAGGCTTCAGGAAGGCCCAGCTCTACTGCCCATTTGCCATCCAGAGAGGCCCAAGGGGGAGGTGAGTAAAGGATCTTGCCCCTCCCTCCCCATCCAAAGACCTGGGGCCAGAGAGAAGGACACTTCCGGAGACCCCCGACCACCCCCAGGAGATACCATCCACAACCACCATCACAGCGAGGCCCGAGCCGGCGCCTTTGACCGACTCCATGCGGCTGAAGAGAGGCAAGAGCTGCTGTGTGCATGCAAAGGATAAGTAATCGAACTGAAATAATATAGTTGACTAAACATAGATGGCTTATGGCAACTGACATAATGACTGTACAAGAAACTGACTTACATAGAGACTTGATATAGTGGACTTTTTCTTTCTTTCTTTCCCCTTTCATTAATTAGTTCAACTTTTACTTTGATACTATGTGATAAACTGTGATATTGTGCATGATAATACTTTGTTTTAAAACTTTTTAAACTGTGATAACATGTGTGATGGGAAAAGACTGGTGTAGAGACCGGCAAGGCACGCCACAAAGTTTGCCAAGAGAGCCCTATGGACCAAAACAAAAGGCAAAACAAGGGGATGCTCAGCACAGCACATCTGAAAAGGGGGAGGAATACGAAAGGGGGAGGGGAAATACAGTGTTGCAGGGAACAATACTGCATAGGGACATGGATGTGAGGTCTATGAATCAAGGAAAACTGGAAGTGGTAAAAAATGAGATGGAAAGAATAAGCATTGACATCTTGGGCATCAGTGAGCTAAAATGGACAGGAATTGGTGAATTCAGCTCTGGAAACCATCATATCTACTACTGTGGACAAGAAAACCTTAGAAGAAATGGAGTAGCCATAATTGTCAATAAAAGAGTGAGAAAAGCAGTAATGGGATACAATCTCAAAAATGACAGAATGATGTCAGTCAGATTTCAAGGCAAACCTTTCAATGTCACTGTGATCGAAATATACCCACCAACCACTGGTGCAGATGAAGCCACAATGGACCAGTTCTATGAGGACTTACAACACCTCATAGAACAGACACCAAGAAATGATGTCCAAATTATCTTAGGAGACTGGAATGCCAAAGTAGGAAATCAAAAAGTGGAGGGAATAACAGGCAAATTTGGTCTTGGAACACAGAATGAAGCAGGGCAAAGATTGATAGAGTTCTGCCAAGAGAACGCACTGGTCATAGCAAACACAAGAGGCAACTTTACACATGGACATCACCAGATGGCCAACACCGAAACCAGATTGACTACATACTCTGCAGCCAAAGATGGAGAAACTCCATACAGTCAGCAAAAACAAGACCTGGAGCAGACTGTGGCTCAGATCACAACCTACTGATCGCAAAATTCAGGCTTAGACTAAAGAAAATAGGGAAAACACGGAGACCAGAAAGATATCACCTAGACAGCATCCCTAAAGAATACACGGTGGAGGTGATGAACAGATTTAATGGCTTAGACTCGGTAGACAGAGTACCAGAAGAATTATGGATGGAGATGAGGGACATCATGCAGGAAGCAGCAAAGAAAACCATACCAAAAGAAAAGAAGAGTAAGAAAGCAAAGTGGTTGTCTGATGAGGCTCTTAAAATAGCAGAGGAAAGAAGGAATGCAAAAGTCAAAGGAGAAAGGAAAAACTACAACCATTTGAACACAGAATTTCAAAGAAAAGCAAGGAGAGATAAGGAAAACTACCTAAAATAACAGTGCAGAGAAATGGAGGAAAACAACAAAAGAGGCAGAACCAGAGATCTTTTCAAAAAAATTGGGGAAATTAAGGGAACATTTAAAGCAAAAATGACCGTGATAAGGGACAAAGATGGAAAGGAGCTAGCTGATGCAGAAGAAATTAAGAAAAGATGGAAAGAGTACACAGAGGAACTTTACAAAAAGGACCTCAACACTCCTGATAATCACAATGATGAAGAAATTGAACTTGAGCCAGACATCCTGGAGAGCGAAGTCATAAAGGCCCTAAAGAGCACTGCAAACAACAAAGCTAGTGGGGATGATGGTATCCCAGTTGAATTTTTCAAAGCGCTAAAAGATGATGGCGTCAAATTACTGCATTCAATATGCCAACAGATTTGGAAAACAAAACAGTGGCCACAGGATTGGAAAAGATCAGTATACGTCCCAATCCCAAAAAAGGGCAATGCCAAAGAATGTTCAAATTATCGAACAATCGCGCTCATCCCACATGCCAGCAAGGTGATGCTCAAGATAATACAGGATAGACTTCAGCAGTATGTGGAGAGAGAATTACCAGAGGTGCAGGCTGGTTTCAGAAGAGGCAGGGGGACTAGAGACCACATCGCCAACATATGCTGGATCATGGAGAAAACAAAGGAATACCAGAAACAAGTTTACTTTTGTTTTATTGACTACACTAAGGCATTTGACTGTGTGGACCACAACAAGATGTGGCAAGTAATTAAAGAGATGGGAATACCAGAGCACCTCATATGCCTCCTGAGAAATCTGTACATGAACCAAGAAGCAACAGTTAGGACAGAACATGGAATAACAGAGTGGTTTGGAATAGGAAAAGGAGTAAGACAAGGCTGCATTTTGTCACCATGCTTATTCAACCTATACACAGAGCACATAATGCGCAGTGCAGGGATGGAGGAATCACAATATGGGATTAAAATCGCTGGGAGAAACATCAATAATCTGAGATATGCAGACGATACCACCCTAATGGCAGAAAGTGAGGAAGACCTAAAGAATCTCTTGATTGGGCTGAAGGAGGAGAGTGCAAAAGCTGGCTTGAGACTCAATATCAAGAAAACCAAGATAATGGCAACAGGCCCAATCAGTTCCTGGAAAATAGACGGGGAAGAAGTAGAAGCAGTGACAGATTTTACTTTCTTAGGATCAAAGATCACTGCAGATGGGGATTGTAGCCATGAAATAAAAAGGCGACTGATTCTTGGGAGACAAGCGATGAGAAACCTGGGGAACATAGTGAAAAGCAGAGACATCACATTGCAAACAAAAATTAGAATAGTCAAAGCAATGGTTTTCCCAGTAGTAATGTATGGATGTGAGAGCTGGACAATTAGGAAGGCTGAACGCAGAAGAATAGATGCCTTTGAAATGTGGTGTTGGAGGAGGGTTTTGAGAGTCCCCTGGACAGCGAGGAGAACAAATAGGTCAATCTTAGAAGAAATTAACCCTGACTGCTCATTGGAAGGTCAAATAGTAAAGATGAAGCTAAAATACTTTGGACATCAAATGAGAAGGGAGGATTCACTTGAGAAGGCATTGATGTTGGGAAAGGTGGAGGGCAAAAGAAGAAGGGGGAGGCCAAGGATGAGATGGCTAGATGGTATTGTAGACACAATGGGCACAGAGCTGGGAGGGCTGAGGGGGATGGTGGACAACAGAGGCGCCTGGAGGAAAATGGTCCATGGGGTCGCAAAGGGTCGTAGTCGACTGTGCGACTGAACAACAACAATTATTGTTTAATATCTCATTAATCCCCTTATCAATAACTGTAAATAAGACTAGATTGGGCTGCCATATTTCAAATCAAACAGTAAAGATCAGCTATCTGCTATACATTGATGGCCTAAAATTATATGCAAGAAACCTCACTGAGAGAATATTTAGCAAAAAAAAAAAAAAACAGATGAAATTTGGACTTGCCAAATGTACAAATCCCTCTATACCAGGAGTTCCCAACCTTTACAAGCCAGGGGCTGAGTCACGCTCTTTCAGTCAGCTTTGAGGGCCGGATGGCCGTTTTGCCTGATGTGGCTGCCATTTTGTCCTAACAGCTTCAAAGGGAGTGGCCATTTTGTTTCTCAAATGCCCTTAGTGGAGTGGGAGGCCACATGAAATGTCAGCATGGGCCGGATCCAGCCCACGGGCCTTAGGTTGGGAACCCCTGCTCTATACAGTGAGGCAAGATAAAAACAACCTAGATGGAACAGAGCTAAGAAATGGCAATACAGGTATTATAAAATAGTTATTAAATTATGACAACCATAAATACATTCGAGTACTAGCAGCAGATAACATCCTGCATACGATAGTTAAAGATCTGATAGAAAGGGAATACATCCAAAGACTGCAGAAAATTATAAAATCAAAATTAAATAGTGGAAATACAATCAAAACCATAATCAAATTGGCAGTTCCAGTAATCAGATACCCAGCTGGTATAATAGATTGGATCCAAAGTGAATTGGATTGAAAAACAGAGAAATTAATGAAATGCGTCACACACTATATCCAAAAAGTGATGTGAATAGGTTATACTTAATGCAACAAATTGGAGGCTGCAGATTACTATAAATACAACAGGTGGTAGAAACAGAAAAAAAATAAGCCTAATATTCTATATCAATATAGAAGCAGAGAAAAATTAGTTAAGGCTGAGAAAATGGAAATAATTTTGAAAACAACAAATAAAGGTGGGATATGAGAGAGAACAATTGGAATATTAGTTAAACAATTGAAAAAATAAACTGTCGAATGGACAACACCAGAGAAATATTAATGGAAAACATATTGGGTGTGGCTAAAACTGGTAAAGGTAAAGGTTTCCCTTGTTCGAAAGCCAGTCATATCTGACTCTAGGATTCAGTGCTCATCTCTGTTTCAAAGCCGAAGAGCCAGTGCTGGCTGCTTCTGCAGACGTTTCTGTGGTCATGTGGCAGGCATGTCTAGACACCGAAGCACATGGAACGCTATTTACCTTCCCACCGAAGTGGTCCCTATTTATCTACTTACAATTTCTTGCTTTCGAACTGCTAGGTTGGCAAGAGCTAGGACAAAGATGGGAGCTCATTCCGTCCTGCAGTACTCGATAATCAAACTGCTGACCTCCTGCCTTCCAGTCAGCATCTTAGCCACTTGAGCCACTGCAGTCCTTGGCTAAAACTGGAGACATCAAGAAATAAACTGAAAGTTTGATTTTTGCTGCACAACGACTCCTTCAAACTTATGTTACGAAAGCTAAAATTCAAGGAATTAATGCAAACAACAAATGTCGACTGCCAGGAAAAAGGTGAAACTATGTCTTACCTCATCTGTGAATGTTCAGAAATTGTGCAGACAGACTACAAGACAAGACACAGTAGAGTTGCCAAATTACTGTATTTTTGGACCATAATACCCACTGTCCCCCCCAAAAGTGGGGGTGGGGGGAATGAGGGTGTGTCTTATAGTCTGAATGCTGTTCAGCATGGCTGTTGTAAAAGGATATTTTACAACAGCCGTGGCTGACTGAAGACCTCCACCACCACCACAGCTGTTCTGGGGCCCGTGAAAGAAGGGCCGAGGAAAGAAAAACATATGTTCAGCGGGCCATTACCACAGGTGGCCATAAGAGGGCGCAAATTGCAATTTCCCATTTAAATGCATTGGAAATCAATTTATTGTACAGTATTCTAAAGCTTTTCTGTTTGTATGTTCCCAATACATTTCAGTGGGAAACCAAACCTGTGCATTAAAAGAAAAGGTTTCATTTAACTTTCTTGCCTTTGTCCCTGCTCCATGTGGTCAAAATGGAGGGGGAAGCCATGCTTCCCGGTTGCAGGGAGAGCAAGAGGCTAGGCTAGAGCATCGCTTCCTGCCTCAGTGCAATTGGCTTGCCCACCCATTTCCCCTACAACAGCACCACTGGTTGGTGGTGCAAATACAGTACTATTTGGTTCAGAATATTTTTTTCTTGTTTTCCTGCTTTAAAAACTGGGTACGTCTTATGGTCAGGTGCGTCTTGTGGTCCAAAAAATACAGTAATACACTGGTCACTATATTAAAAAATTATAATCTGTCAGCATCCAAGAATATATGGGAATACAGAGTTGCCAAAAGAGTTGTCTCCCATATTTGTCCATACTCTCTTGTCAATGGTAAAGTGCACAAATCTCCCTTCCCTGGCCACCTTAATGAGCAGGCAGGTATATTGGTACAAGTAGTACTTTAAATGACCTCACATCGTTTAAGGCTCCGCAAGTCTCTTTAACTCAGACTTGTAGTATATTGGCAACTGTTAAAGGTAAAGCAACTGGTACAGTTCCTTTAAAATTAGTGCCATGTGACCTCCATGTGGTGTTCCTGCCAGCAGTCTGCTGTTCCTTGTTGCACTGGTTGTGGGCACCATGATGTAATCTAAACAGGAGTTCACCTCTTTATTATCTCCTACTACAAGTTGCATCATGGACCAAAGCCTTTCTGGCTTACTCCTCCTTGTTATGGAACATCAAGAAAAGTCATGTCTCAGCTCTACCAATACTAGCATGTGAGCTAAGGCAGCAGTAGATAAGATTGAGCTGCTAAGGTGAGAATCTTACTGAGTTGCTTCCAACATTGAGGAAACGTGTTGGTGGCTGTGGGAGTGAGTTAGTAGAAGCACCACCACCACCACCACCCCGCGTTGCCCAGCCTTTAGACTTTGCTGTATGAAAAGTCTGACCCTGCCCCCAGTGAAGTTAACTGTCATCATAGTAATATATGGCAATAACAGCAAAAGTTGCCAGAGTACTACTAATGAACAGCAATATTAAATACTTGACAATTTTTCATTAAAATGCCCCGATGGAATACACATCTTAGCATTCCTTTCACTGAAGCTGTGTTAGAAGGGGAAAGTATTATGCTTCAAATACTCATTTAAAAAGAAATGAAAGGAGAAAGGGGGAAGAGGGAAGATGGTGAACGAGTTTTCTTGCTGCATATTAACATTCATATGAGCCAGTCATTAGGAATTATCATGTCACCTAGCTAGTTCCCAGCCAAGACGAGAGGGATTCTGACTGTCAATCACTAGTCCTTGTAAGTGCCCAAAATAACAGTGTTTAAGAATTATTCTCTAGATTAGCTGAGTTTGAAGGTACAGTAATACCTCGCATAACAAACGCTTCGCATAATGAAAAAATCGCATAACGAAGCATTGGTTATGCAAGGACGATACCCTGCATAACGAAAAAAATTGTTCGTTATGCAGGGTTTTTGGTAACCGATGTATACCAGCTCAATGGGAACCCCAGTTAACGGACATTTTTCCCATTATGCAGGGTATCACCAATAGCGCTTCGCATAAGGAAAAAACCGCATAGCAAAAAACTCCATGGAACAGAGTTTTCTCGTTGTGCAGGGTTCTATTGTATCTGGAAACTGAGTGGGAAACAAACACTGCATCTTAACATAGTCTTTTCCAGCTCCATATACACCTGACAAGAACATTTTCCTAAATAACTGCACAGGAGCTTGTCAACACTAAAGTCATTATTGGTAAGGGCAAGATGAAGGCTGCAAGATGGCTGAATTTAAAAGAAAATATTCTTCACTTTTTGCTTTCTCCTCCCCACATACCATCTTAGCAAGTGGCTTTCTGCAGATACAGCTGACAGCTTATTGCTGTTCTGAGTATCACAGACCTGTCAGCACTACGTCTCTGAGCTGGCTTTGATGCTTATGGAGACGGCAGCCTCCTCGCTCCTCTAAAAACAGGAAAACTGTTGCCTGGAGGAGGAGAAATGGTTCTGAGTAAAAACAAACAAATAGACCACCCACAGCAATAAAATAAAATAAACAGTGGATTAAGATCGAGTTACTACGTCAAAGAGATTATTCTCTGCAAATTACATATAACTGCTATAAATGCAGGAGGAAGGCAGTACCTTTATAGCAGGGATTCCCAACCTATGGCCTGCTGGCTGGACCCAGCCAACGAAGCCATTCCATCAGGTCCATTGCCTTCTCCCCTGCACCTGGAAGTGGAAGCAGGCGAGTTTACGCATGCACTGGTGTGTGCCCACGCATGCGCAAATGCACCGGTGACTATCGTAAACACGGAAGTGGGCACATTTACAACAACTGGCCCACTCAGCTGACTGGGTGTGTGCGTGGTCAGGCCCATGACACAAAAAGGTTGGCCACCCCTCATTTGTAGGATCACTTTTAAAACAACAAACATTGGGTGAGCTTTCGTGATTCAAGATCACTTCTTCATGCATGCATCCATTTCTTGTGGATAGGGTAGGAAAATTATTAAGGGAAATCCCAAAAGTTCATGGCATGATGTTTAGCCAGGATTTGTCCATACGAAAAATATGGCCTGCCATTTGGAGTCTTCTTCATGCAATGAGGTTATGTACTTTCACTAAAAAGATGCAGTCTCCTGTTTTTCCCACAACACATCTAAGAGACAAAGCCTCATAATTCCATGAACTTTTGGGACTTTCTTTTATAATTTCCCTACCCTATCCACAAGAAATTGATGCATGCCTGAAGAAGTGGTCTTGAATCATGAAAGATTGCACAATGTTTGATTTTTTAAAAGTGATCCTATAAAGGTATCACCTTCCTCTTGCATTTATTTTGTGTATGGACCACACTGCTGTCTTTGTTTATGGAACTGCTATAAACTTACTTTGGGGATAAATGATCACAAAAATAGAATGATATGATAATGCCAGAAAGTTCAGCAAGAGACCCTGTTGTGTATTAAGACAGAATTGCAAGTTGTGCAGGCAACGCCTTGCAAGATAAAATGGCGGTTTCCCCTCCATCCAAATTAGGAGCTAAAGTTGGTGCAAAATCTCCCTCTCTGGGTGCACTCATTATGCTAATTAGAGTTCTGTGATTGGTTACAACTTTGGATCCTGTTCCTGATTGGTTAATACTTATATATCCTGTTATGATTGCTTGGTTATGATTGTCCAGCGGGCTGCTTCATTGTAACAAGGAGTCACCGCCAGGGAGATACTAAATAAGCCCCATGGGTAAACAAGGGTGGGGCCGGGCCGGATCTATACTTCCCATTACCGCACAGGTTAGCCAACATCAGGCAAAGCCTGGGTCTCCTCTATGCGCTATCACGCCAAGGTGTAGCTTAGTCACTGCCTCTACGGTAGGAAACACGAGGGGCTTACTATATGGGACAAGTGTAGCCATCTTACGTCCGGAGTGCCTTGTAAATGTAATCTGAAAGACTGATCAATAAACTCCTGTTGTTATTCTGTTCATCATTGCCTGGACTATTGCTTATAAGGGCCAAACACAACATACCCCCACAATAAACAAATGTGACAGCATAGTAAAAGAAATTAAATGTCAAATTGCAACATCCAATTTCAGTGTAGTTGTATTATAAGGAGTCAAGGGGGGATGGCTAAAAATAAAATACCTTTCATTTAAATCTGGGGTGCCCAAACTACAGCTTGGGGGCTGGATCTGGCCCCCATGCCAATTCATCCAGCACCCAAAGCCCTCATTTGATCCCGGAAGCAGAAGTAAAATGTCCCCTTATGGGCACGTTTTATTTCTGCTGGGAGTGACGAGAGCTTTGCGGGCCAGATGAATTGGCATCAGGGCCAGATCCCTGGGCCATAGTGACCAGCCCCCTGAATCACATGACCGGGCCGCAGGCCAAAACGTTTGGGCACCCCTGCTTTAAATTAACCTGTCCTATAAATAATGCATATTTCTGAATGGCTCTTTCATTGTTTTGTATTCCTAAAGTAGTATTGTTGTGTCTGCTTAGCAGCATTGTACTCCCATTGACTCAGCAAGCAATGGATGACTCATCTCCTAAGACAGATGTTCAGGAAGGAGATCTATGTAATGTTCTCGTTCTGCGCCCAATAAGGAGCCTTGTTCTCCAAAGAGTGGGTCATTACAGTGAGATTCATTACATTCCAAATTTTTGCCCTGGCTCAGACCAGTACTATTGAAAGAAGTTTCTTTGGTGAGAACTTAAGTCTTCATTTCCTCTGATTTGGGGCTTGCTGTTTTCTTATTTATTCCTGCTTTTGAATTGGAGTCAATTTCTCGAATTAACTTAAAAATAGAGCACCAACATTATATAGCAACTCAAATGTCGGTTGTCTGCTTGCTGTTTGCCTTTAAAATGGTAGCTGATGTATCGGGTAGAGTGGGGGAGAGAAAGATGCATATGGAAAAACCTGGTGTATTAGATGCCTAACACAGAGAATTGCAATAATCTGGCACATTTGGGTATTCAGGATGAAATTTGCATTCAAAGAGTTACTTCTTAAAATTTAAAATTTGTAACTGTGATGGTAGCTGATCGTTATTGGGACTGTAACCTAGTTATTTCTTATGCAAATTTCTAAGCATTGAGCTCTGTCCTCTGTTGTGATGAAAATGCTTTGTGTGCCCAATCAAGAAGCCATGGTTGAGATATACAAATTGGCATTTTTGGACTACCAGTTCCAAAATTCCTCAGGCAATATGGCCTGTATGACTTGTAGGACACAAACACAATTCTGCACACCTCCAGATAGTGACATACATGTATAAATTTACAGTAATATAGTTTTTAAGGAATCTGTAAACAAACAATTTGTTTAGAATTCCCAAATAGCAAATGCAGTAGCTTCTGTTAAAGCAGTTTAGAAAAGGTATACTTAAGGAAGTCTTCATTATAGTGGTTGCGATCCAGAAGCAGTGGTAGGATTCAGCAGGTTTGTCCCAGTTTGTCAGAATCGGTAGAAGAAATTCTGGCTGGCCCACCCATCCAAGTTTTGAAATAAAGTATTTCTAATTCGGTTGCAACGCAGGGCTTTCTCCCTGGCCATGCCCACAGAGTAGGTAGTAAAATATTTTGAATCCCACCATTGTCCAGAAGTCTCTGTGATTGAACATCCATTCAGAATATTCTGTTCAGGTGACCACATAACTGAACCAATGGAGATGGATCCATCTATTAAAAAGGAGAAGCCCCAGGGGCAGAAGGGGGAAACAGATCTGGAGAGTGGGCAAACTCCAGACTGATTCACATTTCCCCTTATGTCATGTGGTCTATGGGGGAAAATGTGAATCTCTCTGCCCCAAACCCATAGTGTTTTCTGCATTTCTTATAGTGTAGTCAGAGACTGAAATACAGTAAAACCTGTACTTATGAAAAAAAAGTCCATTCCGTAGGCTTTTGCTTAAATCGAATTTTTTTGTAACTCAAAACAAACACATAGGAAAAATTATTTTTTATGTAACTTGAAGCAAACCCACAGGAAAAATAAAATTTTTATGTAAATCGAAGCAAACCTATAAGGAAAAGAATCTTTACATACTGTAACTCGAAGCAAACCCATAGGAAATCGTGTAAATCAGGACATGGTTTCAGCACAAAATCATTATGTAAGTTGAATTTTATCTAATTCTAAGCATTTGTAAGTCGAGGTTTTACTGTACAGTGAAACCCTGCTTTATGGAAGTCTCACTTACTGGAAAGCTCACTTCAGGAAAAGAAATCCATAGGAAATGACAGTCTGCTTCAAAGAAAAAAATCGCTACATGGACAGGTTTTCTGGTGGTTTCCTGACAGTGGAAACAGCTGTGGTTGCTCCCAGTGCTTGGCATGCAGCGGCAGACATATTCGTGCCATTTTTTCAGCAGCTTGGAATGTTCAGAGCGTTTTTGCTCTGTTTTTGGAATTATCCATCGTGTCCTCACTCCACCTGGGCAACTTCTGGTTGTGGGAGGAGCTTCCAGGGGCACCTGAGCTTCTGGGAATTGAAGTCTAACCAACCGCAAAGCCCAGAAGTACAAAAACCACTCAGTTATATTATGACATTCCAAGCAGCTGAATTTTTCTTCAGCTTTCTGCTGCTTTTCGGCGGTTAAGAAGCCATGGAGTGAACAGCTGATTGGTGGGTCATTACCAGAACTGGCCACTAGAGGGCGCAAAGTACAGTTTCCCATAGGAATGCATTGATAACCAATTTAATGTTCCCAAATTCAGAAATAAGCCAAAGAAACCAATTCTTCTCTGTTCAAAACTCATTATAAAGTGCACTTTGGAATTTTGCATCATGTTTATACAGAGATTTGAACAGATAAAATACTTTTTTAAAAAATAATCTGAGCTCTGGAATGCAAGATTTGGTTTTCAATGCATTCCTATGGGAAACCGCAGTTCACTTTAAGGAAAAATTGCTATAAGGAAAACCCCATGGAACGGATTAATTCCTTAAAGCAGGGATTCACTGTAGTGGAATTGAACCCTTGGTTGGAATAGGTCAAGAGAGAGCCCACCCAGAGTACCCATCCAGCCTTTTAGAAATTTGTAAATTCTATTTTAAAAAAGAAAGAAAAGGGAAAAAAGGCCTGAGAATAAGGCAGAGAATTGGGAACATTTTCCCCCATGGAGAAACAAACCATTTGAAGATCCTGGATGATTTTGGCAATAGCATTTGGCTCCCCCTCCCCTACAGGACACAACACCAACCTCACTTATATCAACTACAGGCCTTAAAGGGAAGGAGCGGTATTGGAAGCATCTTCTGCAATAAAGACAAAATGTCTTTTTAGTGACCCTTCCAGATTCTAACATTTGATGCCCTGGGGAAGTGTTGGCATTCTTACTTATCATTAAGAATGACAAGCAGCGCTCAGCCAAATTTTCGAAGAAGCTCTTTTCTTATAAACATTCAGAGGGTTTTCTTTTTCTTATTCTTCTAGCAGGCTGCTAAGCAGCATCACAACATCTTAGAAGGACATGAGATAGAGGACATTATAGAAGCAAAGTGGTGGTCAGGCTGCCTCATTTGCTGACAGTACAAAAACCAAAATCCTTTAAGGGAAATAAAGAAGAAACTATGATACACCCACTGCTGATGACAAATTCCATATTTAATAAATTGTTCACTAGTATCTCCTTCTCTTGGAGACATTTGGCGAAATTGTCCCATCTCTGAATTCTCTGCTCTGAAATACTGTAGTGTGGATAATTTTAGAGGCAATTTGTGCACAGTTGCAGTCTGTACCTTAGACTTACTTAGACTTAGATCCTCCCATCCTAAGCCAGCAAGGGATCTCCAGCAGCTTCAGTCTTGGGTGAGTGCTTCGGCATCCTCCTATGTCATTTCCAGGGTCTTCAAGTTTCCCATGAATGTTCTTCAGCATGTATTTCGAAGGCATCCTCGTTGTCATTTGCCGTTAGGAGGGGTCCTACCCATTGCCACCTTAGGGATTCTGTTTTTCTCCATATGAAAAATATGGCCTTCCATTTGGAGTCTTCTTTGTACTTTGCATGAGTCACTCCTTTGAAGCACCCCCTTGTTAGTAATATGGTTGAAATAGCAAATCTTTAAAAATCAGTGAAGGCACCTCTCCTGGAAGACATCAAGTCTCTTGTTGATACTTGCTGATGCCTTCCAATTCTTGCAGGCATAGATGACTGTCAGGGTCACTATGGACTGCTGTGGCCGGTCCCAAGCCCTGATGAGAAAGGGAGAGGGTTTGGCATCAGGCTAGCATCTCATCCTTGTTAAACCTAATCTGCTACAGAAACAGTAGAAGAATCTCACGTAAATCTGTACCTAAAGGATATAAATGCAAAATATACCTGCTGACTGGATAGCTGAGTGGTTTACTTATCTGCCTGCAGAGCCAGAAGCTGGGAGTTAATTTCTCCTCCTAGAAGAGCCAGCCTATGCAGTCATTGGCAACCTACACAGTCCCAGGGAACCCCCAAGAGAAAAAAAATGGTAAACAATAATATACCAATTCTGAATATTCTGTACCTAGAAAATCCCGGAAAGGGTTGTCATAAGTTAGAATTGATGACAGGCAAGTACTACTAAAATATACCTATGCTGGCGGCGGCACGCCAACAACTGCTGGAAGACTTACACTTTACTCATTCCAATATTAGGCTAATATGTGAGAGCTTTCTCCAACTACTTGATGGATTGTAGCTCAAAAATTTGACAACTGAGAGCCAAGAAGGGCCTGGTTTCTGTACTTGTAGTGTGCTATTCATTCTGTGTTGTCACTTGATGAGGAGAAAACACAAATGGCAGACTTTGTGACATCCTAAGAGAGTTAATTTGTGAATTTGATGATTATTCACAACCCCATCAGCTACAATAGTGATGTCATTGACACTCATTGATAGGGGCATTTATTGTTTATATCAGATCTTCCTACATAAAGTTTTAGCAAATTTAGCAAACCCAGATAGGTTGAGGTGAAGAATTTCTGGTGCATTATTATATTTTTCCTGTCCTTGTATAAGATCATGTAATATCTCAGAGATCAATTAATAAAAGGATTTAAGATCTATGAGAAATAAGTCATATGTATTAAATTAAACATCTCTTTATAATACTAAAGATCCCTGTACCAAATATTAACAAGAAACAAAATAATAAAACACAAGAAGCCCTCAGACAATACATATTCCTTTTAATAACTTAAGTTAATTTGGCAGATAGGATTTAATGCTGTCAATTCTTTGGATGTTACTACAAATGAATTTATTTTATTTTGGTAGAGTGCAACAACAAAAACCAAGAGAGAAACATCTGTAGCTTTCCTCCCCTCTAGCTTTCTTCCCAAATGCAAGTTTATTTTATCTTTTCTGATCTTCTTCTTTCATGTCCAGATCAAACTTTGGACTGCCAAAATGAAGCCACTTTCTTGGCTTTGTCATTGGCCAAAATTAAGTCCTCACTGGTTCATATTTCTGGCAGTTACTGGCAGACCAGTGAGCCTGGTTCTGTATCTCTTCACATTCACACAGTGTGTTGTTGTCTGCCAGCAGCCCCCACTTAAGCCAGTTGGTCTCACATTTAGAGACTCCAACCCTCAGCCTATTTAGGGACCTCTAAGTGATGTAGGGGAGGTTGAGTCTTTGGTTTGATCTGGTGTGAGAAGGATTAGCTGGCAACACAATGTTGCTGTTACCAGGGTATGCCTGATTGTATCCACAATTTCCGAGGAGGCTTTTTCTGATAGATAGGTGCTGATATTTTTGTAAATGTATTTCTAAGTGCTTAATCTCAAAAAGGGTGTATAAAAATAAAAATATAAAATATCTTAACCAGTAAAATCTCAAAATCAGGTGTGTTTATGTTTCCATTGAAAACAATATAGCTCAAACTGAACTCAAGGACTAAAATACTACTAATGTTGCATGGAACATGTTTCAATACTGCACTCAGGGGGACTTTGAGCTATTGGGTTTTAGATTCCAAGGGAAGTTCTATGTAGACAAGGCCATGCCTTTTGGCTGCTCTATTTCATGTTCAGCATTCGAACGTTTTAGCACTTTCCTTCAGTGGGCCTTTGTTCGCAGGTCCGGGTCTCGGTCTGTAGCCCATTACCTCGATGACTTTTTGTTCGGGGGTGAACGGGGCTCGGACACGTGCACGCATCTCCTCACTACATTTCAGATGCTAATGCGGGAACTGGGTATCCCTTTAGCGCCCGAAAATACCGAGGGCCCATCCACTACGCTCACATTTCTGGGTATTGAAATTGACACAGTCGCACAGGCATCCCGGTTACCCATTAACAAGGTCACCCGGATCTCCGCGATGATTTTGGCCTTGCTGGCCAAACGGAAAGTGTCACTTCGTGAGCTTCAGGTACTTCATGGCCATCTTAACTTTGCCTGCAGGGTGGTTACGCCCGGCAGAGCATTTGCGCAGCGCCTATGTGACGCCATGTCTGGCCTGTCAAAGCGCCATCACAGGGTCCGACTGACCAGGGGCATGCGAGCTGACCTTTTGGTTTGGCTTAAATTCCTGCAGGAATTTAATGGGGTCTCTTTTTGGAGATCCGACCTTTTGGTTTCCCCTAGATTCCAAGTACAGTCGGATGCCTCCGGCTCCCTGGGATATGGGATTTACTTTGAGGGGAGGTGGGCTTATGGCCAATGGCCTCCAGCATGTCGGGGCACAGATCGCCTCCGCAATCTTACATTCCTTGAGTTCTTTCCAATCCTGGGAGCTTTGATGCAATGGGGCGAGGAGTGGGCCGACTCAGTGGTCCATTTTTGGTGTGACAATGCGGTGGTAGTGCACATTGTTAACGCTCAGACGTCTAAGTCACCTAGGGTGATGGTGTTGGTCCGTCAGTTTGTGTTATGCAACCTACGCCTGAATGTGCTTTTTAAGGCCAGACATGTACCAGGTATTAATAATGATATTGCTGATGCTTTATCCCGCCTGCAGATCCCCCGGTTCCGTGCCTTGGCTCCCGAAGCAGAGGAATTCCCCTCGCCACTCCCAGCCGAGATTTGGACATTTGGCAAGGAGAGGTGAACTGGGCGATCGACATGTCTTTGGCACCTCGCACGCGTAAGGCGTATCACCATGCTTTCGTTCAATTTAGAACCTTTTGTGTGCAACTTCAGTTGCCCGAAGTGTGGCCCATTCCAGTCGAACAAGTTCTACAATTTATGGTTTATTTACACAGTCAGGGTTTGGCTCCTCGCAATATAGCATCCAGGCTGTCGGCACTGACATTTATGGCCAAAGTGAGGGGTTTTGCTGACTGCGTGAATGATTTCCGCATACGACATGTTTTGGAGGGGTGGACACGGGAACATGGCCGCCGCCCGGACACTCACCACCCAATTTCACCAGGGGTACTGACCCACCTTGCACGAGGCTGGCATGATCTGTGTTTTGATAAGTATGAGGCGGCTCTTTTTCACGCGGCTACCACGGTGGCCTTCTTTGGAGCGCTCCGCATCAGTGAATTGGTGCTACTGTCTAAGGCGGATGCGATTCGTAGGGCACTGGAACTCGACGATGTCTATGTCTCTAATGAGTGGGCTCAGTTGAGGATACGGTCCTCAAAAGTTGATCAGCACGGTGTAGGCAGTGGAGTTAGACTGCTACGATGTTCCATTGCAGACATCTGTCCGGTTGGTGCCCTACAGGAGTTCTTGGCAGTGCGTGGCACGCACCCTGGCCCATTTTTCTGCCACCAGGATGGGTCTCCCCTTACTAAATTTCAATTTTGGAAGGTGACCGGTATGGCACTATCCAGTGTTGGCCTCCCCGGGGCTCGTTACGGCACCCATTCATTTAGGATAGGTGCTGCATCCACTGCGGCTGCATTTGGGTACTCTGAGGCTGATATACGCCATATGGGAGGATGGGGATCTATGCGTTTTGCATTATATGTTCGCCCTCTTCAGGTATCAGTACCAGTTAAGTCATTGTTCTTTTTTCTTCTTTTACAGACCCTGTGTGTCCCCGTACACCAGTGGCAGTATGGCTGGTGGGCCACAGTTATGTGCACTGGGCAGCGCAGTATGCTGCGGCAACAGAGTGGGGACCCCAGCTTGGACTGCGTGCGGCCGCATGCATACGTTGGTACAGTAAGCGTGGAATGAGATGCCGGGAACTGTTGCCATTCCTGTTTTCCATCAGGGATGCTGAACCGCCTGATGTCCTTGTACTGCACCTTGGGGGCAATGACCTCGCCCAGGTCACTGGCCTTTCTTTAAAATTCACGATTTGCAGTGACCTAGCTTATTTGCATTATGTGTGGCCGTCCACAAGGCTGCTATGGTCGGACATCATACCGCGTCATTCATACAGGGGAGGTATTGACCTCCATGCCCTTGACCGCGCTCGCCGCTCGGTGAACAGGGCTGTTGCCCGGTTCTTGGCAGACAAGGGTTTGGGGATGGTCATCTGACACCCCACGAATAGTTTACAAAATTATGATCTTTATGCAGGGGATGGGGTCCACCTGTCAGCTAGAGGTATGAACCTCTTTTTGGAAGATTTGCAAGCAGGCCTGTTGACCGAGCTGACGGTCGGGGGTGGGGGAGTCTTCATTGAAGCCTCCCCGTGTGGCGGGTAGCACTGGTAAGGTAAAGATTTATGACCCATATGTATCCGGCAGGTTCGCAATTGACTGGCCAACACTTAGACAGGTACAGGTGTAATAGCTTTGACCGGTCAACGACGAACCAGGCAAGGGGTGATGGCAGGAGCTTTTCAGCATGCATCACCCTGTGATTTGACGGATACACGTCAGAGGGTGGGGTCAGTAGATAGTTTATTGACTACGGTCAACAATTTGTTTGTGTCAACAAACAAATTGATACAAATGGATACATTGTAGCCAATTGCCATTGGCAATTTTGGGAGGAACCTTACCAGTGTTACTGCGGCCTGCTTGCCTTAAGAATTACAATTGGATGAATATACCAATTGAAAGTTATAATTCGGACTAGGGCATTATTCAATAAAAGTGGCCCAATGCCTTTATCCATATACCGGTGTCTGAGTCTTTCTTTGGGGGGTGCGCCTGCAAAGACATGGGCAGACTTTGTTTAAACTCTGCCTATAAAAATTACTGATTATTGCAATGAAAACATATTTCATTATCGAATATGAAGCCACATCTTTTTATCAAATATGAAGGAAGCCACATCTCTCCCAAACTATGCCACTATCTTTATGTGTGGAACTCCATGTGTCAAAAATTCTCAGTCTCAGTTAGGAAATGAACTTTTTCACTACATGGTTTAAGAAATGATACAAATACAGATGTGAAGCATTTCCATCACAGAGACAGAAGGAGAGGTTTGCTTGCTTGCTTAGTGTGAGTTTAATTACAGTAGGTTTAACTTTGGAGTGTTGCTATAGATTTTGCCTAGCATCCCCCCCCCCGACATTCTTTCTATATATGGACAAAACAATTCCAAATCAAATTTCTTCAAAGAAAGAAAAATGGCATCAGGGTTCAATGTCAAATAAGGGTTTCTTAAAACCCCATTCAAATTCTAACTTTAAGCAAAACCCAATGGCCTTAAGTGATGCCAATACATCCTCCTGCATCCTAAGATCCATCCAAACAGTTCTGTGGTATTCATTTAAGCACTACCAGATAGCTAGGGATGCAAATTGACACTGACCAGCAAAATCTGCTCCCTTACAGATCTCTATTGTATAACCTTTGACTTATCGTTGTCATTAACAATACCTGTATACGGTATTAGCTTATGCTCCATGAAAACCAATATACATTTTACCCTTATCTTTTTCTCCCTACCATAAATATAGTAGGGTGGTTTTCTGTTTTGGTGTCACCATACAGTATATGGTTTTTATTCTTTGTTCTTGTTTAAGAACCCAGTATATTATTTTGAAAAATTTGTGAGGTTTCTCTGCCCTGAATTCGATAAAAAAATGATTTTTCTACTACTTCCAAAGATTTCCTTGGTTTTCATGGAGCATAAGCCAAGACATATGTTTTATTGAATCAAACCCTTGGCCAGTCAAATGTTGCACTGGATACCTACACTTAATATGACTCCTCGTTGGCTCAAGTAGCTAAGATGCTGACTGGAAGGCGGCAGGTCAGCAGTTCGATACCCGAATACTGCAGGATGGAGTGAGCTCCCATTTTTGTCCCAGCTCCTGCCAACCTAGCAGTTCAAAAGCAAGAAATTGCAAGTAGATAAATAGGGACCACTTTGGTGGGAAGGTAAACAGTGTTCTGTGTGCTCCAGTGTCTAGTCATGCCTGCCACATGACCACGGAAACGTCTGTAGAAGCAGACTCTGGCTCTTCGACTATGAAACAGGGATAAGTACTGAAACCTAGAGTCAGATACGACTGGCTTTCAAGCAAGGGTGACCTTTACCTTTACCTAAAGTATTTTCTATGATCCAGCAATCTGGCATACAGCCCCTTTTCCTGCTTTGCCTAGCTCTGTTTAACAAATAGAGAAAGAGAAGAATAGCATATAAGATTAATAGGAAACATTATAAGGGAACATGAAGGGAGGCAAGAGTATGGAATGAGGACAGTTTACCCTTTGCACATCCATACAGTCAACATACAAAATCTTCATTTTATTGTTTTCAAATCATACTTTAAGGGGCTGGAAAGAACCATTAGAAATAATAAAAGCGGAAGAACTATAACTGTGAAGGCAACACATTAATCAAGGAACCTATCCTAATAGAATTGTTTCTTACATTATTTGGTATGATTGCAATACAGTGTATACATGCTGATTATATTTGTGTAGTTTCCCGTTCTGGCTGCACTTATTTAATCATGGTTGACATTATTGCAGTGTAGATGTACGGCTGAACACTGTAAATGAAGAGTGACATAATAAGGGCCATTTCCTTAGTTTTTCATAAAGAGGCTTTCAGCAGAGTCTTAGCAATAACACAAGGATTACCCTCAGAGCAATTCCTGTTCTAGCAAGCAGTGCTTTGCAGTAACGTTGGATTTGCTACTAATGAACCATTTGTACCCTGTGGTGATCCAACTCCTTTCTGGAAAACAGAGGAAACCCAGATTAAATAGTTTAAAACTCATATCTTCTTCTGCACCCACACACAATATCGAGTGGCTTCCTTATTTGCCCTCATACCTCTAGTGCTCCCTTACAATGTTTGCACAGCATCTCACACTCTTCACCAGAAGACGAATGTGAAGCAAGCCAGTGTGAGCTCTAAACACTTTCTAATTTTGATAGAAAGGTAATATTTTTAAATCCTGTGGGAAGGAATTTTTAAAGTAAATGTGGAAACTTTGTGTCCCCCTCCCCCCAATATTGCTAACTTACAAATCTTATTATCCCATTATAACTCTTGGCATTGGCTAAACTGAATAGGGCAGACAGAAGTTTCAGCTTAACACAAACTCTAGAGACCCACTGGTTCTACACCTGAATTTAAATTAGCAATGCTTATTTTATTGATTACTTAAATAACACAAAATACACAATACAAGACAAAAACAACACAGTGAAATCTGAAAAGAAAGCAAACAGATAAACATTTAACAAAGCTAGGCACTATAACCTATTGTGCCCTATGGAGTATTTTCACTGACTGGGATTTAAGAAAGGTATATTTTCAAGAAATGTTTTGTTGTTGTTTTTTCAAATAGAAAAGAGCAGCCTTCTGGTAGATCAAATTAATGATGTATTATCTGAGCTTAAAAACAGTATATAGACAGACCTCAACACTATCATGCTGAAGCAAAATAAAATAATCTTTTTAAAGGAAAAACAAAAAAATCTATGAGATTAAGAAGTAGCATCATGTTTGGGTATTCAGTTACAACTTACAATATTCTTTGAAGTTCAATAGTATTTGCTCATTATATCAGATAAAATGTGTTTACCATCTTTATTTATTAGAGCACTGTGCTAATCTTTCTCTCTCTTTCTTTCTCTCTCTCTCTCTGAGTAAGTAGCAGACTCTTAACATCAGAGCATATTCCAAGGCAGAGTCCCTTTTGTTTACCAGGCATTGTTGAGCCTTCATTATAGATGTAGGGTGGGGTGCACACATCTATGAATATACTGCAGCATACTCTTTACAATGGCAACTCATGCCAACCAATAATGTGTAATAATAAGATAACAGGAAAAGAGAGAGCTCTTTGTAAAATCATGTGGACTTTTTCTGTGAAAATTATTTACGGTAGTTTTTAAGGTAAATATTTTTTTCTATTAATTAATTCAAAACATTTACTCTTCACATTTCTGCCCACCAAAGCTCCCAAAGTGATTTACATGCAAACTGGCAGAGATGGATAATTGCATGTGGTTATGTGCATAGTTTAATTCTAGTTTCTCATGGCATGCTTGCAGTTAGATGTGGGGGAAGTTTCCTAGCCTTTCTCCCCTACCAGATTTCACTTTCTTGATCTTCACCTTTTCCCATTGCTTTCTGTAGTCTCATACAGTAATACCTCATACAAAGTCCGCTTCATACAACATTGGATTCATACAACATTGCCTAATTCCTTGAAAAAAGTTGCCTCATACAAAGTCGTGCAACTTTGTATGAGGCATTTGGGTTTTCCCAGGTTGCATTGTGCCTGGGCAGTATAAAAGGCAGGACACGTGTGCCTTTTGTGGGTTTTGCATGAGGCAAAGAGTGTTTAGGAGTGGTTTTGAGTGCGATTTTGGTTTTTTTTTGGATTTTTTCATCAGAATTTTTAGAAGCATTCCTGGGATTTTTGCAGCATTCTTCGGGTTCTTGGACAATCAGGGTTGTTTGACATGTTTTTGCAATGTTTTTGGCCTTTAGACAATGATTACTTAAAGTTCTGTCAGTTTCCTGTCTGTCTCCTTGACTTTGTCCTGAAGTCTGGGCTGTTACAGTACAATGTATCTCTATGGAAACGACGTTGTATGAGGCATCGTGGCAAGGATTTGGACGTTGTCTGAGGCATCTCAGCTAGGATTTTGCATGCTTCATACAAAGTCCAAATCCGTATAAAGTCCAAACTTGTGGAACCAAGTTTGGATGTTGTATGAGGTATCACTGTATTTCCAGAGCTATTGTAACTTGGAGGATGGAGAGATGCTGACAGCTAGAGGGATGATGGAACTGCTTACCATCTCTCTCCTTTGCAGGCGCACCCCCCAATAAAGGACTCAGACACTGATGAAAGTGGATAACGGCATTGGGCCACATTTATTGATTCATGCCCTAGTCCGAATTATAAATTTCTATTGGTAATTGACCAATCATAATTCTTAAGGCAAGCAGGCCGAAGTAACACTGGTAAGGTACCACCCAAAATTGCCAACGGCAATTGTTACAATGTATCTATTTGTATCAATTTGTTTGTTGACAACAAACAAATTGTTGACCGTAGTCAATATCTAACTAATGACCCCACCCTCTGACGCGTATATGTAAAATCACGGGGTGATGCATGCTGTCTAGCTGTAGCCATCACCCCATCGCCTAGTTCGTCGTTGACCAGACAACGTTTAACCAACTTATGCCTGTCTAGTGTTGTCCAGTCAATTGCGAACCTGCCGGATACCTGTGGGTCATAAATGTTTACCTTACCAGTGCTACCCGCCACATGGAGGGGCTTCAAAGAAGGCTCGACGCCCCCCCCCCAGACCGTCAGCTCGGTCAACCAGGCCTGCTCGCCAGTCCACTAACCAGAGGTCCATACCTCCCTGCGACAGATGGGCCCCCATCCCCTGAGTAAAACTCGTAATTTTGCAGACTGATGGCGGGGAGGCTAATGACGCGTCCCCCACCCTTGTCGAAAAGGAACCGGGCAATAGCCCCGTTCATGGAGCGTCGGCTCAGTCAAGAGCCCCGAGGCCGAACGCTCCCCTGTAAGCGTACCGCGGTATCGTGTCCGACCAATTAAGGGTTGTCGCAGGCCACACATAATGTGAGTAGGGCAGGTCACTGCAAATCGCAAGGTTCCGCGATAGGCCAGTGACATGTCCCAAGCCATCGCCCCCAAAGTACATAACCAGGACATAGGCGAGTCAGCATCCCTGATGTAGAAAAGGAATGGCAACAGTTCCCGCCATAACATGCCGCGCTTACCATGCCACCTGAGACGTGCGGATGCACCCAGTCCCAGTCGGGGTCCCCACTCTGTCGCCGCAGCGTAACGCACTGCCCTGTGCAGCGTAACGCGCTGCCCTGTGCAGCGTAACGCGCTGCCCTGTGCACGTGGCCATGGCCCACCAGCCATACTGTCACCGGTGTAATACGACACCCAGGGTCTGTCAAGGAAAAAAAAAGGGGAGGGAGAAACAGTGCAGTGACTAAACTGGTACTCACGGTTGAAGAGGGCGAACACAAAACTGACAACATTGTGATCCCCACCCTCCCATGCAGCGTTTGTCAGCCCCGGAGTACCCAAAAACAGCTGCAGTAGAAGCCACCCCTATCCTGAACGAATGGGTGCCGCAACGAGCCCCAGAGAGGCCAACACTGTCTAGTGCCTTCCCGGCACCCTCCAAAATTGAAATTTAGTAAGGGGAGACCCATCTTGGTGACAGAAAAACGGGCCATGGTGGATGCCACGCAGTGCAAGAAACTCCTGTAGGGCACCAACCGGACAGATGTCTGCCAAAGAACACCGTAGCAGTCTTACACCACTGCCTACGCCATGCTGATCTGCCTTAGAGGAGCGTATCCTCAACTGAGCCCAGTCTTTGGCAACATAGACATCCTCGAGTTCCAGTGCCCTACGACTTGCTTCCGCCTTAGACAGCATCACAAGCTCGCTGATGCGGAGCGCTCCAAAAAGGCCACCGTCGTAGCCGCATGAATTGGGCTGCCTCGTACTTATCAAAACAGAGGCCATGCCAGCCCCGGGCCAGTTGGGTAAGAACCCCTGGGGAAATCGGGTGGCGGTCGTCCGGGCAACGCCCACGCTCCCGCACCCACCCCTCCAAAACATGTCTCACACGGAAGTCAGCGGTACTATCCACATGACCGCCCACCTTGGCCATAAAAGCCAACACTGACAGCCTAGATGCTATGGTGCGAGGTGCAAGGCCCTGGGCATGCAGGTAAACCATGAACCGAAGTACATGGGTCACTGGGATCGGCCAGGTCTCTGGCAGCCGGAATTGGGTACAGAAATCTCCGAAAGAATTGAATGCATGGTGATATGCCTTACGCGTGCGTGGCGCTAGTGACAAGCCAATCGCCCGGTTCACCTCTCCTTGCCAATGGTCCATATCTCGTCCGGGAGTGGCGAGGGAAATTCCTCCGCATCCGGGGCCAAGGCACGGAACCGAGAGATCTGCAGGCGGGACAAAGCGTCAGCGATATCATTATTGACCCCCGGGACATGCCTGGCCCTGAAGAGGACATTGAGGCGCAGGCTGCGCAACACAAACTGGCGCACTAGGTCCATGACCCTGGGCGATTTGGAAGTCTGTGTTTTGACAATGTGTACAATGGCCGCATTGTGACACCAGAAATGGACAACCGAGTTGGCCCACTCCTCGCCCCATAGCATCAAAGCCCCCAGGATAGGGAAAAATTCCAGGTACGTGAGATCATGCAGGCGACCCGTGCCTGCCCAGGCTGGTGGCCACCCACCATAGGCCCACTTCCCGTTGAAGTACATCCCATAACCCAGGGATCCCGAAGCATCGGACTGTATCTGAAAGCGAGGGGAAGCCAGGAGGTCAGACCTCCAAAATGATACTCCATTGAACTCCCTCAGGAACTGGAGCCAGATAAGCATATCTGCCCTGATACCCCGGGTGAGTCTAACCCTATGGTGGGGCCTAAATAAGCCTGTCATGGCGTCGCACAAGCGCCGAGCAGATGCCCTGCCCAGTGCGACGACCCTGCAAGCGAAATTGAGGTGACCATGTAGCACCTGCAGTCCCCTCAGTGATGCCTTGCGTTTAGCAAGCAAGTCCGAGATAAGGGCCACTATCCTCGACACCTTATCCCCCGGTAACCTAGAAGCCTGCGCTACCGTGTCAATCTCCACCCCCAGGAATACTAGCTTAGTAGATGGGCCCTCGGTCTTTTCGGGCGCTAAAGGGACACCGAGTTCCTCCATTAGCGTCTGAAATGTGTTGAGGAGACGTGTGCACGTGTCCCAGCCCCGTTCACCCCCGAATAAAAATCATCCAGGTAACGGGCTACAGACCGGGACCCTGACCAGTGGACGAAAGCCCACTGTAGGAATGTACTGAAACCCTCGAAGGCCGAGCATGATATGGAACAGCAAAAAGGCATGGCCTTATCAAAGTAATATTCACCCCGGAACTTAAAATACCCAGCAACTCAAAGTCACCCGGGTGCACCGGCAGGAGGCGAAACGCCGACTTGATGTCGCACTGAGCCAACAGCGCACCCGGGCCGCATGAGCGCACCATGCGCAGCGCTCGGTCAAAAGATGCATACCCGACTGAGCAAAGGTCATCAGGGATAGCATCACTGACCGATCGGCCGGCTGGGTGGGACAAGTGTTGAATCAGGCGAAACCCGCCCTGTGACTTTTTGGGCACTAAGCCCAAGGGTAATACCTTAAGCTTAGGGAACGGGGGTGTCGGGAAAGGGCCAGCGACCCTGCCCGCATCGACCTCCTTAGTAATGCTGGCAGCAGCTACCTCCTCCCTCCCCCTAAGGGACAAAAGGTTGGGGGCATCCTGGGGGGACCTATCACCCACGAAAGGAATACTGAACCCCCATCTAAAACCCTGAAGGAGGTAAACCGCATCCTCCTCCCTCGGGTACAATGCGAGCCAACGCTCCAACATGTCCACATTAATTGGGGAGGGGGCCTTTCGGTGAACCAGCTCCCTCTGCGGCAGTTTTGCCAGTCCCGTGTCCACCCCTTCCTCTGCCCTGCATCCCTCCAGGCCTGGGACAGGCGGAGGCCACATGGGGGCCAGCACAGGAGGGACACTCATGCCTGTACTTGCAATTCCTCCTGTTGCAGGAACCATTGGACGAGAAAGTCCAGCACAGCAGGCGGGCTGGAACCCCCTGCCCCGCCACCTGGCGGGGTGCCTGTGCTGGGGCCGCTCGCTGGACCGCACGTCCACAATGGTATCATTCCCCGGGCGCAGGGCGCGTGGGAGTCATGTACAGAAGCCACAGCCTCTGGCAGGGCTCATCCCACCTCATCTCGGGGTGCAGGGGAATCCGCATACGGAATTCCTCGTCATTAGCCAACCACGACGGGCCCGGGAAGTCAACCATCGCCCGGTAATGTTGTCCAAATACTGGACCATCGGAATCGCCAAATCCGGCCGAGCCCTAAGGCAGACCGCCATGTATACGAGGTAGGCCGGCAACCAGTTGGCCCACGTACGTGGTGGCATGCGACGACGCGCCTGCTCCTTATCTTTCTCATCTTGCCCCTCCCTCTCCTCCTTGGTGGGCTCTCTGTTAAGGAGGGAGAAGATGTCCACATACTCCCCCCGCCAGATCTTCTCTTTGGGGGTCTGGGCCAAATGGTCCCCCAGTGGCAAGGAATACCCTGCTGTCGGCAACGCCGACACAGGTATGGTGAAAACTGCGAGCATCTGTAAAGGAGCCTGGACTAACCCGGTCACCCCTAGAAGATTCCCGACTGGGTAAGAAGCACCCCCCACCACGGGGCCCTGGGTGATAGTTGAAGTCACCGAGTGGAGCGTCGGCGACTGAACCGCCGCACCACCCGTGCGAGGCAAAGGCCATTGAAAAGCCCCCCCCAAACGTGGCCATGTGTGTAGGTGCACTAGTTTGGACCGCATACTCACATGCTGCACCCCCATGGGCCGCCCCCACCGGGGGTTCCGACCCACTGGGGGCGTCGGAGCTCACGACCGCCATAGAGCTCGTCGACGGGGCTTGATCAGCACCGGCCTGTGGATTGGGGAGCTGCGAGGCAGTGGCCGAAGCCAGGCCACGCGCCTCAGGCAGCTCGACCTGTCCCGTCGCCTGCCGCTGCCCAGCAGACGATGCATCGACCTGCACCCCAAAAGGGGCCCCAGGGTGACTAACCCGGGCCAGGGATGCCCCAAGGGCCGCAACGCGGGCCAGGAGGGCCTCCACACTGACATAGCCACCTAAACCAAGGGGGGGCAAAGGGGAGCGGTGGCCACCGCTTGCGGGCCGAGGGCCACAGCCCCTACTGGGCCCGTACACGGACCCCCAGCCTCCGGCCAAGGGGGAATTAACCCCATCCCACCGGTCCCGGTGGGCTCGGGCATAGGAGGCTGCTGGGGAGGCGCAGCCGCGGTCCTCCGACCCGGATTGCGCCTCCGCGCAGAACGAGCCGCGTTCGCAGTCACCTTCTTCTTTGAGGGCTTTGCAGCTAGCCGATGGGAAGCCGAAAAGGGAGAAAATCAGCAGCCAAGAGGCTCCCCGGTGAGGGTAAAGGCGACGGAGGTAAGAGGAAAAAACTTCTCCGCTCCGTCGCTTCGCAAAATGGCAGCTCGGCTGCCTCATGGCCGCCCCTTATATAAGGGTGCTGGCCACGCCCCCTAACTACCCGGATGCCTTCGTCCGATGGGGGGCCCCCGCAAAGGGCATGGCGGCCATTTTGGCGCCGCGCTCGCATTCTTGAAATTCAACCAGTGTACAGTGTAGCACGAGTGCAACAAAGGTGACCATGAGAAGGCTGCTGCTCAAGATAGATTAAAAATATGATGACATGGGAACAATTAGCTACTTAATTCAAGCCTGCAGGTCACATAAACTCCATTCAAGACAAGAGTTCAGTTGTAATTTCAGAGCCTCTGTTTATAATCTCTGAGAATTCCAAAAGAACAGGTGAGCTCTCTGAAGCCTGGTGAGAAAAAAGGCCAGGTAGTTTGGCAGCAATACTGGGAAACGTTATGAATCAGATCATTAAAAAATCAGTCTGTAGCAGTTAGAAGAGTACAGATATGTGGTAATTACTAGGAGCCATGGTGGATTTTTTGAAAACAGGTCATGCCATGCTAATCTTATCTCTATTTTTTTTTGATAGTTACAAGCTCGGTAAATGAGGGAAATGGTCTTGAAGGAATGAACCTTGACTTTCAACAAGGCTTTCAAAAAGCATACATCCCTCTGCCAATATTCTTGTATCCAGACTATAAAAACGTGGGGTATGCAATTCTACTGTGGGTGGATTTGACAGTCGGTAGCAAAAGAGTATTAATGGATAGGCCCTGAACATCCTAGGTATAAGTAACAAATGACATTCCACAGGGTTCTGTCCTATGACCGCTGTTGTTCAGTAACTTGAATGATGGAGTTGAGAGGTTACCCTTCAAACTTGTGAACTAGGGTAACTAATAATTCTGAAACCAGAATCAAGATTAAAGGTGACCCTAGCAGATTTTTAGAATTGGGCCAGAACAGACAAAATAAGTTTTAATGGGGCAATGTAAAGTTTACATTTTGTCAGGAAACATCACGTGTGCAAAAATAGCATGGAAACATCTTGTATCGCAGTAATAACATAAAGGATGTAGAGGAATCTTACCCAGGCCACAAGTTAGACATGAGTGAACAGTATGATGTGGAGCAAACCAAGTTAATGCAGTTCTAAGCTGTATCAACAGAAGTACAGAGTCCAAACCAAGAGAAGTAATAGTACTACTCTACTGTTTTGTGGGCAGACCCTATCTGGAATACGGTGTCCTGTTCTAAGCACCACCATTTGAGAACAATATATAAGCAATATATGGCAACCCAGAATGTGCCCAGAGGATGCAGGTGGTAGCTGTCTGGGAAACAAGTCTTGTGAACAATACAGTAGTTGCATATGTTTAGCTGGAGGAAAGATAATAAAGACATCTTCAAATATTTGAAGGATTGTCACATCTTACTTTATGTGGCTCTAGAGCAGGGCTTCCCAACCTTTTCAAGCTGGGGGCCAGGTCACGCTCTCTCGATCAGCTTCGGGGGCCTGATGGCCATTTTGTCCTGCCTACATGATAGGGTTGGCCATTATGTCCCAATAGCTTCAAAGGGGGCTGCCATTTTGTTTCTCAAATGCCCTTGGAGGGGTGGGGGGCACGTGAAATGGTCCTGCAGGCTGAATCCAGCCCACGGGCCTTGGGTTGGGAACCCCTGCTCTAGAGAGTTGGACCTAAATGAATTCTTTCAAGTTACAGGAGAGAATATTTCAGTGTAACTGTACTAAACATTTGATGGCAGTAAGAGCTGTTCAACAGTGGAAAGAACTACATTGGAAGAGGATGGGCTTTCCTTCTTTGAAGGTTTTTAAAAAACGATTGGATGCGCATCTGTTAGGGATGCTTTAGTTTTGGGTTTCCTGCTTCAGGAAGGGATTTGATTTGATGTTTCTTTGGGTTCCTTCCAGCTAAGTCAGTTCTCTGATTCTGTAATTCTCAACCCTGTAGTAAGCACCACAGAAGTCAATGTGTTTTTGTGAACAACTGCTCCGAGGAAGAAGAAGGAAAGCAAAAATATTAACAAAAAAACCTAAATTTTATTTTCTGCAAAGGAGAAATGAAGAGAAGGAGGACAAAATGTTGATTTAAATCCCTATCTGATTTTTCTTAGCAAACAAATTGTCCACTGTGGGACCAGCTATGCTCATTCAGTTCTTTCATTGGAAATTTAAAAAGTACTGTGCAGTTATGAAGAGCTGGACAGCTTTGAAGATGCACATTTACTAGCAGTATCTCCTAAGAACAACCCATGAATTCATATCCAGCCTGGCCAGTTATGATCAGGAAATGAAAGATGAATCCTATTTCCTGTTCCATGCCCAACCTACCTGAACTATAATGTGAAGGCAGGGAAGAAAAGTTGCAAACCCATTCTGCAGGCCAGAGCTGCCACCAGCAACAGGCAAATTAAATAATGTATTAATTGTGCTCATTAATATCTAGTGATATTGCTATAAGCAAAAAAGACCTGCAAAATAATGGCACAAATAGTGGTGGTCCTTGAGGTTTATGAATGGTGTTTAGATGAACCAGGTATTATAGAAAGGTCAAAGCTGAAGCCTAGAATTAATTGCTAATCCCAATTAAAATAGATTCAATAGGACTCCCTCAATTTTGACTCATAATTGAGCAGATATTTGAGTAGGTATCATCTGACATGAATTGATATTAGATTTAGGTACAAATCTTCAAAATAAACCAGTACTTTATTATTCCACATTCTGAATGATCATATTTTAGTGAAAATATGTTTCTATAAATAAGTTTAAAAGAAAGGGCTCCCCAATGCACCTGTTTTAACCTTGTGTTAATACAAATTAATCATATTTCAATGCTAACATACCCTTTCGCCTGTGGATGATGTAATTTTGATGTAATATCCTGAAGACCAACAAGGTAAATTAGAAGGATTTAAATTTTGGGTAAAATGAGGTTTCATCCTTCCTCCAGCAATCTTAGCAAAATAAGAAACCTAGATGCGAGATGTAACTGTGATTGCTTGCAAGAGCTTCTATTGTTAACTGTCACATGAATCATGCTTGGAATTCCATAGCTTCGAATTCTGAATGTTCATCTTGCATTTTGTAGGCATTAAAAGAAGAAAAACTTGCTCAACTCTTTTCAACTCTTTTCACATGTTTGTTAGTTATTTTTGTCAAATTCTTAAATACAATTTATTTAATGTAAAAGATAGAGAAGTCAAGTGTGAAACAAGATGAGTCAGAAGTTTGTTGAACTGCCTGATTACTGTACTTAAATGTGCTTGGAAAATTACTTTTTGGGACAACAACTTCCAGCATGCCCCAGCCAGTGTGGCCAATACTTCCTGAAACATTTGTCATTAGTTCTTCAGCAGCAAGTCCTGAGTGTCTAGTAAACCAATCAAACACTTAGCAGCATTATTAACTGGCTACCTTACATTTCAACCTTAAATTTTAGAGATTATCATAGTGTAATTTGTGTAGAAAAACTTTTTTAAAAAAAAAAACTTTAAAAAAGAATTTCAGTACTGTATTATGGGGAAAAAATCCCTTCCCTCATTCAAATTAATGACATGTAGAAAAAATTGAACACTCACACGTACCACCCGTTCCCTGTTCTCATCTCATTAAACCTGAGAAATCTCTTTCCTGAAACAGGAAACCATTGCCTTTGAATGGGGTTAGCAAAATTTAACTATTTAAATGCCTCTTGAGATATTCCAGGCTGAGTGCAAAGGTTTGACAAGTGAACCACAGGAAAGGAGTTGGGTTTCTTCTTCTGTAGAATACTATACATTCTTCTATACTGGTCCTTGACCAGGAGAGAAATAACACAGGGAGGAAATTACCAGGTAAGATTTTTAATGCTATACATTTAGTTCATAGGGATCCTGCTACAAGTTCTAACTCTTGGAATTTAAATAATAGCAACAACATGGATTTAAATGGAGACAGAATGTGTTTATTAAAGTGCAGCACTCTAAGTCAGGGGTTTCCAATCTTTTCACACCGTGGGCCAGACCATGCCCCCTGGACAGCTGAGTGGGCTGGCCATGTGTTTCCTCCTTCCATAAACACTGCAGTAAAATGGGTCTGCAGCTGTTGTAAACAGTTATGACAGCCATAGGTGCATTTACGGCAACGTTTACAGCAGGTGTGTTTATACATGCAGTTGTGTGTCTTATGACTGTCATAAACACGTCCACTTCCACTTCCGCTTCCAGTTTTTAGAGTTTTAGAGTTTTTAGAGTTTTAGAGCTTTTTAAGGGTTAAATGCGTATATGTGGGGTGGGAGTATGTTGATAATTTTGTATAGTTGTATTTTGTTTAGGTTTTGTTGGGTTGATAAGTGTTTTTCCCCCCCAATCTCATTGTTCTGTGCAGGACAATGACAATAAAGATTTATCTATCTATCTATCTATCAGTAGCAGTGAGGGTGGCAGCCGGCCACATGAAATGGTGCTGCGGGCCAGGTCCGGCCCATGTGCCATACGTTGGCCACCCCTACTCTAGGTAGACCTGGGTTCAAATCCTCACTTTGACATAATGGTTAATGGATGGTCTTGCAGTCATCAACTCAGCCTAACCTATCTCTCGTGGGTTGATGTGAGAGTAAAAAGGTGAGGACCACATTTTACGTTAACTCCTTGCAAGAAAAAGAGGAGATAAATAAAATAAAATAAATAGCTGTAATGTCGATCCAGCTGCAAATCAAAATGGCAAGAAATGTGGAAGCAGCTCCATATGTCAATCTCTAATTCACAGGGGAGCTACTTATTTTGTTGCAAAAAAATTTCACGGTGCTGTGTCTATAGGAGACTAGCAAGGGTTGCCCGGCGTTGCCGGGCTTTTTGGGGGGTTTTGTTTTTTAAAAAATATGAGAAATGGTTTTGGATGATTTTTGTTGTATGTGTGTTTAAATGAGTTATGTTATTTTTTAAAAATATTGTTTTTTTATACATTGGTAGTTTTTTAAACTGTTATAAATAAATTTGGATTTTTAAAAGTTGAAAGGTTGATATATATTTTTTCCCAATAATTGCATTTTTAAAAATAATTTGTCTTTTTTTTTTTTGGTGATAGATGTACTTTGGATAAGATTTTTTTAAAAATGTGTAAGTGTAATTCGAATTCATTGAGTGTCATTTTTCCTGTGGCCACTTGGTGGTGCTGTTGCGTAATGTTTGTCCAGTCCTGTGTATTCTTCCTGTTCTTTTGCCATTTCAATTCTGTTTCTCGGCGTCGCTGGACCTGTGTTGGTAAGTTGTGATCTCCGATATTTAAGTGAAAAGGACGCTGGGATATGAATTTTGTTGGGGGGGGGGGGCTGTTGTTTTTTGTTGTATGTTTTTCCTGTCTTTGTTTGTGTTTATTTGTTAAAGGTTAGATTTCTTTTTTTGAATGGTTTTGATTTGATTTTTGGTGTGTCCTTTTTTTAGGGGGTGTGTGCCTTTTGTTGTCACGGACCATGTCACGGACTTGCAGCGGGGGTGCCTTTTCTTCTCATTGGCCATGCTTGTTTGCCCGTGGTTAGGAAGGGCACTTGCGGCGGGGGGGTGCCTTTTGATCCCATGGGCCATGCTGGATGGCCCTTGGGAAGGGAGCGTTGTTGCGGGGAGGGTGCCTTTCGTTTCCATGGGCCATGCTTGTTTTCCCTTTGGGAAGAAGGGCAGTTGCGGGGGAGGGGTGGTGGGTGGATTGTTTTTATTTTTGGCGCGGTGGCAGTCCTTTCAAACGGAAGAGCAGAGGCGGCGGGTTTGTTTCATTTTCTTCCCCCATGGGCCATGCTGGCTCGCCCGTGGGGATGAATGGTGGCGGAGCCGGCTTTCTTTAAGTTTTGTTTTCGCGCGTAGGCTGCCTCAGCGTTCTGCGCGCTCCGCAAGCCGAGGGGGGGGGATGTGAAAGGGGGGAGGGACGGGATGGGGGGCGTCCAACCTCTTTGAGACCTGCCGGCAGCAACCCCGGACAGTGGGGGTCGCAGCCCCCACCCACTGATATTAAAGGGGAAACTCCAGGCGCCGTGGGTGAGGGAAAGAAAGCCGGCTGGTGTGTGTTTGGCTGTGACGCGGTGAGTTGTTTTTCTTTTAAATTTTTCCGGGCGCCGTTTTCCTCAGCGTTCTGCGTGCTCATGGCGCGCAGGACGCTGGGGCTTGTAGTAATGGCTTGGTGCTTTCTGTTTGTGCTGCGTTTTTTTAAAATGGTTTTGTTTTGATTGGCTGCGGCGCAATTCCGATCGCTGCGCCGTGCGAGAGCCTCTCAGCCTGATTGGCTCTGGCGCGGCGCGGCGCAAGGAATGTTGGGAAGTGAAGTTCTTTCCCTTTCTTGCCGTTTGTGGGGCTGAGGCCCCCGTGCCGGATTTTTAAATCCTTTGTTGACCTGCGTAGGCAATTCGGCCGTGCGCACGAAGGGTGGGTGCGGGTCAGTAGGGCGATGCATAGCAACCTATAGCCAGTTCCAACGGTGAACACTTGGATTTATAGGTTAAGATAGTAGAATAGAACTACAAACAATGGCAACAGGGAAGAGCAGGTGCAGTAGTGTACCAACTTGAAGGGAGTGAAAGAGACAAAGTAATAAACAGAAAACAAATGCCCCTCCTTCTCTCCATCATTTGTAGCCATCATTTCCTTTTTTTACATTGATAAAGAAAATTATTTTTAGTGCATCACAGTTTATAAGCCAGGTGCCTGCCTTTGCTGCAGCATAAAAATACTTGTGTAACATATTTACACCCCCACATGTACAGAATTCAACCCACAATTGCATTCTGGCTAACACATTAAAAAAATTATCTTTGGCAATCTTAGCAATTAAATGTTGCTAATTCAGACAAGCTTTGTTTTGGTGTTTTATCTTTTACTGCTTACAATGGAAGTGAAAAGAGAATCCACTGGGAAAACAATCTGTATTTGCCTGCTCAGCTTCTGAAAGGGGAAGGGAGGTGGGGGGGATGATCTTACACTACATATGCGGCTGCAGTGTGCTTCTTGTCAGAAGGCTTGCATATTCCTGTTAGCCCGCTTATTCCAAAATTATAGGACAAGGGTGCAAAACCCATGGCTTAATGGGCTATGATTTCCATTATCTGTCATCATTAATGACATGTATGTGTTTCTCAATTAGTTACAAAAAAAAGCTTCTTAAATGCAAAGGAGAACCTAAGAGTTTCATGGTTGTTTTTTTCATGTTGCCGCCAGTTGTTTCACCTTTCTTTCACCCTTTGACTGTAGAATCTCATGGGAAACTTTGCATCCAATAGAGGTGCAGGGACTTCTGTCTGTAGCCAATTTAAACATCCAGGAGGGGGAATGCAAGAATTTTTAATCTGTAAAAGGCTTAGATCAGGGGTCAGCAACATTTATAAATTGGGGGCTGGGTCACGCTCCCTCATATAGTTGAGAGGGCTGGACTGTAAATGCTGCCATAAACGTGTCTGCTACTGCTTCTGGCGGCAGCAGCTACAGTTGAAGCGAGGGTGGAGAGCCGGATTATTTCATGCCGCGGGCCATAGGTTGCCGACCTATGGCTTAGATTGTAAGGAACTCAGTGAGGAGTGCTCTTTTTTGCTCTAGTGTATGAACTCCTGGTGCCTACCTTCTTGAATGATGATGCCTGGCTGGCTACTTGTTTTTCTGTCTCTGAACTTTGATTTGGGATTATTTCCTTAATTGCCTTTTTTGCCTTGATTTTTTTCCAGGGTGGCGTTTTTTTCTATGATTTCTTAGAATTATTTTTCTTGCTGCCATTAGGCAACTTACCTCCTTACTACTACTACTACTACTACTAGTAGTAGTAGTAGTAGTAGTAGTAGTAGTAGTAGTAGTAGTAGTAGCAGTAGCAGCAGCAGCAGCAGCAGCAGCAGCAGCAGCAGTAGTAGTAGTAGTAGTAGTATACCTTATCAGTTAGCCGGCCGCAGTCGCCTTGGTGAGGGGGTGGCGATACAAATATGAACAATAAAATAAAATACTACTACTACTGATGATGATGATGATGATGATGATGATGATGATGATGATGATGATGATGATGATGATGATGATGATGATGATTGGATACAAATCAACCATTTGGTTCACAGTTCAGGACTGGAATAAAATTAACAGCTCAACCTCTTATCAAGGATCTAAGAACTGTTAAGGTAACGTCTAAGTAGTTTTTTTGGAGAGTTAGGATGTTCAAGTCTGATAAGTCCAAAATTTCCAAATATCTAGGGAGTTCTTTAGGTATTGCTACAAGGACTCCGATCACTATGGGTACAACAGCAGATTTCTTCCTCCATAGACGCTCAACTTCAATTTGTAAATCACAATATTTTGTAATTTTCTCCAGTTGTTTGTCTTTAATTTGTGCATCTCCTGGTATAGCAATATCAATAAACCAGACCTTCTTTTCCACAACAGTTCTATCAGGTGTGTTGTGAGGCAAATGTCTATCTGTTTGAATTTTAAAGTCCCACAGGATCTTGACTCTCTCATTTTCTAAAACTTTCTCTACTTGATGGCCCCAATGATTTTACTGCATTCTAATCCAAACTTCTGGCAAAGTTTCCAATGTATAATTTTTGCAACCCTGTTATGGCATTTCAAATAATTGGTGTGTGAAATTTTGCTGCATCCGCTGATCAGATGATCTACTGCAGGGGTTCTCAACCTTTTAAAGCTAGGGGCCAGGTCAAGCTCCGACAGACTGTTTGGGGGGAGATTATTTTTTTGAATATAATTTTTATTATTTATAGATTTCCCACTGTGGCTGCTGTACACACAATATCAGATAATACAAAAACACACACACAACTGAGGATTCCGCGTGCCCGGTTGGGCATCGGTGGCCTCTGGCAGAGGTTAAACCAGTGAGCAGACTCCTGGCCTCTGGCCTTTGTCGGCGAGCAAGGGGGGAGATTAATGGTAGGGATTAATTCGGCCGCTTATTGCCTGACCAGCGATTCTGCGAGAAGCTCATCTCGCTGACCCCAGTTACCCATTAGAGTAATGACTCATCTCCCACCCAAGGTTATGCCCGGTGCAAATAAGGGCTATGTTTGCCCCTGCCTAATCCCTGAACAATGGGACTCCTAAATCCATGTTTGCCCCAGTTAATTAACTTCCCTTTGAGGTGTTCCCCATTAACCCGGGTACGTGGGTGAGGTAATTTTCCTGTCAGGTGACAGTTCTGCCACCGTTGCGCTTTTTTCCCTATAAATGATGTTGCCTTTTCTCAATAAAGTACTGATCTGATCTCGCTCCGTTTGCCTCGTGTCGTCACTTGATCAGTCTCCTCCGGGACGTAACGGCCACCCCAGTGGCCCCGATTCCTACATCTGGTGACCCCGACGTGATTTACTCGTGAGTAAAGGGACCCCGAAGAGGTCTACTCGCGAGTAACGATCCACGCGGTCCGGTTCTGCACTTGAACCGCGACCTGTCAGCCCGGAGGACAGCGCGGCGCTCTGGTCGGCAGCCAGCCGGACAGAGAGACGGCCAGCGGCGAGGCATTCCAAAGAGGCATTCCTACAGCTTGCTCCCAGCTTTCGGGGAGGCTTGCGCAAAGGGAAAAACGCGTTCCGCTCAGGGCAGGCTGTGAGCCCCTGACAGCGCAGAGGCCGCCGAGGGCCCGTGGCAGAAGGTCCACGCTCCGAGGTCTACCCCAGACACCCGACGCCCGAACCTGTTGCCTGCAAAGACGCGTCGATCTTCGTCCCGAGGAGGAAACTTCAGAGGACCATCGCAGGTAATATGGGGACTTGTTCTCATGGACCAAGTCCGTCCGCTAGCCAAAGAACTCATGAGGAAGAGTTCAAAATCCTGGCCAGGGTATTTCAGTTACGATTTCACAGCAGGGAACTAGCAAGACTTTTGGCGTACCTCAGGGAACACTGCCTACTTTACCCAGAAGTAGGTACGTTAACCCTGCAGCTCTGGGATCAGATAGGAGACTGCATTCAGCAGCCCCCCAAAGCTCCAGGAGGGATAGTTCGTACTTGGAGGAAGTGTAGGAAGCTCTTAGAACAGATCGAGCCAGTCCGGATAGAGGCCAATGAACCCCCGTTAGAAAAGTCATCAGGCAGGCCAGTCGAGCCGACTGCGCCCACGGCACTCTATCCGTCAATCAGCTATCAGCATAGTAGCGCAGGGAGCATTCCCGCGGTGACAGCTGCAGACGTCACCGAAGGAATGCAAGGAATGAGAAGCGCAGGTGCTTCTCTGACAGCTCCAAGCTCCCTAGTCGTGAAGAGTGCCCTTCAGCGCACAGCCGAGATAGAGCTCAAAAAGGGGGAATTGTCAGCGGAAGAACTAGCTGAGCTTAGACAGATATCTCCAATCCGAATGGAGATGGACGCGCTCACAGGCGCCCAACAAATCGTCCATTCCCCAGTCCCGTACAAGCTTCTCATGGCTTTGCGGAAAGCAATCTCAGAGACAGGGCTCCAAAGCCGTTTTACCAGGGGCACGCTTCAGCAGGCGTGCGAAACCACCATGTGGATTCCCCATGACTGGAAAGCCGTCATGAGGATGATGCTAACCCCTAGCCAGTACATGATCTGGGACAGCGAGTATCGGCTCGAGGCTCAGGCCAGAGCCGCCAGGATGGGAGGCGCGGCAATTGCTGAACAGCTATATGGTTCAGGTGCCTTTGAGCCCATCAATGCTCAGATCGCCCTGCCTCTAGCCACCCTAGAGATGTCAGCCGAGGCCGCCTATAGGGCATACTTCAAGGTCCCAGCGACTGGCAAAACGGCCAAAAATTACACCGCGATCAAGCAGGGAGCCCAGGAGCCCTACATGGACTTCATCAATCGCTTGGAAGAAGCAATCACCAGGCAGATTGATAATGAGCAAGCCCAGCAAGAGCTCATGATTAAGCTAGCCAAGGACAATGCCAACTTGGACTGCCGTAAAGTTTTGCAGTCACTAGGCAATCGTCCTGACTTGACCTTAACGGACATGATCCGAGCATGTGCTGACGTTGGCACAGATTCCTATAAAATGGGTCTGCTAGCGGCAGCCGTGCAAGGGGGTAGAAGATCTCATCCTAATGGAAAGACCAAAGGGGCATGTCACACTTGTGGCAAGGTCGGCCACTTCGCTAGGGAGTGCCGATCCAAGGGAGGCGGACAAAAGTCCGGCCATTCCAAGGCTCTGAATACCCTCTGTCCAAAGTGCAAGAAAGGCTATCATTGGGCCAGGTTTTGTCCGAGTTCGGGAAACCGGAATCCGGGCACGTCTCTGGCCCCAGTCCAAACAGAGGCTTCCTTCACCCAGATCCAGAACTCCCCAGAACTAGACTAGATTCTAGGCACATTCCAGGCACTGCGAGGGCACAGGCCAGCCCCAAGGGTAGTACAGGGCTAGAATTGGCTTGCCAGGCGGACGTTACATGCGACCTGCCAGGCACAGTCTATCTGGTCGATTCCCAGTACATGGGACCCCTACCCAGAGGCTTTTTAGGTTTAGTTTTGCCCCGTAGTGTAGCTGGAGCACGCGGAATTTTCATAATTCCAGGAGTCATTGACTCAAATTTTTCAGGCGCTCTCCAAGTTCAGCTTTGGACACACCTGCCCCAAACCATCCACAAGGGAGACACCTTAGCGCAACTGATCATGGTTCCTTGTCACTCGTCGGCAGGCAGCCAGGGAAGGCTCAGTGACAGCGCAAGTGAGGCAGTGCAAGGATACCAGGTCTTAGCGACAGTGGAAACCAACATTGAGTGGAAGCAGCGCCCCGTTATCGAGGTATTTTTGAACAAAAGAGTGTTCTCAGGGTTACTCGATACCGGAGCAGATGTGAGCGTGATAAGCAGGAGCCAGTGGCCGCGAGATTGGGCCATTGAGCGTCCAGGAAGCGTTTAGGAGCCGGGAGTGGGTAGAAGTCACAATCCCAAGGGCTGAAGGCACAGCGGTAATTCGGCCGCACATTCTTGACGTGCACATCAACCTTTGGGGGCGAGACATTCTCCAGCAGTACGGTGCCACCCTTACCTTCGGGTAATGGCGTTGCCACTTAAATGGCTCACCGATACCCCGGTCTGGGTAGAACAATGGCCGGTAGTGGGAGAGAAATTAGTTGCTCTCAAGCAGCTAGTGAAAGAACAGCTAGACCCAGGGCATATAGAACAGTCCACGAGTCCTTGGAATTCACCAATTTTTGTGATTAAGAAAAAGTCGGGGAAGTGGCGACTCCTCCACGATCTCAGGGAGATCAATAAATGTATTCAGCCGATGGGTCCGCTTCAATGCGGCATCCCTAATCCTAATATGATTCCCGAGGGGTGGGAGATTCTAGTCGTAGATCTCAAGGATTGCTTTTATACAATCCCCTTAGACCCCAGGGACCAGGAGAGGTTTGCCTTTACGGTGCCGGTCGTGAACCACAGTGAGCCCACGCTCCGTTACGCGTGGAAATTTTTGCCACAGGGCATGCTCAATTCGCCCACTCTGTGCCAAATCTACGTTCACGACGCACTGGCAAGGTTTCGAAACCTCTACCCACAAGCTATAGTTTGTCACTTTATGGATGATATTTTAGTAGCGTTGCCGCAGCTTGGCAGCACAGTGTTTTCAGACCTCCAGCCCAGCCTGGGGGACAAAGGTCTACTCATTGCCCCGGAAAAGGTGCAGAAGTCCGAGCCCTTCTCATACTTGGGTCATCGGCTTCTCCGCTCTTTTGCAGCGCCAGTTTTGCCTCAGATAAATCTACAGGACTCAGTCACCCTCGTAGAATTGCAGCAGATTTTAGGAAACATTAATTGGGCCAGGCCGTATTTCCGATTGGATACGGATCTTCTAAAACCGCTCTTCTCGCTGCTAACTTTAGGTAAGCAGCCGGCAGACCGGATAAAAATCTCTCGAGACGCGCGCTTGGCGCTCGAGAAAGTGAACCAGGTTCTCAGCCAGAGGTGGGTGGATAGGATCGCCCAGGGGCCATATGCCCCGATCCTGAATTTGTACATCGTACGGTCAGGATCCATGTTCACTGGGGCGCTAGGAGTAGACTCAGAGAAGGGAGCGAAAATTGTGGAATGGGTCTACTTGCCTAATACATCTTCACGGAACATCGTCCCGCCCCAAGAACTGGTCTCCGCGGTGGTCTACCGCGGCAGGCTGAGAGCTAGGGATATTTCAGGAAATGATTTGGCCAAAATTGTGGTTCCGTTTACCAAGGAACAAATTCATCAGCTGATGCAGCTAGGTGACTCGCTCCCGATAGCTTTGGAAGGTTTCACCGGCAGTTTAGCATATCATTTGCCCAAAGACCCCAGACTCGTTTCACTGCAAACAGGAACAGTCAGCTTGTTCGAATTGCTCTCGCTGGTCCCACTTCAGGGGGCCAGAACAGTTTTCTCTGATGGCGGTCGCACCTATGGTGTTCTGACCTGGCAGGAGGGCGAAGCTTGGCACACGCTGCTAACCCTTCCACAGAAGTCCGCCCAGCGGGCAGAGTTGGCAGCCGTGAACCTTGCCTTGCGCACCTTCGCCAAAGAACGGTTAAATATCATTACTGACAGTCTGTATGTAAGGAATTTGCTTCACAGTCTACCAGGAGCTTACATTACTCCCGCGATAGACAGAAATTTGCTTAGTCTGTTTCTCACCGCTCAATTTCATTTGCGAAACTGCACGGAGCCGCTCTATATTGCCCACATTCGAAGTCACCAAGACCTACCGGGTCCGATTTCCGCGGGCAATAGCAGAGCGGACGCGGCCGCAAAGGAAATTCAGCAACGTTCAGTTTTGGGAGTTTTTACTACTCCAATCCAAAGTCATGCGTTCTTCCATCAAAATGCCAAGGCACTCGCCAGACAGTTCAATCTGCCACTTTCTCAAGCCCAAGGCATAGTTTGCTCTTGCCAGCATTGTGCAGGGGCACCGGGGGGCCCTCCTGGGGGGTCAACCCACGAGGGACAGAGGCTAATCAGGTGTGGCAGATGGATGTCACGCATGTGCCGCAGTTTGGCAGGTGGCAATACATGCATGTCTGCATTGACACTTTTTCACAGTTCGTTTGGGCTACGGCGCAGAAAGGGGAAACTGCGACCCATGTGGAGCAGCACCTCCTTTCCTGCATAGCTGCCATGGGCAAACCACGGCACGTGAAAACGGATAACGCCCCTTCCTACAGCTCTAGGCAGTTGGCCGCATTCATGGCTACTTGGGACATCAAGCATACTTTTGGACTTCCCTACAATCCGCAAGGGCAAGCGATTGTAGAGCGGGTCAATCGGACGCTAAAGTCCTATATTGACAAACAAACAGAAAGGGGGGAGCCACCAGCCCTCCCCAAGTCACAGGGGGAAGCTCAGTTTTGTCTCAACAAGGTATTGTTCACTTACAATCACCTTAATGTTTTTTCGGATTGTACGCCGCAGGAGAGGCATTTCCGCCGTTCGGAAGCTCTCCCGCGACCTCTGGTCCGGTACCGAGTGCCACCAGACCCTTCTTGGAGGGGCCCGGTGCCGCTCATAACCTGGGGAAGAGGGTATGCTGCAGTTATGTCTCCTACAGGTGTTGTTTGGATTCCAGCCCGGTGCGTCAAGCCTCACTTGGAACCTCATGGCGTGGACCCAGACCGACCAGAGTCCAATCCCGGAGATGGAGGACCTCACTGTGATCGAGGAGACCCACCGGGAGACGCGGCGCCTGCGGACCCCGGCACAGAGGATCACCTGGGGGATGGTCAAGACCCTTTGCTGTGAGGCCCGGGACGCCCTCCAATGCGAGGGGAAGGAGCCGACGCCGGAGAACTTCGTTGCAGCAGTCTTTGCCCAGATTCACATCAATTCTGTGATCTACACCATCATCCTGGCCCTCCTCCTGCTTTTGGGGGGAGGCGTTCAGGCCGCTTCACTTCAGGCCAACGGCTTGCCGCCTGGTGAAGATCTTTCAACACGGATGCAGTACAACTTGTGGGAAAGGTTGGCGGGTCTCGTCAACCAGTCCGATTTTTGCCTGAAGCAGGACATTGGTTCTGCCTCGATCCTCAGCACCTGTCTCATCCCCGTGTGCCACACTCTGAACGCACGCACCAAGGATGGCGACTGGTTGTTGAAGGCTTTCTTTGGCCCACACACTCCCACCTCCTTCTCAGCATACGCCCGCTGGGGGGGATTGCGACTTGCACCTACCTTGCCGGCTGACGCAGCCACTCTTCATACCCCTCGAGTGGCGGTCAGCCCGGACGCTGCTTGTACCCGAATGACCGGCTGCACCTCAGGCGGTCAGACTCGGCGCCGCTGCATCAACCCTGGCAGCGGCAACTGGACTTGTAATAAACCAGAGACACTCATTTCACTGTACGCTCATGTCACCCTGCCTTCAGGGTGGTTTTTCACCTGCAACCAGTTCACATGGAACTATATCCCTGCGAATCTGTCGGACTCAATGTGTTGTATCAGTCGTTTGACACTGTTACTTCCTACCAGGGACATGATTGCCCCAAGTGTAAATGACACAAATGTACCAAATGTTGATATTTCCCCACTCATACGACACACACACACAACCCAGTTAGACAGCTCTTGTGACAGCAGCTTTAGGGTAATGAGTCCCGCTGAGTATGTATCACTAGCAGTCAGCCTAGTCGGAGTGCCAGGCTTGGCCGTCGGCAACGCACGGAGGATTGGCCGCTTGGCTTGCGGTTTGGCCAAAGCCATTAACCATACCTCCACAGCGATAGCGCTCCTCAATCAGGAGCAGACAGAACTTCGCCATGCCGTTCTTGACAATCGAGCGGCTATCGACTACCTCCTCTTGCTGCACCACCTGGGTTGCGAATCTTTTCATGGAATGTGTTGTTTCAACCTTACTGATAACTCCCGTAAGATCCAAAGCCAGATCACGAATCTCCACACCATAGTTGCAGGCATTACAGAAGGCTCCGCGTGGGGAGCTTGGTGGAGTTCCCTGTGGAATTGGATGTGGTCGTGGATTCCCTGGGGGTGGCTGCAAACGGTGCTTAAGGTAGTGGTGGGGATAGCCATACTAGGCATCACGATTTGTTGCCTTGCTCAGTGCATTCCCTCGCTGATCTCTAAGTGCCGCCCCAAAGAGAAACTCCGTGACGTCACTCACGCCCAACAGCTGATGCCGCTTTTGCGTGGGATCGCCGGCCAGGCTCTTAAATTAAACAGAAAGGGGAGGTGAGGATTCCGCGTGCCCGGTTGGGCATTGGTGGCCTCTGGCAGAGGTTAAACCAGTGAGCAGACTCCTGGCCTCTGGCCTTTGTCAGCGAGCAAGGGGGGAGATTAATGGTAGGGATTAATTCGGCCGCTTATTGCCTGACCAGCGATTCTGCGAGAAGCTCATCTCGCTGACCCCAGTTACCCATTAGAGTAATGACTCATCTCCCACCCAAGGTTATGCCCGGTGCAAATAAGGGCTATGTTTGCCCCTGCCTAATCCCTGAACAATGGGACTCCTAAGTCCATGTTTGCCCCAGTTAATTAACTTCCCTTTGAGGTGTTCCCCATTAACCCGGGTATGTGGGTGAGGTAATTTTCCTGTCAGGTGACGGTTCTGCCACCGTTGCGCTTTTTTCCCTATAAATGATGTTGCCTTTTCTCAATAAAGTACTGATCTGATCTCGCTCCGTTTGCCTCGTGTCGTCACTTGATCAGTCTCCTCCGGGACGTAACGGCCACCCCAGTGGCCCCGATTCCTACACACAACAAATAAAAAAACAGAACAACTAAACAAATACATCCCTTATGGAAGAAGAAAAAGGGAGGCTCTTAAGAAAGCACTTTTGCAAAATTCCAGACCTGCTGAAATCCTTCAGGACTATGCAGAAGGTAATACTTCCCAGGATGCCCAAGAAGCACACACTCCAGATTTTGTAATGGCTCCCCTTAAAGGCCAGTAGTTATGCTAGTATGGAGAATAAGAACAGAGGAGGCTGATGGGGAAACCCTTATTTAAAAATTACTCTCCCCCAACCCCCCACACAGAGATAAACCTGGAAATAGGCTGTTTTTAAGCTGCCGAAAACATGGTCACATGGAGGGCCGGATAGAATGGCGTCGGTTTTAGCCCGTGGGCTGTAGGTTATGAATGCCTGATCTACTGTTTCATCCTTTTCATTACAAAGCCAGCATTTGCTATTGTTGGATACATGTTGTATTTTTGTCTTCATGGAATTTGTTGGCAAAACTTGTTCCTGAGCTGCCAAGATAAAGCCTTCCATTTCCTTCTTCAAAATCTCTGCTCTTAACCATGCCCATGTGAGATTTGGATTATTATTATTATTATTATTATTATTATTATTATTATTATTATTATTATTATTATTATTATTATTATTATTATTATTATTATTATTCAAATATCTCTCAAATATACTCATATATTTTTTGTTTTGCATTTATGCCTATGCCTGTTTGCTTTTCTTGGGTTTTCTTGTCTTTCTGTTTCTGGTTTTTAAAAATTTGGCTATCTTCCCCTCTTTATCTATGTGGTGGTGGACTTTCCCTGTTTAACTGGGTTCAACTGGATTTTTGCAATTGTTACTTGTGTAATTTACTGTGTATTTATCCTGTTAAAGGTAAATATTTTGGTGGCAGCTTGTGAACTCTTTTGTTTTCTTCTTTGGAGGTGGGTGGGCCAAAGAGGGGTGTACTTTATGTTTGTGCCAATGTGCCACTGGACTGTGTGGTTGCCTGCACTGATCTGATGATGATTTTTCTTTTTCATGTTGTGTTGCTTGCTTTGGGGATAGACTGGTTCTCTGCTTTTCTGTCATAGTTTTTGTAGTTGACTTTAGGTGTCCCGCACATAACACTTGCAAATTAATTACTGTTTTTAAACACACACAAAATTCAGGAATGGTGTTTCTGTGCCTAAAATCTCTTTGTAACCAAATGTGAAGTAGAAAAACCATGCTTATTCCTATTGGTGAAAAATTGTTAGTTCTATAACAATATTTTTGTGAAATTATGGTGTCTGGTTGTCCTGCATGTAGATGGCATAGCCTGTTAAGGCTTTTTTGGGCTAATGCCACAAAATAAAGAGGTGGTATTTTAAGGATGTCCATAGGCGATGTATCATGCAAGGAATGGTGCATGAAAAACATAAAAATGAAAGGAGCTCCCCCACCCCCAAAGAACCCCAAATGAATCAAGTATGAAACTTTTCACCATATGCTAAAAATGATAATCTGACTTCAAATTAGATGGTCATTTCACCTAATATGGCATAGTTCCTTTTATTCTTGCATGTACAGGTACTTGGGGATCTCTCCTAGCTAGGCTATTTCTGTAAAATTAATCTGGACTTTTGTGTGTGCAAAGAGCCTGTTCCTCCACTATATTTTAAAGCTTTAAAATATTAAGCTTCAGAGTCATTCCTTGTTAAGACTCATGGCTTTGAATTCATCACCTGGTATTCAGGGATACATTGTCTTTGTTTGTGCAGGTTCCGCTTAGTTATTATGCCTGATCCCTGTTAAAAAGGCTCCCTTAACATAATTTTATCCAGTACTTTTCTAGAGCCATCGACACTTTAAAAAAAGGCTTTGAGGACTTAGCTTCTTCCAAGATAGTGAAGCTTATGTCCTCACCCAAAAAGCCAAGGCTATTCGGTTGCCTTACTTTTTTCTCACATCAGTGGGAATGTAATATAAATTACACTACATAAATCTGTTTTTCCTTTAGTTGTCCTGAAATAGTTGTCCTGAAATAATTTCCATATGCTCAGCATTCTCAAGGAGAAAAAATAATAATATGCAACAAAAATGTCCCTCAGCAGAAACCCAAAATGTAGCCAAGCTCACTACTGCTCATCGAAAGCTGATAAACCATTTCTGTGACAGGAAAAGTTGACTTCTGGCTTTTAGCATCATCTATTGACTCTTACTATTCATAAGTCCTTGAGAATCAGCAAGTTCTTTCTTTTCTCACTGAGGAGCCAAATTTAACATGAATAATTATTCAATATTTGTATTTTACCAGAAAGGAAAGCGTAAAAGATAAGATCAGCTAAAGTATTGAAAGCACAAGAGAATACAGAGTTATCGGTTTCAGAAGACTGCACAATTTTAAAAGCTTATTTCAAATCAAAAGAGCAGAAGTTTCATCCAGACTTCTATCTTGTAAATAATGGAAAATAACAATAACACGGAAGCTCACCTTAAGCAATTAATATTATATTTGTAATGAGAATATTTTTCCTTTCAAGGTACAATGACTAAGTTCCAACTGAAAGTGGTAATCATAAACCACAGATTAACAATAATGTTTTTTTAAAGCTGGTCACCTAGCAACTTTGCTACTACCTGCTGCCACTGCAAATAAGCTGAAGATAACAGCTTTGAGGGTAATTATAGAAATTAAACTTTTACTGACACAAATTAAAACTAGAACAGATAAAATGAAATAGGTTTAAATTGAACCAAGTACTCTTGGAAATTACCTGCTTTCAAACTTCCAGCTGTTGAATTTGCAGTTTTTATTCTTTTCCCTCCTCCTTTAAATTCTCATTGTGCTTTTCATGAAAGCCAGGTATGGAGGGGAGAAGGGGAAAAATATTCTATATTGCTTTTTACAATTGCTGGTAGAAGGAAAGTACTTAGTAATCCCCTCAGAAGTGCTTAAATGACTATTATCCAACAGCCCAGATAAGAATAATAATATTAAGAAACTGTAGTGGGTAATTATTTTCCCCCTCAGATTTGTTTTTTAAATGTGCATCCTCCCTTTTCTAAAGGTGTAGATAATAGGTGAAGTGTTTCAGAACAGATACAAGATACTGTACCTCCTCTTTTAAAAGATGCACAAACACATAAGAACATAAGAACATAAGAACAGCCTTAGCTGGAACAGGCCACAGCCCATCCAGTCCAGCATTCTGTCTCACACAGTGGCTCACCATTTCCTTCAGGGTATTCCCATGGAGATACCTTCACCTGCTTAGGATTCCCTGGAAATGGCATTGAGAGATATCCTGCCTATCTCTCCAACCCCACACATTTTGAACTCATTCTTGTTGCAAAATGTATCCATTTATTTGCTTAAAAACATGCATGCATGCCCCTTTTAAAAGGAAAACTAATTCCTTGTAGGTTACCACAGAATGCAAAACTTTAAAGTAATCCAGAAATTGCGGGGTCAGGGGTGGTCAGAGTTCCAGTCTTTTTGTAAGAAAGGTCTTACAGTGCTTCTGGTAGACTTTTATTTATTATTTATTTCTTTATTATTTAAATTTATATCCCGCTCCACTCAACCCACGGCTGCCTCAGAGTGGCTAACAACATATTAAGATACATACTGTTACAATAAAATGATGCAAAAACACAATAATTAATCAGTACAATTACAGAAAAACAATAATCACAATAATACAATATCAACCCTCCAATAGCAAGCATCAAGACAAAAGGGAAGAAAAAAAACCCCTCTTTTCAGAAGCCCCACATGTCCAGGTACAACAAGGCCACCGCAAAAATAATCAAAGTCAAAACTACCCGCCCTAGTCAACCTCCAAGATGAACAAAGGGCTGGGAGGGCACAATGCTTCGCAGCAGCAGCGTCCTTCGGAGCCTCCTGAGACAAGGAAGGCTCCCTTTATCTCCCGCTGATGGTGGGGGCAGGGAGGGCGCGGCTGTGGCAGCATCTTCGGAGCCTCCCGGGCCACGGAAGGCTCCCTTTATCTCCCCGCCGATGGTGGGGGCAGGGAGGGTGCGGCTGCGGTGGCATCTTCGGAGCCTCCCAGGCCACGGAAGGCTCCCTTTATCTCCCCGCCGATGGTGGGAGCGGGGAGGGCGCTGCTGCGGCGGCGTCTTCGGAGCCTCCTGGGCCACAGGAGGCTCCCTTTATCTCCCCGCCAATGGTGGGGGTGGGGAGGGTGCGGCTGTGTCAGCTTCTTCAGAGCCTCCCGCCTCCACTTTCAGGCTTGACCTTTGCTTAACCTCCAAAACCATTGTTCCCAATGTGCGGCCCAAACCCCACAGGGGGCAATTTGGTTTTTAGGGAGGAGGGGCTATTTGATCTTGTTTAGACCAAGTTAATGGCCTTTTAGGCTTCCTCCACGTGAACAGTATTTCACTTTTTGAATAATAACAATTATATGTCACGGGGTGATGGGGTGGCATCAGGATTTAAGAAATGCTTATCTGGGGCATGTCTGAAAAAGGATGGGAACCACTGCTCCAAAGCAAGGAAGCTGGATATCAGCCTTTCAAGATACATTAAAATATGTGGCAGGCAGTGATGCACTAAAGCAGGTCCTGTCCTGTTCGGGAGAACCGGTAGCGGAAATTCCCCAAGGCCACACCCACCTGGCCGACCACACCCACCTCATACCCCAATGCATTAGCCATGCCCACAGATTTGGCCCTGCCCACAGACTTTGCCCCGCCCACAGAGATGATAATAATTTTTTTTGACTGCATCACTGGTGGCAGGGGTGTCACTCTCAGAGCAACATAATATGGTGGATTTCTTCTTCTTCCATGTCTAGGCCAGATGTGAAACTGCCAAAATGATGGCACCTTTTGGTGAGTTCATTCTGCAGTTCCTTTCACTTGAGATTGCCCAAAAAGCTTCCATGTGGGGAAAAGGGAGCTAGAATGGAATCTGATGTGTTGGCAAGACAGCTGGAAAAATATGGTGGGCCATGGTTATGAGAAACTATTAAGACCACCTCTTTTAAGTGTAGTAACTGGTTAGATGCAGATGCACATGATATTACTGAAAATGTTTCTGAGTAATTCCGCATGCTTGTCGTGGGGTGAAAGCATACCTGTCAAGTTTTGGATTTGGAAATAAGGGAAATTTCCCAGCAAATAAGGGATACTTGAGAGCTATGCTTTTCCTGTGCTGCTCCCCAAAGGCGGCAATAGGGCTTTGCAGTCTAATTAGTAAGGGATGACGGTGGGAAAGAGGGTGAAATAAGGGGTTTTCCTGGCCAATAAGGGATACTTGACAGCTACGGGTGAAAGGAGACTGTATCAAACGTTTGTGCAGTCCAAGTGGTTTAGGAAAGCAAATGTGGAAAGTAAATTGCACCTACGGCAATGTAGTGTTTGTAAGTTTGTTTTTAAAAGAGCAGATCAATAACAGTCTTGATCTGCATTCCCTCAGAAATACTGTAGTTGAAGGGTTATGTTCTGGATGTGAAATGACGAACTGTTTGTAGACAGTGTTTAGGGACAGTGGGTTATGTCATGTCCTTTAATCTTGATACGTGGATGCCTCAAGTTATAAATGTAATTATATATTTCTGCAGAATGTCTTTCTCTTAATGGATCAAAGTAGCTTCTAGCACATTTCTTTTAAATGCTGTAGCCGAGATCTTTTCTTTCTTGCAAACAGCCAGCACCACCTTCTGTGAATATGTGTGATTTACGTTTACAGAGCAAAGCTGTAACAAATAAGCCAGCCAGTGTATTACCCAGGAAACTTTTTTTTTTGTACCACCACCCCTGTAAAAAAAAGTATACTTGTTTTCTTATCTTGTTATTAGTTTGCAAATATTGGGTTCCCTATGTTAAAAATAAATGTGACTCTATCATTCCAAGCAAACAGATATTACAAGTGTTTGACTTGTAGGACATGGTGGTTTGGCAATGAAGAATATGGGAGTTTCTCCTCCTGTGCCAGATATAGTTCTGGCATCTGCCTTCCCTAATCTGGCTATCTTTTGGCAGGTTTAAAATGTACCTCTACCTGTGTTCCAGTTGCACAGATCTCAATAAGCACAAATGTTCTTTTTAAAAAATCCTAGTAAATAATTAGCATTCTCTTTCCAAGCCTTGGTAAGCATGACCTCCAAGAGGTTCTCACTGCTTAAAGAAGTGGAGTACACATTATATCTCCCACAAACAGACATGGGATTAATGAGACATTAACAAATTAAAATAGGAACGTTATTTCCTTGAAATGGAAGAGAAATAACACAATAAGCTTGTTTAAAGGGGGCAGTTAAGTGCCAATTTCCTAGAATTTTACCAGTGCGTCTCCAAAAGAAAGGAGTGGTAAACCACTTCTCTGTGTTCTCTACCTAGAAAACCCTAGAAAGAGTCACCATAAATCAGAATTGATTTGACAGCAAATAAATATTTTTTTTTATACATGTGATAATCCTGTTTGGGCCATATGTCTAACTCTTTTCTTCTTTCTTTCTTTCTTTCTCCTCTCTCCTTCCTCTTAGACTGTCTACAAAGCCTGGCTCTGTTCCCAGTATTTCAAAGTCACACAGTCTCACTGCAACCACACAATTCCTTGCAAGCAATACTGTTTGGAGGTTCAGACAAGATGTCCATTCATATTACCAGACAACGATGATGTCATCTATGGAGGTTTATCCAGTTTCATCTGTACAGGTATGGCAGATGCTAAAAGCTTTTGGTGACATGTGTTTCTGCACTGTATGGTGTGGCTCATTAAAGTTGTACCCCAAGTATTATAATTACCAGAGCACCAAGACTTTCTTCGTTTCGGAAAAGGAATCGCCAATCCTATGAAAATGCCTTATCACTGTGGACCCTTGTGAACCTTACCTCCCTAGCTGGGTTTCTGTGCCTATTACATTTCAGCCTCCTCTGAGGCACTATTCTCTGAACTATCAGAAGTCACGGAAAATTTCTCTGCCTTCCAATATCCATAGGCCTTTCAAACTAGTTCAGAGACCCTTTCCTCCCCACTCCCATCACTGTCTCATATGCAATGTCATGACAAATTCATTCTATTGGTTCTCTTTTAGTGGCATTTCTTGGGAGAATGCTCTTTTGCACTTCCTGTTTGTGAGACCAACTTAATAAGCATGGCATGGTTTTGCCCTTTTAGGGCTTGCAAAGTGGCAGTCCTCCAGAAACTTTCAGCTACAGCTTCCACAGGGCTCTGTGGTGGTCTTGCTGGCCTGGTTAGATGTGATGGGAGTTGTCCAAAATATCAGGGTGTGTGGGCAATGGTGGGATTCAAATTTTTTTTACTACCTACTCCGTGGGCGTGGTATGGTGGGTGTTGTCAGGAGGAAAGCCCTGCATTGCACCCAAATTAGTAAAAGGTAAAGGTTTCTCTCACTTGAAAGCCAGTCATATCTGACTCTAGGGTTCAGTACTCATCTCTGTTTCAAAGCCGAAGAGTCAGCGCTGTCTGCTTCTGTAGATGTTTCCGTGGTCATGTAGTGGGCATGACTAGACACCGGAGTGCACAGAATGCTGTTACCTTCCCACGGAAGTGGTCCCTATTTATCTACTTGCAATTTCTTGCTTTCAAACTGCTAGGACTACTTCATTTCAAAACTTGGATGGATGAGGCCTGCCAGAATTTCTGCTACCAGTTCTGTCGAACCTGCTGAATCCCACCACTGTGTGGGGTGTGTGTGTCTGTGACATATTGCCAAACCCTGGTTTAGATAAAGCTTCCTGTTCTGTTGATTGAGTTCTTGAATATTACACCAAACGGCCAGTGTGCAAAGAAAGAAGACAGGTCTGCTCATTATCTACTGCTTGCTGCCAAAGTGGCATATCCCAATGGTAGTTCTCACCTACCTGCTGCACTGCAATTTGCAACCTAGAAGTAGTTTCTCTTCACACTGATTGGCCATGGTGACTATGGAATGAATGTTAGCCTGTGCAGGACCTTAGAAAAGTTGTTTTTTGGACTACAACTCCCAGAAGCCCCATCCAGTGTATGGCCATGCTACCCGGTAGAGTCTGTAATTGTAGTCCAAAAGACATCTCTCTACTCCCCTACAATATACACTAAAACTCCAATAGCATCTAACAGATTACTTTGAATAGGCATATGGAAACTACTCAACTAAATCATTCTCCTTGTCCAGTTTGACTGTTTTGATTGTCAAGAAAGACACAGACAACCCATCCAGAGAGTAAAATTAACAAAACAAAGCAAGTCTTTTTATTGCTCTATTGCTCTGTTTTGCTGACTGCTTTATTTTATACAAAAGATCATGTTCACCAGTGTGGGGAATGATTTAAATGTGCAATAAAATCTTGGGCAGTGTTAGGTAAAAAGTTAAAGGTAAAGGTCACCCTTGCTCGAAAGCTAGCCATATCCAACTCTAGGGTTCAGTGCTCATCTCTGTTTATAGCCAAAGAGCCAGCGCTGTCTGCATTTGCAGGCATTTCTGTGGACATGTGGCAGGCATGCCTAGACACAGAACGCTGTTTACCTTCCCACCAAAGTGGTAGCTATTTATCTACTTGCAATTTCTTGCTTTCGAACTGCTAGGTTGGCAGGAGCTGGGACAGAGACGGGATCACACTCTGTCGTGCAGTACTCGGGTATTCAACTCCGACCTTCCAGTCTTCAAGTTTAGCATCTTAACCACTTGACCTACTGCTGCCCCTTTTACAGATGAGGAAAAGAATGGTGGCATTTTTTCTTGTTGTTTATGAGGAGACAAGCCATTTCTTACACGCTTTACTATCGGTATCTCTTAAGAATGAGCTCATAAAACAAAGATACCTACACTTGCGGTGTGCCACTCCCTTTCTTTACATTCTGTACACTTTGTACTCACACAGTCATCCCATGGAAAAAGGAGAACAGGATCATGTAGCTGGATTTGTTCACTTGTGACAATAAACATATTTCAACTACTATCTCATCTAGTTGGGTAGATGTGTGAACTGAGTCTCCTTTCAACGTGAAGAACACATGCTGGACTAATGTATAAAGTTGCTCATCCTATAATTCTGTAACTTGCAAAGCAAGTACTAAGAGAATAAGTTCTCTGGTCATTCCCCCCCCCACCCCCCCAATCTTAATTTCATAGGAGAGGAGAAATATAGGCTGTGAAATACTACAGGGAGTATAATTAATTATTGAGTAAGAATTATCTTTTATCATACCTGCTTTTGACACTGCTATTAACTCTAATGTATGCATATAATATCATGGCTAATTGAATCTGCTGAATATGCAGACCTTATTCTTCACTTTGAAAGATGTATAACTGATATTAGAAAACGGCAGGGAGTGCTTCTCCTAAGTGGAAAGGTTGCTTTGAGATGGGAGTTCCTCTTTTGAAATAGTGACACCTGCCTTAAATTATCTCAAAAGGAGGAAATTGAATCAGGCCCCGAACCATCACCACCCTGACCTTGAGGAACAATTAGGGAGGGACACTTTGTCAGTCCAACTTGATCATACAGTGGCTTTTCTCTGTCCTTTTAAATTAATCTGAAAAAATTGTTACATATTCGGAGACTGAGGATCTTCAATTCGTTGCAACAACCCTATTCATATAGCCTTCAGAATCAAAATAATGAACCAAGCCAAGAAGCAAGCTCACATGTTCCTTCGTAGACAAGGGCACAGACCCATGAAATTTCATAATGACTGATCCAAAAGGAACCATAGAGAGCTTTTAAGCATAAACTCGGTTCCCAGAATCTCAGCCTGTAGACTTGCAGAACAGAGACACACAAGTTCCATAGAGCCAATAAGAAGGACACAGCGAGCAATGGTTGTGTTTCCACATCTCTGTGTGGTATCTTATCTTTGTTTATTTGGAAACGGTGACTGGGGACATCTAGTGGACAATGATACACATTCTACTTTATATTCAATGAATAGGCCCATACAGTGTAAACTGGAATTGAAGGTTGCATCTTACTTTCCAACCTTTTTTTGGCTATGTCCCACCTAAGCATCTCTAAAATCCCGATGCCCCACCCCCCACTCGTGACATATAATTCTTATTATTCCTATGAATTGCTCCTGAGAAGTCAACACTTGCACTTCCCATTGCACACCAGCCACATAACTTGGCACCCAATGGAAAATACAAGCTTAAACTTTTAATTAGTGGCAATTAGCTGCTGTTGTAATCCAGCCCTCCTCCGACTCCGAAGAGGACCTGGATCAAGGGGCACTCCCTATACTCAACGCCATGTGTCAGGTGGTGGCTAACTAACCTGACAACCCTGAGGACTAATGGCCTTGGGTGGTAAAGTCTACAGGGAAGGGTGGTGGTCCCCAATTGGATTAAATCCCACTTGAATCCATCTTGATGGAGGGCAGCAGCTTCATCAACACTGTCCTGGGGCCGATGAGGACTTTGTGTGCCAAAAGGGCTCAGGACCAGAAAGTGACTTGCGGAACTGGATCAGTGGTACGGATGTCTTGCTGCAATGTGGAAGGCAGATGAAAGGCCACTGCATTATATTCTCAGGACAGTCTTCATGGCTGATCACCATGAAGATCGCCAATATTTGGATTTAGATACAGCAGCAGCAGCAGCAGAAGCAGCTGGTCAGTGCAGTTTAGCGGGTTTTTCTTCTTCCATGTCCAAGCCATAAAGGAAACTGCCAAAATGAAGCCACCTTTTGGTGAATTCATTCTGTAGTTCCTTTGGCCTAGTGCGAGAAAGATTAGCTGGCACAAAAAGGCTGCCACTTCCTGGGTTATGCCTGATTGCGGTTAAAAAATGCCACAGTCTTTGAGGAGGCTCTTTCTGTGTACCCCAGCTTAGTGGGTGATACAGAAGAATCAGGCTGTGTGACAGAGGAGGACTTCTATACTGCAAAGTTTTCTTGCGAAAAGGATATTAAAGATAATGTTATATCCTTATGGCTTATATGTTTTTCAGTATAGTTTATTTGCCAATCCCATTCCTCTATTTCCTGAAGACAAGACAGAAATGGGCAATGTTTGATAACAATGAATTGATAATAATAAACAAATGCCCAATTGAAATAATTTTGTAAAAGTACAAGAAAATATGTTATGGCAAGGAATCTCAAGCAGAGGTAAAAGGGATTTGGAACATTTTGCAATAATTCTACCATTGCAGAAAGTAATCTTCTCTGTCAGGATCTTTGTCTTATCTTGTTGTTGCTGTTGCTATTGTTGTTGTTGTTGCTGCTGTTGTTAGCTTTATTCTTCTGTTCAATTTGTTCCCCCTCCTTCACACTGATTTCCTTCCTTCACTTTGCAAAGCTGCTTGATTTATGTTGTGTTCCCGAAACCAGTTCAGAGGAAAGAGCAAGAAGGACTATCCTAAGATTTTTAATTGGGAGGTTGTTGTGTTCTATGACTGTACCTTTTACAATGTATTCATTCACGTGTATCCAATGTAACCATGCTTGTGTAACATTATAACCAGCAGCTGCTTAATTGTAGCCCTTGCAATAGGACGCGAGCTAATGACCACCTGGTGGCAATAGCGAGCGTTCAAGCTCTCCTGGCCCAGACTCACCAGCAAACAACAGCGCGGGAAGATTCCCGCCATCACCTACACCTGGACAAGAAGGGCGTGACCGTCCGTGACGTCACGCGGACAGTAACCAATAGACTGTCGAGGAGCCACATTCAAATGTATAGCCACTGTATATATTGAGCCACCCATCCGCCATTACCTCATGTTCCCCCTGGATCATCATGCAATAAACCTGTGTTAAGCCAACCTTTCGGCTGTTCGTTGTCTTTGGTCCCATACACTAAATTGGCGACGAGGATGGGATATGGCTGCCCACGGGACCAAGACATGCGCCGGTTTCGAAATCAGGAGACCGGCAGACTGGGACATCTTCGAGATGGACTTCCAGGGAGCCCTGGTGGAATCCGAAGTCACGGATGAGGCAAAGAAAAGGGCCATCTTCACCCGGATGCTGGGGCCAGACACCAAGAGGGTCTTGGTGGACCTGATCGCGCCGAGGAGGGCGAGTGAATTCAAGGTGAAAGAGCTCATGCACATGCTGCGTGAGTACTTCCGGCCCTCGACGGCGATGTTCCCCACTCGGAACGCGTTTTGGAGGCGAGTCCAAGCGCCCGGGGAGACGGTCGCCGACTTCGCAGCGGCCCTGCGACTGGCGGCCGGCCCATGCAAATGGGAGAACGTAGAAATCACACTAAGAGACTGCGTGCTGTGCGGCCTGAGCGATGCCGAAACTCAGCGCACATTGATGAACCGCGAGCCACCCCCCACGTTGCAGGAGGTCCTAAAGGAGGCACAAGCCGCGGAAGCTATGAAGGCCGGGGTCCAGGAGCTCCAGGACTGGCGGCCAAAGACGGGCAAGGCAGAGGCTTCGGTGCACGTTTCGGTGCACGCGGCCCGGCGAGTTTCGAAGTCGCCCGCGGAGAGCAGCGACGACGAGGACGTCCGGAAGGTCCAGAAAGAAGGGCGGCGTTGCGACGGCTGCGGAGCGAACCACGACCGCGCCAAATGCCCCTTCAGAAAGGCCGAGTGTCACAACTGCGGCCGCTGCGGGCACATCGCCAAGGTCTGCAGGAAACGGCGAGAGGCCCGGAAGAGCTCGAGAGACCGCGCGGCGGGACCCAAGGACGGCGCCCAAGTCACGAGGAAGCGGGACGGCGTGGGCCGCATCGCCGACGACAGCGAGGACGACGCACCGGTGTTCAGCGTGTCCGCAGGACACCCCCGTTACTTTGTTGAGGTACTAGTACAAGGGGCCCCCATTAGGATGGAGATTGACTCGGGGTCCTCATACTCCATCATTCCCCAGAAGGAATTTCTGAGGATTGCCCCCCACGTGCGGCCCAAACTCAAAGCTTTGAGGTCCACGCTATGGGACGTGCAAGGGAACTGCATTCCGGTGTTGGGGGTTGGAAGGTTTCAGGTCCAATTCAAGAAACACACCGCAACTCTTCCCCTAGTTGTTCTTAAAGGGAGGAATTGCAGCCTCCTCGGGACTCAATGGTTCCAACCCCTGGGTTTGTTCATAGGGGGGTGCATGCCGTTGTCGTGGGGACTGACCCGATCCAGGAGGTGTGCGACGCACACCCCGAAGTCTTCAAAAAGGGACTTGGGAAATTTAAGGGACCCCCAGTAGCCTTCGACCTAGACCCTGAGGTCCGCCCAATAAGACTCAAACCGCGCCGGGTGCCTTTTGCGCTCAAGGACAAAATAGAGGCGGAACTGGACAGATTGGTGGGCCAGGGGATTCTTGTTCCTGTTGATTCTGCGGAGTGGGAAACTCCAATTGTAACAGCACTAAAGGCCAACGGAGAGGTGCGCATATGCGCTGATTACAAGTGCACCATCAACAAGGCAATTCGCCCTAATGCGTATCCGGTGCCGGTAGTCAGTCATTTGCTGGCCAGGTTACATGGGGGGAAGTGTTTCGCTAAGCTCAACTTAGCACAAGCCTACCAGCAGCTCTCGGTGACCCCAGCCGCCGCTGCTGCCCAAACTATAGTCACCCATAAGGGGGCGTTCCAGGTGACGCGCCTTCAATTCGGCGTAAACTCGGCGCCTGGAATTTTCCAGTCACTCGTGGAACGCCTCCTGAAGGGGCTCGAGGGGGTGTTACCTTATTTTGATGACGTATTGATAACGGGGGGGAGTCGGGCCGAATTGGCAAAGAGGTTGGGCAAGGTCCTGGCGACATTCGAAAAGGCGGGGTTGAGACTGCGAAAAGACAAATGCGTCTTCTTCACGACCGAGGTCGAATTCCTAGGGTTCCGTGTCACTCCTGAGGGAATAAGGCCGTCCAAGTCTAAGGTAGCCGCCATCAAACAAGCCCCTCGCCCCACCTCCAAGCATGAGTTGCAGTCGTTCCTAGGGCTGCTGAACTTTTACCACTCCTTCCTTCCCCGGAAGGCAGCCGTGGCCGAGCCGTTGCACAGGCTGCTTAAAAAGGACGAGGCATGGAAGTGGGGCGACCAGCAAGAGAGGGCATTTAATGAGCTAAAGCAACTTCTGGCGTCTGACGCCATCCTCACCCATTTCAACCCCAAGTGGCCAGTGGTCCTGATCTGTGATGCATCCCCGGTGGGGGTGGGGGCGGTGCTGTGCCACTTGCTGGAAAACGGAAGGGAGGCCCCGATAGCGTTCTATTCCAGGTCCCTGTCCCAAGCGGAGAGAAACTACGCCCAGACAGACAGGGAAGCATTAGCGATAATTGCGGGAACAAAAAAGTTCCACGACTTTCTGTATGGCCGCCCCTTCACAATCGTGACCGATCACAAGCCCCTGCTAGGCATTTTTACCGCAGATAAGCCCACGCCACAGATCCTGTCCCCTAGGATGCTTAGGTGGGCCATTTTTCTCAACGCGTATCAGCACGCGTTAGTGTACAGGCCCGGGAGGGAGATCAGCCATGCGGACGCTCTATCGAGGTCCCCCCTCCCCCAAGAGAACAGCCACGTGGGCGGGCAGGAGCCAGACCATCAGGTACTGATGATAGAAGTCCTCGACTCGCCCCCAATACTGCCCGCCGACATCGCCAAGGCGACCGGAAAGGACAACATTTTAGCAAGGGTTAGCTCCTGGGTGCAGAAAGGGTGGCCAGCGTCCTCCCGGGCAGCGGAGTTCGACCCATTTTTCCGAAAGAAGTTAGAGTTGTCCCTTGAGAGGGGGTGCCTTCTGTGGGGCCAGCGAGTAGTGATCCCGGCGTCCTTGCGGCCGAGGGTACTCAAACTCCTGCACGTCAGTCACCCTGGGATTGTGCGCTCCAAAGCCCTGGCACGGAGCTATTTCTGGTGGCCCCAGCTAGACGCCGACATCGAGCACATGGTCGGCACTTGTGAACCCTGCCAAAGTTCCAGGCCAGAAGAAGCCCGCCTGCCTCACAGGGAGTGGGACCCGGCGAAGGGGCCGTGGTCCCGAGTTCATGTAGACTTTGCTGGCCCATTTCGTGGGACGCTGTTTCTCCTTGTGGTGGATGCCTTCTCCAAGTGGTTGGAGGTCATTCCGGTTACAAGCACGTCCACGGCCACAACCATAAAGCATTTGCGGAGGGTCTTTTCCACATTCGGTTTACCCGACACCCTCGTAAGCGACAACGCAAGTTGCTTCACGTCCTCTGAGTTCAGGGCATTCACAGAAATCAACGCCATTCGGCACATCACCTCCGCTCCCTTTCACCCTGCCACAAACGGCCAAGTAGAGCGCCTTGTGCGCACCACCAAGGACGCGCTGCGGCGCATGGGGCCCGGGGACCTAAACCATCAAGTGTGCCAGTTTCTGCTAGGCTACCGAGTGACTCCCCTAGCGTCAGGATACTCCCCCGCAGAGCTGCTGATGCGCAGGAAGCTGACCACCATACTAACTAGGCTAGACCCCACGAGAGTAGAGGAAAAGGGGAGGAACATTGGGATAGAGGGCACAAAGAGTTTCGACGTGGGTGCCCCCGTGTATTGCAGGAACTATGCCAGCGCGGGTCCGGCCTGGGTACCGGGCGTCATCCTAGAGCAGACCGGCCCCGTCTCGTACCGCATCGAGACCGGCACAGGTCTACTCTGGAGGCGGCACGCAGACCAGCTCCGGCGCAGGATCCCCGGCGAACAGGGCACGGACCGCGGGACACAAGACTCAGTGTTAGGGTTCTCCCCCACCCGTTCAGCCCAAGGGGGAGGAAAGGGGGGGCATGGGTCCCCACCAAGGGGGGAGGAAAGGGAATCTGTCCTCATAGATATCTTGCGGGATCGGTCAGCAGAGAGAAGGGAAACCGATCCCATAGATATCCCGCGGGATCTCCCCACAAATACGGATACCCCAACAGTGTTAGATTTTGATTTCCAGAACCGGGGAAGTTTTGCGGAGTGGTCCCCCACCCGTCCAAGCGAGAAGAGGGGTTTTTCGTTAGCCCCGAGTGTCTCCAGTCTGCCCACAATGGAGTTTTTCCCTTCCCCCAAAACCGCCAAACCACAGCAAGCCTCTAACAAGTCTCCCTCTCCCGTTTCAGGACAAGGGACCAGGGAACGAGGAAGCAGTAGCGCCCCTGGGGGGGGCAGCCCACATCGCGGCCCAAACGCGTTTGCAATAAGCCATCTTGGCTGAGGGACTTTGTCCCATCCTAGGGGGGAGGGATGTTGTGTTCTATGACTGTACCTTTTACAATGTATTCATTCACGTGTATCCAATGTAACCATGCTTGTGTAACATTATAACCAGCAGCTGCTTAATTGTAGCCCTTGCAATAGGACGCGAGCTAATGACCACCTGGTGGCAATAGCGAGCGTTCAAGCTCTCCTGGCCCAGACTCACCAGCAAACAACAGCGCGGGAAGATTCCCGCCATCACCTACACCTGGACAAGAAGGGCGTGACCGTCCGTGACGTCACGCGGACAGTAACCAATAGACTGTCGAGGAGCCACATTCAAATGTATAGCCACTGTATATATTGAGCCACCCATCCGCCATTACCTCATGTTCCCCCTGGATCATCATGCAATAAACCTGTGTTAAGCCAACCTTTCGGCTGTTCGTTGTCTTTGGTCCCATACACTAAAGAGGTGTTGCCATGTTAGCTGCATCTTAACAGTGGTATGCTGCCATTACCTAATTTTTCCAGCTATATAATCTGTCATTGGCTGGAATGTCACAGTCAACAAGAAAAATTTTAAAAAGCAAAAACATATTTTGAGAAGAGTGACAGACAGACATAACATTTATTGGTTGTTAGGATGGAAGGGATGGGAATATTTTGCCTCACCACTGCCAAGGTACTCCATTCAGGGCAGAAATGTTTGACAGGAAAATTTTTATATGGCACCAGAACACTTTAAAAACATACTTTTCTAAATGGCCTAAGAAGCCATTGCATAAATTATATAAATGGCACAATACAACTATCTCTAGGAAGAGTATACCACAAACCAGATACCACAAGAGAGAAAACCCTGCTAGCTGATAAATGCATAAGGGAACCTGGAAGCAGTAGGTTTCAGTGGTCGTAGCCGTCCCACAGAAGGGGTGCGCGTATTGCTAAACTTCAGAGAAGAACCAGAGGTTTTTAACAACACTAATTCAGTCTGATAGTTTCTGTACTGCAGGGTCCCCTGGAACCTGCAATCTAAGTAGAAGAATCATTGTTCATACTTTTAGTCTTCTTTGAAGGTGGATATCTCCTTTAGGTGAAGAGTTTGCAAACACATCCCCCCCCCCCTTACAGAGTATATACTAACAAATAATGGGATTTAATGGCTAAAACTGGATCACTGTTGCAGAAGTCACCTAATGGGAGAAATCTCAATGAGAGGAGTCATGGGGTGGGGCCATGAGAACAATGTACAGTAAAACCCAGGATTACAACTGATCCAGGTAACATTTGCCCCGGTTTACGACGGTCATTTCTATAGAAATCACGTTCTGGGTTACGAATTTTTAAATACTTTTTTGTTCAGGTTACAATGACTACAATCCCCAGAGTGTTTTGTGTCGGGGTGGGGTGGGGGTTATAGAATCATGTTCCAGTTCACGACCATTCCAGGTTACGATGGAGGCAGTTGGAACAGGCCTCCATCGTAACCCGGAGTTTTTCTGTATTGCTCTTCTTGTGAGGTAGTAATAGATGGTGAAATTAGAGTTTCAATTTTATTTTCATAACACTATATTTATTTATGCCATTGTGGATCATATGGCTGAAAAAGTAATCAATTTAGCATTAACACAATAAAATTAATGGCCAGAACCCTTTTACTTACACAGCTGTGCATAAGTCATATGGTGTAAATCTCAGCAGCTGTGCTGACCCACCCAGGCAGGCAAGGTCATTGCACAGCGTTACACAGGGAGTCTTGTTCAAGGATAGTCCAGATATCAAAGTCCAAAAAGCAAGCCAAGGTCTGTTTCCCAGTAGTCCGAGTCAGTAGTCTAATCCAAAGGGTGTCCAGGGGCATCTTCAGGGTTGGCAGAGAAGACATGGCAGGCAGACCAGGGTCTAGGTGGCCAGTCTGGAGTCAAGCAGGATGACAGTCTTCGCACAAGAGTTGTACTTACACTGGCAGGCTGCAAGAAGCTTGCTTAAAGGCCTCCCAGCTAATCAGCATCAGCTGGGAGCCTTCTTTGGTCCTTCGCTCTAGCCTGCCTGCGTCTCAGTTGTAGCTGTTTCCTGGACCTCTCTCTAGCTGAGGGCTGATCACTGTCAGAGACAGACTCCTGATCTGACAGGTCAGTTGCCGAGGAAAACAGACTTGGGCCAGGCGCAGGCTGAAATCCCTGGCTCAGGGCATTCTTGAGCTTGGGTGCAGGCAGAACTGGGCTGAGTATAGGGAGTGCCCCTTGATCCAGGTCCTCTTCGGAGTCGAAGGAGGGCTGGAATACAACAGCAGCTAATTGCCACTAGTTAAAAGTTTAAGCTTGTATTTTCCATTGGGTGCCAAGTTATGTGGCTGGTGTGCAATGGGAAGTGCAAGTGTTGACTTCTCAGAAGCAATTCACTGCAAAGATTAACACTATACAACTTTATTCAGTGTTATGTATGTAATAGGATTGTAGTCAACATGTTACTGCTAAGCTCTGTGGATAACATGCAGAGCAGAGTATATCCAGTGGCGGGCATCAGCAGGTTTGCACCAGTTCGCCAGAAATTCTGGCTGGCTCCACCCATCCAAGTTTTGAAATAAAGTAGTCCTAATTTGGGTGCAACGCAGGGCATTTCCCCTGGCCACGCCGACCATACCATGCCCACAGTGTGGTAGTAATTTTTTTTGGAGCCCACCACTGAGTATATCCTACCAAACATAAGGAGATACATTTTGGGTTACAAGTATTTGCATTATTCTATTCCTTTACTTACATGCGTGATTTGTCTACCTGCATGAGTAGTGCAGCTTTGGAGAGTGAAAGCAGAGTGAAACTCATCCATGAATTTACTTTCCCAGTGCTACAGAAAACATGTAAATAAATATTAACAGGCTTTGATATGTAGGGATACCTCATGTGAAATTTTTGGGGTGAGGTTCTCTCATCTTCCATTAGTACCATATGCTGCTCCTGAAAGTGAAATAATTCTTAATACAGTTATTCATGTTTCTTATAATGTTGTTTATAACCCATGGCTGTTCCTAAAAGATACAGTAGCCCTGGGTGGGTGGGTATCATAAAATAATTCAATTAAGAAATGTAATATTTTCTAATGTATAACAGCATTATTTAAACTAAAACTAATTAGAATGTAGATGTATGCATTTTTCCCAGCTATAAAAGCCTGTCTACCACAAGGAAAGGTAAGAACTAAAGATAACTATAACCACCATAGAACAATTGTGTGAAAAAGAGGTGTGCAAATTTGTATTTTTATCATAATTCCCAGAGATTTAGGTGCTGTAGTCCAAAAACATAAACCAATACACCTCTACAATGAATGTTTATTCACTGAGACATACTTGCACCAAACCTACCAAACCCAACATGAATTAGGATCAGCTATGTATATTATTTTTAAAATATTATATATGCAATTATTTTGGAAGGCATCTTTAGCAGTAACATCTTATCCAGGTTGTATGGAATATAATAACAACAATAACAATAACAACAACAACAATAATAATTTATTCATTTATAACCTGCTCTCCTGGCGTGAACGCCACCCAGAGCGGCTAACAACATTTACAAAGAAATACATACAATCATAAAAACATCTTTAAAAAACCCAGCCCAAAACCTCTCCAACCCTTTTAGAGAAGAGAAAAACAATAAAAACTAACAAGCTAAAACCATACAACTATACAAAAACCATATAAGCAAGGTGTGTAAGTTCCATGCATATTTCAAGACATGCAAATTACTGGATTTAATTATTATTTTAAAAATCATTTAGCATATGTGAAATGTCATCTCAAAGGATTTTATAATGCTCAGTTCACACAGGACTATGTGGTGATAAAAGGTAGTAATAACCATGAATCAGGGTTGTGACAATTGAGTTAGTTTTCTGAATGATCTGATGTGCAACAGGCCTGAACTTTTGGGAAACATTTGAATAGTTGGTTATCAATATTTAATTATTATTTTTTACTTTAACAAACATTCTGCTTTTCCATGTAGATCAGCCTGAAGTGGTTTCTTTGAGAAAATAGCAATGGTGTTTATCAACACATCATCTATAGCTATAAAATGGTGCGTTAACTGTTGGAATGTGACAAAGGATGTTTAGCCAGGCCCTACTAGCCCGTAATGGGCCTCCGTTCACTTGCCCGAACCCGGTTCGCAGGTAACTGTCGGGTTGAAATTTGTGCCAGTGGAGCAGGAGCCCCCCGGACGCAAACAAAAAAAGAGAACTTCAATTCCCAACATTCCTTGCGCTGTGCCGCACCTGAGCTAATCAGGCTGAGCAGCGTGAGCAAAAGGAACGTTCGTAAACGCGCCGTGGCCAATCAAAAATAAGCCACAGGAAACTAACTAAAATCGCGCACGCCAAACTACAAGCCCCAGCGTCCTGCGCGCCATGAGTGCGCAGAACGCTGAGGCAGCCGGTGTGCGAAAAATAAAAATAAAAAAGGCAGGCCATGAAACCCATACCTCCCCACCGCCGCATACAGTGGCGATGGGATTCCCATGGTCCGGCAACCCAGGACGGCCCACGGAAATACCCCCCACCCCAACGCCGCATCAAGCGGTGATGGGAATTCCCGTGGTCCAGCCACCCAGGCTGCCCCACGGAAATACCCCACACCCCAACGCCGCATGTAAGCGGCAATACAATTTCCATGGTCCGGCCACCTAGGCCGTCCCACGGAAATACCTCCCCCCACGCCGCATCAAGCGGCAATGGGATTCCTGTGGTCCGTCCACCAAGGCTGGCCCACAAAAAAAAACACCCCAATGCCGCATGAAGCGGTGATGCAATTCCTGTGGTCCGGCCACCCAGGCCAGACCACGGACATACCACCACCCCAACGCCACATCAAGCAGCAATTGTATTTCCGCGGTCCAGCCCCCAAAACCGGCCCACGCAAATACCCCCACCCCCAACACAAAACAACACACTCCAACAACAGTCAAAAATAATCAAAACCAAAAAAAACCAGAAAAAGTAAACACAAAAACATCCAAAAACAAAATCCAAAACCAGTCATAAATAAACAAACCAAAAAAAGACAGAAAAAGGAAACACAAAAACATCCAAAAACAAACAATAATAAACACACAGACCCCCCCACCCCCCAAAAAAAATTTAAACCAGAGACCTTACCAGGAGACATTCTCACTCCATGACGACCGGAACTAAACTGAGGGAAGAAAGAGACTACTTACCGGAAGAGGAAGCGACACCCAGAGGACAGTAGAGAAAAATAGTAAAATACAAGAAAAGCTCACCAGCCCCACCCAGAGGCCACAAGAGAAAAAACATTCAAAAATAATCAAAATAATTAGAAATAATTCCCAAATCAATGAAATAAGTTATCAAAACATTCAAAAATAGTCACAATAATCGCAAATAATTCAAAAAAGAAATGTTTTCACTCAACAAAACAAAACATCTAAACACAGTATAGAAACATTGATTTTAAAAACATATTCTTACACATTTAAAAAAATAATTATCCAAAGTACAACTATTTTTAAAAAATTCACATAGTAACACATTATTTGGTTAAATACATTAATTATAAAAAATTATATCATCCTTTCCTCTTTTTAAAAACCAAAACCAAAAAACAAAAAATAAAACATCTCAGTTTATAAAAGCCCATGCGTAAAAATAAATTTTTTAAAAAACACAATTAAAAACTAACTTCATTTGCATAAACATAAAACAAAAACCTTCCAAAACCATTTTAAAGAGCCCAGCACCGCCGGGCAAAATATGCTAGTTCATTATAAGTTTGATACTTGATTCTTAAGCCATGGCATGTTGATCCATTCAGAAAGCTGCTTTACCATGTTAAATTATCTGTTTCAATTAATTATATGCTGGGTTTTTCTTTCTTACAGGGCTCTATGACAACCGTCCAACCAATGCAGAACCAGAATGCTGTGATGTCAGATGGGGACTATTATCAGATAACCAATCCAAAGGGACTATAAAAACAAGTGACTCTATGATGTGTCACCGGACATCACTCACAGTTTCATCAGCATCAAGACTGTGTAACAGCAGACTTAAACTGTGTGTTCTTGTATTAATTCTCTTACATACAGTACTTACGGTCTCAGCAGCACAGAACTTGACCGAACTGGGCTTTGGAGGCATAACAAATTTGGAAGATAATTCAACCAATGAGGAATAAAAGAACCAGCCCTTCTTCTCCCACAGGCACACAGCAGGCCCATGCATACTGCAGTCAGACGCAAAAGACTGGAGTCTTTTTGCCCTCCGTTCACTCCTCCAAAGTTCTTCTGGGTAAATCTCAACAGATGGGCCACAATCCAAACAAGGACACATCAAATACAGCTTTTTATTGACTAAAAAGCTGTCTGGTGACTTAAATTTCTCACACCATTTTATACACTGTGTTTTAATGTTTGGAGTTTCTTTCTTTTTTTTTTTGTTTGTTTTTGCACTTGTTAATACAGGATTTTATTTTTTCGAACAGTTTAACAGAGCTAAAACTAAGTCTTTTCACTGTCTCTATTTCTAGTCATTGTGTGTGTTCATCCAATAGTTCTGTCTTTTATGTCTCGTCAGTTTTTATTAGAAGAAAGAGTTGCTGTGGTTTCATGGCATACCTAACATTTACAGAAACAAAACAAGGGGGGAGAAGCTCCTAAATAGCCCTCTCCCCACAAAATGGTTCTTTTTTCCCCTGCCCCTCACCTTCCTCCCAGCACCCAAAGCAGATGGTGTCCACTTGCTTCCCATCTGTTTAATCACAGTGAATGGAAGCAGGTTTCGGTGGTCCTCTGCTCACTGTTGCACAAGTCGCCTGACAGGAGAAATTCCAACGTGAGGAGTCATGGGGCGGGGCAATGAGAACAACGAATTGCTCTTCTTGTAAGGTGGGACTAGATAGTGAAATGTTAATGTAAAGAAACCTATAACAAACTGTTGCTCCAATTTCCGTTTTCAAAGACGTCCAGTTCTTTCTCACTGGTCAGTTGAACAGGAGCAGCCTGGTTTAGAACACAGTGGGCATGAAAGGTGGGTTAGGAGCTTAACAAGGTGCCTTAGACCAGGCCTTCACACTGGTGGCAAAAGCTTGGCATTCATTGTGAATCGTGATTTAAATTCCTCTGTTCACATATGAAGTGGCATGTGCAAATATGGAGCAAAGAAATTCAGGAAACAACAGCAAGAGCAGCAAAAGTATATTTTCCCCCTCAAAACTTCAGTGGAACAGCTGCAAGAAGAGGTTTGATTCAAGGCCATCTCCATGCACCATGTGTTTCTGCATTGTATAGTTACAACCATTTGATACCACTTTAACTATCATTGCTCTGTCCTATGGAACTACACCAGAAAATTCTAAGTATCTTACAAAGTGTAAATCTAGCTATAACATTAAAGTGGTATCAAACTACAATCATGTAGTGGGGATAATACCCATCATAACTGCTGTGACACACATGAGTTTTTCTGCAGAAAACACATGTAGATGATCATGTGCATTTAATTTCACCACCAATGTGCACCTATCTTGGAATTGCTGGCCCATCCAGGGTTCCCTGATGTGTCTTGTGTTCATAGGGTTTTCTCCTACAGCCACTGAACATGTGAAGATGTCCTCAATCCGTTAAGTGATACATGGAGTTGAAACTGTCTTTGGACTTAAAGGTGGACAGGGTCATTGGAAATGGGAGGGGATACATTTATATGTTAGCACAGCTGAAGGGAAAGCATCATTTTTAAAGTAGACGAACCATTTTCATGAGCGTGCAATAAAATTGATATGTCAGGCTATAAGTAGTCAAGTGGGGATGAATAATCCAATTGCCTTTTTCATTGCTTGTTTTCCCCAGGAGGATCATATCACCTGTTGAGTGTATGAGAACTTGCTTTTTAAAAAGGCTTTTTAGAGTTTACACTTAGAATAAATGGAAGGAAAAGTTAATAAGGGCTGTTTTTTAAAAAAACTTTTCATTCCTTCCTGTTCTCTAACTACACTTGGGACGCGCACTTTAGAGCTGTTTGCTGTGTAGCTGAGAGATGAAGGAAAAAAGATAGGAAATATTCTCTTAGCTTACCAATTACCTGCTTCCTAGCTATGAAAACTCATTCACCCTGACCCTTCAAGAAACATTTCTGTTCATCACTGCCGTGTTGATATGCATTTTAATTCATGTTTTATGGTTTATGAAGTTTTGCGGAAAAAAGAGAAAAATCCCTACTGCTTTAGCAGGTTAAAATAATGCATTTGTTAAGATGTATACGTGCAACTATTTTGCAAGACTTCTTGTTTTGATAGTGTTTTTGCTATGACTGAGAATGAGGATCTTAAATGACCTGTGCAAATACAAAAAAGCACGTAAAATGCAGAATTCTTCAGATTCAGTTTCTTTCTGGACATTTCCCATCTCTCCCCTCCCCGCTGCGCCTGTGCATGCAAAGGGAATCTATTTACGTGGCAAAGAATGTGGTGCTTTTTCCCCCTTGGAAGAGCACATCCTTACAAAATGCACTGAACTGTGGAAATGTTTTGGAAGTGTGGGTGAGGGGGAGGGGGAGGGAGAGAGAAAGCGTTAAACAATGGAAGAATGTAGATTTCAAAGCTTATTTGGGTCTGTTGATGAAAGTAATGCAGCAATAACTGGGCTGGGCTATGGTGCAGGAGGGATTAAGCAAGAGTCACGTGAGTAAGAAAAGACTTAGGTGAGCTCTTGTTCAACTGACCCCTTCTCCTGATCTTAAATGTAAATGGTCAGTAAACAGTTTGTTATAAACCTTGATCTACCTCTGCTGTGCAAAGGCCATTCATCCATTTCTGTGGCATTCATTGTGGTTCACCAATGAACTAAAGACTCGCCTTTCTTTCCCCCCTCCTCTCTTTTTGGGTTTCTGTTTGCCCTGCCCTGATACAGTACTATGTTCTGTTCATCTCATGGTTCAAGTAGCATCTCAAGAAGAGACGTTGGCTATAGTCAATGGGACCCTATTTTGCCTCATGGTGACCTACTGCAGAGAATACCAGTCAAGAGGTTGTTGTTATTATTTCTTCTTCCTCCTCCTTCTGTGTTTGCTTTTATTTTTGTTTTAATTTGTGTTTTCAGGGGTGGAGTACCATAGCTCTACCACTCTTTGGCTTCAGGCAATGGTACACAGGGGAGAGAGCCAAGGAAAAACAGTGGCAAACTTATTCATGTACTTTTTTAAAAAAAGGAAAAGCCAAGCAACGAGCAAAATGAATCGGGAAGCACAACCTATTTTAACTAACGATGTAATAAAATATTCCCTTCTTTTCCGAATCGGTGCCTGCAGTTAACATGGCCTGTGAAATCTCCCACTTCCTCTCCCCTTCCACTCTCCCATCCATTTCTTTCTTTAATTTTGAGAAAGTAACATCATGTTCCTGGGGAGATTGCTGCTGTAGTATGTGTTACTGTTTGAGCCAGGGTATTTCTACTTCAGCAGTGTGGTCTGTACCTTTTCTTAGTGGCAGCTAGGGAATCACACCTAGACAAAAACAAAAGACTTTTTTTATGAAGTTCAGAAAAACGTAATCATGTATGATGCAAAAACCTCATCCCATCCATTCCTCATCCGTAACAGTTTTCTTGGCACAAACCTAAGCATGCTTGATATTGTGCACCTATTACTTTTGCCCGAATAAATTTGCATCTTGCCACTGTAACCACCATCTTGTTCCATTTCTCCTTGTACTGTACAACTTGGACATACATGATGAAGAGCTGGCTTCAGAGAGATGATACTTAAAAATATTTTAGCATAGTAAATGAGAAAAAAAGCTATCTATTTTGCAGTCATATAAAACAGACTTCCCCCGATGTGTTTATTGTTTTATTTTCTGAAACAGAGAAAATTCCAAAGTTTGTGCAATATATGGATACTGCAAAGCCAAATGATTACAGTTAGAGCTATGTTATTTCCTTATTGCATTTACATTTGAAAATACATTATATTGACTTTTACTTTCATTAAAGAGATAGAATACCTTTTTTGAAAATATAGCTATTGAAGGCTGTCTTTCTATACACAACTATATATTCAAGAAAAAGATGGAATAAAATTGACAAGCCATAGGCCTCATAAGAGAGATATCAACTTCAAATGAATCTGCTGAAGACAGAAGATACATCTGAAAGATTTCCAAGAGGTGTCATCAACTATAGTTTCTTAAAAGTGTAGAAAAGCTGAAAGGTAATAGGAGCTGTTCATCATAAAGAATGAGTATATAACAGACCGTAGTACATGCCATTGCTTAACGCTGTCAGGATGGCAGGGACAAATTGGCTTTCCCCCTTATTGCATGTGAACTATCCTGGTGGGATAACATTTTCAATACATTCTCCAAAGTAGGGTAAATGAGTTTAAAAAGTGTGTATGGGGGTGTGTGTGATTAAAATTTGTGTGCCTTTTCATGAGGTAGATTAAGACAGCATATAAAACAATAAAAATTAATATGTTTGATCTTAACTACAAGTCCAAGAATTGATAGAGATACCACAAGCAAGAGAAAGCTGTAATTTCTGATATCCTGAAGCTGGCGGAGAGTCAAGTTTTTGTAAACATGAAAAGCATTTGGAAGAAAAAACCCTGCAGTTCCTTGTGCGTACTTCAGCAATTTCTATCCAAAGGTAAAGGAAAAGTCAGAAATAACAAACCTTATTATATAGCGGGACCCTTGTGCCCCATATGTTTATAATGGCTAGAGCTTTCCATTCAAGTGTAAAGCAGCTCCTGGTTTCAGGTAAAGGCCAGACTCCAAAAGTCCATGAGCCCAAAGTGGTTTTGGGGAGGGAAGCCTGCTTGTTTTTCTTGAAGAAGAACAAGCCCATACATATAACATTGCCCTAGGGCACTTTTCGAACAAAAGGGACAATAAGAAGCAAATTGTTAGAAGATTTTGCTGTTTAGGGCAAGAAAAGTCACCTAAGCCTTTAGGAATATTTAAAGCACTTCCTTAAATTCTGACCAAATCCACACACCAGTACAGTATGCACATAGTGAAGACAGTTTATAGATGAATACCAGAAAATCAGGTCATATTGCTTAAGCATTGAACCATAAACAGTAAATAACAAAATTTGAGTGGAATTTTCAAAATCCATTTTCAGGCCTGGATTTAGTGTCTAGCCAGGAATGAAAGAGTTGCTTTGGGATCTGGCGAATTGAAACAGAGATGAGCACTGAACCCTAGAGTTGGATATGACTGGCTTTCAAGCAAGGGAAACCTGAAAGATAGGTAGATAGCCTTTTTGCTGGCTCGATATCCTAAAAGAACCAGATTCTTCCGACTCTACATAGCATCATCATATTGCATCTCTAAGCAAGCTACATGACTTGACAACATACCAAAATTCTGCTATCCAGTATATAACAGAGGTGCTCTTGTGTCTTTAAAGGTTCTGAATAATTAAGAAAAGCAACATAAATGTGATGCAGTCGTGGCACCATACAATGAATGTCCCATGTGTAAACATACAATGAATGTCAGTATGTGTATATTTGTAACAGGGAGTTTGAGGTGGTGTTCTTCTGTGGAATTTTCTCCCTCACAAAATCCTAGGAAGCAATGCCAAAGAAGAGAAAATAGTGCAAAGCTCAGTATAAAGCAAGAACAATCTCTTAAGTTTTACCTTCAGATACTTTATTATGATTGTCAAATAATTAACAGATCAGAAATGTTTAAGAATCACAAAATCACAGTTGTCAACACAATCACTCCAAATGGGTGCTCAGAAATAATAATTTCTGTCCTCTGGGATATATGCCTTTAGACCAGTGTTTCCCAACCATTGGTTTTTGAACTTCAGTTCCCAGAAGTTTAAGTCAATTTCCCAAAGTACTGATCAGCCAATGTACTGACTTAGGCTTCTGGGAATTGAAATCCCCCTGTGGGGTGTAGGCCCCACATTGGGAACCACTGCTTTAGACTAAGGGTGGGCAACTTCACTGCATTGGATGGGGCATTTTGGCCTGAATTTGGGGACCTTTTAATTTTTTTTGTACTTAAGGGGATCAGGACTCACACTGGGGCGCTGCCTGTGGACAATGGGCCAAACTTTACCAACCCCTGCTTTAACTATATAAAACAAAACTATCCATTATATGCATTAGAACATGTAACATTTATCGATAAGTAATTATAGAGGCTTTTAATCCATGCACAATTACTGAAATTTATCCTCAATATTGGAAAATTGTCAGTTCAAAACTTCCTACTACTAAGAAACATATGAGAAACAATATGGAAAACTGGCAGTTTGAAACATAGAATAAAAGCTGTTTCCAAAAGCCCTCTAGCACATTGGATCTCAAGCTCTGATCTCAGTGGACCATTTGAAAATTTCAAAGCTGCTCAACAAATTTTTTTTAAAATAAACTTCATTTAGTTCTAAAATAACTAATATTTTAGTTATGTCTCTTTCGGTGTGTCTTTGGAGGTATTTAAAATACCCTATATGGCAAAAAGCCACATGGAAATAGGAATTTTAGAACATTGTCCTTTGAAGAGTTGTGAACACTTGCAATTAAAAGGTGTGGGGAAGGGTTGGTTCACTTCCCTCCCTTTATGAACAGCAAATAGCTGGGACATATATGATGCCAATAAATCTATTGCATCTGCTATTAGAGTATTTTTTTATGTCAGACAATGTATTATATTGGTGGGTGGTCCCACACTGTTTTGTTGTCAAAATATGACATAGAGAAGTTGATGTGAATGTGTAGTTGATAAACAACCTTTCCATTGCCAAAACAGAAACTCGAAGGGAACTATAGTCAGAAAAAACCCTATCTACACAGTAATCTAATGTTTCCAAAGATATTGAAGTGAGTTATTCTAATATAATGACGTGACTAAGCCAGTGAACCAACTGTTGTCAGACAGCAGTCCTTCCTCAAAAAGTCACTATTCCATCGACAGATTTCCAAATTGTTCTACTGTGGTCTGAGGCTGAGCAGAGTGGGTGGTGACTGGAATTATTTACCCCACATGACTGCTGCTTCACAGTGAAAAGTCAGTCCCAACTGTATACCTAGCCATAACTATTCCACTGCCATTGGGTCTTTGAAAATGAAATATAGTAAAACTGATATCCTTCAGAGAATGCTCTGGAATGACTGCTGGAGTGTGGCTCTGAAAACAATCGCTTCATACCTGAAGCCAAATATGGCACAGCACCAGTGGTGGGCTCCCAAAAAAATTGCTACCACACTGTGGGCATAGTATGGTGGGCGTGGCCAGGGGAAAGCCCTGTGTTGCACCTGAATTAGGACAACTGTACTTTATTTCAAAACTTGGGTGGGCGGGGCCAGCCAGAATTTCTGCTACTGGTTCTGACGAACTGGCGTGAACCTGCTGATGCCCGCCACTGCACAACACCCACTATTCTTTAGAATCTGAATATAATTTTAATCTCAGAACATTCCTTGGGTATCTGAAAGCGATCCTCAAAAACAGGAACAACAAAGGAGAAGTCTCAGGAACTGCCTTCCTCTTTGTGTGGAAGGAACTGATTCTGCACTTATGGTTGTCATGGTTTGGACAACCAAAGAGTAGTCGACATAGAGGTAGGAGAACATCAAATCTGTCCAGGAAGGACCAAGGGAGATGCTCAAGTCATGGAAAGCAGGAGAGGAGGACCTGATGCAGACTTCAGCAAACAGTTTGCCTCTGGGCATGCGGAGACTTACATAAGGTTGAAAATGGATGAAAACAAATGAGGCAAGACATTTTTAATTACTCACAGAAAGTGTTATTTATTTTTAAAACATAACTGATTCTGAAGTGTTTTGCAAGCTGCCTTATGTCCCATTTTCTAGGAGGAGTTGGCATATTAAATAAAATCAAGCAAGCAAGCAATATCCATGACTTTTCCTTTAAAAAAATTAATAAAAGTCAAATATAAAGAAAACATGTAATAAACATTTAAACAGTGAGTATATTTTTTTATTTACAGTGCTCACCACAGATACTATTTGGAAGTAACTGCCCTTACCATTTATCTTTGTGGATACAAATATTTCTTCCAGAATTTTATGGACTCTTGTATTGGGGTTTATTAAAAAGGAAAACAACCAACCAGGGTCATTCAACTGAACAAGTGTTTTCTGGTTCTAGATTTTTGTATATTATGGGATGCCTTTCTGCTGCACTTTAGTGTTCAAGGATTGAAGAAGCAGACGAGTGAAGTAGTGAAATTCAGCTCTTTATTAGTGGGGTTTGAAAACAGTTTGGATGGGGCAAAACTCTGACATATACACTATAAACAGTAACAGTAACAATAATACAACAAGCCCATTGGCTAACAGAGTGTGTACATTTTCGATCCACTTATTTGCATAAGAATAGATACATGAGAAAAGATACATTCTGCTCCTATAAACAGTAACAGTAACAATAATACAACAAGTCCATTGGCTAACAGAGTGTGTACATTTTCAATCCACTTATTTGCATAAGAATAGATACATGAGAAAAGATACATTCTGCTCCTGTCAGAAAACACAGTTAACATACATAACATTCTTCCCCCCCTAGGTAAAAACAAAATCCTTTAACCAGGATGGCAGTCAAGTTTCCCTTCTGGGTCGGACACTTGGCTGAGCTGGCTCGGGCTCGTAGGGTAGGCAACCTGACTGGAGTGAGGGATTGACTAGAGGGGGAGGATTGTAAACCCAAATTAAAGCCCCATTTGTCAGATGGAGGAGCAGGGGATCGCTCAAAACCAAAATCTAATTCTGTGGATGAATATGACAACTCAGGGTCCCTCCTGTGTGTACTAAGAGTGGAGGGCGACTCCAAACAAAATTGGTCATCATCAATAAAGGAATCCAGAGTGCTAGGCTGGAACAGTGTAGGGGTACACCTGGCTGGAATAGGGGAGCATTCCACAAATTCCCCTTGAAATCGGTTCCTAGAAGACCCTTTGGGTCAATGTTGGCTGGCTGCTGACTATTACCTCTGCTTTCTGGGTTTAAATGGGTGGGGGCCAACCCTAGCATTGAGTATCTGTATTCGTCTTGTGGGTCCAGTACTCTGGGTCTCAACTGATCCGTGTGCCTCCTCCAGTTCAGACCAGTGGCTGTTTTGATTCTGTAAAAAACAGGGCCAATTTGATCAATCACAAACCCAGGCACCCATGTAGGGCCATCAGCTGCATAATTGCATCAATGTACAGGGTCTCCAGATGAGAAACTCTTCTGGTGATGGATCGCTATATTTGTGCCTTTGTCCTCTACCCTAGAGGGATCCAATCTGTCCAGCAAGGATGACAGTTTCCTTCGCTGGAGCAATTTAGTAGGGGACAGCCCTGAAGCAAGGGGGGGGGTGAGCCTATATGTGAAAAGAAATTGGCATAACTGGAGCTCCAAATCCCCTTCACCCATACGCCAAAGTGTTTCTTTATTTGTGCGCACCTGCCACTCTACCTGGCCATTGGTGGCTGGGTGGAATGGGGTGGCAGTGATGTGCCTAATTGCATTCCTTTCCATGAAGGATTGGAATTCTGCAGATGTGAACGTGGACCCGTTGTCAGACACCAGCACATCTGGAAGTCCAAATGCTGCAAACAGCCTTCTTAGGTGCATTATCATGGTGGCTGAAGTGGTATTAGGCACCCTAATTACTTCCAGCACTTAGAGAATGAATCCACAACCAACAAAAATAGTGCACCCCTAAATGGACCTGCAAAATCTATGTGCAACCTGGACCATGGACCCCGTGCAAAATCCAATTCCCGAGAGGGAAGGTGGGATTGCTCTGGGCGAGAGGATTGACAACTGGCATAAGTGCCGACCATTTGTTCTATGTCTTGGTCCAGTTGAGGCCATCAAAAGTAGCTACGCGCAAGGGCTTTGGAATGTACAATTTCCGTGTGACTTGTATGAAGTCGATGTGAAATCCTTTTTCCTGAGAGTGACAGGAATGACCACCCACTGGCCCCATAGAAGGCAACCTTGTTCCACTGACAGTTGCAAACGCTTGTGGTGGAATGTTTTTAATTCCTCGGCTAGAGGAGAGACAGGCCAGCCTTTTTGCACCCAAGACATTACTTTAGTCAATGTTACATCCTTGGCCATAGCCTTGGCTATATCTGAGGGGACGACTGGGGGCGAGTCAAAATCTTCAATCATAAGGACCTGGCGGTGGCTTTCGATCTCGCAATCGGCTTCCCTGACCCCTGGCAGTGGAGAATGTTACAGGGCATCAGCATGGCTGATGTTCTTGCCGGGCCTGTGCACCAAAATAAAATCTTATGCATTTAGGAAAATTGCCCAACGCAACATCCTTGGGGACAGAATTTGAGGCGTGGGCTTCCCATTCACAAAGATTCCAAGGAGGGGCTTGTGGTCAGTTACAATGGTAAAAGGTCTTCTGTAAAGGTAATCATGGAATTTCTTAGTGCCAGCCATGATTGCCAATGCCTCCCTATCTGTCTGAGCATAATTTTTCTGAGGCTTTGAGAATGAACAGGAATAGAATGCTACGGGGGCTTCCCTCCCGTCATTTAGTACATGGCATAACACAGCTCCCACCCCCACAGGGGATGCATCACACACAAGTACAACTTCCTTGTTAGGGTCAAAATGAGTTAATACAGCATCCGAAAATAGCAGTCTTTTAAGTTCTAGGAACGCTTTCTCCTGGCAATGGCCCCAGTGCCAAACAGTATCTTTCTTAAGAAGCCGATGTAATGGTTCGGCAACTGAGGCTTTGCGATGGAGAAAAGCATGATAGAAGTTTAACAATCCTAGAAATGATTGCAATTCGGCTTTACATTTTGGCCTGGGTGCATTTCACACGGCCGCCACCTTGGAGTCAGTGGGCATGTTACCTTGGGGTGTAATTCGGTACCCCAGGAACTCCACTTCATGTGCCAAAAACACACATTTGTCTTTTCTGTGTCATAGACCAGCCCGCTCGAAACATGAGAGGACTCGATCGAACCTGGCCGCTAGTTCGATGGTGTCCTTAGCGGTGATTAGGACATCATCAAAATATGGCAGGACACCGGGCAAACCTTTTAAAATACATTCTACAAGAGATTGAAATATTCTGGGGGCCACATTCACCCCGAATTGTAGTCTAGTTACCTTAAATGTCCCCCTATGCGTTACTATGGTCTGGGCTATGGGAGCAGCAGGAGACACCATCAATTGTTGGTAAGTCTGGGCAAGGGCAAGTTTTGCGAAGCAATTTCCTCCATGCAAGCTGGCAAGAAGGTGGCTTACCACGGGCACAGGATATGCATTTGGGCAAATAGCTTTATTGATGGTACACTTGTAGTCAGCGCATATCCTGACCTCCCTGTTACTTTTCAAAGCTGTCACAATTGGTGTCTCCCAAGTCCACTGGCACTAGGATGCCCTGCGTCACCAGTATGTCCAGCTCGGCTTCTATCTTCTCCTTTAAAGCAAAGGGTACCCGGCGTGGCTTCATCCAGATGGGCCGGATGGTTGGGTCAAGCTCAAAGTCCACAGGGGGTCCTTTGTATAACCCTAAACCCTTTTTGAACACCTCAGGATGTGCAGCACAAACGTCCCAGATTGGGTCAGTGTCTATTGCGTGAATGCCAGAAAGCCGGATTCCCAGGGTCCTAAACCATTGGGTCCCAATAAGACAACCAATGGCAAGGAGGTGTGAATGTTTTTGAATTTGACCAAGAAATTTTCCACCCCCAGGACCGGAATCTGGCAACCTTGCACATCCCGGAGGGAAGTTTTAAAAGATTTGAGCTTGGGCCAAGAGGCAGGGGGAATAATAATAATAATAATAATAAATTTTTAATTTATATACCGCTTACTCACCCGATGAGCAACTCAAAGCGGTTCACAAAAGCAATACAGCATATAAGAGCAACATAGTCAATACAAGAACGAACACAGGTGATGCAAAATGGCACCAAGCATAGTTATACAATAATAATAAACCCAAACGTAGTTATACAATAATAATAACAATTACATCAATTAAACAATTACAGCAATTAAACATATCAAGTGTCATAAAAAGAATTACATCAAACGAACAGGCAGAACAGCATCATTGATCCTCATAAACACTATAAAAGTAAAGCGCCCCGGTTTTTGCATCCCCTGTTGTCTGGGGGCAGCAGCCCGAGGGTGTGGTGGCTCACCCACAGCTGAGGCTGGAGCAGGCAAAATTCCTCGCCGCCGCACCATCCCTCCTGGCTTTTGAAGTCCCGTTGGCGTGGGGGCGGAGGCAGCAGCCCGAGGGTGTGGTGGCTCACCCACAGCTGAGGCTGGAGCAGGCAAAGTTCCTCGCCGCCGCCCCATCCCTCCTGGCTTTTGAAGTCCCGTTGGCGTGGGGGCGGAGGCAGCAGCCCGAGGGTGTGGTGGCTCACCCTCAGCTGAGGCTGGAGCAGGCAAAGTTCCTCGCCGCCGCCCCATCCCTCCTGGCTTTTGAAGTCCCGTTGGCGTGGGGGCGGAGGCAGCAGCCCGAGGGTGTGGTGGCTCACCCTCAGCTGAGGCTGGAGCAGGCAAAGTTCCTCGCCGCCGCCCCATCCCTCCTGGCTTTTGAAGTCCCGTTGGAGTGGGGGCGGAGGCAGCAGCCCGAGGGTGTGGTGGCTCACCCTCAGCTGAGGCTGGAGCAGGCAAAGTTCCTCGCCGCCGCCCCATCCCTCCTGGCTTTTGAAGTCCCGTTGGCGTGGGGGCGGAGGCAGCAGCCCGAGGGTGTGGTGGCTCACCCTCAGCTGAGGCTGGAGCAGGCAAAGTTCCTCGCCGCCGCCCCATCCCTCCTGGCTTTTGAAGTCCCGTTGGCGTGGGGGCGGAGGCAGCAGCCCGAGGGTGTGGTGGCTCACCCTCAGCTGAGGCTGGAGCAGGCAAAGTTCTCAAAAACTGCCCCTGTGGGATTATGGAAAAGGTAGTACCTGAATCCACCTCCATCTTGAAGGAGGCATCCTGCAGGCTCATGTCTGCGAAGAAACGCTCGCTGACGATGCCCACTTGGCACGGCTCAGGCTCTGGTGTCACTTTGGTGGTGGACATTTTGTGGTGATGACTCATCTTGGACTCAGATGCTGGAGTTATTTGCTTTTGCTGTCAGCATACTTTAGCAATATGCCCTTGTCGCCCGCAGTTGTGGCATTCTGTGGTGCAGAAGGGGCACTTCCTGCAGTCATGCTGGGCTCCGCAGCCATCACACTTGCAAAGGAATTTCTTTTCCCGATCATCACGGTGCTCTCCGTGCTTTTGTCGGACTGCTCGGACTTCTCCCTCTGCGTCGCTGGACTGTGATGAAGAGGTGGAACCAGGCGATGCTGAGGAGGATGAAGATGAATTTTGCTGAGCTTGCACAGCTGAGTCGGTGGCACTGGTGGTGGAGTGGCGATGTCGGAAAGCTTGATGCCGGACCGTGCAGCCTCAGACGCTACCGCCTTTTCTAGGACAGCCTTGAAAGTTAGCGTCTTCCTGATCATGAGGCGACATTGAGCATCTTCGTCCCTCATGCCGGCCAGCAGATGGTGCCGGAGTGCTTCTTCAATGTTGTCCCACTTACACAGGGCGGCAGCAATGCGCAGAGCAGCGGTGTAGTCTGCAATGGACTCCCCAGGTCGCTGCTCCCTTCTGTAGAAGGCCACCCTGGCCGGGAAGATCGAGACCTCTGGCTACAGGTGTTTCCTCAGTGTGGACATGATTTCTGCGAGCAGCACCACATCCACGTCCCTTGGGAGAACGGGGTGGGTTGCCAGCTCAAGCGTCTCAGAACCACACTGAGCCAGGAAACATGAGCACTTCTGGTTTCTGTCGGTGATCTTCTGCGAGGCCATTGCTTGGCAGAATCGGTGTTCGTATGTTGCCCATTTCTCTGGATGCGCTGGGTCAAATGGGCCGATGTTGCTGCCATGTGGGGACGCCATCCCATTTTCGTCGCCAGTTTAGTGTTCAAAGATTGAAGAAGCAGACGAGTGAAGTAGTGAAATTCAGCTCTTTATTAGTGGGGTTTGAACACAGTTTGGATGGGGCAAAACTCTGACCTATGTACACTATAAACAGTAACAGTAACAATAATACAACAAGCCCATTGGCTAACAGAATGTGCACATTTTTGATCCACTTATTTGCATAAGAATAGATACATGAGAAAAGATACATTCTGCTCCTGTCAGAAAACACAGTTACATACATAACATGCACCCACAAACCTTTTTGTGGACATGAATTATTTTCCTGCCTTCCTGTATATCAAACTCATCATATACTCAGAAAAGTCACACGGTATATATTATTTTTAATCTGACTAACTGAGGGTTAACAACTATAAGACTTTTCAAAGCAATGGATATTTCTGTTTCTGTGATGATGATTCTGTGAAGCTTAGTGGAATATTCATCAGCTAGAGTCTGAGGATAGTGATATCTAAGCAATGTTTAAATAGTTATTTTGGGTGAGGAACTAATAGATTGCACTAGTTAAATGATAAAAATCACACAGTGCTATGGGGAGGTGGATTTAGAACCAGGAATTAGATTACTTTCCTTCTCCCTAGTGATCAACTTTTTCTTCTTCCATGTCTAGGCCAGACGTGAAACTGCCAAAATGAAGGCACCTTTTGGTGAGTTCATTCTGCAGTTCCCTTTGCCCGACCTAGTGTGAGAAAGATTAGCCAGCAACATAAGGTCGCCGTTACCAGGGTACGCCTAACTGTGGTTGAATAATACCACAATCTTTGAGGAGGCTAATTCTGAATGCCCCAGTGATCAACTAAAAATTGCTGAATAGCCTGCTATATTTTGCAAGAGGAAGATAATGAGAATTGAATTCACATTTGAACTGGCTGCCTAAAGTTCAATTGCTTAACAAGTCCAATTAATTTTAAATCAGCACATAAGAGGGTAACCAGGCATACAACATGAATAACCCTTCCTGAAGTGGCTCAATTGGGATGAGATAGAGAAGGCTGTGGCAGGATTCTCATGGCATACAGCAGCCTTCATTAAGTGTGGAAAGCCATTAGACTATTACAGTGAGGGAAATGTGAATTAGCTTGCATTGTTTTGTTGTGAAGCCACACCAGGACATTCACTTCTCTTTGATATAAGTGGTCATTGGTTTTTCAGGATAAGCCTTGGTATTGCAGTTCTAGTTGAAGAATCTATAGGTGACGCAGTTCAAAGGAGCTGCCTTAACGAGGCTTTTCGTGCCTTAATGATTCTACTTTTTCATCTTGTTGACAGGAGAGCTAGTTAAACTGTAAAAAAAAACCAAAACCTGAAGGCCAGCCTTTCCAGGAGAAGCTGTAAAAAAATAGAAGAAGAAGAAGAAGAAGCAAAGGTCTTGAGAGAAAGGCTTTGTGCAAATGGATGAATACTGGCAATAGGTGAGGAGGAATGTGCTTTGCCAAAGCACCACTTTGTGTGCATGTGCATTCGGTGTGTCTTTCCTTTCTGCCTTGGTTCAAGTGATCATATGCTTTGAACTGAAGTGAAAGGATTTTACTTTTTAAAAGTAGAAGAATGTCTAGTAGGAAGGATTTCCCTATCTTGCATGCCTGAAGAAGTGACCTTCTTGCAATGATTTTTTTTATTTAGTGATCCCAAAACGGTATTGCCTTCTTCTACATTTATTTTGTATATGGATCACACGGCTGATTTATTTGTTTTATAGTGCTGGGCGTGTGGGACTCAGGACTGATTTCCATTTCCAATTACATCATTTGATCAACAGGGGGAAAATGCAGCTCACCCTGCGGCAAACCTATAGTATTTTCCATATCCACCCCTCACTCCTCAGTGTATTTATTCTGAGTAAGGATTGACATTAGGCAACTTCCAGCAGGTTTCAAATTTCAGATGAGTATGAAGTGCACACCCTGTTTTTTGTGCTTCCAGGAAAACTTATAGAGTTGCATTTCCAGAATTGTCACACTGCCAAAATTTGGAGCCAGGGATGAGGTGAAAATTCAATCAAAAATCACACATGCCTTATAGGCTGTGTTGTCTCTCCCAAAACCGAGATAGGTTGGAGCTATCTTCTTTATGAGCGACGAGGACTTCTCTTAATAAGGCATAGAGCATTTTTCAGTAGCCTTGGTGATTTTGAGCAAGCTCAGGATGCAACAACAGAGACTATCTCGAGGCTGTTCAATGAACTGTATGGTTGTAGAGGACTAGAATATAATTCTACTTTTGATCTGCCCATCACTGTGGTCACCACAGTACTCTGAAGCAACTGTACACACCATAGAAGTTTTGTATATTCAACCACACTTCTAGAATCTTGTGAATTGGTTTCCATGTAGGCAATGACATGAAATAGAGGTTGGTATAAAAATGAATTTCATCACCTTTGAAGATCAGTATTCCTATATGAAGAATTTAAAATGGAATCATAGGAACACACTGGTAAATGGCACCTATCAAAACAGCTCTGTTTTGTAATTCTGAATTACTGCGGTGACTTAATGGTTAAGACGCTGAACCTGAAGACTGGAAGGCAGCAGGTCAGCAGTTCAAGATATGAGTGCTGCAGGACGTAGTGTGCTCCTGTTTCTGCCCCAGCTCCTGCCAACCTAGCAGTTCGAAAGCAGGAAATTGCAAGTAGATTAATAGGTACCGCTTCAGTGGGAAGGTAACAGAATTCCATGTGCCTGCCACATGACCATGGAAATGTCTGCAGATGCAGACAGTGCTGGCTCTTTGGCCATAATTGGAGATGAGCACCATGCCCTAGAGTTGGATATAACTGGTTTTTGAGAAAGGGGATTCCAAATATTCTTTCCTTTTGCAGTAAATACCATTTTTTATTATTCTTCTTGGTCTTTTTTCTCCTGTCAACAGGAACAGGGGTTGTAAAAAGCCCTGTGGCAGCCAAAGAAATCCGACTTCAAATACCAATTTCAGTCTTGGTCTATATTAAGTTATCTATCTTGCATTAATGTTTTGCTTAAATGAGCTTCAAGGCTAAAATTTTGATGAAAATGTGAAATGTAAGGGTTCCATGAGCAAAAGGACTCCATGTGTTTGCTCCAACAGTTTGTGGTTGCAGTTACACAAGCTGGAGATTGCTTCATTGCTGTCCAAGGGGCTGCACAACAAATTCTTGTCAAAAGAATGGTCCAAAGGTTGAACATGGACTACTCTGAAAAATGGATACATCCAAGCTTCTGCTGCTGCTAATGATGATGGCTGTAACACTGATCCAATAGCCTCTCACTTCTGAGTAAGCCCAAATGAATGAGACTTATTCCTCAGTAAATATAGGAGGGCACTCTCAGTCAATTAATCAAATTAAACAATTTTTTAAAAAAGCCCTCAACTAAAGCAGTGGCTCAGAAGGGTAAGTCCTTGTATGAATGCATAAAACACCAAGAAAAAAGGCAGCAAAGGTTTAACCCCAACTAGACCATTTTGGAAAAAGTTCTCCCTTCTCTCCTGCATAACAGAGAGATGCCTCTTCTGAGCTGATGGATGAGAGCTGTCAGCAGCATCAAAAAGAGCATTCTTATTTGGACCCACTTTGGTCACTTACTGGGATTTCTCTCTTTCTCCCTCCAACCTTGCTATTATTTTCTTTTTCATCAAGCAGGGCAGCTTTTTCTCCCCATCTTCTCCTCCTCATCATTGGGTGTTCTGCTTCATCTTCACCTTGCACCACATTTCATCTTTTAGGTTTCAGGGTGATTTTTATCTACAGGTCAAGGGATTCACCATGGGAAGTCCACTTGCACCAAGTGTGGCTAATTTATATATGATTAATTTTGAAAAGAATTTTATTTTCAATTCAGAAAAAATCCATTTTTAAGTCACATAAAAGTCACATAGAACAAAATAGTGTTAGTACATTAAAACACATCACTTGCCTTTTGACCAAGCAAGCAATTTACAAGGATACTGAAATGAAAAGTCCAGAGGGCTTTTGTAATTACTGTATGACAAAGCCATCCCTGCTGTACACAGATGCTCGGTTGATACTCCAAAAACAAGCCAAGTTATATCATTCACTCTCATTTAATAGAGAATTCTGATAATATTATAAGTTTTTGCCAAATGGGTGAGTAGGACACAATGTGAATTTTTTTAAAAAAATGGAGATACAACAATAGAGACAAATATGATCACAAAAACCAATAATGATAAATCAAATACAGTACTGTACTGTACATCTAAATTAATATTGCTCTTACACGTAAAAATATACTCTTTATGGGAGAACAGCTTTGGTATTAAAGCCATTTTTAAAGCCCAATAGAGAGGCAGTTGAAGGTTTGGGTGTGGAGGAAGTCAACAATAGCCCCCCTAACATATTCCCAATCTATCTATTCCTGTGTACAGAACCAAGACACATAAGGCTTGCACAATATAAACCTTTTAGAAATTTATATGATAAGTCAATGGATAGGAACGCCACCCATCTGCTGCAGCACCGCAGACTGTCATTAATTCTCTGAATTAAAAACCTAAATAAGGTTGTAACATGACTTTGCAAATGCTGGAAAAAACAAGAGTCCTGCTAGTGGTTTTATTTGACAAAGAACCACCATCTCTGGACCTTAAGTGAACTTGTAAATTTTCATATACAAAATTCAGATAGAACTTCACTTCATACCCAAACCATCTGCTCATATGGGTAAGGCCATCCTTATGCAGTGGCTCAATGGTTAAGAAGCTTGCCTTGTTAGCTAGAAGGCCAAGAAGTCGGCAGTTTGAGACCCAGGTACTGTATGATGGTTTGAGCACCCATCTCAGTCCCAGCTCTTGGGGACATGAAAGGAGCCTCCTTCGGGCATCCCCTGAGCAGAGTTTCTCCTGCAAAAATCCTTTCAACCCAGAATAATTTCTGACACAAAATTATTATAACAAGTGGTATGTTTGGCACACAGTTAAGCCCTGTATTATCATTAGTTTTCCATTACTTCTCCAGCAGGAATGGATTCATGTTTATAAAGCAGCCACAAGGGATTTCAGCACTTTTAAAGAATTACATTGCTCTGGAGAAAGCAATTTTATTGCATCCCAGTGCATACATTTTTAGCCAATGCATATTCACATGTATTTGGCCACTGAATTTTCAGATGATGTCCTTCCTGTCATTGTATACTGAGGTAATATAGCTCAGTGGGTTGGAATGCCAGGCTAGGAGTTCAAAATCCTGGAATGAGGGCAAGCCAAGATGCCATGGGGCACATGTGGTGGAGGTGATTATGTGTGCCTTGCCACCCATGTGGCCTAGGTCGATCTACACAGTCCCAGAGCGCCATCAAAGTGGGAGACTAGTAAGCCATGTCTGAATACTTTATAGCTAGGAAATCTTGGGAGCGTTGTTTTAAATCAGAATTGATGGGATAAAACATGATTATTAAAACACTCATTGCATCACTGGTAGCATTCCTTGCTTGGATTTCATTTGGTCATTTTCTGGGCTTTCTCTATTTCCATTATTATTGTTGTTCTTTTTGGTACGAGAAGTTTTTTTTCTCCATCTTTTACCTGTCATCTGGTGTTTTGCAACATACCATAATACTTAATAATTGTGTGCTGTTAGGTTTACCATAATCCTATCCTCCCAAACGGGGACTGCCATGTAAAGGTTTCCCTTGCTCGGAAGCCCGTCGTATCCGACTCTAGGGTTCAGTGCTCATCTCTGTTTCAAAGCCGAAGAGCTGCCTGCTTCTGCAGATGTTTCCATGGTCATGTGGCAGGCATGACTAGACACCGGAGCACATGGAACGCTGCTTACCTTCTCCCCAAAGTGGTCCCTATTTATCTACTTGCAATTTCTTGCCTTCGAACTGCTAGGTTTGAAGGAGCTGGGACAAAGACGGGAGTTCATTCCACAAGCTGTTACTGCCACAACTTCAATAGAGGCAGCAATAAAATGGCGCAGGTTTTTTTTGCTGTCTTCTTTGCTATTGCTGCGCCACCTGTTGGTGTTCAATGGAAGCGCAGCTCTATTGCAAGAAAAAAGTGCATATTTTTTCTTCAAACCCCCTTGGTCTGAAAAGTGGGAATTTTAAATGATTCTTTTGGAACCAGGCTGGGACAGGTTCAAACCATGCAATTCCTGGTTTTCCGTTACGTATGGCATCCCTATGTGCTGTTAAGTCCATCCCAGTTGTGGCAACCATTTCCTGGTTTTTCTAGATAAATCACTTTCTTCTGAGAGTTTCCTGGGACTCTGCAACTTGCTCAAGACCACATTGGGATGCGATGCTCAGTGGGAAACTGAACTCCCAACCTCTGGATTCATAGCCAGATACATAACTCACTGAGCTCTATACTTATTCTGAACTAAGCAAGTCTTATTTCTGTACCTGCTCCAGACTGTGTTTTACAAAGCCTTCATTATCATCTGGAAATCATCTGTGGTGATGTAAACTTGCTCCAGAGGGGGCACACAATGGGACATGTTTTTTATTTTTTTTTTGGGAAAGAGCAGGAATTGCTTTTGCCCAGCTCAGCAGAATTCATTGAATATGCACCACCGGATCCCAGACAAAGTTTTCAAGAATCATACCAAAGTAATTGCTGCATCTTGATCTGCCTTTTGCATAGAAAACACGGAAAGAAGTTAAGCTTTCTACATGAGACAGTATGTCTTCAACATCTTTATTGCTTGGATGAGAAAGACTGAAAAGCTTAAACTCTCACAGGAGGTTTTTATTATGGCGGCATACCGAGAGCAAACAAATAAACAGATCAAAGTTGCCATGTAAATCAAAATGGAGAATAGAATTTTTAATTTCTTGTTCCTTTAAAAAATGTGATTTTTTTCCTATTTGTTTTTCCTGTCTCAAATATAGCCTAAACAAACAAGAAATGATGGGATATCAGTGTATTATGTGCCCTCAAGGTATCAATGTGCATTATGTAACCACTATAGCAACCCTAATAGGGGTTTTATGGTAAATGAAATAGGAACAATATTATCAGTGCAATACTTCCCCCTCATTCAAAATCACAATGGCCAAATGAAGATTATGAATCCAGATCTTCTGAGACCTGTTTTATCATTCTATCCACTATACCACAGTGAATTTCCTGGTTATCAATAGCAAACTCAAAAGGAAGATAATATTCTAAGAGGCTACCAGTCTTCTTTTTAACATCTCAATGCGACTTCACTCTTACATTTATATTTAATTAACTGTGTTCTTGTTTTTTCCCTTTCTATTGTTAGTGTTAAAGAAAAATATATATTTAAAAATAGGTTATCATGAACCTGGCTCTGTGATCTATATTTTTTAAAGAATATCCTGTAATACTTAATATTGAAGAAGCTATTAAGAAGATACTGTAATCTTGATTTCTATATTAAAATGTTAATTAAATGCAAGAGCAGAAGGCTAATTCAACAGTTAAGGTTCAGCTGAATAAAAATGATTTCTGTGCACACTTTTTTGACAGCAGTGCTTCCATACATATATAAGTAGATAGGAACTTCACATTGATCTAGAAGCAGGAGTAAATAGCAAGGTAGCCAAATTTGCTGATGACACTAAATTATACAGGGTAGTGAAAACTGTGAGAGATTGTGAGGAGCTCCAGAGGGATCTCTTGACACTAGGAGAATGGGCAAAACAGTGGCAAATTAGCTTCAACATTAGTAAGTGCAGAGTGATGCACGTTGGGGCAAAAAAACCCAATTACATTTATAAACTGATGGGAAAAGAACTGAGGTGACCTGATTGAAGTTTATAAAATCATGCACTGTGTGGACAAAGTAGATAAGGAAAAACTGTTTTCCCTATCGCACAGCACTAGAACTAGGGGGCACTCCATGAAACTTTTGGGTACTAGTTCTCAAACAAATAAGAGAAAGTACTTTTTCACCCAGAGGATCACTGGTCTATGGAACTCCCTGCCAGAAGAAGTGGTGACAGCTGTCAGTCTTGACAGCTTTAAGAATGGATTAGACAAGTTCATGGATGACAAGGGCATCAATGGCTATAATTATGGATACCTAAGGACAACCTCCGGGTTGGAGAGATAGGCAGGATATCTCTCAATGACATTTCCAGGGAATCCTAAACAGGTGAAGGCATCTGCTTGGGAATATCCTGAAGCAAATGGTGAGCCACTGTGTGAGACAATGCTGGACTGGATGGGCTGTGGCCTGTTCCAGCAAGGCTGTTCTTATGTTCTTATGAGTAGCTCACCTTCCTATCATAAACCCAAAGCTGCAATTTCAAATTGACATAGACACACTTAGTCCCATTGGCATACTGTACCATGTCATACCACTGACTCATGGGGAAGAATACAAGCAGCAACTTATTAATTAGCAGCAATCTGCCACTGCCATTTAATACACTCTTGTCTTATGCAAACTTAAATAATCAACAGGACACTGGCCACTGCTATCTATTTGATCTGTTTTAAGCTTAAGTGCAATGTCCTTCACATTCTTTCATGGCACAACCTCTTGTGTAAGAAAAGAATCCACAGTTCATAGGCAAAGGTCATGACCCAAAGGGTCCAGAACCTCTCAATAGAATTAGGGGGCATCTCCCCTCCTTAGTGAAGCCTCTACAGTAGACCCTCACATAACGACGTTGCTTGGGTCCCCAAGTAGTGTCACTATAGGGGAAATGTCGTTGTGCAGTTTTCAATGGCAGCTGCGCCATCTAGTGGCAAAAAACTCATTATCCGCACAACGATGTTAAAAAACATTGTTAATCTGCACAACGATGGTTTTTTGTCGTTGTGCGGATAGTCACATGGCGAATGGAAATGATGCTATTCGAACACATTGTTAATCAGGAGCCACTGTATTGTGTTCTTGAGGGGAAACATGCTGCAGAAGGACAAGAACTCCTGTGGAGACCATTTCCTGTGGAGACCATTTCCCAGCTGTTGCACAGGAAGAGAAAGGAAAGGCACATTTGTCAACATCAGCATTATCTCGCATCACCATCCAAACCAAGACATAACAACCAGGGGGTGTAAGGCTACATCAACAACATTTCATGTGATTGTTGTACAACTCTCTGATGTCCTCAGCAAGTTATTAGGAACTTCAGTGAGGGTGATCTGTGCCTTCCCCTGGGAAGTGGGGAAGAGAGAGAAAAAAGAAGAGGTGTCAGGAAGAAAGAAAACTGTGATAAATTGCCTGTTTATTACTTATAAAGGGTTGGTGAAATCACAGTGGTTCAGTTCTGACAGAGCAATCAGAAAGGTTCCAGCAGGAGGGCAAGTTCTATGCAGTGATTTAAATAGCTTGGGAAATGGTTACTGAGGGAGATTTTTTTTGTTTGACAGGTACCAAACAGTAAAGAGCTCTATTGGGGGATCAAGAGAAGTATCTTGTAGAGAGAGTATAAATTCAAGTTAAACGAATTTAGTAGGGTATTGCTTAGGTACATTTTCAAGGGAGAAGGCAATGTGTTATCTAACGTACCATATATACTCAAGTATAAGCCGAATTTTTCAACCCCAAAAATGAGCTCAAAAAAGTGGACTCGGCTTATACTTAGGTCACCGAGCATGAGGGAAGAAGGCAACAGCAGCTAATAGCCTTCGATGCTCCCATCCTGTCATCAGCATGGCATGGAGAAAACCAGGGTCTCACAAGATGCAGCAGAAAGAAGTTTTCTCCATACCCGATTGAGATGCACCAATGACAGAACAGGAGAAATGGGCGGCAAAGGCTATTAACTGCCACCTGCTTCTTCCCTCAGCGCTGTCTCAATTGGATGCAGAAAAAACTCCTTTCTGCTGTGTCTTGGGAGACGCCGGTTTTCTCAGTGCCTGATTGAGATGGTTCCGAGGGAAGAAGCAGGTGGTGGCTAATAGACTTTGCTGCCTGCTTCTCCCATTGTGTCTTCAGCATGAGAGGCTTCTGCTGCCAGGCAGTCATTTTTTTCTCTTTCCCTGCTCCAGAGAGAAAAATCTGGAAGGGCTGCCTCTGAACAAAGCCCAACATATATTGTTGCCCTTTCAGGAAATATAGGAGACAGGAAGGAACACTGGGGTCTAGATGTAGCACAAAATGAAACGTTTCAAAACTAAATGGAGATATTGATGTTGTTGTTGTTGTTCAGTTGCACAGTCGATTCCGACTCTTTGTGACCCTATAGACCATCGTCCTGCAGGCACCTCTGTCCTCCACCATCTTCCTCAGCCCGCCTAGCTCTGTGCCCACTGCATCCACGATGCCATCTAGCCATCTCATCTTTGGTCGCCCTCTTTTTCTTTCGTCCTCCACCTTTCCCAGCATCAAGGCCTTCTCCAGAGAATCCCCTCTTCTCATTTGATGCCCAAAGTACTTTAGCTTCATCTTTACTATTTGACCTTCTAAGGAGCAGTCAGGGTTGATTTCTTCTAAGATCGACCTAGTTTTTCTCCTCGCTGTCCAGGGGACTCTCAAAACTCTCCTCCAACACCACAACTCAAAGGCATCTATTTTTCTTTGTTCAGCTTTCCTTATGGTCCAGCTCTCACACCCATACATTACCACTGGAAAAACCATTGCTTTGACTATGCAGATTTTTGTTTTCAAGGTGATGTCTCTACTTTTCACTATGTTCCACAGGTTTAAAGTAACTTATATCTGGGAAAGTTTGACTTGATGACATGGTATTGTTATTTATTTAACATGTTGACACTATTTTCAGCCTTACATCGTGTGGACACTGGGATATAGCACTGGTGTCATGGGTACAAGGAAAGTGGAAACATGCTCAGTGTGGGAAGCCTATTTTTAAACCACCAACAGTATTCTGGGTTGACAAAGTGCACAGTTTACCTGGCTATTTGCTTATCAGATCTTAAAGTTCAGGTGTGTTACAAATCAAGCAGCATTTTCAATAAAACTCAAGAGAGCATCAGAACTAACTATACTACAGTACTTGAACAAGTTTATCCAAATATCAGATATCCAAATATCTGTGATAGAAATGTTCAAGTAACCATGTTCTAAATATGGTTCAAGCCCTATCTACATTTACCGATGAATATTTATTTATTTATTGTATTTGTTTAATAATTTAGTATTATAATCCCAAAGAAGACAGCTTCTGTATGTGTACATGGGATTTATATGTTTTGCTTTGTTTTGTTTTAACAGTATGGTAAAACCCGAATAATTTCTCAGAGAAACTCAAGTTCACAATCACTTACCTGAGACAGAGTCCTATATAACTCACAGCTAATCAGACCTAATTCTGACAATGAATGTGGAGCAAGTCACTATAGAAATATGGCTGTAGATCATACTCGTCAAACGCCGCTTCAGAAAATACGAGAACTGCTCTGGCCCGGGTGTGCATGCGCAAGAGAAACTCCATTGCGCATGCACAGAACCCCTTTGTGCATGTGCAGAACACGTTTGTGCATGCACAGATGGGTTCTGCGCACATGCGCAGAAACCCCTTTCCTCGCCATTCTAAATATGGGATGGCACCGGGAAAGGGGACGAACGCGCTCCAAAATACGGGATTTCCCAGCCAATCTGGGATACTTGACAGGTGTGCTGTAGATTGAACTGGCACATTTTCTAATTAAGAAACATATTGTTTTTATTTGGTTTAGAATTGGGGTTACCAACTTTTTCAAGCTAGAGGCCACGTCCCGCTGTCTCAGTCAGCTTCGAGGGCCGGATAGCCGGATAGCAAAATGGGGGTGGTCATTTTGATCCAGCAGCTTCAAAGTGGTGGCCATTTTGTTTCTCAAATGCCCTTGGAGGGGTAGGGACCCACATGAAATAGCACTTCAGGCCAAATCTGGCCAATGGGCCTTAGGTTGGGAACCCCTGGTTTAGAAAGTCAGAAAACAGGGCCTTTTTGAAAGCACTAAATGTCTCCAATTAGCACAATCAAACTCCTCTGGTACAGGGATACAGAAGATAAGCAAACAACTGATGCTCTGTGTGCAAAACTATCCAGAATCACAAAGCAAATTTCCATAATTGCACAAAATATAATAAAGAAAAAAAGTAATTGAGCAGGCCTTACCTTTTGATCAACGGTGCCTAAAGTAGAGAGAGAGAGAAAGAGAGAGAGAGAGAAGACACAGAAGGGTCTTTCCACTGGCAACGGTGGTTTTGCATCCAGCTTTTTCATAAAAAATAAACTGATGAGCATAAATTATTTTAGCACAGCCCCTCCAGTTCAACAAAAGCCTATACAGTACTGTACAAGCAAACACCAAGGGTGGGAGGAGGGGGGATGTGATCAAGATTTCCTTGCAGCAGGTGAAGGCTAAGAATGGCCACAAGATGGCAATGTTGTTCTGCCAATCATAGCAAGGCGCTTTCTGAAAAAGAATTTTTAATTGAAGACCCAACCTAGGATTTAGAAGAAACCTACGCGTATTAGACTTGGACATCATCTTGTGCAGTAGTGCAGGGATTCTAGCAAAGGAAAAAACAGTTCCAACAGCAATCTTACATATACTTATGTAGGAGTAAGCACTATTGGATTACGTGGGGTTTACTTCTGAGTTGTACTTCTGAGTTGGAACTTGGCAGCTCCTGCCAACCTAGCAGTTCGAAAGCAAGAAATTGCAAGTAGATAAATAGGGACCACTTCAGTGGGAAGGTAACAGTGCTCCATGCACTCCGGTGTCTAATCATGCCTGCTACATAACCATGGAAACATCTGCAGAAGCAGACAGCATTGGCTCTTTGGCTTTGAAACAGAGATGAGCACTGAACCCTAGAAATGACTGGCTTTTGAGCAAGGGAAAACTTTACCTTTACATTTACTTCTGAGTTGACATGTTTAGGAGTACAGTAAAACCCCTACTTACACAAAAAGTCCATCCCTTAGGCTTTTGCTTAATTTTTTTTAATGTACTGTAGCTTGAAGCAAACCCATAGGAAAAATGAAATTTTTATGTAAATCGAAGCAAACTCATAGGAAATCATGTTACGTAAATTTATGTAAATCGGGACATTTATGTAAATTGGGACATGGTTTTAGCGCAAAATCATTATGTAAGTCAAATTTTATGTAACTCAGGGCATTTGTAAGTTGGGGTTTTACTGTCATTCATTCATTCATTCGGTTTATATCCCGCCCTACTTCACCAAGGCCAACTCAGGGCGGCTTACAACAAGTAAATTAAATACTATAACAAGAGAAAACAATATAAACACACAAAACACAATAGTATACAATTGCAAATCAATACAAAATTAGTAAACCATGTACATAAGCAGAATACAATACAATCCATACCAATACCCATATCAATATACAAAATAAATAAATAGACAATAAAATGCCAAAAGTCCAAGAAATACAATTCAAAAATACAATAGCATTATACATAATAAATACACCAAAATACTATAAGGTAAAGGTAAAGGTTTTAAATAAAATATCAAAACATCAAATACAATAAAATTATACATAATAAAATACCATAATAGAGTAAATACAATTAGACCACAGAACAAAACAAAACACCCTCGCCAGTCCATAGGGCCCAGGGAAGCTGTCGGAGCCCATGTTCTACGCTCCACAGGGCCCAAATCAATGTCTCTGATAGGAGGAAAGGCAATCCCGGCCCAAGCACAGCTGTGGTGGCAGATCTTCGGCTATCCGCAACCCGTTGGTATCTTCTTCCCTTCCAGACTGAGCAGGGGAGGCAGCCCCGGTAACAGCTGTGGAGTGAACCGGCAGGCGGAGAAGCCGTCCGGTGGGGGGGGGGCAGTCCCAACGCTGGTGTTTTAAAGCCACGCTGGTTGCTCCCAGGTGTTTCTTGGCTCCTCTGAGCCCCGACCGGGCTGGGGAGCAAACTGGCAGGCGGAGAAGCAGTCTGGTGTGTGTGTGTGTGGGGGGGGCATTCCCAATGTTGGCGTTTTAAAGCCACGCTGGCTGCTCCCAGGTGTTTCTTGGCTCCTCTGAGCCCCGACCAGGCTGGGGAGCGAACCGGCAGGCGGAGAAGCAGTCCGGTGGGGGGGAGGCAGTCCCAACGCTTGCATTTTAAAGCCACGCTGGCTGCTCCCAGGTGTTTCTTGGCTCCTATGAGCCTTGACCGGGCTGGGGAGCAAACCAGCAGCTTTTTATATGAAAGCACTGGATTCTCTTGCTGCCTAATTCAATGTGCACATCTACCCTGTTTCCCCGAATATAGGACCTCCTCCCATAATAGGACATCCCCCTTTTTTCCCTGCCTTTGAAATATAAGGCCCCATCCAAAAATAAGACCACCTTACCTCCTGGCTGTAGGGCAGCCAGCATGGCCCATAAGAAAGCCTGCCGCATCGGAGTCTCGATTGCCTCCCCACTCACAACCAAGAGAAGTTTCCCCTGGTGAGAGCGGGATCGAGACTCCGACATGGCAGGCCTTCTTTTGGGTCATGCCAGCCGCCTCACAGCTGAGGCCAGTCTCGATCGCGCTTCCCCACTCACAACCAAGGGAAGCGTCCCTTGGTTGTGAGTGGGGAAGCGAGATTGAGACTGGTATTCTTCTTCATGGAAAAATAAGACATCCCCTGAAAATAAGACCTTGTGCTAATTTTGGAGTTTTAAAAAATATAAGACAGTGTCTTATATTCGGGGAAACACGGTATAAATTGCTATGTGAAAGTCAATTCTGTTGAATTCAGCAGGAATTTTAGCAAATCTTGGAAGTTAATTAGGACATCTGAGTTTGTCATCTTAACCTAACGTAAGATTTAATACACATAGGCAAGGACATGACGAAACAAAACTCACACATAATTTCAAAGCAAAATCTATGACATCATTAACCATTTAGCTGTTATTCATTGGGTGATTTTTAACAAGAAAGGAAGACCCAGTGGCCAGCCACTCAGCCTAAAGCCCTGCAATTTTCTTGTTTGTATGAAGTATCAAGAGGGATACAAAACATGGCAAATTCTCAAGAACCTGGTTGAGATGTGATGGAAAAGATAATTTCCTACAATGTGAATGGCTCTACCTGAAAATGAAGCTCTTTTCTCTCCCTTTTTTGAATTCCAAACTAACAAATGTTTCCTATGATATTTAAACTCTGGGAAATCTAATTATAGGCATTGACAACAAACCAGAATCTGAAACCATTATTTGATCTTGATTTCCTGTTGTCAGCTATTCAGTAAAGCAGGGATGTCCAGGGTGATGTAGTGGATTTAGTGATGAACTTGAACTCAGGAGGACAGGGTTTGACTCCTCACTCAGCTATGGAAACTCACTGTGTGTGTGTGTGGAACTTTAAATATCTCATTCAGCTTGAAAACCTGTAAGGTTTACTATAAGTAGGTTCTTACTTGATGGAACCTAAGATAACAAACAAACTAGGACTGTCAATTCCTGGCTCTAATGTTAGGACTTAAATGAGATGTGGCCTGGCAACATCTGAAGGAACACAAATTTCCCACATTTAGGGTAAACAAGCCACCATTCCTGAATTTGGGAATGTTTTCAGGCTCTCCTTCTGGTTTCTGAAGGAAAGGAGGAGAGGTTGTGGAGAGATGATCATTACTTGTTGTGGTTAGTTCATGATGTATTATAACTAAATCCTCCCAGGCCCTACTGTTGATGGTAGCTACCTCAAGAGAAGGTAAAAGGAGGAACACGAATATAAATTTCTCAGTGGTTGCCCCCTCACAGTGAAATTTTAATTTAATTTAATAGTCATATTTATATATGCCGCCCACTCAGGCAGAACCCGACTCAGGGCGGCATATGATCCCCCTGTAGAGATTTTTCAGGACCCCTCTCTAAAGCCATTCTGAAAACCTTTAAAAACTATTCTATTCAGAGAAGGCTTCTTGAATACTCTTCTTCCCATAGGGAGATGTATATTCTGTTTTTTCTTTCCTGACATTCATGAAGGCTATGCTGTATTGATGGGCTTTATCTCTGGATGCTTTGATAATGATATTTGATTGCACTGTTTCTTATTTGGTGCAATATGTTGTTTAAAAAAACCCACCTAGAGTAGTGCTTTACATTAATTTGCACATGATGTGAATTAATTAATTAATGTGAGGAACTATGATTTTTTTTTACCTTTACTCCAGCCACAACATACCCAAGTATCTAATGTCAGAAACATGATAGCCATTTATAGTGTAATATTGAGTGATAGACCCAGGTTCACATCCCTACTGGGCCATTGGAAACTCACTTGGGTGGTGGTGATTTATGCTGCAAGATGACCAGTGACAGCCCCTAAAGCTGTGATGGCGAATCTATGGCATGCGTGCCAGAGGTTACATTTGAAATCCTCTCTGTGGGCACCCGTGCAGTCACCCCAGCACAGAGTTTGCCCCGCCCCTCTGCCCAGCAACCTAATGGGAACACTTCCTCCTTTCCCCAGCACAGAGTTATCCCGCCCCTCTGCCCAACAGCCCAATAGGAGCTCTTCCTCCCTCTCCCACAGCACAGAGTTCACCCTACCCCTCTGCTCAGCAACCCAATAGGATCATTTCCTGTGGGATCCACGCACACAATTGGCATAACTGGCCCTGACAGAACCCCGGTAATGGGTGATCACATCGTTACCAGGGGTTCCTGAGGGGACAGAAATTGGGGGAGTGGAATATTAGATAGAGTTTAATTTATCAATAGCTGATCTGACAAGCAGCTCAAACAATAGAGAGCTAATGACTAACTCGCTAGGCACGTAATAGGTAATATCGCGTCTGCGGATTACCTTAAGCCCTCGAGCCAATATTAGCCACTTGTTTACCCCGGCTAACATGGAACAATGTATTTCTTCTGCCGTTAATTAAGTTGGTTAATTAACTTCCCCTGTAGACTTCCCCAATTAACTTGTGTAAACATTATGTGTGAAACCTTCCAGTATCGCAATGCTTTTACATGCAGCCTGAACATGATGAATACTGATGATTTGCCTTCATTAAATCACTGGTCTTCACTCCATCTTGCCTCGTGTCTCATTGCTTGACCAGTCTCCTCCGGGACCCAACAGCTGCTTCGCGGTTCCGATCCAGCTTGCACAACCCGCTTTGCGGCCCAGATCCAACATATGGTGACCCTGAGATGTGATCTACTCGTGAGTAAGCAATCTTCTCAGTCCAGTTCTATGCTAGAACCATGTCCAAATCGTCCCAGAGGACAGTGCGGCAACTCTGGTCGGAAAGCCATCTGATCTGAGTGACAGCTACGCTGCGAGGCATTCCAGAGAGGCAGAGCATGCTCCAAAGCTCTGAGGCAGCTTGCTCAGTGGAAACGCGTTCCGCTCAGGGTCGGCTGTGAAACACTGACTTCGTCGCAGAGGCCACCGAGGGCCTGTGGCAGCAGCCCACGTTCTGAGTTCCTTCCCAGAGGTTCATCATGCCAGACCTGTTACCTAACCTCAGACGTGTCGCTTCGTCCCGAGGAGGAAAACTTCAAAGGACCAGCAGGTAATATGGGACTTGTCCTCAGTGACAACATCCGACCGCTAACCAGAGAACTCACTTAATGGAGTTCAAGGCCCTGGCCAGGGTATACCATACATGCATTCACAGTGCCCAGTTAGCGGATCTTTTGGTGTACTTGGGGGGAAATTGTCTGCTTTATCCAGAAACAGGCATGCTTAACCTCCAGCTTAACCTCCAGCTTTGGGATAGAATAGGAGCCTGCATTCAGCAAACACCTAGAGCTCCAGATAGCATAATAAGCACGTGGAGCAAATGTAGGAAGCTCTTAGCAGAGGTAGACCCAGTCCAGATAGAGACCCAGGAACCCCCAGCACAATCAGAGCCATCAGCCCCAACGGCTCTCTATCCATCATTTCAGCTCAAGCAGGGTAGTGTATGGAGCTTTCCCTCAGTGACAGCTGCAGACGTCACTGAAGGAATGCATGGTATGAGAAGTGCTGGTGCTTCTCTGACAGTTAAAAGTTCCCAGAATACCAAAAGTTCCATCCAACGCATGGTTGAGGAAGAAACCAGTAAGGGTGAGTTGCCAGCAGAAGAACTAGCTGAGTTTAGGCAGATATGCCCAGTTCGCATAGAGGTAGATGCCCTCATGGGTCAGCAGCAAGTGATCCATTCACCAGTTCCGTATAAGCTGCTTATGGCCATACGGAAGGCAATTACAGAGACAGGACTTCAGAGTTGCTTCACCAGGGGCACGCTTCAGCAAGTGTGCATAACCATGATGCTCATTCCGTACGACTGGAAAGCCGTCATGCGAATGATGCTCAACCCCAACCAGTATTTGCTATGGGCCAGTGAGTATCGTCTCGAAGCACAGGCAAGGGCTGCCAGGATGGGCGGAGCAGTAATCCCTGACCAGGTCCATTCGAATCCGTTGATGCGCAGAAGGCCTTGCCAATCGCCACCCTTCATTTGGCGGCTGAGACAGCCTTCAGGGCTTATCTCAAGGTCCCAGCAGCTGGCAAAGCAGCCAAAAATTACACAGCAGTCAAACAGGGTTCCCAGGAGTCCTACATGGACTTTATCAATAGACTGGAGGAAGCAGTCAGTAGACAGATTGATAATGAGCAAGCCCAACAGGAGCTCATGATGAAGCTGGCGAAAGACAATGCCAACCTTGACTGCCGTAAAATCTTGCAGTCACTGGGCAATCGTCCCGATCTGACTCTCACGGACATGATTAGGGCTTGTGTCGACGTTGGTACAGATTCCTACAAAATGGGTCTGTAGGCAGTGGTGGTACAAGGTGGTAGGAAACCCAAAAACAGGACCAAAGGAGCATGTCACAATTGTGGCAAGATTGGTCATTTCGCTAGAGAATGCCGATCCAACAAGGGCAATGGCCAAAACACCAGCCGTCCCAAGGCTCCGACCACCCCTTGTCCAAGATGCAATAAAGGCTTCCACTGGGCCAGGAACTGCCCAATTTCGGGAAACCGGAGCGCGGGCTTGTCTCTGGCCCCAGTCCAAACAGAGACCTCAATCGCTCTGGGAGAGCCAGAGCTGGATTAAATTCCGGTCACATTCCCTGCATTCCGGAGGTGCAGTGTGGGAATGTATCTGGTTTCTGTCTGCCTTTCTTCTACACATTTTGTAAACAAAGGCCTCTTTGTATACATGAGAGACAACGCTTGACTTTGGGCATGCGTAGAAAAGTGAGAAGAATTCTCCTTATTTGGTTCGGACATTCTAATTGGTTGTGTGTGCCTTAGTTTTGTTTCTGATATACTCTGTTTGAAAAAAGAGACGCCATGATTATTCCTTTGTTCAGCCAAGACTGCAGTCGTGTGTATGTTTTCTCTCTATCTCTGTTTCTTCCTTACTCTGCCTAATGAAGCTGGACTCCGTTAGACTTCTTAACTCTTCCTTTGTTTATCTGGGCCTATAAACTGCTCCTTATGAGGCTGATTAGATCTTTACATGAATCGAATTTCTACAGTGCAGGCCAGCCCTAGAGGCAGTGCGGGACTACATTTGACTTGCCAGTCAGAAGTCACATGTGACTTGCCAGGCACAGTCTATCTGGTCGATTCCCAGTACATGGGACCCCTGCCTAGAGGCTACATAGGTTTAATTTTGCCCCGTAGTATCGCAGGAACGCGAGTAATTATCGTAATTCTGGGAGTCATTGGCTCCAGTTTTTCGGGTGTTCTCCAGTTTCAACTCTGGACATACCTACCCCAAACCATTCACAAGGGAGATATGTTAGCACAACTGATCATGGTTCCTTGTCACTCGCCAGCAGGCATCCAGGAAAGGCTCAGGGACAGCTCAGAGTACGGGTCGGAAGACTGCTCGAGTGCAGAAGGGGCAGTGCAAGGATACCAGGTCTTAGCGGCAGTGGAAACCAACATAGAGTGGAAGCAGCGGCCAGTCATAAAGCTATTTTTAAATAAAAAACCTTTTGATGGGCTGCTAGATATCGGAGCTGACGTCAGTGTGGTCAGCCAGAGCCAGTGGCCACATGAGTGAGCTCTCGAGCCAGTCTCCGATGTGTGAGGGGTAGGCGGTGTTCAAGAAGCATTTAGAAGCCAGGATTGGGTAGAAATCACGATCCACAAAGCTGATGGCACAGCGGTCATTCGGCCGCACATTTTGGCCGTGCACGTCAACCTTTGGGGGCGAGACATTCTGCAGCAGTACTGTGCCACTCTTACCTTCGGCTAATGGCTCTACCGCTTAAATGGCTGACCAACACGCCAGTCTGGGTAGAACAATGGCCGGTAGTAGGGGAGAAATTAGTTGCCCTGAAACAGCTGGTTAAAGAACAGCTAGATGCAGGACATATAGAATAGTCCACCAGTCCTTGGAATTCGCCCATATTTGTTATCAAGAAAAAGTCAGGGAAGTGGCAACTCCTTCACGATCTCAGAGAGATCAATAAGTGTATCCAGCCAATAGGTCCGTTACAATGCGGCATCCCGAATCCAAACATGATCCCCGAGGGTTGGGAGATCTTGGTCGTAGACTTAAAAGACTGTTTTTATACAATTCCCTTAGATGCTAGGGATCAGGAAAGGTTCACTTTTACAGTGCCAGTCGTGAACCACAGAGAGCCTACACAACGTTACGTGTGGAAATATTTGCCACAGGGGATGCTCAACTTGCCTACCCTGTGCCAAATTTACGTTCACAATGCACTGGAAAAGTTCCAAAACCTTCACCCCACAGTCTTAGTGTGTCATTTTATGGATGACATCCTGGTCGCAGCGCCGCAACTCGGCAGCGAAATGTTTAAAAACCTCCAGGCCACTCTGGGGGGAAAAGGGTTACTTATTGCCCCGGAGAAAGTTCAGAGAACCGAGCCATTTTCATACTTGGAGCATCGGCTTCTCCATTCTTTCGCAGCACCAGTTTTGCCACAGATCAGTCTCAAAGATACAGTCACCCTTGTAGAATTGCAACAGATTCTGGGGAATATTAATTGGGCCAGACCATATTTCAGACTAGATACGGACCTTCTAAAGCCGCTCTTCTCGCTGCTAAAGCTAGGTAAGCAGTCGGCAGACCGGATACACATTCCTTGAGAGGCGTGCTTGACTCTCGAAAAGGTCAACCAAGTTCTCAGCCAGACATGGGTGGACAGGATTAGTCAGGGGCCATATGCTCCCATTCTAAACCTGTACATTATCCGGACCGGATCCATGTTTACCGGAGCTCTAGGGGTAGACTCCGAGCGGGGGGCGAGTATCGTGGAATGGGTGTATTTACCACACACCTCTTCCCGAAACATCATTCCTCCACAGGAGCTGGTCTCCACGGTGATTTACTGAGGAAGGCTGAGAGCCAGGGATATCTCAGGGCACGATTTAGCAAAAATCGTGGTCCCATTCACAAAAGAGCAAATCCAGCAACTGATGCAGCTTGGTGACTCGCTTCCAATTGCATTGGAAGGATTCACTGGATGTTTGGCATACCATTTGCCGAAAGACCCCAGACTTGTCTCGCTTCAAACGCAGACAGTCAGTTTGTGTGAATTAATCTCCCTGGTTCCACTTCAGGGGGCTAGGACAGTTTTCACTCATGGGGGTCATACATATGGTGTTCTTACTTGGCAAGAGGGCCAGGCTTGGCGGACGCTTCTAATTCTTCCGCAGAAATCCGCGCAGCGGGCGGAATTGGCAGCAGTGAACCTCGCCTTGAGCACCTTTGCCAAAGAACGCTTGAACATAATCACTGACAGCCAGTATGTTAGGAATTTGCTTCACAGTCTACCGGGAGCGTACATCACTCCCGCGATAGACAAAAACTGGTTGAGTCTTTTCCTCACGACTCAATTTCATTTGTGGAACTGCACCGAAGCGCTCTATATCGCTCACATCAGAAGTCACCAGGATCTGCCTGGTCCGATTTCCACAGGCAATAGCAGAGCGGATGCGGCCGCAAGGGAAATTCAGCAACGGTCAGTCTTGGGAGTCTTCACAACTCCAATTCAGAGTCATGCATTCTTTCATCAGAATGCCAAAGCACTTGCACGGCAGTTCAACCTGCCACTTTCCCAAGCCCAGGACATAGTCCTTTCATGTCCACATTGTGCAGGGGCAGTAGGAGGCCCCTCGTGGGGGGTCAACCCATGAGGGACAGAGGCCAACCAGGTGTGGCAGATGGATGTCACACACATTCCGCATTTTGGCAGATGGCAGTACATGCATGTTTGCATTGACACTTTTTCACAGTTCATTTGGGCTACAACACAGAAGGAAGAAACGGCTTCCCATGTGGAGCAGCATCTCCTTTCCTGCTTCGCAGCTATGGGCAAACCACGGCACATGAAGACCGATAACGGTCCGGCTTATAGCTTCAGGCAGCTGGCCACCTTCATGGCCACCTGGTACATTAAGCATACCTTTGGCGTTCCGTACAATCCGCAAGGGCAAGCGATTGTGGAGCGGGTCAACCAGACGCTTAAGTCCTACAGTGACAAACAAACAGAAAGGGGGGAACTAGCCCTCCCCAAAAATCAGGGTCAGGCACAGCATTGTCTGAACAAGGTATTGTTTACGTACAATCACTTTAATGTTTTTTCAGATTACACTCCGCAGGAGAAGTACTTCCATCACACGGAGGCTCTCCCGCGGCCGATGGTGTGTTACAGAGTGCCACTGGATCCTTCTTGGAAGGGCCCGGCGCCACTCATAACATGGGGAAGAGGGTATGCTGCAATTATGTCTCCTACAAGCGTTATCTGGATTCCAGCCCGGTGTGTCAAGCCTCACTTCGAGTCCAATGGCATGGACCCAGGCACCCCCGGACCCAATAACGGAGATGGAGGAATTAACCCTGACGGGGAGAGCTAAGCGGAGGAGGCGACGACAGCAGATGACAGCGCCGAAGATCACCTGGGGGATAGCCTAGTCCCTGTTCCAGGAGGCAGTGGATGCCGTTCAGTGGGAGGACAAGGAGCCGATGCCGGAGAACATCTTGATTGCAGCCTTTTCCCTGATTACTGCTAATTCCATGATGACCACCATCATCTTGATCCTTTCCCTGCTTGCGGGGGGAGGGGTTCAAGCAGCTTCACTGGAAGCCAACAACCTGATGCCAGGCGGAGATCTCTCTGCCCGGATGCAGTACAACGTTTGGGAAAGATTGGCGAACCTCGTCAATCAGTTCGATTTTTGCCTGAGGCAGACCACCGATTCTGCCTCTATTCTGAGCACTTGTCTCATCCCGATGTGTCACTCCCCAGATGCGCGCATCAGGAACGGTGACTGGTTGGTGAAGTGGATATTTGGTCCGTTTTACAAGACTGCCTTTTCAATGTATGCGCACTCGGGAACCCAAGTCACGAAAGTCTTACCGGCTGATGCGGCCACTTTCTACACTCCCTGAGTGGCAGTCAGCGCGAACTCAACTTGTGCCTGCATGACCGGTTGTTCTGCGTGCAAAGGGCCACAGCGCCATTGCCTCAACCCCGGCAAGAGCACTTGGACTTGTAATAACCTAGAGACTATTAATTCAATGTTTGCTCATGTTACCTTGCCTTCAGGATGGTTTTTTTACATGTAACCAGTATACTTGGAACTACATTCCTGCAAATGTATCTGATTCCCTTTGTTGTGTCAGTCGTTTGACATTGTTGCTTCCCACTCGAGACATGATTGCCCCAAGCATAAATGTACCTTCCCACATGCGGCACGCTCATGCCACCCAGTTAGACATTTCTTGTGACAGCAACATCAGAATTCTGAGTCAAGCTGAGTATGTTTCCTTAGCAGTGAGCTTGTTTGGCATGCCAGGCTTAGCCGTAGGCAATGCTCGGAGAATTGGTCAATTGGCTTGCACTTTGGCAAAAGCCATTAACCACACCTCCTCGGCAATAGCGCTGCTTAATCAGGAGCAGGTGGAGCTTCGCCGTGCCATATTGGATAATTGAGCAGCCATCGATTACCTCTTATTGTTACATCTTTTGGGTTGCGAGTCTGTCCATGGCATGTGTTGCTTTAACCTCACGGACAACTCACGCAAGGTACAGAGTCAACTCACAGACCTCCATACCTTGGTTAAAAATATCAAGGAAGATGCCACGTGGGCGTGGTGGGATTCGTTATGGTCCTGGTTCCCATGGGGTTGGCTACAAACGACACTCAAGGTGGTTGTGGGGGTGATAATACTGGGAACAGCTGTATGTTGTTTCATGCAATGTATTCCCTCACTGATGTCAAGGTGTCCCCCATGGAGAGAACCCTGGAACGTCTTCACTCCACATCAGCTGATGCTGCTCCTACGTCGAGCCGTCTCTCAGGTCCAATTAAACAAATAAAGGGGGAGTGTGGGATCCACGCACACAATTGGCATAACTGGTCCTGACAGAACCCCGGTAATGGGTGATCACATCATTACCAGGGGTTCCTGAGGGGACAGAAATTGGGGGAGCGGAATATTAGATCGAGTTTAATTCATCAATAGCTGATCTGACAAGCAGCTCAAACAATAGAGAGCTAATGACTAACTCGCTAGGCACGTAATAGGCAATTTCGCGTCTGCGGATTACCTTAAGCCCTCGAGCCAATACTAGCCACTTGATTAGCCCAGATAACATGGAACAATGTATTTCCTCTGCCGTTAATTAAGTTGGTTAATTAACTTCCCCTGTAGACTTCCCCAATTAACTTGTGTAAACATTATGTGTGAAACCTTCCAGTATTGCAATGCTTTTACATGCAGCCTGAACATGATAAATACTGATGATTTGCCTTCATTAAATCACTGGTCTTCGCTCCATCTTGCCTCGTGTCTCATTGCTTGACCAGTCTCCTCCGGGACCGAACAACCGCTTCGCAGTTCCGATCCAGCTTGCGCAATCCACTTTGCGGCCCAGATCCAACAATTTCCTTCCTCCCCTATTGCTATGTTGACACTTTGTGATAAATACAGTAAGTGGGTTTTGGGTTGCAGTTTGGGCACTCGGTCTCTAAAAGGTTTGCCATCACTGCCCTAAAGGAACTGCACTCGAGAATGTGATGACATTTTGTTTAGGATCAACAAAAGGCCAGTTCCCAAGTTGTACTGCCGTCTTCATTCTACACACAATATCTAAGGTGCTAAGAGGCATCATACAAAAATGGTCGGTGTCTTTGCCCCATTTCTATAAAGATGGCCAGCTGTTGATATCAGAATGTTTAATTGTATTGTAATATTCAAATGTATTGTAATTTTAATTGTTTGTGTCTTGTAGTTATTTTTAAGCCATCTGGGATATCAGGACAGAAATAAAGCAAATAAATGATAGACCAGTGTTTCCCAATCTTTGGTTTTTGGACTTCAATTCCCTGAAGCCTAAGTCAATTTCCCAAAACACTGAACAGCAAATGTACTGGCTTCTGGGAATTGAAATCCAATAGTGTTCCATGGAACATAGTTTGATAAACGCTGTGATAGACAATTTAAAAAGTATCAAACAAAATTGGTCCAGTGGCCCATCAAGTTCTTCCTCTGCAATCTATCTTATCCTCGATACAGCAGACATTTATCCTAGTGTTTAATTTCAGCTAAACCATTCTGAACAGAAGCAATGGTGGTAGGAAATGAGGATATATTCCTCTCATTGCCACAGCATAACTCTTATGATTGAGTCTAGTTTGCACATCATGACACAGTTATATCTGGGATAATAAATCCCAGGAAAAAAGGTCCACACCATAGCTAATGGATGTGCTTGTTAGGGGATTATGGGAAATGTTCAGAAAATAAGCTTTTCTAGGATCTGCTAGCCCAAGTCTTCACTCAATTATTTTTCAAGCCTTAACACTATAAGGAAACAGGGGGCTCCTGTGGTGGTGAGGGGCCACCAAGAAAAATTTGTGTCAAAGCCTGGGTCTTCCCATCTCCCTATCCCAGATATCAACCTGAGCTTCTGTAGCAATGATGGCCAACCTTGGGACTCAAGCTGTTCTTGGACTTCAGTTCCCAGAAGACCTGATCAGCAGGAGTAGTGACTTGGGCTTCTGGGAATTGAAGTGCAAGAACACCTGGAGTGCCAAGGTTGGCCACCACTGTTCAATAAAATCAACCGCTCATTCCTTTCAACTATTCTAGCCCCCTTCACTTTTTGCTGAAGCCACAGCATCACAAAGTCATTAGGACCCAAAATCTTGCTGACTATTTCATGACATTTCAGTTAGTCTGAATGAAAGCATTGTCCAGCCACAGTTTTAGTATTTCCCTAGATGTTACTTCCCAGCCATGAATTACCAAGAGGTTGTATGGGGTGGGTGGGGTGGGGGTGAGAAGTGTTTGTTAACTTATGAGTCCACAAAGATGAGTATTTCATGAGCCCGTGACACAGCTTGCCCAGCTTGCCCAGGGAGAAATGTTTTATAGCTGACTTCTAATTCCAAGGTAAGGCGCTTTGAAGAATAACATTCTGACCTCCAAATCTCCCATTCGCTGAGGCCATAATTTCCCCAAAGCAAAACCTTCAGAAAGAATGCAGGAAAATAAGCAAGGGGAATTGAGAGAGAACAAGATAATGTCTTAAGCATGATCATTTAAGGGGTAACAGCAGAAATCACGTCTTTCACATTCTCGCAAATGTTCTACTGTGCTTTAAAACAAATGATACAGCTTCTCCCTTGTCTTCCCACAATGACACAGTAGCTGGGGCCCAAATTATGTTGGGTTATTCATGCTTAGGAAGGAAGGAAGGAAGGTTAATTTAATTTAAAAGTATAGAGGCCAGTACAGAAAGCTTGCTCAAATGGTTTTGGGGTAAGCACTTTTGGTAGCTGCTTTAAAATCCTCTACCCCCACCAGAGCTGTTTGCTGTAAACATAATATTTCAACCCCCCACTCCCACCCCACCCCCATCACCTCTCTTTCTCTTTCTCTCTCCTCTCTTTGTGTGCAGCACACATGCTATCTGGGGTGGGACTGATGGGCTCAAACATAAAATCTGCACATATTCTGGACTAGGGCTGCCTTTTGTCTCGAAGTACACAGGTCTACCACCATCCTAAGACTGAGAGGAACAAGAAAGAGTGCTGTCCAGGGCTGCTCCAGACTTAGTCATACTATAGTGCTTAGCATACTTCTTACAGCACTGGCAGGCCCTATGGGGATATGCCTTTGAATCCTGGAAAAGATCTGTTTCCACACACGTGGAACATTCAGTCAATAAACTAACTGGCTGGAAGCCAGACTCATAGTTTTTTATGGTCTTGCTGAAGCAATGTCCTTTCTGTAAGATCTATCTGAGTGTGACACAAAAATAATTTATGTGGTTTGTGAAAGTGTGGAATGCCCTAAACTTGTGATTTCTTGAAGTCAGTGTTATCAGTTTAGCCAGGGATCTACCTGTAGATCGATGAGTGATCTGTAACATGGGGCTGGAGTGATTACTTAGGACTGAAAGAAAACATGAGAATTATTCACAGGAGTGCACTAGCCTCTAGGAAATGCAGTGTTAAAGTCAGTGGTGGGTTCCCAAAAAAATTTACTACCACACTGTGGGCATGGTATGGTGGGCGTGGCCAGGGGGAAAGGCCTGTGTTGCACCCGAATTAGGACTACTTTATTTCAAAACTTGGGTGGGTGGGGCCAGCTAGAATTTCTGCTACCGGTTCTGGCGAACTGGTGCGAACCTGCTGATGCCCACCACTGGTTAAAGTGCTAACTTCCTGCAAGATCTATTCATCAATATAATCCCTTGCCTCACATTTCATAACTACTGTACAAGCAAGGATAGGGAATATGTGGCCCTGTAGATGTTACAAGAGTACAACTTCTAGTGTTCTACACCATTGTGTATACTGGTGGGGGCAGGTGGGAGGTGCAGCAACATGGGATCACTAGCCAGTTTTGCTACCGTTATGGGCGATCTGGTGTGAACCGGCTGGTGCCTACCACTGGAGATGAGCACCAAACCCTAGAGTCAGATATGACTGATTTTTTTTAGCAATGGCGACCTTTACTTTTACCTATTGCAGGGACAGTGCCCTAGTAGTATTCCAGGTGCCAGGGAACATGAGGGTTGGAGGAATGGGTGGGTGGATTGGGATGAGAGCTAAGGGAGACAGTAACCTTTGTCCCCATCTTTCATCCTTTTGCCATTGTCCTGACTGAATGAACAGACGGAAGGGAAGTTTTTTTGGACTGAGACCCATATTTTAAACCAAGTAATTATAAATTCTGGTGATATCAATATGGTAAGCTCCATAGTTCCCGCTTCAAATTTAATTTGTGGGGAATCAGAACTGCAAAGCATGAGTTCTTCCAGGTGTGCAGGCAAAATAATGTGTGAACCAGAATCCAACTGGGTGAAAAAATTCACATTTAAAGTAACAGGCTTAGATGTTTAATTTTTTTTCCTAGGCAGGCTTAGCCTTTTTGCAGCATATTAACAAGATGCTATTCACTGAGCTGCCTATCTTTTCTTCAAGTAGATGGAGAAGAGCAGGTTCCATTACACTTCACTCTCATTTAATCCCTTCCTGTTAGAAGAGGCAGAAAATGCAATTAAATGCATTTCTGAAACTCTTCCCTGAAGTGCTGTTTCCCATATTGGCCACATTAAACTGCCTGGGTGACAGTTTGTATCCCCTTGGCACCCTCTGTCTCTCTCACACAACTTACATGCAACCTATATATGGAGATTCCCACATCTGAAAAGAAAAACAAAGGACATGGATAGCTGCATTCATATACATAACTTTTCTCTTAGGGGATTTATTCTGTGTGAGCCCATTTCTTACAGAGGAACTAGAGCAGTGGTTCCCAAAAAAGTTTTGGCCATGCCCCACCTAAGCATCTCTAAAATCCTGATGCCCTCTCATGGTGACATATAATTCTTATTATTCAAAAATTGAACTCCTATTCATGTGGAAGAAGCCAGTTACTCAATACTGTTGGTGATCATCTTTGTGAGCCAAAACCTGGGGATGATGGGAGTGACGTGTATCATGACACATCTACATTTCCAGGGTTATGATTATTATGTTATGCTGCTACATGCCATCTATTCACTTTTGTCTTATTGCGACCCATATTTGATCTTCCTTTATATTTGCCATCTTCAACTTTTCCTCAGCATTATTGTCTTTTCCAGAGAATCTTCCTTTCTCATGATGTATCTCAGTTTTGTCATTATTACCTCCAGAAATAGTTCAGGCTTATTTGATCTAGATGCTGACTGGAAGGCAGGAGGTCAGCAGTTTGATTCCAGAGTACTGCAAGCTTCTGCCAACCTAGCAGTTCGAAAGCAAGAAATTGCAAGTACAGTAGATGAATAGGGACCACTTCAGTGGGAAGGTAAACAGCGCTCCGTGCGCTCTGGTGTCTAGTCATGCCTGCCACATGACCATGGAAATGTCTGCAGAAGCAGACAGTGCTCGTTCTTTGGCTTTGAAACAGAGATGAGCACTGCACCCTAGAGTCAGATACGACTGGCTTTCGAGCAAGGGAAACCTTTACCTTTACCCACTTCTGTTCACTTTTCTGGCAATCCAGAGTATCCACAAAGATCTCCTACAGCACCATATTTCAAACAAATCAAAATTTTACTGTCCACTTTCTTCACTTTTCATCTTTCACACCAATACATATTAATTGAAATTAAAATAGTGTGTGTAATCCTTGCAGTTGATGTTTTTTTCCTAATTTCTTCATTGCTGCCCTACGAAGTCTCGGTCTTTTGATTTCTTAGCTGCAATCTCTATTTAGATTGATGACTGAACAAAAGTATACAAAATCCTTCACTATCTCAATTTCTTCACTGTCTACATTAAAGTTACATATTTCTTATGTAGTCTTGATTTTTGCCTTCTTGTCTATCAGGAACAAATAAGTTCACAAGTATTCTTCACACACCTAATATGAACCAATCTAATAAATTTGGGCTATAAGAATTAGTTTATTTTAAAGCAGGGGTGCCCAAACTTTTTGAGCCGTGGGTTGGTCACGTGGTTCAGTGGGCTGGTCATGTGGTTCAGCAGGCCAGTCATGTGGTTCCTCCCACTGGAAGCATAAGTAAAATGTGCCTTGCAATCTGTGTCTTGCAACAGGATGGGATAGATTTTGGGCTGCCATTTTCTCTGCTTAAATCAGGTCCCCAAACTAAGGCCCATGGGCCAGATCTGGCCCCCGACACCAATTCATCCAGGCATGTTTTACTTCCACTTCTGGGAGTGACAAGGGCGGTGCGGGCCAGATGAATTTGCATTAGGGGCTGCATCTGGCCTATGGGTAGTAGTTTGGGCACCCCTGTTTTGAAGGTTTGGATAAAATTGAACAATCTGTTGTTGCATAGGAGAGAACAATCACTATAGATGTTCGCTATAAGATTCAAACAAAAAATATGGACTAAATATTATTTCCACTTACCACTATAGATGAAGGTTTTGAAGTGAAGTTTGTTTTCTTATTTTAAATAAGATCAAGCAATAATCTTCCTGGGTCTTCTCTAAACTCCCAAGGCAATTCAGAATGACCCCTTTTACTTCTTTTGCTAATCTTTGAATATTGCTGTTCAGTCTACCATCCACAAGCCATCTGCCACCATGAAGCCATAGATTTTGTCTCTGAGGTTGCCAAGCAACTCAGACTATTCTACTTTAATTCAGAGTAACAATTTAATCTTTTGCATTTGGAAAATGTAGAAAGCATGTTCTATTCATTTCATTTATGAAACCCAGCTTTTTTGTGTGTAAATTTTGGAAGAGACCGGGTTGGCAGTGGCATGAAGACACCCTGCACCACCCAGGAGACCAGCCTGGTTACCGTGGATGGCAGGGGGCAGTAGGATAGGCAATAATGCACCATGTGAATACCTATTCTGTTCTGGGCACTCACTTTTGAACAAGCATAGTTGAATCCCACAAATTGCAGGACAACAGGTCTGTAGTCAAACTGTAGCACTGTAGTCACCGGAATAATTCCTTAGCTGTAATATCTATCTTACTTCAGCCAAAGAGAAGAGTGAAAGAAGGGAAACCTTGTCAGGGGAACTTCAGTCTCTTGGCTTTAATTTTCCCCTTTCCCTTTCTTTAGACATAATAGTCCCAGGATGGAATGTGCTTCTTAGAGTAAGCTACAGTGGTGCCTTGCATAATGAACGCTTCACATAACAAACAATTTGCACAATGAAGCGTTTGTTGTTGTTGTTGTTGTTATTATTATTATTATTATTATTATTATTATTATTATTATTATTATTATTATTATTATTATTATTATTATTATTATTATTATTATTATTATTATTACTATCAGATTTTGCCCGGCGGTGCCGGGCTGTTTGAAGTGGTTTTGGAAGGTTTTTGTTTTTTGTTTATGGAAATGAGGTTAGTCTGTTATTTGTGTTTGTGAAAAATGTTTATTTATACATTTTGTATATATTTAAACGGACTGTTTTAAACTGTGTTGTTGTTGTTTTTTTGGATTTTAAAAAGAGGACAGGTTGTTATTTTTTTAATTATTGTATTTTTTTTTTTTTATTAAATTTTATTGAATTTTTAATAGACATACAAAAAACGAAAGAAAAAAAAACATTAACAATACATTAACGATACAATACACTAACAAATTCTTAATATCATACTAACAGACATTACTATATGCTAGCACATAACAATATCTATACTCGTTAACTACTATTTAACCACCAAATATTAAAAACCATTATTTCAATATCCAAAATGATAGAAAAAACTTTCTGTACTAGCACTAATCTTTTTTAACAAATAATAATCACCCAGTGTATATATACAATGCCCGGAGAGTTTATTTTCTACTCAGTTCCAGAAGCTTCTTTGTGATGGTACTGGTCCTGAACTATCGCTTGCCATAATAGAGTGATCCACAAACGGTTTCCATATATTCCAGAATCTATTCTCTTTTAAATTATCTCTTTTGACTTTAATCTCCCATGTCAATTTATCATTCAGTGCTAAACTCCACATTTCTTTATACCATTCTCCAATCTGTATGTCTATATCGTTTTTCCAATTTTTTGCTATACATTGTCTACCTGTTGTCAATATAATTTCCAATAGTTCTTTTTCCTCCTTATTTAAACCCAAACCTTCCACATTCGTTAAAAGAATGGTACCCGACACCAACTTAACACTTTTACCCAATATTTCATCACACTCATTTTCTATTCTTGCCCAGAAATCCCTTATTTTTTTACAGCTCCACCACATATGTTCATATGTTCCGTCATATTCTTTACATCTCCAACATAACTTATCTCTTTTGTTATCCATCTGGTAAAGTCTTAATGGTGTCAGGTACCATTGCCACAACATTTTGAAATTATGTTCTTTAATTCTTACAGACATTGTTCTCATAATTCTCTTTTTCCATTTGTTTTTCCATTCAATCTCCCCAATTTTTATATTCAAGTTTTGTTCCCACTTCCGTTTCAAATCCTCCTGTGGATCTGCACCTCTATTCAATATAGTATAAAGCTTGCTTACAAGACCTTTAGTACTACTTTCCCCTTTTCTAATCTTCCTTACCAATTCCTCAAATTCTGTATATACTCTATCTATCCCTATTTCTCTTTTATATTTTTTATTCCAATTATCCACCTTTAACTTCTGAAACCAGTTCAAATTTAAAATCTCAAACATTTTTTTCCGCTCGTCATCAACTTCACATGCTTTTAACCAATCCTTCAATAACAACCTCCCATTTTTATCCAATATTTCCATTTTTTCTTTATCTAATTTTATTGGGAAACACATCATATCAGTCAATTCCAAAATTGGAGAGAGATTCGGAACCATGTCTTTTTTTACCTTCTTCCATACCTCCATGAGACCTTTCATCATAGTATTGTTTGACCTTTTCACCTTATCCTTCATTCCCAGGAAAATCAAGTTTCCAATATTTCTGTACTCTTTCATTTCCAATTGTTCCCAAATCACCTTTTCTCTTGCCAAGATCTTCACAACATTCCTGACTTGAAATGCTCGATAATATACTAGCAAATTAGGCATACCCAAACCCCCTTTTTTCTGAGACATATACCATAGTTTCTTTGGAAGCCTAGATTTTTTTCCTCCATTACAGAACCCATTGAACATTTTTTGAAACTCATTAATTTCTTTCTCTTTTAAATGGATCGCTAGTGTATCAAATAGAAAATTAATCTTTGGTAACAATATCATTTTACACATAGCAATCCTGCCGAACCATGACAGCTTTAACTTCTGGAGTTCTTGTATTTTATTCTTAAATTCAATTCTCAAGCTGTCGTAGTTCAATCGTTTAAGATCTTCTAATTTATTTGAAATGATTATCCCTAAATACTTCAGCTTCTCTTTAACTTGTATATTAAGTGTCGACACCGTCCTACCCATCTCGCTCACTTTCAAATTACACAACATCAATTCAGACTTATCCCAATTTATCTTTAATCCAGTTATAGCTTGAAATATTTGTAAATGATCTTTAATCCTATCCATTACCTGTTCCGGGTGCTTCACCATCAGCAATGTATCGTCTGCGTACATACTCACTTTATTACCCATAATCCCTTCTATGTTTGAATCTTCCCTTATACTTTTAGCTAAAATCTCCATTGCCATTATGAACAAGATAGGAGATAAAGGACAACCCTGCCTAGTGCCCGCCTCTAGCTTTACCAAGTCCGTTAGCTCCTCATTCACTCTAACCTTAGCATTTCCTTTTTGATATAGTAAATCTATAACCCTATTAAATTTATCCCCAAACCCATATTTTCTAACTATTTCCTTAATTGAAGACCACTGCAGTGAATCGAATGCCTTAAAAATATCCAATGATAGTAATCCCACTTTTTCCTTTGTTTGATTGACATTGTCTATTAAATCTAATACCCTTCTGGTCAAATCCGCCATGTGTCGTCCTTTTAAAAACCCAACTTGATCAACCTCTATATATTCCCCCATAAAACTATTTAAACGGTTAGCCAATATTGCTGTGAAGATCTTCGCATCTTGGTTTATAAGCGAGATTGGTCTGTACGAGTCCACTCTTTCCAAATTCTTTCCAGGTTTTGGCAAAAGAACAATTGTGGTGTTATACCATGAGGTCGGAATTGATCCTCCATCCAATATATAATTGTATAATTTCACCAATTTCGGAACCACTACCTCTTTGAATTCTTTATAGAACTCTGTTGATAATCCATCATCCCCCGGGGCTTTCCCTATCTTCAATCCACTTATTACTCCCCTAACCTCTTTATCAGTTATTTTTTCCTCCATTTTCTCCCTATGCTCTTGTTTTATCCCATTTCCTAACTGCCTCTCCAATATCTTCTTAAGTTTTTCTTTATCTATTTCTTTTTTTGCATATAGCTCCTGGTAAAATTCTCTAACTATTTTACATTTATCGCTATTCTTATTGCACCTTGAACCTTGCCTATCCACTAACACCCCAATTTCTCTCTTTCCCCTTTTAACCTTAGCTGCCCTTGCTAATAATTTTGAGTTCTTATTACTAAATTCAAAATATTCCCTATTTAAATAAATCAAATCTCGTTTAACTTTGTCTATATCTTTACCCATTACTTCTGCCTTAAGTCCTTGTAGTTTCAAAAAAATTTTTTTATCCTTACTATTTGCGTGTTCTACCTGTAATTGTTTTATTTCCCTTTCTTTTTCTGTGTACTCTGTTTTGTTCTTTTTATATTTAAAGCTTGCCAATTTTATGCTTTCACCCCTAAATACCGACTTCATGGTATCCCACACGACGTTAAAATTAACCTCATTATTATCGTTCCAATGCCAACTTTCTTTCCAGCTTTCCATAATTAGCTCTTTACTTTTCTGATCTTTGAACAAATTAGGATCGTACCTCCAATTTCTGACTCTTTGAGTATTTTTTTGTACTTTCAATTCCAAATATACTTTAGCATGATCCGATTCCTTAATAATCCCAATTTCCGTGCCTTCTATATCCCCAATTAAATTTTCCGAATTTTTTTGGATTTTAAAAAGAGGACAGGTTGTTATTTTTTTAATTATTGTATTTTAAAAAAAGAATGTGTTACTTGGTGAATTTTTGTAAATAGTTGTAGTTTGGATAATAATTTAAAAAATGTGTAAATATATGTTTTATTAAATTCAAGTTTTTTTACTGTGTTTATATGTTTTTTTGATTGAAAATTTATTTATTTATTTCTGAATTATTTTTGTTTTTTTTTATATTTTTGAATGTTTTTGGAATTGATTACCCTAATTTTGGGGATTAATTGAATTTTTTGAAATATTTTGGATGTTTTTTCTCCTTTGTTGAGCAATTTTTGTGTATTGCTTCTTCCAGTGAGTCTCTTCCTATCTTCATTTCAATTCTGGTTGTCGTTGAGGCAAGACGTCTAATAGTAAGTTCTCTCCATTTTTTAAAGGGGGGTTGTTTTGGGTTTTGGGGGGGCGTTCTGTGTGTGTTTAGGGTTTTGGGTGGGGGTTTCTGTGTGTGTGTTTTTGAATGTTTTTGGTTTTTTAAAAATGTTTTTGCATTTTTACGTGTCTGTTTTTGACTTGTGTTTTGGGTATTTTCATGGGCCAGTCTTGATGGCTGGCCCGCGGAAATACCATCGCCGCTTCATGCGGTGTTTGGGGGAGGGTATTGCCGTGGCCCGGGCTGGGTTGGGGTTTGTGTGTTTGGGGGGTGGGGGTTTGCTTGCTGGCCTTTTTTGTTTTGTTTTTGGTTGCTGCCACCACGGCGATTTTTGCAGCGGTTGGGGGGGTGTTTGGATTTTTTTCCAGCGAGTTTGTCTCGCTGGGCTTGCCGTGTCTTCAGCGGGGCAGCGGGTGGGGAGGGTGTCCCTCTCTTCCCCATTGCTCCATTCAAGAAGGCCGGTGGGTTTGCATGGTTTAGTGATGTCGGGGTTAGCGTGGTGTCGGGGTTTGCATGTTTTCAGGGTTTGGGTGCTTTCGGGGCACTGTGTCTGCCTGCGGTGGACTTGCACTCATGGTGTGGGTTTGTGTTTTTTTTTCTACGCGCCGGCTTCTTCAGCGTTCTGCACGCTCATGGCGCGCAGGACGCTGGGGATTGTAGTTTGGGGTTTGTGTTTTTGGTTTGTGCGGTGGTTTTTTCCCTGTGGCTTCATTTTGATTGGCTGCGCCGCGTTTTCAAACATTCCATTTGCTCGCGGCGCTCAGCTTGATTGGCTCTGGCGTGGCGCGGTGAAAGGAATGTTGGGAATTGAAGTTCCCTTTTTTTGTTTGCAACTGGGGGGCTCCTGCCCCCGGGTCGAAAATTTCAACCCAACAGTTACCTGCGAACCCCATTCGGGCAAGTGAACGGAGGCCCATTACGGGCTAGTGGGGCCTGGTGCAACATCCTTTGTCACATTCCAATGGTTAACACACCATTTTATAGGTATAGATTATTATTATTATTATTATTATTATTATTATTATTATTATTATTATTATTATTATTATTATTATTATTATTATTATTATTATTATTATACTGCCTTTCTTACCCAGCGGGCAACTCAAGGCAGTTCACAACAATAAAGTATACAATAAAACAAAATACAACATACAGCAATGTAAAAACTAAATAAGCAGCAATAGCAATACAATAATCAGCAATATGCAAGATAAATAAATATGGAATACAATCTAATCCATACAGTCAGTATCATAATTAACAGTAAATGAAATCCTCAGCACTACAAAATACAAAAAGTTCATCACCCCATACAGTACGTTACAAAGCGTCTTGCCTCCCGGACCAAAGCCTGGGCAACGCACAATGTGCACTTCTCTGGGCGATGGAGTGGCTCCAGGGAGGGTGAGATTCATGTGGGCTCAAAGGCGGGGCCTGGGCGCACAAGGGAAAAAAGAAGGGCTGCCCCCCCACAGCTGCAGCAAAAGTCCTGGGTGGCGGTCTTCTGCCTGGCTTGACAGCCCACAGCCCTTTATCCTCCCCACCAGGGATGGGGGAAGGAAGGGCAGGGATCCCCCGCAGCCATGGCAAAAGTCCTGGGTGGCAGCGGTCTTCTGCCTGGCCTGATGGCCCATAGCCCTTTATCCTCCCCACCAGGGACGGGGGAAAGAAGGGCATAGCTGTGGCAAAAGTCCTGGGTGGCAGCGGGCTTCTGCCCGGCCCAACGGCCAATGGCCCTTTATCCCCCCCCCAGGGATGGGGGAAGAAAGGGCGGGGGCCCCGCAGCTGCAGCCAAAGTCCTTGGTGGCGATGGTCATTCGTTATGTGGGTTTTTTAGAAACCAGGGTGTACCCTGTCTATGGGAACCCTGGATAACGAACATTAGCATCGCATAACGAAAAAACCGCATAGCGAAGCAACTCACAGAACAGAGTTTTTTGTTATGCTGGGTTCTACTGTATCAGTAATTGGTTGGATTCCCACATGTGGGAAGTCTGAGATAGAAAATTGGGGTGAGAATAAAATGACTTGTGGGGGAAGATACTTTCTCGTTTGCCACTTGAAAGCCATGGGGACCCATGAGCCAACATGGCCCATGAGTATAGAAGGCCTGAGGTCTGAGAAAGGCAGTTTTATTACTTTTGCACCTTAAATGACTGGTTTGCAAAGTCTGATCTCCTATCCTATAACCATTTCCTTAATAAGCCTTTAATAAAACTTATGAAATATAGATCTTTGTGTTTATTCACTGGGAGCTAGGAGCTGGGCTGAACCCCGCAATACAGGCCACAAAAGCTACCATAACTAAACCCTGCATGCCTTCACTAGTCAACAGTCACGTGGAGTCCAGGGGAATTCAAGAGGGGAATTGCCCCAATCGGAACGGACAGCCCATGGTCGGTCAGAAAGGCTGAACAGTGAGGTGAGAGCAGGAAAGTGGAGAGCAGATATCAGAGCAAATAAAAAGACCACCCTCCCTCACACAAACCTTACCATCAAACTTCGTGCTATTGCCAGCTCTGGCCCCACCAAGTAGATGTCAGCTTCAATGACACATGAGAAGAACTCAAAGACTACTAGGGGTTGCCTCTCTGCTTTACAGGAAATTGTTGGGTCATCGTGACATATTTGCTTGCCGAAAGGTGTGTGGAATAATTGAAAGAAAAGAGCTATGGATGCTGTAGAAGCTCAGGTTGATATCAGGGAAGAGAGGTGGGAAGACCCAGGCTTTGACACAAATGTTTTTTGGTGGCCCTTCAATATCACAGGAGTTCCCTGTTTCCTTATACTGTAGTGTCATTTCCCTTGCTAGATGCCCAGTTGTCCTGCAATTTGTGAGATTCAAGTATACTTATTCAAAAGCGAGTGCCCAGAACAGAATAGGCATTCTGTTGGTGCATTGCTTATCCTACTTCCCTCTGCTTACAGGTAACCAGGCTGGTCTCCTGAGTGGTGCAGGAGCTCTCTCAACTTGTTGTGCTGGGCACTTCAGCATCCATGCTGAGGCTGCTTTCTTAAGAATGGATGTAGGACAACTGTGGGTCAGGCTTTTGTGGTATATTGTCCCACTTATGCTGCTGGGCATGCTTGGACTGCTTAAGTCTACTTAAGTAAGCTTATGGATTCAGATGGCTTTCTGCTGCTTTGGCAAATGTGTTAGGGTAAGTCTTCGCCTCACATCCTAACTGGTTTCAAGGCATATTGTGTGTGATGCCTTTAAGACTCTACTGCAGAGGCACACAGGTGTTGGGATTTTCCCCTGGTGTATTCCATGGGCCGGTGCATATAGGCCAAAGCAGAGTTGCAAACTTTAGCTTCAATGCTCAACTTGCTCTAACCAAACTTCAATGCTTGACCTTTCTCTGCTGTCAGTCTGGGCAAGGAATCCTGTGAGTTCCAGGATCAACAGTGCTATGAGAACTGAACCTCTACTCTGCTCCTGAAGATGGTATTTGCCTTTTATGCCATCTGTGCTTGCTGAACAAGAAAGGACTACTCGGGGTAAGCTCTCCATCAAGGAGGACAGAAGCTGTAAAGCTGCTTGGTTTTGCCTATGATTACGGCTTGTATTTACCCTGCTGGAATGGACTATTACTATTGATCTGTATAGACTTGTGTGTATATAGCACAACTGAACTGACTCAGCGAGGTCAACTGAGAAACTCAAGAGACTGTATCTGCTTTGTGTTTTAGTTATTTGCACTGTATATACTTGCACCAACTTGCTTCCTGAGTATACCTGCTTTGAGTTCTTCACCTACACCAAGACCTGTCTGCCTGTCCCCCCCCCCCCAAGAGGGAGGACCACCTTGCCAGGTGAACACCCCTTGCTGGCCACTGCATGCCACTCTGCTAACCGTTTACACCAACAAAATGATTTTCTTGAAGTGCTGGAATTGGAAGTTTGACAGAATGGTAGACACAATCATTCCAAAGTGTCCCCCCACAGGGATGTGAGCCAAGTTAATCTCCCGGTTTTCCAGGGAGCTGAAATGAATTGGACACTGACTAGATGGCAAATGACATAGCACAATTCCAAGGTGGCAGGGGCTATAGTTCAATGGAAAGCCAACTCCTTGAATGAAGAAACCCTTCTTTTCTTTTCTTTTTTAAATTATATATATATATATATATATATATATATATATATATATATATATATATATATATATATATATATATATATATATATATATATATATATATATATATATATATATATATATATATATATATATATATATATATTATTTATTTCAAAAAAGCAAAAAAATACAACTAACAAACATACAGAAAAGAAAAAAAACAATAACAATACAATACAATATTACATCAAACTCATAGAAAATAGCACTTAATAGTAATTAAGCTAGTTATTTACAATAAAAACCACAATATCAATTGCAGGCGCACCCCCCAAAAAAGGACTCAGACACCGGTATAAGTGGATAACGGCATTGGGCCACATTTATTGATTCATGCCCTAGTCCGAATTATAAATTTCAATTGGTACTCAGCCAATTATAATTCTTAAGGCAAGCAGGCCGCAGTAACACTGGTAAGGTTCCTCCCAAAATTGCCAACGGCAATTGGCTACAATGTATCCATTTGTATCAATTTGTTTGGTAACAACAAACAAATTGTTGACCGTAGTCAATCAACTATCTACTGACCCCACCCTCTGACGTGTATCCGTAAAATCATGTGGTGATGCATGCCATCACCCCATTGCCTGGTTCGTCGTTGACCGGTCAACGTTAACCAACTTGTACCTATCTAGTGTTGGCCAGTCAATTGCGAACCTGCCGGATACCTGTGGGTCATAAATATTTACCTTACCAGTGCTACCCGCCACACGGGGAGGCTTAATAAAGACTCACCGCCCCCCCCGACCGTCAGCTCGGTCAACAGGCCTGCTTGCACATCTTCCAAAAAGAGGTCCATACCTCTGGGCGACAGATGGACCCCATCCCCTGTGTAAAGGTCATAATTTTGGAGACTAATGTTGGGGTGTCGGATGACCCGCCCCAAACCCTTGTCAGCAAAGAACCGGGCCACTGCCCTGTTCACCGAGCGACGAGCGCAGTCAAGGGCCTGGAGGTTGATACCCCCCTGTAAGTGTGACGCGGTATGATGTCCGACCATAGCAGGGTTGTGGCAGGCCACACATAATGCAAATAAGCCAGGTCGCTGCAGATCGTATGTTTTAAGGAAAGGCCAGTGACCTGGCCCAGGTCATTGCCCCCGAGGTGCAGTACCAAGACATCAGGCGGTTCAGCATCCCTGATGGAGAAAAGGAATGGCAACAGTTCCTGCCATAACATTCTGCGCTTACCATACCACCTTATACATGCGGATGCACGTAGTCCAAGCTGGGGTCCCCACTCTGTCGCCGCAGCGTACTGCGCTGCCCAGTGCACATAGCTGTGGCCCACCAGCCATACTGCCACCGGTGTGCGGCGACACACAGGGTCTGTAAAGTAAAAAGAGACAGGACAGTGACTTATCTGGTACTCACACTTGAAGAGGGCGAACATATAATTCAAAACACTTCGATCCCCACCTCCCCATATGGCGTATATCAGCCTCAGAGTACCCAAATGCGGCTGCAGTTGAAGGAGCTCCTATTCTAAAAGAATGGGTGCCGTAATGAGCTCCAGGGAGGCCAACACTGGACAGCGCCTTACCGGTCACCTTCCAAAATTGAAATTTAGTAAGGGGAGACCCATCTTGGTGGCAGAAAAACGGGCCAGGTGCTTGCCACGCATTGCAATGAACTCTTGTAGGGCACCAACCGGACAGATGTCTGCAATGGAACATCGTAGCAGTCTAACACCACTGCCTACACCGTGCTGATCGACCTTCGAGGAACGTATCCTCAACTGAGCCCACTCATTAGAGACATAGGCATCTTTGAGTTCCAGTGCCCTACATGCCGCATCCGCCTTAGACAGTAGCACCAGCTCACTGATGCGGAGCGCTCCAAAAAAGGCCACCGTGGTAGCCGCATGAAACAGAGCCTTTTTACTTTTATCTCCCATGTCAGTTTGTCATTCAATGCTAAACTCCACATTTCCTGCCTCATACCTGTCAAAACACAGGTCATGCCAGCCTCGTGCAAGGTGGGTAAGAAATAGGGTGGCGAGTGTCCAGGCGACATCCACGTTCCCGTGTCCACCCCTCCAAAACATGTCGTATACGGAAATCGTTCGTGCTGTCAGCAGAACCCCTCACTTTGGCCATGAATGCCAGTGCTGACAGCCTGGATGCTATGGTGCGGGGAGCTAGACCCTGACTATGTAGGTAGACCATAAATTGGAGGAGGTGTGCAACCGGAATGGGCCATGCCTCGGGCAACCGGAGGTGCTCACAGAATATTCTAAATTGACTGAATGCATGGTGATACGTCTTACGCGTGCGAGGGGCCAACGACATGCCGATCGCCCGGTTCACCTCTCCTTGCCAAACGTCCAAATCTCGTCCGGAAGTGGCGAGGGTAACCCCACTGCGTCTGGAGCCAAGGTGCGGAACCGGGGGATCTGCAGGCGGGACAAAGCATCAGCAATATCGTTATTAATGCCTGGTACATGTCTGGCCCTGAAAAGCACATTGAGGCGTAGGCAACGCAACACAAACTGCCTAACTAAATCCATGACCCTGGGTGATTTAGATGTCTGGGAATTGACAATGTGCACCACCGCAGCATTGTCACACCAGAAATGAACCACGGAATTGGCCCACTCCTCGCCCCATAGCATCAAAGCTCCCAGTATCGGGAAGAACTCCAGGAATGTCAGATCACGTAGACGATCAGTGCCCCGCCATGCTGGAGGCCATTGGCCATAGGCCCACCTCCCTTCAAAGTAAATCCCATATCCGAGGGACCCTGAGGCATCCGACTGAACCTGGAACCTAGGGGAAACCAAAAGGTCAGACCTCCAAAATGACACCCCATTGAAGTCCCTCAGAAATTTAAGCCAAACCAACATGTCAGCCCTCATGCCCCTGTTCAGTCGGACCCTGTGATAGCGCCTGGATAGGCCTGTCATGGCGTCGCATAAGCGTCGAGCAAAAGCTCTGCCGGGCGCGACCACCCTGCAAGCGAAGTTAAGGTGACCATGTAAAACTTGGAGCTCAGGAAGTGACACCTTGCGTTTGGCCAGTAAGGCCAAAATCAACGCAGTGATCCGGGTAACCTTATCCATGGGTAACCTGGATGCCTGCGAGACCGTGTCAATTTCTATACCCAGAAATGTGAGCTTAGTTGATGGGCCCTCGGTCTTTTCGGGCGCTAAAGGGACACCCAGTTCCTGCATTAGCATCTGAAATGTATCGAGGAGACGCGTACACGTGTCCCAGCCCCGTTCACCCCCGAACAAGAAATCATCGAGGTAATGGGCTACAGACCGGGACCCAGACCTGCAAACAAAGGCCCACTGTAGGAAAGTGCTAAAACGTTCAAATGCTGAACAGGAAATAGAGCAGCCAAAAGGCATGGCTTTATCAAAATAAAATTTTCCTTGGAATTTGAAACCCAGCAACTCAAAATCACCAGGGTGCACAGGTAATAAACGGAATGCCAACTTAATGTTGCATTTTGCCAGGAGTGCGCCCGGGCCACAAGAGCGCACCATGCGCAGGGCCTGGTCAAATGATGTGTACCTGACCGAACAAAGGGCATCAGAAATGGCATCATTGACCGAATGGCCCGCCGGGTATGACAGGTGGTGAATCAAACGAAACTCCCCAGGGGTCTTTTTGGGCACCAACCCTAAAGGGGAAACCTTGAGATTGGTAAAGGGGGGCCTGGGAAAGGGGCCAGCCACCCTACCTGCCTTAACCTCCTTAGCAATACTAAGGGCGGCAACCTCCTCCCTACCCCTCAGGGAAAGTAGATTAGGGGCATCTTGTGGGCCCCGCACCCCTGTGAATGGTATGCGAAAGCCCCGCTGGAAACCTTCTAGTAGGTACCTAGCATCCTCCCTCCTTGGGTAAGGTGAGAGCCATCGCTCCAACATAGCTATGTTAACCGGGGAGGGGGCCTTTTGAGTGACCAGTTCCATCAGCGGCAGGTTTGCCCGCTCCTTGTCCACCTCTACCTCTGCCCCGTTGCCCACCTGCTCGCGGACACGCAGCGGCGGCGTGGGGGCCAGCGCAAGAGGGACACTCGTGTTTGTATCTGCATTGTTTCCTGTTGCAAACACCATTGGCCGAGAAGCTCCAACACAGCAGGCGGGCTGGAACCCCCTGCCCCGCCAGCTGGCGGGGGGTCTGCGTTGGAGCAGCTCGCTGGACCGCATGTCCACAATGGTACCTCTCCCCAGGCGCCGGGCACGTGGGAGTCATATATAGAAGCCACAGCTTCTGACAGGGCTCATCCCACCTCATCTCCGAGTGTAAGGGCACTCTCATTCGGAATTCCTCGTCGTAAGCCAACCACGAGGGGCCAGGAAAATCCACCATTGCCCTGTAAATGTTGTCCAAATACTGGACCATAGGGATGGCCAGGTCAGGCCGCGCCCTGAGGTACACCGCCATATAAATGAGATATGCGGGTAACCAGTTGGCCCATGTGCGTGGTGGCCTGCGACGGCGGGACAGCTCCTTGTCCTTCTCATCCTGCCCCTCTTTCTCCTCCTTGGTGGGTTCCCTGTTCAATAGGGAGAAGATATCCATGTACGCCCCCCGCCAAATCTTTTCCCTCGTGGCCTGGGCCAAATGATCCCCGAGGGGCAAGGAATACCCGACTGTCAGGAGCGCCGACACCGGCACAGTGTTGGCACGGGGTATCGGGACCGCCCCTGCGACACCCGGTGCAGCCCCGGGGGCAGAAACCCCCACCCACCCAATGTTGCAGCAGCATGCGACCAAGCTGCACCCGGGTAGGCCGGGAACTGATGCCCCCCCGCCCCGACATTACGAGGCCAGGGCCACTGGAACCCATCCCCAGAGGTGGAGTGTGATGTGGGCACATTAGCTTGAACCTGATACTCACTGGGTGCACCCCGGTGAGCTGCCCCCACCGGGGGTTCCGGCCCACGGCGGGCGTCGGAGCTCGCGACCAAAATCGAGCTCTGAGGACACATCCATCCACTACCCGTCGGTAGCGCCTGAGGCACGGGGAGTTGCGAGGCTGCGACGGGCCCAGGCCTGCGCGCCTCCAGCAACTCGACCCGATTGGCAGCCTGTTGTAGTGTTGCAGCTGCCACGTTAGTAGGCTGGCAGGAGGGGGCCCCAGATGGCAAGGCAGTCCCCCCCAATGAGGTTACTGGTGATCCCCAGGGATGCCTCTAGCGCTGCCACGCGGGCCAATAAGGCATCCACCGTCGCAGATCCCCCTGTGTAAATGGGGGCAGGTGGGCCAGACGGCCCACCGGGCAACAGCCCAGATCCCCCAACCTAAGAGCCCGGCCCCAAGTAGGGCCATGCCCAAAACTCCGGCCCCTGAGGGGCCGGGAGTGAGCCTTGCTGTGCAGCCGCACCAGGCCCTCCCCCTTGGTCGAAGCCCATGGCCGGTAATTGCGGGCTGGGGGCCGAAGCCCCAGTAGGGCCAGTCTGGGGCTGAAGGGCCACGGGCCACGGCCTAAGCTGCCCCATCCCACCGGTCCCGGTGGGAGCCTGCGGTTGGAGGTCCTGTTGAGGGAGCGCAGTCGCGGTCCTCCGATCCGACTGCTGCTGCCCCCTGCGCAGGCGAGCCTGCTTCGCCATAGCCTTCTTTCTGGGAGGCATAAAATTGAAGAACGATCCCTATCCAGGGATCAAAAGTTCGCTAGCTGGGAAGCCGAAAATCAAGCAGCCAAGACCGCTAAGGGGCTGCAGCCACCGAAAAGGCTTCCCTCCAAAGTCGAAGAGCGACGGAGAAAAAACTTCTCCTCTCCGTCGCTTTCACAAAATGGCAGCTCGGCTGCCTCGTGGCCACCCCTTTTATAGAGGGGTGGCCACGCCCCCTAACTACCCGGATGTCTGAGTCCGGGTGGGGGGCCCCCGCAAAGAGCGCGGCAGCCATTTTGGCGCCACGCTTGCAGTACCCACATTATAGGTTATTACTATAACCATAACAATCATAAAAGCTTTCAGTGCTACAACTGTTTTTTATTTCTTTACAAAATTACACAACACCCAGTGAATATTTACAATGCCCGGAGAGTTTAGTATCTATATCATCTCCAAAAACCACTTTGAGATGGTACAGGTCCAAAACTGTCCCTTGCCATAAGAGAATGATCCACAAACGGCTTCCAAATACTCCAAAACCTATTTTCTTTTAATTTATCCCTTTTTACTTTTATCTCCCATGTCAGTTTGTCATTCAATGCTAAACTCCACATTTCCTTATACCACTCTCCTTCTTTTCTGCCATGCTTGTGTCTGCAATGTCATCCAGTGAGACATTTTTGAGTAGTCACGGGTCTCATTCTTTGGCCCATAAAAGGAGATTCGAAGTCTCATTGTGAACAGTTTGCATGACACTTTGCAGGAAAAATTGTTCAGATCTGATTAGAACTGGAAGCTGAAGTGGATATAAGTTCAAGTCTTGGACCATAATAAATATTGATTAGATATGAATGTCAAGTTCAGAGTTTGGATGTGCTTTTGCATTCATCTGTCTATAGATGTCCAAGTCTCCAAGCTGTAGGTGAACACATTTTGATTTAAACAGGCCTTTTGGTAAATGCTTTGTATTGGGTGTTTCTTTTGTTTTTGTTGAGTGGTTTCTAAGTGGTTTACATTGGTTTTGAAGGATTTGAAACATTATTAATTATCATTAACTCTATTTGTTTTAGTCTGTTGATTTATTTAATACCATTTTAATATTGTGTTTTCTTGAACTATTTTAATTGGTCTACTTTAAGCTACCTTGAGTCCTGGGGAAAAAGAAAGGTGAATAATAAAATAAATAAGTAAACATTTATCATCACATTGAGATGATGTGTCAGTATGTCTCAAATTCTTACAATGGATTGTGGCTGATAATTATTTAACTGGATGACATATGAGCTCCTTAAAGCTCAAGGTATTCATAGTATGTAATGCTAGGCCTTGGTTTAATTTTATACGGATAAGCCAGAATGAATGGTGGCAAGACAACCAGAGAAAAAGGTTGATTTTATCTTTAAAAATGGTGAAAGTCTCCCAGATTATTTTCCCTCTCAAGGGTATTTGCATTACCTTCCTGCTATTTATACTTGTATCATAAAATTGGTTTTATATGCTCTGTTCATTGCCTCAATGATATGAGTAGTCAGAATCCCAGATGACAGAAACATGATCTTTTGGTTGATAGCTCTAGTTCATACAGAAGGAGCATCTGGTTGACCCATGGGTGCTAGTCTTAAAAAAAAAGGCCATTTGTTTCTTCCAGCCTTTAAATACATGCCTTAAATTTAATTTGTGATTAATATGAATATTACAGATCTTTAAAATATTAGTTAATCATGTTTTAGAGTTTGGGGTTTAATTCTGTTTGCTCTTTGATTTTACAGCTATTTTTTCATTGGGCCATGTATTGGGTGATGGCTCCGAGATCTCGGATACGAGTTGCAATCAACAACACTGCTAATCTATAGCTATTGTTCACCAGCTGTTGATGGATAAGATCTAACCTAAACACAGTTTTATTAAGTAGATCCAACATATATTGAAGGTTGTACCGAGGAATACACACACATTTTTATTAATCAAATCCTCTAGAGATGCTGATAATGGACAATATTTGCAGTAATGTAATTAGGAGGCTTAACAGTTGCCTTTCTAGTAAAAGTAGAGTTCAGAATGGTTTCAGTTATTGTAGCCTTGGGTTGGTATAGAGGAAGGACCGTCTCAAAAATCAGCATCTGGAGGCAAAGGAAAATTAAAGCCAGGCTGGGATTGCCACCCTCTTGACCTATACAGAAAATCCTGACAGATTCTGGTGTTTCATTTTCTGTGCATTGAAGGGCTCTGGGTTACCATTCATTCTTGTGTAAGACAGTATGCAATAAAACTGCTTGCAGGCTTCCATACAAGGTCTTTGGGAATTCATTCCTGCTTCTCAACAATAATCTTTACCAGTAGAAGTTTCTGAAAGGAGTTTCTTAGGAGTCAGAGGCTGTATCCAGAGGAGAAGTTAATGCTGACAGTTATATTCTGTTTGATTGCATTGGGATTGGCTGTGAGCTCTTTGATTACAACTTTTCACTTTCCCATTGTCACAAAATGAAAAACAGTGATTGAAGGTTTTCCATTTTGCTCAGTACTCTTTCTTTTTATTTGAAAGGGAGCCATAACTTGTTTTAAAAAGTGGAATAGGAGCAAGGAAAATAAAGCTGGAAAGAAATCAGAGTTTGTTTCAGAGAGAAGGGTCCAGAGTGGACACCATTTTCCTACTTGTGCTCTCTTTTCCCTGTATCATTTAGAAAAAATCAACTCCCTTTCAAAGCAATGGGGTATCACCTTTGGCTCATTCACACCAGGTAGGAAAGTACTTTTGGCAAACACTGAAGGGACCTAGTGTGGATTCCTTGGGCCTGCCTTTTGAAAGGACCCACTAAGACCAGCCGAAGACCTTTTTCTGCCTAAAGTGAAGAACAAGACAGTGCCCATCTTCCATTTGATATATCAAATGACATATGATATGAGGGCAGCAGGCAAACTTGATCTCTAATGGACAGCCAATAAAACAGAATGGCCAGCTGCTCTCCATAACTACCTCTTCTAAAGTACCCAAGTCCTGTCAGATGAGGTGCTTCATCTCAGAAGATGCTACATTGTTTAAGCAGCATAATTCTTCTGATTTTTGTTGCTGAGCTGTTGTACTAGCAAATGATTGCCAGGTTTGCTTCTTCATGACCAATTACAAAACAAAGTCAGCTAATCTGCAAATGGTGAGAGATGAGAAATGTTTATGGTGTGATGACCACCCAACAACTTTTAATACTTAATTGATTTCTGCGTCCAACATTGCAGGCGCACCCCCCAATAAAGGACTCAGACACTGGTAAAAGTGGATAACGGCATTGGGCCACATTTATTGATTCATGCCCTAGTCTGAATTATCAATTTCTATTGGTATTCAACCAATTATAATTCTTAAGGCAAGCAGGCCGAAGTAACACTGGTAAGGTTCCACCCAAAATTGCCAACGGCAATTGGTTACAATGTATCCATTTGTATCAATTTCTTTGTTGACAACAAACAAATTGTTGACCGTAGTCAATAATCTAACTACTGACCCCACCCTCTGGCGCGTATCCGTAAAATAACGGGGTGATGCATGCTGCCTAGCTCGTGCCATCACCCCATTGCATGGTTCATCGTTGACCGGACAACGTTAACCAACTTGTGCCTGTCTAGTGTTGTCCAGTCAATTGCGAACCTGCCGGATACCTGTGGGTCATAAATGTTTACCTTACCAGTGCTACCCGCCCATGTGACCAAAGTCAACAGCAGATCGAGAAACCCCTATGTCAAACCATAGCAACAGTGTGGGATGGGCAAAAAAGCCAGGACCCGAAAGCCAATTGTAGGTCCCAGCCAAAAATTCCCACCCGGCCCCGAAGCGACCAAAATATCACACTGTTAACTAGGGAGGGGGTGGAGGGGAAAAACTTCTCCTCTCCGTCGCTTCGCAAAAATGGCAGCGCGGCTGCCTCGTGGCCACCCCTTTTAAAGGGTGCTGGCCACGCCCCCTAACTACCCAGATGTCCAAGTCCGGTGGGGGCCCCGCAAAGAGCATGGCGGCCATTTTGGTGCCACGCTTGCATTGCAGGCGCACCCGCAATAAAGGACTCAGACACTGGTAAAAGTGGATGACGGCATTGGGCCACATTTATTGATTCATGCCCTAGTCCGAATTATAAATTTCTATTGGTATTCAACCAATTATAATTCTTAAGGCAAGCAGGCCGAAGTAACACTGGTAAGGTTCCACCCAAAATTGCCTACGGCAATTGGTTACAATGTATCCATTTGTATCAATTTCTTTGTTGACAACAAACAAATTGTTGACCGTAGTCAATAATCTAACTACTGACCCCACCCTCTGACGCGTATCCGTAAAATAACGGGGTGATGCATGCTGCCTAGCTCGTGCCATCACCCCATTGCCTGGTTCATCGTTGACCGGACAACGTTAGCCAACTTGTGCCTGTCTAGTGTAGTCCAGTCAATTGCGAACCTGCCGGATACCTGTGGGTCATAAATGTTTACCTTACCAGTGCTACCCGCCACACGGGGAGGCTTCAATAAAGGCTCACCGCCCCCCCCCCCCAGACCGTCAGCTCGGTCAACAGGCCTGCTCGCCAATCTCCCAACAAGAGGTCCATACCTCCGGGCGACAGATGGACCCCATCCCCTGTGTAAAGCTCATAATTTTGGAGACTGATGGCGGGGTGTCGTATGACGTGCCCCCAACCCTTGTCCAGAAAGAACCGGGCAATAGCCCTGTTCACCGAGCGCCGAGCCCGATCAAGGGCCTGGAGGTTAAACCCTCCCCTGTAAGCGTGCCGCGGTATCATGTCCGACCAAAGTAGGGTTGTGGCATGCCACACATAATGCAAGTAGGCCAGGTCACCGCAAATCGCATGCTTCAGCGATAGGCCCGTGACCTGTCCCAAATCATTACCCCCGAGGTGTATAATCAGGACATCAGGCGGGTCAGCATCCCTGATGGAGAAAAGCAATGGCAACAGTTCCCGCCATAACATTTCGCGCTTACCGTACCACCTGAGACTTGCGGACGCACCCAGTCCCAGTCGGGGTCCCCACTCTGTCGCCGCAGCAAACTGCGCTGCCCTGTGCACATAGTTGTGGCCCACCAGCCATACTGTCACCGGTGTAAGACGACACCCAGGGTCTGTCAAGGAAAAAAGGAAACAGGGCAGTGACTTAACTGGTACTCACTGTTGAAGAGGGCGAACATACAACTGAAAACATCGTGATCCCCACCGTCCCATGTTGCATATTTCAGCCCCAGAGTACCCAAACGCCACTGCGGTGGAAACCGCCCCTATCCTGAATGAATGGGTGCCGTAACGAGCCCCAGGGAGGCCAACACTGGCTAGTGCCTTACCGGTCACCTTCCAAAATTGAAATTTAGTAAGGGGAGACCCATCTTGGTGACAGAAAAACGGGCCAGGGTGCGTACCACGTAGTGCAAGGAACTCCTGTAGGGCACCAACCGGACAGATGTCAGCCATGGAACATCGTAGCAGTCTTACACCACTGCCTACACCGTGCTGATCAACCTTGGAGGAGCGTATCCTCAGCTGAGCCCAATCATTGGAAACATAGACATCTTCGAGTTCCAGTGCCCTACGACTCGCATCCGCCTTAGACAGTAGCACCAGCTCACTGATGCGGAGCGCCCCAAAAAAGGCCACCGTAGTAGCCGCGTGAAACAGGGTTGCCTCATACCTGTCGAAACACAGGTCATGCCAACCCCGTGCAAGGTGGGTAAGTACCCCTGGAGAAATAGGGTGGCGGTCGTCCGGGCTGCGCCCACGTTCCCGCACCCACCCTTCCAAAACATGTCGTATGCGAAAATCATTTGTGCTGTCAGCAAAACCACCCACCTTGGCCATGAATGCCAGCGCTGACAGCCTGGATGCTATGGTGCGGGGGGCTAAGCCCTGGGCATGTAAGTAAACCATAAATTGGAGGACGTGAGCCACTGGGATGGGCCAACATTCAGGCAGCCGTGATTGGGCACAAAAGGCCCTGAATGAACTGAATGCATGGTTATACGCCTTACGCGTGCGGGGGGCGAGCGACATGCCGATCGCCCGGTTCACCTCTCCTTGCCAAGCGTCCATATCTCGTCCGGGAGCGGCGAGGGAAATTCCTCTGCGTCCGGGGCCAAGGCACGGAACCGGGGGATCTGCAGGCGGGACAAAGCGTCAGCAATATCATTATTAATACCTGGAACATGTCTGGCCCTAAAAAGCACATTGAGGCATAGGCTGCGCAACACAAACTGGCGAACCAGTTCCATAACCCTGGGAGATTTTGACGTCTGTGAGTTGACAATGTGGACAACTGCCGCATTGTCACACCAGAAATGGACGACCGAATTGGCCCACTCCTCGCCCCATAGCATCAAAGCCCCCAGAAGGGGGGAAAATTCCAGATACGTAAGATCGCGCAAACGATCCGTGCCCCACCAAGCTGGCGGCCATCTGCCGTAGACCCACTTCCCTTCGAAGTAAATCCCATAACCCAGGGACCCTGATGCATCCGACTGAACCTGAAAACGAGGGGAAACCAAAAGGTCGGACCTCCAAAATGACACCCCGTTGAATTCCCTCAGGAACTGAAGCCAGATGAGCATATCAGCCCTCATGCCCTTGTTCAGTCGGACCCTGTGGGGCAAATGCTCTGCCAGGTGCGACGACCCTACAAGCGAAATTGAGGTGACCATGTAACACCTGGAGCTCCCGAAGGGACACCTTGCGTTTTGCCAGCAAGTCCAAAATGAAGTGCAACGATCCGGGAAACCTTATCAACAGGTAACCTGGATGCTTGCACAACCGTGTCAATCTCAACCCCCAGGAATGTGAGCTTGGTTGAAGGGCCCTCGGTCTTTTCGGGCGCTAAAGGGACACTGAGTTCCTTCATTAGCGTCTGAAATGTATTTAGGAGACGCGTGCATGTGTCCCAGCCCCGCTCACCCCCGAATAAGAAATCGTCGAGGTAGTGGGCTACAGACCGGGATCCTGACCTGCGAACAAAGGCCCATTGCAGGAAGGTGCTGAAGCGCTCAAATGCCGAGCATGAAATGGAGCAGCCAAAAGGCATGGCTTTGTCGAAATAAAATTCACCCCGGAACTTGAAACCCAGCAACTCAAGTCGCCCGGGTGCACTGGCAGGAGACGGAACGCTGACTTAATGTCACACTTAGCCAGTAGTGCACCCGGGCCACATGAGCGCACCATGCGCAGGGCCTGGTCAAAAGATGTATACCTGACCGAACAAAGGTCGTCAGGGATAGCATCATTGACCAAATGGCCAGCCGGGTAAGACAAGTGGTGTATCAAACGGAACTCCCCCGGTGACTTCTTGGGCACTAACCCCAATGGGGAAACCTTGAGATTGGGAAATGGTGGGACAGGGAAAGGGCCAGCGACCCTGCCAGCAGCAACCTCCTTAGCAATGCTCATGGCAGCCACCTCCTCCCTTCCCCTGAGTGATAACAGGTTGGGTACATCCTGAGGGGACCTAACCCCTGTGAAAGGAATGTGAAACCCCTGCTGAAAACCCTCAAGCAGGTAAGCTGCGTCTGCCCTCCTCGGGTACATCGTGAGCCAACGCTCCAACATGTCCACATTAATTGGGGAGGGGGCCTTTTGCTTGACCAGTTCCCTCTGCGGCAGTTCTGCCCGCTCCCTGTCCACCTCTACCTCTGCCCCGCAGTCCGCCTGCCGTAGGACACGCGGAGGCGGCATGGGGGCCAGCACAAGAGGGACATTCGTGCCTGTATCGGCACTGCTTCCTGTTGCACGCACCATTGGCCGAGAAGCTCCAACACAGCAGGTGGGCTGGAACCCCCTGCCCCGCCACCTGGCGGGGTGCCTGGGCTGGAGCAGCTCGCTGGACCGCATGTCCACAATGGTACCTCTCCCCTGGCGCCGGGCGTGTGGGGGTCATGTACAGAAGCCACAGCTTCTGGCAGGTCTCATCCCACCTCATCTCTGGGTGTAGGGGCACTCTCATACGGAATTCCTCGTCGTAAGCCAACCACGACGGGCCAGGGAAATCGACCATCGCCCGGTATATGTTGTCCAAATACTGGACCATCGGGATTGCCAGGTCAGGCCGGGCCCTGAGGTACACCGCCATGTATATAAGGTACGCGGGTAACCAGTTGGCCCACGTGCGTGGTGGCTTACGTCGACGAGACTGCTCCTTGTCCTTCTCGTCCTGCCCCTCCCTCTCCTCTTTGGTGGGTTCTCTATTCAAGAGGGAGAAAATGTCCACATACTCCCCCTGCCAGATCTTTTCCTTGGTGGCCTGGGCCAGATGATCCCCGAGGGGCAATGAATAACCTGCTGTTGGCAAGGCCGACACCGGAACATTGACAGTGCTGGGCACCATGAAAGGAGCCTGGACCAGCCCCGCCACCCCCAGTAAGTTCCCTGCAGGACAGGGTACCCCACCCCAAGAGGGGGCTTGGAGTGTTGGAACTGTCCCCTGCTGGGCCGGCGGCGGCTGACCCGCCATCCCAGCCAGGCAAGGCCACGGCCATTGTAAACCTCCCCCCATTGTGGGTTGTGGTGTGGGTGCACTAGCTTGGACCATATACTCACAAGTTGCACCCCCATGGGCCGCCCCCACCGGGGGTTCCGGCCCACTGCGGGCGTCGGAGCTCGCGACCGCAACCGAGCTCGTAGATGGGGCCTGACCACTACCTGCTGGCGGCATCTGCTGCGTGGGGAGCTGCGAGGCCGCGGCCGGCGCCGACCTACTTGTCTCAGGCAGCTCAACCCTGTTGGCCGCCTGACAAAGACCGGCAGGCACTGAGTTGACCTGTAAACCAAAAGGTGCCCCGGATGGATTAACTACCCTTAAAGATGCCTCCAGGGCCTCTACGCGGGCCAGTAGGGCATCAACGTTTACATAGCCCCCAACGCTGATGGGGGCAAAGGGCCGGCCGGCCCACTGGTCGCTGGCGCCGGGCCAGGTCTCTGGACCCCGGGGCCCGAATATGGCCATGCCCCAACCACCGGCCCCGGAGGGGCCGGGGGCATGCCCTGCCAGGGAAGGGAACCCAGCCAACCCCCTTGGTTAAAGCCCACCGCTGGAAGCTGCATGCCAAGGCCCGAAGGCCCAGCTTGGCTCTGCGCCAGGCCCGGGCCGATGGCCGCTAATTGCGGGCCGGGGGCCGCATCCCCTGCAGGGCCGGTCTGAGGCTTCCCAGCCTCGGGCCAGGGAGCAATCGACCCCATCCCGCCGGTCCTGGTGGGCGCCCACGGAAAGGGGGCCTGCTGAGGGGGCGCAGTCGCGGTCCTCCGACCCGGCTGGCGCCTCCGTGAAGGGCGAACCGCGTTCGCCATCGCCTTCTTTTTTGAAGGCATTGCCGCAATTCGTTGGGAAGCCGAAGAAAAAGAGCAAGAAACCGCTGCCCAAAAAAGGCTTCCCGGCTAAAGGGAAGAGCGACGGAGCGAATGGGGAAAAACTTCTCCTCTCCGTCGCTTCGCAAAAATGGCAGCGCGGCTGCCTTGTGGCCACCCCTTTTAAAGGGTGCTGGCCATGCCCCCTAACTACCCGGATGTCCAAGTCCGGTGGGGGGGGGGGGCGCAAAGAGCGCGGTCGCCATTTTGGCGCCGCGCTTGCAATGTACTGCCTGCAATTTCTAGCTTGATCCTCTAGTAACGAGAAGGTGAGCCCCATGGCCCTGTGATTTATTTAAAGTGACACACAAAAAGAGCTGTGTCTGTTCCTTTCTTCTCCAGAGAAGCCAAGCAAGGGGAAAGATGACAACAAAATGTCGAAAGCGAGTGAGTGGAGATAGATCTGGCTTATGCTTTGTGAACAAAATAGGTAGGACTTTAGGACAGTAAATTTCACAAGACCCCAAATTCATCTTGATCAGAAATCCCAGTATTAATGGCTGCTTCCAAGGACAACAAAGTAATATGTGAATGTAAAAACAAAAGGTTGTTTCTAGCCCAGAGGCTTTGCTTGTTTCAATAATGATTAATTGAATAAGATCTTCTCGATAACTTTGCCGGAAGACAAACAAATATAAAAGTGACCCACAAATATCCTTCTCTAAGTCTAAAGAGAGCCCTTCTCTGCAAAGTTTATTTTGGATGCAAATATACATTCTGATGGCAGATTCACTTGCTTGAAATAATTTGGAGTTTAGTTCCTTAATGTTCATATGTATTTTATTTTATTTTACTTAAGCCACGTTTAGACTTATTTTTACTTTTCAAAGTGCTGGTTAGTTAAGGGGATGGTTTGAGGGGAACCTGTGCTACTGCCCTCTCATGCTTTTCCCCTGGTGCTGTTGTGGGCCCCCCTCTACTTTATAGCAATACCAAATACACTTATACAGTATAATGCCCTATAGCACTTAGTGGACTCTCTGGGCGGTTTACAAGGTAATTAGCATTTTGCCCTCAGCATGCTGGGTATTCATTTTACCAACCTCGGAAGGATTGAGCCCTCTCAGGGTCAAATTCACATTGTCAGCAGTTTTAACCACTGCAACACCAGAGCTCTTATACTCTGTTAAGAACAAACGTATTCCAAAAATCTACATTCAAACTGTTGACAAATATGTATTTGCAGTATGTGTAAGTTAAGTGATGCAGGGAACTCTATGGTAATATAAATCAGCATACTTAGGGACTCCCAGGAGCTGGAAAAAAGAGTGGGTGGGGGGGAAGGATTGGGCTCCAGAAATAGCTATGGATAGCCACCGGTGGCACCTCATCCACAGTAACCATCCTTGACAGAAAAGCATTTGAGATACACTAATTCTTATATTTGATTCCTGGATTGGTTCCTGGATTGTTCTTTGCCGTGGCCACTTCTCTTTTGGTAACAGCTCATGTGTCTCTGAAACAGTTCCTCCGACCTTAATGGGAATGTTTTGTAATTTAAGGCTGTTTTGTCTAAAAAGATTTTACAGAAAGCCCCATTAAACTGACGGGGACTTTGCTTGGAGTTGTACTACTATGGCAAAGGTGGCAGAGCTTATGGTTCATCAAGCCAAACAATTACAAGAGCAACAAATCATAGTATGTTGACCACATGTCCTCCTTTGCAGAGGACTGTCCTCTCCCTGGAGGTCTGGCAAGCTCAAGTTATGTCAGTAACAGTAAAAAAAGCATAAAAAGGAAATACAGAGCTCTGAAATGTAGGGCTGCATTTAAAACTAGATACCAAATGGAATAGATACCCCATTTACTGGGTCAAGGTCTTCCTCAGTACAATGTGATACACTGTATTTTTATTTAAATTATAGCAATTATTTCTACATCTTGCATCTATACATGACAATTACCATATGCATATCCATGTCCTCTTTTGTTCTCTTTTTATGAAGCATTTCCTCGTGTGGCAATGCATGAATGGCCACTCTATACATATGGTGGCCACCAGAATCTCAGGGAGTTTGCCAAGCATCTGGCAAGGCACAATGCATGGCTGATGGAATGCTCTTGCATTGATTCTCTGAGCTACAGATTGTTCCGTCATTTGTTATTCCTTTATTATCCATCCGTACTTTCTCTTTCCTCTTCTCTTCCTTCCTTTTGATATCTCATTATTTCATCTGCTCCTGGCATGATTCTACAGAGGGCACAACATGACTGTCATTTTCAGTGACCCCAAAACACAGCAGCCAGTAGCAAGATATGCAGTGATTATTATTCTCGCAGATGTATTTATAAAGAGCAAGATTTCTGTCTCTCTCTGGTGTATTATTTTCTCAGCTGGTGCATCATACATTTTACAAAAGATGTGTATGTGGGGAAAATACCCTTATCTCATGAGGGATTGCTTAGGGGCAACAGTATATTATTTTAAGGAAAGACAGTTAATTTGCACTGCCAATGTGAATCAAATCTTATGAAGAATTCAGAAGTTACTTCCTGGCTCCAGGTGTTTTTGCCAAATAATTTACTCTCATTGCTTGACTTACTACTCTTTGTCTATGCCAGTGTTTCCCAAACTTTTTGAATTTCAATTCTCAGAAGCCTAAATCTATTCCCCAAAGCACTGGTCAGCCAGTGTACTGACTTAGGCTTCTGGGAACTGAAGTCCTTCATGGGGCGTGTGCCCCACTTTGGGAACCACTGGTCTACGCAATGAACTAACACTCTCCACACCCAACCCTTTGCAATAAATTTCTGTTGCCAATTCTGTGGATTACATATGGCTGTTGTTGTGCAGCAGTTGAGCAAGTAGCAAGGAAGGCCCCCCTGGAGCACTGACAGAGAGTGAGAAAAAGCTGGAACACAGAGCTGCATGGGTCATATCACCAGTCCCTCTCAAATACTAAGGAGGCCACTATTCTGTCTCCAGAACTGATGTAAGACTCTGTTGCCAACCTGGTTGAGTTCTATACATGGCAAGGTGGCAGGAGGGGATGGTCAAGTCTGTACACAATGGCATGAAGATATGAAGGGAAATTATTATTATTATATTTCTTATATTTAAACTTATATACTGCTTTCCTTTATCAACGACAAACTCAAAGCGGTTAACAACATAGTCATGAAACAACAAAGCAACTATAAGTACAAGTTTAAGTAAATACACAATCATCAAATATCACAGAATAAAAAAAATATTAAAAAATATACACTATAGCATAAAAATTACAATATAAAAAGTAACAGGTTCGCAAGAAAACAGTCACAAACAAGATCCCCGTGATCTCATGAGGCAGGTGCGCCTTTTCAAACCCTCTGAGTGAGGCAGGGTTTGGAGGAGGAGGGGCGCAATCTGCCTCTCGTCCTGGTCGGTGTCATGGACTCTGGGGGAGGCGGGGAGTTCCAGCAGCAGCAGCGGGCAGCAACAGATTCGGGTGCGCCTTTTCAAACCCTCCAAGCAAGGCAAGGCTTGGAGGGGGAGGGGCACACACCTGCCTCTCGTCCCGGTCAGTGTCATGGATTCTGGGGTAAGCAGAGAATCCCAGCAGCAGCAGCCCTTAGGGGTTGGTGTCCAATTGAAAAATTACACTGACATAGTGCTGTTAGCATAAAGTCCAAACTATATCCATAAAATAACTGAAGATTAATGAAATAAGTATCTCTGATATAGTTTGGATATAGTTTGGACTTTTTACCTATAGAATATAGCTCTTTATGCTACAATACTATTTCATCTTGAAAGGATTTGAGAGACTCTATCTCACTTTTTTGGTTTATTCTATTTTTGAAGAATTCATGGAAAGAGAAACCTTTTGGTGTTAAAAACTGTTTAATAGATTTCACATTTGCATATTAAAAGATTGGATATTATGACATTTTCTGAAGAAATTGCATTTTCATTATATTGACAATTTATTGATTTTGCCTCAGATGGCTTTCCCTGTTTCCTCTGCATTTTCCGTCTGGCCGGATTTCCCTTCTGTAATCAGAGATGAGCACTGAACTCTAAAGTTGGATACAACTGTCCATTGATTTCTTTTGGGAAATTGTGTATTCCACCCACAGCCGCTGCCCCAATGTGTGTGTGTGTGTGTGTGTGTGTGTGTGTGTGTGTGTGTGTGTGTGCCCAATAGGATTGCTCAGTACGGGGCCCAGAAATTTCTGATGGCGGCCCTGCTTATGCCAAAGGTGATATGCTGGGACTTTTCCGAACTTATTGTTCCTTCTTCAGGAAATCTACATAGAAAAATTACAAAATGATACAGAAATTATTAAAAAATATATGCTACAGGGGCTAAATCTCAACGTACAATAAAACAATTTGTTACAAATCAATTTATGTGGAGTCTCAATGCCTCTAATACATGGCTATATTGCGACATTAATTAATAAAAAGTTACATTGCATGTGGAACTATCGTTTCACATTGAAATAATACATTAATATTTTTTCTAATATCTTTGAAAATTTACCATATGATAGCTTACCACTTTATATTGCAGGAAGAATATTCTTTGTATCGCGTCCTCGCCTCCGCTCAATGAATTAGGTGCATGTGGATGTTAACCCTCAGTATGAAAAAACTTCCTTTATACTGTTTAACCTCTAAACAGGTGTTAATCATTATGAAAATCACTGACTCTCCCAGATATAGCTTGCCAAAACTTACACTGACTGTTTCCAATTCATAAGAAAGATGATAATTCAAGTTCCTGATTTAATCCTTTAGGGTACATAGTATCGAATAAATGAATATAAAAAGCCTCTCATTGTCTAAAGTCTCCTATTTATATCGAACTCGTATTGTTTGGGTCTGACCATTTCCAGCGCAACAAATTTAAAATCACTCTCTGAGTGTGCTTGTTCAAGATAATGATTGACTAATGGTGCCGGATTTCCCTTCTGTAATCAGAGATGAGCACTGAACTCTAAAGTTGGATACAACTGCCCATTGATTTCTTTTGGGAAATTGTGTATTCCACCCGCTGCCACCCCCACCCCCAATGTGAGGAGAGAGAAAAGTGTGTGTGTATGTGTGTGTAGGCCCAATAGGATTGTTCAGTACGGGGCCCAGAAATTTCTGATGGTGTCCCTGCTTATGCCAATGGTGATATGCTCCGAGTGTAACTAATAGGATTCCAGCCATCACGTTTTCCTGGTTCTTGCCATAGACAGCCCTGACAGAAGCAGTGCAGAGCAGATGATTGTCCCAACACTCTCAGGCTTTCAGAAGTTCTCAAGTCACAGTATGGTTCTGAAACAATCCATCAAAATACTATGCCCAAAGAATTAGGCTCCTGTAGGAATGTGGTCATGCTGCTCATTGAATGCTGCTTCATGTAATGCTGCTAAATAAGGAACTGGATATGGCCCCTTATGCCACTAATCTGCTTGTTCTCTGTCAGACACCTAAGAGCATGCAACCTTTTCCCTTCTTTCTTTACTAGAAATGGCAAATCAAATGTTCTTAATATTTGTACTAGGCAGAGAAAGACCAAATCATGGCTTTGAAGTCTTTCTGATACATCTTTCAGATAAAAGCACTTATCTGTGTTTTGTCTGTGAAATTTTGGGATATGATGCTCAAGTGATTGGTCATGTGCCTATGAACACACAGGACTAGTCTATTTCCTGAATGGAGCAGCATTCACATGGAAATGTGCAACCAAGTACCTTCATATTCATTCAAATCTCAACAGCATCTTGTGCTATTGTTTATATAAAAAAAGTGTTCAACTGACCACAGAAGTGGTAAACAGTGTTATGTTTTGGGTGGATTAAACAAGGTTTCAGGTTTTTAATCAAGAATATGACAAATATCCAGACATGTCCAATATTAACTTTTGATCAGCTTGAAGTTTGTGAGAAGTCCATTTGTGTGTGTGTGAAGATGATAAGGAGGAGGGAACAGCAATAGGTACAAAAGTTGGATATCAACACTAGCACCCTAAGTATTATTGCAGCGTTGACCTGCTTCTCTCTATGACACAAGCCAATTATAGCAGGAAGCCCCTTATTAATGATAGTTTTCTAACTTGTTGAAATGAGGAAGCTATACTTAGCAGCTTTTGAAAAAAAGTCAGGCTATTAAGCCACAGTTTGAAATTAGTTTCATACCCTACATTATTTTATGACTTGTAATAATAATGCCCAAGTTCAGAGAATGGTTAATTAGAGACTTATAATCATCCAAATATGGCCATAGCAGACATTGCTTGGAAACAATTTTAGACATTATTAAACACAAAATACAGATATATGGGAGACAGAAAAGCATGTATTATATCAACCATGGAATACAGTTATTCTTTTTTATTCTCTGAAGCCAAGAACTCAACCTCTTGATCATCTACCGCCTTATCTGTTTTCCTACAAAGGAAGCAGTAAATTCCGCAATTTATTGTGGCGGCATTTCAAAGACACAGCAAGTTCGTCATTTCACTCTCCTGCAAATGATCATTCAGAGGACGAAAGACCACAAGAGATATGGTAAGGTTTGCTGTAACAAATAGTGTTCTGGAGTTGAGCATAAATCATGTTTTTAGGCTGAAAAATGTTCAGCAGTGAATTAATACACCATATAACCTGAAGTGGACAGAATGTTGTTGTCGGCACACAGAATATTTTACCATTTGCGTGGTTTCGTGAAACACAGTGATAATGTTTGTCAGCCAGCAATGTGCATCGTACCTGCATCCCAGCTGTACAAAGGATCCCAGGTTTAAGATTTGGGTCCAGTGAAAGAACAAGGTATGGCTAAAGAAGTGCCTGGTGATGCCTTAAATGGAATAGAAGGAAACTGCATAGTACATGCAGATGTGTGTGAACTGATATTCCTGTGGGATCTCCCCACCCCCAGGTGCCTGGAATTTGTAATGTTTTTGAAATCCCCCCTCCCCCCAACAAAGTTTCCTAGTATCTAACCACACAGCTTGATTTGTTTTTATTAGATGGATGGTTGTGTGGTGAATTTCTACTTAGGGTTTAAAGCCCTTTGGAAAAATGTAAGGGGATTGGATACACTGGTCTGTATGGAGTTCAGGACACCAGGGCTTTGATGCTACTTCTTTCATTCCTGACCTCTCCCAGATGTTGGAAAGGGCCTAAAATGGGTGAATCCAGCCAGAGAGCGGCCCCCTCGGCCCCCCACAGCCTAGGTGCCTGGAGCTTGTAGTCCCACATACTGCCTCATAAGTTAGTACACCAAAATTACCAAAAAAAACCCAAAACCGTTTGAGGCAATTAAATATATCCAGTCTATGATGGTTCAAAACAAATAAATGTAGTTTAATTCACTAATAGGTCCAACAATTGTTAAACTCAAGACTGTCTTCCAAAAGTACGGTGTAACATTTGTTATGAGTTATAAGCAAGTTGTTAGCAGGTATAGAAATATTGGGTGATGATCATTTTGTTACTTTTATACTTTACAGAAACATTTCCAGTTTTCTCCTGAGGAAAAATCAGTGAAAAGCTGTATAACTAGTCTGGCTTTGAGAAATATTGGAACCTATTACCTTGAATGTGAATGTGAACATATAACTAAGTATTAATAATTGTGACCACATTTATTTGAAAGCTTTGATAAGAATTGAGACCTAGTTTATTTGATATTATTGAACTTTGGAACCACGAGAAGACATATACACCATACTTTTGGAAGACAGTCTTGAGTTTAACAGGCCTCTCTACCCTGGAGAGGATTAAGGTTGTGAGAAAGATTCTTTCAAGTGAATGCAGAATTCCAAAGAAAAGCAAGGAGAGATAAGGAGGCCTTCTTAAATGAACAGTGCAAAGTAATAGAGGAAAATAACAGAAGGGGAAGTACTAGAGACCTCTTCAAGAAAATTGGGGAAATTAAGGGAAAGTACCAAGCAAAAATGGCCATGATTAAGGACAAAAATGGTAGGGACTTAACAAATGGAAAAGAGATTAGGAAAAGATGGCAAGAATACACAGAACTCTACAAAAAGGACCTTAACGCCCCTGACAACCACAATGGCATGATCATTGACCTTGAACCAGACATCCTGGAGTGTGAAGTCAAGTGGTCCCTAGAAAGTATTACTAACAACAAAGTTAGTGGAGATGATGGTATTCCAGTTGAGCTATTTAAAGCCCTAAAAGAAGATGCAATTAAAATGTTGCATTCAATATGCCAGCAGATTTGGAAAACGCAGCAGTGGCCACAGGACTCGAAAAGGTCAGTCTATGTTCCAATTTCAAAGAAGGGCAATGTTAAAGAATGTTCAAATGATCGTACAATTGCGCTCATCTCACATGTTAGCAAGGTCATGCTCAAGATCTTATAAGCTAGGCTTCAGCAGCATGTGGATCGAGAACTTCCAGAAGTACAGGCTGGGTTTTGAAGAGGCAGGGGAACTAGAGACCACATTGCCAACATTTGCTGGATCATGGAGAAAGCAAAGAAATACCAGAAAAAGTCTACTTCTGTTTCATTGACTACACCAAGTCCTTTGATTATGTGGATCACAATAAACTGTGGCAAGTTCTTAAAGAGATGGGAGTACCAGGCCACTCCATCTGTCTTCTGAGAAATCTGTATGTGAGTTAAGAAGCAACAGTTAGAACATGATACAGAACTACCGTTTGGTTTAGAATAGGAACAGGAGTACAACAAGGGTGTATATTGTCACCTTGCTTGTTTAACTTGCAGTAAACCCCCAATTTATGTAAAACGTCCATTCCGTAGCAATTTATATAACTCCATTTTTTACGTAAATGAGGCATCCTCATAGGGATGCATTGAAATAATAATAAAAAACAACACAATGTAAACATAGCGATCTCCCTACCTTTTGCATGCTGCTGCTGGTGCTTCCTCCTGCCAGTCTGGGGAGTGGGAACCGGAACACTCTCCCAGTCCCCATAGAAGCAGCAGGAACTCCAGCAAATGTGCAAAAAGTGCCGCCATCACCACCTCCACAGCCGCCACCACCACAACGATAAGTGATTTCTTGAGAATTCCAGTGTTGGGGGCGGGTGGTGCAGTGTGGAATTTGTAATTCTAAAATGGCAGTGCTACCATTCCAGAGTTACAAGACAGTGAAACCCTTATGTAAATCATTTTTTTGCATAAATTGGGATGCTGATTTATGGGAGGAAACCCTTACATAAGTTGATTTTTACCTAAGTAGAGGCATACGTAAATCAGAGTATTACCGTATATGCAGAGTACATCATGCGTAATGCAGAGCTGGATGAAGCACAAGTGGGAATTAAAATTGCTGGGGGGAAATCAACAACCTGAGATAAGCAGATAAGCAGATTATACTACCCTAATTGCAGAAAGTGAAGAAGACCTAAAGAGACTCTTGATGAGGGTGAAAGAGAAGAGTGCGAAAGCTGGCCTGAAACTCAACATCAAAAAAACAAAGATCATGGCATCCGGCCTCATCACTCCCTGGAAAATAGAAGGAGAGGAAATGAAAGCAGTGACATTTTGCTTTACCTTCTTGGGATCTAAGATCACTGCAGATGGTGACTGCAGCCATGAAATAAAAAGATGCTTACTTCTTGGGAGGCAAGCTATGAGAAACCTATGTAGCATAATAAAAAATAGAGATATCACCCTACTAACAATAGTCCGCATAGTTAAAGCAATGGTCTTCCCAGTAGTAATGTATGGCTGTGAAAGCTGGACCATAAGGAAGGCTGAGCACTGAACAAAAGGCACCTTTGAATTGTGGTGCTGAAGGAGACTCTTAAGAGTCCCCTGGACTGCAAGAAGATCAAATCAGTCAATCCTGAAGGAAATCAACTCTGAATGCTCCTTGGAAGGACAAATACTGAAGATGAAGCTCAAGTTCTTTGGCCACCAAATGAGAAGAGAGGACTCACTGGAGAGGACCCTCATGCTGGGAAAGATCAAAGGCAAAAGGAGAAGGGGGTGGCAGAGGATGAGGTGGATGGATGGAATCATTGATGCAATGGGCGTAGAACTGGCTGGACTATGGAGGATAACAGATGACAGAGGAGCCTGGCATGCGGTGGTCCATGGGGTCTCAAAGGATCAGGCTCAACTGTGCAAGTGAACAAAAACACTGCTGTGAAGTCACAGGGTTCTTTAAAAACAACAGCTTGGAAAATTGAACTCCTTTCCAGGCAAAACTAACTTCTTGGTTTGTTTGTGTCTGAGTGGCTTTGATGTTCGGGAATTGAAGCAGCCAGCATAACAGAGCCAAGCACAACTTTATTGTAAGCAAACCGATCATGAACAGCAATGGCGAAGCAGCGCTTTATATACAATATACAATGGATACATTCGGGCGGGAAACAACAGGGTTGGTTGGGAGAGAAGTGGGGTGATTGTGGGGTGACCAGAGACTGGGGAGACTTGGCGCGTCACTGCCAAACTGTGACTTTTTTAAGTAAACGGTGCAGCGGCTCCGCTACGGATGCCTTCCTGGGCAGGAAGGAGTGATAAAAGTTAAGCAGGCCCAGGAAAGATTGCAGCTCATGCTTGGCAGTTGGTCGGGGGGCATTGCGTACAGAATCGGAGGGCTTAATCCCCTCAGGAGTTATCTTAAACCCCAGAATCTCTACTTCCCTTGCATGGAAAACACATTTGTCTTTTCTAAGACATAACCCAGCATTCTCGAAAACCTTCAACACCCGGTCCAACCTTTTTGCCAGCTCGGATTCGCTCCCTGCATAATAAGCATGTCATCAAAGTAGGGGAGGACCCTGGGGGAGACCCTTTAACAGACATTCAACCAGCGATTGAAAAATGCCGGTGGCTGCATTTACTCAAAACTGTAGGCGAGTCACCTTAAAGGCTCCCTTGTGAGTAATAATTATCTGAGCCGCAGCAGCAGCGGGTGTAACTGAAAGCTGCTGACAGGCTTGCGCCAAATCCAACTTGGCGAAGCACTTTCTCCCATGTAAAGTAGCCAATAAGTGGCTCACTACCGGCACCGGGTATGCATTAGGCCCGATGGGCTTGTTAATCGTACATTTATAGTCAGCACAAATCCTGATCTCTTTGTTAGATTTAATAGCAGTCACTATTGGCATCTCCCATTCTGCGGAGTCCACCGGAACCAATATACCCTGACCCACAAATTTGTCTAGCTCAGCCTCAATCTTGTCCTTCAAGATTGCCGGCACATGGCAAGGCTTGAGACGAATAGGCTGCACGGCTGGGTCAAGGTCAAAAGAAACGGGGGTGGGGGTGGCTACGTAGTTTCCAAGTCCCTTTCTGAACATAGCTGGGTGCACCTTACAAACATCCTGCACCGGGTCAGATTGGACGGCGTTGATGCCAGACAGTCTAATACCTAGTGGTTCAAACCATTGCACCCCAAGCAAGCAGTTTGTGCCCTGTTTCACCACTATGAGAGGTAGTCTCGTAGCAATGTTTTTGAACTTAACTGCAAAATCCCCCACCCCCAGAACTGGGATCTGGCAACCCTGCACATCCCAGAGGGACGTCTTGAAGGCCTGCAACTTTGGGCGTGAATTATGGTGTGTATTATAGGATTCTCAAACAAATTTTTAATATTTTACTGAATAGGCTCGGTGTCTCAGAAATCATTATTCTATATGTGATGCCAGAATGGTTGTGTTATCTGGTGCACTCTGTCTGGCCTTTGGCTGTAATAAAAAAAGAATTTATTTATTTATTTTATTTATTTATAGTCATATTTGTATATGCCGCCCACTCAGGCAGAACCCGACTCAGGGCGGCATTACAACAATTCTAAAAATACATAAAAACATTATAAAAACCTTATAAAAAAACCCACATCCACCCCATTAAAAAACCCATATCCCACCCACCCATCCCACCTACTATACAAAAGGGAAGAAGAGAGAGTTCTTATTTTATAAAAGCCAGCCGGCGGGAACCATAGTCCCGTTCGGGCCCCACACCTGCCCTGCCAGCCAGGTCTTTACTCCTTTCCTGAAGGGCAGCAGTTCACTTTGAAGTCTTATATCTATTGGCAGGAGGTTCCAGAGGGTTGGTGCGGACACGGAGAAGGCCCTCCTGCGGGTGCTAGACAGATGTGCACCCCTAGTGGACGGCACCATTAGAGAGCCCCTCCGGTCCGCTCTGGTTGGACAGGCAGTCACTCTTGGGACGATGCGGTCTCTAAGGTATCCTGGCCCCCTGCCATATAGGGCTTTAAAGGTCAAAACCAGCACCTTAAATTGCACCCGGAGACAAACTGGTAACCAGTGCAGTTCCCGAAGCAGCGGTGAGGCATGGGCATATCGCCCACACCCCATCACCACCCGGGGTGGCTCCACAGCAGAAATTTTAGAGATGGACGCTCCCTTTTGCCTCAGTCGGTCATACTGGTCCAGAGACTGCTTCTGGCGCTGCCGGCAGACTTTTACAATGTGGCCCCTTTTTCCACAGTGATGGCAGTCAGCGTTTTTTAAAGGGACACTTTTGGCGGTCGTGCCTTCCTCCACAGTCGTTGCACCTCCGCTGGGCCCTCTCGATGGTGTGCTTGTCCGCCTTTCTTTTCCAGACCTTCCGGACCTCGCCTGCCTGGTTGCTTTACCCGGATCCCAACGTGGATGTGGACACTGGCGATGCAGAAGATGAAGAGGACTGGGGCAATGAGCAGCAGTGGGCCTGCACAGCAGACTCCGAACCCTCGGAGGCAACAGGCTGATGCTTGAAGAGTTTGACACCGGACTGCGCTGCCTCAGACACCAACGCCTCCCTCAGGACCGACTTGAAAGTGAGGACGTCCCTGGTCATGAGCAGGTATTGCGTCTCCTTGTCCCTCAGACCAGCGAGCAGGCAGTCATGGAGCGCCTCTTCTAAGTTGTCCCACTGGCATGGGGTGCTAGCCAACCTCAGCATGGCGCCGTAGTCTGTGATGGATTCTCTGGGGCATTGGTCATGCCTGTGGAATGCCACCCAGACTGGGAAGATGGATACCTTGGGCTGGAAGTGGTTCTGGAGAGCCACAAGGATGTCTGTGAGGGGAACCGCATCGATGTCCCGGGGCATCACCAAATGAATGGTGAGTTCAAGAGTGGCCAGGCCGCACTTGGAGAGGAAACAGGACCTCTTCTGGCTCTTGTCGATCATGCCTTCAGCCACCATTGCATGCCGAAATTGCAGTTCATAGAGATTCCATCTCTCCGGCATGGCCACATCAAAGAGATCAATGGAAGATTTATGAGAAACCATATCCCATCTTCATTGCCAATTTGATGTTCGGGAATTGAAGCAGCCAGCTAACAGGGCCAAACACAGCTTTATTGTAAGCAAAAGGAACATGAACAGCAATGGCGCAGCAATGCTTTATATACAACTAGCAGAGATTGCCCGGCAGTGCCGGGCTGTTTTAAATTGTTTTAGAAGGGGTTTTTTTTTAGTTAATGTTTGTAAAAAAGAGGTTTGTCTGTAATTGTCATTTTTAAAATCTATACCTATAAAATGGTGCGTTAACCATTGGAATGTGACAAAGGATGTTGCACCAGGACCCACTAGCCCCAACCGAGCCTCTGTTCACTCGCCTGAACGGGGTTCGCAAGTAACTGTCAGGTTGAAATTTTCGACCCGGGGGCAGGAGCCCCCCAGTCGCAAACAAAAAAAGGGAACTTCAATTCCCAAAGTTCCTTTCACCGCGCCATGCCAGAGCCAATCAGGCTGAGCGGCGCGGCAAAAGGAACGTTCGGAAACGCGCCGCGGCCAATCAAAAAAAAGCCGCAAAAGAAAAACCGCCGCAGAAAACAAACACGCACAGCCAAAACTACAAGCCCCAGCATCCTGTGCGCCATTAGTGCACAGGACGCTGAGTCAGCCGGCGTGCGAAAAATAAAAGCTAAAAAAAATAAGCCCGCCGCCGCTGCCTTTCATTCCCACGGGCGAGCCAGCATGGCCCGTGGGGGAAAAAATAACCCCCTCCCCGCCACTGCCCTTCCGTTCGAAGGGCCAGCCGGCGCGCGAAAAAAACAAGTAAAAAAACCCCCGCAACTGCCCTTCTTCACCACGTTCGAAGGGCCAGCCGGCGCCCCAAAAATAAAAGCAACCCGCAACTGCCCTTCTTCCCAACGGACCACCAAGCATGGCCCGTGGGAATGAAAGGCACCCTCCCCGCAACAACGCTCCCTTCCCAAGGGCCATCCAGCATGGCCCATGGGAACAAAAGGCACCCCTGCCGCCAGTGCCCTTCCTACCCACGGGCCACCCAGCATGGCCCATGGGAAGAAAAGGCACCCCCGCCGCAAGTGCCCTTCCTTCCCACGGGCCACCAAGCATGGCCAGTGAGAACAAAAGGCACCCCCCCTAAAAAAAGAACGCACCAAAAAACAAACCAAAAACACACAAAAAGACACACAAAGAAACCCCCAACCAAAACCCAAAAACATTAAAAAACACACACACACAAACCCCCACCCAAAACAAAAACAGAACGCCCCCCAACCCAAAAAACTCCCCCCTTAAAAAAACGGAGAGAACTTACCAAAAGACGTCTTGCCCCAATGAAAACTGGAAATGAAATGAAGAGAAGAAGAGACTCACCGGAATAAGCAATACAGAAAAATTGCTCAACACCACCACCCAGTGGCCAAAGGAGAAAAAACATCCAAAATATTCCAAAATATTCAATAAATCCCCAAAAATAGGTTAATCAATTCCAAAAACATTCAAAAATATCCAAAAAAATCAAAAATAATTCACAGATAAAAATAAATTTTCAATAAAAAATAAAAAACACTGTAAAATACATTCAATTTAAAAAACATAAATTTACACATTTTTAAAATTATTATCCAAAATAAAACAATTTTTAAAAATTCACAAAGTAACACATTCTTTTTTAAAATACAATAATTAAAAAAAAAACAACAACCTAACCTCTTTTTAAAATCCAAAAAACAACAACATAACAACACAGTTTAAAACAGTTTAAAAAATAAACATTTTCACAAACACAAATAACACACTAACCTCATTTCCATAAACAAAAAACAAAAACCTTAAAAAACCACTTCAAACAGCCCGGCACTGAGGAAGCCAGCACACAAAAAAAAGCCAAAAAAAGCCCCCACTGGGAGCGCAAGTCCGCCGCAGGCAGACGCAGTGCCTCAAAGCCAAAAAAAAAAAACACCTTACACCACCATTTAAAAAAGCACAGCACCATTGGTTCAAGAAAAAAACCCGAAACCCTTTACTATCCAACACAATTTTAAAAAGCCCGACACCGCTGGGCAAAATATGCTAGTGTTTATTTAAAGGATACAAACACAATGTACCGTTTGTGTATGCCCAAAAATGATGAAGATAATAATAAACGAATCTTCTTATAAGGTCTTTGTATTCTTAATGTTATTTTTATTTTGCAAACTCTTGTATATTAACTTGTAATGTCATCAAACAGAAACCAAACTCAGATACTTCTCTGCACAAAAAGTCTTCAAGTTCCTTTTGTAATCTTGACAATAGTAACCAAATTCAAGTATGTTCTCTTCAACTTCTTCACTATGTCCTTTGTAACAATATGAAACAATGATTCATTCCTCTATTACACTTTCTATCTCTCGTCCAAAACAGCTCATAAACTCGTATTCAGTTGGGAAGTCAAACTCCCATATATATTGGCCCCAAACTCCCGACGTCTATCCAGTTAATTAGACATTTCATTCAATAAATTTCATCAGGGGAGTTTTTGCAATATCCAAGCTTACCACTCTTGCGTTTCGCGTCCCTCTCTGTCTCTTCTGTAATTTCTCTATGGTTGCCACGTCCATAGCAATGAATCATTGGAATGAATCATTGTTTCATATTGTTACAAAGGACATAGTGAAGAAGTTGAAGAGAACATATTTGAATTTGGTTACTATTGTCAAGATTACAAAAGGAACTTGAAGACTTTTTGTGCAGAGAAGTATCTGAGTTTGGTTTCTGTTTGATGACACTACAAGTTAATATACAAGAGTTTGCAAAATAAAAATAACATTAAGAATACAAAGACCTTATAAGAAGATTCGTTTATTATTATCTTCATCATTTTTGGGCATACACAAACGGTACATTGTGTTTGTATCCTTTTCTCCGTTTGGCCATTTTTTGCTGTGCTTAGTGTTTATTTAAACACACGGGCTGTTATAAACTGTGATCATGTTTTTTGGTTTTTTTGTGGATTTTAAAAAAGAACAAAGGATGCTATATTTTTAATTATTTTTATTTAACCAAATAATGTTTTATTATGTGTATTTTATTTTAATAGTTTTAATGTAGGTAATAATTTTAAAAATTTGAAAGTACATATTTTTACATTCAATGTTTTTAAACTGTGTTTAGATGTTTTGGGTCTTTATTTGAGTTAAAACTCAACACTGGATTTTAGAAATGTTTTTATTTTGTTTAGGTTTTATTTGTGATTTGTGTGAAATTGTGATATTTTATTATGCTTTTGACTTGTTTTTACTCTTGTGGCCTCTGGGTGGGGCAGTTGAGTGTTTTTGAGGGTTTTTTTACGATTGTGCCCCGCAGGTGAGGCTGCTAGGGGTTTTGGTTTCATTTTAGGTGTTTTTTCTCTTCTGGCCTCTGGGTGGTGCGTCTTCTGGTAAGTCGTCTTTGTTTGTTCATTTATGTTCTGGACGTCGTGGAGGGAGGACGTGTGCAGGTGAGATTGCTGGTTTTATTTATTTATGGTGTTTCTTTTTTGAAGGTTTAGTGGTGGTGGTCTCGGAGGTGTTTATTTTTGTTATTGTTTGTTTTGGTTTAGTTTTAGGTTTGGTTATTTCTGGTTTTCTTTATTTTTCTTGTTTGTTTTTGTGATTTGTGTTTTTTAGTTTTCTAGTTAGGTGTTTTGTTATTGTTATTGTTTATTAGTTGGTGTTGGCGTTTTTTGTTATTTTTGTTTTTTTTAATGGTTATTTTTTAAAAAAAATTTGGGGGGTTGGACTTGTGTGTGGGGTGGGCTTCTCTTCCCGTGGCCTGGGCTTGGTGGCCAGGCCGCAGGAACCCCAGCACCGCTTCAGGCAGCATTGGGGGGTGGGCTTCCCTTCCCGCAGCCTGGCCTCACTGGCCAGGCCGTGGGAACCCCAACGGTGCTTTAGGCTGCTTGTTTGTTTTTTATTTTTTGCGCGTCGGACTTCTCAGCGTTCTGGGTGCTCATGGCGTGCAGGACTCTGGGGCTTGTAATTTGCAGTTTGTGTTTACCATTTGTGCAGTGGTTTTTTTCTGCGGCTTGTTTTGATTGGCGCATTTCTGAACATTCCTTTTGCTTGCACCGCTCAGCCTGATTGGCTGTGGCGTGGCATGGCGAGGCGCAAGGAACATTGGGAAGTGAAGTCTTTTCCTTTTGTTTGCATTCGTGGGTCTCCTGCCCCACTGGTGCATTTCTCAACCCCCCAGTTACCTCCGTACCCAGTTCGGGCAAGTGCACAAATGCTTGGTATGGGTAGTAGAGCCTGGCTAAGGATCCTTTGTCAAATCACAACGGTTAACACTCAGATTTATAGGTATAGATATACAATGGATACATTCGGATGGGAAACAACAGGATTAGTTGGGAGAGAAGTAGGGTGATTGTGGGGTGACTGGAGACTGGGGAGACTTCATGCATCTCGTTAGAAAGTGCGGGAAAGCAAGTCCCGTGATAGCTGAGCTCCATGAAGAAGACAAAATGGAGGATCACCCCGATTCCACAATAATAATTACAAACTGTTTAAAGCAATAATTCAGTTACATACACAACAGTGGCCCATTAGAAAAGTTCCTATCTTTGCACTAAAGGCGTTACCTGACCCTTTTTGCATGTCTTGAGACCTTTTGGAGATCTCTCATTCATAGGATTGTTATTTGTAGGGCATAGAGCAACAACATCACATGAAGTGGGAATAAAAATGTGAGGATATTTTTAAAAACTGAGAGCTAAGACTAAAAATGAGCCAATAAATCTTTTTTTGACAAATATACAGTATGTAGTTATCTAAATAAAACATCCATTAGAATCATCACTCAATTTAAAAAATAATAATATGGGGATTAATTGTCAAATTTGGGAGAAATGTGTTCTGGCTTGTGATTTGTGAGAAGCAAAATGGTGTGTCTGTGTCTTTGTGTGTTTCTTGGAAGCATTGTTCAAAGTATAAGAAGTCTCAATAGACCAAACTTTGCCTTGTTTTGGGGTATTCTTTTTGGGGAAAAATGAATATGAGACTACTTTATTCTCACTGTGTAGCTGCAGTTTGTGTAGACGAATTGTGGCAAATGCCTAGTAGCAACATCTTATTATAACAAATATTTCCCTATGTGGTAATCCCTATTTTAGGTTATTATGATTCTGTCTGTTATTGCAGAACATTTGAAAGCGCCGTTATAGAAGCAGGTTTGTTTTGCATGTTTGGAAGATCCTTAGTACCTTACATTCAGTCTAGCAAACCTGGTTCCTAATCTTAACCAGAAACAAAGACTTACTAATTAGGTTGATTCACTCCTTAACTTCTCTAAAACAGTGTCAGCTAAGAAACATTATGTTCTGCTTCATCAACACCAGCGTAAATTATTTCCTCACCTTTCTGCTGAGATTGAAGTACTTCAAGTAGTTCTAAACTTTGCATCTCTGTGGAGCTTTAGCTCTCTGAATGCCTAGGATTTGAATAAACTGGGCCTTTTGTCCCTCCTTGCTTGTTATTCACTCCCAAGTATGAAGGGGTCTGTCTCAATGAAGTGGATCCCCCCTCCCCACCCAGCAATGAGGTTTTAGTTGAGATAACCCACCCATTCAAGGGCTTGCCCTTTGGAGAAGTCCTTCAGATTGTTTAATGAAGCAAAGAACTGGAAAAGGACTTTGTTCTTCTTATCCCCATTTGTTCACCACATTTAGTAGTGTACTAATGAATCTGGTGTGCCGTGTGAGAAATGCCATAGTTAAAGCAAATGCAGCTAACAACGTTTGAAAGGGCCTTTTAAAATCTCTACAGTTGTGTTGGATTTTTATATATATTGCTTTGAAAGCTGCAATGTTTTATTTATTCCCTTCACTCATACAGAGCTCTTCTTTCTTCTTTTTTGGGAAGGGGAAGGCAAGAGTAGCATTTTGTTTATTGACATCTGTTTTTAAACACAGGGCACTGAAGACCATATCTAACTGGGGAAGATACTTCTGTGCTTCAAATTATTCTTCCCCATCTGAAAAAAAATTATGGAGTTTTCTGCACAGAGGCCACACCAGGATCCTATATGTGTGGTCCTCCTTCTGTTGTTTTAGAAAGATGGAGGTGCCAAGTCCATCACTCTATCCACTGCACCACTCTGGGTGTCACATATTAATGGAAAACACATCAAATATCATGCCAACAGCAGTTCAAAATGGGGTATGAATTGCAATGTAGTGGCACCCATGGTCTGAGGCAGATAGCTTCAGCAGATCAGTGCAAGAACTCAAGTTAGCAAAATCTGGGTTTACACAAATAGCGGCTTGCATTATATGAAAGTCTGCTCAAGGCTGATAGGAGATGCAACACAATCATATGCCTATTTATTAGAATTCCCTCCCTGTTGTGTCTGAACCAAATGCGAGCGCGGTGCCAAAATGGCCGCCGCGCCCTTTGCGGGCCCCCCCCATCAGACGAAGGCATCCGGGTAGTTAGGGGGCGTGGCCAGCACCCTTATATAAGGGGCGGCCATGAGGCAGCCGAGCTGCCATTTTGCGAAGCGACGGAGCGGAGAAGTTTTTCCCTCTTACCTCCGTCGCTTTTACCCTCACCGGGGAGCCTCTTGGCTGCTGATTTTCTCCTTTTCGGCTTCATCGGCTAGCTGCAATGCCCTCAAAGAAGAAGGCGACTGCAAACGCGGCTCGTTCTGCGCGAAGGTGCAATCCGGGTCGGAGGACCGCGGCTGCGCCTCCCCAGCAGCCTCCTATGCCAGAGCCCACCGGGACCGGTGGGATGGGGTTAATTCCCCCTTGGCCAGAGGCTGGGGGTCCGCGTGCGGGCCCGGTAGGGGCCGCGGCCCTCGGCCCGCAAGCAGCGGCCGCCGCTCCTGGCGTGCCCCATTCCGCTGGGCCTTCCTCCGTTGGGGCGCAGCTTAATGCGGGGGCTTCCAGCCTTGGGGGGTGGTGTGGCCCCCTTCCATGGCAGGGTACTTCCCCGGCCCTACCGGGCCCGGGCTTCGGATCGTGGCCCTATTCAGGCCCTGGGGTACAGGGACCTGTACCAACGCCTGTAGTTAATGGGCCGGCTGGCCCTTTACCCCCCCTTGGTTTGGGGGGCTATGTCAGTGTGGAGGCCCTCCTGGCCCACGTTGCGGCCCTTGAGGCATCCCTGGCCCGGGTTAGTCACCCTGGGGCCCCTTTTGGGGTGCTGGTCGATCCATCGTCTGCTGGGCAGCGGCAGGCGGAGAGTCGGGTTGAGCTGCCTGAGGCGCGTGGCCCGACTTCGGCCACTGCCACGCAGCTCCCCAATCAACAGGCCGGTGCTGGTCAAGCCCCGTCGACGAGCTCTATGGCGGTTGTGAGCTCCGACGCCCCCAGTAGGCCGGAACCCCCGGTGGGGGCGGCCCATGGGGGTGCAGCATGTGAGTATGGGGTCCAAACTAGTGCACCTACACACATGGCCACGTTGGGGGGGGGCTTTTCAATGGCCTTGGCCTCGCACGGGTGGTGCGGCGGTCCAGTTGCTGACGCCCCACCCGGTGACTTCAACTATCACCCAGGGCCCCGTGGTAGGGGGTGCTTCTTACCCAGTCGGGAATCTTCTAGGGGTGACCGGGTTAGTCCAGGCTCCTTTTCAGATGCCCGCAGTTTCCACCGTGCCAGTGTCGGCTTTGCCGACAGCAGGGTATTCCTTGCCACTGGGGGACCATTTGGCCCAGACCACCAAAGAGAAGATCTGGCGGGGGGAGTATGTGGACATCTTCTCCCTCCTTAACAGAGAGCCCACCAAGGAGGAGAGAGAGGGGCAAGATGAGAAGGATAAGGAGCAGGCGCGTCGTCGCAAGCCACCACGTACGTGGGCCAACTGGTTGCCGGCCTACCTCATATACATGGCGGTCTACCTCAGGGCCCGGCCGGATTTGGCAATTCCGATGGTCCAGTATTTGGACAATATTTACCGGGCGATGGTTGACTTCCCGGGCCCGTCGTGGTTGGCTTACGACGAGGAATTCCGTATGCGTATTCCCCTGCACCCCGAGATGAGGTGGGATGAGCCCTGCCAGAGGCTGTGGCTTCTGTACATGACTCCCACGCGCCCTGCGCCCGGGGAAAGATACCATTGTGGACATGCGGTCCAGCGAGCGGCCCCAGCACAGGCTCCCCGCCAGGTGGCGGGGCAGGGGGTTCCAGCCCGCCTGCTGTGCTGGACTTTCTCGTCCAATGGTTCCTGCAACAGGAAGAATTGCAAGTACAGGCATGAGTGTCCCTCCTGCGCTGGCCCCCATGCGGCCTCCGCCTGTCCCAGGCCTGGAGGGATGCGGGGCAGAGGAAGGGGCGGACAGGGGGCTGGCAAAACTGCAGCGGAGGGAGCTGGTTCACCGAAAGGCCCCCTCCCCAATTAATGTGGACATGTTGGAGCGTTGGCTCGCATTGTACCCGAGGGAGGAGGATGTGGCTTACCTTCTTCAGGGTTTTAGACAGGGGTTCTGTATTCCTTTCGTGGGCGATAGGTCCCCCCAGGATGCCCCCAACCTTTTGTCCCTTAGGGGGAGGGAGGAGGTAGCTGCTGCCAGCATTACCAAGGAGGTCTATTTGGGCAGGGTCGCTGGCCCTTTCCCAACACCCCCGTTCCCTAATCTTAAGGTATCACCCTTGGGCTTAGTGCCCAAAAAGTCATCAGGCGAGTTTCGCCTGATTCATCACTTGTCCTACCCAGCCGGCCGATCGGTCAATGACGCTATCCCTGATGACCTTTGCTCCATCAGGTATACGTCTTTTGACCAAGCCCTGCGCATGGTGCGCTCATGTGGCCCGGGTGCGCTATTGGCTAAGTGCGACATCAAGTCGGCGTTTCGCCTCCTGCCTGTGCACCCGGGCGACTTTGAGTTGCTGGGTTTTAAGTTCCGGGGTGAATATTACTTTGATAAGGCCATGCCTTTTGGCTGTTCCATATCATGCTCGGCCTTCGAGCGTTTCAGTACATTCCTACAGTGGGCTTTCGTCCGCAGGTCAGGGTCCCGGTCTTTAGCCCATTACCTGGATGATTTTTTATTCGGGGGTGAACGGGGCTGGGACACGTGCACACGTCTCCTCAACACATTTCAGACGCTAATGGAGGAACTCGGTGTCCCTTTAGCGCCCGAAAAGACCGACGGCCCATCTACAAAGCTAGTATTCCTGGGGTTGGAGATTGACACGGTAGCGCAGGCTTCTAGGTTACCGGGGGATAAGGTGTCAAGGATAGTGGCCCTTATCTCGAACTTACTTGCTAAATGCAAGGCATCACTGAGGGAACTGCAGGTGCTACATGGTCACCTCAATTTTGCTTGCAGGGTCGTTGCACCGGGCAGGGCATTTGCTCAGCGCTTGTGCGACGCCATGACAGGCTTATCTATGCCCCACCATAGAGTTAGACTCACTCGGGGTATCAGGGCAGATATGCTTATCTGGCTCCAGTTCCTGAGGGAGTTCAATGGAGTATCATTTTGGAGGTCTGACCTCCTGGCTTCCCCTCGCTTTCAGATACAGTCCGATGCTTCGGGATCCCTGGGTTATGGGATGTACTTCAATGGGAAGTGGGCCTATGGTGGGTGGCCACCAGCCTGGGCAGGCACGCGTCGCCTGCGTGATCTCACGTATCTCGAATTTTTCCCTATCCTGGGGGCTTTGATGCTATGGGGCGAGGAGTGGGCCAACTCGGTTGTCCATTTCTGGTGTGACAATGCGGCCGTTGTGCACATTGTCAACTCACAGACTTCCAAATCGCCCAGGGTCATGGACCTAGTGCGCCAGTTTGTGTTGCGCAGCCTGCGCCTCAATGTCCTCTTCAGGGCCAGACATGTCCCGGGGGTCAATAATGATATCGCTGACGCTTTGTCCCGCCTGCAGATCTCCCAGTTCCGTGCCTTGGCCCCGGATGCAGAGGAATTTCCCTCGCCACTCCCGGACGAGATATGGACCATTGGCAAGGAGAGGTGAACCGGGCGATTGGCTTGTCACTAGCGCCACACACGCGTAAGGCATATCACCACGCATTCAATTCTTTCAGGGATTTCTGTACCCAATTCTGGCTGCCAGAAACCTGGCCGATCCCAGTCACCCATGTACTTCGGTTCATGGTTTACCTGCATGCCCAGGGCCTTGCACCTCGCACCATAGCATCTAGGCTGTCAGCATTGGCTTTTATGGCCAAGGTGGGCGGTCATGTGGATAGTACCGCTGACTTCCGTGTGAGACATGTTTTGGAGGGGTGGGTGCGGGAGCGTGGGCGTTGCCCGGACGACCGCCACCCGATTTCCCCTGGGGTTCTTACCCAATTGGCCCGGGGCTGGCATGGCCTCTGTTTTGATAAGTACGAGGCAGCCCTATTTCACGCGGCTACAACGGTGGCCTTTTTTGGAGCGCTCCGCATCAGCGAGCTTGTGATGCTGTCTAAGGCGGATGCAAGTCGTAGGGCACTGGAACTCAAAGATGTCTATGTTGCCAAAGACTGGGCTCAGTTGAGGATACGTTCCTCTAAGACAGATCAGCATGGCGTAGGCAGTGGTGTAAGACTGCTACGGTGTTCTTTGGCAGACATCTGTCCGGTTGGTGCCCTACAGGAGTTTATTGCACTGCGTGGCACGCACCATGGCCCGTTTTTCTGTCACCAAGATGGGTCTCCCCTTACTAAATTTCTATTTTGGAAGGTGACCGGCAGAGCGCTGGCCAGTGTTGGCCTCCCGGGGGCTCGTTATGGCACCCATTCCTTCAGGATAGGGGCGGCTTCCACTGCAGCTGCTTTTGGGTACTCCGGGGCTGACATACGCAGCATGGGAAGGTGGGGTTCGCAGTGTTTTCAATTTTATGTTCGCCCTCTTCCACCGTGAGTACCAGTTTTGTCACCGCACCTTTCTCTTCCTCGTTTTTCCTTACAGACCCTGGGTGTCGTATTACACCGGTGACAGTATGGCTGGTGGGCCATAGCTACGTGCACAGGGCAGCACGTTACGCTACGGCGACAGAGTGGGGACCCCGACTGGGACTGGGTGCATACGCAAGTCCCACATGGCATGGTAAGCCCGGGATGTTATGGCGGGAGCTGTTGCCATTCCTTTTTTCAGGCCGGAATGCTGACCCGCCTGACATTCTGATCATACACCTAGGGGGCAATGATTTGGGCCAGGTCACCGGCTTATCGCTAAAGCATGCGATTTGCAGCGACCTTGCCTACCTGCATTACGTGTGGCCCGCCACAACCCTCGTTTGGTCGGACATGGTCCCGCGGCACATGTACAGGGGAGGTTTCGACCTCCAGGCCCTCGACCGCGCTAGACGCATGGTAAATAGGGCTGTGGCACGCTTCCTTGCTGACAAGGGTTGGGGACGGGTCAGTCGTCACCCCGCCATTAGCTTACAAAATTACGGCCTTTATGCAGGGGATGGGGCCCATCTGTCGCGAGGAGGTATGGACCTCCTGTTGGGTGATTGGCGAGCAGGCCTGTTGACCGAGCTGACGGTCTGGGGGGGGGCGTCGAGCCTTCTTTGAAGCCCCTCCGTGTGGCGGGTAGCACTGGTAAGGTAAACATTTATGACCCACAGGTATCCGGCAGGTTCACAATTGACTGGACAACACTAGACAGGCATAAGTTGGTTAAACGTTGTCCGGTCAACGACGAACTAGGCGATGGGGTGATGGCTACAGCTAGACAGCATGCATCACCCCGTGATTTTACGGATACGCGTCAGAGGGCGGGGTCATTAGCTAGATATTGACTACGGCCAACAATTTGTTTGTTGTCAACAAATAAATTGATACAAATAGATACATTGTAACAATTGCCGTTGGCAATTTTGGGTGGTACCTTACCAGTGTTACTTCGGCCTGCTTGCCTTAAGAATTATGATTGGTCAATTACCAATAGAAATTTATAATTCGGACTAGGGCATGAATCAATAAATGTGGCCCAATGCCGTTATCCACTTTCATCAGTGTCTGAGTCCTTTATTGGGGGGTGCGCCTGCAAAGAGTAAGCTACTCAGACATAGTAGGATCAAACAGTAACATGGTTTATTGCAAGGAGCAATCAGACTGGAGAAATAGCTCGGGGACGCCAACTTATATACAGAACAAAAACGGTTACAGAATAGATACATTTACCCCGAAGAAGTGGGAAAACATTAATGAATCAGTTTTTAACAATAATCTTACTGATGGCGCCTTTTTTGCAAGGTGTGCTATAGCATAACCAATACTAATACACAACACTTCCACTGTTCAAGATTTAGTGGAATGTAGTCCCTATGAGTAATCAGCTTGTCCCAGTGAGAACCTGAGGGGGAGGGGGACCTTTGTCTTCTCCTCACAGTAGAGAGAGGGGTACACAGAAGGAGCCTCCTTGAAGATTGTGGTATTTTTTAACCACAATCGAATTTACCCTAGTAATGTCCACCTTGTTTTGCTGGCTAATCTTTCTCATACTGTGTCAGGTGAAAGGAACTGCAGAATGAACTCACCAAAAGGTGCCTTCATTTTGGCAGTTTCATTTCTGACCTAGACATGGAAGAAGATAGTAGGGAGAGCTCGGGGATGAAAAATTAGATTGTTGTTTCTGCAGGAAACCTGGAATCTCTCCGATGCAGGGGGAGGTCTCATTGAGAAGCCTTGAGATCTGAACATGGCAAGACTCAGAACAGAACAGACAGGCAACTGCTGGTGGATTTAAGTTAAAATAAAATAAAGATTAATGATGCCAGGTGATGATGTCATCACGTTATATGTTGTAAGCAATTCAAGGTGGCACACATTGTCCTCCTCCCCATTTTCAGCCTCATAACAATCCTGGGATGTAGACTGGGCTGAAAGACAATGACAGACACAAGGGTGCTATCTATTGACCAAGTAGAGATTAGAACTTGAATCTTCCCATTTTCTTGTCAAAAAAATAAAAATAAATCTAACCACTGCACTGGCTTATTTTTCTCCTGCTATGTGCAGCATCAGGGATTCTCTGGTTATTTTGTCAATGCCTTCCTTGCAAACCCTTTCTGACCTTACTAGTAATAATCTGCTTTGGTCTGTAAGTAGCATCACAGATATTTTTATTTTAGACTCCATCTCCTTCAGTGCTTCCTTCCCTGTTAACCTATCACGTGAGTGTGTCTTTGAGGAGTTAATCAATAACAGTGTCTCTATTGAATAAATATCTCCTTGCTTTGAACTAAGTACGATCAAGGATGATTACTCATTTACAAGTTTCGTATCTTGGCTGCTATGAAGAATGAACAATAGGAATTCCGATATGAGACCAAATTGGCTTGGTATTCAGAGTCTTAATCCATTACTCTATCTGTTACACCATGCTGGGTGGGCCTAAGTTAGTTCTGACTTAATGGCACATAAGTAAGTAACTAACTAACCAATAATTCCATAAGTGCATTTGTATGTAAAAAATAAAATATTATTTTTCCACCACCCAGCTTAAAGTGTTTTATCATTTAAAGCACTAAACAACTTGAGATTTGTGTCATTATGAACATGTCAATGGGATAAGATATTCATGAGAAAAAGAAAAGTCCAAAGCCTATAGGCACTCACTTGACAAGAAATACTTGACTGTATTGCTCCTATGTTATGGAAGGTACTTCCCTTAAAGTTGAGATCAATTCCCACTCTCACTGCTTTTAGAATGACTCTGAAGAAGCATCTTTTCAATCTGGCCATTTACATTGGTTTGATCACTAATTATTGGCTATGTCTTCCATATCAGAAAATGGCTGCCTGATGAAAGCATGTCTCCCATAAACAGTGATCTGTACAGATATAAGAAGCAAGTGTGCTGGATTAGTTGAACATTTTATTGCATGGACTCCAAACAGGACTGTTAACTTGGATCGAGCAATTAGGACATCGTCCTGGAGAATATCCTTGGATGCAGGTCATCTGGACCTGGGGATTTGAACTCATTCAAAGTAATAAGGTTTTCTTGACTGTTTCTTTATAAATCTCATGATGTAACCCTGCTTCACACTTGCCTGGAGGGTTGGATAGTGAACTTGGACACAGTTTGCCTTCATCTCTACTTATAGCCAACAGGATACTTTTCTCATCTTTCTCTAAGTACAAGCATTGGATCCTACACCACAAGTCCACGATCATTCTACACAAGGCATGGCTTAAATATATAGAGTAACTTCTCTGTTCCATCTGAAACTATTACAAATTACAGATTTGGGCTTTTCAATCATGTCCAGCAATGACTTTCTTTTCTCCTGACCTTATCCTCAATCTCATTCTGCAAAAGAAACTCTCTTAGACTTGCTGGTTTTAAAAAGAGGGTGGAGAATTAAGGCACTGTTGCTATTTGGATATCTCCTTCAGTAATCATAACAAGATGTTTGTCCAGGAAGGTGTGTAGAATGTACATTTAACCTTTGGTGACATTCCCAGGGACCCTGTTTCATTATGAGATCCCTCATACCAAGTACTTTCAAGGTTTACATCCCTTATTAATTTTTAAAAATTGTGTCCAAGCTAGAAAGGGTCTCATAATCCCTATAAATATTTCACTGCACTTTTGTTTGACTCTCACAAAGCTAGGATTCTCATTGATATTTTAAGTGGGATGTTGCATAAAAAACCAGGAAATGCTGAGAAGGGAAATGAAACACTTGGAATCTCCAGTTACTCTCACCCTCCCTGGAGGCTCATTGCCATATGATCACAAAACAATAGATAATAATGACCTAAAATAACCATATTTTTGTGTGACTTTATTGGATGGAATCTTGTAAGTGTTGCTTCTTGGCAGAACTCCAATTGCCATAAATCTCAGTGCCAAATTACCACAAGTTAAGATGCCAGCATAGGTATTTGCAGTGGTACACCAGTCTCAAGCCGCCATGCTGACTTCTTGACTTGCAGCAATACACTGCTGAGATTTATGTGATTGTATTACATAAGTGTTAAACTTTAATTGGATTTTGGTCATTAACTTACTTTTTAGTTATAAAAATCTTTCTTAGCATATATTTTTATAAAGATAACTTATTTATATTGTTATAAACATAAAATTAGACAATTCTGTGCTCACAATTTTCCCACTATGTTGCCCTGACTTTTATTTTCTTTTTTAAATCACTGGTTATCAAAGACTGTATCTAGGTTCAAGACAATACGTTCATATAGTCCACTCCTGCTGAACAGTTACTGATGGCCTATGTTCCTGATTTGAAAATCAAGACCTCTTTCCCCGTTCTTCTTCTACCTATTAGCACTGCATATATTTGAAGCACAATTCTGACATTCATTATGGGAAGGTAAGACTCACAGCTTTGGTAAGAGTTTTACATGATTACCAGCATGGTGACCAAGCTGTAGCCCTTGGCCCAATTTCTGGTATAATTTCAAGAGCCCCTAGTCCTTTTATCATCAGTCCAGTGGAACAGAGGAGAGAGAAAGAAAAGGCAAGAGTTTGGACAATATTGGCCCCATCCATCAATGGTTTCATCTCCACTAGCAACAGCTTTTCCTCCTTGTCAGGAAAAGGTAGCTCACCATTAGAAAACATGTTTGGGTTGTGGGGGAAATCCTATGTTCATTCTGTTTCTTGCCCTTTGTCCAAGACATCTTCTCAGCTCTTAAAGGATAGCACTATAACCACATAGCTCAGCATAATGCTGGCTGAATTCTATGGGACATGTCCAAGTTTGGAGTTGTCAAGACTTCAGGGCTCCATCCATCACACCCAAAAGCCAAGAGCAAGGGATAAGAACTGCAAAAGTGTTGGTGGCTGGTGGCCCCATTCTGTCACTTGGACCAAGTCAGGAAATAGAGCGGCAGAGTTGCTACCTATGAACATTTTGTTGCAGCAGCCTGGGCAGCAGCAATGTAGGGCTTGAAGGCAAAAACGCCACTGTTAGATTCTTGCAAGAAGTAGACTAGAACGCAGCATGTGGGTTAAGCATAGTGACTCTTTATTCAGATCGGGAGACAAGACTGAGGATGTGGGGAAAGATGGTATCTTATATACAGCGGTTTTCCGTTTCAACAACAAGGAAACATACCAGCGGACAATCACAGTTTACTACCCCCATTTGGTCTACAGCGCCGCTTTGATATGTGCCCCTCCTTTGAAGAGGGCGCCCTTCTGGCGGATCCACTTCACGCGCTGTGTCCCTTTGAAGTGAGTACACTTAGACATAACAGCCACTGAGCTGTTATCAAGCTTTCCACAAGCTCAAGCAGCAACTGGAGGCCTGGAATAACTCTTTGACATTCGGTGGAAAGGGGCTTTGGGTAATGCAGGTAAGACTATACGGGATGCAGATCTTAGCAGGAATGTGCTACATGATGCTAGAACTTACATACAAACAGGAAGCTCTCTTCCCCAGCCATGTTATTGCTAATGACTGAACAGAGCTTAGATTGTATCCCAATTATGCTTCATTTACTTTCATGGTTCTGCACTCAATTTTACAAGCAGGTAGGCTAGAAGTATTGCCAAGGCCTCTTCTAACCCTTTCCCATTCATGTGATATCATAAAGGCTCCCTGTAATATCCATAAGGCAAGAACACAAGGTCCTGGTCTCAGTCTACTTTAGTCCTTGTCTGTTTTGCAAATATTCATTATTTGTTTGTTTATTCATAAGTCAGCATGCACTGTGCTATTTCCAGATCAATCTGCAAATAGCCATATGCAAACAAACATCCATGCATAATTCCTGAACATTTTCAATGAAATACGCACATTTGCATGCATATCATCATATGCATTTGTATATACATTTTCAGACATTTTTTTAAAGCCAAGGACTGTACTGCAAACTTCAGAAACATGTAAATCCCACAGATTAGTGGGGAACTGCAAATGAAATCTTTGAGTATCTCCAATTTGTTGTAAAGGGACAATGATATTAGAAGGACATTTTTAACAATAAATACTGTACTAGCAATAGAGCCATATATTTATTAGGCAAAATAGGCCAAGGCACTCTCTTTATAGTAGAAATAGTGGTGTGTGTGTTTTTTTATAAAAAAACCAAGGCCACATCACTAAAACAAACCATTAAAAATCTTACTAATTTTACTAGGAACCATTTAGCTATAGACACTACTGGGTAAGATGCTGAATTTGAAGACTAGAAGGTCGGAGTTTGATACTTGAGTACTGCATAATGGAGTGAGCTCCCATCTCTGTCCCAGCTCCTGCCAACCTAGCAGTTTCAAAGCAAGAAATTGCAAGTGGATAAATAGCTACGACTTCAGTGAGAAGGTAAACAGCATTCTATGCACTCTGGTGTCTAGGCATGCCTGCCAAATGTCCATGGAAACATTTGTAAATGCAGACCACACTGGCTCTTTGGCTATAAACAGAGATGAGCACTGAAGCAGATACGACTGGCTTTCGAGCAAGGGCAATCTTTACCTTACTACTATCCCATTTAAATCAATGAGATTTAAAACTTGTTCATTGGGGCTGGATTGTATCCAAGGTTCCTGATCCATCTAAAGAGCTTCTGAAAACCACTGTTGATTTCCCCCCTTCTCCAGGATGGAAATTGGACCACTTCATTTTCAATACTGAAATAAAAATCATTTTAGAGTAATTACTATCTCTGATGGAAAATGAATTATGCATATATGCAATCTAGTATATGCATTATATACAGAAAGAGACATTAATAATGAATACCTAGTTTCTACAAAAGACAGATATTTTGGTGTGGCAGATTCTGTATCAGGAAAGTAATTACAACTTGTTTTGCCCCCAACCCATCAAAATATGGTGCTGTGTTAAAACCAATAAACTGAAGTTTGAATGTCCATAAAAACTTCTTCCTTATAAATCCTAAATTTATGCTTTGGACTGATAACATTATGTTTGCATGATTTAAAATGCACTATTTTATTCTCCTAAACATAAATAAAATTTAAATCCATATAGTAGTGTATATTTGTAAAATGCTGAAAACTACACCTTACATCAGGGGTGCCAAAACTATGGCCTGGGGGCCAAATCTGGCCCCTGATGCCAATTCATCCGGCCCACAAAGCCCTGGTCACTCCCAGAAACGGAAGTAAAACACAGCCATAAAGGTGCGATTTATTCTCGCTTCTGAGAGTGATAAGAGCTTTGCGGCCCAGAAGAATTGGCATCAGGGGCCAGATCTGAGCTCCGGGCCATAGTGACCAGCCCCCTGAACTACATGACCAGCCTGCAACCCAAAAAGTTTGGGTACCCCTGCCTTACATAGATCAAAATGATGGAATTCACGTTCAGAAACCATTTCAACTGAGCTAGTATTTCCATAGTTACAAATATACAGGTATAGTACTGTACTTCTCTTTACATTTAAGTGGCTGGAATGAGTCATAGGAAACATATTACAACTATGCTGATTAGATTTTATTCCTTACCGTCCACTGTTGAGACATAAAGTCTGTAACTTTGGGAGTCATTGCAGTGACACAAAGTTAGTGCAAGGGCAGAATCCAGCAGTTTTCTGTCATGCTCATATGTACATATCACATGTACATATTTTCTTTGGCAGAAAAATCCAGCCCAGCAGCACTATTGCAGTTGTCCACTATATGAGCATCATGCTGGATCTTAGCCCTGGATGCTCATTTTGTTCTTTGCTATGCATCCTGAAACTGACTATGAAGCTTAAGACTCTGGGTGTCAATGGGATTTATTCTGTTGTGCATGCACATATAATTACAGCTGGGCACCACTGTTCTGACTGTAAGGCTTTTTCATTTCAATAGGAATTACACTTATTTATGCATGCATGCATCAAAGAAAAGCCTAGCTGTAGAGATTTAATGGTTAAGGCTCTAGTACTGAGTATCAGAAACATGAGTTCAAATTCCTGCTCCAGTCATGAAAAGCCCTGTGGCAAGGCGTCACTAGATAAACCACCCCTTCAATATCACTTTGGAAATCCTACTAGAGTTGTTATATGTTGGAAATGACTTGATGGCATGTAGAGTAATATATTTTATACCATGCATTTGCTTGCATGACAGGGTTGGTAAACTTCCAGTTGTCTAATGATGGTACACATATGTCTCATAACATCAAAGGGCTAACTCTAACTTGCAATACACTTATGAACCTACACCACTTAATTTTATCATTTTGACTTAAAAGGGCTCTATGCCCTCTAGGGAGTGGGAGGGGCAATTATGCCATATTTGCAGGCCCACTGGCTTGTTTTAGGCTCAAGAGGGTAACTTTGCAAATTTGTAATCAGCCATCAGTGTCACCATCATTTCAGAGTTGTGGGAGGAGTGTGAGGCACAGATATGTAGCCTGAATCATACGCTTTGCTTATACCTGAAGCATACGCTTCTCAACCAACTGTCTTCAGCAAATGAGAAACTCATGGCAACACCCGGGATTGTATAGTATGTCACCTCCTGTCGTTTGGTTTGGCTGCAAATGGAAGTCATTTCTCTGTAGCTAAGACAGAAGTTCCACATCACTTGGCCTAAATAGCAGGCGATCCACCTGGATGCTATTGATAGGATCCTTCTTGTGATTTTTTGGTCAAAATTATATTGATATTCTCACACATAACCATGGAACTGTCACAAGAAAAGCCTACCTGGTTCAGGAAGACATCTAGCGGAACAGGGTTTCTGTTCCGCGGTCATAAGCTACTTTTAAAAATTATGCCACTGTTTTATTTGAATTATTTTTTGCATATGCTTTAATAATAGTGCTGCCTCTGGACACAATTAGATGGGGGAAATTGGAAGAATCCATTTCCCACTTAAAATGTTCTTATCTTCCATTAGGAAAGCTGAGCGCAGAAGAATAGTCTTCGAAATGTGGTGTTGGAGGAGAGTTTTGAGAGTACCCTGGACAGCGAGGAGAACAAATAGGTCGATATTAGAAGAAATCAACCCTGACTGCTCCTCAGAAGGTCAAATAGTCAAGATGAAGCTAAAGTACTTTGGACATCAAACGAGAAGAGAGGATTCACTTGAGAAGGCCTTGTTGCTGGGAAAGGTGGAGGGCAAAAGAAGAAGGGGGTGGCTGAAGATGAGATGGCTAGATGGTATTGTAGATGCAGTGGGCACAGAGCTGGGTGGGCTGAGGAGAATGATGGATGACAGGGGTGCCTGGAGGTCAATGGTCCATAGGGTCGCAAAAGGTTGGAATCAACTGTGCTACTGAACAACAACAAATATTCAGTGAGATCTACTTTATCTTGCACTTGAGCGATCTTTCTGTTTATAAGGGAGGCACTTTTTCTTCTGCGAGAAGGATCCAGACAGCATTTCAGAAGGCTCCAATTTCTCTCCTTTTCAATTTCAGATGACCTCTTCCCTGCCTCTCACCTCACTCACCCTTCTCTATCTTTTGTAGCAACTTCCATCTTTTTTTTTGTTAATTTCCCTCTCAATGAGTCAGCACTGTGTCAGATACATGTACCAAAGGGCAACTCTAAGGTATCTAAACTTATGCTGCGTTGGTTAGGGATATTTTTTTTTAAGTTAGAGAAGCCATATTTGGAGGAGGTGTTTCTTCGCCATCCCTTTTAATGTCACGACCTACTGCATATATCACATGGTTGTCACCACAGAGAACACCACTCATTGCTGTATTTGGGAGCAGATTAACCAAGCTCCCATGCTGCAGAATGGGGTAATCATGGGTGTTCCTAATCATCAAATAAAAGGCAGCCCTCACACTATTCCAGAAAGAAGTAGGAGCAGGATGAATTGATATAACTGAAAACACATGTAATCTCTGGAAAATGGGGCAGACCACATCAAACGAAAAATGAACCAAATAGTGAGCTATTTGTATACAGTATTCCTGTTCTGATTGCCATCCTATTTATCTATTTTAACTTTAAACTATGAGAGCTTTTATATCACTATGTATATAAAGCTTTTGACATACAAATGGCAATTGCATTAAATGAGCTGGAAGAAATGGTGGGTCCTTGCTATATCAGAGCAAAACCCTGCAATAGGGTGGAAAAAGGAACTGCAAGAAAAATATTGGCTCACAAATTCTTGTTGGAGCTCTCTAAAGTAAGCTGAATTAATGAGAGTGGTTAATGACAGTGCTTCAACCATGTGGTTGCATGATTGAGACATACTACTTTATACAGGAAGGTTGATAATATATGAGTCACTATTCTCCTTCAACTTTGCTCCGCATAGCTTTTGTCCATCAAGGTCAACAAAGATTGGTCACCAAAGACTTGTTCCCTGCCAGGTGAGTGCAGAGGGTAAGCACTTTTCTCATTAATCTGGAATACTGGAGAAAACAGCCAGCTGCTTCCTCCAAGACACTCATTCAGATTATTTACACTGCCTGCCCTGGATGTTAGATTGCCTGATGGGACAACCACCTTCCCAGACCGTATTCTTGCCCTTGTGTGGCACCACAGCCCTGGATCAGTAGTAGCTAGTAACTGTTGGCTATGAAGTGATACGATGTGATTTGTTACAAGAATGGAAGCGTGGTGCCAAAATGGCTGCCGCGCTCTTTGCGGGCCCCCCCCCACCGGACGAAGCCATCCGGGTAGTTAGGGGCGTGGCCAGCACCCTAATAAAAGGGCTGGCCACGAGGCAGCCGTGCTGCCATTTTGGCGAAGCGACGGAGCGGAGAAGTTTTTCCCTCTTACCTCCGTCGCTCGTGTCCTTTCAGGGGAAGCCTCTTTGGGCAGCTTTTTCTCTCCGTAGGCTTCCTAGCTAACTCAGCTATGCCCTCGAAGAAGAAGGCAGCCGCTAACGTGGCTCGATCTGCGCGGAGGCGCCAGCCGGGTCGGAGGACCGCGACTGCGCCCGCCCAGCAGCCGCCTTTAACGGAGCCCACCGGGACCGGTGGGATGGGGTCGGTGGCCCCTTGGCCCGATCCGCGGTGCGGGCAGGTGGCCCCGGATGGGGCCTCGGCCCTTGGCCCGCAACCGATGTCCAGCGCCCCTGCTGGGGTCCGTGCGGCTGGGCCCTCTTGCCCAAGTGCACAGTTCCCCATGGGGGGAGCGAGCCACGGGGGGTGGTTGGGTTCGCTGCCTTTGCAGGCTGTGCCTACAGCTCCACAGGGGCCGGGCATGGGCTCTTGGCCTTATCTGGCCCCTGGGACTCAGGGGCCTGGACAGGTCCCTTTAACTATGGGCCGATTGCCCATTCGCCCCCCATTGGGGCTGGGGCATTTGTCAACGTGGAGGCCCTTCTGGCCCGCGTTGCGGCCCTTGAAGCATCCTTGGCGAGGGCCAATCAAACAGGGGTGCCTTTAGGTTTCCACGTGCCCCCTTTGGCTGCCGAACAGCGGCCGGCGATGGGTCGGGTTGAGCCGCCTGAGGTGCGCGGGCCGGTGGCGGCCACTGCCTCGCAGCTCCCCACTCAACAGGTGCAGCAGTCTGGTGCGGGTCTGGCCCCGTCGACGAGCTCAGCTTCGGTCGTGAGCTCTGACGCCCCCAGCGGGCCGGAACCCCCAGTGGGGGCGGCCAGTGGGGGTGCATCGGGTGAGTATGCAGTTCAAGCTGGTGCACCCACACAACTGACTTCCTTGGGGGGGGGGCTTTCCAATGGCCATGGCCTCGCACGGGTGGTACGGCGGTCCAATTGCCTCCGGCCCACCCGGCGACTTCACCCCCGACACAGGGCCCGGGTCCGGGTGGCGCCCCCTGTGTGGTGGGGAATGTGTTGGGAATCCCCGGGCTGGTACAGGCCCCCTTTGCTTTGCCCGCAGTTCCCTCTGTGCCGGTGTCAGCACTGCCAACCGCAGGGTATTCCTTGCCCCTGGGGGACCATCTGGCCCAGTCTACCAGGGAAAAGATTTGGAGGGGCGAGTATGTAGATATCTTCTCCCTTCTTAATAGGGAGCCGACCAAGGAGGAGAGGGAAGGGCTGGACGAGAAGGATAAGGAGCAGGCACGTCGTCGTAAGCCACCACGCACGTGGGCAAATTGGTTGCCAGCGTACCTGATTTACATGGCCGTTTACCTCAGGGCTAGGCCGGATTTGGCCATCCCTATGGTCCAGTATCTGGACAACATCTACCGGGCCATGGTTGATTTCCCGGGTCCGTCGTGGCTGTCTTACGACGAAGAATTCCGCATGAGGATTCCACTGCACCCAGAGATGAGGTGGGATGAGCCCTGCCAGAAGCTGTGGCTTCTGTATATGACCCCCACACGCCCGGCGCCTGGGGATAGATACCATTGTGGACATGCGGTCCAATGAGCGGCCCCGGCACAGGCTCCCCGCCAAGTGGCGGGGCAGGGGGTTCCAGCCCGCCTGCTGTGCTGGACCTTCTCGTCCAATGGTTCTTGCAACAGAAAGAATTGCAAGTACAAGCACGAGTGCCCTGCTTGTTCCGGCCCCCATGCTGCCTCCGCCTGTCCCAGGCCAGGAGGATACAGGGGAAGGGGTAGGGGCGGACAAGGGGCAGGCAGGACTGCCACGGAAGGAGTGGGTTCACCGAAAGGCCCCCTCCCCAATTAAGGTTGATATGCTGGAGCGTTGGCTCACATTGTACCCGAAGAAAGCAGACGCTGTGTACCTCCTTCAGGGTTTTCAACTGGGTTTCCGTATTCCTTTCACGGGGGATAGGTCACCGCAGGACGCACCCAACCTTTTGTCACTTAGAGGACGGGAGGAGGTGGCTGCCACCAGCATTAATAAGGAGGTCGCTGCGGGCAGGGTCGCTGGCCCTTTCCCCGCGCCCCCTTTCCCCAACCTTAAAGTGTCTCCTTTAGGACTAGTGCCCAAGAAGTCCCCGGGCGAGTTCCGCCTGATTCATCACTTGTCATACCCAGCCGGTCATTCGGTCAATGATGCTATCCCTGAGGACCTTTGTTCTGTCAGGTATACATCATTTGACCAGGCATTGCGCATGGTGCGCTCATGTGGCCCGGGTGCACTGTTGGCTAAGTGTGACATTAAGTCGGCTTTTCGCCTCCTGCCGGTGCACCCGGGTGACTTTGAGTTGCTGGGTTTCAAATTCCGGGGTGAATATTATTTTGACAAAGCCATGCCATTCGGCTGTTCCATATCGTGCTCGGCTTTCGAGCGTTTCAGTACATTCCTGCAGTGGGCATTTGTCCGTAGGTCAGGGTCTCGGTCTGTAGCCTATTACCTGGATGACTTTTTGTTCGGGGGTGAACGGGGCTGGGACACGTGCACACGTCTCCTCAATACATTTCAGACGCTAATGCAGGAACTCGGTGTCCCTTTAGCGCCCGAAAAGACCGAAGGCCCGTCTAATAAGTTAGTATTCCTGGGGGTGGAGATTGACACGGTAGCGCAGGAGTCTAGGTTGCCGGAAGACAAGGTGTCAAGGATAGTGGCCCTTATATCGGACGTGCTGGCTAAGCCCAAGGCATCCCTTCGGGAACTGCAGGTGCTACATGGGCACCTTAATTTCGCTTGCAGGGTGGTCGCACCTGGCAGGGCATTTGCTCGGCGCTTGTGCGACGCCATGGCAGACTTATCCAGGCCCCATCGTAGGACCAGATTGACACGGGGCATCAGGGCGGATATGCACATATGGCTCCAGTTCTTGAGGGAGTTTAATAGGGTCTCATTTTGGAGGTCAGATCTCCTGGCTTCACCCCAATTTCAGATTCAGTCTGATGCCTCGGGATCCCTTGGTTATGGGATGTACTTCAATGGGAAGTGGGCATATGGTGGATGGCCACCAGCCTGGTCAGGCACGGGTCGCCTGAGGGATCTCACATATTTGGAATTTTTTCCCATACTGGGGGCCTTGATGCTATGGGGTGAGGAGTGGGCCAACTCTGTGGTGCATTTCTGGTGTGACAATGCGGCCGTTGTACACATTGTCAATTCACAGACCTCTAAATCTCCCAGGGTCATGGACCTCGTGCGCCAATTTGTATTGCGCAGCCTGCGCCTCAATGTACTGTTCAGGGCCAGGCATGTCCCGGGGGTGAATAATGATATTGCTGATGCTTTGTTCCGCCTGCAGATCTCCCGGTTCCGTGCCTTGGCCCCGGATGCGGAGGAATTTCCCTCGCCACTCCCGGAGGAGATATGGACCTTTGGCAAGGAGAGGTGAACCGGGCGATCGGCATGTCTCTGGCGCCACGCACGCGTAAGGCGTATCACCACGCGTGGGTTTCCTTTCAGACTTTTTGTACCCAATCTCGACTGCCAGATACCTGGCCGATCCCAGTGGCCCACCTCCTTCATTTCATGGTTTACCTGCACGCCCAGGGCCTGGCACCCCGCACCATAGCATCTAGGCTATCAGCGCTGGCTTTTATGGCCAAGGTGGGAGGTCATGCGGACAGTACCGCTGATTTCCATGTGAGACACGTTTTGGAGGGGTGGGTGCGGGAACGTGGGCGTAGCCTGGATGACCGCCACCCAATTTCCCCGGGGGTCCTTACCCAACTGGCACGGGGCTGGCATGACCTATGTTTTAATAGGTATGAAGCAGCCCTGTTTCATGCGGCTACAACGGTGGCCTTTTTTGGAGCGCTCCGCATCAGCGAGCTTGTGATGCTGACTAAGGCGGATGCAAGTCGTAGGGCACTGGAACTCGAAGATGTCTATGTTTGCAATGATTGGGCTCAGTTGAGGATACGCTCCTCTAAAACAGATCAGCACGGCATAGGCAGTGGTGTAAGACTGCTACGATGTTCCTTGGCAGACATCTGTCCGGTTGGTGCCCTACAGGAGTTCCTTGCACTGCGTGGCACGCACCATGGCCCATTTTTCTGTCACCAAGATGGGTCTCCCCTCACTAAATTTCAATTTTGGAAGGTGACTGGGAAGGCACTGGCTAGGGTGGGCCTCCCTGGGGCCCGTTACGGCACCCACTCGTTTAGAATTGGGGCGGCCTCTACTGCGGCTGCTTATGGGTACTCCGGGGTTGACATACGCAGCATGGGGAGGTGGGGCTCGCAGTGTTTCCAGTTTTATGTTCGCCCACTCCCACCGTGAGTACCGTTTTTTAGTCACCACATATCTCTTCCTTCCCTGCTTTTTCCTTGACTGACCCCAACTGGGACTCGGTGCGTACGTAAGTCTCACATGGTACGGTAAGCCCGGTATGTTGTGGCGGGAACTCTTGCCATTCCTTTTTTCGGCAAGGAACGCTGACCCGCCCGACATCCTGATCATACATCTTGGGGGTAATGATTTGGGACAGGTCACTGGCTTATCGCTGAAGCATGCGATTTGCAGTGACCTCGCCTACTTGCATTACGTATGGCCCGCCACAACCCTGGTTTGGTCAGATATGGTCCCACGGCACGCTTATAGGGGAGGCCTTGACCTCCAGGCCTTGGACCGCGCTAGGCGCATGGTGAACAGGGCTGTGGCCTGATTCCTTTCGACCAAGGGCTGGGGGCGGGTCAGTCCTCATCCGGCCATTAGTCTGCAAAATTATGGGCTTTACGCAGGGGATGGGGTCCATCTGTCGCGAGGAAGTATGGACCTCCTGCTGAGTGATTGGCGAGCAGGCCTGTCGACCGAGCTGACGGTCTGGGGGGGGCGTCGAGCCTTTATTGAAGCCTCTCCAGGTGGCGGGTAGCACTGGTAAGATAAACATTTATGACCCACAGGTATCCGGCAGGTTCGCAATTGACTGGACAACACTAGATAGGCATAAGTTGTTTAAACGTTGTCCGGTCAACGACGAACCAGGCGAGGGGGTGATGGTTACCACTAGACAGCTGGAATCACCCCCTGATTTTATGGATACACGTCAGAGGGTGGGGTCATTAGGTAGATATTGACTACGGTCAACAATTTGTTTGTTGTCAACAAACAAATTGATACAAATAGATACATTGTAACAATTGCCGTTGGCAATTTTGGGTGGTACCTTACCAGTGTTACTTCGGCCTGCTTGCCTTAAGAATTATGATTGGTCGTTTTACCAATAGAAATTTATAATTTGGACTAGGGCATGAATCAATAAATGTGGCCCAATGCCGTTATCCACTTTCATTTGTGTCTGAGTCCATTATTGGGGGGGGGGGGGTGCACCTGCAATGGAAGCGTGGCACCAAAATGGCCGCCGTGCTCTTTGCGCCCCCCCCCCACACCGGACGAAGCCATCCGGGTAGTTAGGGGCGTGGCCAGCACCCTAATAAAAGGGCTGGCCACAAGGCAGCCGTGCTGCCATTTTGGCGAAGCGACGGAGCGGAGAAGTTTTTCCCCTCCACCCCCTCCCTAGTTAACAGTGTGATTTCTTGGTCGCTTCGGGGCCGGGTGGGAATTTTTGGCTGGGACTCGCAATTGGCCCTTGAGTCCTGGCTTTTTTGCCCATCCCACACTATTGCTATGGTTTGATATAGGGGTTTGTTCTGTGCTGCTGTTGACTTGGTCACATGGGCGGGTAGCACTGGTAAGGTAAACATTTATGACCCACAGGTATCCGGCAGGTTTGCAATTGACTGGACAACACTAGATAGGCATAAGTTGTTTAAACGTTGTCCGGTCAACGACGAACCAGGCGAGGGGGTGATGGTTACCACTAGACAGCTGGAATCACCCCCTGATTTTACGGATACACGTCAGAGGGTGGGGTCATTAGGTAGATATTGACTACGGTCAACAATTTGTTTGTTGTCAACAAACAAATTGATACAAATAGATACATTGTAACAATTGCCGTTGGCAATTTTGGGTGGTACCTTACCAGTGTTACTTCGGCCTGCTTGCCTTAAGAATTATGATTGGTCGTTTTACCAATAGAAATTTATAATTCGGACTAGGGCATGAATCAATAAATGTGGCCCAATGCCGTTATCCACTTTCATTTGTGTCTGAGTCCATTATTGGGGGGGGTGCGCCTGCAATTTATATTTGAGGTACATTAAAAAGTCAGCATCCCAACCAACATCAAAATTGACTAATTCCTCTTTGCCAAGAGTTCCTGTTTGCTTTGATGCAGAACAGTAAGTTTAGCTAAAACTTCCTTCTTCCCTTGTCCCAGGAACTAAATCTGAAGCAGGCGCAGATCATGGTAATAGTGGCAGAATTCATGGATACTCTTCAGTTTCAAGGAGGACATATTTGGGACTGTGTTGTGTCCAAGCGTTATTTCTAATAACCGCTTAATAGTGCAGTAATGTCTATGGCGGAATCGCACGCCTTTTGCAATGGTGTCATTTTCAAATGTCTGTCAAAATAGCTGATTCATCAGAACAAACTTTCTCACTTCTCCGGAGGCCCGCTGAAATGTATCAACCTGTGTAACTGCTTTTTCTCACTGTATATAAACTGGCCACCTTGTACATGTTCCCCAGGCTGGTGTTATGAGCTGAATAATAAATCACTGTGTTTGATCTGATCCTGCTGGTCAGAATACTTCTTAAGCGCCGGACTCAACAGACTGTCAACCTTCGTGTTCTGTCATGGTTTGAGCAATGCCTTTTGACACTAACATGAGACACAAAGAGGCAACTACCACACAGGATAGATGCTGTGGTGGTGAGTAGCTGAGACAGTATCCTACCTGTATATGCTAGCTGTACTTCCATTTTTCTCTCCTGGTAGATAATATGGTGTGTGCCATCATCTACCCCACCACTGCAGTCCATAAAGGCTGCAGCCCTGAGGTATGACAGACTGGAGGATTAAGCCTTGAAGCAACTAGTTATGCTTTGGTCCAATAAAGGTGGAACTAGGCTACATTTCTAAAACAACATGGCATTTAGTTATGAAACTAATTTCATGTAATAAGGAGTAGCATTTTCTAGTTCCAAAATTTACTTTTAATTTACATTTTAATGCATTTTAAAAGGGATTTGATATGAATGCTTCAAGATTCATGCCATTTCCTAAGTAATCCTAATTGGGAAGGAAGTATTTTCTGATTTGTATTTTGTATTTTAATAATATGGCTACCGCTTTTAAAACTGCTGTAGTTTTTAGAAGTTCTTTCAGGATGCAATATCAGATCTGGTCACTTAAAGAGAACCAGAGAGTATTTCCCTACATTTTTCTGGATATACTGAGACAGATTATTATTATTATTTTACAAAACAGAGGAATGACTTCAATAATCATCTAGTCAACTTAAAATAATGAGTGGCAGCCAGTTTTCTTCGAATAATAAAGCTCAAAAATCTGTGGAGAACACGTTGCCCATGAAAAATGAGTCAATGGTCAGGAAGTTCAGTCAGCTTCTCTACATGCATTATTGGGGTGATACTATCTTTTCCTTTTGCTTCATGAAGTAAAATGTTCAGGGCCAACCCTACTGTTATGCCTCAAGGCAACTGTCTGCACTTGGAGACAGGGAAAATCATATTAACTGCTTGTACAGAGCATCTGCAGTGCAGAGAAATGCCTTCAAGGCTTGGTGTAATCACCTGCAGAGAGCACTTGCTAAAAGCTCAAACCTTTTGGAACATTTAGTGCTTTCAAAACTTCAATCCTCTCCAGTCTGCCATGAGAGATATGTGTGCTTTCCTGTATGAGTCTAGGCTCAAGCAGAGCCTGGAACTTTACTTTTTTAAAGGGAACTTGTTTTAGTACCAATTGCTTTGCCCAGATATCATGCCGTTATCATCAGTGTGACTACCCTCAGAAAGATAACCCATTGCATTGCTCATCATTAATGCCTCAGTGCTGCCACAGCACTTACAGTATATCATTGAAAAATGAAGAAAAATAATCCCTGGTTCCCCCAAGAAAATCTTTCAAGCATATTTCCCCATTTCTAGCAGCCAAAATTCAAAATACAATACTAGTAGCATTGAAGGTTTAAATAACAAATTCATAAAATTAGGTAAGTGCCAGTGCATGGTATTGTGTTACTCTACAAATATTAAGCTGCTGGGGGGGGGGGGGGAGATACTCTTAGCTAAGCAAACCACCTGCATTTATTTCACACAAACCTGTGTACCTGATAGCCTTTATGGGGTCTTCCATCCTACTGAACCTATATTCCCTTAGTGTTTTATTTTCTCCAGCATTTCAGCAGCATTTATTTCAGAGAAGGACATCACATAATTCATGTTTAGAAATTCTTTCATTTTCACATCTATTTTATGCTATAAAACACCATTAGTTGCAGAGAATTTTGAAGTGTGGTTACATACTAATATTTATATCTAAAATATAAATGTTTATAAAAATGTAAACATTTAAATGTATGTATATATTAAACAGTGATGTGTTTCAGAGGAAATGTTTTTAATTTTAGTGACATGCTTAGAGTTATCCTCTTTGGAGTGAATAATTCACATAATTAATTTTGTTTAAATACATTTCATTCTCTGTATTCTCCCTTTAGATAAATAAATAAATAAATACATAAAATACATAATAAGTGAGAATAAATGTAAGTCTAACTAGTGAACCTACAGCCATAAATTTAATGCAACTAGCAAATGGTGTGTTGCATTAAATGGATCTCCACCTTTAGACAGGTAGTCCACAACACCTATAATCTCAATGCCCCTCTGGACTTGTGTGAAGGCAAGCTTTGGGGAAACCGAGATGAAATACATTTATTTTGCTGAAAACGATTTCTGCCAGGACTGGGAGAGTGCGGGGAGGGAGGGGAATATCCACTCCTTTCTGCTGTTCATGTGAGGTTTCTCCTGGGTGCGCTTTAATTGTGAATGCACCTCGGAGAAGAGCTTAAAAGGTGTGTGTGCGCGTGCGTGCAGACTGGAGGATTAAGCCTTGAAGCAACTAGTTATGCTTTGGTCCAATAACGGTGGAACTAGGCTACATTTCTAAAACAACATGGCATTTAGTTATGAAACTAATTTCATGTAATAAGGAGTAATGTGTGTGTGAATTGCCTGTCATTACCTGAGATGGACACTAGGGGCGCAAATTGCGATTTTTTCCCCCCATAGGGATGCATTGAAAACCAATTTCAAGCCCATTTTTAATTTTTCAATGCATCCCTATGGGGATGCAGTGATTTACGTAAAACCCTATTTACATAAGAATCTACAGAATGGACTTTTTACGTAAATCGGAGTTTTACTGTACAGTATCCTGATTTCTACTTGCAAACAAAGACAGCCATGTGATCCATATACAAAACAAATTAATTCTACTTGAACATGTTTCATTCTTTTTGACATTTATAATTTATCAATGTTCTGTGAATTAACTTGAAACAAACTTTTCTGTTAATTGTACCCTAAGCAGCCTAGTGTCGTTTCTGCCTTTAAGCAGATTAAAAATACTGGATGATTAAAAACTCCTGCCTTCTCACACATGCACTGCAAATCAGAAAGTGTCAATCCACAACTGATTCCACCCCACCCCCACCCCTAATATATATTACTAGCTGATTACCTGGCTTCACTTGGGTTTTCTTTTCTTTAACGTAGGTCACGGTCACTTACAGTGCTGATCTTGAATGCCCATTTGCCTTCCACCTACTGTGAAAATTACAGCTGAGTTCAGAGAGCTACAGTTGAGCTAGTCAGATGATGTCACAATCTCAACCTACCTGGGACTATGACATCAGCTCAATTACATCACTGGGAAACACACACATTGTATAGATCAATTATGTCCCAATTTGGGAGACCCTTCGAGTGCTGATCTCCCCAGCCTAAGGTACGTATGTGCCAAATTTCAGCGGGATGGGTCCAGGGGTGCAGAAGCCTTTAGACCACATACAAACAAACACTTCTATTTTATATATATAGATGCTCCTGTTTATTCATGGACTACATTTTATGCTTTTCCTAGACGAGAGACTAGCAAATGTAAGCTTTTTCGAAGCATCTCCAAAGCTGCATGTTACTCATATTGTGTTTTGGCATGGCATGATTCTTTTTTTTAAAAATTATAAAGCAAATTCAAGAGCCTAGGTCATGATTAGGATGGTGGTGAAAGAGAATTATGCAATACTATCATGCAGTGTTAGGTTAGGTCTTCCTTTCTTGAAAGCCAGTTGTGTCTAACTCTATGGGGCAGTGTTCATCTCTGTTTACTGCCAAAGAGCCAGTGCTGTCTTCATCTGCAGATGTTTCTGTGGTCATGTGCCAGGCATGAGTGCTGTTACCTTCCCCACCAAAGTGGTATCTGTCTATCTACTTGCAATGTCTCACTTTCGAACTGCCAGGTTGGCAGGAGCTGGGATGGAGCTCGCTCTATCCTGTAGTACTCAGCTCTCTAATAGTCAACCTGCTGACCTTCCAGTCATCAAGTTTAGCATCTTAACCACTAAGCCACTGCACTCCTCATAATTAATGCTAACCACAGTGACCTTTCTAAAGGTTTGTAAACTGGCTTCTACTCTTGTTTATTGACCCTGGTTTAACAATAAACAATGGATAGGTCTGGGTAAGGTGTAACTCTGCACTACAGGGAGTGTTAAATAAGGAAAGGAGGGAGGGAGGAAAAATTTCCACCAATGAGGGGATCATCAGCAGTGGCAGCAGCTGCAACTCGTATCCAAGAATGCATTTTTCTCTGAAGCAGGAAAAATGCCATTGTCATGAATTTGTTTAAGGTGGATCCCAACTTTCCATGAATTGGCCCACACACTATGATCAAGGAGCCATCTCCTGCAGCACATATGAAATGATACATGCAGGATTTAACACCCGGACTACAATAGACTGCGACAGCTTTGAGGATATTTTCAGGTGTGCCTTCACAGCCAGTCCATCTGGCATGGCCTCTTCCACCTCCATGACAATTGGGAATCAAGAGCTCTTCCTCCGCTCGTTTTGATGTTGATACATCAAAGTATGATATATAAGAACATACATAAGAACAGCCTTGCTGAAACAGGCCACAGCCCATCCAGTCCAGCATTCTGTGTCACACAGTGGCTCACCATTTGCTTCAGGGTATTCTCAAGCAGATGCCTTCACCTGCTTAGGATTCCCTGGAAATGGCATTGAGAGATATCCTGCCTATCTCTCCAACCCGGAGGTTGTCCTTAGATATCCATAATTATAGCCATTGATACCCTTGTCCTCCATTAACTTGCCTAATCCTTTCTTAAAGCTGTCAAGACTGACAGCTGTCACCACTTCTTCTGGCAGGGAGTTCCATAGACCAGTGATTCTCTGGGTGAAAAAGTACTTTCTCTTATTTGTTTGAGAACTAGTACCCAAAAGTTTCATGCAGTGCCCCCTAGTTCTAGTGTTGTGCGATAGAGAAAACAGTTTTTCCTTATCTACTTTGTCCACACCATGCATGATTTTATAAACTTCAATCAGGTCACCTCTTAGACACCGTTGTTCAAGAGTGAAGAGGCCCAACCATTGCAACCTCAGATGGTAAGGAAAGTGTTCCAGTCCCCTAATCATTCTGGTTGCCCTACTCTGCACTTTTTCCAGCTCCATAATATCCTTCTGGAGGTATGGCAACCAGAACTGTACACAGTATTCCAGATGAGTTTGCTCTTTTCACTGCTGAGGCACACTGGGTTGACACCTTCATTGAGCTGTCCACCAGGACACCAAGGTCCCTTTCCTGGTTTGTCACAGAGAGTTCAGACCCCATCAGTTTATAAATGTAATTGAGGTTTTTTGCCCCAATGTGCATCACTCTTCACTTACTAGTGTTGAAGCTCATTTGCCACTGTTTTGCCCACTCCCCCAGTGTCAAGAGTTCCCTATGGAGCTCCTCACAATCTCTTACAGTTTTCACTACTCTGTATAATTTAGTATCATCAGCAAATTTGGCTACCTTGCTATTTACTCCTACTTCTAGATCATTTATGAAGAGGTTGAAAAGCAGGGGTCCCAGTACTGAACCTTGGGGGACCCCACTCTTTACTTCCTCTACTTGGAGAAGTGTCCATTTAGTTCTACCCTCTGTTTCCTGTCCCTTAGCCAGTTGCTGATCCAGGACAAGACCTGTCCCTTTATTCCATGACTGGTAAGTTTATTCAAGAGCCTTTGGTGCGGGACCTTGTCAACAGCCTTCTGAAAGTCCAGATAAACAATGTCAACTGAATCTCCCTTATCCACATGCTTGTTGACACTCTCAAAAAATTCCAACAGATTAGTGAGGCATGATTTGCCCTTGCAAAAGCCATGTTGGCTCTTCTTTAGCAGCGCCTTCTCTTCTATGTGCCTATTAATCTTATCTTTTAGGATGGTTTCCATCACTTTACCTGGGACACATGTCAAACTGACAGGTCGGTAATTTCCTGGATCACCCCTGGATCCTTTTTTTGAAAATTGGTGTTACATTCGCTACCTTCCAGTGATCAGGCACAAAGCCTGATTTGAGGGAAAGATTATTTCCTCCACTGAGAGGACCATCACCCCACCTAAATGGGCTCATCTGCCCATAGCCATTGGCCCCTTTAGGAAGTCATGTTAAATTATTGCTGCCCAACACTCGGAGTTGAGTCAGTGACTATACGGTCCATTACCGTAGCAGGCTGTCCTGACAGACATGGAGTGAGGGGATAACAGAGGAGTGCAAAAATGCATAACATTTCTTCATCTGAGAGATTATTATGAGTGTGTATATACCTGCTATGCAGGTGGTGTTGTGCTCCGCTATCCCATCTTCTTTCTTGACTCTGTTGCCTCTTACATGGCATAATTTCATTATGCGGGGCATCAGCATTGCCTAATGAACGCTTCGTTATGCGATTTTTTCATTATACGAAGCGTTCGTTATGCGAGGTATTACTGTATAGGCATTCTTACAGTAAGTATTCTCTTTATACCAGGGCTCCCAAAACTTTTCAGGCCGTGGTTCAGGGAGCTGGTCACTATGGCCTGGGGGCCGGATCCAGCCCCTGGGCTGTAGTTTGGGCACCCTTGCTTTATACAAATGCAATAAAAGAGGAGTGTTGTGTTTCTGAAATACATATCACTTTTTGGTGATGTGCTCTGTAACACACAACTAACTTGAATACCTAAAATGAGTTTCCCGTGATGAAGCAGGAAGAGGAAAATGTCATCCCTTCCTTTACCCTCTTTGCAACAGCACGCTTCCTTCTCCCTAATCTATTGCAGGTGGTTGGAGGTCACTGCCTTGTTCTTTGTATAAACTCTTGCTGTGAAACATGATTTATTTCTGTTCAGGTTCCACAGGCACTTTTTGAAGGAGTATGTTTTACAGGTGTGTGCTTCTAAAGGTTAAATAGAGATCCGTGCTGTCCACCAAGGTCCTGAAACATCCCTTCTAATTATGCAGTGTGCTGGCTGTCACACATCCTCACGTTTCTTCTTTCTTTCTTTATTCATGTCAGAAGCATATTAAGATTTAAATTTAAAACATATAGCATTTACACTATTAGAGTCACAATTAGACAGGCTTTGCCCAAAAGCGGGCAACATTAATTGCATTATGTTGTGCTGTCATGAGGTCCTCAAATTTACATTGTGCAGGGGCAGGGCACAGGTGGGAGGTGTACATATGAGTGTTTGTCTGCACCTCTCCACAATCACAGATGGGTGACATAACTGGGTAGCCTTATTTATTCAGAGTACCTATAGATCTTGATGTGCCTGTGTGCAGTCTATTTAGTCGTTTCCAGACTTAGGTTAGCAGGAGTTGGTGAATAGATACAGGTAAAAGGAAAGGTTGCCCTTGCTCAAAAGCCAGTCATATCCAACTCTAGGGTTTAGTGCTCATCTCTGTTTAATGTTTATCTACTTGCAATGTCTTGCTTTCAAACTGCTAGGTTGGCAGGAGCTGGGACAGAGATGGGAACTCACTCCATCCTGCAGCACTCGGGTCTTGAACTGCTGACCTTCCAGTCATCAAGTTCTAAACCACTGCAGTCCCCTAATGTTAACTAGGGTTGGCTAAATTGAAAGCTGCTTACACTGTTGAAGGGTCTTGGATGAAGCATTCTCAGAAGAACCCCAAATAAATATATCACCTCTTTGGTTGTGGAGTCATTTTGATTAAGTTTTTCTCTTGTTTTCTTCCAAATAGCTCTGTGTGGCATATGTACTGCTCTCTCTCCATACAGCACTGCTGTGAAGTGAGCTGGTTTTAAAGATGGTAAAAAGGTAAGGTAAGGTTTCCCTTGCTCGAAAGCCAGTCATATCCGACTCTAGGGTGCAGTGCTCATCTCTGTTTCAAAGCTGAAGAGCCAGTGCTGTCTGCTGCTGCAGACATTTCCGTGGTCATGTGGCAAGCATGACTAGACACCGGAGCACATGGAACGCTGTTACCTTCCCACTGAAGTGGTACCTATTTATCTACTTGCAATGTCTTGCTTTCGAACTGTTAGGTTAGCAGGAGTTGGGACAAAGATGGGAGCTCATTCCATTCTGCAGTACTTGGGAATCAAACTGCTGACCTTCAACCTCCCAGTCAGTGTCTTAGCCACTTGAGCCACTGATAGTATCTGAGCCAATATTATCTGGTGCATTTTGTGGCTGAGTGGGGCTTTAGCTCTATTTGTGTTTTTAGGTTTTTAACCACATGCTTTGCTGTTTCCCCTCCTCAGTGCATTTGCTGCTTTTACACAACACAATCTGGATTTTGTTATCCTAAGTCAATTAACTTGTCATGTTAAATATATCGCCAAATGAAACTCAATGTCCTGATTGTAAAAAATGTAAGAAAAGAAAAACTTTTCTTCTTTATGTCAAACAGTTGTATTAAATTTCAAGCAAAGAGGCAATCAAGGATTATTCTGTGCATTAAAGTGCTCATATTTAAGACTTCTTCACAAACCAAAGAATACTAAAAAGCAGTAAATATCATAAAAAAGATCTAGAATTGAGACACAAGCTCAATAGAGCCAAAGTCTACTGCAAACCAATCACATATATGTTCACTTAGAAGAAAATTCCAGTTAATTTAATGAAACCTATTCCCTGACATTGCTAGGATATAAACTATATCATATATAAGTATATAAACTGACAGCTCAATCCTAAATAAGGTTACTTGGAAAAAAGTTCCTCTAAATGCAATGAAACAGTGTGGTTCATATTGCAACATTAGTCAGATGTAAAAACATTATCTATCTATTCTCTCTCTCTCTCTCTCTCTCTCTCTCTCTCACATTTGGGGTGTAAGTCCCCCAAAATTGGGAAAAATAAACTGTGCATGCATCCAGTTCGGGGGGCGGTGGTCACGTGCAGGTTCTCCAATAGGAGAACACATGACGAACCAGTGCTATCGTGCACGCACACCAGAGTCTTGCAGCAGCAGCAGTGGCTTCAATGGAGCAGACCCATCAGGAGGAGCACCAGCAGCCGCAGCAGCAGTGGCAGCGGAGATACTCCCACTCCTGGCGGCATGGGCTGACCAGAGCACCAGGAGGCTTCCAGGCAGCAGGAGCGACACCGGCCCAAGAAGAAGAAGAAGAAGAAATGGCCACTGCCAAAACAGCAGCAGCAGCCACTGCCACACGTCGCCTGGTCATCGCTGATGTAGCCACGGCCTGCCTTACCCAAAACTGCAACCTCGGGGGGGAGGCGGCTTGCCGGAGCCAGCGGGGCCAGGCTGAGGCACGGCCAGGATGGGCCAAGCACTGCCCCAACGGGATGATTCTACCACGCATCCTCACACAGCTACCCGGGCCGGACTGGTGGTTCCCCTGCCGTACCTGAGGTGGCCAGAGCAGAGCAGGTGCTGGGCCTGGCCTGGGAGGCCTCAGTGGGAGCCTGGGTGGCTGAGTCAGTGGAGGAGGTAGACCATCCCTAGGCAGGTAAGCAAATTCACTTACCTGTAGCCTGCGTGGTTACCACGGCACTGGCGAGGCCTGCCACCGAGGCCTCCCCTATCTGTGAGGCAAAGGCTAAGAAGGCTGACTCCTCCTCCTCTCCCCGCCTTCCCTCCACCTCCTGTCAGGCAGCACGCTGGCCTGCTCTGTTACCACATGAACCACCCACTGCTTGGGGATTGAAGTGAGGTAGGGAGAACAGGGCTAGAGGAGGACGGCAGCCCGGTCTCTCCCTCTCCCGTGTGTGTGTGTGTGTGTGTGTGTGTGTGTGTGTGTGTGTGTGTGTGTGTGTGTGTGTGTGTGAGAGAGAGAGAGAGAGAGAGAGAGAGAGGAGAGAGAGAGAGATCCTCAGGCCGGGATGGAAAACTCAAAAGTTCCTGGATTTCCATCATCAACAGCAAAAAAACCACCCGGGCAAGGCCAGGCAATTAGCTAGTAATTATATAAACTACAAACCACAATTTATACTGTTATTATCTAATATACATTTGGAGGCAGATCTATGTACTGTTAACTAGGCTGTACACTTGACAGAAGGTGCTTTTTGGTTTGGTTACAATCCAGTTATTGGTGCACGCGTGACTAAAAATGCCCCTGAGGGAATTCACAGGACAGAGTAACAGAAAATGGATGGTTCTTTTAAGGAACATGGATAAGACCAAAAGGAGCTAACAGTTGTATTTTCATGATATATTTTCAGACTCTATGTACTGAATTTCAGGCTTATTTTCGTATTTTGTTTCAGTTTGTTGTTTAAATGGAGACTGTCCATTTTGTTTGAGATGTAACAGACAAGAAAGCATCAGATCAGGTTTTGCATGTAGGTGATAACACAACCCATAATATTAAAGAAGCCTCTTAAATTTCGGTAATAAAATTCTTATATTTTCAGATGCGAAAGTAATACATTCATAATCTCTCTTGGAACAACAGGCCCAAGCCAACTCCTAAACACATATCAAATTTATTCTTCCCTCCATGCCACTTGGGCTGAGATTTTTTCTGTTAGCCTGAAGAAGCACAGCAAATCCCTGATATTCCAGCAGTGCTCTGAGACCTGATGAATCTGTTAACACTCCACAGTAAATGGCTACTATGAAAATGGCTTACTAAAAACAGTATGATCACAACCATAAATAAAATGAGGCTCCTTTCATGTCCCCAAGTGCGGCACGATGGATCTTGGGACATGAAAGGAGCCTCATTCGGACGTCTTCTGAGCAAAGCAAAAATCCTTTCAACCCAGAGTAATTCCTGACACAAAATGTATTTATTATCACAATCACAAAATGATGTTGGAAGCAATGCTGTTCTGGAGCATGTAGAAGGAAAAAAGAGTGCATGATTGCTCAAAGGTTTACTAAAATCCTGATCCACACACATTGTTTTGTCACACTGTTATGTATTAAGGCACTTTGCAAGTTGCATGGCCAGCGCCTTGCAAGAAGAAAATGGCAGTTTCCCGCCATCCAAATTAGGAGCTAAAGTTGGCACGAAATCCCCTGTCCAGGGCGCACTCATTATGCTAATCAGAGTCCTGTGATTGGCTACAGTTTTGGATCCTATTTCTCATTGTTTGTTACATATATTATATATCACGTTATGATTGGTTGGTTTAGTTTGTCCGGTGGGTTGCTACCTTGTAACAAGGAGCCACCATTGGGAAGACATTATATAAGCCCCATGGGTAAACAAGGGTGGGGCCGTGCCGGATCTATACTACCCATTCCGCACACGTAGCCAGCATGAGCTAAGCCTGGGTCTCCTCCACATGCTACCACTTCTAGTGTAGCTCAGGCATTGCCTCTTCAACAACAGATTCCAGAGGGGACTGATTTCATGGGATTGTATAGCCATCTCTGTGTTCGGAGTGCCTTGTAAGCATAACCTAATTGAAAGACTGTTCTTTGCTTCTTGATTTGATTTGATTTGATTTGATTTATTTGATTTATATGCCGCCCGTCTCAGCACATGCCGACTCAGGGCGGCTCACAACACATCAAACAAAATACAATATAGCAAAAATACAAAAGCAAATACAATGTAGCCAAAACAAAATACAATATAGCATAGAGCAAGGACAGAAATACAAAAGTAGACAATAACAATAAAACTCAATAATACAATACAAAAAGTAATGGCAGCAAAGTCTCGCTGCCTCAACTGCCCTCAAAACCTGGCCAGAGGCAATTGAAGGCAGCTGGAGGCGGGTCCCAGGAACGCCGGCGGTGGTCTCGGCGTTCGGCACTGCAGGGGTCCCTCCACCCTGCCAGGAGGGCCGGAGGCGGCGGCAAAGTTTCGCTGCCTCAACGGCCTTTTTAAGTCCTGGCCGGAGGCAGCTGGAGGCAGCTGGAGGCGGGTCCCAGGAACGCCGGCGGTGGTCTCGGCGTTCGGCGCTGCAGGGGTCCCTCCACCCTGCCAGGAGGGCCGGAGGCGGCGGCAAAGTCTCGCTGCCTCAACGACCTTTTAAGTCCTGGCCGGAGGCAGCTGGAGGCAGCTGGAGGCGGGTCCCAGGAACGCCGGCGGTGGTCTCGGCGTTCGGCGCTGCAGGGGTCCCTCCACCCTGCCAGGAGGGCCGGAGGCGGCGGCAAAGTCTCGCTGCCTCTTGCAATAAACACCAGTTGTTCTGTTCTTCATAGTCTGGACTATTGCTTATATGGGCAGGACATAACACACACAGAGCATGTTATTGTTTTGACACACAGTTAAAATGATTGGTTATGCAGTAAATAATTATTTTGTTAGCAACCTCTGCAGAAGGCCAACCATCCACCTTTGCTCTTCAAGTTATATTATTGAAAATGTAAAACTAAACCTTTGAGAACCACAACTTCAACCAACCTAGTTGGAAGCATTGTCAAATTTTTTTTAAAGCAGAGAAACTTTCACATTAACATATACAACTTCCCAATATTTCATTGGTTTTGAAGTTCTCTTTCCAACTATGACCCGGAGAAAAGCAGAACTCTATTAATCTTATTCTTAATTGTAGTGTTGGAGGATAAAAATAATGGAACATATTATCTCCTATCTTGTTTGGTGCTTCAGTGTCAACAGTATTAACATTATGGTAGACATTATTTCTCTTAGTCCCCTGGAAAACCAGCTCTGTAGGAAGCAACACACTCTTGCTAAATAGTCTAACGTGAAAATAGTTGGGATGAGCAAGACATTTGTTTCAGTTTTTTTAAAATGGGAATTTACCAACATTTGTAGATTTTCTTCATGGTCAAGTTGGCGGGGGGGGGGGGAAGCCCTGAGATTTACAAAAATAATATTTGGCAGGGGGGCGGGGGACTAGACACTGACATGCCTTGAGTTTGGATCACAGGAGGACATATTAGGATCCAACCAAACACATTTTAGTGTCATTGGTCTGGGCATAAAATAGGGGGGCAGCAAGGATGACATGTGTTACCCAAAAATAAAAATAAAATTGGACAAAAGAGTACAATGATCTGCATAAAAATACATAATGCACAGGTAAATATGAAAAACAGACGTTATTTTTATAATTTTAAGGCTAAACACAATTACAGTGATTCCCAGTAAATTGAAATCAAACCTGCAAAATCCTTCAAACAGGAATATCTTCAGAAATAAAAAGCTGCTACTTCTGCCCCAAGAGTCCTTCAAATGGAGAATTGCTCTCTGTAAAAGAGATATGTAGCTACTCTAGTACTCATCATGACCAGCATCATCATTGTTCTTATCACCACTTGCTATTTATATAGAAGAGTTGAGCATTCAAGGTATTTTACTAACCTCTTCAGCAAATTGTGAAAGAATAAATTATTTCATAATTTGCAGAAATTGAAGAATATGATTAACTTTTACAGAAATCAATTGTATTTAACCTTGGATTGTTTCCAGTAATAATTAAATACACCATAGTGCAAGAAAATCTTTTATGTCCTTTCTAAGATACAGTTATTCCCCCCTGACATGGGTCTAGGTCAAATGTTAAGAAATTTAACCTTTACAATTATCTCATGTTTATCTTTCAAGGTCTCCTTAATAGCAGATGAAGTCAGTGTTGTTAAGGGAAGTGTCACATTCAACACAATTACATCACCTGCCATGTTAGGGAATTGGAATCTTATAATCAACATCAGAGAGACAATTTCAGGAGTTTTAAAAAAGGCAAAAATTAATCAATTATTAAGCCTTGAGGCATCCTTGGGAGGAAAGAGTAATAAATCATGCCGATAGCCTAAACACTCAATGATTCTCCTTATTAACCAAACAAGATCAAATCCAAGCCATCATTCCTGCTGAAAAGCAAAATTTAATTAGCTAATCTACCAGTGTCATTTAGTAAATCAAAAGCTTTTGAGGGGTCAATGAATCTTGCCCTCATCAGCTCATTATATTCCATTACTAACAAGATATCATTAAGCAACTTCACAGGAGCTGCTAAATGAACGAGAGTACTTGTTACTTCCACCATCACTAAAAAAGAACAACTATTTATTTTCAGTTTAAAGCATTAAATTTTATTTTAACATTCAAATGTACATAACTGTGTATAGAGCCCTCTGCTCTTTGAAACAACATCATTTGCACTTTCACATCAGTTCATTTTAAAGTTTAACTTTAGTTGTATAAGAGCCATTGGGCTCTAATAACAAGAATGGGAGATCACCTTTGTGTTGAGGTATTCTTTAACTAACCATGGAAGCAATGAGGCAGCACATTCTGACTATCCCTCCATTCCCATCCTTTCCTATTGAGTGGTAAAATCTGAAGTGAAATTACAACAGGTTTGGCTCAATCATCTCTGGACAGTTATCTTTTCATATCAACTCCCAGAAATCATCAGTTCCCAAGAACCCTGGGATTTCTGAGAGTTTTTCCTCCAAGAAGTCTCTGGGCAAAACAGAGTTAACAGTCCCTTAAAGAAGTAAGCATCAAGCAGAATCTACCCTCTAATGTTATAAGGCAGTGATGGTGAAGCTTTTAGAGACTGAGTGCCCAAACTGCAACCCAAAACCCACTTATTTATAGCAAAGTGCCAACACAGCAACAGGGGAGGGAGGAAATGCTCATTGGGCTTCTAGGCAGAGGGACAGGGTGAACTCTGTGCTGGGGAGAGAGAGGAAGTACTCCCATTGGGCTGCTGGGCAGAGGGGCAGGGGAAACTCTATGCTGGGGCATGGAGGAAGCACTCCCATTGGGCTGCTGGGCAGAGGGGCAGGGCAAACTTTGTGATAGGGTGACTGCATGGGGGCCCACAAAGAGGGTTCCGAGTGCCCCCTCTGTCACGCATGCCATAGGTTCCCCAGCAGTGCTATAAGGCTTACCTAATTAGTGTGGTCCAGTTTTCCAATTGGATCGGGGCTGTAAAACATGCAGTACTTCCCCAGTCATTTGAATTGTGCTTCCTTCTGTTAGGAAAGGACTAAAACAGATGCCCCAATGACATTTTATTTACATGTCCATCAGAACTTTGACCAATTACTTGGTTTAGATTACATCCTCCAGAAATCGCCAGATAACATGGCCACTCAGGGCATAGCCTGTGTGAGAAAGGCAAATATGAAAAGTCTAAAGCAATTCTGCAAAGAGTATTTTTTTAAAAAAAACAAAAAACAAAAAACAAAATCATAATGAAATAGGATCACTGTGAAAGTACAAGCAGTAATGTCCTGTCTTTATGTACATTTTCTTGCATTAAAAAAGAGACGCCCAGTCATCTATGCCTAATGACTGTGGAGCATAATCTGTTACAATAGAGAAACATCTTCCATTTTGACAGCCCATAATAATAGTCCCAGAGGACATTTAAGGAACAGTTGTGGCAACAATCCACAAATGTTCTTAATACATAGTACCAGGATAGAACTATGAGAGCTCTGGGAAAGGAAGCCTCTCATTCTATCATGCCAAATGATTCATAATGATACGTGGCTTAAGGGTTTACATTTACATAGCACATTCTAATGTATCTGAGGCAGCCATCATGGTCCCTCATGTCGATGATCCATGAATAAGAAGTTTCATTTGAGGGGTGTCTGAGTCTATGCCACAGTGATGAATGTATTAAGATTCAGCAAGCATTAATGGTCTTAAGTCAATATCTTAAATGTTCCTATTTACACAGTGAAAACCAAAACAAAATCAAACCAAGCCATTGAGTAATACAGTGGTACCTCATACAACGATTTTAACCCATTCCATGAGGCTCGTTGTTGTATGAAACAATTGCTATATGATACATGCATCATATAGTGATTTCCCCTATGGGATGCATTGTACAACGATTTTATTTTTTTGCTAAGTGGTTTTTCCCATTGAAAAATTGCTGTACGATTTTTTCCATAGGGAGAATTGTTATGTGGGACAACATTTCACCCCAAAACCTAATTGTTATGCGGTTTTGTTGCTATAGGGGGCAATTGTTGTATGAGGTTCCACTGTATTGCAATGACACAAGAGATAACCAAAGGCATAGATTTATATTCTTCCATTTGGAGCCATGCTTTTCCCTAACTCTGGCTGAATGGACCTCAACTCATGAGATAAGCCAGTATATTGCAACGACAGGTGAATGCTGGAAGTATCTTTACTACCACTTCATAAAGGCACTTGACAGTTCACTTTGGATAGTAAATGCATAGGATAAGATGCATAGAGGCCAAGAGTGGATGTTCCCATAGCAGTGCCACAATTGTTGGTCTTCATATAGCCTCAGAAATAAGGTTGTATTCCAAAATATGGAGAACTGGTCTGAAAGCCACACTAGAGATGCCATTGGAAGTCTGAAGTTGTCTTAATTAGGTTTCAAAAAACAGAGGGAAGGTGCTTGGCAAACCAAAAGCTTATAACCTTTGACCAGGAAAGCTCAGTTTCCTGCTATTGGCCTTTCTGGTCTCTTCATGTGTTATAATTATTAACATCACAATGAACGTGTGGGAAAGGTAGCTATTTTGAGGAAGAGATGTTCCACCAAATATTGAGACCCAAAACATTAAGGGCTTCATAGCTTATAACCAGCACCTTAAATTGAGTCAGAAACCAACAGGGAGTCAATGAAGGCATGCCAAGACTGGAGATATGTGTTAATATCTACCGGTGCCAGCAATCAATCTGGCTTCTGCATTTTGGACCTGCTCAAAAATCTAGTGGAAATTTGCTGTAGTATTAGTTTAGAATCTATGTTGTATTGATTCAGAATTCCCTTCTATTTGTCACTGCCTAACATTTCAAGGTTTGTCTTGAAATCTGACTGACATCATTCTGTCATTTTTGAGATTGTATCCCATTACTGCTTTTCTCACTCTTTTATTGACAATTATGGCTACTCCATTTCTTCTAAGGTTTTCTTGCCCACAGTAGTAGATATGATGGTTTCCAGAGCTGAATTCACCCATCCCTGTCCATTTTAGCTCACTGATGCCCAAGATGTCAATGCTTATTCTTTCCATCTCATTTTTTACCACTTCCAGTTTTCCTTGATTCATAGACCTCACATTCCATGTCCCTATGCAGTATTGTTCCCTGCAACACTGTATTTCTCCTCCCCCTTTCGTATCCCTCCCCCTTTTCAGATCTGCTGTGCTGAGCATCCCCTTGTTTTGCCTTTTGTTTTGGTGGAGGGAATAACAGGCAAATTTGGTCTTGGAGTACAGAATGAAGCAGGGCAAAGATTGATAGAGTTCTGCCAAGAGAACGCACTGGTCATAGCAAACACTCTCTTCCAGCAACACAAGAGGCAACTTTACACATGGACATCACCAGATGGCCAACACCGAAACCAGATTGACTACAAACTCTGCAGCCAAAGATGGAAAACCTCCATACAGTCAGCAAAAACAAGACCTGGAGCAGACTGTGGCTCAGATCACAACCTACTGATCGCAAAATTCAGGCTTAGACTAAAGAAAATAAGGAAAACACGGAGACCAGAAAGATGTCACCTAGACAGCATCCCTAAAGAATAGACGGTGGAGGTGATGAACAGATTTAATGGCTTAGACTCGGTAGACAGAGTACCAGAAGAATTATGGACGGAGATGAGGGACATCATGCAGGAACCAGCAAAGAAAACCATACCAAAAGAAAAGAAGAGTAAGAAAGCAAAGTGGTTGTCTGATGAGGCTCTTAAAATAGCAGAGGAAAGAAGGAATGCAAAAGTCAAAGGAGAAAGGAAAAACTACAACCATTTGAACACAGAATTTCAAAGAAAAGCAAGGAGAGATAAGGAAAACTACCTAAAATAACAGTGCAGAGAAATGGAGGAAAACAACAAAAGAGGCAGAACCAGAGATCTTTTCAAAAAAAATGGGGAAATCAAGGGAACATTTAAAGCAAAAATGACCGTGATAAGGGACAAAGACGGAAAGGAGCTAGCTGATGCAGAAGAAATTAAGAAAAGATGGAAAGAGTACACAGAGGAACTTTACAAAAAGGACCTCAACAATCCTGATAATCACAATGATGAAGAAATTGAACTTGAGCCAGACATCCTGGAGAGCGAAGTCATAAAGGCCCTAAAGAGCACTGCAAACAACAAAGCTAGTGGAGATAATGGTATCCCAGTTGAATTTTTCAAAGCGCTAAAAGATGATGGTGTCAAATTACTGCATTCAATATGCCAGCAGATTTGGAAAACGAAACAGTGGCCACAGGATTGGAAAAGATCAATATACGTCCCAATCCCAAAAAAGGGCAATGCCAAAGAATGTTCAAATTATCGAACAATCGCGCTCATCCCACATGCCAGCAAGGTGATGCTCAAGATAATACAGGATAGACTTCAGCAGCATGTGGAGAGAGAATTACCAGAGGTGCAGGCTGGTTTCAGAAGAGGCAGGGGGACTAGAGACCACATCGCCAACATACGCTGGATCATGGAGAAAACAAAGAAATACCAGAAACAAGTTTACTTTTGTTTTATTGACTACACTAAGGCATTTGACTGTGTGGACCACAACAAGATGTGGCAAGTAATTAAAGAGATGGGAATACCAGAGCACCTCATATGCCTCCTGAGAAATCTGTACATGAACCAAGAAGCAACAGTTAGGACAGAACATGGAATAACAGAGTGGTTTGGAATAGGAAAAGGAGTAAGACAAGGCTGCATTTTGTCACCATGCTTATTCAACCTATACACAGAGCACATAATGCGCAGTGCAGGGATGGAGGAATCACAATATGGGATTAAAATCGCTGGGAGAAACATCAATAATCTGAGATATGCAGACGATACCACCCTAATGGCAGAAAGTGAGGAAGACCTAAAGAATCTCTTGATTGGGCTGAAGGAGGAGAGTGCAAAAGCTGGCTTGAGACTCAATATCAAGAAAACCAAGATAATGGCAACAGGCCCAATCAGTTCCTGGAAAATAGGCGGGGAAGAAGTAGAAGCAGTGACAGATTTTACTTTCTTAGGATCAAAGATCACTGCAGATGGGGATTGTAGCCATGAAATAAAAAGGCGACTGATTCTTGGGAGACAAGCGATGAGAAACCTGGGGAACATAGTGAAAAGCAGAGACATCACATTGCAAACAAAAATTAGAATAGTCAAAGCAATGGTTTTCCCAGTAGTAATGTATGGATGTGAGAGCTGGACAATTAGGAAGGCTGAACGCAGAAGAATAGATGCCTTTGAAATGTGGTGTTGGAGGAGGGTTTTGAGAGTCCCCTGGACAGCGAGGAGAACAAATAGGTCAATCTTAGAAGAAATTAACCCTGACTGCCGATTGGAAGGTCAAATAGTAAAGATGAAGCTAAAATACTTTGGACATCAAATGAGAAGGGAGGATTCACTTGAGAAGGCATTGATGTTGGGAAAGGTGGAGGGCAAAAGAAGAAGGGGGAGGCCAAGGATGAGATGGCTAGATGGTATTGTAGACACAATGGGCACAGAGCTGGGAGGGCTGAGGGGGATGGTGGAGGACAGAGGCGCCTGGAGGAAAATGGTCCATGGGGTCGCAAAGGGTCGGAGTCGACTGTGCGACTGAACAACAACAACATTTCATAAAAATGAAGATACCTAGTAACAAAAGAACTCCAGTTCAGTGCATAGAGAAATGAGTGAGTGCCTTTCTTTATGAGCTAGTAATAGGAAAACATTGACTCTGCCTAACAGCTTGGTGAGCTTTCAAAGCAGACCTTATTGTGTGATATCAAGTTGGTAAAAATACATGAGGATTATGTACTTTGAAAAGGCAAGGGAACCAAGCCATGAATGCAGCCACTAATATTTCAGGTGTTCTTACACAATGTAATGAAACAATCCTTTCTTTTCATTTCATGGCTCAAGTTGGGGCATTTTGTTCACAGGAACAGCCCATTCTTAGATATCGGATTCTCCTATGATGCACAATTACAGAATAACTGGAGGGAAACAACCCACATTTAACTGTTGAAATGGGACACATACTGTTATCCATGGCTGTACAGCAAATCTGTTGTTTATGATTCAGAAGCAACATTATGAACAGTACACTTATAAAGCCATTTTTGTAGTTATTTTGGACACTGACAGTTTAGGATTGCAGGTTACATTTGTAGTGAAGTGTTTGACTCAAGTAGGAAAGTAACATTGAACTGCAGGCTTCCTGAAATAGGAGTTTAATCGCATGACAGAGAACATTCCCCCAGAATTGTTACTACATGGAGGGCTTCTTGCACTAGCAATTAGAAGACAGTGTGGAGCTATTCCATTTTTCTCCATAATAGGCTTTCCACAGGAGGGGGAAAAAGATGGAAGATGAGATGAAAGGACATGGAATGTTATGAATAAAAAATGACAATGGCCCCCTAAAGTCCCTGTAAAACATGGGCTGGAACCCACTAGAAGGCTTACCTACACCATTCTTCCCTGCCATCATTCTGTCTTCACAGAGTTTATCCAGTGGAGCTCTTTTGAGTGATCAAGACCTCCATTGTCTGCTAGCCTGCAGGAAGAGAATGCAAAGCACTGAATAGCTTCCTGTGAAGCTGAACAACATTTTGTAGCCAAAATTACTCCTGTCTGCTCTGGCTTGTATGCTATAATTGATACAGGCTCTGTGAGTGTAACTTTGGCCCTTGCTTGTCCTGTGTTAAAGGATAATTCTAGTTCTTGCAGTATGAAATGTGAGCAGGACCCTGGCAGAGGTATAAGCCATCCTGGCTGATTGGATAGTAGGTGAATGCCTCCCTGCAGCACTGGTCCCAATGTGCTTAAAGGAAGCAGTGGTAAGAATGTTACTGAAAAAGCCTTCCTTGAAACTTATGGTTCTTGGATAACTACCAGCCACTCTGAAATGTTCCATCCCTAGCCAAGATATTGGAGTGTGTGATGGCTCATCAGCTCCAGGAATTTGTGGAGAAGATGGATTATCTAAATCAGAGGTTCCCAACCTATTTACACTGTGGGCCCGACCAAGCCCCCCGGATGGCTGAGTGGGCCAGACGATGCTCCCAGAAGTAGAAGCGGGTGTGTTTTATGGCTGACATAAAGATGTCTGCTTCCACTTCTGGGTGCTTGTCAAAGCAGAGTGCGCAGAGACCGCCACTCTCTATCGCGGGGCGGCATGAGGAGCCATCAAGACCAACCAGGAGCTAAAGGAGGAGGACGTGGAGAAGGCACCATCGCATGGGAAGCACTCAGGCTGTGGACAAGACCTTCATTTTCCCTTCAGTGGTGGCAAGTTGTTTAGGAGACTAGAGAGCCAGAGCCCATCATGGCATTTTCCATGTGGAGGGAAAATGGTGCGGATGGCCTCCTCTCTACAGAGGCCACCAACGAAGAAAGGAGAGGGAGGCCCTGGAGGGTGAAGGGGCTGCCCCCCCCCCCACCGCTCAGTGAGGTTTTTTTAATTGTGTCAGAACCACAAAAAAGTGATTTTTGAGTTGGAAGGATTTTTGCTGGAGGAACTCCATTCAGGAGACACCCGAATGAGGCTCCTTTCATGTCTGCAAGATCTTTTCCCCACTGAAGGGGTCCCTATTTATCAACTTGCAATGTCTTTGTTTTCGAATTGCTAGGTTGGGAGGAGCTGGGACAGAGACAGTACTCGGGTCTTGAACTGCCAACTTGCCAGCTAACAAGGTGAGCTTCTTAACTGCTGAGCCACCACAATCCCTACTCTACACTTCATTCAGTGGGTCTGTTTGGGTTGGGCTTGTTTGTTGGATGAAGGCCTGGAGGTCTACAGGTGTGGTACTTCCTCACTGAGAAGCAATTTCTGTCTTTAATTTGAGACAGTTACTTTGGTGTCTTGCACGGAAGACAAAGAAGGAGTTGCAGGAAGGACTAACACAGGTTTATTCGTTGATGGTCAGCATGAACATGTGGTAATGGCGGAGATACCTCACATTATATACAGTAGTACAATACATTTGAATCTTGCTGCCTGGTAGCTCATTGGCTGCTACCGGCGTGACGTCGTCCGGGTCACGCCCATCTTCAGTGGTGGATCAGTAGTAGTTTGCTATTGCGGGGAGTTCCCGCGGCTGCAGGTGATTTGAGGAATGGGAACCATGTGAGTTGAACACTCGCAGCTGCCCTCTATGGGCAGCTTGCTCGCGTTCCTTTAACAGCTGGGCTACATTGTAATTGTGGTCAGGTTACATTCATACATTTCTTAAAGTAGCATTGTACATACATAACATCCCTCCCCCCTAGGATGGGACGAAGTCCCTCAACCATTGTGGCTTGCCGCACGTGCGCCTGGGGCGTGCGGCCGCTTGACTTAACACAGGGGAGCCGGAGGCTCCTGGTTCTGCGGAATCCTGCCCTGCAATGGAAAGGGGGGACTCATTAGTGGCTCGGTGTGGCGTCTGCGGTAACCTTGCATTGGGGGACGGGAATGGAATGAACAGTTGGGACATGAATCCCTGCCTACCGCTTGAGGAGTTTGGGGACCCCCCCAGCACGAATCTCGGGACCGACGAAGAGGCCCTCGTGGCCTCGCCACCCCCCGTTACCTGTCCGGGAGTTCTAGAGACTGTGGTGGGCGGACTCGCCCCTGTTGCCTGTCTTGGGGGTGTTGGTCTCCGGGGAGCTGGGGCTATGGTATACTCTAAAACAAAAGGGCTAGGGGGACTGGAAGTACCAGGGGCTGAACTGAAACCCCTCTTCTCGCTAGGACGGGTGGGGGACCACTCCGCTACACCCCCCTGGTACCCCCCTGGTACTGCAACTCTCCAGAGTAGACCTGAACTAGTCTCGACCCTGTAGGATACCGGCCCCGTTTGCTCAACAATTGTCCCTGGTACCCACGCTGGCCCCGAGGCCGCGTAGTTCCTGCAGTGAACCGGGTCCCCTACCGAAAAACTTTTGGAGCTCTCTCCCCCTATGCTTATATTTCTCCCTTCATCCACCACCCTGGACGGATCCATCCGGTCAAAAAGTGTTACCGGACGCCTCCTCATGAGGAGTTCGGCTGGGGAAAAACCTGAAGCTAGGGGGGTTGTCCTGTAGCAGATGAGGAACTAGCACAGATGCAGGTTCAACTCACCGGGACCCATGCGCTGCAGTGCATCTTTCGTAGTGCGCACTTGGCGCTCTACCTGACCGTTTGTGGCGGGGTGAAACGGGGCAGCGGTTATGTGCCTGACGGCGTTCCCCTCCATAAACGTCTTGAACTCTGCCGACGTGAAGGTACTAGCGTTATCGCTAACAAGGACGTCTGGCAGGCCGAAGGAGGCAAAAAGCTTGCGCAACTGTTTAATGGTTGCGGCAGAGGAAGTGCTGTTCATGGGGATTACCTCCAACCACTTGGAGTAGGAATCGACTACCAGTAGAAACATGGACCCGCGGAAAGGGCCAGCGAAGTCGACATGGATCCAGGACCATGGCCCGCGGGCCGTATCCCATTCCCTATGGGGCAACCGGGACTCCTCGGGCCGAGAGCTCTGGCAGCTCTCGCATGTGCCCACTAAGGGTTCTATGTCCCTGTCTATCTGGGGCCACCAAAAGAAACTCCTGGCCAGAGCCTTGGAGCGTACGATCCCGGGGTGGCTGGTATGCAGTAGCCTCAGCACTTTGGCCCTCAGCTTCTCTGGGATAACCACCCGCTGGCCCCAGAGTAAGCAGCCCCTTTCCAGAGAAAGCTCTACTCTGCGCCTGAAAAACGGCTTGAAATGTTCCTCGGGGGGAGAAATGGACCACCCTTTCCTAACCCAGGAACTAACTTGGGCCAGTATCTTGTCGGCCGCCGTGGCCTTGGCGAGGTCGGCCGGGACAATTGGGGGTGAGTCGAGAGACTCAATCAGCAGGACTTGGTGTTCCTGCTCCACCTCACATGTAGGGTCCCCTAAACTAGGGAGAGGGGATCGGGACAGGGCGTCCGCATGTGAGATCTCCTTCCCTGGGCGATAGACCAGCTCATACTGGTAGGCGTTGAGGAAAATGGCCCAACGCAGCATCCTGGGGGATAAAATTTGCGGGATGGGTTTGCCGGTAGTGAAGATCCCCAAAAGCGGCTTGTGATCCGTCACCACCGTAAACTCGCGGCCGTATAGGAAATCGTGGAACTTCTTTGTTCCCACAATTATGGCTAGGGCCTCCCTATCTGTTTGCGCGTAATTGCGCTCTGCCTTCGAGAGGGACCTTGAGTATTACGCCACCGGGGCTTCCCTCCCGCTCTCCAACACGTGGCACAGGACCGCCCCCACCCCCACCGGGGACGCATCGCAGACTAGTACCACTGGCTTTTTCGGATCGAAGTGGGTCAGGACAGCATCCGAAGATAGGAGTGACTTGAGCTCTTTGAATGCTCTCTCCTGCTTGTCCCCCCACCGCCAAACCGCATCCTTCTTAAGTAACACGTGCAGTGGCTCCGCAACCGATGCCTTCCGAGGCAGGAAGGAGTGATAGAAATTTAGGAGCCCTAGAAATGACTGTAGCTCCGGTTTCGCGGTGGGGCGAGGGGCGTCTCTCACGGCCGCAACCTTGGACTCGGAGGGTTTGATTCCGTCCGGGGTTACCTTAAACCCTAGAAACTCAACCTCCCTCACGAAGAATACGCACTTGTCCCTCCTCAATCGCAGTCCTGCCCTCTCGAACACTGAGAGAACCCCATCTAGCCTCTTTGCTAACTCTAGTTCGCTCCCCGCTGTTATCAACACGTCGTCGAAGTATGGGAGGATGCCTGGAAGCCCCTTTAAAAGGCGTTCCATGAGAGACTGGAAGATTCCGGGGGCCGAATTCACGCCAAACTGAAGGCGCGTTACCTTAAACGCCCCCTTGTGCGTTACGATCGTTTGTGCGGCGGCAGCAGCCGGGGTTACAGAGAGCTGCTGGTACGCCTGGGCCAGATCTAGTTTGGCGAAACACCTCCCCCCATGTAACGTGGCCAGCAAATGGCTGACCACGGGCACCGGGTATGCATTTGGCCGAATGGCCTTATTTATCGTACATTTATAGTCCGCGCAAATCCTGACCTCCCCATTTGACTTGAGGGCTGTAACAATCGGCGTTTCCCACTCTGCCGAGTCAACTGGAACCAAAATCCCCTGCCCCACCAATTTGTCCAGTTCCGCCTCGATCTTGTCCTTGAAGGCAAAGGGCACTCTCCTTGGCTTGAGGCGGATGGGCCGGATTTCTGGGTCCAGCTCAAAGGAAACTGGGGGCCCCTTGTATTTCCCGCGCCCCTTCTTGAAAACGTCCAGGTGTGCGTCGCACATGTCCCGCATTGGGTCAGTCTCGATGGCATTAATGCCGGACAGTTCGATCCCCAGGGGAGCAAACCACTGCGTTCCCAAAAGGCAGCACCTCCCCCCTTTGAGGACCACTAGGGGCAGTTTCTCGGAGTAATTCTTGAACTTCACCTTGAAGTTCCCCACCCCCAACACCGGGATCTCATTTCCCTGCACGTCCCGTAGATTGGATCTCATGGCCCGCAGTTTGGGCCGCTTCTCTGGGGGAATGCGCATAAATTCTTTTTGGGACAGGATGGAGTAAGATGACCCCGAGTCTATCTCCATCCTCACTGGGACCCCTTGCAACAGTACCTCTATGAAAAAACGCCGGTGCTCCAGGCCCACGCGGTTCACGCCTTTCTCGCTGTAGCTGGCTGAGACCTTCCTGGTGCCGGCCGCATTTCGTTGGTACGTCTGGGAATGGCTGGAACTGCCCTTGTCCTCGACTCGCCCGCGCCTGCATACTCGGGCGATGTGTCCTTTTCGGCCGCAGTTGTGGCACTCGGCCTTTCGGAACGGGCACCTTGTGCGGTCGTGGGCCCCCCCACAACCGTCGCAGTGGCGGTCCTGCAGTTCACGGGTCTGCCGCTTCTCACCTCGCTTCTTGATCCTCTGGACGTCGTCGTCCTCGCTGGAGTAGGGGTCCGCTGTCGTGGACGACTCCTCGGACGACGTTGGTGCGGCGGCGGGCGGCTTGGGGGCCCGCCAGGCTGTCTTCGCTGGTGTCCGCCGGGCTGCCTCCACTGGTGACTTGGCCCTCTCGGATGTGGCCCCTCGGGACTTGAACAGCCGGACTCCGCTCCTGGCCTCCTCGGCTGCTTGGGCCTCCCGCAGTACCTCGTTGAACGTGAGGCGATGGTTGCGGGTCATGAGCCTCTTCTGAAACTCCTTGTCCCTCAAACCGCACAGCATGCGGTCACGGAGGGCCTGGTCCAGGTCGTCCCACTGGCAATGCACCGCTGCAAGCCTGAGGGCCGCCGCGTAGGCGGACACGGATTCGCCCGGTCGCTGGTCTCGCCTGTGGAACGCGACCCGGGCTGGGAAGATCGAGACGGGCGGCTGGAAATGCTCACGCAGCCTCTCCAGGATACGGTCGATGGGCACCTCGTCCACCTTCCGGGGGCCCACCAGGGTCATCAGGATCCGCAGCGTGGCCGGCCCCACCTGAGCCAGGAAGTGGGAGCGCATCTTCGCATCGTCGTCGACGCCTGCAGCTTCCATTGTGTGCCGAAACTGGCACTCGTAGAGCTCCCATTGTTCGGGCTCGCTGACATCGAACTGGTACGGCTTGACCTTGGGATTCGCCATCGATCCCACCTTCGTCGCCAATTTGGTGTCTTGCACGGAAGACAAAGAAGGAGTCGCAGGAAGGACTAACACAGGTTTATTCATTGATGGTCAGCATGAACATGTGGTAATGGCGGAGATACCTCACATTATATACAGTAGTACAATACATTTGAATCTTGCTGCCTGGTAGCTCATTGGCTGCTACCGGCGTGACGTCGTCCTGGTCACGCCCATCTTCAGTGGTGGATCAGTAGTCGTTTGCTATTGCGGGGAGTTCCCGCGGCTGCAGGTGATTTGAGGAATGGGAACCATGTGAGTTGAACACTCGCAGCTGCCCTCTATGGGCAGCTTGCTCGCGTTCCTTTAACAGCTGGGCTACATTGTAATTGTGGTCAGGTTACATTCATACATTTCTTAAAGTAGCATTGAACATACATAACAGTTACAGTTCCTGATGGTGTTTTTTTTTTTTGGTTGATGGTGGTGGGTATCATTTTAAAAAAATCTAGAAACCTTTAGCAATTAGAGTGTAAACAAAAAGACAAAAACATTGTGGCCCTTTAAAGGCTTAACTGCTATATCTTAATGTTAGCTTTCGTGGATCAAGTCACTTCATCAGAAGTGATTAAAACACAGACTAACATGCCTACCATTTCAAAAATTTAGCAATTTCATTTCTATACAACCCCATAGTGCTTAGTGCCCTCTCTGTGTGGCTCACAAGTTAATTAGCATTTTGCCCCTAACATGCTTGGGACTCATTTTAAAGACCTTTCAAGGATGGAAGGCCTTGAGTCAACCTTGATCCCAGTCAGGAATGAATTCACAATGTTTTGGCTGCAGTACAGCGGTTTTAACCACTGCACCACCAGCACTCATTTATCAGCCACACCCGCCCAGTCACATGACCACCATGCCATGCCCACCATGCCACACCCACAGAGTAGGTAGTAAAAATGTTTGAATCCCACCACTCTTTAATGCCCTTAATCAAGTTGGTACTTACTTGCATTTTGTAATCTTGTCATGGGCATTGTTTTCAGCTGGCCGATATATTTCAAGCACGAAACAAGCATCTGCAAATTTGGGGTGATTGCCAACTAAATGTTGCATTATCCAAATACGACATTTAGCTATATTAAACCAATCAGCAAGTGGCAAGTGTTAAATCCCGAATGAAGGAGGAGTTGATGTCACTTCTATTAAAAATCAGTCTTTTGAAAAATGAAAGTTGTGGACTTCGGGAATTTGAAATTTGATTTGGCAGCTCAGATTACAGAAACTGAACAAATAGATATTGTTCAGATGTTGTTTCTCTAACTCCCCAGACTTATTTAAATCTTACCTCTTGGCGAGAAAGATACAATTAAGATAGATCCAATATTTATTTGGATATAACAAATCCTGTGGAATAATGTCCTTCAAAAGAATGGGTCTGCTTCCATTTTCTTCTCACATAAGACTTAGAAGGAAGGGAAATAACATTTGAACTGCTCCAGAGAGTAGAGCATTCATTAAAAATCTATCATAGGATGGGGAACTAATGTTTACATCATGTCTCCCATAGATATGGATAGTTAGGCTTGATGGAAAGTGGAGCTCAAACACAAGGGGTGAGGCTATAGATTTTCCAGCACTGATCTGGAGTTCAGGCCGCATTCTGCCATGTTACATGTAGTTCAGAAACATTCTTGGCATTGAGAAATAGAAACATTAAGAAATATAATAGACAGAGAAGTTATCTGAGCTGGAGCTTGGTAATAAACCTCAAGGGCTCTCAAAAAAGACCACACAGAATCTGAGCCGGAGAAGAAAACTCAGAATCCCTTGTGCTGCTTCCTACCACCAAAGCCCATCTTATCCTATTTATAAGACACTAGCAGATTTTGCCCGGCGGTGCCGGGCTGTTTTAAATTGTTTTTGAAGCTTTTTGTTTTGTTAATGTTTGTACAAATTAGGTTAGTCTGTAATTGTGATTTTTAAAATGTTTATTTATACACAAGGGGTGTTATAAACTGTGATCAGCTTTTTTGGGTTTGTTTTTGTGGATTAAAAAAGAGGAAAGGTAGGTATTTGCTGTTAAGAGGAAAATTGGAGGATGAGGAAATATTGTTGGTAAATATTTATGCTCCGAATGACCACCAAGTAGTGTTTCTTGAAAAAATTCGGAGAATAGTGGAGTTGGAAAACGTGGCAAAAACTATTGTGGCTGGTGATTTTAATTTGATTAGGTCAGGAATAGATTGCACAAACATAGCTAGAAGTGGAATGGGTGTGAAAGGGAAGGCGATGGACAAATGGATGAAAGTTATGGGTTTGAAGGATTCGTGGAGAGAGTTTAAAGGCTTGGAAAGGGCATATTCCTTTTTTTCGCATGTACATGAGACCTACTCGAGAATAGATTATGTTTTTCTGTCGGAAAACTTAATTGGGGATATAGAAGGTACGGAAATTGGGATTATTAAGGAATCGGATCATGCTAAAGTATATTTGGAATTGAAAGCACCAAAAAATATTCAAAAAGTTAGAAATTGGAGGTACGATCCTAATTTGTTCAAAGATCAGAAAAGCAAAGAGGCAATTGTGGAAAGCTGGAAAGAAAGTTGGCAATGGAACGATAATAATGAGGTTAATTTTAACATTGTATGGGATACCATGAAGTCAGTTTTTAGGGGGGAAAGCATAAAATTGGCAAGCCTCAAATATAAAAAGTATAAAGCAGAACATATAGAAAAAGAAAGGGAAATAAAACAATTACAGGAAGAACACGCAAAAAGTAAAGATAAAAAAATTCTCTTGAAACTACAAGGACTCAAGGCAGAAGAAATGGGTAAAGATATTGATAAAGTTAAACGAGATTTGATTTATTTAAACAGAGAATATTTTGAATTTAGTAATAAGAACTCAAAACTATTAGCAAGAGCAGCTAAGGTTAAAAGGGAAAAAAGAGAAATTGGGGTGTTAGTCGACAGGCAGGGTTCAAGGTGTAATAAGAAAAGCGATAAATGTAAAATAGTTAGGGAATTTTACCAGGTGTTATATGCAAAAAAAGAAATAGATATGGAAAAGCTTAAAAGGATATTGGAGAGGCAGTTAGGGAATGGGATAAAACAAGAGCATAGGGAGAAAATGGAGGAAAAGATAACTGACAAAGAGGTTAAGGGGGTAATAAGCGGATTGAAGATAGGGAAAGCCCCGGGGGATGATGGATTATCAACAGAGTTTTACAAAGAATTTAAAGAGGTGGTGGTCCCGAAATTGGTGAAGTTATATAATTATATACTAGATGGAGGATCAATCCCGACTTCATGGTATAACACCACAATTGCTCTTTTGCCAAAACCTGGTAAGAATTTGGAAAGAGTGGATTCGTACAGACCAATTTCGCTTATAAATCAAGATGCGAAGATCTTCACGGCAATATTGGCTAATCGTTTAAATAGTTTTATGGGGGAATATATAAATGTTGATCAAGTTGGGTTTCTAAAAGGACGACACATGGCGGATTTGACTAGAAGGGTATTAGATTTAATAGACAATGTCAATCAAACCAAGGAAAAAGTGGGATTACTATCATTGGATATTTTTAAGGCATTTGATTCATTGCAGTGGTCTTCAATTAAGGAAATAGTTAGAAAATATGGGTTTGGAGATAAATTTAATAGGGTTATAGATTTACTATATCAAAAAGGAAATGCCAGGGTTAGAGTAAACGAGGAGCTCACGGATGTGGTAAAGCTAGAGGCAGGCACTAGGCAGGGTTGCCCATTATCTCCTATCTTGTTTATAATGGCAATGGAGATTTTAGCTAAAAGTATAAGGGAGGATTCAAATATAGAAGGGATTATGGGTAATAAAGTGAGCATGTACGCTGATGATACATTGCTTATGGTGAAGCACCCGGAACAGGTAATGGACAGGATTAAAGATCATCTACAAGTATTTCAAGCTATAACTGGATTAAAGATAAATTGGGATAAATCTGAATTGATGTTGTGTAATTTGAAATTGAGCGAGATGGGTAGGACGGTGTCGACACTTAATATACAAATCAAAGATAAGTTGAAGTATTTAGGGATAATTATCTCAAACAAATTAGAAGAACTTAAACGATTGAATTATGACAGCTTGAGAATTGAATTTAGGAATAAAATACGAGAACTTCAGAAGTTAAAGCTGTCATGGTTCGGAAGGATTGCTATGTGTAAAATGATACTGTTACCAAAGATTAACTTTTTATTTGATACGCTCGCGATCCACTTAAAAGAGAAAGAAATTAATGAGTTTCAAAAAATGTTTAATGATTTTTGTAATGGAGGAAAAAAATCTAGGCTTCCAAAGAAACTATGGTATTTGTCTCAGAAAAAAGGGGGGTTGGGTATGCCAAATCTGTTAGTATATTACCAAGCATTTCAAGTCAAGAATGTTGTGAAGATCTTGGCAAGAGAAAAGGTAATTTGGGAACAATTGGAAATGAAAGAATACAGAAATATTGGAAACTTGAATTTTCTGGGAATGAAGGATAAGGTGAAAAGGTCAAATAATACTATGATGAAAGGTCTCATGGAGGTGTGGAAGAAGGTAAAAAAAGATATGGTTCCGAATCTCTCTCCAATCTTGGAATTGACTGATATGATGTGTTTCCCAATAAAATTAGACAAAGAAAAAATAGAAATATTGGATAAAAATGGGACGTTGTTACTGAAGGATTGGTTAAAAGCATGTGATGTTGATGCCGAGCGGAAAAAAATGTTTGAGATACTAAATTTGAATTGGTTTCAGAAGTTAAAGGTGGACAATTGGAATAAAAAATATAAAAGAGAACTAGGGTCAGATAGAGTACTTACGGAATTTGAGGAATTGGTAAGGAAGATTAGAAAAGGGGAAAGTAGTATTAAGGGTCTTGTAAGTAAGCTTTATAATATATTGAATAGAGGTGCAGATCCACAGGAGGATTTGAAACGGAAGTGGGAACAAAATTTGAATATAAAAATTGGGGAGATTGAATGGAAAAATAAATGGAAAAAGAGAATTATGAGAACAATGTCTGTAAGAATTAAAGAACATAATTTCAAGATGTTGTGGCAATGGTACCTGACACCATTAAGACTTTACCAGATGGATAATAAAAGAGATAAGTTATGTTGGAGATGTAAAGAATTTGATGGAACATATGAACATATGTGGTGGAGTTGTAAAAAAATAAGGGATTTTTGGGGAAGAATAGAAAATGAATTTGGTGAAATATTGGGTAAAAGTGTTAAGTTGGTGTCGGGTACTATTCTTTTAATGAATGTGGAAGATCTGGGTTTAAACAAGGAGGAAAAAGAATTACTGGAAATTGTACTGACAACGGGTAGACAATGTATAGCCAGAAATTGGAAAAACGATGTAGATATTCAGGTTGGAGAATGGTATAAAGAAATGTGGAGTTTAGCATTGAACGATAAATTGACATGGGAGATTAAAGTTAAAAGAGATAATTTAAAAGAGAATAGATTTTGGAATATATGGAAACCGTTCGTGGATCACTCTACTATGGCAGGTGATAGTTCAGGACCAGTACCATCTCAAAGAAGTTTCTGGAGCTGAGTAGAAAATAAACTCTCCGGGCATTGTATATATTCACAGGGTGTTTTTTTTATTTTTTTATTTTATTATTTTTTTTTTATTGGTTAAAAAGATTAGTGGTAGTACAGAAAGTTTCTTTCTATTATTTTGGACTCTGAAATAATGGTTATTAATATTTGGTGGTTAAATAGTAGTTAATGAATATAGATATTGTTATGTGCTAGCATATAGTAATGTTTGTTAGTATGATATTATGTACTTGTTAGTGTAATGTATTGTTAATGTACTGTTAATGTTTTCTTTTCTTTTTCTTGTATGTCTATTAAAAACTTAATAAAAAAAATATAAAAAAAGAGGAAAGGATGATATAATTTTTAACAATTATTTTATTTAACCAAATAATGTTTTAATATGTGATTTTTTAAAAATAGTTGTACCTTGGATAATAATTTTAAAAATGTGAAAGTACATTTTTTTACATTCAATGTTTTTAAACTGTGTTTAGATGTTTTGGGTTTTTTTTGAGTGAAAACTCTACACAGGATTTTAGAAATGTTTTTATTTTACTATTTTGTGATTTGTTTGTGATTTGTGTGAATGTGTGATGTTATGGGGTTTTTTTGCCTTTTTTATCTCTTGTGGCCTCTGGGTGGGGCTGTTGAGTATTTCTTTTACTTTGACTGTTTTTTCTCTACTGGCCTCTGGGTGGCGCTTCTTCCGGTAAGTAGTCTCTTTCTTTCCTCATTTCAGTTCCGGCCATTGTGGAGGTAGGACATGCTGGTAAGCTGGCTGGTTTAATGACTTTTGTGGGTTTGTTTTGTTTTTCTTTTTTGGTGTTTTTCTGTGTGTTTTTGTTTGTTATTTTTGGTTTTCATTAATTTTGGATGTTGTTGTTTTTTGTGTTTTTTTAAATTAATGGTTTATTTATTTTAATTATTTTGGTGTTTGTGTTTTTTAGTTTTGTTTCTCTTTCAAGGGGAGGGAGGCACTGGTGCCTTGGCCCCCTCTTGAAAGCAAAACACTTTTAAGGAAAGTAAAGTCAGCGGTCAGAGTGGCGTCCGCTGGCTTTACTTCCCTGGGAATTGGTTCACTTTCAATGGGGGGGCCCCCAAGGCACCAGTGCCTTGGCCCACTCTTGAAAGCGAAACACTTACTCAAAAAGTAAAGGCAGCGGCCAGAGCTCCATTTGCTGCCTTTGCTTTGCGGAGGAATTGTTTCACTTTCAAGGAGGGGAAGGCACTGATGCCTTCACCCTCCCTTGAAAGCGAAACACTTATTCGTAAAGTAAAGGCAGTGGCCGGAGCTCCGTTCGCTGACTTTCCTTTGTGGAGGAACTGTTTTGCTTTCAAGGGGGGGAGGCATCAGTACATTTCCCCCCTTGGATGCCCCTGTGTTTGTGGTTTTTTTCCACCCGGCTCAACTTTTCTTGAGGCCGGTGGTGGTCTCACCGTGTCTCGGCAGGGTAGCGTGGAGGAGAGGGAGTCCCTCTCCTCCCCGTTTCTCCATGAAAGAAGGCCGGCGGGTGTTTGCGTGGCTGTGAGGCGCTGCGTCCACCTGCGGTGGACTTGCCCTCATGTTGTGTTTTTTATTTTTATTTTTCATGCGGTGGCCTTCTCAGTGTTCTGTGCGCTCATGGCACGCAGGACTCTGGGGCTTGTAGTTATGGGTTTGTGCGTTCCGTTTGTGCAGCGGTTTTTTCTGCAGCTCCATTTGGATTGGCCGTGGCGCATTTCCGAACATTCCTTTTGCTCACACCTCTCAGCCTGATTGGCTGTGGCGCAGCGCGGTGCAGGGAACATTGGGAAGTGAAGTCCTTTTTATTTGTTCGCATTCATGGGTCTCCTGCCCCACTGGCGCATTTCTCAACCCCCCCCCGTTACCTCTGTACCCAGTTCGGCCGAGTGCACAAATGCTCGGTACGGGTCAGTATGGCCGAGTGTGTGATCCTTTGTCAAATCACAATGGTTAACACTCAGATTTATAGTTATAGATAGATCTCCCCCAGACCCTTTTCTTACTCTTGAGTTTGAAGGGCATTGAGGGTAATGGTGGAAGGATTACAAAGGAGGAGTGTCACATCAGAGTACTGTAGTCAGTCAGAGACACTGAGGATGAAGGAAGGCGTTCACTGAACATGGAATAATATTAAAGGAGCATTTGGCTGAGGAACTCGACCTCCCCTATGTCAGTTGGAGGACCCTGAACAGGCTGCGGTTGGAGCATTAAATGTAAGACCAACATGATCAAGTGGGGGTTGCAGGCAGTTAACAACACACTGTGTGAATTTAGAGAGATACAGAATCTGGCTCATTTGCTAGTCTGCAATTTACTACCAAAAACGTGTGCCAATAACAATTTAAGTTTGGTCAATAACAAAGCCAAAAAGGTGGCTTCATTTTGGCAGTTTCACGTCTGACCTAGACACAAAAGGAGAAGAAATCAGAAACACAGTGCTTTTAAGAATGCCTGCAGTGAGAAATGCCGCAATCTGATTACATTTGAACACGTTTGCCATAATTCCGAGAGCAGTACTCTATCCCCAGGTTGAGCAAACTCTATTCCTAAAAAAAACTACTGTATAATCAATTTAGAACTCATTTTGCAGCCAATAAGCCAAATGTTTTAACTGAATTGCTGCTCATTTTGGCTACCTCTAAGTTCTGGCTGTTCTTTTTGAAAGTGTTAGATAAATAAACCATTTACTTTGTTTAATTAGCAAGTGATAAACATCTTCTCACAATTACCTCTGGGCAAGTCAAACTGATTTTCAAATAAAACCTGTTAGCATTTTAATTTGTTCAGGAAGTAAAGATTGCCTTTTGTGCAAATTGTCATTACACATGCAAATGCCTTAGTGCATTTGGACCAACAATCAAATGAGTAATTATCAGAAAAATCCAATGGCAAAACTAAAGAGCTATCCAGCTTGTCAAAGCTATGTCCCTTTCATTTCAGTACAAGTATAAAAGAAATGTTTTTGAAAACTGAATTCAGATCGGTTTCCCATGGCAGCTGCAGGAATGCACGAATGTTTTCTCCCTGTGGAAACTAGTGGAACTCTCTGCATTTACCAGATTTTTATTTCTAGCCTAGCCTCCCCTGAACATGGTAGTTTTTGATTGAAAGGTTTTATCTTCCATTTGCCATCTGAAATGGCACAGTCCAAATGGATGGAGCCACGTTTCCCCCCACCACATGAGGTAAGAAGCAAAGTCCTGCTTTTGCACACATCATGCATTGGTGCCAACCCAATGCCACATGGAGCCATCATCTGCATTTCTCCAGCTTGCTGGTGACTCAAACCATCCTCCAATTGAAGGAGTAGATAAGAAAAGGGGGCATCTGCCTTTCTTTATTCGTGTCAGATGCACCACCAGCATATAATAACATACAAAGCTAAAATTAACATATCTAAAAACAAAATAGAATTTTAAAAGGCTAGATGACATATGCCCAATACACTGGCCTTGGGCTGTAATAAAGAATTTGATTTGACATATGCCCAATATCGGCCCACATCAACAGCATTTGCTCTTGCCAACATAAGGGTACGTTGAGGGTACGTTGAGGGGCATCATGTGCATTGTATCCTACGGGAGATAGTTTGTACTTCTCCGCATTAACACAGGCTGTCATCTACAGGGAAATGCCACTTTCTCAGATTAGCCCTTGATCTTCCTATCCCTGCACACAGTTTATTTAAAACTTTCCACACAGGCCAAGGTTGTTCTTGGCCAGACAGTAAAGAGTCATGTGGTTCTGCCCAGTTATCTGGTAATAGACCCAGACCAAGTGAAGCAATGTACGCTCTATCAGAAGAGGAGCTTGCCCCTCCTTTGACTGGCCCTGTTTCTTAAATATATGAGAGTCAGGAACTATTGGGGAGAAAATACCCCCCCCCCCCAAATTGCCTAAATTGTAGCATAGTGTTTTTTTCCTGGCTATCTTTCCTGTAGGACCTTGGCCCTGAGGACTGCTGAGAGAGAGAGACTTTTAGGAAGGAAATAGTTCTTGAGAGCACTAAGTAGCAGAAAGAGCAGCAACATTTAAGAACAGGTGGTGGTGGTGGCGGCGATCCTGGTTTAGAAGAGGGCCACTCAGAAACTCTGCTTGCTGCCAGAAGTAACTACTGTACTTCACTCTTGAATTCCAACAACAGAAATGGTAGGACTTGCTCAAAGAAGCAACATGTCTTAAAAACTCTGCAAATGAACCAAACAGCTTAGAGCTTCAGCTGAAATATGCTGGGGTTCTGAACCAGGACCTCACTAAGCAGTGAATGATGTGGAAGAGGGCTGCCCTACAGGCAGTGAACTGAGCAGGATGGGGAACAGGATGTGCTCTATTTTCAGTTAAGACTTCATAAGGCTGTTAATTAATATATATATTTTTAAAAAGACATACATTTAGAATGTAGAGACCACCAGCTTATTTCAAGTACTGGAAAAGAACAGAACTCACAGTCCATTTGCACAAGAATACGGATTTGATTATTTATCACAAGTTTTTTTGTGTTCAGAATGGGTCAAGAAAATACTTTCTTCCTTTTATTGTTAAAACATTGGACAAGATCATTGCAGGACTATTGGAAAGCTCAACGACCAATTACAATTTCCCTCATCTCTATTAAGCACCAAACAGACTATGGGAAATTAAACAATCTGCTGACCAGAAAGGGTTTTTTGTTTATCTGTTTAGTTGAGGACTGTGGTGGCTCAAGTGGTTAAGATGCTGAACTTGCTGACTAGAAGGTAGGAGTTTGATTCCCTGATACTGCATGATAGAGTGAGCTCCCATCTCTGTCCCAGCTCCTGCCAACCTAGCAGTTCAAAAGCAAGAAATTGCAAGTAGATAAATAGGGACCTCTTCGGTGGGTAGGTAAACAGCGTTCGATGCACTCTGGTGTCTAGGCATGCCTGCCACGTCCACAGAAATGTCTGCAGACACAGATAGTGCTGGCTCTTTGGGTATAAACAGAGATGAGCACTGAACCCTAGAGTTGGATATGAGTGGCTTTTGAGCAAGAGCAACCTTTACCATAGTTGAATTTGCTGGTGGTTGTGTATTCTCTCCCGCCTTTCCATTGCTATTCCTGCATGATTAATGAAACAACTTGAATTCGGGCATCTACATTTCCTGCCACACTGTTCAGCCTACATATGCCTTCTCTACTTTTTGCTTCTGGATGGTCGGGATTGAAACCTGCCTGCCACCTAATTTGAGGACTTCTGTGTTGATTGTATGGGCAGACAAAATTGCCTAATTGCATGTTGTCCCAGAGACCCCTTACTAAACTATTGTCTGTCACAAGGGCTAGTGAACACAAAACACCTAGAAGCTGTGGGAAATCGCTGCTGACAACAGCTACCTCAACAAGGCCAGCTAGTCATGTGCAGACAGATGTTTGCTCAGCTTGTTTCTGTGTAGATCACTGTGCATATTGGACAGTTTTCTCCATGCCACTGCAAATCAAATGGCTGTTTAATATACACCAGCAGGCTATCAGGGGGACCTCAGAGACAGATTTGAGCGCACAGCTACTAACTGCACTTTGAACTAGAGGAACTTCATTACCTGCAAAATCCATGGTATGTTAATTTTCTTTCCCAAAGGCATGTTTCTAGTTCCTTCCACAAAAAGAGAACAAAATGCCCTTGTGGCTTTCAAATGTCTGCCGTAGCTTCCTAAGTGAATTGTTTGAGACAGGTTTCAAATATGAACTCTCTTTAATGTTGGCTTCTAACTAATTTTGTTTTCAAGAGCCAACTTTGTTTCCCATGGAAAATTAGGAGCAAATTGCACTTAAAGGGGATGCTAAACCTGTAAGGTGCTTTATCAGTCTTGGCAGTGAAACACCAATATTAATTGATGTTTCAGAAAAGAGAGAGAGAGAGAGAGATATTCATTTGAATTAGGAAAATGATGCCTGCTCTTCATTTAAAGCATGCTAGGACACAGGTGTTGGATCTTTGTCGCAAAGCGGGTTGCGCAAGCTGGATGGGGGCCGCAAAGCGGCCGGTAGGTCCCGGAGGAGACTGGTCAAGCAAAGACACACGAGGCAAGATGGAGCGAAGACCAGTGTTTAATGATCACAAATCAGAACTCCAGAGTCGCTTCACCAGGGGCAAGCTTCAGCAAGTGTGTGAAACAATGATGCTCATTCCATACGACTGGAAAGCCATCATGAGAATGATGCTCAACCCCAGCCAGTATTTGCTATGGGACAGCGAGTATCGACTCGAAGCACAGGCAAGGACTGCCAGGATGGGAGGAGCAGTAATCCCTGACCAGCTATATGGGTCAGGCCAGTTCGAATCCGTCGATGCGCAGATCACCTTGCCTCTCGCCACACTTCATTTGGCGGCTGAGACAGCCTTCAGGGCTTATCTCAAGGTCCCGGCAGCTGGCAAAGCAGCCAAAAATTACACAGCAGTCAAACAGGGTGCCCAGGAGTCCTACATGGACTTTATTAACAGATTGGAGGAAGCGGTCAGTAGGCAGATAGACAACGAGTAAGCCCAATAGGAGCTCATGATGAAGCTGGTGAAAGACAACGGCAACCTTGACTGCCATAAAATCTTGCAGTCACTGGGAAATCGTCCCGATCTGACTCTTACCAACATGATTAGGGCTTGCGCCAACGTTGGTACAGATTCCTATAAAATGGGTCTGTTGGCAGCGGCGGTGCAAGGCGGTAGGAAATTCAAAGGCAAGACCAAAGGAGCGTGTCACACTTGTGGCAAGATCGGTCATTTCGCTAGAGAATGCCGATCCAAGAAGGGCAACGGCCAGAGCACTGGTCATCCCAAGGCTCTGACCACCCCATGTCCACGATGCAATAAGGGCTTCCACTGGGCCAGGAACTGCCCAAACTTGGGAAACCAGAGCACAGGCTTGTCTCTGGTCCTGGTCCAAACAGAGACCACAATTGCTCCGGGAGAGCCAGAGCTGGATTAGATTCCGGTCACATTCCCTGCATTCCGGAGGCGCAGGCCAGACCTAAGGGCAGTGCAGGACTAGATTTGACTTGCCAGTCAGAAGTTACATGTGACTTGCCAGGCACGGTATATCTGGTCAATTCCAAATACATGGGACCCCTGCCTAAAGGCTTTATAGGTTTAGTTTTGCCCCATAGTATTGCAGGAACGCGAGGAATACTAGTAATTCTGGGAGTCATTGACTCCAATTTTTCGGGTGTACTCCAGGTTCAGCTATGGACACACCTATGCCAAACCATTCACAAGGGAGACACGTTAGCGCAACTGATCATGGTTCCTTGTCACTCACCAGCAGCCAGCCAGGAAAGGCTCAGGGACAGCTCAGAGTCCGGGTCAGCAGACTGCTCAAGCGCAAAAGGGGCAGTAAAAGGATACCAGGTCTTAGCGGCAGTGGAAACCAACATAGAGTGGAAGCAGTGGCCAGTCATAAAGGTATTTTTAAATAATAAACCTTTTGACGGGCTATTAGATACAGGAGCTGACATCAGCATGGTCAGTCAGAGTCAGTGGCCGCGTGAGTGGGCTCTCGAGCCGGTTTCCGATGTGTGTGGGGTAGGCGGTGTTCAAGAAGCGTTTAGAAGCCAGGATTGGGTAGAAGTCACGATCCCCAAAGCTGACGGCACAGCTGTCATTCGGCTGCACATTTTGGATGTGCACGTCAGCCTCTGGGGGCGAGACATTCTACAGCAGTACCGTGCCACTCTTACCTTTAGGTAATGGCTTTACTGCTTAAATGGCTTACCAACACGCCAGTCTGGGTAGAGCAATGGCCGGTAGTAGGGGAGAAATTAGTCACCCTGAAACAGCTGGTCAAAGAACAGCTAGATGCAGGACATATAGAATGGTTCACCAGTCCCTGGAATTCGCCCATATTCATTATTAAAAAGAAGTCAGGGAAGTGGCGACTCCTTCACGATCTAAGAGAGATCAATAAATGTATTCAGCCAATGGATCTGCTTCAATGCGGCATCCCGAATCCGAACATGATCCCCGAGGGTTGGGAGATCCTGGTCGTAGACTTGAAATACTGTTTTTATACCATCCCTCTAGATGTAAGGAACCGGGAAAGGTTTGCTTTTACAGTGCCAGTCATGAACGACAGAGAGCCTACGCAACGTTACACATGGAAATTTTTGCCACAGGGGATGCTCAACTCACCCACCCTGTGCCAAATTTACGTTCACGACGGACTGGAAAAGTTTAGAAACCTTCATCCCACAGTCTTAGTGTGTCATTTTATGGATGAGATCTTGGTCGCAGCGCCACAACTTGGCAGCGAAATGTTTAGAGACCTCCAGACCACTCTGGGGGAGAAAGGGTTACTCATTGCCCTGGAGAAAGTTCAGAGAACCGAGCCCTTTTCATACTTTGACCATCGGCTTCTCTGTTTTTTTGCAGCACCAGTTTTGCCACAGATCAGTCTCAAAGATACAGTCACCCTTGTAGAATTGCAACAGATTCTGGGGAATATCAATTGGGCTAGACCGTATTTCAGGCTAGATACAGAACTTCTGAAGCTGCTCTTCTCGCTGCTAACGTTAGGTAAGCAGCCGGCAGACCGGATACACATTCCTCAAGAGGCTCACTTGACTCTCGAAAAGGTCAACCAAGTTCTCAGCCAGAGATGGGTGGACAGGATTAGTCAGGGGCCATATGATCCTGTTCTCAACCTGTACATAGACCGGACGAGAACCATGTTCACCGGAGCTCACTGATGGGGGTCGTACATACGGTGTTCTTACTTGGCAAGAGGGCCAGGCTTGGCGCACGCTTCTGACTCTTCTGCAGAAATCCGCGCAGCAGGCGGAATTGGCAGCAGTAAACCTCGCCTTGCGCACCTTTGCCAAAGAACGCTTAAACACCATAACTGACAGCCAGTATGTCTGGAATTTGCTTCACAATCTACCGGGAGCCTACATCACTCCCGCGATAGACAAGAATTTGTTAGGTCTTTTCCTCATGACTCAATTTCATTTGCAGAACCGAAGCGCTCTATATCACCCACATCAGAAGTCACCAGGATTTGCCTGGCCCGATTTCCACGGGCAATAGTAGAGCGGATGCGGCCGCAAAGGAAATTCAGCAAAGGTCAGTTTTGTGAGTCTTCACAACTCCGATTCAGAGTCATGCATTCTTTCATCAAAATGCCAAAGCACTCGCATGGCAGTTCAACCTGCCACTTTCCCAAGCCCAGGGCATAGTCCGTTCCTGCCTGCATTGTGCAGGGGCGGTGGGGGGCCTCCTCGTGGGGGGTCAACCCAGTAGTGACAGAGGCTAACCAGGTGTGACAGATGGATGTCACACATGTTCCACAGTTTGGAAGATGGCAGTACATGCACGTTTGCATTGACACTTTTTCACAGTTCATTTGGGCTACAGCTCAGAAGGGAGAAACGGCTTCCCATGTGGAGCAGCATCTACTTTCCTGCTTCGTGGCCATGGGCAAACCATGGCACATGAAGACCAATAACGGTCTGGCTTATAGCTCCAGGTAGCTGGCCACCTTCATGGCCACCTGGGACATTAAGCATACTTTTGGCATTCCAAACAATCCACAAGGGCAAGCGATTGTGGAGCGGGTGAATCGGACACTCAAGTCCTACATTGACAAACAGAAAGGGGGGAACTAGCCCTCCCCAAAAATCAGGGTCAGGCACAGCATTGTCTGAACAAGGTATTGTTTATGTACAATCACCTCAAATTTTTTTGGATTACACTCTGCAGGAGAAACACTTCTGTCGCACGGAGGCTCTCCCGCGGCCAATGGTGCGTTACTGAGTGCCACCAGATCCTTCTTGGAAGGGCCCGGCACCACTCATAACATGGGGAAGAGGGTATGCTCCAATTATATCTCCTACAGGCGTCATCTGGATTCCAGCCCAGTGTGTCAAGCCTCATTTCGAGTCCAATGGCATGGACCCAGGCACTCCAGGACCCGATACCGGAGATGGAAGAGTTAACCCTGACGGGGAGAGCCAAGCGGAGGCGGCGGCAACAGCAGATGACAGTGCTGAAGATCATCTGGGGGATGGCCAAGTCCCTGTGCCAGGAGGTGGTGGACACCGTTCGGTGGGAGAACAAGGAACCGACGGCGGAGAACATCTTGGTTGCAGGCTTTTCCCAGATCACTTCTAATTCCTTGATGACCACCATCATCTTGATCCTTTCCCTGCTTGCGGGGGGAGGCATTCAAGCAGCTTCACTGGAAGCCGACAACCTGATGCCAGGCGGAGATCTCTCTACCCGGCTGCATTACAACGTTTGGGAAAGATTGGGAAACCTCATCAATCAGTCCGATTTGTGCCTGAGGCAGACCACCGATTCTGCCTCTTTCCTTAGTACTTGTCTCATCCCGGTGTGTCACTCTCCAGATGCGCGCATCAGGAACGGTGACTGGTTGGTGAAGTGGATATTTGGCCCATTTCACAAGACTGCTTATTCAACATACTGCACTGGGGAACTCACGTCACGAAAGTCCTACCGGCTGATGCAGCCACTCTGTACACCCCCTGAGTGGCCGTCAGCCTGAACTCAACATGTGCTCGCATGATTGGCTGTTCTACGGTCGAAGGGCCTCAGCGCCATTGCCTTGACCCCGGCAACAGCACTTGGACTTGTAATAACCCAGAGACTATTAACTCGATGTTTGTTCACATTACTTTGCCTTCAGGATGGTTTTTTACATGTAACCAGATACTTGGAACTACATTCCTGCAAATGTATCTGATTCCTTCTGTTGTATCAGTCGTTTGACACTGTTGCTGCCCACTAAAGACATGGTTGCCCCAAGCATTAATGTACCTCCCCACATACGGCACGCTCGTGCTACCCAGTTAGACAGTTCATGTGATAGCAACATCAGGGTTCTGAGTAAAGCTGAGTATGTTTCATTGGCAGTCAGCTTGTTTGGCGTGCCAGGCTTAGCTGTAGGCAATGCTCGGAGAATTGGTCAATTGGCTTGCACTTTGGCAAAAGCCATTAACCACACCTCCTCGGTGATAGCACTGCTTAATCAAGAGCAGACGGAGCTTTGCCATGCCATATTGGATAATCGAGCAGATATCGATTACCTCCTACTATTACACCATTTGGGTTGCGAGTCAGTCCATGGCATGTGTTGTTTTAACCTCACGGACAACTCACACAAGGTACAAAGTCAACTCACAGATCTCCATACCTTGCTTAAAAATATCAAGGAATGGAATGTGAAGGGCTTGGGGTCCCTAATAAAGAGAAAACGTATCGAAGCAGCAATTAGAAGAAGTAAGCCAGATTTAATATTCCTCCAAGAGACACATCAAAAAAATGAAAAAGTTAACAATTTAACATTGAATTGGATAGAAAATTATGAGAAGGCTTGTGGAACATCCAAGGCAAGGGGTGTAGCAGTATTAATCTCAAAAAGGATAGGTTTTGTAAAATTAAAAACTATTATTGATCCTGAAGGAAGGTATATAATAATAAAAGGTTTGATAGATGATGAAGAAATTTTGTTGGTTAATATTTATGCCCCAAATCAGAAACAAGATGAATTCCTATATACATTACATCAGATTATAATGAAGGAAAATACTAATAAAATAATAGTGGCAGGAGATTTTAATTTGATTAAATCAGATTCTGATTCATCAAATGTTTTGAGACAAAAAATTGGAACCAAGAAAATATTAGAATCATGGATGCAACAAATAGGATTATATGATGCGTGGTCTGAATTAAAAGGTAATGAAAGTGGATTTTTTTTAATTTTATTTTTATTTATAGTCATATTTGTATATGCCGCCCACTCAGGCAGAACCCGACTCAGGGCGGCATTACAACAATTCTAAAAATACATAAAAACATTATAAAAACCTTATAAAAACCCACATCCACCCCATTAAAAAACCCATATCCCACCCACCCATCCCACCTACTATACAAAGGGAAGAAGAGAGAGCTCTTATTTTTATAAAAGCCAGCCGGCGGGAACTATAGTCCCGTTCGGGCCCCACACCTGCCCTGCCAGCCAGGTCTTTACTCCTTTCCTGAAGGGCAGCAGTTCACTTTGAAGTCTTATATCTATTGGCAGGAGGTTCCAGAGGGTTGGTGCGGACACGGAGAAGGCCCTCCTGCGGGTACTAGACAGATGTGCACCCCTAGTGGATGGCACCATTAGAGAGCCCCTCCGGTCCGCTCTGGTTGGACGGGCAGTCACTCTTGGGACGATGCGGTCTCTAAGGTATCCTGGCCCCCTGCCATATAGGGCTTTAAAGGTCAAAACCAGCACCTTAAATTGCACCCGGAGACAAACTGGTAACCAGTGCAGCTCCCGAAGCAGCGGTGAGGCATGGGCATATCGCCCACACCCCATCACCACCCGGGCCGCCGCATTCTGGACCAGCTGCAGCCTCCGAATGGTCGTCAAGGGCAGCCCCATGTAGAGCGCATTACAATAATCTAGTCGGGAAGTAACCAGAGCATGAGTGACCATAAGCAAGGAGCCCCGGTCCAGGAGTGTGCGCAGTTGGCGAATCACCCGAAGTTGGGCAAAAGCCCTCCTGGCCACAGCCGCCACTTGTTCTTCTAGCAGCAGCCGTGAGTCCAGAAGGACCCCCAAGTTGCGCACTGGGTCTGTCTGGGGCAAAACAGCCCCATCCAATACCAAAGATGGTAACTCCTTGGATAACATGGGGCCCCTTATCCACAGCCACTCTGTCTTGCTGGGATTCAGCCGAAGCCCATTGGCCCCCATCCAGACCCCAACGGCCTCCAGGCATCCGGATAGGATTTCAACAGCATCACTGGGGTCCCCACGGGCCGATATGTACAGCTGAGTATCATCCGCGTACTGATGGTACCGCACCCCGTGGGAACGAATGATCTCACCCAGTGGCTTCATGTAGATGTTAAATAAGAGAGGAGAGAGCACAGAGCCCTGAGGCACCCCATACTTGAGGGGCCTAGGGCTGGACCTCTCACTCTCTAACCACACCGACTGGGTACGGCCCTCCAGAAAAGAGAAAAACCAGGACAACACAGTGCCCTGGATCCCCAGTCCTTCGAGCCGTTCCAGCAGGATACCGTGGTCGACGGTATCGAAGGCCGCTGAGAGGTCAAGAAGAGCGAGTACGGATGGACAACCCCCGTCCCGCTCCCGCCAGAGATCATCCATCAGTGCGACCAATGCCGTCTCCGTTCCATACCCGGGCCTGAATCCTGATTGAAAGGGGTCTAGATAATCCGCTTCCTCCAGGACACTCTGCAGCTGGCGCGCCACCACCTTCTCCAAAACCTTACCCAGAAAGGGCAGGTTGGAGACCGGCCTGTAGTTGTTAAGGACAGCTGGGTCGAGGGACATTTTCTTCAGGAGGGGGCGCACCAAAGCATGTTTTAGCTGTGCAGGGAATACCCCCTCCCGTAAAGAAGCATTTATTATCCCCCCAACCCAGCCCCCTGTTACCTCCTTGGAGGCTTTCACCAACCAGGTGGGACAGGGGTCCAGAGGACATGTAGTGGCACGAACAGCTGCAAGGAGCCTGTCCACTTCATCAGGGACAACAGGATCAAACTGATCCCAGATCGTACAGCAAGACTGTGCACCGGCACCCCCCCCCCGACCCTCCCCATCCACGCCAGGATTCAATCCTGAACGAATCCGATCGATTTTCTCCACCAGATGGTCAGCAAAGTCCTCAGCCGAACCCTGCCAACCGGGCACCGATCTCCCTCTACCGAGGAGGGACCTGGTTACCCGGAACAGGGCGGCTGGGCGATTATCAGCGGAGGCAATAAGGGCGGTGAAGTATTGCCGCCTCACCACCCCCATCGCCACTAGGTAGGCCCTAATAGCGGCTCTAGCTAGTGTCCAATCAGAGTCATCCTGGGTCTTCACCCAGCGGCGCTCTAGGCGTCTCTTTGCCCGTTTGAGTTCCCGCAGTTCCTCTGTGAATCATGGAGATGACCTATTTCCACGGGCGCGGAGAGGCCGCAGTGGTGCGATTTCATCCAAGGCTGCTGTTGTCGTCCTATTCCACAGGTCGACGAGTGCCTCGGGTGAATCGTGTAGCCGATCCAGAGGAACATCCCCCAGTTCCCTCTGGAATCCGTCTGGATCCATTAGTTGCCGAGGGCGGACCATTTTAATAGGCCCTGCCTCCCTACGATGAAGTGTCGCCCCCAGGAAGTCAAGAGTCACCAGGTAGTGATCCGACCATGGCACAGGTGAGATGACTAAATCCTGTAAACTCAGATCACTCTGCCACTGCTCCGACAAGAAAACTAAGTCTGGCATGTGACCACTGCCCCTGGTCGGACCCCGAACTACCTGAGTCAGGCCCATGGCTGCCATGGAAGCCATGAACTCCCTTGCCACCTCAGAAGCCATCCCCAGCGATGGCAAATTGAAGTCCCCGAGAACCATAAGTCTCGGGAACTCCAACGCCAGCATCGAGGCGGCCTCGAGGAGCTCAGGCAGGGCATCCCTTACCCTGCAAGGGGGCAGGTACAGGAGCAAGATCCCCAACTGACCCTTGGGGCCTAGCCGAAGAAGCAGGGCCTCGCAACCAGACACTTGTGGAGCAGTGGCCCTAGCAACTCCCAAAGATTCCCTGGCAACAATGGTGACACCACCGCCCCTCCCCTCACCTCTAGGCTGGTGCCAGATACCGAACCCAGCTGGACACATGTCCGAAAGAGGTACTCCATCTTCAGGAGTCAGCCAGGTTTCGGTGATGCATGCCAGGTCGGCCAGCCCATCCTGGATGGCATCTTGAATCAGGGGGGCCTTATTGCAGACCGATCTGGCATTCACCAGCAGCAGCCTAAGGGCGGGGTCACTCCGGATCTGCTGCTCAGGACCCAGAGATGTACCTGCAGGGCTGGAATGAGGGACCGCACTTAAACATCGGACCCGCATTCCCCGAGTGCGGCCCGCCCCACGGTACCCGCCATATCGCCCCATGCCCGTCACAACACCTATATGATTCACCGGAACCTCCCTAGATGGAATGCTACCCCTCCTTCCTGGCTGGCAGGACCAACACTCTCTCTTCCCTCCCCATCCGCCATCCCCCCCCAATTCCAGCAACGAACATGGGCTCCCAAAACGTACAGAGAGCGCTGGCGAGTCCTGTCGTCCACATCTCCTTTTTCTTCCCCCCAGATAGGGAGGGCGGAGGCAGGGAGCTGGAGGGGACGTCCGTGTACGGAGACAGCATCCACGGCGGCGTCTTCGGCTCCCCAATGCCACGAGGAGCCCTCCTAAACTCCCCGCCCGATGGCAGGGGGCGGGGAGGGGCGGCCTTGCGCGGCAGCGGCGGCGGCGGCAACGGCGGCGGCGACGTCTTCGGGTCCCTTGTCCCGGGAACCCTTTAGACCTCCCCGCCTGATGGCAAAGGGCGGGGAGGGACGACTTCGCACAGTGGCTGCAACGTCTTCGGCTCCCTCGGCCTGGGAGTCCATCCAGCCTCCCCGCCCGATGGCGAGGGGCAGGGAGGGACGGCCTAGCGCGACGGCTACGGCGTCTCTGGCTCCCTTGGCCCGGGGGCCCCTCCAACCACCCCGCCCAGTGGTAGGGGGTGGGGAGGGACAATCCTGCGTGGCCGCGGCAGCGGCGGCGGCGGTGGCGGCGGCCGCGGCGGCAGCTCCAGCGTTGTCTTCTTCTGCCTCCTATTCCCATTCCCGGGCCGAATGGCGAAGGCCCGGGGAAGAGGCAACGCAATGGTTTCCGGGCCTCCGACGGTGCCTCCCTTTTGAGCCCCCCAACAGGGCCCAGAGGTCGGGGAGACACACCTGCCTCCCATTCCCGGGCCGAATGGCGTGGGCCCTGGGAAGAGGCAGCGCCTCTTTATCTCCCCGCCGATGGTGGGGGCGGGGAGAATGCGTCTGCGGCTCCGGCGGCGTCTTCTTCGGTGCCTCCCAGGCCACGGGAGGCTCCCCTTTATCTCCCCGCCGGTGGTGGGGCGGGGAGAGCGCGGCTGCGGCTGCGGCTGCGGCGGCGTCTTTTTCGGAGCCTCCTGGGCCACGGGAGGCTCCCTTTATCTCCCCGCCGGTGGTGGGGGTGGGGAGAGCGCGGCTGCGGCTGCGGCTCCGGCGGCTTCTTTTTCGGAGCCTCCCGGGCCACGGGAGGCTCCCTTTATCTCCCCGCCGGTGGTGGGGGCGGGGAGAGCGCAGCTACGGCTGCGGCTCCGGCGGCGTCTTTTTCGGAGCCTCCCGGGAGGCTCCCTTTATCTCCCCGCCGGTGGTGGGGGTGGGGAGAGCGCGGCTGCGGCTCCGGCGGCATCTTTTTCGGAGCCTCCCGGGCCACGGGAGGCTCCCTTTATCTCCCCGCCGGTGGTGGGGGCGGGGAGAGCGCGGCTACGGCTGCGGCTCCGGCGGCGTATTACTCACAAGTCCACAATTCATATTCAAGAATCGACTATGTCATGGTTACAAATAATTTAGTTAAGACACTAGAAAATGTGGAATTAGGGATTTTTAGAGAATCAGATCACACAAAAATGATAGTAGATCTAAAAATATCTGATAATAGGAAAATAATAAGATTAATTGGAGATATGATTTAAAAAATTAACAAACAGGAAGACAAAGAGAAAATAATTAAAAATTGGGAGGAATCTTGGTGTTTTAATGATACAGATGAAGTATCAGATAACATTCTGTGGGATACAATCAAATCAATATTTAGGGGTGAAAGTATCAAAATTGCTAGTTTTAAGAACAAACAATATAAGGAGAAACAAAAATATATAGAAGAAGAAATTGAACGACTTCAGAAGGAACATATAAGGACCAAAGAAAAAAACATATTCGACAAACTGCAACAATTGAAAACAGAATTAACTGGAAAGGATATTGAAAGTGTTAAAAGGAATTTAATTTATTTAAAAAGAAATTATTTTGAGTATAACAATAAAAATTCGAAAATGTTGGCAAGAGCTGCAAATGAAAAAAAGGAAAAAAGAGAAATAAGAATATTAATTGATAATCAAGGAAATAGATGTAATAAAACAAAGGAAAAAATAGAAATCACCAGGCAATTTTATCAAAATCTTTATTCAGAAAAGAAATTAGATGTAGAAGTGGCATCGGATTATATTAAAAACTGGACTAAAAGCAAGGTGAGTCAGGAACACAAACTAATAATGGAAGCTCCTATTACAGAAAAAGAGGTTTCAACAACTATAGACAAGTTAAAAACAGGAAAGGCACCGGGAGAAAATGGACTAGCGTCAGATTTTTATAAGGAATTAAAAAAAAAATGATAGTTCCAAAAATTACTAGAATATTTAATTATGTATTAGATGGAGGAAAGTCCCCTGACTCATGGTATAAATCGATAATAATCTTAATTCCTAAGGTTGGGAAAGATCAAGAGAGAGTGGAGTCTTATAGACCCATTTCATTATTGAACCAGGATTTAAAAATCTTCACGGCAATATTTGCAAATAGAATGAATAGATTTATGGGAGATTATATAAATATTGACCAAGCGGGATTTATGAAATCAAGATACTTATCAGACATAACAAGGAGAGTGGTAGCATTAATGCATACTGCAGAACAGAGTAAAGAAGGAATTGGATTATTGTCTTTAGACATATACAAAGCGTTTGATTCTCTCCAATGGTTTTCCATTAAAGAAATAGTGAAAAATTATGGATTTGGCTCTAAATTTATAACAGTAATTGATAATCTATACCATCAGGGGTGTGCGCAAATAAAAGTAAATGATGTATTTACACCAGATATAAGGCTAGGAGCTGGTACAAAGCAGGGTGATCCGTTGTCTTCAATTTTGTTTATAATGGCTATCGAAATGTTTGCAAACGTAATTAGAGAAGACTTAGATTTAAAAGGGATAAAGATAATAAAATTAATTTGTATGCGGACGATACCTTGCTAATTGTAAAGGAACCACAAAATGCATTAATTAAAATACAATCTCACCTTAGAAACTTCCAAGATGTGACTGGTTTAAAAGAAAATTGGGATAAGTCAGAAATAATTCTTTTTAATACAACTATGGAAACTCAGAATAAAATTAAGAACACTTTCAATATTAACATCAAAAGTAATATAAAATATTTAGGAATAAGAATATCTAATCAGTATGATGAACTAAAAAAATTAAATTTTGAAACATTGATAAAAGAAATAAAAGAATTGCTAATTCAATACAAATATTTAAATTATCATGGTTTGGAAGAATAGCGCTGATTAAAATGAAGATAGTCCCCAAAATTAATTATATATTTGAAACATTACCAGTAAAAATTAAAGATAAGGATCTCAAGAAATTACAAAATTTGTTAAATGATTATTGTAGTGATGGTAAGAGACCAAGGATTGTAAAGACATTGTGGTATAAAGATCAGAAAAGCGGGGGGTTAGGTTTACCAGACATTAAAAAATACTATATAGCATATCAATTGAAAAACATTCTAAAAATTTTAATGCACAAAGACACATTATAGGAAGGCATTGGTATGAAAGAATTATATAAAGTTGGAAAAGTAATACTTTTAGGTAAGGACAAAGTTAAAATTAACAATGATAATAAAATTTTAAAAAGTTTGTTGAATGTTTGGTATTCTGTTGAAAATAAACTTGCTCCGGGAACTTCGCCCATAATAGAATTAGGGGATATAAAATCCTTTCCAATACTATTAACTAGTAAGAACAAATTGCTACTTCAAATTAATAAAATAGAGTTTCGAAAGGATTGGATAGGTTTTTGTAAAAATAAAGAAAAAAAGATAAAATTGTTTACGCAAATGAACTTAAACTGGATTCAAGTAGCAGCAATTAATAATTGGAACTCTCATATAGCCACTGAATCAGACCTAAACAGAGGTTTAACTGAGTTTGAAAAGTTAACATGTAATGTTAGGTCTGGGAAAATAGAATTAAAAGGGTTAATTGGTAAAATATATAAATTGCTAATTGATATGGATTACACCAATGATAATATGAGAGAGACATGGGAAAGCGACCTAAATATAAACATTAGTGAAGAAAGTTGGAAGTTAAAATGGAAAAATAGAGTAATGAGAAATTTATCAATTAGAATAAAAGAACACAATTATAAAGTATTGTGGAAATGATATCTAACCCCAGTAAAAATAAAATTGATGAATCCAAAGGAATCTAGCTTACGCTGGAATTGTAAAAAAGAGACTGGGACTTATCTTCATATGTGGTGGAAGTGTGAAAGAGTGAAAGGTTTTTGGATGTTAGTGGAAAACGAGATAACAAAAATGCTTGGTACACTTGGATGCACCAAGTGTGTTGATACTTGAGTTTGGTAATGTCATTTCAAATCATTATAATGCAGATTTGCTATCTATTTTAATAGTGAATGAAAGAATTTGTATAGCTGCTAAGTGGAAGGGAGGAGAGCAAATAAAAATAGAAGATTGGTATGTTCAAAATTGGACAAGAGCATTAAAAGATAAACTTACATGCGAAATAAATATTAAAAAAGGTATCACGAGTAAAAATAAATTTTATGAGATTTGGAAGCCCTTCCTAGATCATACTATAACTAAAGGTAAAGGGAGCAAGCCTCCTACGGATCACTTATCATTTTGGAATGAGACTTAAATGTTTGTGTGTACATTTTATTATTGGTTCTTCTAGGGAACGTATAACCTGTCTCTGATGGATATCATTAAGGGGGAGTATGGGTTCCACGAGCGCAATTGGCATACTGACAGAACCCCGGTGATGAAGATCACCTTGTTGCCACGGGTTCCTGAGGGGACAGAAATTGGGTCCTGTCTCTGTGATTGCCTTCTGTATTGCCATGAGCAATTTGTACGGAACCAGCAAATGGGTCGTTTGCTGTTGACCCTCTATGTGCACTGGGCATATCTACCTAAACTCAGCTAGTTCTTCTGCTGACAACTCCCCCTTACTGGTTTCTTTCTCAACCATGCGCTGGATGGAATTCTTGGCAGTCTGGGAACTTTTAGCTATCTGGGAAACACCAGCATTCCCCATACCTTGCATTCCTTCAGTAGGTCTGCAGCTGTCACTGAGGGAAAGCTCCCTGGTTCCGACTGCGCTGGGGGGTTCTCGGTCTCTATCCGGACTGGGTCTACCTCTGCTATGAGCTTCCTACACTTGCTCCATGTGCTGATTACTTTAGCTGGGGCTCTAGATTCTTGCCTAATGCAGTTCCTATCCTATCCCAAAGTTGGAGACTAAGCATGCATGTTTCTGGATAAAACAGACAATGTTCCCCCAAGTACACCAAAAGATCCGCTAACTGGGCGCTGTGAATGCATGTACGATTTACCTTGAGTTCCATTAAGTGAACTCTCTGGTTAGCGGTTGGTCGTTTTCGCTGCGGACAAGTCCCCATATTACCTGCCGGTCCTTTGAAGTTTTCCTCCGCGGGACGAATCAACACATCTGAGTCACGTAACTGGTTTGGCGTGACGTCCCTCTGGGTAGGACTCAGAACGTGGACTGCAGCCACAGGCCCTTTGTGGCCTCTGCGATGGAGTCAGGGTTCACAGCCGACCCTGAGTGGAACGTGTTTCTGCTGAGCCTCAGAGCTTTGGAACATGCTCTGCCTCTGGAATGCCTCGCCGCGTAGCTGTCACTCAGATCGGATGGCTTTCTGACCAGAGCTGCTGCGCTGTCCTCCAGGAAGACTCGGACATGGTTCTGGCATAGAACCGGACCAAGGAGATCGCTTACTCATGAGTAGATCATGTCGGGGTCACCATATGTTGGATCTTTGCCATGAAGCGGGTTGTGCAAGCTGGATCAGGGTTGCGAAGCGGCCGGTAGGTCCCGGAGGAGATTGGTCAAGCAAAGACACATGAGGCAAGATGGAGTGAAGACCAGTGTTTAATTATCACAAATCAAAAGCATTTATGCGGTTCTGGCTGCGTGCATATGCATAGCGATGCAGTGCAAAACCTGACTTCACACATCATGTTTACACAAGTTAATTGGGGAAGTCTACACCAGGGGAAGTTCATTATCTAACTTAATTAACTACCGGGGACACACATTGTTCCACGTTATCGGGAGTAAACAAGTGGCCAACATTGACTCTAGGGCTTTAAGGAATCCGCAGTCACGAGATTACCTATTACATGCCTAGCGAGTTAGTCATTAGCTCTCCATTGTCCACTATTGATGAATTAAACTCTATCTAATATTCCACTCCCCCAATTTCTGTCCCCTTGGGAACCCATGGCAATGAGGTGATCTTCATCACCAGGGTTCTGTCAGGGACTGTATGCCAATTGCGCTCGTGGAACCCACACACAGGTCCCTTCCCCATTCTCTGTTTAGGGGCTCTTGACTTGTTCACTCAAGTTGGATTGTTTTTTTTACAGCTGACATTTACAAAAATATACATAATTACTGGCTGAAAATCACAGTGATTATTATTCATTCCCTATCTTTTTATCTAATACCCTAATTTTTTATTTGGATTTTTGCACTGATCAGATAAAGGTTTTCAAGAATGTCACTTTTGATCTGTGGAATCTGAAGCAATATTTGTTTATAAAAGTTATTTACATTATATGATGATAAGATTATCTCCCACCACCACCACCACCACCACCACCAATCCCTTTAATATACACAGGACACACTTCTGAAGCCACTTATTTACTGAAAACCAATTTGTCCAGAACTGAATAACTTTTCCTTTCAGGAAAATGAATGTATGTGTGTAAATAAATAAACTCTGAAAAGTTAGAATATCATCTTGCCCCTTTTTATATGTATTGCTACTTTCAAGATTTTGTTTCACTTAACAAATGTAGATGTTTAACATGCAATGGTAAATTGCTTATTGCTATTTTCCAATGTTTTCCAAAGTGCTCCTCCTCAGGCATTATGCTATAATAATATCCACTCTGGTTAACTTATGTATGGCCTATGGAAACACCTCCCACTTTTAAAAAACAAGCAATTTTATCCTTTTTAATCTTTATGTAAGCCGCCTTTGGTCATCCAAGGATCAGGAAGGTGGGGTAGAAATTCTGCAAACAAACAAACAAACAAATAATACCTGCCGCATGTCCATGGAAACATCTGCAGATGCATACAGTGCTGACTCTTTGGATGTAAATAGAGATAAGCACTGCCACCTAGAGCCAAGCATGACTGGCTTTCGAGCATGGGAGACCTTTACCTTTTAACATTTGCTGTATCAGTAATATTAGCATATGCATATGCTTGTGTGTGTGTATGTGTGCATTTCAATTTTCAATTTTAATTTATGCCCCGCCTGTCAATATCAATACAAAAATAAAAAAGTACAATATACAATATATAAAATACAAAATACAATATTACAAGTGAAGCAAAAATAGATAGAGTTACAATTTCAAAATAAATAAATAAACAGATTACAGTTTATAAAGGAGCTCTGGTGGGGCAGTGTGGTGACAGTCTTTAAGTCTGCGGTTCACTCCAGCCCCACGATGCTCTAACTTCCCCGTGGCCAATGCCAGACCAGGGAAGGAGCATTTGGTGCGGCAGCGAGGCGGCAGTTTTTAAAGTCCGTGGTGTGCTCCAGCCCCAAGGTGCTCAAACTTCCCCACAGCCAATGCAGGACCAGGGAAGGAGCTCATCCAGTTGGCCCTAGGGGGGGGGACAGCTGCAGATTGCCAACGGATATCATCACGCTGGCCCCGACTCCAGCCACCAGCAACTTAACTCCCCTCTTGGACCAAAGAGTGGATTAGTCCTGGGACTGGCAACAGCAGTGGAGCGCCAGTGGTGGGTCCACGTACCCTTCCGGCTGGCCGCCAGACGAGCCCACACTGGTCTCGGCAGTGGCGGGGAGCAGCTTTTGAGGGTGGTGGTGTGGCCCTCAGGTGCTGCTCGTTCCCTCTCCGGCTGGCCGCCGGTCAAACTTGCGCTGGTCTCGGTGGTGGCGGGGAGCAGCTTTTGAGGGCAGTGGAGTGGCCCTCAGGTGCTTGTGTGTGTGTATGTGTGCATGAACATACTTCACCCATTTTAAGGGAAAGAGACTGCTCCCAATATTCTATGAGTTTGTATTGACATATCCCCACTGGGGGTATTAAAATATAACAATCCTGTAATGTTTGTAAGACTTCATAAGATTTAAAATAGTTACATGCTTAAGAAACTGCACAAAATTTCTCAAATTTTGACACTATTATATTATAATACATTATAGTAAGGAATATTCTGCCCAGGCTCAGTATTTTATTTCCATTGGCATGAAGTATGTATATTTGTATTTCATAAAACATTTCTTACACATTTTCACAGGTTTGATAAATAAGCATCCAGAATAAGAATTGCTCTGGGGTACTATAGGTTGAGGTAGGTAGGTTTTGCTCCCTGATCACAGCATTTGATTTCACAGAATGGTAAGTGCTATCAATCATCTTGTCCTTTGCTGTCAGGAAAATGGCTTCAAATTTAATTCTATAAAGCAGGTAATAATAAAATGGGCAAAGAATCAAAGAAGATCAATTAAATTTAGAGTGAGAGAAGAAACACATTCATTGTGGATTTTTAAAAACTTTTTAACAAAACCCTTTAGATGTCAAAGTGGATATGTTCTACTCTTGGTGTGATATATTTAAAAACAATAGACAAGAAGAAAATGTAGATTGAAAGACCATTTTGTTGTTTAGCACTGATCACCCATCTATGCCAGTTGCACACAAGAAAGCTATAACAATCATTCAAGCATTGCTGCTGTGTGATGTCCATTCATTTCAACACTGTGACCACAGATAATATTGAAGGTGTTAGTTTTTTGGAGGACCAAATTGTTGCCACTGCCTTGCCCTTGGGTGGGAATGGAGAATCATAATTTCATGTCATGGTAACTTTTGTCCACTTCCTTCAGCACCCAGAAGTTCTATGGATTCAGTTTTCAGATTTGGTCTGATTTGGAAAGTGGTCACTGAGAGTTTAAATTGGCATCTCTTTATAACAGGCTTTCATAATGTTTTCCTGCCAGGGTCTGGACCCACTCACGAGACTCCTCACCAGGGGCGTGTTTGCACCCACTGCTTATGTTTTTGGCAGCGGCAGCAGTGATTTCATCATTTTTATGGCTTTTCCCACAACCTCTGCCACTTCCCAGGGTGACGGGTGGCTTTTTGGAGCAATCTTGCTCCATTTGGATAATTTTCCGATGCTTCCCCACTTCGTTTCAGCTGTTCGAATGTGCTAGGAACCAAGCCAATGATGCAAACTCCATCCGGCACTGGAAGTTGCCCAGTGGCACATTTGAGCAGCCAAAACGAAGTGGGCAAGCATTGGGAAATTATCCAAATGGAGCGAAATTGCTCCAAAAAGTCTCCCACCAACCTAGGAAGCGGCGGAGGCTGTGAAAAAAGCTGTGATCATCACCACTGCCATGGTGATGCAACATGATTTCTGGGGTGGGTGATGGTGATTCTAGAGGTGCCCAGGTGGCCACCATAGGCCAGGTTAGGCCCATGGGCCAGGGGTTGTGAATACCTGCTCTAGAACAAAAAATGAGGAGATTGAGACTGTCCTACTTTGGGCATATCATGAGAAGACAAAACTCACTAGAAAAGACAATGATGCTAGAAAAAGAAGAAGACAATGCAAGCTCAGCACCAAAATGGCCGCCGCGCTCTTTGTGGGGCCCCCCACCCGGACTCAGACATCCGGGTCAGTTAGGGTGCTTGGCCATCCCTCTATAAAAGGGGTGGCCACGACGCAGCCTCGCTGTCATTTTAAAAGAGAAGTGACGGAGCGGAGAAGTTCACTCCGATGCTTCTTCCCCTCAGCTTCGCCTTTCTTCTTGCTTTAGCTGAGGATATCCTTTAGAATTTGCTGAGGATATTGCTCCGACGCTGCTCCCTTGAATTTGATCGGAGGATATTCCTCCTCCGATCAGCACCTGCTTGGGTGGCCATGGCACGCAAGCGCAAGGCCCAGGCGGCCCCTAGGCTGTGACTTAGGAGGAGGGCTCACCCCTCAGGGCTACCACCAGGCCGGAGGGCTCGGGTGGCGGCCCCACAGGGGGGTGGCGGGATCATAATACCCCCTGCCACCAATGAGGGTGACCAGGCCTCTGCCTACCTGCCCAGTCTGAGGACTCGGGTGGGGGGTGCACAGGCTTGCTCCCCTGGGGTTTTTCTACCCCTGTTGCACCTTTGCCCGGCTTGGGGCATAGCGGCCCACTCTGGCACGGTGTGGGTTTCCGCCCCTCTGTTCTTCCGGCCCCTCATGGGCCGGATTATTGGGCATGGCCCTATTCTGGCCAGGGATTGCCACACGGGTTTATCCCTCATCAATTACCCGGTGGGCCGTCTGGCCCATCTGGCCTACCTTATCCTGGTGGGTCAGATGCTGTGGATGCTCTCCTGCCCGCATTTCGGCACTGGAGGCATAAATGGGCATTGTTCCACCACCTTCGGATGGTGGGCTTGCCAGCTCTGCAGTTCCAGCCCACATGCCAGCCACGGCTGCACAGCGGGCTGCCAACAGGGTTGAGCTGCTGGAGGCCATCAGGCCAGCACAGGCTGGCGCCTCGCAGCTCCCCATCTGACCATTACAGCAGGGCACTCCACTGGGGAACGGTCCTGCTTGGCATGGACGCACGGAAACACAGAGCTCGATGGCCATCGTGAGCTCCGACGCCCACCACGGGCCAGAACCCCCAGTGGGGGCGGCCCGTGGGGGTGCACCGAGTGAGTATCCTGGTCAAATCAGCACACCGGTGATACTAGCTCATAACACTGGGGGGGGGGTACAGTGGCCATGGCCGCAACAGGCCAATTACACCCAGGTTCTTACAGGGGTGACCACCCCAATGCTTTCCCTTAACTTCTCGGGGGTCTGATAGGGCCTATTATGTGTTTCCCCACTCCGATCCGTGCCAACGGTGGCCCTGCCAATGGCTGGTTACTCCCTACCCCTGGGTGACCATTTATCCCGGGCTATTAGTGAGAAGATGTGGCATGGGGAATATATTCACATTTCCCCCCCTCCTGCGACGTGAACCCACTGAGGAGGAGATGGAGGGGCAGGACGACAAGGACAAGGAGTTGTCCCGTCGCCGTAAGCTGCCTCGCAATGGGGCCAATTGGTTACCGGCCTATTTGGTATCCATGGCAGGATATATAAGGGCCCATCCTGATTTCGCCATCCCAATGGTCCAGTACTTGGACAATATTTACCGGGCCCTGGTTGATTTCCCTGGTCCGTCATGGTTGGCCTATGGTGAAGAACTTAGGATGAGGGCGGCCCTTCACCTTGTGATGCAGAGCGACGAGCCCTGCTAGCACTTGTGGCTAATATATATGACTCCTACGCGGCCAGCGCCTATGCTCCGTACGAAGAGTCTAATTTCGGGCAACTACCTCCATGGCTTTCTTTGGGGCTCTCAGATTAAGTGAGCTGGTACCACCTTCAACAGGGGACATGTTCTGCAGGGCACTGGAACTGGAAGATGTGTTGCTCGACCAGGAGTGGGCTCTGGGGAGGATTTGCTCCTCAAGGGCCGGTCAGCGGGGAAAGGGTAGTAGCATCGTGCTGCCATATGTCCGGTTGCTCCCCCACATGTGTTTGTGGCAGCGCGTGGTGCACGCCCTGGCCTGTCGTTCTGCTACCAAGACGGGTCTCCCCTTACTGAATTACAATTGGTACCCATTCCTTTCAGATAGGCGCTGCATCAACTGCGGCTGCATTTGGGTACTCAGAGCCTGACATACGTTGCATGGGCAGGTGGGGATTTCCATTTTTTTCTCTGTCTGTTCGTCCCCTCACTGCATGAGTGCCTTGTTCTGCCCTCAATTCTCCCTCCTTATCTTACAGACCCTGTGTGTTTCCCCACACTGGTGGCAGTGTGGCTTGTGGGCCACAATTTATGTGCACTGGGCGGCACAGTATGCTGCTTCATCAGAATGGGGACCCCATCTCGGGCTACGTGTAATAGCGCGTATGCAGTGGTATGGTGTGCACGGCATATAGGTGGCGGGAACTGTTGCCATTTCTGATGTCCATTGGGGATGCTGGACTGCCAGATGTTTTAATTCTGCACCTTGGAGGCGATGATCTTGCACAGATCGCTAGCCTGGACTTAAAGACTTCTGAGTGCAGTGATCTGGCATTTCTTTACCATTTATGGCCATACACACGGTTGCTATGGTCATACATCGCGCCGAAGCACTATTATAGGGGAGGCATTGACCCCCCGCGGTTGGAACGCGCCCGGCGGTCAGTGAACAGGGCTGTTGCCTGGTTCCTTATCCAGAATGGCTTGGGGGACAGCCATTTGTCATCCAGGGATAGTGTTACAGGAATTTAGCCTCTATTCTGGAGATGGGGTTCACCTGTCAGCAAGAGGATGGACCTCTTTTGAATGATGTGCAAGAGGGCCTGGTGACCGAATTGTCAGTCAAGGGGGTGTGTGTGGATCTCTGATGCGATTTTGGCAGTTTGCCAAGCATAAGGTGCCTCTCCGGGAGTTGCAGGTGATGCACGGCCACCTCAACTTTGCCTGCAGAGTGGTAACACCAGGCAGAGCCTTCGCCAGGCGTCTGGGTGACACTATGGCGGGTCTTTATAAACGACACCGCAGGGTACGGCTGACTAGGGGTTTACGAGCAGACCTGTTGGTTTGGCTCACATTCCTGCAGGACTTTAATGCCGTCTCCTTTTGGAGATCTGAGCTTATGGTCAGCCCCAGTTCCAAGTACAGTCGGATGCCTCCGGCTCCCTGGGGTATGGGATTTATTTTGAAGGACAGTGTGCCTATGGTCAATGGCCCCAGGGATGGCAGGGCACGGATCGCTTACGCGATCTTACATTCCTGGAGTTTTTCAATTTTGGGTCCCCTTTATGCTCTGGGGAGACAGGTGGGCTAATTCTGTGGTTCACTGTTGGTGTGACAATGCTGCGGTGGTGCACATTGTCAATGCCCAAATGTCTAAATCCCCCGGAGTCATGGCCGTAGTTCGCCATTGTTCTTAGGTCCGTGCGCTTTAATGTGCTCCTTAGGGCTAGACATGTGCCAGGCATTAATAACGATATTGCCGATGCTTTATCCCACCTGCAGATCTCCCGGTTCCGTGCCTTGGCTCCAGACGCAGAGGAACTTCCCTCTCCACTCCTGGCTGAGATATGGATATTTAGCGAGGAGAAGTGAACCGGACGAGTGGCATGTCTTTGGCATCTCACACGCGTAAGGCGTATCAGCATACACTCCTTCACTTTAGGGCCTTTTGTAGGCAAAGGCAGTTGCCTGAAATGTGGCCGATACCGGTCGACCAGGTTTTACAGTATATGGTGCACCTTCATGATCTGGGGTTGGCCCCACGCACCATCACCACCAGGCTTTACGCCTTGGCATTCATGGCCAAGGCACGGGGCTTTACTGACCGTGTGAGTGTCTTCTGCATACGCCATGTATTGGAAGGGTGGACACGTGGACGTGGCCACTGCCCGGACACACGTCGCCCTGTTTTACCAGGTATTCTGACCCACCTTGCACGAGGTTGGCATAGACTATGTTACAGTAGGTATGAGGAGTATCTTTTTCATGCAGCCACCACCGTAGCTTTCTCTGTAGCTCTGCGAATCAGCGAGCTGGTCGCATGATCAAAGGGGGACGTGTCTTATAGGGCACTGGAACTCGACGATGTGTCTATCAACCAGGAGTGGGCTCAGTTGAGGATTTGTTCCTCAAACGCCGTTCATCATGGAGTAGGCAGTGGTGTTATACTGCTACGATGTACATTTGCTGACATCTGTCCGGTTGATGCCCTACATGCAATTTTAGCAGTGCCTGCTGCGTGCCCTGGCCCATTGTTCTGCCACCAGGATGGGTCTCCCCTTACCAAATTTCAGTTCTGGAGGGTGACCAGTACTGCACTTCACAGTGTGGGGCTCATTATGGCACCCATTCATTCAGGATAGGCGCCGCAATGACTGCGGCTGCATTTGGGTACTCTGAGGCTGATATATGTTGGACGGGCAGGTGGGGGTCTGCACGTTTTTTCCTTATATGTACATCCCCTCACTGTATGAGTATCTAGTTATGTCTTTAATTCCTTTTCCTTCTTTTACAGACCCTGTGTGTCTATGCACACCGGTGGCAGTGGGGCTGGTGGGCCGCAGCTATGTACACTGGGTGGCACAGTATGTACACTGGGTGGAGTGGGGACCCCATCTCGGGCTGCGTGCATCCGCACGTATGCGGTGGTATGGTATGCGCGGCATGAGATGGCGGGAACTGTTGCCATTCCTGATGTCCATCAGGGATGCTGGACCGCCTGATGTTCCGATTCTGCACCTTGGCAGCAATGATCTCGCATGGATCACTGGCCTTTCCTTAAAATGTCGAGGTGCAGTGACCTGGAGTTTTTACATCATTTATGGCCGTATACATGGTTGCTATGGTCTGACATCGTGCCGAGACACTGTTTTAGTGGAGACATGGATCTCCGTGGTTTGGACCATGCCCGGCGGTCAGTAAACAGGGCTGTTGCCCGGTTTCTTGTTGAAAATGGCTTGGGGACAGCCATTCGACACCCGGGGATAGGGTTACAGTATTTTAGCCTGTATGCAGGAGATGGGGTCCACCTGTCGGCCAGAGGTATGAACCTCTTTCTGGAGGACGTGCAAGCAGGCCTGGCGACTGAGCTGACTGTCTGGGGTGGGGGAGGCGGTGAGTCATCATGGATGCCTCCCCGTGTGGCGGGTAGCACTGGTAAGGTAAAGATTTATGACCCATAGGTATCCGGCAGGTTCGCAATTGACTGGCCAACACGTAGATAGGTACAGGGGAAACAGGATTAGCCGGTCAAGGGCGAACCATGAAAGGGGTGATGCTAGGAGCTTCACAGCCTGCATCACCTTTATATTTGGACGGATACACGTCATAGGGTGGGGTCAATAGATAGTATATTGACTTCGGTCAACAATTTGTTTGTGTCAACAAACAAATTGATACAAATTGATACATGTAGCCAATAGCCATTGGCATTTTGGGTGGAACCTTACCAGTGCTACTGCGGCCTGCTTGCCTTAAAGAATTACAATTGGATGATACACCAATTGAAAGTTATATTTTGGACTAGGGCATTATTCAATAAAAGTGGCCCAATGCCTTTAATCCAATACCGGTGTCTGAGTCTTTATTTGGGTGGGTGCGCCTGCAATGCAAGCGTGGTGCCAAAATGGCTGCCGCGCTCTTTGCGGGGGGCCCCCACCCGGACTCAGACATCCGGGTCAATTAGGGGGCATGGCCATCCCTCTATAAAATGGGTGGCCACGATGCAGCCTCGCTGCCATTTTAAAAGAGAAGCGACGGAGCGGAGAAGTTTTTCCCTCCAAACCCCCCCCCCCCCAGTGTACAGTGTGAATTTTCTGGTCACTTCGGGGCCGGGTGGGAATTTTTGCTTGAACCTTCAATTGGCACTTTGGTTCTTGGCTTTTTCGCCCATCCCACACTGTCGCTAGCGTTTGAGATACAGGGTAAGTTGATTTTGGTCACTTTTGGCAGGTAGCACTGGTAAGGTAAAGATTTATGACCCATAGGTATCCGGCAGGTTTGCAATTGACTGGCCAACACGTAGATGGGTACAGGGGAAACAGGATTGGCCGGTCAAGGGCGAACCATGAAAGGGGTGATGCTAGGAGCTTCACAGCCTGCATCACCTTTATATTTGGACAGATACACGTCATAGGGTGGGGTCAGTAGATAGTATATTGACTTCGGTCAACAATTTGTTCGTGTCAACAAACAAATTGATACAAATTGATACATGTAGCCAATAGCCATCGGCATTTTGGGTGGAACCTTACCAGTGCTACTGCAGCTTGCTTGCCTTAAAGAATTACAATTGGATGATACACCAATTGAAAGTGATGATTTCGGACTAGGGCATTATTCAACAAAAGTGGCTTTAATCCAATACCGGTGTCTGAGTCTTTATTTGGGTGGCTGCGCCTGCAAAGTGTAATATATATTGACTCCAAAAAGGAAGCCACAGGCTTGATTTTGCAAGAACTGAACATGACTGTTAATAACAGGACTTTGTGTGGGCCAGTCAGTCATCAAGTTGCCATAAGTCAAAGGTGTCTTAGCAGCTCATTACAGCAAACAGTACTTTTGCCTACTGACAGATTTTGCATACAGGTTTACTATATGTAAGATTGTTCCCTGGCAGAGCACCAAAAAGCATCATATCTGAGGGCATGAGCACCCAGCAGCCTGAAAATGCTCTTAGCTTACAGAACCCAAAACTCAACTGTTTGTATCTCTAACTCTGTCTTGTTTCTCTCAAACTGCAGCATAGTTGCTTTGTTGTCTTCATAAGGTCTGTTAGGTTACAACATCCGTTTTTAGCTTAGGCATGGAAAGTGAGAAAAAGGGCTTATGGAAAAGTGGTTTTTAAAAAATTATTTACCAATACTCAGAATCTCCTGACTATTTACTGAGTGCATTGTAGTGAAAAATACACACACACATACAAGCTGCCCCCCCCCCCCTTAGTGCTCTTCTGCAAAAATCAATTCCCCTGCTATTTCTCTGCTGCTATGGGTCATTTACTTGTCATTTTCCTAGCATGTCAAGAAAAGATATCAAGAAAAACCCCTCTCTGTGTCTAGTTCCTCCATCTATATAGAACAAGTTCTTTTGCATGGCTAGTAATTTGATTTTGAGTGATACATTGTTTAATGAACAGGAAATATGTTAACTATTGATTGCTGATCCAAATTTCGAAGGAGAGACAATTTGTACTCCTAATGTGGCTGTACAAGCATGTAGGCATGTACATGCATGCACATGCATATGCATGTGTGTTGGATTGGGGCCGTGAAGCGGCCCTTAGGGTCCCGGAGGAGACTGGTCAAAGGAACGACACGAGACAAGATGGAGCAAAGACCAGTGGTTTATTGAGGGAAAAGCATCATCATATATAGGAATAGAAGGCAACGTGTGATAGAATCGTCATCTGACAGAAAATCACATCACCCATTTACCCGGGTTAATGGGGAATCTTTCTTGGGGAAATTAATTAACTAGGGCAAACACTGACAGGGGAAATCCATTGTTCGTGGCTTACACCAGGGTAAACATGGCCACTATTTGCACTAGAGCTTGGGCTCATCTGTGAGTGAGTAATTGCCTAATCGCTAACAGGAGTTAGCAATCTCGCTTCCCTCAGCAGAACTGTCGGTCAGGTCAGATGTGGGTGAATCAACCCTATGATTATTAATCCGCTCCCCAATTTCCTTACTGGCAGAGGCCAGTGACCAGGAACCTTCTTCGACCGGTGTAACCTCTGCCAGGGGCCGTTTTATGCCAATTGCGCTCGCAGAACCTGCATCCCCCCTTTTTCTGTTATCTTTGGACCTGACAGACGGCCCTGTGCAAGAGGGGCATCAGCTGGTGTGTGGGAATGATGTTTCGGGGCTCCCCCCATGGGGGACATCTCGAAAGCAGTGAGGGAATACATTGCATGAAACAACATCCTGCTATGCTCAGTATAATCACTCCCACAATCACTTTGAGCGTTGTCTGGAGCCACCCCCATGGGAGCCATGACCACAATGAATCCCACCACCCCCATGAAGAATCCTCCTTGATGTTCTTGACTAGGGTGTGGAGGTCCGTGAGCTGGCTCTGCACTTTACGGGTATTGTCTGTGAGGTTAAAGCAACACGTGCTGTGGACAGATTCGCAACCCAAATGATGTAACAACAGAAAATAGTCTATCGCTGCTCGATTGTCTAGGATGGCATGGCGAAGCTCTGCCTGCTCCTGGTTGAGTAGCGCTATTGCTGAGGAGGTATGGTTAATGGCCTTTGCTAATCCGCAAGCCAATTGACCAATTCTCCAAGCGTTGCCGACGGCTAAGCCTGGCACGCCAAGTATGCTGACTGCTAACGAGACGTACTCAGCTGGACTCAAAACCCTAATGTTGCTATCACAAGAGCTGTCTAACTGGGTGGCGCAAGTGCGCTGTATGGGTGAGGAAACATTTGGGCTTGGAACAATCATATCCCTAGTGGGGAGTAACAATGTCAAGCGACTGATACAACATATGGAATCTGATACATTTGCGGGGATGTAATTCCAAGTGTACTGATTGCATGTAAAGAACCAACCTGAAGGTAGGGTAACATGAGCATACATTGAACCAAGTGTCTCTGGGTTATTACAAGTCCAGTTGCCGCTGCCAGCGTCGAGGCAGCGGCGCCGACTCCGGCCGACTGCGGAGCAGCCGGTCATTCGGGCACAGGTAGAGTTCGGGCTGACCGCCACTCGAGGGGTGTGGAGAGTGGCTGCATCAGCCGGCAAAGTCATGGTCAGCTGCATTCCCCAGCGAGCGTATGCTGAGAAACTTGTTGGGAGAAACGGACCGAAAATCCGCTTCACCAGCCAGTTGCCATCCCTGGTGTGCGTGTCTGGAGTGTGGCACACTGGGATGAGACAGGTGCTCAGAATTGAGGCAGAACCGATGTCCTGCTTCAGGCAAAAACCGGACTGGTTGACGAGACCCGCCAACCTTTCCCATAGGTTGTAGTGCATCCGGGCAGAGAGGTCTCTGCCTGGCATCAGATCGCTGGCCTTCAGTGATGCTGCCTGGACGCCTCCCCCTGCCAGTAGGGAGAGGGTCAGGATGATGGTAACTGCCATGGTGTTGGCGGTAATGAGGGGAAAAACTGCAGACACGATGTTCTCCGGCGTTGGCTCCCAGTCCTCGCGCCGGACGACGTCCTCGGCCTCACGGCAAAGGGTCTTGACCATCCCCCAGGTGACCTTCGGCTCCATCTGCTGTCGCCGCTTCTTCCGTCGGGTCCTCTCAGTCAGGGTGAGGTCCTCCATCTCCGGGATCGGACTCGGGTCGGCCTGGGTCCACGCCATGTGGTTCCAAGTGAGGCTTAACGCACCGGGCTGGAATCCAGATGACACCTGTAGGAGACATAACTGCAGCATACCCTCTTCCCCAGGTTACGAGTGGCGCCGGGCCCCTCCAGGAAGGGTCCGGTGGCACCCGGTAACGAACCAGCGGCCGCGGGAGAGCTTCCGAGCGGTGGAAGTGTTTCTCCTGCAGCGGGCAATCGGAAAAAACATTAAAGTGATTGTACGTGAACAACACCTTGTTCAGACAATGCTGTGCCTGACCCTGTGACTTGGGGAGGGCTGGTGGCTCCCCCTTTCCATTTGTTTGTCAATGTAGGACTTGAGCATCCAATTGACTCGTTCCACAATCGCTTGCCCCTGCGGATTGTAAGGAACGCCAAAGGTATGCTTGATATCCCAGGTGGCCATGAAGTTGGCTAACTGCCTGGAGCTGTAGGACGGGGCGTTATCGGTTTTCACGTGCCGTGGTTTGCCCATCACCGTGAAGCAGGAAAGGAGATGCTGCTCCACGTGGGAAGCTGTCTCCCCCTTTTGTGCCGTTGCCCAAACGAATTGTGAAAAGGTATCAATGCAAACGTGCATGTACTGCCATCTGCCAAACTGCGGGACATGTGTGACGTCCATTTGCCACACCTGGTTAGCCTCTGTCCCTCGTGGGTTGACCCCCCACGAGGGCCCCCCCGGTGCCCCTGCACAATGCTGACAAGAGCGAACTATGCCTTGGGCTTGAGAAAGTGGCAGGTTAAACTGTCTGGCGAGTGCTTTGGCATTCTGATGAAAGAATGCATGACTCTGAATTGGAGTAGTGAAAACACCTAACACTGATCGTTGCTGAATTTCCTTTGCGGCCGCATCCGCTCTGTTATTGCCCGCAGAAATCGGACCCGGTAGGTCCTGGTGACTTCGGATGTGGGCAATATAGAGCGCTTCCGTGTGGTTTCGCAAGTGAAATTGAGCTGTGAGGAACAAACTCAGCAAATTTTTGTCTATCGCGGGAGTGATGTATGCTCCCGGTAGACTGTGAAGCAAATTCCTAACATACTGACTGTCAGTAATGATGTTGAGGCGCTCTTTGGCGAAGGTGCGCAAAGCAAGGTTTACCGCCGCCAACTCTGCCCGCTGTGCAGACTTCTGTGGAAGAGTTAGCAGCGTGCACCAAGCCTGGCCCTCCTGCCAAGTTAAGACACCATATGTGCGACCCCCATCCGTAAAAACTGTTCTGGCCCCCTGAAGTGGAACCAGCGAGATCAATTCATACAAGGTGATTGTCTGCGTTTGAAGCGAGACAAGTCTGGGGTCCTTTGGCAAGTGGTATGCCAGGCATCCGGTGAATCCCTCCAAGGCAATTGGAAGCGAGTCACTGAGCTGCATCAGCTGCTGAACTTGCTCCTTGGTGAATGGGATCACGATTTTTGCTAAGTCGTGCCCTGAAATGTCCCTTGCTCTCAGCCTTCCGCGGTAGACCACCGCGGAGACCAACTCTTGGGGAGGAATGATGTTTCGGGAAGAGGTGTTCTGCAAATACACCCATTCCACGATACTCGCCCCTTTCTCGGAGTCCACTCCTAGGTCTCCGGTGAACATGGATCCGGCCCGAACGATGTACAAGTTCAGGATCAGGGCATATGGCCCCTGAGTAATCCTGTCCACCCACCTTTGGCTGAGAATTTGGTTGACTTTCTCGAGAGTCAAGCGTGCCTCTCGAGGAATTCGTATCTGGTCTGCCGGCTGCTTACCTAGCATTAGCAGCGAGAAGAGCGGCTTTAGAAGATCCGTATCTAATCTGAAATACGGTCTGGCCCAATTAATGTTACCTAAAACCTGCTGCAATTCTACCAAGGTGACTGAGTCTTTTAAGTTGATCTGGGGCAAAACTGGTGCTGCGAAAGAGTGGAGAAGCCGATGACCCAAGTATGAGAAGGGCTCGGTTATCTGCACTTTCTCCGGGGCAATGAGTAACCCTTTGTCCCCTAGGCTGGCCTGGAGGTCAGAAAACATTTCGCTGCCGAGTTGCGGCACTGCGACCAAGATATTGTCCATGAAATGGCATACTAAAGCTGTGGGATGAAGGTTTCGAAACTTTGCCAGTGCGTTGTGAACATAAATTTGGCACAGGGTGGGCGAACTGAGCATCCCCTGTGGCAAATAGTTCCACGCGTAACGCTGCGTGGGCTCACTGTGGTTCACAACCGGCACCGTAAAGGCGAACCTTTCCCAGTCCCTCGGATCTAGGGGAATGGTATAAAAACAATCCTTAAGGTCTACGACCAGGATCTCCCAACCCTCGGGAATCATATTCGGATTCGGGATGCCGCATTGGAGCGGACCCATTGGCTGTATACACTTATTGATCTCTCTGAGATTGTGGAGGAGTCGCCACTTCCCCGACTTTTTCTTGATGACAAAAATGGGCGAATTCCAAGGACTAGTGTACTGCTCTATGTGTCCTGCGTCTAGCTGTTCTTTAACCAGTTGCTTAAGGGCGACTAACTTCTCTCCCACTACCGGCCATTGTTCTATCCAGACTGGCGTGTTGGTAAGCCATTTAAGTGGTAGAGCCATTACCCGAAGGTAAGAGTGGCTCGGTATTGCTGTAAAATGTCTCGCCCCCAAAGGTTGATGTGCACGTCCAGAATGTGCGGCCGAATGACCGCCGTGCCGTCAGCCTTGGGGATTGTGACTTCCACCCAATCCCGGCTTCTAAACGCTTCTTGGATGCCGCCTACCCCCCACACATCGGAGACCGGCTCAATAGCCCATTCCTTCGGCCACTGACTTCGGCTGATAACGCTGACGTCAGCTCCGGTATCCAGCAACCCTGAGAATGATTTTTTTTCCAAAAATACCTCAATAACTGGTCGCTGTTTCCATTCTATGTTGGTCTCCACTGTCGCTAAGACCTGGTATCCTTGCACTGCCTCACTTGCGCTCGAGCGGTCTTCTGACCCGAACTCGGAGCTGCCCCTGAGCCTTCCCTGGCTATCTGCTGGCGATTTACAAGGAACCATAATCAGTTGCGCTAATGTGTCTCTTTTGTGAATGGTCTGGGGTAGGTGCGTCCAGAGTTGAACTTGGAGAACACCCGAAAAATTGGAGTCAATGACTCCCAGAATTACAAGAATTCCGCGTGCTCCTGCGACACTACGAGGCAAAACTAAGCCTATGAAGCCTTTGGGTAGGGGTCCCATGTACTGGGAATCCACCAGATAGACTGTGCCTGGCAAGTCGCATGTGACGTCTGCCTGGCAAGTCAATTCTAGCCCTGTACTACCCTTGGGGCTGGCCTGCGCCTTCGCAATGCCTGGAATGTGATTGGAATCTAATCCTGCTCTGGCGCGCCCAGAGCGAGGGAAGCCTCTGTTTGGACCGGGGCCAGAGACGTGCCCGCGTTCCGGTTTCCCGAATTCGGACAATTCCTGGCCCAGTGAAGGCCCTTATTGCATTTGGGACATGGGGTGGTTGGAGCCTTGGAACGGCCGGTGCGCTGGCTGCTGCTTTTGGATCGGCATTCCTTAGCGAAGTGACCGATCTTGCCACAATTGTGACATGCTCCCTTGGGCCGGAATCTCCTGCCTCCTTGCACCGCCGCTGCCAACAGACCCATTTTGTAGGAATCTGTGCCAACGTCGGCGCATGCCCTAATCATATCTGTGAGAGTCAGGTCGGGACGATTTCCCAGGGACTGCAAGATCTTACGGCAGTCGAGATTGGCGTTGTCTTTGGCCAATTTCATCATGAGCTCTTGCTGGGCTTGCTCATTGTCAATCTGTCTACTGATCGCTTCCTCTAACCGATTGATAAAGTCCATGTAGGACTCCTGGGATCCCTGTTTGACCGCTGTGTAATTTTTGGCTGCTTTGCCAGCTGCCGGGACCTTGAGATAAGCCTTGAAGGCTGTCTCCGCTGCCATGTGGAGTGTGGCGAGTGGCAGGGCGACTTGCGCATCAATGGATTCGAACGGACCTGAACCATATAGCTGGTCAGGGATTACCGCTCCGCCCATCCTGGCGGCTCTTGCCTGCGCTTCGAGACAATACTCGCTGTCCCATAGCAGATACTGGCTGGGGTTGAGCATCATTTGCATGACGGCTTTCCAGTCGTACGGAATGAGCATCATGGTCTCGCACACTTGCTGAAGCATGCCCCTAGTGAATCGGCTCTGGAGTCCTGTCTCTGTGATAGCTTTCCGTATGGCCATGAGTAGCTTATACGGAACTGGTGAATGAATTGCTTGCTGCTGGCCCGTGAGGGCATCTACCTCTATGCGAACTGGGCATAACTGCCTAAGCTCAGCTAGATCTTCTGCCGGCAATTCCCCCTTGCTGATTTCTTCCTCAGCCATGCGCTGAACCGCGCTCTTGGTAGCTAGGGAACCCGTAACTGTCAGTGAAGCACCAGCGCTTCCCATCTTACGCATTCCGTCGGTGACGTCTGCAGCTGTCACCGAGGGAAAGCTCCCTACACTACTCTGCTTGAGCTGGAGTGACGGATAGAGAGCCGTTGGGGCTGATGGCTCTGCCTGCGCTGGGGGTTCCTGTGCCTCTATCCGGACTGGGTCATCCTCTGCTAAGAGCTTCCTACATTTGCTCCATGTGCCAATTATGCTGTCTGGAGCTTTTGGTGCTTGCCGAATGCAGGCTCCTATCCGATCCCAAAGTGTGAGGTCAAGTACGGCTGCTTCTGGATAAAGCGGACAATTGGCCTCCAGGTACGCTAAGAGTTCTGCTAACTTCCCGCTGTGAAGACGTAATTTAAAAACCCTGGCCAGGGCCATGAATTCCATTAAGTGAATTCTCTGGTTAGCGGATGGACATTGCCGCTGAGGACAAGTCCCCATATTACCTGCCGGGTCCTTCGAAGGGCTTCTTCTCGGGACGAGTTCGACGCGTCTTTTTAGGCAATAGGTCTCAGCGTGACAAATCTCTGGGATGGCGCTCAGAGCGTGGACTGCTGCCACGGGCCCTCGGTGGCCTCTGCACTGGTATCAGGGTTTCACAGCCTGCCCCTGGGCGGAACGCATTTCCGCGATGCAAGCCATAGGAGGAATCTCTGGAATGCCTCGCCGTGTAGCTGTCACCCTGGCCGGATGGCTTTCCGATCAGAGCTGCCGCGCTGCCCTCCGGGACGAGTCGGACACGGTTCTAGCGTAGAACCGGACCGCGTAGATCGCTTACTCACGAGTAGAATCACGTCTCGGGGTCACCAGATGTTGGATTGGGGCCGTGAAGTGGCCCTTAGGGTCCCGGAGGAGACTGGTCAAAGGAACGACACGAGACAAGATGGAGCGAAGACCAGTGGTTTATTGAGGGAAAAGCATCATCATATATAGGAATAGAAGGCAACGTGTGATAGAATCGTCATCTGACAGAAAATCACATCACCCATTTACCCGGGTTAATGGGGAATCTTTCTTGGGGAAGGTAATTAACTAGGGCAAACACTGACAGGGGAAATCCATTGTTCGTGGCTTACACCAGGGTAAACATGGCCACTATTTGCACTAGAGCTTGGGCTCATCTGTGAGTGAGTAATTGCCTAATTGCTAACAGGAGTTAGCGATCTCGCTTCCCTCAGCAGAACTGTCGGTCAGGTCAGATGTGGGTGAATCAACCCTATCATTATTAATCCGCTCCCCAATTTCCTTACTGGCAGAGGCCAGTGACCAGGAACCTTCTTCGACCGGTGTAACCTCTGCCAGGGGCCGTTTTATGCCAATTGCGCTCGCGGAACCCGCACATGTGTGTGTGTATGTGCGCACGCCATACCCATCAAACGCCGCTCCAGAAAATACAGGAACTGCTCCAGCCCGGGTGCGCATGCACAGCAAAAACTCCTTTGCACATGCACAGAACCCCTTTGTGCATGCGCAGAACACTTTGCACACGCACAGAGCCCATTTGCGATGGGCGCACATGCACAGTAACCCCTTCCCCTGCTGTTGAAATACGGGACAGCGGCAGGAAAGGGGAGGAACAGGCACAGAAATACAGGATTTCCAGGCCAATCCGGGATACTTGAGAGGTATGGCACGTGCACATACGCGCGAATGCACTCACACACTGTGGAGCAGTGTCTGTCTTTGAAACAAACTCCCAAAGCTGCAAGATGATGTAACCTATTGCTCAAGTCATTCATGTCAGAGCACACAGCCAGTGAATTCCACAGAATTTATTCCGAATCCACACAGAGATGTTTCAGGAGCCCTGCTGTCACTGCTAGACCACAGCACCTCTCTGAGTAATGCCTGAGCAAAGCAAAGCTCTTGAATAAAGAAAATTCATTAGGACGTGAGCAGATGGAAATCTTGGCTACTTCACAAGACTATTCCCAAAATATCTCAGAGCCAGGATAATACATATAGGCAACATATTTATTAATCCAAATTCAAAGAAAATTAGTACGTGCCCATTATGTACGTGCCAGCATAATGCTCTTGACATTTATTGCTTTATGAAATAGCCATTTATTGACAGTCTTAAAAACCATGCATGCTCTATTTTTAAAAGCTGCAAAAATTCAAATCATGCTCTAGGTTTGCATGTTACCTATGTGTCTATGCATAGCGAGGGGGCGATGATAAAAATCTAACAAAACAAACAAACAAGATGCAGAAAAATATGCTCCTTCATCTCCACCACAAGTCAATGCTGCAGTGTAGTGGGTTGATTGGATCCATGATGCAAAAGGTGGGGAAAAAAAACTTCATAAATTCTCACCACCACACTTCCGGTAGAAAAGACACCAGTGAGCTGCATTTGATTGATTGGCGGAGCTTGGGAAAACATCTTTTTGGAACAACAGCATCCAGAACCGGAGGCCATTCTGGCTGGATGTTATTCTCAGAGGTGCAGTCCCAAACAGTAAAATCTCCAAGCTCTGGTGATTGAACTTTTCAATGCAGATTTCTGCTCTTATCGTACCTATGTTTAAGTATATGAAGATCCAAGTTAATATAAATAAACTAGGTGAGCATCTCCTTCAGCAGCTTATCTAGACTGGAAATGTATCAATGGGATCCAAATCAATTAGAACCATCTGTATGCAGAGAATAGTTCATCAGTTTCCTCCAGCTTCCAGGAAAGATTCAATACTGTAGGCTCTTATTACAAATTAATGTTTGAATAGATGAGAATATTTAGTTTAGTTCAGTTCACTTCATTTCAATTTACTATTCATTCTGATCATTTCACCTCAGTAAGACCTTATTAGTTTTTTTAAAAAAAGGAAACTCCAAGGGTACATTCTTACCCTTCTGGGATAAAAAAATGTTTCCTGACATCTGCTTTGAATTTATTTTTGTTCTATTCTTGTTTGTGTGCCTCTTTCCCTCATTTAAACTGCACTGAAGTGCTCAGTCATTTACAGTAAGGCTATTAGCCTTTTGCTTCCCAAGAAAACCTAGCTTTGACCAATAACCCATGTACTGTACTCTTCTTTTCTTTGTCATTACTCATTATTTACAACACACCTTGAGTGGTTTGCATAAAAATTAAATAAAGCATACATTTATAGCCAAAGCTGCAGAAGAATTCTAAGGAAACGCAAAGTTTTACAACACATATTTAAATTGGACTGGACTTGCAGTTAGGATGAAGGAGGCTGGTATTTTTGTCGAACACTTAGATTTAATTTGGTCTTCATATCTTCTTTTAAAAGATGAGGAGTGCTTCACATCTTGTGGGAAATTAGGAGGATCTAACTTGAGCAGTGGCTCACGTGGCTAAAATGCTGACTGGGAGGCGAAAGGTCAGCAGTTCAATTCCCGAGTACTGCAGGACGGAATGAGCTCCCGTCTTTGTCCCAGCTCCTTCCAACCTAGCAGTTCGAAAGCAAGAAATTGCAAGTAGATAAATAGGGGCCACTTTGGTGGGAAGGTAACAGCGTTCCGTGCTCTCTGGTGTCTAGTCATGCCTGCAACATGATCATGGAAACGTCTGCAGAAGCAGACAGCATTGGCTCTTCGGCTTTGAAACAGAGATGAGCACTGAACCCTAGAGTCGGATACGACTGGCTTTCGAACAAGGAAAACCTTTACCTTTACTATTATTTATCTAATTAATTTGATTTTATTTTGTAAAATAACTGATACCTCTTCAAAAACAAACAAAAAATATTTTCAAGTGGATGTAAAGGTAGTTAAAATACTTAAAGTGGTTCTAAAGGAAGTTAAAATACAAAAACGAAGTAAAAGAAAAGACAGCAACAGAATATATTAGAATTCAAAAGCCACTGGAGGCATCTGCCAGAGGTAGACCAAGGTTTTACCTTCAAGCATCTGCTACCACTAGTTTTCAAGTCAGTCAGATTAAATGATCCACATTTATTTCTACAGGCCCTGAGAAATTTTAGCTTCTAAAGTTCAAAAACAGCACTCTGAAATTGGTCCAGCGGAGAGCACATAGCTTAGTACATCTGTTTCAAAATAGGTGATATGAGAAGTCTAGTCCAAATCTTTCAGCAGACCAGCAGGAGTCTTCGGTGTTGATGGAAGACTTTGAACCTTCTTCAAAAGACAGTCCTATGTGTACATCACCACTAGGACATGAATGGCAGGGGGCTGGTTATCCAGTAGATGGCAGAACTGGCAAATCAAAGGTGAGAAACAACACTCTCAGGGTCAAAACAGGCCTAAGAGGAATATGTCTTCTCCACAGGATTGTTTCTTCTGAGATAAAGAGTGGCTCTGTAACCGGGCTGGCAAATTTTTTCCATGTTGACCTTGTGATGACTAAGAGCAAAAGATGCAAGATACATAGCTGGGGAAAATGTGCTGAATATATCAGTTACCTTAACACATAGATGCATATGCCATCTAGCATACAGAATCAAGTCTAGGCTCTGAATGTAAACACAACAGTAAAAGTAACAAATTACTTTGGATAGCCTTAGAACTAAACCTGCAAGTCACTTAATTTTATTTCAGAAGAGCAGTACTTGAACGTTCTGCTTGAAGGAATCTGCTGCAGTTGATTGTAGGGGATTATTACTGTATCCTGTGAGATTTTCTTCTTCTTTTGGGGATCGTTAAGTCATTCATTCATTATTTCGGTCAGCTCTTGGCTTTTGATTTTTTACAAGGAACAGAAGGCAGGAGAAACCTCTTGACTGCTTTAACATGTTCTATGGTTAAAATTTCATATGTCTTCCTTTCAATCAGTAGTAGTGTAATAGATAAAGAGTAGAGAGACTAGGACATAAGACACCTGGGTGTGACTCTCTGCTCAACCATGGAAACTCAAGAGGGTTTAGCAATGGTAAAACCACTCCTTAAAAATCTTACTTACTGTGAAAGGCTTATTGATTGTTTCTGACTTGACATCACATAGCACACATTACAACAATTCCTTGCTAAAGAAGATGATTCTCTGTGTGTTGTTGGAGAGCCCAAATCTTCCTACTCTTTGAAGTAAAACTTAACTTTTGCAGATGGTAATGGGAGTATGCATAGATATTCCCCATTTTGCAGTATTCAGTATTGATAATGGGGAATATTTTGCAGTATTCATTCTAACTTCATATTGGAGACATCAAAGAAAGCTGAATGGTGGGAAACAGAAATCTCTATCCAGTTGTTTATCCAATAATTTATTCTTACTGTAGATTGAGAAGCCCACCATAGCTCTGTTGCCCTCTGCTTGAAGATTTTTTGTCACATACACGCAGAGAGCAATGAAAGAGAGTCAAGAAATATGTGGTGGTTCTTGCTGCTCATTGCAGAATGGAGTTGCCTCTGTGTGTGTCTGTCTGTCTCTGCCTCTCTCTCACTCTGTGTCTTGAGAAGGCAGGTGAGGCAGACACCTTCCCATCAAGGGAATACTCTTTCTCTAGACCAGGAGTGCCCAAACTTTTCAGGCCGCAGGCTGGTCACATGGTTCAGCAGATTGGTCATGTGGTTCCTCCCACTAGAAGTGGAAGTAAAACATACCTGCACATGTGGAAAATGGTTTACGACAGCCGTGGGTGCATTTACAGCAGTGTTTTGCACATGTGTGTGTGTGTTTTACTTCCACTTCTGGGAGCAGTGAGTGTGGTGTGGGCCAGATTATTTGGTGCTGTGGGCCAGATCTGGCCCATGGGCCATAATTTGGGCTCCCCTGCTCTAGAGCTTAACCCTCAGAAGTTAAAATAGGGCAATGATATTCCTTGGAAGGGAATTCCCTCTGAGTATGTGCTGACCATCTTCTGCAAGTCAGCTAGCTACCACTGTGTGTAGAGGATGTGACAAGAGGAAGCTGGAAAGGTTTACACACTAATCTTTACTCCTGTGAGGGTTCAATTCTTTTTCAGCCCTATGGTTTTATCTGACCAGGAGGACACTTATAAGGTACTTCACTATGAGGTACAGTTGGGCAAACGTTTATTGTACAGGCTCACATTTATAAAAATGGTTGGTTTTCTAGTGGAAAGTACTGTCTTCAAGGACCAATATTTCAACTACTACATGATCAATTTGCTTGAAATATATAAAAAATGGGTAGAGTGATTAATAGTATTTTAAAATAATAGTGTGTAGATGTTGTGACAAGTGGAAGCTGGAAGGGTACACTAATCTTTACTCCTGTGAGGGTTCAATTTTTTTCCAGCCCTATGGAGTAATGGTCCCCTCATATTGGGCCCAACAACAAAATGAGTGAAGGAGGAACCACTTCACTATTCTAATTCCCAATGGTCATGGAGCCAGAAGAGGTCATGCCAGGTGGACTGGCTGTGAAGGCACACCTTGTTAATATCCTCAAGGCTGCGGCAGTCCATTACAGTACCAGTATTAAATCCTGCATGTTTCATTTCATATGTGGCTTTGAGATCATAGTGTGTGGGTCACTTCATGGCAAGCTGGGATCCACCTTAAACAAATTCATGCCAGTGGTATTTTTCCTGCAGTCCAGGAAAAATGTATACTCAGATATGAGTTGCAGCTGCTGCCACTGCTGCTAGTTTCATCTAACTAGGAGGACACTTTTAAGGTACTTCACTATGAGGTACAGTTGGGTAAACTTTTACTGTGCAGGCTCATATTTATAAAAATGGTTGGTTTTCTAGTGGAAAGTACTATCTTTAAGGACCAATATTTCAACTACTACACAATCAATTTGCTTGAAAAAATAAAAAAAATGGTAGGGTGATTAACAGCATTAAAATAGCATTAAGTGTATAACATTTATTCTTTATTATTTGATCTCCTTCCCTGTGAATAATGGTAATCTATTTTTGCATAGGGGTGGGAGAATCAGATTTATTTTTTAAAAAACCTCCTAACTAAAAAACTCTTTGCCCAAACATCCCCAAACATGGCATACAACAAGATCAGATTTTCTATTAATACTGATCCAGATTTAGTGCTAATCCAAAGAAGACTTTCAGAGTTACAATTTTATATTTGGTCTATGACCCTATGTTTAAAATTGCATTATAGAACACTGATTTACTTTGCCACACAATATTGTGGGGCTATAATATTCAGTTCATTAAAAGCACATTAAAGGCATGCTTTTAATCAAGATGTGACTCTCAAGAATATAACTTCAGACACATTGAGGAAAGTTTTCTTTGCTTTTGGTTACTAAGAAACAATCTCTCGACCCAGCAGTTCCAGCTAATTATAGGCCGGTCTCCAACCTCCCTTTCTTAGGGAAGGTACTGGAGAAGGTGGTGATGCGGCAGTTGCAGGGGGTCCTGGATGAAGCGGATTATCTGGACCCCTATAAATTGGGTGTCAGGCCTGGATATGGTACTGAGACGGCATTGGTTGCACTGGTTGATGACCTCTTGCGGGAGCGGGACAGGGGTCATCCATCTGTCCTGGCTCTTCTGGATCTCTCAGCGGCCTTCGATACCATTGACCACGGTATCCTTCTGGAACGGCTCAAAGGTTTGGGGATCCAGGGCACTGTGCTGTCCTGGTTTTCCTCATTTCTGGAGGGTCGTACCCAGTGGGTGTGGTTGGAGAGTGAGAGGTCCAGTGCTAGGCCCCTACAGTATGGGGTGCCTCAGGGCTCGGTGCTCTCACCTGTCCTATTTAACATATACATGAAGCCGTTGGGCGAGGTTATCCGTTCCCTTGGGGTAAGGTATCATCAGTATGCTGATGATACCCAGTTATATATCTCGGCCCATGGGGACCCCAGTGATGCAGTCAATGTCCTATCCAGATGTCTGGAAGCGGTTGGGGTCTGGATGGGGGACAACGGGCTACAATTGAATCCCTCCAAGACTAAGTGGCTTTGGATAGGGGGTCCCGTGTTATCCAGGGAGCTGCCAACTTTGGTCTTGGATGGGGCTGCTTTGCCCCAGACAGACCCGGTACACAACTTAAGGGTCCTCCTGGATTCGGGGCTGCTACTAGCAGATCAGGTGGCGGCTGTGGCCAGGAGGGCTTTCTCACAGCTTCGCGTCATCCATCAGTTGCGTTCGCTCCTGGACCGGGACTCCCTGCTCATGGTCACACATGCTGTGGTCACCTCCAGGCTAGATTATTGCAATGCACTCAACATGGGGCTGCCCTCGTCAACCATTCGGAGACTGCAGTTGGTCCAGAATGCGGCAGCCCGGGTGGTGATGGGGCACAGGCGTTATGCTCGTGCCTCACCATTACTTCAGGAGCTGCACTGGCTACCAGTTTGCCTCCGGGTGCAGTTCAAGGTGCTGGTTTTGACCTTTAAAGCCCTTCATGGTAGTGGGCCAGGATACCTTAGAGACCACATTGTCCCAAGAGTGTCCGCCTGTCCAACCAGAGTGGATCGGAGGGGCTCCCTGATTGTTCCATCTGCCAGAGGGGCTCGTCTCTCTGGCACACGAAGGAGGGCCTTTTCCGTGTCTGCATCGGCATTGTGGAACCTCCTGCCTGTAGAGTTGCGGGAGCAGATGGAGCTGCTATCTTTCAGAAAAGATTTAAAAACCTGGTTGGCAGGGCAGGTGTGGGGCCCAGATGGAAGAATGGCCCCTGCCTGTTGGCTTATAAATTAAGCCCCCATTTCTTTTAATTGTCTTTTTTTAATGTGGGTTTATGTGGGTTTTAAGAGGAATGGGGTAGGTGGGTGGGTATGTTGGGTTTTAATTGGTTGTACTGTTTTATGTGTGTTTTAACTTGTTGTGAGCCGCCCAGAGTCGGGTTTGCCTGATTGGGCAGCATATAAATTTGAATATAAATAAATAAATAAATAAAATGAGATTTTTTCATTTTTATGAATTTGTAAGAAAGTTGTGTGGTTTTTTTTTAAAAGATTAAGCGAATACATCAAAAATGACCAAAATAAGCTATTTTCTTATGTGACATTTGTCTTCTCATTGCAGGCGCACCCCCCCAATAACGGACACAGACAACATTGAAAGTGGATAACAGCACCGGGCCACATTTATTGATTCAATGCCCTAGTCCGAATTATAAATTTGTATTGGTAAAACGACCAATCATAATTCATAAGGCAAGCAGGCCGAAGTAACACTGGTAAGGTACCACCCCAAAATTGCCAACGGCAATTGGTTACAATGTATCAATTTGTATCAATTTGTTTGTTGACAACAAACAAATTGTTGACCGTAGTCAATAACTAACTCATGACCCCACCCTCTGGCGCGTATCCGTGAAATCACAGGGGTGATGCATGCTGGTTAGCAATCGTCATCACCCCATCGCCTGGTTCGTCGTTGACCGGACAACGTTTAACTAATTTATTCCTGTCTAGTGTTGTCCAGTCAATTGCGAACCTGCCGGATACTTGTGGGTCATACTGTTTACCTTACCAGTGCTACCCGCCAATGTGACCAAAGTCAACGTTATGAACACAGAAGACCCCTATATCAAACCATAGCAACAGTGTGGGATGGGCAAAAAAGCCAGGACCCGGAAGCCAATATGGGTCCCAGCCAAAAATTCCCACCCGGCCCCGAAGCGACCAAAATATCACACTGTTAACTAGGGAGGGGGTGGAGGGGAAAAGACTTCTCCGCTCCGTCGCTGAGGTAAAATGGCAGCTCGGCTGCCTCGTGGCCATCCCTTTTATAAGGGAGCTGGCCACGCCCCTAACTACCCGGATTCTCTGTCCTGTGGGGGGGCCCCGCAAAGGGCGCGGCGGCCATTTTGGCGCCACGCTTGCATTGCAGGCACACCCCCCCCCCCAATAACGGACACAGACAACATTGAAAGTGGATAACAGCACCGGGCCACATTTATTGATTCAATGCCCTAGTCCGAATTATAAATTTGTATTGGTAAAACGACCAATCATAATTCATAAGGCAAGCAGGCCGAAGTAACACTGGTAAGGTACCACCCCAAAATTGCCAACGGCAATTGGTTACAATGTATCAATTTGTATCAATTTGTTTGTTGACAACAAACAAATTGTTGACCGTAGTCAATAACTAACTCATGACCCCACCCTCTGACGCGTATCCGTGAAATCACAGGGGTGATGCATGCTGGTTAGCAATCGTCATCACCCCATCGCCTGGTTCGTCGTTGACCGGACAACGTTTAACTAATTTATTCCTGTCTAGTGTTGTCCAGTCAATTGCGAACCTGCCGGATACTTGTGGGTCATACTGTTTACCTTACCAGTGCTACCCGCCACATGGAGGGGCTTCAAAGAAGACCTGACGCCCCCCCCCCAGACCGTCAGCTCGGTCAACAGGCCTGCTCGCCAATCACCCAACAGGAGGTCCATACCTCCTCGCGACAGATGGACCCCATCCCCTGCGTACAAGTCATAATTTTGCAGGCTAATATCGGGGTGATGACTGACCCGTCCCCAAGCCCTGTCGGCAAGAAACCGCGCCACCGCCCTATTGACCATGCGCCTAGCACGGTCAAGGGCCATGAGGTTAACGCCCCCTCTGTAAGAATGGCGCGGAACAATGTCCGACCACACCAGGGTTGTGGCAGGCCAGACATAATGCAAGTAGGCGAGTTCCTCGCAAATCGCATGCTTGAGCGATAAGCCGGTGACCTGGCCCAAATCATTGCCCCCCAGGTGGATAATGAGAATGTCAGGCGGGTCAGCACCCAGGCCAGAAAAAAGGAAAGGCCGCAGCTCCCGCCATAACATCCCAGGCTTACCATGCCATGTGAGACTGGCGTGTTCACCCAGTCCCAGTCGGGGTCCCCACTCTGTCGCCGCAGCGTAACGCGCTGCCCTGTGCACATAGCTGTGGCCCACCAGCCATACTGTCACCGGTGTAATACGACACCCAGGGTCTGTAAGAAAATTGAGAAAAAAGGCGGTAAGGTGACTGGATTGGTACTCATGGCGGGAGTGGGCGCACATAAAACTGAAAACATTGCGAGCCCCACCTCCCCATGCTGCGTATGTCAGCCCCAGAGTACCCAAAAGCAGCTGCTGTAGAGGCTGCACCAATACGGAATGAATGTGTGCCATAACGGGCACCTGGTAGGCCCACCCTGGTGAGGGCTCTGGCTGTCACCTTCCAAAACTGAAATTTAGTAAGGGGAGACCCATCTTGGTGACAGAAAAATGGGCCGTGGTGCATGCCACGCAGTGCCAGGAATTCCTGTAGGGCACCAACCGGACAGATGTCTGCCAAAGAACAACGTAGCAGTCTTACACCACTGCCTACGCCATGCTGATCTGTTTTAGAGGAGCGTATCCTCAACTGGGCCCAGTCTTTGGCTACATAGACATCTTCGAGTTCCAGTGCCCTACCACTTGCATCCGCCTTAGACAGCATCACGAGTTCGCTGACGCGGAGCGCTCCAAAAAATGCCACCGTTGTGGCTGCATGGAAAAGGGCTGCCTCATAATGATCAAAACAGAGGCCTGGCCAGCCCCGGGCCAACTGGGTAAGAACCCCTGGGGAAATAGGGTGCCGGTCGTCCGGGCAACGCCCGCGCTCGCGCACCCACCCCTCCAAAACATGTCTCACACGGAAGTCAGAGGTGGTATCCACATGACCTCCCACTTTGGCCATAAAAGCCAACGCCGAGAGCTTGGATGCTATGGTGCGAGGTGCAAGGCCCTGTGCATGCAGGTGAACCATGAACCGCAGAACATGGTCCACCGGGATAGGCCAGGTCTCTGGCAGGTGACATTGAGCCGAAAATGCCCTGTAAGAATTGAATGCTTGTTGGTACGCCTTACGCGTGCGTGGCGCTAGTGACAGGCCAATCGCCCGGTTCACCTCTCCTTGCCAATAGTCCAGATCTCGTCCGGGAGTGGCGAGGGAAATTCCTCCGCATCCGGGGCCAAGGCGCGGAACCGGGAGATCTGCAGGCGGGACAAAGCGTCAGCAATATCATTATTAATCCCAGGGACATGCCTGGCCCTGAACAAGACGTTGAGGCGCAGGCAGCGCAGCACAAAATGGCGCACTAGTTCCATAACCCTGGGCGATTTGGAAGTCTGTGCATTAACGATGTGGACAACAGCAGCATTGTCGCACCAGAAATGCACCACCGAATTAGCCCACTGTTCGCCCCATAGCATCAAAGCCCCCAGAATAGGGAAAAATTCCAAGTATGTGAGATCCCGCAGGCAATCTGTGCCTGCCCATGCCGGTGGCCACCCACCATAGGCCCACTTCCCATTGAAGTACATCCCATAACCCAGGGATCCTGAGGCGTCAGACTGGATCTGGAAATTGGGGGATGCCAGGAGGTCAGACCTCCAAAATGAGACCCCATTGAACTCCCTCAGGAATTGCAACCAGACAAACATGTCTGCCCTGATACCCCGGGTAAGCCTGACTCTGTGGTGGGGCCTGGATAACCCTGCCATGGCGTCGCATAAGCGCCGGGCAAAAGCCCTGCCCGGTACGACCACCCTGCAGGCAAAATTGAGGTGACCATGTAGCACCTGCAGTTCCCTCAGGGATGCCTTACGCTTGGCCAGCAATTCCGAGATAAGGGCCACTATCCTGGACACCTTATCACCCGGCAACCTAGAAGCCTGCACTACTGTGTCAATCTCAACCCCCAGGAATACTAGCTTGGTAGATGGGCCCTCGGTCTTTTCGGGCGCTAAAGGGACACCAAGTTCCTCCATTAGCGTCTGAAATGTGTTGAGGAGACGTGTGCACGTGTCCCAGCCCCGTTCACCCCCGAATAAAAAATCATCCAGGTAATGGGCTACAGACCGGGACCCTGACCTGCGGACGAAAGCCCACTCTAGGAAGGTACTAAAACGCTCGAATGCCGAGCATGATATGGAGCAGCCAAAAGGCATGGCCTTATCAAAATAATATTCACCCTTAAATTTAAAACCCAGCAACTCAAAGTCGCCCGGATGCACTGGCAAGAGGCGAAAAGCCGACTTAATGTCACACTTGGCCAGCAAGGCACCCGGGCCACACGAGCGTACCATGCGCAACGCATGGTCAAACGATGTATACCTGACTGAACAGAGGTCATCAGGAATAGCATCATTGACCGATCGGCCGGCTGGGTAGGACAAATGATGAATAAGGCGAAACTCGCCTAGGGACTTTTTGGGGACCAAGCCCAGTGGCGACACCTTAAAATTGGGAAACGGGGGTGCAGGGAAAGGTCCAGCGACCCTGCCCGCATCTAACTCTTTCTTAATGCTGGCCGCAGCCACATCCTCCCTCCCTCTGAGGGATAACAGGTTGGGGGCATCCTGAGGGGACCTATCACCCATGAAAGGAATACGGAATCCCTGCTTAAAACCCTGAAGGAGATACTCCCCATCCTCCCCCTTCGGGTACGATGCGAGCCAACGCTCCAGCATGTCCACATTAATTGGGGAGGGGGCCTTTTGGAGAACCAGCTCCATCCGAGGCAGTCTTGCCAGCCCACTGTCCACCCCTCCCTCTGCCTCGTGCCCCCCCAGGCCTGGGACAGGCAGAGGCTGCGTGGGGGCCCGAACATGTGGGACACTCATGCTTATACCTGCAATTCTTTCTATTGCAGGAACCATTGGACGAGAAAGTCCAGCACAGCAGGCGGGCTGGAACCCCCTGCCCCGCCGCCTGGCGGGTAACCTGCGCTGGAGCCGCTCGCTGGACCGCATGTCCGCAATGGTATCTATCTCCCGGGGCAGGGCGTGTAGGCGTCATATACAAGAGCCAAAGCCTCTGGCATGGCTCATCCCATCTCATCTCGGGGTGGAGGGGAATCCTCATACGGAATTCCTCATCATACGCTAGCCATGAGGGGCCCGGGAAATCAACCATTGCCCTGTATATATTGTCCAAATATTGGACCATGGGAATAGCTAAATCCGGCCGCGCCCTCAAATACACCGCCATGTATATTAAATAAGCGGGGAGCCAATTGGCCCAGGTACGCGGCGGCTTACGGCGGCGTGCCTGCTCCTTGTCCTTCTCATCCTGTCCCTCCCTTTCCTCCTTGGTGGGCTCTCTGTTCAGGAGTGAGAAGATATCTACGTATTCCCCCCGCCATATCTTTTCTCTGGTAGTCTGTGCCAAGTGATCACCTAGTGGCAAGGAATACCCCGCCGTCGGCAAAGCCGAAAAAGGCACAGCCGGCCTAGGAAAAGGGGCCTGAGCTAAACCAGCCACCCCCAGCACATTCCCCGGAGTGTAAGAACAAGTACCCACCCCAGTACCCAAGGTGGCAGTCGTCGTCGCCGGGTGGGTTGCCGATAGCGTGGCCCCCGCACCACCCGCGCGAGGCCAAGGCCATTGAAAGACCCCCCCCCCATATTGGGGATGTGTGTGGATGTACTCGCTTGCACCGTATACTCACATGCTGCACCCCCGCGGGCCGCCCCCACCGGGGGTTCCGGCCCACTGGGGGCGTCGGAGCTCACGACCGACGTAGAGCTCATCACCGGGGCTTGACCCGCACCTGGCTGCTGGCTGGGGTGCTGCGAGGCAGTGGCCGAAACCGCGCCACGCGCCTGCAGCAGCTCGACCCTCCCTGCCGGCTGTTGTCCTCCTGCCGACATCGCCTCAAAAGGGACCCCGAAGGGGGCGCCCGCCTGACTGGCCCGAGCCAACGACGCTTCCAGGGCCGCGATGCGGGCCAATAAGGTGTCCACGTTGACCAGGGGCAAAGGGCCGGCCGGCCCGCCTGGTCCAGGCGCGGGTGCAGGTCCCTGTACCCCAGGACCCGAATATGGCCATTGGCCAGAACCGAAGCCCGGCAGGGTCGGAGGAGAAACCTGCCAAGGCAGGGGGCCGCACCACCCCCCAAGGCTGGAGGGCCCCGGGGGAGGCTGCGACCCAAGATGAGTAGGCCCAACAGGGTGGGCAGGTGCAGGAGCGGTGTCCACCACTCGCGGGCCGCGGGCCGGAACGCCTTCCGCGCCCGCACTCTGATCGGGCCAAGGGGCAATAGACCCCATTCCGCTGGCCCCGGCAGGGGCCGGCAAAGGCGGCTGTTGAGGAGGCGGCACCGCGGTCCTCCGACCTGGGTTGCGCCTCCTAACAGCGCGAGCTGCACTAGAAGCTGCCTTCTTCTTCGAAGGCATCTCCACCGAAGCAAGAAGGGAAGCCAGCAAGGAAGAACCGCTACCAAAAAGGCTTCCCGGTAGGCTAAAATGCGACGGAGACACAGGGGAAAAGACTTCTCCGCTCCGTCGCTGAGGTAAAATGGCAGCTCGGCTGCCTCGTGGCCATCCCTTTTATAAGGGAGCTGGCCACGCCCCTAACTACCCGGATTCTCTGTCCTGTGGGGGGGCCCCCGCAAAGGGCGCGGCGGCCATTTTGGCGCCGCGCTTGCAATATAGCTTTCATGAGGATAACATTTACTATTAGAAGTTCTCCTATAGACCTTCTGAATGCAATCAAAACACTGACAGAAGTAGACACATCAGTGAGGAATAGAAACATTGCTGTCAAAGATATAAAGAGCATCAATCCTTTCTTAGATGAGTAAACATTCCTTACCAGGATACAGAATATACTTTCACATATATCATGTGACACCAGCTTTCCACTACTTTTGTCAGTACTTCATCATTTGTGTACACACACACACACACATACAGACACACACACACATACACACTGGTACCTCATACAATGATTTTAATTCGTTCCATGGGGCTCGTTGTTGTACGACAAAATTGCTATGTGATACATGCATCATATTTTCCCTATGGGATGCATCGTACAATGATTTTTTTTTTGCTAAGTGATTTTCCCCATTGAAAAATTATTGTACAAATTTTTTTCCATAGGGAAAATTGTTATGAGGGATGCCATTCCCCCCCCCCCAAAAAAAAAACTAATTGTTATGCGATTATATTTCCCCAACACAGGTTAAAGTTTGTAATCTCTTGGGTTTATTAGATGATTCAAAGCAGACCAGAGCAGTCTACATGCAGGCTAAGCCTCTGGCCAACTCTCTTAAAAGTACATCAGATTTTGTTAGGTTCAGCTATGCTTTGCAGGCGCACCCCCCAATAAAGGACTCAGACAATAATGAAAGTGGATAACGGCATTGGGCCACATTTATTGATTCATGCCCTAGTCCGAATTATAAATTTCTATTGGTAAAACGACCAATCATAATTCTTAAGGCAAGCAGGCCGAAGTAACACTGGTAAGGTACCACCCAAAATTGCCAACGGCAATTGGTTACAATGTATCTATTTGTATCAATTTGTTTGTTGACAACAAACAAATTGTTGACCGTAGTCAATATCTAACTAATGACCCCACCCTCTGACTCGTATCCGTGAAATCACGGGGTGATGCATGCTGTCTAGCTATAGCCATCACCCCGTCGCCTAGTTCGTCGTTGACCGGACAACGTTTAACCAATTTATGCCTGTCTAGTGTTGTCCAGTCAATTGCGAACCTGCCGGATACCTGTGGGTCATAAATGTTTACCTTACCAGTGCTACCCGCCCATGTGACCAAAGTCAACAGCAGCAACAGGAACCCCTATATCAAACCATAGCAACAGTGTGGGATGGGCAAAAAAGCCAGGACCCGGAAGCCAATGTGGGTCCCAGCCAAAAATTCCCACCCGGCCCCGAAGCGACCAAATATCACACTGTTAACTAGGGAGGGGGTGGAGGGGAAAAACTTCTCCGCTCCGTCGCTTCGCAAAATGGCAGCGCGGCTGCCTCGTGGCCACCCCTTTTATAAGGGAGCTGGCCATGCCCCTAACTACCCGGATGCCTTCGTCCGATGGGGGGGGGGGGCGCAAAGAGCGCGGCGGCCATTTTGGCACCGCGCTTGCATTGCAGGCGCACCCCCCAATAAAGGACTCAGACAATAATGAAAGTGGATAACGGCATTGGGCCACATTTATTGATTCATGCCCTAGTCCGAATTATAAATTTCTATTGGTAAAAGGACCAATCATAATTCTTAAGGCAAGCAGGCCGAAGTAACACTGGTAAGGTACCACCCAAAATTGCCAACGGCAATTGGTTACAATGTATCTATTTGTATCAATTTGTTTGTTGACAACAAACAAATTGTTGACCGTAGTCAATATCTAACTAATGACCCCACCCTCTGACTCGTATCCGTGAAATCACGGGGTGATGCATGCTGTCTAGCTTTAGCCATCACCCCGTCGCCTAGTTCGTCGTTGACCGGACAACGTTTAACCAATTTATGCCTGTCTAGTGTTGTCCAGTCAATTGCGAACCTGCCGGATACCTGTGGGTCATAAATGTTTACCTTACCAGTGCTACCCGCCACACGGAGGGGCTTCAAAGAAGGCCTGACGCCCCCCCCCCCAGACCGTCAGCTCGGTCAACAGGCCTGCTCGCCAATCACCCAACAGGAGGTCCATACCTCCTCGCGACAGATGGACCCCATCCCCTGCATACAGGTCATAATTTTGCAGACTAATAGCGGGGTGATGACTGACCCTCCCCCAAGCCCTGTCGACGAGGAACCGCGCCACTGCCCTATTCACCATGCGTCTAGCGCGGTCAAGGGCCAAGAGGTCGAAACCTCCTCTGTAGGCATGGCGCGGGACCATGTCCGACCAAACAAGGGTTGTGGCGGGCCAGACGTAATGCAGGTAGGCGAGGTCCTCGCAAATCGCATGCTTGAGCGATAAGCCGGTGACCTGGCCCAAATCATTGCCCCCTAGGTGTATGATGAGAATGTCAGGCGGGTCAGCATTCTGGCCTGAAAAAAGGAAAGGCAGCAGCTCCCGCCATAACATTCCGGGCTTACCATGCCATGTGAGACTTGCGTATGCACCCAGTCCCAGTTGGGGTCCCCACTCTGTCGCCGCAGCGTAACGCGCTGCCCTATGCACGTAGCTATGGCCCACCAGCCATACTGTCACCGGTGTAATACGACACCCAGGGTCTGTAAAGAAAAACGAGGAAGAGAAGGTAAGGTGACTGAAATGGTACTCACGGCGGAAGTGGGCGCACATAAAACTGAAAACATTGTGAACCCCACCTTCCCATTCTGCGTATGTCAGCCCCGGAGTACCCAAAAGCAGCTGCAGTGGAGGCCGCCCCTGTTCGGAATGAATGGGTGCCATAACGTGCGCCCGGGAGGCCCACACTGGCCAGCGCTTTGCCTGTCACCTTCCAAAATTGAAATTTAGTAAGGGGAGACCCATCATGGTGACAGAAAAACGGGCCATGGTGCGTGCCACGCAGTGCAAGAAACTCCCGTAGGGCACCAACCGGACAGATGTCAGCCAAAGAACACCGTAGCATTACACTACTGCCTACGCCATGCTGATCGGCTTTAGAGGAGCGAATCCTCAACTGAGCCCAGTCTTTGGCAACATATACATCCTCGAGTTCCAGTGCCCTACGACTTGCATCCGCCTTAGACAGCATCACAAGCTCGCTGATGCGGAGCACTCCAAAAAATGCCACCGTTGTGGCTGCGTGAAATAGGGCTGCCTCGTATCTATCAAAACAGAGGTCTGGCCAGCCCCGGGCCAACTGGGTAAGAACCCCTGGGGAAATCGGGTGGCGGTCGTCCGGGCAACGCCCGCGCTCGTGCACCCACTCCTCCAAAACATGTCTCACACAGAAGTCAGTGGTGCTGTCCACATGACCTCCCACTTTGGCCATAAAAGCCAACGCTGACAGCTTAGATGCTATGGTGCGAGGTGCAAGGCCCTGAGCGTGCAGGTAAACCATGAACCGCAGAACATGGGTTACCGGGATCGGCCAGGTTCCTGGCAGTTGAAATTGGGTACAGAATGCCCTGAACGAATTAAATGCGTGGTGATACGCCTTACGCGTGCGTGGCGCTAGTGACAGGCCAATCGCCCGGTTCACCTCTCGTTGCCAATGGTCCATATCTTGTCCGGGAGTGGCGAGGGAAATTCCTCCGCATCCGGGGCCAAGGCACGGAACCGGGAGATCTGCAGGCGGGACAAAGCGTCAGCAATATCATTATCAACCCCTGGGACATGCCTGGCTCTGAAAAGAACGTTGAGGCGCAGGCTGCGCAACACAAACTGGCGCACTAGATCCATAACCCTGGGCGATTTAGAAGTCTGTGCATTTACAATGTGGACAACAGCCGCATTGTCACACCAGAAATGCACAACCGAGTTGGCCCACTCCTCGCCCCATAGCATCAAAGCACCCAGGATAGGGAAAAATTCGAGATATGTGAGATCCCGCAGGCGACCCGTGCCTGCCCAGGCCGGTGGCCACCCACCATAGGCCCACTTCCCATTGAAGTACATCCCATAACCCAGGGATCCTGAGGCATCAGACTGAATCTGAAAGCGGGGGGAAGCCAGGAGGTCAGACCTCCAAAATGAGACCCCATTGAACTCCCTCAGGAACTGTAGCCAGAAAAGCATGTCAGCTCTGATACCCCGGGTAAGCCTGACCCTATGGTGGGGCCTGGATAATCCTGCCATGGCGTCGCACAGGCGCCTAGCAAATGCCCTGCCCGGTGCGACCACCCTGCAAGCGAAATTGAGGTGACCATGGAGCACCTGCAGTTCCCTCAGTGATGCCTTGCGCTTGTCCAGCAAGTCCGAAATGAGGGCCACTATTCTGGACACCTTATCCCGCGGTAACCTAGAAGCCTGCGCTACCGTGTCAATCTCCACCCCCAGGAAGACTAACTGGGTAGATGGGCCCTCGGTCTTTTCGGGCGCTAAAGGGACACCGAGTTCCTCCATTAGCGTCTGAAATGTGTTGAGGAGACGTGTACATGTGTCCCAGCCCCGTTCACCCCCGAATAAAAAGTCATTCAGGTAATGGGCTACAGACCGGGACCCTGACCTGCGGACGAAAGCCCACTCTAGGAATGTGCTGAAACGCTCAAAGGCCGAGCATGATATGGAACAGCCAAAAGGCATGGCCTTATCAAAGTAATATTCACCCCTAAATTTAAAACCCAGCAACTCGAAGTCGCCCGGGTGCACCGGCAAGAGGCGAAAAGCCGACTTAATGTCGCACTTAGCCAGCAGCGCACCCGGGCCACATGAGCGCACCATGCGCAGCGTGTGGTCAAAAGATGTATACCTGACTGAGCAAAGGTCATCAGGGATAACATCATTGACCGAGCGTCCGGCTGGGTAGGACAAGTGATGAATGAGGCGAAACTCGCCCGGTGACTTTTTAGGCACTAAGCCCAAGGGCGATACCTTAAGATTGGGGAACGGGGGTGAAGGGAAAGGGCCAGCGACCCTGCCCGCAACAACCTCCTTCATAATGCTGGCAGCAGCCACCTTCTCCCTCCCCCTAAGGGATAAAAGATTGGGGGCATCCTGGGGGGACCTATCCCCCATGAAAGGGATACGGAACCCCTGCCTAAAACCCTGAATGAGATAATCCGCATCCTCTCCTTTCGGGTACAATGTGAGCCAACGCTCCAACATGTCCACATTAATTGGGGAGGGGGCCTTTCGGTGAACTAGCTCCATCTGCGGCAGTCTTGCCAGCCCTGTGTCCGCCCCTCCCTCTGCCCCGCGTCCCTCCAGGCCTGGGACAGGCAGAGGCCGCATGGGGGCCACCACAGGCGGGACACTCATGTCTGTATTTGCAGTTCTTCCTATTGCAGGAACCATTAGCCGAGAAGGTCCAGCACAGCAGGCGGGCTGGAACCCCCTGCCCCGCCACCTGGCGGGGAACCTGTGCTGGGGCCGCTCGCTGGACCGCATGTCCACAATGGTATCTCTCCCCGGGCGCGGGGCGCATGGGCGTCATGTACAGAAGCCATAGCCTCTGACATGGCTCATCCCACCTCATCTCGGGGTGCAGGGGAATCCGCATATGGAATTCCTCATCATAAGCCAACCACGATGGGCCCGGAAAGTCAACCATCGCCCTATAGATGTTGTCCAAATACTGGACCATCGGAATTGCCAAATCCGGCCGGGCCCTGAGGTACACCGCCATGTATATAAGGTAGGCCGGCAACCAGTTGGCCCACGTGCGTGGTGGCTTGCGACGACGTGCCTGCTCCTTATCCTTCTCATCCTGCCCCTCCCTCTCTTCCTTGGTGGGCTCTCTGTTGAGGAGTGAGAAGATATCCACGTACTCCCCCCGCCAGATCTTCTCTTTGGTGGTCTGAGCCAAATGGTCACCAAGTGGTAAGGAATACCCTGCCGTCGGCAAGGCCGACACAGGCACAGCAGGAACTGCGGGCATCTGAAAAGGGGCCTGTACTAACCCAGCCACCCCCAAAACATTCCCCACAGGGTAGGACACCCCCCCACCACGGGGCCCTGAGTGTTAGTTGTCGTCGCCGGGTGGGGCGTCAGCGGCTGTACCGCCGCACCACCCGCGCGAGGCCAAGGCCATTGAAACGCCCCCCCCAACGTGGCCACGTGTGTAGGTGCACTGGTTTGAACCGCATACTCACACGCTGCACCCCAATAGGCTGCCCCCACCGGGGGTTCCGGCCCACTGGGGGCGTCGGAGCTCACGACCGCCGTAGAGCTCGTCGATGGGGCCTGACCCGTGCCGGTCTGTTGGTTGGGGAGCTGCGAGGCAGTGGCCGAGGTCGTGCCACGCGCCTCAAGCAGCTCGACCCGTCCCACCGCCTGCCACTGCCCAGCAGACGACGCGTCAAAATGAAGCCCAAAGGGAGCCCCAGCATGGCTAGCCCGGGCCAGGGATGCCTCGGGGGCCGCAACGCGGGCCAGTAAGGCTTCCACGCTGACATGGGGCAAAGGGCCAGCCGGCCCGCCCACTCCAGGCATGAGTACAGGTCCCTGTACCCTGGGGCCCGAATAGGGCCACGACCCCACACCCGGGCCCGGTAGGCCCGATGTAGCAACCTGCCAGGGAAGGGAGCCAGACCACCCCCCAATGCTGGAAGGCCCCGGAGCAAACTGCGCCCCTACGGAGGAAGGCCCCGCGGAATGAGCAACACCAGGAGCGGTGCCCACCGCTTGTGGGCCGAGGGCCGCAGCCCCCACTGGACCCGTGCGCGGGGCCCCATTATCCGGCCAAGGGGGAATAGACCCCATTCCACCAGTCCCGGTGGATGCAGGCAAAGGCGGCTGCTGGGGAGGCGCAGCCGCGGTCCTCCGACCCGGATTGCGCCTCCGAACCGCACGAGCCGCGCTCGCCACCGCCTTCTTCTTCGAGGGCATCTCAGCCACTCGATGGAAAGCCGAAAACAAGAAAATTCAGCAGCCAAACGGCTTCCCGGTAAGGGTAAAAGCGACGGAGGTAAGAGGGAAAAACTTCTCCGCTCCGTCGCTTCGCAAAATGGCAGTGCGGCTGCCTCGTGGCCACCCCTTTTATAAGGGAGCTGGCCACGCCCCTAACTACCCGGATGCCTTCGTCCTATGGGGGGGGCCCGCAAAGAGCGCGGCGGCCATTTTGGCACCGCGCTTGCATTCTCCTAGGTCTGACAACACAGTTGTATATTTAATCCCTGCACAGGGATCCTGCTCTTTGAATCACTTCTCGAGAAAAGAAACAGCGTAACTACTAGAAAGTGGTTCAAAGAGAGAAGTGTGGAGCAATGCTTTGGAAGTTTCATTTGAAAGTGTGGCCTTTCCATGGATCCATGGGGAATAGCATATGGCCTGTACTACAGATGGATGGATAATGATACATGTACAGCTGGATGGCTCTGGCATAGGTGGTCCAGCTTGCAGTGTGCCAGCTGGCTAGCAGCAGCTAGGTCTAGAAAATGATTTGATTACCCACAGCTGTTGCATAAAGTCAACACAAACCCAGGGGTGGGGTGGGGGCATGGGTAGATGCTGTGACAAGACGAAGCTGGAAGAGTTTGCACACTGATCTTTACCCCTCTGAGGGCCTAATTCTTTGTCAAGCAACAATGCATTCTCCCCTGACAGGTGGTTTCTTAACACACCAAATCTGCATTTTACAATGAGGCGCTCAGGACGAATGTTAAGATCACATGAGTTGGAGGAACTTCCTGGAATAATTCACTATAGCTATTTCTGAATAATGTATGAACTGAATTGACAACTCCGCCCCTCTACCCTTTGTGCGGTACACAGAGCACAGCTGGCTTTTGCTTTGTGATGCACACCATTACCAGCTGAAATGCAGCCCAAATATGTATAAAGGCATTTTTTTTAAAAAAAATCATCTCTTTTTTTTACTTACCTCTCCTATTCTTTTAGTTTTTCATCTTCCCGTCCCCCATGTTCAATGATCTAAATTAAACTTAAAAATCCAAGGACCTTTTACTTGTGTTACCATATAATTATGTTATGCCACTATGTGAATAATGCCACCTAGAACTAGGGATGGCAATTTCCCTCAGTTTCTACTTATGACCTTCCTGCTCCCAGTTTGCGGCTCTTTGATTAGAGAGACTGGGATAACTCCAGCTCAAAGCAATGTGTTGGGCCAGGAGAATACATTTTGCAGTATGAAGCAATGCCCAAATGGTTTTCCCAATCTCGGCAAGGAGTTAACACTTCAAATTAGTGGAGTCTATCAATTCTTACCCAGTGCAGTTAATGACAAGATATGACAAGGGTTATAGTTTAACAAAATCCGGAGAACTACAAATTGTCCACTCCTGCTTTAAGATGTCATAATTCAGGCAGGAATTCCTGCATCCATTCATCTCCCAAACCCCTTGTGTTGCCTGAAGTAAATGACAACCTTTGAGCTTCCTTCCTTCCCTTCAACCAAAAGATTTAGAGTATACTGAAAAAGCAGCAAAATTATTAAATCAGTTAATTTGCTATTGTTGCACCTTTAGCAACGGGGGTGGCAAAAGGTGCTTAGCTTTCTTTCTTGCTTTTTTGTCTGTCAGTCACATGTCAAAATTGTCTGGCTTTGGATGTTCTTCATCTTGACTTAGATAAGGGAGTAGCATCATTTTCTGCTCTGCTACACTCAGTAAAATGTCTCTGGCCATCTTTAGCTGGCCATCCTTTTCTGCAGAAACAAAGACAAGAAACAGCCTGCAGAGATAAGCTGGTCATCTCAACCCAAAGGAGAAAAGTAGCAGTAGATGCCAAGAGAACTAAGCAAGAGGATGACCCTCTACATCCTCTGAACGGATATGAGCCTCAAGTCCACACCAGCTCAGATCCAGGAAGAGCTTTATGACAAGAACAAACATTGTTGAGGGTACACAAGAGCAAAACCAAATTAGAAGAAACTTATTGGAACTAGAAGGAACAACATTAAAGGAGGATATAATTGGACCATTTTCCTCCAGGCACCTCTATCCTCCATCCTCCTCCTCAGCCTGCCCAGTTCTGTGCCCACTGTAGGGGTCTCTAGTCCCCCTACTGAACAATAATAACAACAACAACAAAATAATTGAAGAACTCAGCCTCACCTACATCACTTGGAGGACCCTGAATAGGCTGAGGATTGGAGTCCCTAAATGCAAAACCAATATGCTCAAGTGGGGGCTGTTGGCAGGCAACAACACGCTGTGTGAATGTGGAGAGACACAGAATCTGGTTTATTTACTGGTCTGCAAATTACTGCCACTGATGAGGATTTCACTTTGACCAACAACAAAGAAAGTGGCTTCATTTTGGCCATTCGTGGTTTGATCAGGACACAAAAGAAAAAGAATCTCTATAAAATACCTTTTTTTCCCAATCAATAGGAAGCCAAAAAGCATGGAAATCTGACATTCTGTTAGCTCTGTAGACATGAGGTTTCCTGATTATTTGGACCCTTTAGATGAGACGGATCAAATCTTCTTCATACAGTACATTTTGTGCCTTTAGTGAGATAAAATGTTTTCCAATGAAAGTGTCAGAACAGTAAACTCTAAAATGAATTTTCTGATAGTTTGCCTGTCAGGGCAAAAGGTGCACTCTATTAACTTGGTAGTGCTGACCCAGCTAGCTAGCACGATGTGTCATTCTGAAATTCCATTAAAGAGGGTGATCTCAGGTCAACATTAAAACTGCACGCCTTTCGTTAAGATGTACATTTATTCAATTAGTGTATTTATTAGGGAGAACACATTCGCAAATCAATTAGAAGAGCTTGTCTCCTTCCCTTTGTACATGTTGGCAAAACAATTATAATCTTGCTGCCATTACTTACGGGCATTTCTGCCTGGGTTTGTCAACAAGGCAAAATGGTTATATGCATACCTCGTAACAATGAGGCAAAATTCAAAACTTTGCAAGTGCTGATGGCAGAAGGCTAAGCGCTGCTGAGGAGAAACTCTAACTCCCTGGCTTCCAAAGAATGATGTAAAGAGGCTGGCAGATTTTGATCCTGCTATTCAGTCAGCACTAATTTAATTTGAAGGCACTGGCAGAGAGAATAATCTTTGGTCACAAAGAAATTAAGTGCTTACTGGCAAAGCCTCAAGTGCCAGGTTGATCTTTCTCAGAATAATATAGTATAAAATAGACAAATTCTGGCCACGTATTTCTGCATATAGCCAATGAGACAGAGAAATAACAAAATCCCAATCTTATTCAGAAACTCTTGTTCAGGTGTTATTATTCTCTTTCTCCTTAACATACAAACAGCGAAGTACGCAGAAGAGTAAAAAGGGGACAGGTTCCTGCTCACAGATCGTCTTTCCAGATGAAGGGGGGGGGGGGGTAGAGAGAAAGAGCCAGAGTTGCTTATGTAGAATGCTCCCCTGTGGACAGAGACCTCTTCTCTTCAGATATATTGGCCTTCTCATGAAGAAAGTGACAACAGAAATGGTGGGGAGACGTATTCTCTTGCTAACATGCTGGGGAAAGCAGGCTGATTGACCCCTGAATTAGGCCTTCATTATGGAATAAATTCAGTTGAACTGAAGGGAATTTACTTCTCAGTATACCTTCACTAGGGTCTGTGTTGGCTTAGTGATTAAGGTGCTGAGCTTGATGACCAGAAGGTTGGTAGGTCAGCAGTTCGAGACCTGAGTGCTGCATGATGGAGTGAGTTCCCATCATCTGTCCCAGCTCCTGCCAACCTAGCAGTTCAAACACAAGAAATTGCAAGTAGATAAATAGATACCTCCTCAGCAGGAAAGGTAACAGCATTCTGTGTGCTAATGCATCTAATCATACCTGCCACATGACCACATGACACAGACAATTATGGCTTTTTGGTTATAAATGGAGATGAGCACTGAACCCTATAGTTGGATACGACTGGCTTTCGAGCAAGGGCGACCTTTACAAAAATTTACTGCATTCATTGAACTTTCTGAAAAGATGCTTTAGCCAAGTATTTGACACATACCATAGAATTCTATGTCTCCTGTTAGTTCCTTCATTGCTATACACAAGAATTTCAACATCCTCTAAAACATCCTTCCTTGTGTGATGGTAAATGTGGGGCCGCACATTTAGATCACACTTTACAGCCGATGGCCATGCTGACTGTCTTCAGATGTATTGGGGAGGGTGATTTTCTACTGGTGGGCTTTTTTTACCCTCAGCCTAATTATTCCCTGACATAAATCAGGTTACATTACCACAATTTTGTAAGATCTTGCAGGCTTGTAATATTCACCTTGTGTTGAGGAGACCACTCTAACCTTGCTGAGATTTATATTTTCAGATTAGGAAATACTGTAGGAATTATTTGAGGATAGAAAGTGAGTGAAGTGATAGTATCCACTTCTGGAAGGAGGAATCCTAGGGATTTTGCTTGATATACAAAAAAAGTGAGGTAGTTGGGCTTTTCTTTGGCATCAGCCATTTGCCATAAATGCCAGAACAATGAATGCTTTTCTTTTTCTCCCGTAGATTTTTTAAAAACAAAGCAATCACACTTATATACCGCCCCATAGTGCTTAGTGCACTCTCTGGGTGTTTCACAAATTAATTAGCATTTTGTCCCCAACATACTGGGTACTCATTTTACTGACCTTGGAAGGCTGGGTCAACCTTGATCCCTGGCCAGGCTTGAACTCACAACCTTTTGTTTGCAGGACAGCAGTTTAACCACTGTGCCACCAAAGGTGTGCCACCAATGATCTCCCATTTCACCCTTGAATAATCCTTGATTCTTACTCCTAAATTAGAGAACTCCTTCTTTTATGGTATCCTGAAGGAACAGTGGCTTAGTGGTTAAGACACTGAACTTGACAGCCAGAAGGTTGGCAGGTCAGCAGTTTGAGACCTGAGTGCTGCATGGGGAGCTCCCATTGTTTATCCAAGTTCCTGCCAAATTAACAATTTGAAAGCAAAAAATTGCAAATAGATAAAAAGCTACTGCTCCAGCAGGAAAGGTGCTCCTACATCTAGTCATGCCTGCCAAATGATCACAGAAACATCTGCAAACACAGACAGCACTGGCCCTTTGGCTGTAAACAGAAATGAGCACTGCACCCTTGAGTTGGACATGACTGGCTTTCGAGCAGGGGCCAGAACTGTTACTCATAAGAAATATCTTCACTTCCATTCTGTTGTTTTCTCCTCACCTGTCTTTTATATATTTTACTAGCTGAGTGCCCAGCCTTGGCCGGCGGGTGGGGTATTTATGGCGCTTGGAAGGCCCCCCGACACATACCACCCCAGACTTCTCCCTGTCACTCTCTCTCACACACACACACACACACGTGTGGACATACCGTGGTTGTTTGGAGGCTGTGTGTGTGTGTGTGTGTGTGTGTGTGTGTGTGTGTCTGTGAGTATTCCTCCTTATGAGTTGGTTTTCCTTCTCCCCGCCCCTCGTGTGTGTGTGTGTGTGTGTGTGTGCGCGTGCGCGTTTGTGTGTGTGTGCATGTTTGTTTGTGTGTGTGTGTGTGTGTGTGAGAGAGAGAGAGAGAGAGAGGTGGACTGACCTGAAGGAAGAGGGGTGGATGAAGGGTTGGAAGTTCCAACTGCCACTCAGGTGCTGCCCCCTTCCCTCTCATGCCTTTTGGCATGCAAGGCACTATGGGAGTTGTAGTTTTTTCTGTTTTTCCCATTTTGTGGGGCCAACCCCCCCTCTCTGGTCTCGACATCCCAATATTGACCGTCTCTCCTGTGCCAGGTTAGTGTGTGCACAGTTTGGACGGGGACAGTTAAGGGGTGTGGATTTGTATTCTGGACCCACACGGGGACATTTCTCTTTTATAGGTATAGATTTGTCTGGTTTTGTCAGTCTGGTTGACCTGCATGCATGAATTTCAACCCAAAGCATTAGTACACATCTGTGATTACGACTAAGGGTAGGAGAAGAGTAACATAAGGAAGGTGGGATGTCTTTTAAGCTAATGGTTTATGTTACTTCACTATGTTAAAACTAACTACTACACAACTTAAAATAGGAAAAAAGGAGCTTGAGAACTATCTAGGTATTATTTTCTCCAGCACTGACAACCTAGATAGAGGAAAGCACTCAAAGTTGACTTTTCTTTTCCTTCTGGCTTTCACAGTAATTAGTTGGAAGAGGAGAAGTTCCTACTCACTTGTACACTTTACAGATAAGGAAAAAATCCTTGAAAATCTGGGGGTTTGCTTGCACATAGAACATTCTTTTCTTCAGATTTGTCACTGTTTATGTGGAGAAAGTGACAGTAGAAGGGGTCATACTAAGCAATTTAAGGAAGTCATGTTTCACAGTGCAGGACAAAATAATGCCTAAATCCGTGATGGTGAACCTTGGCACTCCAGATGTTCTTGGACTTCAATTCCCAGAAGCCCAAGCATCCTGTGAATCCACACGAATGGGTTTACAGTGATTCATCCAGCCCGCGCAGCCCTCATTGTTCCTGGAAGTAGAAGTAAAATACGCCTGTACAGGCGTGTTTTACTTCTGCTTCCGGGAACAACAAGGGCAGTGCGGGCTGGATGAATCACAGTAGATCCATTTGTGTAGATCCACAGGATGCTTGGGCTTCTGGGAATTGAAGTCCAAGAACATCTGGAGTGCCAAAGTTTGCCATCATGGGCCTAAATAGAGTTACTGTCTTTCATACCATCTCTTGATAAAATACCTCCTATATAGCTGTTTGAACTTCTTAAAGTAAAAACATATGATCACAGATTCCCAAAGAAAAAGGGCTTTTTGCTGTTGAAGTTTGTTGCTCTGTGGCAAAATTTATGCATAAGCATTTGTCTTCTGTAAGAGTTTGCATATTGGTTGTTGTGGTTGTTGTTGTAGTCATCATCATTTCAATGATGATGGAAGAAGGGATGAAAAATACAGTGGCTTGGGGTTTTTGTTTTTGTTTTTTGGATTGGGGTTCTCTTCCGCCCTCCTGCTTCTGAGTTGCTTTGTTCATAGAGACTTCAGTCTGAAAGCTGTTAAAAGTGATAAACCCTATCATTTTGAAGAATACAATTCCATAATTTAATCATGCCTAAAGGCAGCAAAGACACAGGGAAATAATTGTGTATAAAATCACTATTACAGCTTGAAATCTAATCTGCACACAAAACTCTGATGCTTAGTCCAGTTTTGAACAACCACGATTTTGTTTCTCACTCCCTGACAAGTAGAGTTTAATAAAGTATTCCAGAATCAGAGAAGCTATATGCTTTCCTTTTGTTGTTGTGTTTCGCATTGTCTATCTTATTTAGCAAATGCAAAGTGCATTAACATTCCAGGACTCCAACAAGACCTGTATTCATGTAATTGCCACATATATCTTGAATAGACACATTAGTTAACACTGTGGAAGCTGCAAGTAAAGTCAGAGGGACAATAATATGAACAAAGCTCTTTTGCTTGAATATTCAGCAAAAAAATGGGGAAATGTTTTAAATTTTTTTCTTTTTTTCTTTAAAAAAAAGGCATTTCTATTCCTTCCAGCATATTTTCAGTTGTGTACACTTATTCCCATGGAAACCTACAGGAGTGAAGGTTAAGTGTTATTATTAATTGGACAAAAGGACTATATTTAAGCTTTATCTACAAGAAGATAGATTTGAGTAGACCACTGGAGAAATTTTATGCTGATGAGATGAATTTGTCAATGGAGCTGATTACCTAGAGCAGGGGTGGCCAAATTTTTTTCACCACAGGCCTGACCACGTTCAATGGACAACTGAGCCACAGTTGGAACATTCCTGAGAGAAGGTCACTTTAAGCAAGTGGAAGCCCTCCAACTCTCTAGGTCAGGGATTCCCAACCTACGGTCTGTGGGCCATCTCTGGTCCCAACACCATCCCATCTGACCAATCACTGCCTCCACTGCATCTGGAAGTGGAAGCAGGTGCATTTAAGTCAGCCGTTACACACTTCCAGGTTTATGACAGTTACAGGCGCATTTGCGCATGCACTGGCATGTTTTATGGGTGATGTAAATGTCCCCACTTCCACTTCCGGGTGCAGCAGAGCTCATAATGGGTTGGATGGGATGGTGTCGGGGGCTGGAGCCAGCCCACAGGCTATAGGTTGGGAACCCCTGACCTAGAGAGTTGGAGGGCCTCCACTTGCTTAAAGTGACCTTCTCTCAGGAATGTTCTAACTGTGGGCTTCCTTCATTATATATATTACATGTCATCTAGGCTGTCCTAAACTCTGTGATTGTACTAAGTTGTTGTTATTCAGTTGCACAGTTGATTCCGACCCTTTGTGACCCCATGGACCATTGCCTGCCAGGCACCTCTGTCCTCCACCATTCTCCTCAACCCGCCCAGCTATGTGGCCATCAACAATACCATCTAGCCATCTCATTTTCTGCAACCCCCTTTTTCTCTTGCCCTCAACCTTTCCCAGCATCAAGGCTTTCTCAAATGAATCTTCTCTTCTCATTTGATGTGCAAAGTACTTTAGCTTCATCTTCACTATTTGACTTTCCAAGGAGCAGTCAAGGTTGATTTCTTCTAAGATCAATCTATTTGTTCTCCTTGCTGACCAGGGGACTCTCAAAACTCTCCTCCAACACCACATTTCAAAGTCATCTATTCTTCTGCGCTCAGCTTTACTAATGGTCCAGTTCTCACAACCATACATTACCACCGGGAATACCATTGCTTTGATTATGCAAATTTTTGTTTGCAAGGTGATGTCTCTACTTTTATCTATGTTCCCCAGGTTTCTTATAGTTTATCTCCCAATAATCAGTTGCCTTTTTATTTCATGGCCACAATCACCATCCACAGTGATTTTGGATCCTAATAAAGTAAACTGTCACTGCTTCTGCTTCTTCCCCATCTATTTTCCAGGGACTGATAGGGCCTGTTGCCATTAACTTGGGTTTTTTGATGTTGAGTCTCAAGCCAGCTTTTGCACTCTCTTCTTTCAATCTAAGCAGGAGCTTTTTTAGGTCTTCCTTACTTTATGCTATTAGGGTGGTATCATTTGCGTATCTCAAATTGTTGATGTATCATCTAAATAAATAAGCAGGGTGACAAAATGCAGCCTTGTCTTATTCCTTTTCATATTCCAAACCACTCCATCATTCAATATCCTGTCCTAACTGTTGCTTCTTGACTCATGTACAGATTTCTCATGAGCCATGTAAGGTGCTCAGGTATTCCCATCTCTTTAATTACTATGTTGCATTAGCTTAAATCCAATGTTCTTCTTGCTCTGTGGTTGTTGCTAACTAATGCTGTTTATTTCCCCTTCCTTCTACAGCAGTGAAATCATTACAGAGTTGTTGAAATTGTGCCTTTTGCTCAACTTCCCCATTCACCAGGCTTCTAAGAATGTTAACCATTCTTCTGCCACCTCAAAAACATGTGTAATTATTCCATACCAAACCGGTGGTGCAAATTAAATAATTTTTAAGGTTACAGAGGGACCTTGTCAAAAGACTTACTAAAACCTCCACAACTATGAAACTTGTGACTCTGTCAAAAAAGAGAGATCAGATTAGTTTAGCATATCTTGTTTAGGATAAACCTTTACTGGAAGTGAAGCATTGTGCTCCTTTATAGACACTCACAGACCAATTGTTTTATGATCTGTTCTAGGACACACACACACACACCCCAAACAAGCTAGCCATTCAGTAGGTGCCTGGAACCGTTTTTTTCACCCCTTTTGAATAAGGGGCAACATGTACTTACCTTCCATCTTCAGGAGAACTATGAATGGTCAGTGTTTACATATGAAGATTCTGAGAGAATATTTTTCAACATTTTTATAATAGAATCTTCAGACTAATCTCCTCTAGAACTGCAGGATTGAGTTGGTGAGCATCTATGTTAGATGCTTCTTGTTCTGCTCATTTACCCATCTTGGGCAGAATCTCCCTCCCTCCCCCCTCCTTTACTCTATTTGCACTAGACTGAGCACTTTCAATTTGGGAGATGGTGGAAGCAAATTAGGTGTTTAATAGTTTTGCCTTCTCTGTGTCAGCCATCTGTATTTCTTCATACTCTTTACACAGCAGACTTACTATTCCTTTGTTCTTTCTCCTGCTCTGAGTGTAATTGAAAAATAATATTTTATTATTTTTAATCTTTCTTCCAAGTCTTAGTTATTTTGAGCTTTAGACCTATTAACCCTCCCTCTGTAAATATTGGCTGCTCATTTGTATTCTTCCTTGGTGATTTCATTTCCTATATATGCCCCTTTTAAATCTTAACTCACCTGCAGTCTTGGTATGTAGTCACCCTATTTTATTTATATATATTCCATTTTCCTCTCTCAAGAAACTCCTATGCATCATCTGTTTGAATATATCTCTGTGAGATCCGACTCAATGGCTGAAATCAAGTTGCTTTGTTACATGTGTTACATGTCAAATGGATTAACATTTACTCACTTCCAGCTGGCAGTTAGTGTATCACCACTGCGATTCTTGAGAGTGCATGCCAAGGCAAGGTTGCTCTCACTTTCAAGAAGCTTAGCAGAGACTCATTAATTGCCAGCTATATATGAGCAAATGTTGCTCCATTTACTCTCAATATGTGTAAGAAAGCAACATGGTTTCAGCAAATATTTTCTTAAGCTTATTGAAGTCAGGTCTCTTAAGGTCCAAAGTGAATATTACACTAATCTCACACACACACACCCTGGCCCAGTAACAAATATCAAGACTGCCAAATCACTTCAACTGCATGTTTTCCTTATTTCTACTTCAGTTCCTCTCTTTTTGTGAGGTTCTTTAGTGAATGGGACCAAAGACAATGAAACAGCCGAAGGGTTGGCTTAACACAGGTTTATTGCATGATGATCCAGGGGAACATGAGGTAATGGCGGAAGGGTAGCTCAATATATACAGTGGCTATACATTTTGAATGTGGCTCCTCGACAGTCTATTGGTTACTGTCCGCGTGACGTCATGGACGGTCATGCCCTTCTTGTCCAGGTGTAGGTGATGGCGGGAATCTTCCCGCGCTGTTGTTTGCTGGTGAGTCTGGGCCAGGAGAGCTTGACCGCTCGCTATTGCCACCAGGTGGTCATTAGCTCGCGTCCTATTGCAAGGGCTACAGTTAAGCAGCTGCTGGTTATAATGTTACACAAGCATGGTTACATTGGATACACGTGAATGGATACATTGTAAAAGGCACAGTAATAGAACACAACATCCCTCCCCCCTAGGATGGGACAAAGTCCCTCAGCCAAGATGGCTTATTGCAAACGCGTTTGGGCCGTGATGTGGGCTGACCTGCCCCAGGGGCGCTACTGCTTCCTCGTTCCCTGGTCCCTTGTCCTGAAATGGGAGAGGGAGACTTGTTAGAGGCTTGCCGTGGTTTGGCGGTTTTGGGGGACGGGAAAAACTCCATTGTGGGCAGACCGGGGACACTAGGGGCTAACGAAAAACCCCTCTTTTCGCTTGGACGGGTGGGGGACCACTCCGCAAAACTTCCCCGGTTCTGAAAATCAAAATCTAACTCTGTTGGGGTATCCGTATTAGTGGGGAGATCCCGCGGGATATCTATGAGATCGGCTTCCCTTCTCTCTGCTGACCGATCCCGCAGGATGTCTACGAGGACAGATTCCCTTTCCTCCCCCCTTGGTGGGGACCCATGGCCCCCCTTTCCTCCCCCTTGGGCTGAACGGGTGGGGGAGAACCCTAACGCTGAATCCTGTTTCCCGCGGTCCGTGCCCTGCTCGTCGGGGACCCTGCGCCAGAGCTGGTCTGCGTGCCGCCTGCAGAGTAGACCTGTGCTGGTCTCGACGCGGTACGAGACGGGACCGGTCTGCTCTAAGATGACGCCCGGTACCCAGGCCGGACCCGCGCTGGCGTAATTCCTGCAATACACGGGGGCACCCACGTCGAAACTCTTTGTGTCCTCCATCCCAATGTTCTTCCCCTTGTCCTCTACTCTCGTGGGGTCTAGCCTAGTTAGTATGGTGGTCAGTTTCCTGCGCATTAGCAGCTCCGCGGGGGAGTATCCTGACGCTAGGGGAGTCACTCTGTAACCTAGCAGAAACTGGCATACTTGATGGTTTAGGTCCCCGGGCCCCATGCGCCGCAGCGCGTCCTTGGTGGTACGCATGAGGTGCTCTACTTGGCCGTTTGTGGCAGGGTGGAAAGGAGCGGAGGTGATGTGCCGAATGGCGTTGATTTCTGTGAATGCCCTGAACTCAGAGGACGTGAAGCAACTTGCGTTGTCGCTTACGAGGGTGTCGGGTAAACCGAACGTGGAAAAAACCCTCCGCAAATGCTTTATGGTTGTGGCCGTGGACATGCTTGTAACCGGAATGACCTCCAACCACTTGGAGAAGGCATCCACCACAAGGAGAAAAAGCGTCCCGCGGAACGGGCCAGCAAAGTCTACATGAATCCGGGACCACGGCCCCTTCGCCGCGTCCCACTCCCTGTGAGGCAGGCGGGCTTCTTCTGGCCTGGAGCTTTGGCAGGGTTCACAAGTGCCGACCATGTGCTCGATGTCGGCGTCTAGCTGGGGCCACCAGAAATAGCTCTGTGCCAGGGCTTTGGAGCGCACAATTCCAGGGTGGCTGACGTGCAGGAGTTTGAGTACCCGCGGTCGTAAGGACGGCGGGATCACTACTCGCTAGCCCCACAGAAGGCACCCCCTCTCAAGGGACAACTCTAACTTTTTTCGAAAGAATGGGTCAAACTCCGCTGCCGGGGAGGACGCTGGCCACCCTTTCTGCACCCAGGAGCTAACCTTTGCTAAAATGTTGTCCTTGCCGGTCGCCTTGGCGATGTCGGCGGGCAGTATTGGGGGCGAGTCGAGGACCTCTCTCATCAGCACCTGGTGGTCCGGCTCCTCCCCGCCCACGTGGCTGCTACCCTGGGGAAGAGGGGACCTCGATAGAGCGTCCGCATGGCTGATCTCCCTCCTGGGCCTGTACACTAACGTGTGCTGATACGCGTTGAGAAAAATGGCCCACCTCAGCATCCTTGGGGACAGGATCTGTGGCGTGGGCTTATCTGCGGTAAAAATGCCTAGCAGGGGCTTGTGATCGGTCACGATTGTGAAGGGGCGGCCGTACAGGAAGTCGTGGAACTTTTTGGTCCCCGCAATTATCGCTAATGCTTCCCTGTCTGTCTGGGCGTAGTTTCTCTCCGCTTGGGATAGGGACCTGGAATAGAACGCTATCGGGGCCTCCCTCCCGTTTTCCATCGCGTGGCACAGCACCGCCCCCACCCCCACCGGGGATGCGTCACAGATCAGGACCACTGGGCACTTGGGGTTGAAATGGGTTAGGATGGCATCAGATGCCAGAAGCTGCTTTAGCTCACTAAATGCCCTCTCTTGCTGGTCGCCCCACTTCCATGCCTCGTCCTTTTTAAGCAATCTGTGCAATGGTTCGGCTATGGCTGCTTTCCGGGGAAGGAAGGAGTGATAAAAGTTCAGCAGCCCTAGGAACGACTGCAACTCGGGCTTGGAGGTAGGGCGAGGGGCTTGCTTTATGGCGGCTACCTTAGACTTGGATGGCCTTATTCCCTCAGGAGTGACACGGAACCCTAGGAATTCGACCTCGGTCGCGAAGAAGACACATTTGTCTTTTCGCAGTCTCAACCCCGCTTTTTCGAATGTCGCCAGAACCTTGCCCAACCTCTTTGCCAATTCGGCCCGACTCCCCCCCGTTATCAATACGTCATCAAAATAAGGCAACACCCCCTCGAGCCCCTTCAGGAGGTGTTCCACGAGTGACTGGAAAATTCCAGGCGCCGAGTTTACGCCGAATTGAAGGCGCGTCACCTGGAACGCCCCCTTATGGGTGACTATAGTTTGGGCAGCAGCGGCGGCTGGGGTCACCGAGAGCTGCTGGTAGGCTTGTGCTAAGTCGAGCTTAGCGAAACACTTTCCCCCATGTAACCTGGCCAGCAAATGGCTGACTACCGGCACCGGATACGCATTAGGGTGAATTGCCTTGTTGATGGTGCACTTGTAATCAGCGCATATGCGCACCTCCCCGTTGGCCTTTAGTGCTGTTACAATTGGAGTTTCCCACTCCGCAGAATCAACAGGAACAAGAATCCCCTGGCCCACCAATTTGTCCAGTTCCGCCTCTATTTTGTCCTTGAGCGCGAATGGCACCCGGCGCGGTTTGAGTCTTATTGGGCGAACCTCAGGGTCTAGGTCGAAGGCTACTGGGGGTCCCTTAAATTTCCCAAGTCCCTTTTTGAAGACTTCGGGGTGCGCGTCGCACACCTCCTGAATCGGGTTAGTCCCAACGACAACGGCATGCACCCCCCCAATGAACAAACCCAGGGGCTGGAACCATTGAGTCCCGAGGAGGCTGCAATTCCCCCCTTTAAGAACAACTAGGGGGAGAGTCGCGGCGTGTTTCTTGAATTGGACCTGAAATTTTCCAACCCCCAACACCGGAATGCAGTTCCCTTGCACGTCCCGTAGCGTGGACCTCAAAGCTTTGAGTTTGGGCCGCACGTGGGGGGCAATTCTCAGAAACTCCTTCTGGGGAATGATGGAATATGAGGACCCCGAGTCAATTTCCATCCTAATGGGGGGCCCTTGTACTAGTACCTCAACAAAGTAACGGGGGTGTCCCGCGGACACGCTGAACACTGGTGCGTCGTACTCGCTGTCGTCGGTGATGCGGCCCACGCCGTCTCGCTTCCTTGTGGCCTGGGTGCCGTCCTTGGGTCTCGTCGCGCTGTCTCTCGAGCTCTTCCGGGCCTCGCGCCGTTTCCTGCAGACCTTGGCGATGTGCCCGCGGCGGCCGCAGTTGTGACACTCGGCCTTTCTGAAGGGGCATTTGGCGCGGTCGTGGTTCGCTCCGCAGCCGTCGCAACGCCGGCCTTCCTTCCGGACCTTCCGGACATCCTAGTCATCGCTGCTCTCCGCGGACGACTTCGAAACTCGCCGGGCCGCGTGCACCGGAACGTGCACCGAAGTCTCTGCCTTGCCCGTCTTTGGCCGCCAGTCCTGGAGCTCCTGGACCCCGGCCTTCGTAGCTTCCACGGCTTGTGCCTCCTTCAGGACCTCCTGCAACGTGGGGGGTGGCTCCCGGTTCATCAATGTGCGCTGAGTTTCGGCGTCACTCAGGCCGCACAGCACGCAGTCTCTTAGTGTGATTTCTGCGTTCTCCCATTTGCATGGGCCGGCCGCCAGTCGCAGGGCCGCTGCGAAGTCGGCGACCGTCTCCCTGGGCGCTTGGACTCGCCTCCAAAATGCGCTCCGAGCGGGGAACATCGCCGTCAAGGGCCGGAAGTACTCACACAGCATGTGCATGAGCTCTTTCACCTTGAATTCACTCGCCCTCCTCGGCGCGATCAGGTCCACCAAGACCCTCTTGGTGTCTGGCCCCAGCATCCTGGTGAAAATGGCCCTTTTCTTTGCCTCATCCGTGACTTCGGATTCCACCAGGGCTCCCTGGAAGTCCATCTCGAAGATGTCCCAGTCTGCCGGTCTCCTGATTTCGAAACCGGTGCATGTCTTGGTCCCGTGGGCAGCCATATCCCACCTTCGTCGCCAATTTAGTGAATGGGACCAAAGACAATGAAACAGCCGAAGGGTTGGCTTAACATAGGTTTATTGCATGATGATCCAGGGGAACATGAGATAATGGCGGAAGGGTAGCTCAATATATACAGTGGCTATACATTTTGAATGTGGCTCCTCGACAGTCTATTGGTTACTGTCCGCGTGACGTCATGGACGGTCACGCCCTTCTTGTCCAGGTGTAGGTGATGGCGGGAATCTTCCCGCGCTGTTGTTTGCTGGTGAGTCTGGGCCAGGAGAGCTTGACCGCTCGCTATTGCCACCAGGTGGTCATTAGCTCGCGTCCTATTGCAAGGGCTACAGTTAAGCAGCTGCTGGTTATAATGTTACACAAGCATGGTTACATTGGATACACGTGAATGGATACATTGTAAAAGGCACAGTAATAGAACACAACAGGTTCACAGCCAGAGTAGCTAGTCCCTTAGTTCCTTTCCTCACTTTCTAGAAGATAACATTGCTAGCAAAGTGAATGAGAAATTTGTTGGGTCTTGCATTCTTGATAAAGTTGGATTTCTAACTGATATCAGGATAGTTGAAGTCTCCTATTACTACAGCATCTCTCCTCTTTTGATGTTTTTAAGAATATAGGAGAGCATATCCAAATCTTCATTCTGGCTAAGACTTGCATTGCATAATCTCACAATCATGTCACTGTTGCTTCTCTTACTTTGGTCTTTATTCAAATTATTTCCAACAATATCCCAAGCTGTACCTCATAGATGTTCCTGAAATTAATCCCCCACTCTTCCTGTTTAGTCTACTAGTTTGGAATATATTATACCGTTTATTCACTCCATTCATTCCCTGGCAGGGTTCAGTTTAAAGCTCTCCTGATCAGATATGCAAGACACTGAGTAAATGCATTCTTTCCATCCCATGAAAGGTGCAATCCATCACTTGCCAGGAATAATTCGTTATTGAAGCAGAGATTCAGTAAAATTCATGAAGAAGCCAAACCTTTTCCTGATAACACCAGCTGTACAAACCCTTTGTTCCAATATTCTCGACTAACTTCCCATACAACGACCTTGTACAGGAAGTTGTGATTTAAAGAAAATCTAACCATGATTTTTCTCCCCAGAGCCTCACACTCATCTTTGGTACCTATAGGACAGGTAGGGCCAACATGGTTCTCTCTAGGCTTGAAATAATCTGTCAATTTGGTTGGTTCCATTTCTGATTCTGAAAAGTAGGAAATCAAAAAGTGGACGGAATAACAGGCAAGTTTGGTCTGGGAACACAAAACGAAGCAGGGCAAAGACTGATAGAGTTCTGCCAAGATAACACACTAGTCATAGCAAACACCCTTTTCCAGCAACACAAGACGAGACTCTACACATGGACATCAACAGATGGCCAACATCGAAACCAAATTGACTACATACTCTGCAGCCAAAGATGGAGAACCTCCATACAGTCAGCAAAAACAAGACCTGGAGCAGACTGTGGCTCAGATCACAATCTATTGATTGCAAAATTCAGACTCAGACTGAAGAAAATAGGGAAAACTAATATGCTGGATAGATATGATCTAGACAACATACCCAAAGAATACACGGTGGAGGTGAGGAACAGATTCAATGGACTGGACCAGATAGACAGAGTCCCAGAAGAATTATGGACAGAGATGGGAGACATTATGCAGGAGGCAGCAAAGAAAACTATACCAAAAGAAAAGAAGCGCAAGAAAGCAAAGTGGTTGTCGGATGAGGCTCTTAAAATAGCAGAGGAAAGAAGGAACGCAAAAGGCAAAGGAGAAAGGGAAAAATACAATCACTTAAATAAAGAATTTCAAAGAAAAGCAAGGAGAGATAAGGAAAGCTACCTAAATGAACAGTGCAAAGAAATAGAGGAAAACAACACAAGAGGCAGGACTAGAGATCTCTTTTTAAAAAATTGGGGAAGTCAAGGGAACGTTCAAAATAAAAATGACCACGATAAAAGACAAAGGTGGCCAAGAGTTAGCGGATGCAGAAGAGATAAAGAAAAGATGGAAAGAGTACACAGAGGAACTTTACAAAAAAAAAAGACCTAAACACCCCAGATAATAACAATGAGGGGGAAATTGAACTTGAACCAGACATCCTAGAGAGTGAAGTCAGAAAGGCCCTAAAAAGCACGGCAAATAACAAAGCCAGTGGAGATGATGGTATCCCAGTTGAATTCTTCAAAGCCCTAAAAGATGATGGAATCAAGGTACTACATGCTATATGCCAACAGATTTGGAAAACGAAACAGTGGCCACAGGATTGGAAAAGATCAGTATACGTCTCAATCCCAAGAAAGGGCAATGCCAAAGAATGTTCAAATTATAGAACAATTGCACTCATCCCACAAGCTAGCAAAGTGATGCTCAAGATAATACAGGATAGACTGCAGCAGCATGTAGAAAGAGAACTACCATAGGTGCAGGCTGGGTTCAGAAGAAGCAGGGGGACCAGAGACCACATTGCCAACATACGTTGGATCATGGAGAAAACAAAGGAATACCAGAAACAAGCTTACTTCTGCTTCATCGACTACACCAAGGCCTTTGATTGTGTGGACCACAACAAAATGTGGCAAGTAATTAAAGAGATGGGAATACCAGAATACCTCATATGTCTCATGAGAAATCTGTACATGAGTCAAGAAGCAACAGTTAGGACAGCGTATGGAATGATGGAGTGGTTTGGAATAGGAAAAGGAGTAAGACAAGGCTGCATTCTGTCAGTATATTCAACTTATACACAGAGCACATAATGAGCAATGCAGGGATGGAGGAATCACAATAGGGGATCAAAATTGCTGGGAGAAACATCAACAATTTGAGATATGCAGATGATACCACCCTAATGGCAGAAAGTGAAGAAGACCTAAAGAAGCTCCTGATTAGGTTGAAAGAAGAGTGCAAAAGCTGGCCTGAGACTCAATATCAAGAAAACCAAGATAATGGCCACAGGCCATATCAGTCCCTGGAAAATAGATGGGGAAGAAGTAGAAGCAGTAACAGATTTTACTTTCTTAGGATCCAAGATCTCTGCAGATGGAGATTGCAGCCATGAAATAAAAAGGTGACTGATTCTTGGGAGACAAGCTATGAAAAACTTGGGGAACATAGTGAAAAGTAGAGACACCTCACTGCAAACAAAGGTCCGCATAGTCAAAGCAATGGTATTTCCGGTGGTAATGTATGGCTGTGAGAGCTGGACCATTAGAAAGTCTGAGCGAAGAAAAGTAGATGCCTTTGAGATGTGGTGCTGGAGGAGAGTTTTGAAAGTCCCCTGGTCAGCGAGGAGAACAAATAGGTCAATATTAGAAGAGATTAGCCCTGAGTGCTCCTTAGAAGGACAACAAAGATGAAGTTGAAGTATTTTGGACATCAAATGAGAAGAGAGGATTCACTTGAGAAGGCCTTGATGCTGGGGAAGGTGGAGGGCAAAAGAAGAAGGGGACGGCCAAAGATGAGATGGCTAGATAGTATTGTAGACAGAATGGGCATGGGGCTGTGTGGAGTAAGGAGGATGGTGGAGGACAGGGGTGCCTGGAGAGCGATGGTCCATGGGGTCACAAAGAGTCGGAATCGACTGTGCGACTGAACAACAAAATTTCTGATTTGGCAGAAATTTATCCTAATTCTTCATATTTGGGATAGAAAGAAACTAAAGGTTTTTTTTAAAAAAAACAGTCTACAGGAAAATAGTAAACTTATCCATTTTCCATATACCTATTAACATATTATGGCAAGTGCTCATTTTGCTCCTTAGCCAGGTTGTGCCTGAAAAAGATGGTACTAATAACCCATCTGACCTGGGCAGGGCAAGGGACTGCAGTGGCTCAAGTAGTTAAGACACTGAACTTGATAACTGGAAGGTCAGCAGTTCGAGGCCTGAGTACTGCAAGATAGAATGAGTGCCTGTCTCTGTCCCAGCTCCTGCCAACCTAGCAGTTTGAAAGCAAGAAAGTGCAAGTAGATAAGTAGGGACCACTTTGGTTGGAAGGTAAACAGTGTTACATGTACTCCATTGTCAAGTCATGGCTGCCACTTGTCCATAGAAATGTTTGCAAACACAGACAGCACTGGCTCTTCGGCTACAAACAGAGATAAGCACTGAACCCTAGAGTCAGATAACTGGCTTTCGAGCAAGTGCAACCTACCTGGGCAAACTCTGTTTACAGTGCATTAGAAGACTTTTGGATATGGTAGGACTGTCTTGTTGGTAAAAAACCAGTTATGGTAATAAACCAGTTATGAACTCCCTTCCTTTATAGTTGTAGCTGCCTCTCCACATTCTTGTCTTTCAGGTGCCAATGAAAAGCATATCTGTTTATACAAACATTCAAGGAATACTTATACAGTACTTAGTTTGACTTTCATTGATGTTCATGGTGTATTTTTTTTTGTATATCAGCTGTGTGTTTTTATGTAAATTAATTGCTACTTTCAAGAATGACAGGGTAGAAACTGAAGACTAGAAATAATAACAGCAACTGTATGTTATCTAAGTAAACAGTGGTGTTCAAGTTTCCCTTTTTTGCCGACCCCATACTCCAACCTTGAACCTCCAATGTGGGCCAAATGGAACACGTGTAGGCGGAGTGGGTGAGAAACCAGGTGTTGCCTAGAATAGGATGGCTAGGCCTCACATCAAGATCCTCCTCAGATGGCAGGGCATCAGATTTTTACTCCCATGGTAGCCCTGAGACAGTATCTCCAGTCTGAGCTGCTTCTTGGCTTCAATCCCACTCCTCCCGGGCAAGCTTCCAAGGACATGCAATGGGAGTATTGCAAGTTCCCTCAAACTTTGGTAGTGAATATTATCTCAACGCTTGAACTAACAGTCCAGTTCACAAAACAAAATGTCCGTTTGTCTTTTCATGGAAGAGAAACCAAGCCTGGCTTCTTTCTTCCTTTTATTGAGATAGAATGAGCTCCCGTCTTTGTCCCAGCTCCTGCCAAGCTAGCAGTTCAAAAGCAAGAAATTGCAAGTAGATAAATAGGGACCACTTCGGTGAGAAGGTAACAGCGTTCTGTGCGCTCTGGTGTCTAGTCATGTCTGCCACATGACCATGGAAATGTCTGCAGAAGCAGACAACGCTGGCTCTTTGACTTAGAAACAGAGATGAGCACTGCACCCTAGAGTCAGATATGACTGGCTTTCGAGCAAGGGAAACCTTTACCTTTAAAAGCAAAACAGAATCCATTGAAGAATCCAAACTAAAATCATAGCAATAGCTAAACTACTAATCTAATAAAACACTCTTAAAATAAAATACCCCATTCCTCGGTCCTTACTCTAACTCTACCCTAACACGCATACTTACACTTAAAATAAGAAAACACGCAGAATCTAAGTCTGGTGTCCGGTGCAAATTCGGCTAAGTGTCGGCTTGGCGAGATTTCTCTAAGTTCTGTCCATCTCCCAAAGTATGGCCTGACTTCAGCCCCATCAAAGTCCCATCTTCCAATCTTTCCCTTTGATGTCTCCGAACTGCACAAAGCTTGGTTACATGTGGTGAAGTCCCCCTCTAACTGAACAATTTCAGGGGGTTTTATACACAATTTCCCCCTCATCCTCATCAAAGTCCCATCTTCCAATCTTTCCCTTTGATGTCTCCGAACTACACAGAGCTTTGCTACATGTGGTGAAGTCCCTCTCTAACTGAACAATTTCAGGTGGTTTTATACACAATTTCCCCCTCATCCTCCCTCCTAAGGAATTTAGAAGGGTCCTTAAGGCAAGATCTTGAGATAACCGTTATCTTCCCAAAATCTTTCAAGGTCAGGGCTAGTTGGCAAAGTGCCAAGCTCTCTTTCTCTCTTCCCCCTCCCTTTCTGGTGAGGTGAATGACTGCAAGTTCAAAAGGACAATGAACTTGAGTTACAGAGTTCAAGTAAGTGCATTGAACTCAAGAATCCCTCTCAGATGTTTCACTGACCACTACAGGCACTAATCCCGATGAAGTCATGTATCTAAAAAAAACTTAGACTCGCTGCACTGCAAGGTTCCATTTCTCAAACTGAGAAGCAGTGACAAGTAACTTAAAACAAAGTAACATTTTCCAAGTTCATGACACCCTTTTAGAGCAAATTAGATATGAAGGAGAAAATAACTTCAGTAGGATTTCCTTAAACTATGGAATCTTCTCTTTTGTCAAAGGCAATATCTTCCAAAGATAATGGAAGATACAGTATTTTTATTCAAGCCTCTATTCAGTGGTGAGCTATAGTGTGGAAGAAATGTTTAACATTTTGCTGTTATTCGCCTAAATCCCTTTGGATTGAGTGGGCTATAATAATCAACCAACCAGTCAACCAAAAATAATGAGACTACAGTCCTAAAAACACTGTTTGAAGGGGATGTTAAGCTGAAATCAATGTGGCTTTCTTCTGAATAAATGTGTTGAGAGTTCAGCCTTTGTATTATTTTCTGTACTGCTGAATTCAAAGAGCAGATTCTGCTTCGACTGGCAATGTGAACTCTAAATGAGCACTGCTTAGCAACTGTTTAGGGGAACATGATTGCTAGATTTAGGGATGGAGAAAGACAAAAATTATTCTGCTCTGACAAATCATTCCAAGAAAATTGAATCTCCCTTTTCCCTGCAGCAGTGAAATTACACTTAATCCAAAGAGATGTAATTTTTAAAAATAAAATTTAGCTTTTACAGGAACACAGGGGTCACTGAGTTAAGGAAAATGAACAGCATTCTTAATGGAAGATAAATAGCTGCTCAGATGGATATTTTTCCTCTTGTCATATTAATCTGGTAAAGTATCTCTAAAACTAAAGTTTAAAAGACTGTTAAGGGCAACGTTACCTCTCCTAAAAATAATCACTGTAGTTTACCACCTATGCCCTACACATGTGAAATGTCTAAAATATTTGGCAGGAAATTTTCTTCCCACATTTGGCTAGGTTTACTCAGTGAACCCAATGTGAGATAATCCAAAACAATTTAGGTTCAGCAAAGGTTGGGAAAATATTATAGCAAACATCAAGCTTTGTTGGAAAGCTTCTTTGATCTTCAGATTATCAAATGCACAGTTTCTAATTTGACAAATTTTTAGTGGCAAAGGATAATATCTAAACATTCCTCTTTTGTCATAACAGTATAATCCCTTAAGAATGTGATTTAAAAGCATGGAGGAGCAAAGGTTGCTACAAGATTTGCAGGAAAAAAGGAAACACACTTCAGACACCTAGGTTTAAAAAAGAAAAATAGCAAGACCATTAAATTATGTAACTAAATGCTCTATATAGATTGGAACTGGCAGGTCATACTCAGTTCAGGTTATATCAAGCTTGCATTAACCTCAAAGAGAAATGTGTAGTAGAAGGAACAGGAATTTTAAAAGCAGCAATGTTCCATTTTTAAAAAGTGCTCAGCATATGTTTCAAGTCGCCTTGATGGCAATGGCAAGATAAATGGCATCTTTTGCAATAGTAGGCTTTCTATCATATTTTTAGTCTGTCTCAGTCAAAATAAAAACCAGACTTTTGAGAACAAAATGGAGATGGTCATGTTCTTGCCTTTACAGACAACAGCCTTCTACTTGAACAGCTATCAGAAGACTGTCCTGAATATGCAGGGCTGTTCATTCAGATCCAAGTTAAAGGTAACGTGTAAGAAAGGATAGCAGGGTTTTGCTGTTGACCATCAATGTTTAATGACAATGGACAACAGACATGGGCCACCTGGTCATCATCTTCCCCTATGAAGAGACATACTCTATATTTTTTATTTGTAGTAACTGTTTTGAAATTGGTACATCATATATCTGTCTGTCAAGAACAAGACAAACTGAGCCTAGGCCAGTACCTAGTGCCCAAAGTGCAACCCCAAACCCACTTATTAATCGCAAAGTGCCAACACAGCAATTTAACCTGAGTACTGAGGTTTTTGTTTAGAAAAAAACAACTCACCTTCACAAGATTCAACAAGCTGCCATCCGTGCAGCACCCTCACACCGCATGGGAGCTGCCTGCCTTACCCCAGACAGGGGAGGGAGGAAGCATTTCCACTAGACTGGTAGGCAGAGGGGCAGGGCAAACTCTGTGTTGGGGGAGTGAGGAAGCACTCTCACTGGGCTGCTGGGCAGAGGGGCAAGGTGAAATCTGTGCTGAGGCAACTGTGCATGTGCCCACAGAGAGGGCTCTGAGTGCCCACTCTGGCACGCATGCCATTGGTTCGCCACCACTGGCCTAGGCCCATGTCATTGACTGTAATAACAATACAGTGGTACCTCAGATAAAGTCCGATTCGGATAAAGTCGCAGTTTTCATGCACACGTGATGCATTGCATAAAGTCCAAAACTGCAAAAAATGGATGTTATCCCAGGTATTTGGTATAGGAACCTCGGATAAAGTCCATTTTTGGACGTTATCTGATGCATTGCCCATTTGATTTGGATAAAGTCCAAAATCGGATAAAGTCCAAACTTGTGGAACGGAGTTTAGACTTTATCCAAGTTTCTACTGTACAATTGATAGATAAGACCAAGTTATTTCTCAACCAATTCCATGAAAGAATTAAGTCTGACACTCAGTGGGTAGGGAGAATGGTTTGCAGTGAACCATCATGATCCTGCCTCTCTGTACTGCAGTCTTCCAATGCTAGAGTTGAATGTGCCTTGTTTTTAACTCTCTAATCACCCAGGTATGCACGGCAAATCTACTCATGCAGCCTCCACCCTTTTTAACCACAGATTTAATTTTTGAGGTTATATCCAGTTCTATTGACCTACAAGGAGGATTCAATTTCTAGCAGAGACATAGACAGTGAGAGGGACTTTTGATGTTACTTGGAGGGATAATTAATCCAGGAGCATCAGGAACCAGTAGTTCCTGGCAAAATAAACAGGACTAGTAAGTAGTTAGAAAATATCTAGCTCACAATCTTGGAAAATATCTATTTTCAATTTCTTCTCGTGCTCTCTTTCCCTGTGTGTGTGTCTCTCTCACTCACACACACACGCACACACACACAAACACCTAATCTTGCTATGTCTGGATAGAAATACAAATGAGTTGGTCCCAAAGATAAGGAGATTAGATTTTAAAAGCACTAAAATAAGCCAAAAGTGACAAATCAATCGTCCAGGTATTTTTAGAGCAGGCCATGTCTTTCTGCAGGGTGATCTGAATTTGCATCGGACACTTGCTATGTTAACTGGAGAACTAGATTAACAAATGCAAGGTGATGTGATTTCAAGATAGAGGCTGTGTCTGTGGCAAAGGATTATGAAGAAAAGCTGCTAGGTCCCCATGCAATTCTAGACTTAAGCCTTCTAAAGGGGGATCAGGTAGGCGATATCAGCATTTAGCACTGGAAGATCATAATCAGAACAGTTACAAAAAGTCTGAGTAACATTGAAATCCAGTTCTTTTTTTAACAAAGCCATGCTTGTTGCCCAAAAGCCTAAACAGATAATTCATAATTTTGCAGTGAAAAGGGCAAGAAAACGAAAGCTCTAATATGAATTGTTCTGTTTAGAAAGCAATTGCAGCTGTGCTAGTCCATTATTCACAGGTCTTAAATCTAACCCAGGATATAAGAAAGTGGTTTTGAAACCCATAAGACAATTGGAGCAGCATTTGTCATTCTTACAGCAGCATATGACACTGTCCAACATAAACTGTTGCTCTACCTCCCTATTAAAAATTGTGGACTAACAGAAATGGTCACTGGTCTACTTCATAATCAAAAATTCCTTGTTTAATTTCTATGAAGGCATAGTTTCTGGAGAAATCAAAGGAACAATCTCCCATAAAGTGGCATCCGGGCACCATTACTTTCAAATTTTCGAACAAATGATCAATCACATTTTAGTGTATGAGAACCAAGACACAGGAAACAGCCATGGGCTAGTTTAACTCAGGTTTATTGCATGGTGGACAGAGGGAACATGAGGTAATGGCGGATGCAAAGCTCTATATATACAGTGGTAAACATTCGAATGTGGCTCCACGATAGCCGGTTGGCTATTGTCTGCGTGACATCATTGTTGGTCACGCCCTTCTTGTCCAGGTGTAGGTAGTGGCGGGAAACCCCGCGCTGTGGCTATTGATGAGTATGGACCAAGAGAGCTTGGACGCTCGCTGCTGCCCACTGGTGGTCATTAGCTCGCGTCCTAATACAGGGTTTATAGTGATACAGCTGACGACTATATTGTTACTTGTAGGAGGGGTTACATTGTTAAGATACATTGTTATCACATGAATAAGGTCACACTATTGGAACACAACACACATGGACTAGCAAACTAGCTTACTTTATTTTTATGATTGGTCACTAGGATTTAAATGATGGTTTAGCTTGCCTTCTGGTCCTTCAGAAATGATGCTGGGTGAGAATGGTGTGACTGAAACATAAATGCATTGTTTTTCTTCTAAAGTTGTGTTAATTGTAGCATCTGATTTAACCCTTGGAAGGTAAAAAGTATAGTACTAATAACTCATGTAGCTGGTGTACCAGCTAAAATTTGCTGAGAGCCAGAAAAGATGTTTAGGCATCTATCCATTTCATGCACACACAACATCCAAATAATGGAATAACTTGCAAAATCACAGACAGCTTGGAGGCAAAGAGCTCTGTGTTTCCATTTATAGAGGTATTTTTTCTGCTTTGGGTTTTGAATTAGAATTTGAAATCTCTTATTTCATCTTTTGGATGTTGTTTGAGGAGTTTGGACCAAAAGGTGGGGGCATGTGCCATATTTTCCCCAGCTCTGATTTGTAGTGCAGCATGTATTTGATATTCAATAAAACAACTTCAGCAGCAGCCGTTGAGGGGACAGCCTTAAAGTCTTAAACTGATGTTTTTAAGGCTTCGTTGTCACTCACTCACTCACTCACTTGTTTTCTATTTTCAGTGCTGAATTAATGATGAATAGCATGTTCATTGGCCTTGAACAGCCATATTATGAGCATAACATCAGTTGCTGTTCCTGCAGGAGAGATTTACTGCTTTCTTCTCATTATGATCTATAGTTGTTTAATTAAAAAATAACAATAGATTCCCCATCAGGGAAAAATAGGTGGTGAGGCTATAAGGGGGAGTCTTTTATTTAAGGTTGTTTGTATGCTTTGCTCAACCAGCATATTTATGAATAATCGTTATAATAAAACATTGGTCATAAATATTATAGTAGGATATTGAAGAAGGCACAGATAATAGTGTGATATATTAAGGGACTGTGTAGGCATACTTTAATTCCAAGTCCACATGGGAAGGGGGGAGCACATGAGACTCCAGACTGTGTGGGCGAGAGTGCAATGGGTTCCAGTGTGCAAACACACTTGGTTTAAAGATACACTTGTTATTTTAATCTGTATGTTTGAGTTCGAGAAGTCCTGTTCAGTCATTCTCTACTAAGAGAAGTCCAAAATGCTTAAGGGGTCCTGCCAACTACTCCCCATACCTTTGTTGCTGCTTCTTATAAATGGAAAGCAATAAGTCTGCAGGAGAGACATTTATGTTAATCTGTGGGTTGTATATATATATAGTTGTATTTTGTATGTAGAACCCACATATGAGCAGGAACAGATTTATACCATTCCACTTAGAGAAAATGATGGAGAAATGGAAAATGTATGCATGCACACACATCTGTGTGCACTTATGTGAGCTAGTAATTCATGATGGTATCCCAGCTGAATTATTCAAGGCCCTAAAAGATGATGGAATCAAAGTATTGCATTCTATATGTCAGCAGATTTGGAAAACACAACAATGGCCACAGGATTGGAAAAGATCAGTATACATTCCAATCCCCAAAAAGGGCAATGCCAAAGAATGTCCAAATTATCAAACAATTGCACTCATCCCACACACTAGCAAGATCATACTCAAGATAATACAGGATAGAATTCAGCATCAAATGGAGAGAAAATTACCAGAAATGCAGACAGGATTCCGAAGAGGCAGGGGAACTAGAGAACAAATTGCCGATATACGTTGGATCATGGAGAAAACAAAGGAATACTAGAAACAAGTCTACTTCTGTTTCATTGCCTACACCAAGGCCTTTGACTGTGTGGACCACAACAAAATGTGGCAAGCAATTAAAGAAATGGGAATACCAGAACACTTTATATGGCTCATGAGAAATCTGTACATGACTCAAGAAGCAACAGTTAGGACAAGATATGGAATGACAGAGTGGTTTGGAATAGGAAAAGGAGTAAGACAAGCCTGCATTTGGTCACCCTGCTTATTTAACTTAGATGTGGAACACATAATGTGCAATGCAGGGCTGGATGAATCGCAAGTTGGAATCAAAATTGCTGGGAGAAACATCAACAATTTGAGATATGCAGATGATACTACCCTAATGGCAGAAAGTGAGGAAGACCTAAAGAAGCTTCTGCTTAGGTTGAAAGAAGAGAGTGCAAAAGCTGGCTTGAGACTCAACATCAAGAAAACCAAAATAATGGCAACAGGTCCTATCAGTCCCTGGAGAATAGATGGGGAAGAAATAGAAGCAGTGACAGACTTTACTTTCTTAGGAGCCAAGATAACTGCAGGTGGTGATTGCAGCCATGAAAGAAAAAGGTGACTGATTCTTGGGAGACAAGCTATGAGAAACCTGGGGAACATAGTGAAAAGTAGGGACATCATCTTGCAAACAAAAGTCTGCATAGTCAAAGCAATGGTATTCCCATTGGTAATGTATGGTTGTGAGAGCTGGACCATAGGGAAAGCTAAGCACAGAAGAATAGACACCTTTGAAATATGGTGTTGGAGGAGAGCTTTTAGAGTACCTGGACAGTGAGGAGAACAAAAAGGTCAATTTTAGAAGAAATCATCCCTGACTGCTCCTTGGAAAGTCAAATAGTGAAGATGAAGCTAAGGGTTCTTTCACAACAGCGTATGCTCAGAGTGAGGGGTCATTGCCTTGCCTCTCCCCCCCCCCCCGGTTGCTTTGGCTGATGGGACAGCGATGTGGAAACAGCTCATTGGCTGTTTCAAAAGAGGTTAGTTAGAATTGTTGGTTGTAAGTCTTCATTGCGGGTTGGGATTTTGTCGCCCTCCCACCCACCCTGAACATCGAAGGAGGCTTCGGCTGATTGTGAACGTTGTTCAGGCAGGGTAGGAATTTTGGGGATTTGTGAGTGGCTTGTCGGTTCCTTTTTTGCCTACCCGTCGTCGATAATTAAGGGTTATTTGTGGCGCAGGTTTTGTATGGATTGACGGAGGGTACAGAGGGAGAAGGGAGAACGGGTAGGGGGAGGAGCAGGATACATTTGTTTTTGGCAGGGTTTATAGGTCCCACCCCAGATGGGGCGTGGCCTAGTTGGGCTCCTCCCTAAAGAAATTTTGGGCTCTCCCTCCATACCTCTATGCCCCTGCGTAGGGCCTGTTACTTTATGACGTAAATAAAGTGACCCTTTCTCCACGTCGTTGTCCGGTCTTTTGTGGGAGGGGGGGCAGGGATGGCGAGGCAAAGTACTTTGGACACCAAATGAAAAGAGAGGACTCAGTTGAGAAAGCCTTGATGCTGAGAAAGGTTGAGGGCAAAAGGGGATGGCAAAAAATGAGATGGCTAGATGGTTTTGTTGATGCAATGGGCACAGAGTTGGGCAGATTGATGAGAATGGTGGAGGATAGTGGTGCCCGGCGAGCGAGGGTCCATGGAGTCTCGAAGGGTCGAAATCAATTGTGCGACTGAGCAACAACTAAAAATTCATGCTTTAGACCCTTTGTCACCTTGGATGGCAAAACATCTTTCAACTAGCTCTCTCAGATCCTCCAGGAACACTACTGAAGATTTTGGAAGCATGATGTCTGTTTAAGTGGAATGCTGACCTCACTGAATGTATAGTTTTCAACTGAAAAGAGGATTAAGGCTAGTTTCCCCAAATACAGTAGGAGGAATATGAAATCATTATTTTACCTCCACAGAAGTCATTTTTATGTGTAGCTTGAGCCTATGTTTACTCAGAAATAAGCCCTACCAAGTTAATTAATGCCCCTAGTAAAAAGCACAGAAGATCAAACTGCCTGTTTGAAATCATCCAAGCTATTTGCCACCCCTTTTTTTCTTTTTCAAACGTACGACAAAACTATATTACCCTAAAGCATTTTTTAAAAATACATAGAATTTTAGAATATTAACCACAAAATGACTTGCAAAGCCTGCCTAGGACTGATTTATGCAAACATTAAACCTATAAGCACATAATCTCCTTTAGAATCAAAGAATAGTCAAAGGAGGGTATAAAGGAGATCAATGTGGCTCAGAAATAACACTTCAGCAGAGGTAAGCTATCCAACCTTTGGTGTATGAAAACCAAGACACAGGACACAGCCTCGGGCTGGGTTAACTCAGGTTTATTGCATCGTGGACAGAGGGAACATGAGGTAATGGCGGATCGATAGCTCTTTATATACAGCAGTAATACATTTGAACGTGGTGCCATGGTAGCCCATTGGCTACTGCCTGCGTGACGTCATTGCGAGTCACGCCCTTCTTGTCCAGGTGTAGGTAGTGGCGGGAAAGCTTCCCGCGCTGTTGCCTTTGATGAGTTCGGACCAAGAGAGCTTGGGCGCTCGCTGCTGCCAGCTGGTGGACATCAGCTCGCGTCCTAATGCAGGGTTCATATGATACAGCTGAAGGTTACATTGTTGCTATAGGCAAGGTTACATTTGGTTCAGATACATTGTAATCCATATGGAAGGTAAAACCCTTAGAACACAACATCCCTCCCCCCTAGGACGAGACAACGTCTCGAGCCCATGCTTCTAGACACTCCCCCCCCTAGGAGACAAAATCTCTCAGCCAAGATGGCTTGTTTCGAACACGCTGGGGTCTCGATGCGGGCTGCCTCTCCCCGGGTTTGCTACCTTCTCTTTGTCCCCTGGTTTCCTGTCCTGTAATTTGAGAGGGAGACTCGTTAGTGACTTGCCGCGGCTCTGCGGCGTTGTCGGGAGGTGTGCTCTTACTTAGGGAGGAACCGGGGGCACTGGGGGCTAACGAAAAACCCCTCTTCTCGCTTGGATGGGTGGGGGAACACTCCTGAAAACCCCCCCGGCTCGCTAAATCAAAATCTAAGGTCCATTCGGGGGCAGCGGTCGCGAACTCCTCTCCCCCTACCCTGGCTTCTGATAGAACTGGTTTATCAAAAGGATATGAGTCGGGGCCGCTGCTTCTTCCTTCCCCCCTTGCTTGGGACTGTTGTCCGCCGCCGTCTCCCCCTTGGGTTAAGCGGGTGGGGGAGAACCCTAACGCTGAATCTTGTTGCTGACCCTCACTGACAGGCCCACTTACTCGGTGCCTCAGTTGGTCTGCGTGCCTCCTCCAGAGGAGACCGGTGTGGGTCTCGACCCGGTACGACACTGGCCCCGTCTGTTCTACAACCGTCCCCGGCACCCAGGCTGGCCCCGCGCTGGCATAGTTCCTGCAATGAACAGGGTCGCCGGCGGCGAAACCTTTCGAGACTGCCAACCCTACGTTTTTTCCTTTATCCTCAATTCTTGTGGGGTCTAGCCTGGACAGGAGCGTAGTCAGTTTTCGCCGCATCAATAGCTCCGCCGGCGAGTAACCTGACGCTAAGGGGGTCACCCTATACGCTAATAAGAACTGGCATACTTGGTGATTTAGGTCCCCGGGGCCCATGCGCCGAAGCGCCTCCTTTGTTGTACGCACCAACCGTTCCACTTGGCCATTCGTGGCCGGGTGAAACGGCGCGGATGTGACATGCCGAATGGCGTTTGCCTCCATGAATGCCCCGAACTCTGAGGAGGTGAAACAACTCGCGTTATCGCTGACTAAAGTGTCGGGTAAGCCGAACGTTGAAAAGACTCTCCGTAGTTGGCTAATTGTAGTGGCGGAGGACGTGCTCTTTACCGGAATGACCTCCAGCCACTTTGAAAACGCATCCACCACCAGGAGAAACATGGTTCCTCGGAAAGGGCCAGCGAAATCTACGTGCACCCTGGACCATGGCCCCCTTGCTGTGTCCCATTCCCTGTGCGGAAGGCGGGCCGCCTCTGGTCGGGACCCCTGGCACGCCTCACAAGTGCCGACCATGTGCTCAATGTCCTCGTCCAGCTGTGGCCACCAAAAGTAGCTGCGGGCCAGCGCTTTGGAGCGAACGATGCCCGGGTGGCTGACGTGCAGCAGTTTGAGCACCCTCGGCCGCATGGGTGTCGGGACCACCACCCGTTGGCCCCACAATAGGCACCCCCTTTCTATGGACAGCTCTAGCTTCTTCCGAAAGAATGGGTCGAATTCCTTGCTTGGGGACGATGCTGGCCACCCTTTCTGCACCCATGAGCTGACTTTCTCCAGCGTTCTGTCCTTGCCTGTCGCCCTGGCTATATCGGCTGGTACTATTGGGGGTTCGTCTAAAACCTCGATTAGCAACACCTGGCGGTCTCTTCCTATTCTGGCTTTTTGGTCGTCCGACAAGGGCAAAGGGGATCTCGAAAGCGCATCAGCATGGCTGATCTCCTTTCCGGGCCGGTACTCCAACTCGTGTTGGTATGCGTTAAGAAAAATGGCCCATCGCAACATTCTCGGGGACAGTATCTGCGGCGTGGGCTTGCCTGCCGTGAAGATCCCTAACAGGGGCTTGTGATCCGTCACGATTTTGAATGGGCGGCCATACAGAAAATCGTGAAACTTTTTGGTCCCCGCTACTATCGCCAATGCCTCCCTGTCGGTTTGTGCGTAATTTCGCTCTGCTTGGGACAGGGACCTTGAGTAAAACGCCACTGGGGCCTCCCGACCGTCATCCAACACGTGGCAAAGCACCGCCCCCACCCCCACCGGTGATGCATCACAGACTAAGACCACCGGCCGTTTGGGGTCGAAGTGCGTAAGGATTGCGTCCGATGTTAAGAGTTGCTTTAGTTCGTTGAACGCCTTCTCGTGCTCTTCACCCCACATCCATGTCTCCTCCTTCTTAAGTAACCGATGAAGCGGTTCGGCCACGGAGGCTTTCCGCGGAAGGAATGTATGGTAGAAATTGAGGAGCCCCAGGAATGACTGAAGTTCGGTTTTGGATGTGGGGCGAGGGGCCTTCTTAATGGCTGCTACCTTGGATTTGGACGGCTTAATACCCTCGGGTGTGATCCGAAACCCTAAAAATTCGACCTCGGTTTCGAAAAAAACACATTTGTCCTTCCTCAGCCTCAGCCCCGCTTTCTCGAACACAGTTAGCACTTTATCCAATCTCTTCGCCAGTTCGGCCTCACTCCCCCCTGTTATCAATACGTCATCAAAATAAGGTAACACCCCCTCCAGCCCCTTCAGGAGGCGTTCCACAAGCGACTGAAAAAGGCCGGGTGCCGAGTTCACGCCAAACTGTAGACGCGACACCTGGAACGCTCCTTTATGTGTGACTATCGTTTGTGCCGCGGCCGTGGCGGGAGTTACGGGGAGCTGTTGATAGGCTTGTGCCAGGTCGAGCTTAGCGAAACACTTTCCCCCATTTAGCCTGGCCAAAAGGTGGCTGACCACTGGCACCGGATATGCATTAGGGCGAATCGCCTTGTTAATTGTACACTTATAATCAGCGCAAATGCGCACCTCCCCGTTAGCCTTCAGGGCTGTTACGATTGGAGTTTCCCACTCCGCGGAATCAACAGGAATAAGAATCCCCTGGCCCACCAATTTGTCCAGTTCCGCCTCTATTTTGTCCTTTAGTGCGAAAGGCACCCTGCGCGGTTTGAGTCTTATCGGGCGGACCTCCGGGTCTAGGTCGAAGGCTACAGGGGGTCCCTTGAATTTTCCAAGTCCTTTTTCAAACACGGTGGGGTGCGCGTCACACACCGCTTGTATCGGATCCGCGCCCACGGCATGCACCCCCCCTATGAACAAACCCAAGGGCTGAAACCACTGCGTCCCTAGGAGGCTACAATTCCCCCCTTTGAGAACGACTAAAGGGAGTTCTGCGGAATGTCTTTTATAACGAACCCGAAATTTCCCGACCCCCAGCACTGGAATGCTGTTCCCTTGTACGTCTCGTAGCGTGGACCTCAAAGTCTTAAGTTTGGGCCGCGCTTGGGGGTCGATCTTCAAGAACTCTTTCTGGGGAATTATGGAATAATAGGACCCCGAGTCAATCTCCATCCTAACAGGGGCCCCTTGTACTATTACCTCAATGAAGTAATGGTTTTGTCCCGCGGACACGCTGAACACGGGGGCGTCGTCCTCACTGCCGTCCGAGACGCGACCCACGCCGTCCTGCTTCCTCGTGGTTCGGGCGCCATCTTGGGGTCTCGCTGGACGGTCCGGTCTGGCCGAACGGTCTTTCGACTGCCTCCGGCCCTCTCTCCGATTTCTGCATGCCCTGGCGATGTGCCCGCGCCGGCCACAGCTGTAACATTCGGCTTTCCTGAAAGGGCACTTCGCACGCTCGTGGGCCGCCCCACAACCATCGCAGCGGCGCCCCCCTTTTCGGACCTTCTGTACCTCTTCGCCGTCGCTGCCATCTGTAGAGGATCTCGAGGTTCGTCGGGTCGCGTGCACCGGCTGTCCTGACTTGCCACGCACCGAGCTTTCCGCTTTGCTGGCCCTAGGACGCCACTCACGCCACTCATGTATTTCGTCCACTCCCGCATTCGTGGACTCCGCGGATTCCGCGGTCTCTACGACCTCGGCCAGCGTGGGTGGCGGCTCCCTGTTCATCAGGCGGCGCTGCACTTCCTTGTCCTTCAGGCCACACAGCACGACGTCCCTCATGATCATCTCCAGGTTGTCCCACTTGCAGGGAACGGCGGCTACCCTCAGGGCCTCCACGAAAGCCTCTACCGACTCATCCGGCGCTTGGACTCGCCTCCAAAACGCACTCCTAGCGGGAAACATTGCCTTCGAGGGTTGGAAACGCTCACGCAGCAACTTCAGTATGTCGTCGGTTTTGAAGTCGTCCAACGTCTTCGGTTCGATCATGCCCACCAGCGTCCGCTTGGTCTCTACACCCAGCATTCGGGTGAGGATGGCCCTCTTCCTTTCCTCGTCGTCTTTGACTTTGAGTTCCACCAATGCCGCCTTGAAATCCATGTTAAAGATGGTCCAGTCTTGCGGCTTGGTAATATTGAACCCGCTCTGTGTCCTGGCGCTTTGGGAATCCATGATCCCACCTTCGTCGCCAATTTGGTGTATGAAAACCAAGACACAGGACACAGCCTCGGGCTGGGTTAACTCAGGTTTATTGCATCGTGGACAGAGGGAACATGAGGTAATGGCGGATCGATAGCTCTTTATATACAGCAGTAATACATTTGAACGTGGTGCCATGGTAGCCCATTGGCTACTGCCTGCGTGACGTCATTGCGAGTCACGCCCTTCTTGTCCAGGTGTAGGTAGTGGCGGGAAAGCTTCCCGCGCTGTTGCCTTTGATGAGTTCGGACCAAGAGAGCTTGGGCGCTCGCTGCTGCCAGCTGGTGGACATCAGCTCGCGTCCTAATGCAGGGTTCATATGATACAGCTGAAGGTTACATTGTTGCTATAGGCAAGGTTACATTTGGTTCAGATACATTGTAATCCATATGGAAGGTAAAACCCTTAGAACACAACACAACCACACACAGAGAAAGAGAGAGACTTGACCCAAACCTGGTGCCAGCACAGATGCTTTTGTAGTCAGCCAAACAACCACCCTTCTGCTGCCAAAGAGAACATTAAGGGGAAGTAGCTTAGTCTTTGGGTGCCACAATTACTCAGCCACATTTCCAGATCTATTGTTTCCATTTTTAAGGCTATTCTTTCTGGAACAGATGTTTTGTTTCTGAGTTATCAGCATGGTTGGGTCTCTGGAATATTAATGACTGCCAACTGCAAAAGCAAGCTTCACTGTATCTTCTGTCAGCTTTGGCTATCCATTTCACTGGATGTTTCACTCTGCATGTCATCCAGAAGAAAAAGAGGAAGAGGAGGAGAGCTGATTTTTCAGGACTTTTCATTTCCAGAGTGGCCCATTTGCATGTAGAAACAGTATAGGTCAGTGTTTCCCAGCCTTTGGTTTTTGGACTTCAATTCCCAGAAGCCTAAGTCAATTCCCCAAAGCACTGATCAGCCAATGTACTGAACTTAGGCTTCTGGGAATTGAAGTTCCCCTGTGGGGTGTCGGCCCCATGTTGGGAACCACTGGTATAGATACTGATGAGGAAGAAGTGCTTTTTTTAAACTAGAGATAAAGCCTTCCTCTCCTTCCCGAATGATCGAACATTGGTGGCTGAATGGTGAATAAACCAAAGGGAGTGTCAGAATGATCCATTCACAGCAGCGCAATATATATGAATAAATGTATTTAAGACTTTCCTCAAATAAACACAATGACTTTAATAAATTTCAATATCAATTTCAATGTTTGTGTCCTGTATCTTTGTTATGTACTGAATAGAATGTGACAAGTACTCTTTAACTGATTGTATCTGGCAATTGTATCCATTGCAGCTAATCAGAGACACATTGTAGCAAGCTGTTAAGAATGCTACTGCCGTGGCAGTAGCAGTATCCAGCTCTTAAGAATGCTACTGCCCATGGCAGTAGCAGCATCCAGCTCATATGATACAGATTCCCCTGAATACCTGAAGGGCAGGAAACCTTCCCGCCACACCGCACCTGGAGAAGATGGGCGTGACGATCCATGATGTCACGCAGACAGTAACCAATGAACTATCACCCGGGTTATTCAAAATGTACAGTGTGCTATAAATAGAGCTGTTTGGTCCACCATTACCTCATGTTCACTCTGACTACCATGCAATAAAGTTGTGTTTTAGCCCTTACTGCGGCTCCTTCTTTGTCTTCCGTGCAAGACACCAAATTGGCGACGAAGGTGTGATGGCGTCCCGAAAAGTGAACATCGCGCCCTTCGACACCACGAAGCCAGAAAAATGGGAACTCTATGAGCAGCAGTTCTTCTACGCTATGGACCTCGAAGGCATCGAGGAGGAAGCCCAGCACCAGGCATTCCTACTGGCCCAGTGTGGCCTAGAGACTTTTTTTTTAATAATTTTTATTAAGTTTTTAATAAACATACAAAAAAGAAAAGAAAACATTAACAATACGTTAACAATACAATACACTAACAAATCCATAGTATCATACTAACAAACATTACTGTATGCTAGCACATAACAATATCTATACTCATTAATTACTATTTAACTACCAAATATTAAGAGCCATTGTTTCAAAGTCCAAAATGATAGGGAAAAATTTTTTCTGTACTACCACAAATCTTTTTTACAAATAATAATCACCCTGTGAATATGTACAATGCCCGGAGAGTTTATTTTCTACTCAACTCCAAAAACTTCTTTGAAATGGTACTGGTCCTGAACTATTATTTGCCATAATAGAGTGATCCACGAACGGTTTCCATATATTCCAAAATCTATTCTCTTTTAAATTATCTCTTTTGACTTTAATATCCCATGTCAATTTATCCTTCAGTGCTAAACTCCACATTTCTGGCCTAGAGACTTTGGAACTGTCCACCAACCTCCTGACGCCGAGACCACTCAGGGCTGTGCCCCTAGATGAGGTCCTCGCCGAGCTGAGGAAACACTTTTGCCCGAAAGTGTCGGTGTTCCCGGCAAGGTTGGCGTTCCAGCAGCGGTGCCAGCAGGCCGGTGAGTCCATGGCAGACTTCGTGGCAGCCCTGCGGGTGGCTGCCATGCCTTGCTGGTGGGGAGCATCCCTGAGCGAGGCGCTGAGAGACAGGCTCCTGCTGGGCCTGCGAGATGAGGGGGCCAGGAAAAAACTACTGGCCAAAGACGAGAGCATCTCATTCGAGCATGTCCTGCACATCGCCCAAGCCGCCCAGTCAGTGCAACAAGGTGAACGGGTGTGTTGGGCCAGGACTGCCACAGTTGGGGCCCTCCGCTGGCAGTCCCAGTCCACAGCTGTTCCTCCCACAGATAGCAGGGGCCCTCCGAGTCCACTACATCCACCTCCGACTTCAGCGAGGACGTGCAGCAAGTGCAGAGGAGGCCTGAGGTTCAAGACCGCACCAGAGAGGACTGCCACTGCGACGGATGGTGGGCATCACATGACCAGAGCCAATGCCCATTCCAGAAGGCGGAGTGCCACAACTGCGGGCAGCGCAGGCACATCGCATGGGTCTGCAGGTGGCGTCGAGATGACGGCAAGGCCCAGGCGGAATGGCCCCAATGAAATGCAGACAGGGTCGGGCACATCCTCGACAATGACGAGCCCCAGGAACACCGCATGTCTCAACGAGTTCCCAATGACCAGGCGGTCCACAGCGTGCAGTTGCGGCGCCCCCGTTTTTTTGTTGAGGTACTGGTACAGGGGGTCCCAGTAAGGATGGAGATCGATTCAGGGTCATAGTACTCCATTGTCTCCCACAGGGAATTTCTGTGCATTCCCCCAAAGTCACACCCCAAGCTGAAGGCCCTTAAGACTAATTTGCGGGACATTCAGGGCAAGAGTATACCAGTGTTGGGGGTGGGAGAGTTCAAGGTTCAGTTTAAAAGGTGCTCTGCACAGTTGCCCCTAGTAGTTCTAAAGGAAGGGTCCTGCTGTCTCCTGGGGACATGGTGGTTCGGACCCCTGGGAGTTTTCATTGGAGGCATACACGCCGTGCAGGCTGACCTGATCACGGAGGTGTGTAACGCACACCCTGCCATCTTTGAGAAGGGGCTAGGGAAATTCAAAGGGCCCCCAGTTTCCTTCGAATTGGACCCCGACATCCGACCCATCAGGATGAAGCCAAGAAGAGTGCCTTTCGCACTAAAGGACAAAATAGAGACTGAACTGGACAAACTGGTGGATCAGGGGATTTTGGTGCCCGTGGACTCTGCCGAGTGGGAAACCCCCATTGTTACGGCACTTAAGGCTAACGGGGAGGTCAGGATCTGTGCTGACTACAAGTGCACGATTAACAAGGCAATTCGCCCAAATGCATATCCGGTGCCGGTAGTAAGCCACCTGCTAGCAACCTTGCATGGGGGGATGTGTTTCGCCAAGCTAGACTTGGCCCAGGCATACCAGCAATTGTTGGTAACCTCAGCTACAGCCGGCGCTCAGACAATTGTTACTCACAAGGGAGCTTTTAAAGTGATGCGCCTCCAATTCAGTGTAAATTTGGCTCCGGGGATCTTTCAGTCCCTCGTAGAAAGATTGTTGAAAGGGCTCCCAGGTGTTTTCCCCTACTTTGATGACATTCTGATAACAGCGGGAGGGGGACAGGAATTGGCCAAGAGGTTAGACCGGGTACTAACAGTGTTCGAGAAAGTGGGGCTCAGGTTGAGAAAGGATAAGTGGGTGTTTTTTGCCGAAGAGGTAGAGTTTCTGGGTTTCCGAATAACCCCTGAGGGCATAAAACCAGCAGAGTCCAAGGTAGCGGCAGTGAAAGATGCTCCTCACCCCACCACCAAGGCCGAACTACAGTCCTTCCTAGGACTCCTAAATTTCTACCACTCTTTCCTCCCAGGAAAGGCGTCGGTAGCAGAACCGCTGCATAGATTACTCAAAAAGGATGTGGCTTGACGGTGGGGGGACAGCCAGGAACGGGCATTCCGGGGGCTCAAACAGCTTCTATCTTCTGAGGCTGTGTTGACCCACTTCGACCCAAAGAAACCCGTTGTGTTGGTCTGCGATGCCTCACCAGTGGGGGTGGGGACAGTCCTCTGCCACGTGCTAGAGAGCGGGCGAGAAGCCCCAGTGGCATACTATTCGAGATCCCTGTCCAAGGCAGAGCGCAACTACGTGCAAACAGACAGGGAAGCCCTAGCGATTGTTGCAGGAACCAAGAAGTTCCATGATTTTCTCTATGGCAGGCCACTCAAAGTCGTGACTGACCATAAGCCCCTCTTAGGAATCTTCACCACAGATAAGCCAACCCCGCAGATCTTGTCCCCAAGGATGCTGCGATGGGCGATTTTCCTCAACGTGTACCAGTACGCGTTGACCTACCACCCCAGCAAGGAGCTCAGCCATGCCTATGCCCTTTCAAGGTCATCCCTCCCACAGGCAGGGGACCCCGAGTGCGAGGAAGAACAGGACCACCAGGTGCTCCTGATTGAAGCCCTAGAGTCGCCCCTAATTCTGCCGGCTGAGATCGCCAAGGCTACGGTGAAAGACAAGTCATTGGCCCTAGTCAGTTCATGGGTACAGAAAGGCCGGCCGGCAACCTCCCCTATGGAGGAATTCAGGATTTAAGGTAGGTGGATAGACGAGCTCTCCCTAGAAAGGGGCTGCCTACTCTGGGGGCAGCGGCTAGTAATCCCTGAAGTTCTGAGGTCCCGGGTACTCAAGATGCTGCATATCAGTCACCTGGAGATCGTGCGCTCCAAGGTGCTAGCTAGGAGTTACGTCTGGTGGCCCAAACTGTACACAGATATTGAGCACATGGTAGGCACTTGCGAGAGCTGCCAGAGCACCCGGTCCGAGGAGTCCCGACTTCCGCACAGAGAATGGGACATGGCCCGGGGTCCGTGGTCACGTCTACACGTGGACTTTGCGGGTCCATTCAGGAGTACCCTTTTCCTTATAATAGTGGACTCCTACTCAAAGTGGTTGGAGGTAATTCCAATGGCCAGTACATCGTCAGCTGCAACGATTAAGCAATTACGAAAAGTATTCAGCTGCTTCAGTTTACCTGATGTACTTGTGAGCGATAATGCCACAACTTTCACGTCAGCGGAGTTCCAGGGTTTTATAGAGATTAACAAAATTCGCCACATAACTGTGGCCCCCTTTCACCCCGCTACAAATGGTCAAGCGGAATGCCTGGTGTGAACAACAAAGGATGGGCCCCGGGGAATTGAACTTTCAGCTCTGCCAATTCCTATTAAGGTAACGTGTAACCCCCTTAGCGTCAGGGCTATCACCCGCCGAGCTCCTCATGTGGAGGAAACCCGCCACGATTCTCTCGAGATTAGACCCAACCAGAGTGGAGGACACGGGTAGAAACATAGAAACGGGGGGCACCAAGAGTTTTGAGATCAGCCAGCCAGTACATTGCCGAAACTACGTGGCTGGCGGCCCCACTTGGGTACCTGGAATAGTGGTCAGACAGAGGGGGCCAGTCTCCTACAATGTCGAGACAGGCACAGGACTCCTCTGGAGGAGGCACCCCGACCAACTCCAAAGTAGAGTAGTGGGAAGGCAAGACGTGAGTGACCAAATGCAGCAGTCAGTGTTAGGGTTCTCCCCCACCCACTGATCCCAAGGGGGAGACACAAACCACAGGGGAAATGAGACAAACCCATATCCTTTTGACCCCCCTCCCCCACCCGGGTAACAGGGACAACTTGGAAGAGAGAGATCCCGAAGAATTGTTAGATTTTGAGTTAGGAGACCGAGGGGATTTTCAGAGTGGTCCCCCACCCATCCAAGCAAAGAGTGGGGTTTTCTTTAGTCCCTGGAGCCCCCGGTCTCACATCCCTGGAGTTTCCTCCAACACCTAGACCTTCCCAATCCCCGGCTCACAACTCGCAGCCAATCGCTAACGAGTCACTCTCCTCCAATGCAGGAACTCCGGCCCGAGGTGCGGCCACCCCTTGCCCAAAGCGAACGTGTGGAAAGCCTCAATGGCTAAAGGACTTTGTCCTCACCTGGGGGGGGGAGGGATGTTATGTACTGAATAGAATGTGACAAATACTCTTTAACTGTTTGTATCCGACAATTGTATCCATTGTAACTAATCAGAGACACATTGTAGCAAGCTGTTAAGGATAATACTGCTCGTGCCAGTAGCAGCATCCTGCTCACATGATACAGATTCACATGAATACCTAAAGGGCGGGAAACCTTCCCGCCACACTGCACCTGGAGAAGATGGGTGTGACAATCCATGACGTCACGCGGGCAGTAACCAATGAACTATCACCCGGGTTATTCAAAATGTACAGTGTGCTATAAATAGAGCTGTTGGTCCGCCATTACCTCATGTTCACTCTGACTACCATGCAATAAAGTTGTGTTTTAGCCTTTACTGCGGCTCCTTCTTTGTCTTCTGTGCAAGACACCAAAATCTTTCATCCCATAAACTCTTTGTTCTTGAAGTCTTATTGTAAGTTTTAACTGTAAACAAATTTTCTTCTTCTTGAAGTATTATGGTGAGTTTTAACTATGAACAAATTCTCTTCTGTAAGTTTTGACATAAACAAGCCCCTTTAAACTTCCTGAGGCTAGCAACTGGCCATGCATGTAGCATGAACTTCTTCTTCTTCCATGTCTAGGCCAAACGTGAAACTTCCAAAATGAAGCCACATTTTGGTGAGCTCATTCTGAAGTTCCTTTCACCTGACCTTGTGTAAGACAGATTAACCCACACAAGGTAGCCATTGCCCCAGGTATGCTTGATTGTGGTTAAAAAAATACCAGAATCTTCTAGGAGGCTCTTTCTGTGTACTCCTAGCTTGCACTTCAAAACTTCAATTTCCTTGCTCTGCATTTCTAGTAGAGCAGGAGTTCTCAACCTTTTTAAGCCGGGGGCTGGGTCATGCTTCCTCAGACAGCTTTTGGGGCTGGACAGCCATTTTGTTCTTCCTCCACCACATGGCATTTCCTTGTGTGATGGAGGTGGTAGGGAGCCACATGAAATAGCACTGTGGGCCGCATCTGGCCCATCATCCACAGGTTGAGAATCCCTGGTCTAGAGGATTCATTGGAACTCACAGGCCTTAGTCCCTGGAACTTGAAAAAGAGAGCTTTTTTGGACTATAATTTCCAAATATCCATATACATTGGCTGGGGAATTCTGGCAGTTGTAGTTCCAAAATGGTAGTTGGGAGCAGGAAAGATTTTCCCTTCACAGGGGACATATTCTGAGGGCCACTTACATGACATCAAAAAGGAGGACTCCCAAAAGAGAAAGAGAGGACTAAACAGGGCTATGGTCTGCAAACACCTTCATATAAAAGAGGATTTGCTCAATTAAAGAGAATGACAACACCTCTCGCTCAAGTGAATAATACAGTAACCAAGTAACATGTGAATTTGCTGAATATGCTGTACAGGTGCTTACTTTAAATAGACATTTCAAGGTGCCTGGTTTCCTTCCTTAAAGGTACTTTCCCTTTAAGTCAGGCTTGGGTTAAAATGCTGTTCAAATGATGGAGGAGCAATCTTTTAGACCATGACCTGTCCTCCACAAAAAAGAACAAATGTCCACTCTAGATACTGTTTTTTCAAACCACAGATCCCAAATTGTTAAAAGGACCCACCGAGAGCATCTCGGACCATAGCTGGGACTCTCCTTGGGTTTAGGAACTTCTCTCCCACTTGCCTCTCCACTTGTGCTGGAAACGTCAAGAGGAGATTAAAAACCAACAGATGTAGTTCCCCTTTGTCTGGAGAGAATAAATGGTACAGCTGAATCTGTTCCAGCACTTTGTATTTCTCTAAGCAAGCAATCTAATTATAAAGAAAGTGAATGCCAACATTAGTCTAGTTACCAGAAGCTTTGGGCTGCATCAAATGCCAGCAAGTGTTAGTTTTCAAATAAAGTAGTTTGCATGTTTACTTAAATTTTAGCCCATTCTATTCAGTATAATTAGACTAGGTCATAAAACAGATCTAAAAACAAAAATCTTTGTAAAATATCTTTTAAAATAAAACTAAAAAGAAGTTTAACAGTGATAAAAGTCCATTTCCATTCAAGTAACACTTTAGCTACTAAAAGCTAAACCAAATGAGATAGCCAGGGGAAAGGGACAGAGGAAGAATTGTTTTATTTTATTATTTATTGAGTAGTCATCTATGATCTATTGTCGACATGCACATTATCAGAGAATAGTACAGGGTAGGCTTTCCAAACTGTGGATTGCCTGCTCACACAATTGGCATAAACTTTTCCTGCTCGGGCTGCTCGGCAGAGAAAACCGCCTCAAGAACCACCCTGACTCTTAGGTAACAGAAATCGGGTTCGGGCAATTATTTGATAGTCTTATTAATTTACTCATAAACCATGGCTGAATGACCTGGTCAGACACAGGCAGCTCTCACAAGGTGGCAAACCCTGATAAGTGCGCACAGTAGCATGACTCATGCCCACAGGTCATGGTTAAGGTCAGATGGTGGTAAATAAGCTGACCCCAAGGTAGACCCGGGAAAATCCTGAGATAGAAGCGAGAACAATAGTCTCGCAAACCCCTAGCTTATCAGTAGAAACAGAACTTCCCTATGATGTCAAAGCACTCTCCGCATTGTCTTGAGTATCTTCTGTAACCCTGAGAATGTAACTTATCAATAAAGTGCCATGTCAGCAAAAGCCTTCTGTAAAGGATTCCCACGCACTCTATCGGTGTGAGAGGTCAATAAATACCAGTCTCCAGACCCAGTTTGGGGCTGGACTTTGCTGCAGCCTCGCCTTGTTGCCTTCCTTGCATCCAGTCATTCTCGCTTCCGTGGCCCTCAGTGGCAATTCCCATTGCCATCCCAACATCTGGTGACTCCGATGTGATCCTTTGTTATGCGATTACTTGAGAGTAGTGGCATGGTTCTCCTCGAGAGTCATGGTCCCCTTATTCCCGGAGGCTGCACAGCAGCTCCGACCGGAACGCTTCCTGGTCGGAACCCAGCAAGGTTGGTGCGGTGACAGCCACTACCACCCTGAGGCAAACCCCACAGCTCTACAGCAACTCGCACATCGGAAATCGGAGAGAAGAAAGAAATCGGACGCGCGTTCCACGGCAGGGTGAGCTGTGAACCCTGACTATCAGCAGAGGCAGTTGCCAGCCCATGATTCCCACTCAGACCCGAGGGATCTTGTAGCATAAACTCACTTGCCCTACTTCTGATGACCTTACCCCACAAAACCTCAAGGGACCTCCAGTAATGTAAGTATGGGATCTTGCTTGGAGGAGCAGGAATTGTCGGCAAAGTGAAGAGCTCATGAGGAGGAGCTCAAGTACCTGCCCAGGGTAAATCGCATTCACATTCATAGCAGAAGCTTAGCGGACCTTATGGTGTACATTAGAGAGCATTGTCTGTTCTACCCAGAGACAGGCTCCTTAGATCCAGGAACTTGGGAGAGAGTAGGGAGCTGCCTAAAACAAGAGCCTAGAGCACCCTCAAAGATCATAGGGACACGGGAGAAGTGTAGACAAGTAATAGCAGCCAGTCCAGTCCGGGTACAGACCCATGAATCCCCAGCATTCACTGAACCATCAGCCCCAGTGGGTCTCTATCTGACAATTCAGTTTAGACATGGGGGCTCCAGGGACTCCCCTCCCACAGCAGCTGCCGACACTGCGGGGGCGGGTGAAAGTCCAAGGAGTGCAGGTGCTCCTCGGGCAACCAAAAGTCCCTTTCAGCTAATGGTAGAAGAGGAAGCACGTAAGGGGGAATTGTCGGCCGAAGAACTGGCTGAACTCCAACAGTTGTGCCCAGTCCACATGGAAACGGAGGCGATTACGGGCGATCAAATGGCGGTGTACACGCCCATTCCATATAAGTTTCTTTCAGAACTCCACAAAGCGATCATAGAATGGGCTAGAACCTCCAAAGCAGGTTCACAAGGGGCATGCTCCAACAGATGCTGGAATCAGTCATACTCATTCCTCATGATTGGAAGAACGTGATGCGGATGATGCTGACTCCCAGCCAATACCTATTGTGGGACAGCGAGTTTCGATTTGAAGCACAGGCTAAAGCTGCCAGGATGGGAGGAGCAGTAATTGCTGAGCAATTAAATGCATTCAGCCAATGGGTCCGCTTCAATGCGGCACTCCCAACCTGAACATGATTCCCGAAGGATGGGACATCCTGATAGTAGACTTAAATGATTGTTTTTACACCATCCCTCTAGATCCTAGGGACAGGGAAAGATTTGCTTTTACAGTGCAAGTCATTAACCATAGGGAGCCAACCCGAAGGTTCGCATGGAAATTTTTGCCATGCTCAACTCGCCCATCCTGTGTCAAATTTATGTCCACGAGGCACTGGGAAAGTTTCGAAATCTGCACCCTAAAGTCTTAGTTTGCCATTTCATGGACTACATCATGTTAGCAGTGCTCAAACTGAGCAGTGAGGTATTCTCTGACCTCCAGACCATGCTGGGGGAAAAGGGGTTACTCATTGCCCCAGAGAAAGTTCAGAGAACTGAGCCTTACTTATATCTAGGGCACCGGTTGCTTCGGTCTTTCGCAGCGCCAGCAATGCCCAAAATCAACATTAAAGAGTCAATCACGCTAGTTGAACTCCAACAGATATTGGGAAATATTAATTGGGCTAGACCATTCTTCAGATTAGACACCGAGCTTTTAAAACTGCTCTTTTCGCTGCTAAGTTTAGGAAAGCAGCCAGCTGATTGCATCCGCATTCCGTGGGAGGTGCAAAAAGCTCTCAAAGAAGTCAATCGGATCCACCGGTGGATAGACAGAATCAGTTCGGGGCCATATGCCCCGATCTTGAACCTGTATATCGTTCGAACTGGCACCATGTTCACAGGAGCTCTAGGCATAGACTCCGAGGGGGGGGCGAAAATCGTGGAGTGGGTGTATCTACCAAACACCTCCTCTTGAAACATCATCCCCCCAGAAGAGCTGGTAGCCACAGTAGTTCACAAGGGAAGGCTGAGAGTGAGAGACATCTCAGGATATGATTTAGCTAAAATAGTCATGCCTTTTACCAAAGATCAAATGCAACAGCTGATGCAATTAGGGGACACTCTCCCGATTGCGTTGGAAGGATTCACAGGATGCTTAGCATACCATTTGCCAAAAGACCCCAGGCTTGTCTCGCTTCAGATGCAGACAGTCAACCTGACAGGGATGTTGTCCTTAGTTTCTCTTCAGGTGGCTAGGACAGTATTCTCTGACAGAGGCAAGGTTTATGGAGTTTTAACATGGCAAGAGAGACATGCTTGGAAGACTCTGCTGATGCTCCCGCAAAAATCTGCACAGAGGGCGGGGCTAGCAGCAGCAAATCTGGCCCTTGGCACATTTGTTCGGGAGCCACTGAATATTATAACAGACAGTCAGTATGTGAGGAATTTGATTCACAGTCTACCGGGAGCTTACATCACTCCCGCGATAGACAAAAATCTATTGAGTTTATTCTTGATGATGCAATTCCATTTGCACAACCGCAGGGAAGAGCTCTATGTTGCCCACATTAGGAGCCACAAGGATCTACCTGGTCCCATTTCAGGGGGGAACAGTAGAGCTGATGCGGCAGTGAAGGAAGTGCATCGGCAATTGGTCGGGGGGTCTTCACAACTCCCATTCAAAGCCATGCATTCTTTCACCAGAATGCCAAAGCACTCGCCCAGCAGTTTAAGCTGCCTTTGTCACAGGCCCAGGGGATTGTTCAGTCCTGCCCGCAATGTGCAGGCACAGGGGGGGGGGTCATCCTGGGGGATCAACCCACGGGGGACTGAAGCTAACCAAATGTGGCAGATGGACATTACTCACATCCCACAATTTGGGAGATGGCAATTCATGCACGTCTCTATCGATACTTTCTCGCAGTTCGTCTGGGCTACAGCTCACAAGGGTGAGTCTGCAGCCCAGGTGGAACAGCATCTCTTATCTTGCTTCACAGTCATGGGCAAACCAGGGCACCTGAAAACGGATAACGCACCGGCTTATAGTTCCAAACAGCTAGCCACGTTTCTAGCCACTTGGGACATTAAGCACACATTTGGCATTCCGTATAATCCCCAAGGGCAAGCCATTGTCAAATGGGTGAATCGGACACTGAAGTCCTACATTGAAAAACAAACAGAAAGGGAGGAGACAGCCCTCCCAAGGACTCAAGGGCAGGCACAGCAACGCTTGCACAAAGTTTTATTCACCGATAATCATCTTAATATTTTTTCGGACTGCACTCTGCAGGAGAGGCACTTCCGCTGTCAGGAAGTCCTCACCCGCCCCATGGTGCATTACCGAGTACTGCCGGATCCTTCTTGGATGGGCCCGGTGCCACTGGTAATGTGGGGGAGAGGGTATGCAGCAATTATGTCTCCTACAGGTGTCATCTGGATCCCGGCATGTTGCATGAAGCCACACTTCAAACCGCATGGCGTGGAACCGAGCGGTCCCGGATCCTCTACCGGAGATGGAGACGATGAACCTGATGGAAGGTCCCAGATGGAGGAGGTGTTGTCGGCCGAGATCCAGCCCGAGGATAACTTGGGGGATGGTCAAGACCTTGTGTGATGACGCCATGGCTGTCCTGGAAGAGCGTCACTCCTAGCCCACCCCACAGAATATAGTGGCTGCAGTGTTGGTTCAAATCACCTATAATTCCCTGATGTTCATCTTGATCCTTTCCTTGCTTATGGGGGGAGGGGTTCAAGCCTTGGACACTTTTGGGGACTTGACACCTGGCGGGGATCTCTCTGCCAGGTTCCAGTATAATAACATTTGGGAAAGATTGGCTGGACTTGTCAACCAGTCTGACTTTTGCCTGCAGCAGACCATGAACACTGCTTCTTTGTTGAGTACATGTCTTATTCCTGTTTGTCACGCTCCAGGCACACATGCCAAGAACACTGAATGGTTGCTCAAGTGTGTGTTTAGTCCATATCACAGGATCTCTTACATGACTTATGCACAATGGGGGACTCAAGTAAAAAAGACTCTGCCCGCTGATGCAGTCGCTCTGTACACGCCTCGAATGGCGATCAGCCAGAACACATCATGTGCCAGGATGACCGGTTGTGCCACAACCAAGGGGCAGAAACACCATTGCCTGAGCCCCGGAAAAGGGACTTGGACATGTAACCACTCAGAGACTATGAATTCTATGTATGTTCATATTATTTTACCCACAGGGTGGTTCTTTACTTGTAATCAGTGCACATGGAACTATATCCCTGCCAATGTCACTGATTCATATTGTTGTATCAGCCGGTTAACACTAATGCTCCCCAATAAGGATATAATTACCCCACACACTGTCACCCAAAGCCAGCACGGTCCATTAGAGCTGTCCAGCTAGACGAGACCTGTGAGAGAGACATCAGGTTGCTTAGCAGGGCTGAGTATGTCTCGCTAGCGGCAAGCATTATAGGTGTGCCCGGTCTCGCAGTAGGCAATGCGCGCATAATCGGCCAGCTGGCATGCGCGCTTGCCAAAGCCATTAATCATACTTCATCAACCATTGCTCTGCTTAATCGAGAGCAGGCTGAACTTCAACATGCAGTTCTGGACAACAGAGCAGCTATCGACTACCTTCTGCTTCTGCACCATTTGGGGTGTGAAACTGTTCACAACATGTGTTGTTTTAACCTCAGTTACAATTCCCGTAAAATCCAGAGTCAGATTGATGACCTGGACACCATAATGAGACATATCAAGGAGGACACACAGTGGGGGTGGTGGGACTCTCTCTGGTCCTGGGTTCCGTGGAGGTGGTTCCAAACAGCACTTCAGGCTACTGCTGGCATTGTGATAGCAGGAATTGCACTGTGCTGTTTCGCGCAGCGTATTCCCTCACTCCTGTCAATATGCACCCCACGGCAGGGACCTAGAGACCTCCTCACACCTCGTCAATTCATGCCCTTTGTCCAAAAGGTTCTGAGCCAGGTTGCTTTACTAAATAGAAAAGGAGAGGATGTGGATTGCCCGCCGCTCACACAATTGGCATAAACTCTTCCCACTGGATCTGCTCGGCAGAGAAAACTGCCTCGAGAACCACCCTGACTCTTAGGGAACAGAAATCGAGTTCGGGTGATTATTTGATAGTCTTATTAATTTACTCATAAACCATGGCTGAATGACCTGGTCAGACGCAGGCAGCTCTCACAAGGTGGCAAACCCTGATAAGCACGTACAGTAGCATGACTCATGCCCGCAGGTCGTGGGTAAGGTCAGATGGTGGTAAATAAGCTGACCCCAAGGTAGACCCAGGAAAATCCCGAGATAGAAGAAGGAACAATAGTCTCGCAAACCCCTAGCTTATCAGTAGAAAAAGAACTTCCCTATGATATTAAAGCACTTTCCACATTGTCTTGAGTAACTTCTGTAACCCTGAAAATGTAACTTATCAATAAAGTGCCACATCGGCAAAAGCCTTCTGTAAAGGATTCCCATCCACTCTATCGGTGCGAGAAGTCAATAAATACCAGTCTCCCGACCCAGTTTTTGGCTGGACTTTGCTGCAGCCTCGCCTCGTTGCCTTTCTTGCGTCCAGTTGTTCTCGCTTCCACGGCCCTCTGCGGCAATTCCCGTTGCCATCCCAACACCAAACACATGGACAACCTCACTCACATGTGGATAATAGACACAGGTAACAGAGATCATACACATATGCCTCCTGGCTGATTGGCCCCAATGATTCACATTCACACAGAGCTATTTCTCAAGCAGTTTGGTCTGCAAATGTAAGAGTAAAAATGTACACATTAATTGTGGCAGAGAACACAATGTTAATGCAGAGCTTAGAAGATAAATTAGCTCATATGTGACAAACAGCCATATATATATAGTGAACAAAACAGATGATTGAACAAATAAAAAACAGGGCTGTAAATAAGGCTTCACCCAAAATAGAAAAAATATTTTAAACAGTTGCAATCTCTGCAAAGGCAGACACTTCTAAGATTTCCAAGAACCAGCACAGGATTTGTCAATAATATGCTTATAGTTAGTGAGGCAAAGTGCAGAGATAACTGGCTGAGGTCATTTGACAAGGAACAGGTGCAAGCAATCACCTAGCTCAGCTCTGCTGTGATTGACAGTTAATAAGATACATTGTAACCTTAAGTGTTTTGCTTCCTGTATAAATAGAAGTTGCTTGCAAAGCTTGTTTTGCAAGGCTTGCAGAGCAGAAGCACAGAAGCTGCAGAGCAGAGCTGAACAATGCTGAATGTAATGTTTATTTACTTGGACTGTAAATGTTAATATACCAGTTTGATTTAACCAAATCTGGTGTATAGTCTTCTTTCTTGGACCTATTGCAACTCAGGCTGCTACAATACTCAATCAAAAACCTACAGGATTCAAGTTATATAAAGTTGTAACAGCTTGAGCTGGACAAGTTTGAATTTCCAAGGCTTCGGAGAGAACAGAGGGACAATGTCCGAAAAGAGGCATTGGGGACTTATCTATACTGCTGAAATAGATTAGGAGTTGGAAGTCATATGGTCTTTGTGCTGGTGTGCGCGTCCTAATAGGACAACTTGTAATTCAACTGAAAATTGTGCAGTCTATCAATGCAGGGGACTACACAGGATTTCAAGTCACTGTATTTGTAGGCAACTTGGCAACTCAGTGTTCCAGGATTGGGGGAAAGGATCAAACAACGAGCAAGGATCCTGCTTGCAATTTTTGGTGCCAACGGCACAGCTGTGGATCCATCACTCTGCTGCCTGATATGGTCACTTCTGTATTCCAGCTGTGTCCCTCCTAACATACAAAAGCATATGGTCTCAATTGCTTATGTAATAGCCTGCACACCCACATCCCCCCCTCCAACTGGCATTTCATAGTATGGAAACACTAACCTTGAAAGAGACTTTTAAAAAGAAATGAGTTTCAACTGCAGGATCTCTGCAGTCCGAAACCCATTACCTTGGCAATGAAAATTTGCCAAACCCTGGAGACACAATTTATCCCAATGAAAGCGGCTGCACATGTAAAAAAACAATTCAAAATGAACTGTGACCGGAACCCATTCAGAATAATCTGCCCCCATCAGGGTATTAAAAAATAAGTTTGCTGGTATAAATAATGTATACATAGCTGTACATCATGTAGTTCTTTAATCTTTAAATCATTTTAAGAGATGGGGATCCTGACACAAATACAGGAGTATATTGATATCTTGATGAGTTCTGAGAAAGACAAAAAAATTGAAAGTGGTTTGTTGCATGTTCACTTAGACACACACACAGATGAAGGAAAATTAAAAGCCAATAATTTAAAAGGAAAAGATCTCCAAAAATAGCATGAGGCAGAAGCAGATTTTCTAGATAATGCATCGCTAACATTGAATGAATCCTAGTGTTAGAGAGCTATTACTGAGGTAGCCATGTTTGAGAAATGAGATTTAAAAGGAATCCCAGGCTCGACAATTCCATGTGAGAGAATCTTCTTCTGTGGCACTCACAAGCAAACAACCAGTCTTTGAGGACATTCCTCTTGTTATGTAGAACATCTGTTTCTACCCAATGTCTACAGAGTCTTTGAACCTTATTAGATATTTCTTGAAGAGCAGGTGGAGCCTGTGGGAACTCTGGTTCCTCCTGTGAGAGGGGGAGATCAAGGCAAGGACCTCAGCCTTGGTGATGATTAGGACTCTGGGGGCAAAGGCTAAGGAGGTCCTCTCACAAAGGGAGGTTTTGCAGTTCTTCAGTTGCCATATCCGTTTTGGATATTGGAACAGTTCTTCCAAGGACATGCCACATCTGTCTCTCAGGTTCTTTGGCCATGAAGTCCATCTATGTCCAGGGCCTCTCTTCCCAGGGATCTTTCCTTGCAGAACGAGTTGGATAATTCTATACTTTATGTTGTTCCTCATGATATGGCCAAAGGATTGGAGCTTTCTTTGCTTAATGGTCTTAAAGAGTTCTTTTTCTTTATCCACCCGGTACAACACCTCTACATTAGTCACATGGTCAACTCATTATATCCTTAGCAGCTGTCTGTAGATCCACATTTCAAAAGCTTCAATTCTCTTTTCAGATGCAGTTCTTAGTGATTTTTAAAATTCAGGATTTGGCTTCTCAAGGCATAGCAAATGAGGAAGTGAGTAGAAAGATATTTGTCCTACTCTTCACATCATGATTCTTTTTTTCCCTTTCTCCTTTATGTATTTATTCCATTGACTACATGACATAAGGGATATTTGCAAATAGGTTTTATTTTGGCACAAGTACATGGCATATATAGTTCAGTTGACAAGGCTTGCATGGTGGTGGTGTTGCTTTGTCACCATTAGTGTCATGTTATTTTTGTCTTCTTTTGGCTTGTGTGATCTTCTATATCAGTTATTTGCTAGGCATGTCTAAATAATAGGACTTCTACTTGCACTGACAAATACACTGTAAAATGTATTTTTAAATTGATATAACTCTAAACTGATACAGCATTGATTTAAATCTTACTGTGGATCCTATTCCTTTTGTCTGCCTTCTACTCAAATTGGCAATGACATAGTGCTACATGATGTAGCACTAAAGGAAATATTGTCAGTTTAGCTCTGTTTTACTTGATAAAGAAGAGATCTGAAAGCTGGCAGGGGGTAGGTAATAATGATGGAGATAAGTGGGGGAAGGGTGTGTGTGACTCATGGGCACTTGAACTCATCTTCCAGGTACAGTTGAACATTTCTGTGTGAATAATAAAACAGAACAAAGTTCTGTATAGTCACAGTCTGAGCTGTGCATAGTTATAATTCAAATTCATTCATACCCATTAGACTGGAATAAAATGTTGTGCTGATGATTGCAGACAATTTGGCTTGCCTTCAAAGTCCAGGGAATTTTAGATATCACAATAGAATGAGAAGCTGATAGTTGCTCAGGGAAAATCAACATTATTGGCTTATCCTGATATAATAGAAATTAGAGTGAAATATAAATTATAAAGATGAGCTAAGACTCCCAAGGGTATTCTCAGCATTACTGCAGCCTACAAAAGACAGGATTCTTTGTGACTAACCACAACAATGAAAATTATATGAAAATAAGTGTCTTTGTGGCATAGATAAATTCCAATCCAATATGCAGAGATTAATCTAAAAATATCTTCATAAACCTTGTTTTTTTCTTGGCAAAAACAGTACTGTACAGAGTTGTACAACAATTATGCAACATATACATTCCATATCCACAACACATTCCAAGCAAAAGTTTTAGTACTACTGTATCCTATTTGCTATGCATTTACTCAAGACTCAGATGCCTTGTTAGGAGAAATTAAACTAGCAAATCCACTTCCATTGATCCTGGAAGACAAGATTTATTAAGGTGCATATCCCAATCTCAGCACCACTCTGTCCTTTTAAAATGATATCGACTGAAGAAAAGAAGTTGTATCCCCAGACAATATGCTGTGTCCAAGAGCTGGAGAAACAGGTAGAATCCCTTCCTTCTGCAGCTCAAAAAGTGGTGGTTGCAAGTAGGCAAAAGTACTTCCAACATGCTTCAGAACATGGAGATCAACTTGACCTCACTCCTGGCAAGTTGCTGCTGTGAGGTGAAGACGCTTTTAACAGTATCATACCTGTTCTCATTCAGCAATAAGTGCTTGAAAGGTAGATAAGGCTATAGAAGAAGTGTGTGAAGTGGGTGGTTTTTTGTAGCCAGAATGAGCCTTTTACTAATGGAACAGTGATATATGGGTGTCTGAGAGAGAGGGTACATTTGAGATCGATTCAGATGTTGGGAAAGTGTGGTGCCTTAATACCTGCCCTGTGTATGCTTGTTTCATCCTGTCTATATAATCTTGTAGAGTAATAAGCAGAATTTCATGACCTGGGGGAAACCAAAATTCATAACATTGGGCAATGTTAAGTATTATTTATATTACATTACTGCTGCCTTATCCCAGGCATCTTTACACAAACCACACCCCATACATACAGATTACTGGGAAAGTTGTGAAAAGAAACATGTTCACAAAATTCACATTAAAGCTAACACATTAATGGTAGTTGTTTGATGGAGCAATTATAAGATTTATTTGTCATGCTGATAACTAATAAGATGTTTGTGACATATGAGTTCTAAATTTTTGAAAATCACTTCAGATGTCAAAAAATAGCCCCAATGGAACATCCCTCAAAGTAACAAATTAAAATAAACTGCAATACATAATTGTGACTCTAGTCCAGGGGTTCCCAATCCCTGGCCAGTGGGCCTAATCTGGCCCATTGATATCATTAATCCAGCCCATGGTGGCCACCCAGTCACCTCTAGACCTGTCCCCCACTACCGGAAGTCACGATACATAACTTACTATGGTGGCAGCGGGAATCGCAACTTTTTTTCAAGTTTTTGGACAGGCTCTGCTTCTTAACAGGGTGGCAGGAGGCTTTTCAGTGCAATTTTGCTCCAGTTTGGGATTTTTCTGCCCCCTCCTTGCTGCACTTCGGCAGCTGGAGTGTGGCCATGGTTGACTTCCGGTGCTGGGCAGAACTTACATCAGCGCCTGGGATCCCAGCATAGAACCAGGAAGTCCGCACTGCAGATGGACGGTCACTTTCTAGCTGCCAAAGCACAGCAGGGAAGGGGCGGAAAATTACCAAACCAGATTGAAAATTCTCCGAAAAGCCTCCTGACACGCTGGCAACAACTCGGAAAAACTGCACAATTCCTGCTGCCGCCACCAAAAACATAAGTAGTGGCCGCAGCCATGTCTCCGGCCCCTGCTCTAGTCACTAACACAATTGATTTTTTTAGTTATTTAACTAATAACTTGTGGAAGACCTCTGCCCTGTACTTGTATAAAGCTCATAGAATCACTGAGATGGAAGGGGCCTTTTAGGCCATCGAGTCCAACCCCCTGCTCAATGCAGGAATCCAAATCAAAGCAGATCTGACAGATCATTGCACAATTCAATTCAATTTTAATTTATACCCCGCCTTTCTCGGCTGAGGCCAACTCAAGGCAACAACAGCACATCAATGCAATACAATATAACAACATCAGTATAAAGATACAATAATTCAAGATACAATAGATCCAGACACAGTTGCAAAAATTCATCACAATTCACATTATACAATAAAATACATAAAAATAGCACAGAAAAGCATAAGTACAATATAATATGAAAAAATTCAATCACCCCTCACCGACTTCCCCATGACCAATGCTGGACTGGGAAAGGAGCTCTAGCGGGGTGGCAAAGGTGCCAGTTTTTGAATCTGCAGCACCGCTGCTCACCATCTTCAGCGAGGCCCTGGGAGAGGCAGGAAGGGTCCCTTTTCAGCGTTCATGCCTGCTCCAGCATCCTTTTAAACTCCCCGCCTGGATGGGGGAAGGGGAGGGGCGCTGGGAGCAGGAGCCTCCCATCCCAGGGCTGATGGCAGGGCCCCAGGAGATGCTGGAAGGGTCCCTCTTCAGCATCCGTGCCTGCTGCAGCATCCTTTTAAACTCCCCGTCCAGACAGGGGAAGAGGAGGGGCGTTGGGAACAGGAGCCTCCCATCCCAGGGCTGATGGCAGAGTCCCGGGAGAGGCTGGAAGGGTCCCTCTCTTGAATGCTTCCAGTATTGCCTCAATTCTCTCTTGAATGCTTCCAGTATTGGAGCGCTCACCACCTCTCGAGGCAGTTGGTTCCACTGTCATAGTACTCTAACAGTTAAGGAGTTTTTCTTGATATTCACCCTGTATCTGGCTTCCTTTAGTTTTAGCCCATTATTACATGTCCTGCACTCTGGGATGACAGAGAACAGATCCCGACCCTCCTCTTTATGACCGTCTTCCAGGTATTTGAAGAGTGCTATCTCAGTCTCCTTTTCTTATGGCTAAACATGCCCATTTCCTTCAGTCTTTCCTTATATGACTTGGTTTCTAGTCCTCTGATCATCCTTGTTGCCCTTCTCTGTATGTGCTCTAATTTGTTTGCATCTTTCTTAAAGTGTGGTGCCCAGAATTGGGCACAGTAATCTAGATGTGGTCTAACTAGTCTTGAATAGATGGGGACTAGCACCTCACTGGTTTTGGAGACTATACTTCTCTTAGGTAAAGGTCACCCTCGCTTGAAAGCTAGTCGTATCTGACTCTAGGGTTCAGTGCTCATCTCTCTTTACAGCCAAAAAGCCAGCACAGTTTGCATCTGCAGACATTTCCATGGACATGTGGCAGGCATGCCTCAACTGGGAAGAAGAGAAATCCATTCATGGCTCAGTATAAATTGGTAAAATATTCCAATCAATAGAGTCTCATGTCCAAGCCTCTATGCGAAGTCTGCTAAGTGCTAAGTCCGCAGCACGTGAGACTCTATTGCTTGGAATATTTTACCAATTTATACTGAGCCACGAACAGATTTCTCTTCTTCTCAGTACAATACCCGTTCAACCCTTCTTCCAGTGTAGGCATGCCTCAACACTAGAGTCAACGGAACGCTGTTTACCTTCCCACCAAAATGGTACCTATTTATCTACTTGCAATTTCTTGCTTCGAACTGCTAAGTTGGCAGGAATACTTCTCTTAATGCAGCCTAAAGTAATACAGTAAAACCCTGGTTTATGATTTTAGTCCGTTCCGACTGTTTTGTTGGAAACCAGATCAATCGTAAACTGAGGCACATTTTCCCATAGGAATGCATTAAAACATTTTAAAATGTTCCCGACCTAAAAAAAAAATTCTAACTTTTTTTAAAAAAATGCCGGACATGCAGTAAAAGGGAATATAAATGAGGGAGCTAAGTTCCCTATCTTTCCCTACCTTAAGTGCTTGAAAGGTAGAGAAGAAGACACAAAATTTGGCTTGTATCCAAGTATCCCCATTCTACTTAATTATTATTTGATCTTCCTACTTGGCTTTAAAGTCTATTAAGTGACTTCCAGATGGTCCAGTTAGGATTTTATCCTGGTCGGAAACACTCTTTAGCCTTGAAAACAGAGAAGTCCAAGTCTTGCATGACTTCCCTCAACAGCTTTACATAGATGATAAACAGCACCGTGGAGATGATTGACCTTTTGGGACTTGACAAAGAAGTATCCATGGGAACAAAATAGCCTCCCTGAGATGAATCATTGGGGAATAGCCATTGAGGAAGGACTGAAACCATTACAATGGTAGATCTCTGATCCCCAATCCTGATAGCCTGTCAAAAACAATACTGTGGTTGACAGTATCAAAAGCCTCTGAGAGATGCAGGAGCACCAGGAGAATCAAGCACCCCTGGTCTGCTTCCCTTATAAGGTTATCATACAGTATGATCAGTGTAGTTTCTTTGCTGTGCCACAGCCTCAACCCTAACTGGAACAGATCTAGGCAATTAGTTTCATCCAAGAATGCCTACAACTGATCAGTCACCACCCTCTTGGTCAACTAGTCCAGACTGTTTGTGATGTGACTGGTCTAAAGTGATTAAAATCCTTTGTTGCGGTGTTTGGTTTTTGCTAGTGGTACTGTATTTTGAATAAAAATGGCAATCTATAATCATCTCTTTTTTTTAAAAAGTAAGTACAATGTCCTCTTGTAATGAAGAATCTATCTGTTCTCTGTCTGTCTGTATGTCTGTCTATCATCATTCTCCTATAACTGTGCCTTCTGCAGGGTTAAAAGAAAGCAATATTAACAAGCCAGAAACAAGTGGCAAACAAGGCTTTCCTCTTCCTGCATAGCCTGTTAATGCAAAGAGACCTAGGAAAACCCCAAACAACCTGGTGAAAATTCACAGTGAGCTAGTTCACATTTCCCTTGCTGTGTAGTTGTACCTTAAATCACAGATTTTGAAACAGTATTTAATTTTTTAGTATGCAAATTTCAGGGATGTACCTAGACCTAATTATCCTTACACTAGACTCAGTAAAACCAATAATCTAACTTTGGTCCAATTGATTTTGGGGGGTCTAGCCAGGCTATGACTCTCATGGATACAATCCTAGGATCTACAACATCTGATCCAAAAAACAATTGTTAGTACTGTATTTTGAATAAAAATGGCAATCTATTTTGGGTAGAACTTTTCAAAGAAGAATGTAACTACAGTATCTAGTTTCCCATATCCTTACTGAATGCTTACATTCAGTTTGTGAGCATCCTGACACAGGGCTTACACTTCAGTGATCAAAACATAGGTAGTTTCTGACAGTGGATGGAGTTTTCTTCACCCCTAATTTTACAGCTCAGATACCCTCTTTGCACAGCCCATGAGCTGCCACAATGAAGAGGCAAAAAAGTAAAGCTAAGAAAATGAAAGATGAGGAAACTGAAACTTCTAAGAAAGATCCAGAAAAAAATGCTGCTGTAGCCCCTTGTGGCTAAAAAAAAAAAAAAGAGAGAGATATAGGAGGCAAAAGAAGTTTAGGAAGTTATGATAAGGAAGTAAAGAAACTGCACCTTGGACATGACACTTATAAAATAGAATATTTCTTGTAGCAGTTTTGTGGAGGAAAGGGAATCCATCCAGGTTACTGTTTATTAGGAGAACAATTTTCTCTAAGATTAATGTTTTTCTCAGAAGCTCTCAGCACACGCAGAAGCACAGCCATTTTAAAAGCTATCAGGCCCACACAAAACGAGGCTTTCTTTTAAAGTAATAATATCAATTTTAAAAATCTGTTTGCTCCTGGTCAAACACATTTCCTTGACCTAGCAAGGAGCATTAATTACATTTAATTAACTCTGTCACGTCACCCTGATGCAACAGAAAAATGTCAGGTAGTTGGTACTTCCTTTTTGTGCCCTGGAGGGAGAAGGCAGTCAAAATGATTCATTTTCCCAGTCTAGGCACAGAAGGCAAAGCATATTCCGATTTTGTGAGAAATTTGCATTTGCCTCACTCTACCTTTAGTTTAGTAACAAACTTTTTTTCTCCAGACCCTAACTAATTATCTACCATTAGTATTCTGTATAGTTCACATGTTACTCAGTGGCATGGTGAAGTGGAACGGCAGGTCTGAGCATTTTCAAAGAAATGGCCATATTTTTTGCTGGCATGCCATTTCCTTATTGCAGCAAGTGAATGAAGAAATAGTGAGGCATTCACATTTTACCATTGTTCACAGCTAAGAGTGGCAAAGAAATCAGTTTGTACATTAAAACTCCGACTTACAAATGCCTCGAGTTACATAAAATTTGACTTACATAATGATTTTGTGCTAAAACCATGTCACGGTTTACACAATTTCCTATGGGTTTGCTTTGAGTTACATAAATATTCTTTCTCCTATGGGTTTGCTTTGAGTTATGTAAAAAAAATCCCTATGGGTTTGCTTTGAGTTACATAAAAACCAATTTAAGCAAAAGCCTACGGAATGGACTTTTTTCGTAAGTAAGGGTTTTACTGTAATTCTGTATGGAATAGCCTAATAGGCATTGATAGGCACTGCATTTGGAAGGCACCAAGTTAGGAAAAGTTGCTTTACATACAATATATAGGATTGTTATAATTCCAATTTAGCCAAGTTTGCTGCAGATTTTAAAGCTTCCTCCTGATGTCTACTTGGACTATCCTCCACCTCAGATTTTATGCTGTTCTCTTTCTTAAAAGTCAGTTTCTAGTCCTTACAGAACTGGAAGTTCAGAGCAAATTGTGCTCTCAGTGCTCTGACCAATTATTTATGAGAAACAAGGCTTACTCTCTGATATGGCAACCCTAGCAGTATGGTGAAAAATGTCTGGCCTTTTCAGACTATCTCATCTTTCAAGTCACCAGAAACACAGAGAGGAAATCCTGACAGCTACATTCCAAGAGTTTAGGTTTTCAGCTGGAACATGTGTGTTGGAACCACATAACTAAGTGGTATACAATGTTGAACCTTCAAGTCAGCAGCAACTTACAGTGACTCTAACAAGGCTTCCAAGGTAAGTGAAGTGTTTAAGGCAGAGGTTCCCAACCTAAGGTCCGTGAGCTGGATCTGGCCCTGGTGTCATTTCATGTCCCCCCACCCCCGAAGAGCATTTGAGAAACAAAGTGGCCACCTCTTGAAGCTGTTGGGACAAAATGGCCTCCCCCTTTGTGCAGGCAGGGCAAAATGGCTGTCCAGCCATTGAAGATGATTGAGAGAGTATGACCCGGCCCCCAGCTTGAAAAGGTTGGGGACACCTGGTTTAAGGAGTATCTTCACCAGTGCCACACCCTCAGTGATCTTCTAATGACTTAGCAGGGATTTGAACCCAGACCTCCTGAATTCCAGTCTGTTACTCTATCCACTGCACCACACTGGGTATTGTGTATATGATAGCTCCCCTCATAAACTTGTGCTCAGCAGAACCATGGAGCTACTGTATAGTGTTGCCTTAGCTGCTACTCTGCCCTACAGGTTTTGCCTGGCCTTGCCTGTAAAGAACTAGCAAATAAATATGCTGTTCTATTTTACACATGGTTTGCATCATGCTGCAAAGGGTCCTGAGTTGTAGAGGAAGTGTTCTAAGCACTTGAAATGTGCTAACTATGAATATTATTTATGTTATTAAGCATTTAGCTGGCACGATGACAGGAGAAGCAGACAAGGGTAGAGAAGAGTTGTCAGCACAAGATTATGGATTTTATCATGTACTGCTGTTTCCTTTCCCAATATGTTACACTTTTTTGAACATGTGAAGGGTTAGAGTTGACTGATATGGCAGCTTCTGGTAGGAGTTTTCTGGAAAATTATGGTAACTCCTTAACATGTTCTAAACAAATTTGAATCATCTCCCCTCCTATTCTTTTAGTGACAAAGAAGCCTTGATAAATATTGTGCTCTGACTGCATTTTCCTCTAATTCTGTGTCCTGGAAGCAGCAGCTCAGAAACGAAGGGAATAAACATGGTAAACAGACGGAAGGCGAGCAATGACGGCTCCAAACACAGATAAGGGCAAGATTTTCCCAGGGGTTACGTGAGAGAGCTTACAGAAGGTACAGACAGGCCTGAGCCACTGTCTGAGCTCCAGTGGGTACTAGGAAGGAAGTCTCTACATGGAGAGTTTACTGTGCTTCTCAAGCAGTCACATTACAAAGCAGACAGGCGAGGGTTGGTCCCTATTCAACCCTGCAAGAATCAATCGGAGGAAGCCTGATACCACAGAGCTACTTCCTGGAGACTGTGTGGGAAAATTAGCTGGAGTGTAAGGTGCAGCCAAGAACTAGACAATAAATTATGATAAACAGGAAAAATAGTATTTAAACTCCCGAAATCAATGGCCTGGAGCAGTCAAAGCATTCACAGCATTGACAAATGAATAAAAACTTAAACAAAAAGCTCTGGATTTGGGATAGAATGGGGAGCCTTATCTACATGGAAACATTCCTTTTTAACATGAAATTAATGTTTTGAGTAAATCAAATGATAATGTATAAAAAACACCCCATTTTTTTTTAAAAAAAGTGGGCAGGAACTCCAAAGTATGATTTTTTCATGTTGAGGAATAAATGACCTAATTTGCAGCAGGAAGTATTTAATACCTTTGTTCTTTTTTATTTTATTTTAGGCATTCTACTAGAATAACTACCAAAAACTGGAGAGCCGATGTGGTATAATGGACAGATTGTTGTACTAGAACTCAGGAGACCTAGATTTGAATACCCACATAGCCATGCAGACTCATTGGAGTAGCTGGTAAAAAACCTCACAAACATGGGAAAGATCTGTTAGGGTCCTTGGAATTGACTTCGTTGCACAAAATAGAAACTAGAATGAAGAGATATGGAAATGTAGAGAGGTAAGTCAAATCTGACATAATGGCACTGTGCATTCCTTTGAAATCAGTTCCCATCAGCTGCAGTCAGCACAGCCAAAATGAAGATTGCATGCAGTCCCACAGCATCTGGAAGGCCACATGTTCCTCATCCCTACATCACCTTGGAGGGCCCCTCTGAAACATTTTTCGAATGCCTGGGGGATGCATTTGTTTCAGGTCATCGTGGGTTAAATGCAATTGTTAGTTCCAACTAGGGTGGACCCATTGAGTCATTGGGTCTTACATATATGTTGACTCAACACCCCTCGCTTCTTTGGCAAGTCTATTCTGGTTGTGACTAACAATGGAGTTTATCCTTAAGAATATAAGAACAGCCTTGCTGGAACAGGCCACAGCCCATCCAGTCCAGCATTCTGTCTCACACAGTGGCTCACCATTTGCTTCAGGGTATTCCCAAGCAGATTCCTTCACATGCTTAGGATTCCCTGGAAATGGCATTGAGAGATATCCTGCCTATCTCTCCAACCCAGAGGTTGTCCTTAGGTATCCATAATTAGAGCCATTGATACCCTTGTCCTCCATGAACTTGTCTAATCCTTTCTTAAAGCTGTCAAGACTGACAGATGCCACCACTTCTTCTGGCAGGGAGTTCCATAAACCAGTGGTCCTCTGGGTGAAAAAGTACTTTCTCTTATTTGTTTGAGAACTAGTACCTAAAAGTTTGATGGAGTGCCCCCTAGTTCTAGTGTTACGCGATAGGGAAAACAGTTTTTCCTTATCTACTTTATCCACACCGTGCATGATTTTATGAACTTCAATCAGGCCACCTCTTAGACGCCATCATTCAAGAGTGAAGAGGCCCAACCATTGCAACCTCAGATGGTAAGGAAGGTGTTCCAGTCCCCTAATCATTCTGGTTGCCCTCTGTACTTTTCCCAGCTCCATAATATCCTTCTGTTGTGTTCTAATGGTTTTATCTTCCACATGGATTACAATGTATCTGAACCAATGTAACCTTGCCTATAGCAACAATGTAACCTTCACCTGTATCATATGAACCCTGTAATAGGACGCGAGCTAATGACCACCAGCTGGCAGCAGCGAGCGTCCAAGCTCTCTTGGTCCAAACTCATCAAAGGCAACAGCGCGGGAAGTTTTCCCGCCACCACCTACACCTGGACAAGAAGGGCGTGACCAGCAATGACGTCACGCGGACAGTAGCCAATGGGCTACCATGGCACCACGTTCAAATGTATTACTACTGTATATAAAGAGCTATCGATCCGCCATTACCTCATGTTCCCTCTGTCCACGATGCAATAAACCTGAGTTAACCCAGCCCGAGGCTGTGTCCGGTGTCTTGGTTTTCATACACCAAATTGGCGACGAAGGTGGGATAATGGATCCCCAAGGAACAGTCAGGGCACAGAGCGGGTTCGACATCACCAAACCGCAAGACTGGGAGCTGTTTGAGATGGACTTCCAGGTGGCACTGGTGGAACTCAAAGTCAAAGAAGACGACGAGGAGAGGAAGAGGGCCATCCTCACCAGAATGCTTGGGTTAGAAACCAAGCGGACGCTGGTGGGCATCATCGCTCCAAAGAAGGTGAGCGAATTTAAGGCAGACGACATCCTGAAGCTGCTGCGAGAGCATTTCCGACCCTCGAGGGCAATGTTTCCCGCTCGGAGCGCGTTTTGGAGGCGAGTCCAAGCGCCGGACGAGTCGGTTGAGGCATTCGTGACCGCCATGAGGGTAGCCGCCGGCCCCTGTAGATGGGACAACCTAGAGATGGCCCTCAGGGACGGCGTGCTGTGTGGCCTGAAGGACAAGGAGGTGCAGCGCAGCTTGATGAACAAGGAGCCGCCACCCACGCTGGCAGAGGTCGTAGAGGCCGCGGAAGCCGCGGAGTCCACGAATGCTGGAGTAGACGAGATGCACCAGTGGCGTGAGTGGCGTCCTAGAGCCAGCAAGGCGGAAAATTCGGTGCACGGGAAGTCCGGACAGTCGGTGCACGCAACCCGACGGGCCTCAAAGTCGTCTACGGAAGGCAGCGACGGCGAGGAGGTCCAGAAGGTCCGAAAAGGTGGGCGCCGCTGCGATGGTTGCGGAGCGGCCCATGAGCGCGCGAGGTGCCCATTCAGAAAGGCCGAGTGTTACACCTGCGGCCGTCGGGGGCACATCGCCAGGGCATGCAGAAAACGGAAGGAGGGCCGGAGGCAGTCACAAGACCGCTCGACCAGACCGGACCGTCCAGCGAGGTCCAAAGATGGCGCCCAGACCACGAGGAAGCAGGACGGCGTGGGCCGCGTCTCGGACGACAGCGAGGACGACACCCCAGTGTTCAGCGTGTCCGCGGGACAGTCCCATTACTTCGTTGAGGTACTAGTACAAGGGGCCCCTATTAGGATGGAAATTGACTCGGGGTCCTCCTATTCTATAATTCCCCAGAAAGAGTTCTTGAAAATCGACCCCCACGTGCGGCCCAAACTTAAAACGTTGAGGTCCACGCTACGAGATGTACAGGGAAACAGCATTCCGGTGTTGGGGGTCGGAAAGTTTCGGGTCAGTTTTAAGAGACATTCTGCGGAACTGCCCCTAGTTGTCCTTAAGGGGGGAAGTTGTAGCCTCCTAGGGACGCAGTGGTTTCAGCCCTTAGGCTTGTTCATAGGGGGGGTGCATACAGTGGGAGCGGACCCAATACAAGCGGTTTGCGATGCGCATCCCGCCGTCTTTGAAAAAGGACTTGGAAAGTTCAAGGGACCCCCTGTAGCCTTCGACCTAGACCCGGAGGTCCGCCCGATAAGACTCAAACCGCGCAGGGTACCGTTCGCACTCAAGGACAAAATAGAGGCGGAACTGGACAAACTGGTGGGCCAGGGGATTCTTATTCCTGTTGATTCCGCGGAGTGGGAAACTCCAATTGTAACAGCTCTGAAGGCCAACGGGGAGGTGCGCATTTGCGCTGATTATAAGTGTACAATTAACAAGGCGATCCGCCCTAATGCATACCCGGTGCCGGTGGTCAGCCACCTTTTGGCCAGGCTGAATGGGGGAAAGTGTTTCGCTAAACTCGATTTGGCACAAGCCTATCAGCAACTCCCCGTAACTCCCGCCACGGCCGCGGCACAAACGATAGTTACACACAAAGGGGCGATCCAGGTGTCGCGCTTACAGTTCGGCGTGAACTCGGCACCCGGCCTTTTTCAGTCGCTTGTGGAACGCCTCCTGAAGGGGCTGGAGGGGGTGTTGCCTTATTTTGATGACGTGTTGATAACAGGGGGGAGTGAGGCCGAACTGGCAAAGAGATTGGATAAAGTACTAACTGTTTTCGAGAAAGCGGGGCTGAGACTGAGGAAGGACAAATGTGTTTTCTTCGAAACTGAGGTCGAGTTTTTAGGGTTCCGGATCACACCCGAGGGTATTAAGCCGTCTAAATCCAAAGTAGCGGCCATAAAGAAGGCCCCTCGCCCCACATCCAAAACCGAGTTACAGTCATTCCTGGGGCTCCTCAATTTTTACCATACATTTCTCCCATGGAAGGCGTCCGTGGCCGAACCGCTTCATCGGTTACTAAAAAAGGAGGAGACATGGATGTGGGGTGACGAGCACGAGAGGGCGTTCAAAGAACTAAAGCAACTCTTAACATCTGAGGCAATCCTGACGCATTTCGACCCCAAACGGCCAGTGGTCTTAGTCTGTGATGCATCCCCGGTGGGGGTGGGGGCGGTGCTGTGCCACGTGTTGGATGACGGAAGGGAGGCCCCGGTAGCGTTCTATTCAAGGTCCCTGTCCCAAGCGGAGCGCAATTACGCACAAACCGACAGGGAGGCATTAGCAATAGTAGCCGGAACCAAAAAATTTCATGATTTTTTGTATGGCCGCCCGTTCAAAATCGTGACTGATCACAAGCCCCTGTTAGGGATTTTCACGGCAAGCAAGCCCACGCCGCAGATCCTGTCCCCGAGGATGCTGCGATGGGCTATTTTTCTCAACGCATACCAACACGAGTTGGAGTACCGGCCCGGAAAGGAGATCAGCCATGCTGATGCACTTTCGAGATCTCCTTTGCCCTTGTCGGACGACCAAAAGGCGAGAGTAGAAAGAGACCGCCAGGTGTTGCTAATTGAGGTCTTAGACGCACCCCCAATAGTACCAGCCGACATTGCTAGGGCGACAGGCAAGGACAGGACGCTGGAGAAAGTTAGTTCATGGGTACAGAAGGGGTGGCCGGTATCGTCCCCAGGCACAGAATTCGACCCATTTTTTCGGAAAAAGCTAGAGTTGTCCCTAGAACGGGGGTGCCTGTTGTGGGGCCAACGGGTGGTGGTCCCTACGTCCCTGCGTCCGAGGGTGCTCGAACTGCTGCACGTCAGCCACCCGGGCATCGTTCGTTCAAAGGCGCTGGCCCGGAGTTATTTCTGGTGGCCACAGCTAGACACAGACATTGAGCACATGGTCGGCACTTGTGAGGCATGCCAGGGATCCCGACCAGAGGCGGCCCGTCTTCCGCATAGGGAATGGGACACAGCAAGGGGGCCATGGTCCAGAGTGCACATAGATTTCGCTGGCCCATTCCGGGGAACCATGTTTCTCCTGGTGGTGGATGCGTTCTCCAAGTGGCTGGAGGTTATCCCAGTAAAGAGCACGTCCTCCGCCACGACAATTAGTCAACTGAGGAGAGTCTTTTCCACGTTCGGTTTACCCGACACTTTAGTCAGCGATAACGCTAGTTGTTTCACCTCCGCGGAGTTCGGGGCATTTATGGAGGCAAACGCCATTCGGCATGTCACATCCGCGCCGTTTCACCCGGCCACGAATGGCCAAGTGGAACGGCTGGTGCGTACAACAAAGGATGCGCTGCGGCGCATGGGCCCGGGGGACCTAAATCACCAAGTATGTCAGTTCTTATTAGCGTATAGGGTGACCCCCTTGGCGTCAGGTTACTCGCCGGCAGAGCTCTTGATGCGGCGAAAACTGACCACGATCCTGTCCAGGCTAGACCCCACGAGAGTCGAGGATAAAGGGAAAAACATAGGGTTGGCAGTCTCGAAAGGTTTCGCCGCCGGCGACCCTGTTCACTGCAGGAACTACGCCAGCGCAGGGCCAGCCTGGGTACCAGGGACGGTTGTAGAACAAACGGGGCCAGTGTCGTACCGGGTCGAGACTAACACCGGCCTCCTCTGGAGGAGGCACGCAGACCAACTGAGGCACCGAGTGAGTGGGCCAGTCAGTGGGGCGCAGCAACAAGATTCAGCGTTAGGGTTCTCCCCCACCCGTTTAGCTCAAGGGGGAGACAGCAGCGGACAACAGTCCCAAGCAAGGGGGGAAGACAGAAGCAGCGGCCCCGACTCATACCCTTTTAATACGCCAGTCCTATCAGAGGCCGGGGAAGGGGGAGAGGAGTTCGCGACCGCTGCCCCCGAAGGTACTTTTGATTTTGATTTTGCGAGCCGGGGGGTTTTTCAGGAGTGTTCCCCCACCCATCCAAGCGAGAAGAGGGGTTTTTCGTTAGCCCCCAGTGCCCCCGGTTCTTCCCTAAGAAAGAGCACACCTCCCAACAACGCCGCGGAGCCGCGGCAAGTCACTAACGAGTCTCCCTCTCCAATTACAGGACAGGAAACCAGGGAACAAAGAAAAGGTAGCAAACCCGGGGAAAGGCAGCCTGCATCGAGACCCCAGCGTGTTCGAAATAAGCCATCTTGGCTGAGAGACTTTGTCTCCTAGGGGGGGGGAGTGTGTTAAGTGTGGGCTCGAGACTTTGTCTCATCCTAGGGGGGAGGGGTGTTGTGTTCTAATGGTTTTATCTTCCACATGGATTACAATGTATCTGAACCAATGTAACCTTGCCTATAGCAACAATGTAACCTTCACCTGTATCATATGAACCCTGTAATAGGACGCGAGCTAATGACCACCAGCTGGCAGCAGCGAGCGTCCAAGCTCTCTTGGTCCAAACTCATCAAAGGCAACAGCGCGGGAAGTTTTCCCGCCACCACCTACACCTGGACAAGAAGGGCGTGACCAGCAATGACGTCACGCGGACAGTAGCCAATGGGCTACCATGCAACCACGTTCAAATGTATTACTACTGTATATAAAGAGCTATCGATCCGCCATTACCTCATGTTCCCTCTGTCCACGATGCAATAAACCTGAGTTAACCCAGCCCGAGGCTGTGTCCGGTGTCTTGGTTTTCATACACCAAATTCCAAACCTTCTGGAGGTATGGCGACCAGAACTGTACACAGTATTCCAGATCTGCCCTTTATAAGCATAAACCAAAGGGCAGCACATGATCTGAAATGAGGAAGGGGAGAACTCACCCCACAATTTCAGAAGGAAGCTCAACTTCTGCATTTACTCTATAGACTGCTTATGTTTAAATCATTCTGATACTTTATAGAAACCAGATGGTAGTAACCCACTTATTGCAGAAGTGGCTGGGTAAACCACTATCAAATCAGTGGGAAGACCGATTGTGGAATCTGAGCTGCCATCACATAGAAGAGACTTGCTGATGCACTTAATGAACTTCAGTTGGACAGACAGGAGCCTGTGGATTGACACAACCAAAGCCTAACCATTGATTTACAAGTGCTTTGAAAGAATAGCATTCCTGTTGCTCATGGTTGGAAGATAATGCAATCAGAAAAGGTGTATTTTGGGTTACTGTACAATGATATCCATCAGGCAGAGAGAGAGAGAGAGATAAACATGTAAGCACATGTTTTACCAAGATCTTTTGCAGCTCCTAAATGTGCCTTCCAAAAATCCATTCTCCACTAAAAAGGTGTTTGTTATTTTTATTGCTGATAAGCTACATCGAAATATAACTTGCAAAAAAATGAATTCATATTTTGTGTGAGATTGTTATTAATCATTCATTCATTCATTCATTTATTCGCATTTTTATGACACCCACTCTCCAGGGTGACTCAGGGCGGCTTACAAAATAGTAAAAGCACAGAATTTTTAAAAAAAACATCAACAATTCAACTTAATTAAGTTTTAAAAAAATAATTTTTTTTAAAAAATCCTCATGGGGGAATTCTACAGAGAGAAGAATGAAGCCCAGTATGGAACACATGAACAAGAAGGAAGTATTTCTCAATAACTAGCTTGTTGGTATCCTTCTGCATTTACTCCTTGTCCAATATTTATTTATATATCACCCATCTAGTAAAACATTCACTACTCTGAATGGTTTGAATAAATAAAATAGGAATAGAAACATAATGAAACATAAACACACCCCTTCCAACCAGCAGCAACATGGTATCAATATTGAAAACTTTTAAAACTATTAAAGGGAAAGAAAGAAAGAAAGAAAAATCAGTCAACTTCAGGGACAAAACATTCCATAAGGTAAAAGTTGCTACCAAGAAGGCTCTATTCCTGGTAATTTCTTCTTTGCCTTTCTCGGTGTCGGTACATGGAATAAGGATGACCTTGGTGTAGTTCTTGTGCTTGTTCACAGCTGCTTAGAATATGCCTATATCCTATGTGTTAGACCCAGACCTAAACTTTCATCTCATTACAATTCAGATTATCTCTGAATTGGAGGTACAGTATGCACTAATGTGGTCATTTTCCAGAAGAGGGCAGTACACACCAGCACACTGGTGAAGTTCAACATTGGTGTGCAGGTTTTCAAAGGAAAACCTTTTGTCCCCACTGTTTAAATATAGTTCTTGGCATGCCTGAAAATATAAGGCAAAAGGTGTTCGCTGGAATTAGCATCATGTGAAGTAACTGTAAATAAATCATGACCAACTAATATTTTAGGTGCTATTTATTAGATAGATTCTACCTCCACATCCCTTGAAATATTAGATCTGTTGTGCTGAACAGAAGGGAACAGTCATTCTTTCAAGTTGTTGACTGTACATGTGAAACATTATTTCTGCTTTTTGCCAGAGTGATAAGTGTGCTTGCATCTGTGCATCTCTTCCTCAGAAACTCCATCTTGTTTCATTTTGCTGTATGTTCTGACTGAAGTGGCAATTGAGACCAGACCTCTTATTTATAGCACCACTACCACTCATGTTTGAGAAGATGCAGCAAAATTGGCAGAAGGTCATGTAAAGAAGTGGTAGCAAATACCAAATCACATTATTTGCTAGGTGAAAGATTGCTGCTGTCACTTTAATTGTCTCAACTATACTTCCTTGTTTAGTGAACTTTGGTTGGGGAGGGTGTGAAAACTACAACAAGCAATCTGGATGGAATCTTGACTGCTCAGGTTGCCTCTTCTTGCTGCCTTTTCTTAAGTTCCTTAGCCCATTTGCTGTTCCTTTATTTTAGTACAGACTGAAGCCCACAGTCCCTCCAAATACTTTAGGAGTCAGACTTCCTGCCCATTCAAATTTCCCCCTTTATTCTTGCTGGTCTTACAGGTTTGTTTGTTTTTTAATTGACTTGTTCTACTTCAGATCTTTGAGGATGAGAATCAAAATGTGAAGGCCTGGCTCTCCCCTTCAATCCTTCCTAGGTTTGAAGACCTGCAGGGGAGATTCTCTTGTCTCCATTTCCCTCACAGATAGGACAAGTAAAGATGCAAAAGTTCCTTCTGAGCTGGAGTCCTCCATCCCAAGGGAGACCATTCCGTTCTCTTCTCTCGTCCTCCCAGCACAGGCAAAAAATAAAATAAAAATAAAATTAAATTAAAAATCCTGTTCAGGGATGGCATGGTTGCCAAGGAAAGATTTAGTTTTTAACCCTTTTTGAATGAACTGTTGGTTTTGTCTGTCTGTCTCACTGGTTGGTTGGCTGGTTGGCTGATTGGTTGGTTGGTTAGTTAGTGTGTTTGCTTGATTGCTTGTTTATTCAGTAATTCTCATAATATGGTAATATGTATAACTGCTTTCTTAATTTTGAAAACTGTTGTGCTTTTAGCTCCGTTTGTCATTCCTGTCATGGTTTCCACATGCGACCTTGTCTTAATTTTAAGGTGACATTTGATCCATGTAGTGTTAAGACAGATATTGTAGGGTTTTTTTAGGCTTAGAAAGCCAGCTCTCATTTTAAAGCACGTTGGAATGCCAGGCTGTAAGTCTGACATGACAGTGATGCATAGTTAGAATAGTTGCCTCCCGAAAGGGAGGAGGGAAAAGTGAGTGTCCAGGACTGGACACATTCCAAGAAACACCTGCAGTACCACAAGGTTACAGAGTGACAGCTGGACCAGCTGACCACACCATGAGGGAGATGACGTCTCCACTCATGTCAATCAAACACCTGCAGAACAGACTTTTCGCAGTGAATGCAAAGGTGGGGGCCACATGCCAAACAGATGGCACTTGCACCTGCAAACTGTCCACGAGGACAGCACGTCCCATTCCCATGGGAACACAGGTGCTTTCCCATTACATCACTACATTCCAAAGCACCTTTTCTCAATAAAAAGAGCCCAATCTGAGAACTCAGGGCATTTCTGGAGCAAGGGTGAAACCCTTGTCTCTGAACACCACGATCTTGATTTCAGCAGGAACTTTTGTCTGACAACTCCTCAACATGACTCTTCAGGGCTAACACTCAGCCATGAGGGGCAGAACCCCCAAACCAAGAAGCTTGAGCCTGCTAGGGAGCTAGCAAGATTTTATTTCACTTATTTGTTTTATTAGCTTGTGTTTTATGTAGTGTAGATTAATTTAAGATCTGTATCTAGTATTGTGTTTCCTTCAATAAATCTTCAAAAGCCAGTCATGTTTTGCCTACCTTTGTAAAGAAGGAGAAGGAAACCTAGCAGAGCAGAAGTGGCTCCACTTGTCCTCATCGCTTCAACACCGGAAGCCTTCCAGAAGTTGGTGAGAGGGATTGCTCTGTCTCTTAAGGGGAGAAGGGGGAGTAGCAAGTCATAAGCTGTGTGTCATAGACATCAGCATTAAGAAGCCTAGTGTGATCAATATTACCTGCCATATGCAGAAGACTACTCTGTCCCTATATCCCAGTGAATCAGGCTAAGGCGAGGAGTGCTCATTAAGGCATAGCAGGACGCTGGATTGAAGGTCTGCCCTGCCTGGTGTTCCCAAAAGAAATATTCTGGGTGCCCAACGTAGCCTTTGTGAGGTATTTTCCTCCCCTTACAACTATGTTTTGTTAATAGTTCTTGGTTAATTTTTGGAGAGAAAAGTGAGACATAAATCAAATAAACAGATTTATAATGCTGCATATTGTCTCAGGGACAAATTATATGTGGTCTCTATATATTTGCAAGCATACATGCACACACACACACACACACATGTTCCATACACACGCACATATGCTTAAAAACACATGCTTAAAAACATGAACTTCTAGTAATTACACTGAGATTCCAGGACTGGGGAATTCTTCTGCACCCCCCCCACCCCACCCCCCATTTTATAATTCCAATATATTGATCACAGTTTCTTTCCTACATGAGGAACAAACTCTTTCAGGGGACAGAACACATTTTCCCATCTATGCTGCCTGGTTTTTTCTTTTTGCTGACCAGATTCAACTACATGTTTTTCTTAAGAACAGGATGCACCCGAATGCTCTTGCCTTCCCTCCTCTTCTCATGGAATGACTGTTTAGAAAAGGGGGAAAGGGAGGGATGGCAAATTGAATCGTTGCTGTCAGTGTTGTTTTAACCACAAATTTTGTGCTTAAACTCAAAGTGGTCAATGATGTTGCATGTTTTCAGACTCATCATTCCCCTTAGTAAAGCAATTAATCTTACACATCCTGTTTGCTTTCTTCTCCAAATTGCTTGGGAGAGTAAAATTCTTTCAACGCAACTTGAATTTTCATTTTCAGTGACACTAGTCAATCTAGAGATTTCTGTTTTGGCATGTGTCTGTGTCTCTACCCAGCGAAATAAGAGTTTCTTATTTAATTTTTATTTATTCTATCAAAGCCTAAGAAATGTTCCAGTTAATCAGAAACTTCACAACGTCCACACCATTTTGCTTTTCTTGAAATTCTGTGATAACCTTATTGTAAAATTCTATAATGAGCATTCCCCCCTCCGCCCAGAGTTCTAGCACTCTCTTCCTTTAAAGGATTATGTAGCTCAACTGGAAATGAGTGGAAAGAGAAAGAAAGAAAGAAAGAAAGGACCTATTATTGTCTTTTCTCATTTTCTGATGTTAGGGAGCAGCAGAACAGTTCCTGATTTAATAATAAAATATATGCAAAGAAGGTAACAACACATGCTTTTTTCTTTATTTGCCATACTAAACCTGTAATGCGCAAGAAGCTATTTACTAAGCTAAATACTTCGTATGGATTACAAACTAAATACCTTGATCTAATCTGAAAGGTTTACTTCTGCTAGTAGTTGCTGTCAAATATAAAATATAAAGAACCATCTACGAGTTATGGGGGCACAGCACTACTCTAGCCCGAAAGATTTAATATCTTTTCTTCTTCTCTCCTAAAGGCTGTATTAGAATGACACTTTTAAAATCCTAGCTTTTCATGAGAAAGCCTAGCTGCACACATCCTATTCTAACAAAATCATGGGCATCTGTCCTGAAATGATGGTTGGTTGCCCTCTCTCAATAAAGAAAACAGCATCCCTTCATTTGCATTTGTTAATGGATTTACATCATTTATATTTAAAGTTGTCTATTGTCCAGCTTTGAGTCACCACTTAATTAAAAAAACCCACAACCCAGTTGACTGGCAAAAAGCAGGTCAGATGGCAACCTTAATTGGAATGGAGGGTTTTAGCCATTAGAATACCTATAGATGTCCTCCAGAACTTTGCCTTTGTTTTATGCAGATTAGATCCTGTCTCATAAAGGAAGGTTTGTGACTTGAATGTCCATAAACACTTGGGGAAAAAAGTGAGCCTAATTAATCTGCATCTAAATCTGCAGAAAACTATAAAGGTTATGAATGTTACAAAGACAGGCTTTTACAATCTTAACAGTTCCCCACCCAACCCCACTCTGGAAAATGCATTTAAAAAACTTATGTAGGAATGCAAAACCCACCTTTTCCATTCTGGCAGAACTTTTTTTAAAAAAATAACCACACCTTGCACTGAGATCAGACCAGAATTTGCAGGAACCTGTCTTTAGCAAATGAAACTCTATTAGGGTGTATAGTTCATTGCGTAAAAACAAAGCAAAACTGTTAACACATTCCTTCACTGATGTTGAAGAGGTATGTCTGCTCACACCTGTCGGTACCTTTCATAGCCAAATATTCTGGATAGATACCAGAGTTTGCGAATAGGCAACACTCTTCACCATAAGGAATCTTTGAGAGACCCCCATGTCAGACTTCATTCAGTTCTAATGAAAATAAAAATGTGTGGCCAAAGCTTTGTATGACACAATGCAGAAAGAATTTGAAACTCAGCCAGAGAAACCTATTTGTTTTATTTCTGTACCACCTTTCTCCCAGTGAGGGGACCCAGGGTTCACAAATGTATAAAAAGTTGGACTAAAGCACATTAGATTGCGAGTTAAAAAATAAAAGAATTGAGCATACAATTGTAATTAAAATCCATTTTTCACTTTCAAAAAGCTTAAAACGCTCTATGTCAATGAAACTCCTGAATTTGAAAATATTTCATGCATTTTTACTTCTGCTTTCCTGCAAATAGTCTTTTCAGTTGTTAAATAGAGACTTATATTAATGATCTACTCAATAAACTGAGAAACTGTTGTGTTAATATATGCACAGATGCCTTTCAATAGACATATGTGGGAAATACAGTAGTCTCCAGTGAATTTGAGGGACTTCATTTCCACTTACTATATATATGTTGCCTAGTATAGCACTTGCTATGCATTTGTAGCTCACACTGTAGGCATACTCTGTAAATGGATTATATATGTAAGGCATTAACCCCCAAAAAGCAGAATTACACAATATAAAAATTCAGTAAAGGTTATATAGTCCCTGTTCTTAATATTGTTCCTACCATGTGTAACTTAGAGAGTAACACATGCCTGCACTGAACAGAATACATTTCTCTCCCCCCCCCCACAAGTAACTCAAGTGTCACTTAGAATTATCCAAGAAGGACTAGACCAGTGGTTCCCAACTTGGGGCCCACGCCCCACAGGGGGACTTCAATTCCCAGAAGCCTAAGTAAGTACACTGGCTGATCAGCATTTTGGGGGGACTTACTTAGAGCTTAGGCTTCTAGGAATTGAAGACTGAAAACCATTAGGTTGAGAAACACTGAATTAGACAGCAGGAGAAGGCTCACATTTCACTGGCATTATAATTATTAACTCTTGTACAGATTATGTATTCTTTAAAAGGTGAAGATACACTTGCTAGCTTCTTGGAACTAGCAAACGCACATTACTTTCTTTTATTCCTCTAAAAGTCATCTGTCTGTCTGTACTCCCATCACAAAAAAAGCCTGTTTTCCAAGGCATTTCCACCTTTTTGTCATGTGGGATTAGCTTTAAAAAAGCCACAGCAAAGTCCGCAGAAAGGCAAGCATTACTTAGCTAAAATATGTCACAGACACATTTTCTACGATGTTACATGTTCTTCAGGCTCCATGCAAATCTTTGAAAACACATCTTTAAAAACTTAGTGACTGCCCTACATGAGTGCTCCCATCCATTTACAAGTGGGGAAAACGTACTGAAGAATATCCATGCAGCTCATTCAACAATAGGCCAGTCTAGGGTAGTGCAAAAAGAAAAAAAGCCATTATTGTTCTTTAAAAAAAAACCACCCCCTGATTGCTTGTACAAGCTTTTAGAACCAGACAAAGTACTTCATGAAGCACTCCGAGTGCTGCAAAGGTGCTGAGAGCAATTGCTGCAAGAGACTAGAATTTTGTTTTACTCTGCACAGAGTTGACAAACACATGGTGAAGGTCCCAAAGGGATTTCCCCCAGTGACACAGGAATGGCAAGGTCTCCCAGCAATAAATGAAACACAATGAGGAAAAGAGTGCAGTTATAGAGGGTGGTCAGAGGCCACCAGGATATACAGCAGTAATAGAGATGTGTGCAATAATGAAGGCAACTCAGGGCATCACAAAATATGCCCCAGCCACAGCTAGAGGAAATATCTTCAGACCAATAGTTTTTTAAGAACCAAGCAATCAGCAAAACTAATTCATGTTTTAAAATACATTTAAAATATTTAGTTGTAAAATATGAACAATTGAGTCTAGAACTAAGTGGTGACTGAAACCTTAGGTTTCAAACAAATTATATGTATTAGGCAGACCACAGATCCCATGGTTTGCATGACTCCAAGTAGGCAAAACATAAAATTGTAATAGAATTTTCAAATCAATGGATTGTGTAACTTTTTTCTTATTTTCTGGTTAAGGCTTCCTAGAAAAATAAAATAAATAATTTATCGTCGTCATTGTCGACTGAAACTCGTATCTGAGAATGCATTTTCCCCCTGAAGCTGGAAAAATGTCATTGACGTGAATTTGTTTAAGGTGGATCCCAGTATGCCATGAAGTGACCCACACACTATGATCACGGAGCCATCTCGTGTGGCATACATGAAATGGGACATGAAGGATTTAACACCGGGACTGCAATTGACTGCAGCAGCCTTGAGGAGTTTATCAAGGCATACCTTCACAGCCAGTCCATCTGGCATGGCCTCTCCAGCCTCCATGACTGTTATGAATCAGAGTTCCTCCTCTGCTCATTTTGCTGTTGGGCCCAAGATTTAAGGGTGTAATCTTATACATCCTTAGTAAAGGTAAAGGTCCCTCTTGCTCAAAAGCTAGTCATATCTGACTCTAGGGTTCGGTGCTCATCTCCATTTATAGCCAAAGAGGCAGTGCTGTCTGCATCTGCAGACATTTCCATGGACATGTGACAGCCATGACTAGACTCCAGAGTGCATGGAATGCTGTTTACCTTTCCACCAAAGTGGTACCTATTTACCTACTTGGAATTTCTTGCTTTCGAACTGCTAGATTGATACATGGGAATACCAGAACACCTTATATGCCTCATGAGAAATCTGTACATGAGTCAAGAAGCAACAGTTAGGACAGAATACGTAATGACGGAGTGGTTTGGAATAGGAAAAGGAGTAAGACAAGGCTGCATTTTATCACCCTGCTTATTCAACTTATACACAGAACACATAATGTGCAATGCAGGGATGGAAGAATCACAATTTGTGATCAAAATTGCTGGGAGAAACATCAACAATTTGAGATACGCAGATGATACCACCCTAATGGCAGAAAGTGAGGAAGACCTAAAGAATCTCTTGATTAGGTTGAAAGAAGAGAGTGCAAAAGCTGGTTTGAGACTCAACCTTAAGAAAACCAAGATAATGGCAACAGGCCCTATCAGTCCCTGGAAAATAGATGGGGAAGAAGTAGAAGGAGTGACAGATTTTACTTTCTTAGGATCCAAGATCACTGCAGATGGAGATTGCAGCTATGATGTGACTGATTCTTGGGAGAGAAGCTATGAGAAACCTGGGGAACATAATGAAAAGTAGAGACATCACCTTGCAAATAAAAATTCGCATAGTCAAAGCAATGGTATTCCCAGTGGTAATGTATGGTTGTGAGAGCTGGACTATTAGGAAAACTGAGTGCAGAAGAATAGATTCCTTTGAAATGTGGTGTTGGAGGAGAGTTTTGAGAGTCCCCTGGACAGCGAGGAGAACAAATAGGTCAATCTTAGAAGAAATCAACCCTGACTGCTCCTTAGAAGGTCAAAGAGTGAAGATGAAGCTAAAGTACTTTGGACATCAAATGAGAAGAGAGGATTCACTTGAGAAAGCCTTGATGCTGGGAAAGGTGGAGAACAAAAGAAGAATGGGGTTGCAGAAAATGAGATGGCTAGATGGTATTGTTGATGCAATGGCCACATTGCTGGGCGGGTTGAGTAGAATGGTGGAGGACAGAGGTGCCTGGAGGGCAATGGTCCATGGGGTCGCAAAGGGTCGGAATCAACTGTGTGACTGAACAACAACAACAACATTGGCAGCAGCTGGGACAGCACTCAGGTCTCGAACTGCTACCCTGCCAACCTTTCAGTCATCAAGTTTAGCATCTTAACCACTAAGCCACCACAGTCCCTTAATCTTACAAAGTAGTAAATCCAGCTGATGTCAATGGATCTTATTTCTGAGTAGACCTTAATAGGATTGTTATGTTAAAGTACATGAAGAATAATTGTGTATCATTGCTGCCGCCATTGTCGTCGTCACCACCATCATCATCACCATCACTACCTCCAAACACACTTTAAGAAGAATCATTCCTAACCACCATAACATTTAACATTATATTTTGATTTTCTGAAATTGTTTCTAGAGCTTCATGATTATTTTAGCAGCAGCACCTGTTTAACTGAGCTTCCTCAGATGTTAGAGGTACTGCCTCATGCCCTTTTGGACCATCATTTGGATTGGATTCCCAGTAAGTCTCTAGCTCTTGCAGAATTGGACATATAAAGCAAAATGTGCAGTTATTGCTTTGATCAATTGCGTGTGTGTGTTGGGGGCGGCGGCGGGGGAGACTAGCCTCTCTGAATGATTCGACAATGAGTGAAGCAAGCCAACAATTTCATAGACATCAGAGAAATGTAAATGTTGCAGTTGTGAGAAAATGTCATCATTTTGCCAACAGCTGAAATCTGTTTACAGAAATCTGTTTTCAGAGCTGCCTGCACTGTTTCTAAGCAAGCAGTGCCTAGAAAGCATTTAACCCATAGCAATGAAAGCTGGCTGGGGGATCATGGAAACTGTTGATTTAAAAAAACAAAAAAAAATTGAAAGCTCTGATATTATGCATCTTACTGCACTTCTTGCTTTAGCAGGTGGGTGTACTTGAGGATCCTTGAGGATCCTTCCACAACCAGAGTTCTATAGGTCTTTGAGGCTGTGATTCTATAGAGTTTCAGAAATACTAAGTTCCAGTTTATTCCCTATAGTCTTGTAGGAGTTTAACTGAGAGCTTAGCTAGATGCTGCACAGAAGGGAAAAGAATAAGGAGAAGAGGGTGGAGTATAAATACATGAACCCAAAAAGACAAGGGCAAGATAGACAGGGCTGAGTATTAGTTGCTGGAGAGGATGGGTGGTGTGTGCACATGTATACATCTGTGATCACACACATGCATATTTGTATACATATGCATACATGGGAACACCAAACAGGGCAACTGAGGCCTAGAACAGGGGTGCCCAAACTTTTCAGGCCATGGGTCAGTCACATGGTTCAGGGAGCTAGTCACTATGGCCCAGGGGCTGCATCCGGGCCCTGATGCCAATTCATATATACCGGCTTTAGTGTATGGGACCAAAGACAATGAAACAGCCGAAGGATTGGCTTAACACAGGTTTATTGCATGATGATCCAGAGGAACATGTGGTAATGGCGGATGGGTAGCTCAATATATACAGCTGGCTATACATTTGAATGTGGCTCGTTGACAGTCTATTGGTTACTGCCTGCGTGACGTCGTAGACGGTCACGCCCATCTTGTCCAGGTGAAGAGGTGGCGGGGAATCTTCCCGCGCTGCTGATCCAGGTGAATCTGAGCCATGAGAGCTGGACGCTCGCTATTGCCATCTAGTGGTCACTAGCTCGCGTCCTCTTATAAGGGTTACAGTGATACAGCTGAAGGTTATAATGTTGCACACAGAAAGGTTACATTGTTACCACATGGCTAGGTACATTGTTAAAGGCACAGCTTTACAGAACACAACATCCCTCCCCCCTAGGATGAGACGAAGTCTCTCAGCCAAGATGGCTTATTGCACGTGCGTTTGGGCCGTGATGTGGGCTGACCTGCCCCGGGGGCGCTACTGCTTCTTTGTTCCCTGGTCCCTTGTCCTGAAACGGGAGAGGGAGACTTGTTAGCGGCTCGCCGCGGTTTGGCGACCTTAGGGGAAGGGAAAAACTCCATTGTAGGCAGACCGGGGGCGCTCGGGGCTAACGAAAAACCCCTCTTCTTGCTTGGACGGGTGGGGGACCACTCCGAAAAACTCCCCCGGTTCTGAAAATCAAATTCTAACTCCGTTGGGGTATCCGTATTTGTGGGGGACTTCCGCGAGATATGTATGGGGTCGGGTTCCTCCTCCTCCGAAAGATCCCCCAAGATATCTATGAGAACATCCTCCCTTTCTTCCTCCCCCCTTGGTGGGGACCCGCGGCCCCCTTCTCCTCCCCTTGGGCTGAACGGGTGGGGGAGAACCCTAACGCTGATTTTTGTTCCTTTCGGTCTGTGCCCTGCTCATCGGGGACCCTGCGCCGGAGCTGGTCCGCGTGCCGCCTCCACAGTAGACCTGTGCTGGTCTCCACGCGGTACGAAACGGGGCCAGTTTGCTCCACGACAACGCCCGGCACCCAGTCTGGGCCCGCGCTGGCGTAGTTTCTGCAATGCACCGGGGCGCCTACGCTGAAACTCTTTGTGGCCTCTAGCCCAATGTTCCTTCCCTTGTCTTCTACTCTCATGGGGTCTAGCCTAGTGAGGATGGTGGTCAGTTTCCTGCGCATTAAGAGCTCTGCGGGGGGAGTATCCTGACGCCAACGGGGTCACCCTGTATCCTAGCAGGAACTGACACAATTGTAGGTTGAGGTCCCCGGGGCCCATGCGCCGCAGTGCGTCCTTCGTGGTGCGGACGAGGTGCTCTACTTGGCCATTGGTGGCTGGATGGAAAGGGGCGGAGGTGATGTGCCGAACGGCGTTGATCTCCATGAATGCCCTAAATTCGGAGGACGTGAAACAACTTGCGTTGTTGCTAATTAATGTGTCGGGTATGCCGAACGTGGAAAAGAGCCTCCGCAATTGTTTAATGGTCTGGGCCGAGGAGGTGCTCGTGACTGGGATGACCTCCAACCACTTGGAGAAGGCGTCCACAACAAGGAGAAACAGGGTACCTCGGAACGGGCCCGCGAAATCTATGTGCACCCGGGACCACGGCCCCTTAGCCGCGTCCCATTCCCTGTGGGGAAGGCGGGCCTCCTCAGGTCTGGAGCATTGGCAGCTCTCACAAGTGCCGACCATGTGCTCTATGTCGGCGTCTAACTGGGGCCACCAAAAATAACTACGGGCCAGCGCTTTGGAGCGCACAATTCCGGGGTGGCTGACATGCAGCAGTTTGAGCACCCACGGTCGCAGGGACGTGGGAATCACCACCCGCTGGCCCCACAGAAGGCACCCCCTCTCTAAGGACAACTCTAGTTTTTTTCGAAAGAACGGGTCGAATTCCGCTGCCGGGGAAGACACGGGCCACCCTTTCTGCACCCATGAGCTAACCTTCGCCAAGGTATTGTCCTTGCCGGTCGCTTTGGCGATATCGGCGGGCAATATTGGGGGTGAGTCTAGGACCTCTATCATCAGTACCTGGTGGTCTGGCCCCTCCCCGCCCACGTGGCAGCTATCCTGCGGAAGGGGGGATCTTGACAGGGCATCCGCATGGCTAATTTCCCTCCCGGGCCTGTACACCAACGTGTGCTGATACGCGTTGAGGAAAATGGCCCACCTAAGCATCCTCGGGGACAGGATCTGTGGCGTGGGCTTATCTGTGGTGAAAATGCCTAGCAGGGGTTTGTGGTCCGTTACGATGGTGAACGGGCGGCCATACAAAAAATCGTGAAATTTTTTCGTCCCCGCAATTATCGCTAGCGCTTCTCTGTCTGTCTGTGCGTAATTTCTCTCCGCTTGGGACAGGGACCTGGAGTAGAATGCTATCGGGGCCTCCCTTCCGTTTTCCAGCACGTGGCACAGTACCGCCCCCACCCCCACCGGGGATGCATCACATATCAGGACCACCGGGCGTTTGGGGTTGAAATGAGTCAGTATGGCATCAGACGCCAGGAGATGTTTCAGTTCACTAAATGCCCTCTCTTGGTCATCGCCCCACTTCCATGCCTCATCCTTTTTAAGCAGTTTGTGTAACGGTTCAGCCACTGCTGCCTTCCGGGGGAGGAAGGAGTGGTAGAAGTTGAGCAGCCCAAGGAACGACTGCAGCTCGTGCTTGGAGGTGGGGCGAGGGGCCTTCTTGATGGCGGCTACCTTGGATTTGGAAGGTTTTATCCCCTCAGGAGTTACACGAAACCCTAGGAACTCAACCTCGGTCGCGAAGAAGACGCATTTGTCTTTTCGCAGCCTCAACCCCGCCTTTTCGAATATTGCCAGGACCTTTCCCAATCTCTTGGCCAGTTCGGCCCGACTCCCCCCCCCCCCCCGTTATCAACACGTCATCAAAATAAGGCAACACCCCCTCTAGCCCCTTCAGGAGGCGTTCCACAAGTGACTGGAAAATTCCAGGCGCCGAATTTACGCCGAATTGAAGGCGCGTCACCTGGAATGCCCCCTTATGGGTGACTATGGTCTGCGCAGCAGCTGCGGCAGGGGACACCGAAAGCTGCTGGTAGGCCTGTGCTAAGTCGAGCTTAGCGAAACACTTTCCCCCGTGCAACCTGGCAAGCAGATGGCTGACTACCGGCACCGGATACGCATTAGGGTGGATCGCCTTATTGATGGTGCACTTGTAATCAGCGCATATGCGGACCTCCCCATTGGCCTTTAGTGCTGTTACAATTGGAGTTTCCCACTCCGCAGAATCAACAGGAACAAGGATCCCCTGGCCCACCAACTTATCCAGTTCCGCCTCTATTTTGTCCTTGAGTGCAAACGGCACCCGGCGTGGTTTGAGTCGTATTGGGCGGACCTCCGGGTCTAGGTCGAATGTCACTGGGGGCCCCTTGAATTTCCCCAGTCCTTTTTTGAAAACTTCGGGGTGCGCGTCGCACACCTCCTGTATCGGGTCAGTCCCAACGGCGTGCACCCAGCCCCAACGGCGTGCACCCCCCCAATAAACAGACCCAGGGGCTGAAACCATTGAGTTCCGAGGAGGCTGCAATTCCCCCCTTTAAGCACGACTAAGGAGAGAGTCGCGGCGTGCTTTTTAAATTTGACCTGAAATTCTCCAACCCCCAACACTGGAATACTGTTCCCTTGCACGTCCCGTAGCGTAGACCTCAACGCTTTGAGCTTGGGTCGCCTGTGGGGGGCAATCCTCAAAAACTCCCTCTGGGAAATAATTGAAAATGTGGAACCCGAGTCAATTTCCATTCTAATGGGGACCCCTTGCACTAGTACCTCAACAAAGTAACGGGGGTGTCCCGCGGACACGCTGAACACTGGGGCGTCGTCCTCGCTGCCATCGGAGATGTGGCCCACGCCGTCCCGCTTTCTCGTGGCCTGGGCGCCGTCCTTGGGTCCCGTCGAGCGGTCTTGTCCCGCTGCACGGTCTGTCAAGCTCCTCCGGGCCTCGCGCCTCTTCCTGCATACTTTGGCGATGTGCCCGCGGCGGCCGCAGTTGTGACACTCGGCCTTCCTGAACGGGCATTTGGCGCGGTCGTGGGCTGCTCCACAGCCGTCGCACCGCCGGCCTTCTTTCCGGACCCTCCGGACGTCCTCGTCGTCGCTGCTCTCTGCGGACGATTTCGAAGTTCGCCTGGCTGCGTGCACCGATGACTCTGCCTTGCTCGTCTTCGGCCGCCAGTCCTGGAGCTCTTGCACCCCAGCCCTTGTGGCTTCCGCGGCCTGCGCCGCTTTCAGGACCTCCTGCAACGTGGGGGGTGGCTCTTGGTTCATCAACGTGCGCTGAGTTTCGGCGTCGTTCAGGCCGCATAGCACGCAGTCCCTGAGGGTGATTTCGGCGTTCTCCCATTTACACAGGCCGGCAGCCAGTCGCAGGGCCGCCACGAAGGCGGCGACCGTCTCCCCGGGCACTTGGACTCGCCTCCAGAACGCGCTCCGAGCGGGAAACATTGCCGTCGAGGGCCGGAAATACTCGCGCAGCATCTGTAGGAGCTCTTTGGCCTTGAAATCGCTCACCCTCTTCGGTGCGATCAGGTCCACGAAGGTTCTTTTGGTATCTGGTCCCAGCATCCTGGTGAAGATGGCCCTTTTCTTTGCCTCATCTGTGACTTCGGATTCAACCAGTGCTCCCTGGAAGTCCATTTCGAAGATCTCCCAGTCTCCCGGTTTCCTGATTTCGAAACCGGCGCATGTCTTGGTCTGGTGGGCAGCCATTATCCCACCTTCGTCGCCAGTTTAGTGTATGGGACCAAAGACAATGAAACAGCCGAAAGATTGGCTTAACACAGGTTTATTGCATGATGATCCAGAGGAACATGTGGTAATGGCGGATGGGTAGCTCAATATATACAGCTGGCTATACATTTGAATGTGGCTCGTTGACAGTCTATTGGTTACTGCCTGCGTGACGTCGTAGACGGTCACGCCCATCTTGTCCAGGTGAAGAGGTGGCGGGGAATCTTCCCGCGCTGCTGATCCAGGTGAATCTGAGCCATGAGAGCTGGACGCTCGCTATTGCCATCTAGTGGTCACTAGCTCGCGTCCTCTTATAAGGGTTACAGTGATACAGCTGAAGGTTATAATGTTGCACACAGAAAGGTTACATTGTTACCACATGGCTAGGTACATTGTTAAAGGCACAGCTTTACAGAACACAACATCGGCGAAACCCTCATCGCTCCTGGATGCAGAAGTAGAACACATTTTACTTCCGCTTCCAGGAGCGACGAGGGCTTCACAGGCCGGATGAATTGGCACTGGGGGCTGCATCTGGGCCCCAGGGCTGTAGTTTGGGCACTCCTGGCCTAGAATCTTACAAATTAGCCACATTGCATTTATGCCAGGATGACTGCTTTTCTAAAGTTATTGTGAGTTTTAAAGCCAGCCTTGGGTAGCAGCTGGAAAGGAGAATTCCAGGAGTACAAAGGGCAGGGATGAATGACTCTCCTTCTTGATAAAGGGAATGCTCAACTCTAATGTGGGTTTGTTTTGGTGCTAATTGGAAGGTCACACAAGAGCACAAATGCTCTCAATAGCCAATTATTAAGTGATAGTAGTGTTGTTATTGCATTAGAAGGGAGAAAGGATTTAACACCCACATCTTCAGGACATGTCAGACAAGTCTCATAGAAAGCTGGGATGCTCTCTTTCTTACTTCACTAGAGGGTGTTGGCGGGACTGGCAAACACAACCTAACTTCATTTGATAGTTCTAGCCACCTAATATTTCCAGATAAAATGGAAATCATTCTCCAAGTAGTCCAAAATGCAATCTATTTCACTTTAATTTAGTATAGAAACTCACGGTTAGGTTAGGCCCATTTGAATAAATGGAGCTTATGGAAGAGTAGATTTACTAAGACCTCATTCATTCAGTGGGCCAGATTACTCTAGTGCAATTCACTATGCTATACAATAGGATTTTGGACAATATATCATCATTATTCACAGGAATATATCTATTACAAGGTTTATCTATTACAGTTTAGAAATTAGTATTTTATGCACAAAATGAAAGCAAATTATTTTTTATAAATTAATTTTCAGCAAGACTTAAACCAGTGGGACTGTCACTGTTACCATTAAGTAAACAGAATGAGATCTCACATCACCTTCTATAAATTCTATTAAACACATACAAGCAAAATTCATATGAGTGATATAAATGGGCTCTCATGGTTCTATTATAATACAACAAGCTGCAATCTTAAATTTCGTACAAGAGACTGACTGACTGACAGTTGGAGTCACTTTTTGAACATTTATAGATACACAATTAAGCAACTCATCACTGCCTGTTTCTAAGATCCTGTAAGTCATACAGCTTTTATTTAATTTAGATTGGCTTAATTGTGTACATTCAGCCACTGAACCACACTTGCAGAGCAACTCATAAAAAGTAATATTTCATAGACATACAGTCAGTCCTATACATGGTCTGGTCAGCTCAGAATCCAATGGTAAGTGTCTACAGCCTTGGAAGATGCCATTGGTGTTAAGGAAGATGATATTCTGTCTCAAACCAGTTTGAATATAACATTTTCCTGAGCCATCCAAATGACTAATCCTGGGATAGCATGGAACAATAAATGCATTCATTTTTCTGCCTTCTTGGAGCATTGTTAAACCAAATGAGATGATTCATAGTAATAAGATCAGACATATCAGAGCAACAGCAAACTCAAGAGCAATAAGATTAAAAGGCAATAGAAACAAAGAACAGCTTCAAAATGGTATTCTGTGAAGGCTTGCGCTAATAAATTGCTTTCACTGCCCTCCTAAAAGAAAGCAATGGAGAAGCCAGGCAGCGTTCCTCAGAAGACTGATTCTCAACTTGAGGGCTACCACTGAAAAAGCCCTGCCTTGGTTTGCCACTCACCATGTCTGCACAGGGAATGAAGCTGTCAGAAATACTTCAAGGCAGGAAGACATTTCCTGAGATCGATCAATCAATCAATCAATCAATCAATCAATCAATCAATCAATCAATCAATCAATCAATCAATCAATCAATCAGTTTAATTTATATCCCGCCTTTCTCGGCCAAAGGCCAACTCAAGGCGGCTAACAGCATATAAAAATAGCAACAAAATAATAATACAGAGATACAATAAATTTACAATAGCGAGCAATACAAGTAAGCATGGTATCAAAATACAAAAACTACATAATTACATTATAAACTACAGTAAAAAAACAGTATAATACAACAACAAACCCAGCATGGAAAAACCCCATGTCTGCTGGAGAAAGTCACAGGAGCTACCACTCCCCCCGGCAGCAAAGGCAGCCATGGCAGTTCAGATTGTCCCAAGGGCTGCAACAGCTGCAAAGATGCAGGCAAGAGCCTTAAGGACAGCATCAGCTCTATCCAAGACAAAAAGGGGGGTTAACTCATTCATTGCCGGCCGGCCACTGGTCGAGAGCCCCGCCGGGGTTGGTGGTGGCTGGAGCGGGTTTTGAGGGTGGTGATGAGCCCTCCAGGTGCCACTCATTCATTGCCGGCCAGCCACCGGTCGAGAGCCCCCCCTCTGGCCTGACTGGCTGAAGGAGGGGGAGGGCGAGTCCCGGAGCCATAGTGGTGCAGTCTTTTGAAGGCACCCGCCGCCCTCCCGCAGGTGGAATCACTCCCCTCTGGCCCGACTGGCCAAAGGAGGGGGAGGGGGAATCCCAGAGCCATGGCGGTGCAGTCTTTTGAAGGCACCCGCCTCCCTCCCGCAGGTGGAATCACTCCCCTCTGGCCCAACTGGCCAAAGGAGGGGAGAGGGGGGAGTCCCAGAGCTGTGGCGGCGCAGTCTTTTGAAGGCGCCCACCACCCTCCCGCAGGTGGAATCACTCCCCTCTGGCCCGACTAGCCGAAGGAGGGGGAGTCTCGGAGCCATGGCGGCGCAGTCTTTTGAAGGCACCCACTGCCCTCCCGCAGGTGGAATCACCCCCCTCTGGCCCGACTGGCCAAAGGAGGGGGAGTCCCAGAGCCGTGGCGGTGCAGTCTTTTGAAGGCGCCCACCACCCTCTCACAGGTGGAATCACTTCCCTCTGGCCCGACTGGCCGAAGGAGGGGGGAGGGCGAGTCCTGGAGCCATGGTGGTGCAGGCTTTTGAAGGCCCCCACTGCCCTCCCGCAGGTGGAATCACCCCCTCTGGCCCGACTGGTTGAAGGAGGGGGGAGGGGGAGTCCCAGAGGTGTGGCGGTGCAGTCTTTTGAAGGCGCCCGCCACCCTCCCACAGGTGGAATCACTCCCCTCTGGCCCGACTGGCTGAAGGAGGGGGGAGGGGGAGATATTTATTGCTCCTTGCTGCTTAGAACTTGAAAGGCCAAAAGCCAGTGACTTAAATTGAGCCTGGAAACATATTTCCAAGCAGTGACAAGGAGCTTCTTAGGTAAAACGTTTAAAGAATGTCATGGGAAAATGAAAGTGTTTCAATAAGTCTAGCAAAATTTATATGGGAGTTTTGCCCATTTCTACCAATGATTGCTTTAAATTAGAATTATTTGGGATATAATGATGAGCAAAAAAAGATATGTGGTAAATATAGTGCTGTATAGTATAATGTAGTGGCTGAAATTCTGTTGATGTACGTATGTTACACCACATAAGTCTGATGACATTATCATTTGGCAATTTTTTTCTACTTATTTTTTTTTATTCCACTCCATAAATTCTCATGACTCCTAAAGAATCTCTTTAATCTCTGAAAAGTGGTTGTGGGTCATGTCAGGGAAGGTGGCAGAATTATTCTGATATTACAAAATATGTGCCACTGAGATTCAAATTCAAATCACTTTATTACAGTCATTGACCAGCTCAGTAAAAATATGTCTAATTGAGTTGAAATAAAATAGAATAATGCAAGCGCGGCGCCAAAATGGCCGCCGCGCTCTTTGCGGGCCCCCCCCACAGGACGAGGAATCCGGGTAGTTTAGGGCGTGGCCAGCTCCCTATAAAAGGGGTGGCCACGAGGCAGCCGCGCTGCCATTTTAGCTAAAGCGACGGAGCGGAGAAGTTTTTTCCCCTGTATCTCCGTCGCTCCTTACCTTGCGGGAAGCCTTTTGGCGGCGAATCTTCTTTCGGCTTCCCTCTCCTGCGGTTGAGATGCCTTCGAAGAAGAAGGCAGCTTCGAGTGCGGCTCGAGCTGTGAGGAGGCGCAACCCGGGTCGGAGGACCACGGTCGCGCCTCCCCAGCAGACGCCTGTCCAGACCCCCGCTGGGCCCGGCGGAATGGGGTCTATCGTCCCTTGGTTGGACGCGGGGGATCGGAATGCGGCCCGCGGCCCGCGAGCGGTGGACACCGCTACTCCCTCTGCCCATCCTGTTGGGCCTGCCTCTCTTCCTCCTGGGCCTTCTAGCCTGGGCGGGTGGTGTGGTCCCCTACCTTGGCAGGTTCCGGCACCGACCCTACTGGGCTTCGGTGTTGGGCAATGGCCCTATTCAGGTCCTGGGTTACAGGGACCTGTACCCGCGCCGGGACTTGGTGGGCCGGCCGGCCCTTGGCCCCAGATCGACGTGCAGGCCTTACTGGCCCGCCTTGCAGCCCTTGAAGCGTCTTTAGCTCGGGCCAGCCAGGCTGGGGCTCCCTTTGGCGTCCCTTTTCCGGCGCCGTCGGCGGGAGGACAACAGGCGGCGGGCAGGGTTGAGCTGCCTCAGGCGGGTGGCGTGGCTTCGGCCACTGCCCCGCAGCCCCCCAGCCAGCAGACGAGTGCAGGTCAGGCCCCGATGACGAGCTCTACGTCGGTCGTGAGCTCCGACGCCCCCAGTGGGCCGGAACCCCCGGTGGGGGCGGCCCACGGGGGTGCAGCATGTGAGTATGCGGTCCAAGCCAGTACACCTACACACATTGCTTCTATGGGGGGAGCTTTTCAATGGCCTTGGCCTCGCTCGAGTGGTGCGGTTGCACAGCAGCTGGTACTCCACTCGGCGACGGTAACTGCCACCCAGGGCACCGGGGTGGGTAGTTTTTCTCACACTGTGGGGAATGTACTGGGGGTGGCTGGGTTAGCTCAGCCCCCTTTCCCGGCGCCTGTGGTGCCTTTTTCGGCCTTACCAACTGCGGGGTACTCCTTACCACTGGGTGACCACTTGGCAAAGGCAACCAAAGAAAAGATTTGGCGGGGGGAGTATGTAGATATCTTCTCACTCCTGAACAGAGAGCCCACCAAGGAGGAAAGGGAGGGACAGGATGAGAAGGATAAGGAGCAGGCGCGTCGTCGTAAGCCGCCACGTACCTGGGCCAACTGGCTGCCGGCTTATTTAATTTACATGGCAGTGTATCTGAGGGCGCGGCCAGAGTTGGCTATTCCGATGGTCCAATATTTGGACAACATATACAGGGCAATGGTTGATTTCCCGGGCCCGTCGTGGCTTGCTTATGACGAGGAATTCCGTATTCGGATTCCCCTCCACCCGGAGATGAGGTGGGACGAGCCGTGCCAGAGGCTTTGGCTTCTGTACATGACACCCACGCGCCCCGCGCCAGGCGACAGATACCATTGTGGACATGCGGTCCAGCGAGCTGTCCCAGCACAGGTTACCCGCCAAGGGGCGGGGCAGGGGGTTCCAGCCCACCTGCTGTGCTGGGCTTTCTCGTCCAATGGTTCCTGCAATAAGAAAAATTGCAAATACAGGCATGAGTGTCCCACATGTTCGGGCCCCCACGCAGCCTCCGCCTGTCCCAGGCCTGGGGGGACACGGGGCAGAGGAAGGGGCGGACAGTGGGCTGGCAAGGCTGCCACAGATGGAGCTGGTTCACCGAAAGGCCCCCTCCCCAATTAAGGTGGACATGTTGGAGCGTTGGCTCACAGTGTACCCGAAGGGGGATAATGGGGAGTATCTCCTTCAAGGCTTTAAGTACGGGTTCCGCATCCCTTTCGTGGGTGATAGGTCCCCTCAGGATGCCCCCAATCTTTTGTCCCTCAAGGGGAGGGAGGAGGTGGCTGCTGCCAGTATTAGAAAGGAGTTAGATGCGGGCAGGGTCGCCGGCCCTTTCCCTTCACCCCCGTTTCCCAACCTTAAGGTGTCGCCCCTAGGCTTGGTTCCCAAAAAGTCTCGAGGTGAGTTTCGCCTTATTCATCATTTATCCTACCCAGCCGGCCGGTCGGTCAATGATGCTATCCCTGATGACCTTTGTTCAGTCAGGTATACGTCTTTTGACCACGCGCTGCGCATGGTGCGCTCGTGTGGCCCGGGTGCCCTGCTGGCCAAGTGCGACATTAAGTCGGCCTTTCGCCTCCTGCCGGTGCATCCGGGTGACTTTGAGTTGCTGGGTTTCAAATTTCGGGGCGAATATTATTTTGATAAGGCCATGCCTTTTGGCTGTTCCATATCATGCTCGGCCTTTGAGCGTTTTAGTACCTTCTTAGAGTGGGCTTTCGTCCGCAGGTCAGGGTCCCGGTCTGTAGCCCATTACCTGGATGACTTTTTATTCGGGGGTGAACGGGGCTGGGACACGTGCACACGTCTCCTCAACACATTTCAGACGCTAATGGAGGAACTCGGTGTCCCTTTAGCACCCGAAAAGACCGAGGGCCCATCTACCAAGTTAGTATTCCTGGGGGTGGAGATTGACACGTTAGCGCAGGCTTCTAGGTTACCGGAGGATAAGGTGTCCAGGATAGTGGCCCTTATCTCGGAGTTGATGGCCAAGCGCAAGGCATCACTGAGGGAACTGCAGGTACTACATGGTCACCTAAATTTCGCTTGCAGGGTGGTCGCTCCGGGCAGGGCTTTTGCTCGACGCTTATGCGACGCCATGGCAGGGTTAACCAGGCCTCACCACAGAGTTAGACTTACCCGGGGTGTCAGGGCAGACATGTTTGTCTGGTTACAGTTCCTGAGGGAGTTTAATGGGGTCTCATTTTGGAGGTCTGACCTCCTGGCATCCCCCAATTTTCAGATCCAGTCTGATGCCTCAGGATCCCTGGGTTATGGGATGTACTTCAATGGGAAGTGGGCCTATGGTGGGTGGCCACCGGCCTGGGCAGGCACTGATCGCCTGCGTGATCTCACATACCTTGAATTTTTTCCTATACTAGGGGCTTTGATGCTATGGGGCGAGGAATGGGCCAACTCGGTCATGCATTTCTGGTGTGACAACGCTGCTGTGGTCCACATTGTTAATGCACAGACTTCCAAATCGCCCAGGGTTATGGACCTAGTGCGCCATTTCGTGCTGCGCTGCCTGCGCCTCAACGTTTTGTCCAGAGCCAGGCATGTCCCGGGGATTAATAATGATATTGCTGACGCTTTGTCCCGCCTGCAGATCTCCCGGTTCCGTGCCTTGGCCCCGGATGCGGAGGAATTTCCCTCGCCACTCCCGGACGTGATATGGACCATTGGCAAGGAGAGGTGAACCGGGCGATTGGCCTGTCACTAGCGCCACGCACGCGTAAGGCGTATCAACATGCATTTAATTCTTACAGGGCATTTGCTGCTCAATTTCACCTGCCAGAGACCTGGCCTATCCCGGTTGACCATGTTCTGCGGTTCATGGTCCACCTGCATGCTCTCCTCCTCGCACCTCGCACCATAGCATCCAAGCTCTCGGCCCTGGCTTTTATGGCCAAAGTAGGGGGTCATGTGGACAGCACCTCTGACTTCCGTGTGAGACATGTTTTGGAGGGGTGGGTGCGCGAGCGCGGGCGTTGCCCGGACGATCGGCACCCTATTTCCCCAGGGGTTCTTACCCAGTTGGCCCAGGGCTGGCCAAGCCTCTGTTTTAATCATTATGAGGCAGCCCTTTTTCATGCAGCCACAACGGTGGCATTTTTTGGAGCGCTCCGCATCAGTGAACTTGTGATGCTGTCTAAGGCGGATGCAAGTTGTAGGGCACTGGAACTCGAGGATGTCTATGTTGCCAAAGACTGGGCCCAGTTGAGGATACGTTCCTCCAAGTCAGATCAGCATGGCGTAGGCAGTGGTGTAAGACTGCTACGGTGTTCTTTGGCAGACATCTGTCCGGTTGGTGCCCTACAGGAGTTCCTGGCACTGCGTGGCATGCACCATGGCCCGTTTTTCTGTCACCAAGATGGGTCTCCCTTTACTAAATTTCAGTTTTGGAAGGTGACAGGCAGAGCCCTCGCCAGGGTGAGCCTACCAGGTGCCCGTTACGGCACACATTCATTTCGTATTGGGGCAGCCTCTACAGCAGCTGCTTTTGGGTACTCCGGGGCTGACATACGCAGCATGGGTAGGTGGGGCTCGCAATGTTTTCAGTTTTATGTGCGCCCACTTCCACCGTGAGTACCAATCCGATCACCTTACCTTCCTTTTTCTTAATTTTTCCTTACAGACCCTGGGTGTCGTGTTACACCGGTGACAGTATGGCTGGTGGGCCACAGCTATGTGCACAGGGCAGCGCGTTACGCTGCGGCGACAGAGTGGGGACCCCGACTGGGACTGGGTGAACACGCCAGTCTCACATGGCATGGTAAGCCTGGGATGTTGTGGCGGGAGCTGCTGCCTTTCCTGTTTTCAAGCAGGAGTGCTGACCCGCCTGACATTCTCATCATACACCTTGGGGGCAATGATTTGGGTCAGGTCACCGGATTATCGCTCAAGCATGCGATCTGCGGGGACCTTGCTTACTTGCACTACGTCTGGCCTGCCACAACCCTGGTTTGGTTGGACATGATCCCGCGCCATTCTTACAGAGGGGGCATTGACCTCCTGGCCCTTGACCGCGCTAGGCGCGCGGCCAACGGGGCGGTGGCGCGGTTCCTTGCCGACAAGGCTTGGGGACGGGTCAGTCGTCACCCTGCTATTAGCCTACGAAATTACGACTTGTATGCAGGGGATGGGGTCCATCTGTCGCGAGGAGGTATGGACCTCCTGTTGGGTGATTGGCGAGCAGGCCTGTTGACCGAGCTGACGGTCTGGGGGGGGGGTGTCAGGCCTTCTTTGAAGCCCCTCCGTGTGGCGGGTAGCACTGGTAAGGTAAACAGTATGACCCACAGGTATCCGGCAGGTTCGCAATTGACTGGACAACACTAGACAGGAACAAATTAGTTAAACGTTGTCCGGTCAACGACGAACCAGGCGACGGGGTGATGGCGATAGCTAGCCAGCATGCATCACCCCGTGATTTTACGGATACGAGTCAGAGGGTGGGGTCATGAGTTAGATATTGACTACGGTCAACAATTTGTTTGTTGTCAACAAACAAATTGATACAAATTGATACATTGTAACCAATTGCCGTTGGCAATTTTGGGTGGTACCTTACCAGTGTTACTTCGGCCTGCTTGCCTTAAGAATTATGATTGGTCGTTTTACCAATACAAATTTATAATTCGGATTAGGGCATTGAATCAATAAATGTGGCCCTATGCTGTTATCCACTTTCAATGTTGTCCGAGTCCGTTATTGGGGGGGTGCGCCTGCAAAATCAGTTCTTAACATTGGTGCTACATTTGGGCTAAGAAATGTAAGATGACTTTACTGGCTGCAATTATTTTTGGTAGTTAAAAGTTTCCCTCTCTAGTTGTACAGTCCTATGGATTCCTGACAGTGAAAGGGATCATATGGGAGGCTTGAAATTTTCAGGAGAGAAATCAGAAATGTTTCATTTTCAGAAAATTACCACTACTGCTGACATTATCAGCTTTATGCGGCACAATTTATGCCACAGGATTTCAGCCAGAGACTGTGAGGAGGAACAACAAATTCATTTCCTATAGTGCTTTAATTTCAAGCAATCTTATGCATTTATCATTTTCAGGTTAAGGTAGCGGATATTGGGCACAATTTGTTGCTCGTTCTCCATTTACATTGATGCTATCTGTGTAACAATTCCTATTACAGAATGGAAACTTTGCATAGGGCTGCTTAGTCATGGGAACAACGATGGTGTTGGGGATGTAAGTCTTTGCCTAGTACCCCAACTGGGTTGCAAGGCATATTATGCCTCTGGTGCTTTAAGGCTTGACTGTGGAAAGCTCACAGGTGTTGTGGTGTTTCTAGAGAGATCTGTGGCCAATGTATTTATGACTGAGCAAAGCCATAGACCTTAGCTCTAATGCTCACCTCGGCTTCAATGCTGACCTTGGCTACAATGCCCAACCCAGGATATTAAGCTCACCATGCCGAAGGTCTGATGCTCATCTTCTGCTTCACTGCTTCACTCTTCTGCCAAATGCCTAGAAGGAACGCGTGGCGACAAAATGGCCACCGTGCGCTTTGCTAGCCCTGCCCCTGAGGCACGGGCACAGCTGCGGAACCAGGGGCGTGGCCAGCCACCCCTTTATAAGGGGTGGCTCGATCAACGGCCCTGCTCCTTTGAATTCGGCTGGGCCCCGGGTGCATTTGCCGTGCCCAGCCGATCTGCCTCGCAGTGCCGCTTGCTAGGGAGCAAACTCGTGGCGCTGCTCTCTTGGTTTGAGCCCCTTTTGGCTCGGAGGGTGCTCTCTTGCGAAAGACAGCCCTCGCCTTGTCGGCCCTTTGCCCGGGAGCAGGATTGGGCCATTCGCCTTCCTTCTTCGGCGCCGGCCTGTACTTGAGCCGGGCGCCTCTCTGTTCACTCTTGCCTCCTCTCCCCGCCCGGGAACGGGCGGGGACCGGGGGCATTTGCTTTGGTGCTATGGCACCCAAAAAGAAGGCCCTGTTGGGCGGCAGCCCGGCGATGGTGTGCACCTTTGCAGTGTGCCACGCCTGCCCCAGTTCAGGAGCTCACTCCCCCACCGAGCCGCAGGGCTCGCCGGGGGACGAATCAGCTCACCCCAGCTGGCCCTTCCCAGCTTTCTGTCCCCGAGGGGGTGTTGCAAGGGGTTGCCCCTTCTGGGCAGGCACCTGCACCCCCGCGACCCATGCCCGGGGGGGTGCAGGGCCTGCCTCTCGTGGCGATGCTGGGGCTTGTGGGGCCTAGGTCCCTCGAGGACCGCTTTGTGTTCCTGGAATGGGCCGCCGGCCTCCAGCCTGGGGCCGGGGCCTATGGGCCATCTCCCTCCACCGGGGCATTGCCTGGGCCTCAGCCCCCGGCATCCATCGATAAGTGGCTGGCGAGACTTGAGGCGGCCCTGCCTGGGGTCGCATCAAGTTCCTGCGCTTCTGCTGGGGTGGGAGGGGTGAGCTCTAATTCGATCGTGAGCTCTGGCGCCCCTGCCCAGTCAGAACCCCTGGTGGGGGCGGCTGGGGGGGGTTAGCATCTGGTGAGTATAACAGTCAAGTTAACTCCACACATTCCCCTGCTGGTCCTACTATGGCACAATTTGCATGGCCGTGGACTGCCCAGCTTGCCCATGCACCCGCCGTGCAGCCGGCGTTGGCTGGGTCTACACCTATTGGGGGTTGGGGGGCGCCGTACCCACCGTTACCACCTGGCGTTCTGCCGGCTGGCCCTTCACCTCCTTATTCTGTCTGGCCTTATGGCCCGCCGGTCAATGCCGGCTACCACACAGTCTCTACTGCTGCCCTGCCGACGGCCGGGGTAGTCCTGCCGTTGGGTGACCACCTGCTCCCTGCCACCAGAGACAAGATCTGGCACAGGGAGTATGTTGACCTGTTCAGTTTATTGAACAGAGAGCCCACCAAAGAGGAGAAAGATAAGGAGGACGACAAGGACAAGGAGTTGTCCCGTCGCCGCAAATCACCGCGTACGTGGGCCAACTGGTTGCCCGCCTACCTATTTGTGATGCACATGATAACCGTATGGTGACTTGCCTTCCAGGTGCAAAAGTTGCAGACATCACAAGAAATCTAGATAGATTGTTAGAGAGAACTGGGAACGAGCCAGTTGTCATGGTACATGTTGGTACTAATGATGTTGGGAAGGCCAAGCGGTCTGTCCTGGAAGCCAAATTTAGGTTGTTAGGAAGAAGATTGAAGTCCCGGACTTCCAAGGTAGCATTTTCAGAAGTGCTGCCTGTCCCTCGTGCAGGACCTACCAGGCAGGCAGAGCTCAGAAGCCTCAATGCGTGGATGAGGCGGTGGTGTCGAGAGGAGGGCTTCAGATTTGTCAGGAACTGGAGAACATTTTGGGACAAGCCAAATCTGTTCAGGAGGGATGGGTTGCATTTAAACCATGATGGGACCAGATTGCTGGCACTCAACATCAAAAAGGCTGCAGAGCAGCTTTTAAACTGATAACTGGGGGAAAGCCGACAGGAGCTGGGCAGCATCCGGTTCGGGAAAGTGTGTACTTGAGTAGTGAGGAGGATGCAAAAATTACTGAGCAGAGCAAGGAGCTAGTCACCAGCACTCTAGCAGAAGGATGCAAGAGGCAGTCTAACAATGCAACTAGACTCAAAAGACTGTATCAGGAAAGCATATATAAATGCTTGTATACAAATGCCAGAAGCCTCCGGAACAAAATAGGGGAGCTGGAATACTTAGCAATAGATAAAAATATTGATATTATTGGTATCACTGAAACCTGGTGGACGGATGATAACCAATGGGATACAGTTATCCCAGGCTACAAACTGTACAGGAAGGATAGGAAGGGGCAAACAGGAGGTGGTGTAGCCTTGTATGTCAAAGAAGTGATAAAATCGTATGAATTGGAATATCTAGGTGATTTGGAGTCACCATTAGAAGCTCTGTGGGTAAGAGTACCAGGCCACAAGGATGGTCTAACAGTAGGCATATACTATCGGCCTCTGACCCAAACTCTTGAGGGAGACTGGCAGTTGGAGAATGTTGTAAAGGAGGCATCCAGGAAGGGAAGCCTGGTTATAATGGGGGACTTCAATTACCCTCACATAGACTGGGTGAACTGTTGTTCAGCACATGATAAAGAGATAAAGTTCCTAGATATGCTCAATGATTGTTCCCTGGGACAGATGGTTGAAGACCCAACTAGAGGTACAAGAATCCTTGACTTGATTCTGAGTAATACTCAGGATCTGGTGCAAGATGTTAATGTGACTGATCCAATAGGGAACAGTGACCACAACTCAATTATGTTTAACTTGATCATAGACCGCAAGTCACTGATAAAATCTAACATAGAGACCTTAAATTTTCAAAAAGGAAATTTCCCAAAGATGAGGAAACTAGTAAAAAAGAAACTGAAAGGGAAAATTGAGAGAGTCCAAACACTCCAAGAGGCATGGAGGCTGTTTACAAAAACAATAACAGAGGCTCAATTGGAATGCATACCCAAAAGGAAAAAGGGCACTGCCAGGTCCAAGAGGACTCCGATGTGGCTTACAGGAGCTGTTCGGGAAGTGATCAAGAGCAAGAAAAGCTCATTTAGAAGATGGAAGGCTTGTCCAAATGAGGACAGCAGGCAGAAACATAAATTCTGGCAAAACAAATGCAAGGCAACAATCAGGAAAGCAAAGCAAGACTTTGAGGAGCGTATAGCTAAAAATACTCAGAGAAATAACAAAGACTTCTTTAAGTACATTAGAAGTAAGAACCCAACTAGGAAGGCCATTGGACCATTAGATGACAATGGAAGGCAAGGGGTTATTAAAGAGGAAACAGAGATTGCAGAGAGACTCAATGAATTCTTTGCTTCAGTATTCACTGAAGAAGACAGAGACCACATGCCCAAAACAGAGCCTATCTTCGTAGGGAGGGAAACCGAAGAATTAAGCAAGATAGAAATAACCAGGGAGGAGGTCCTTGCATGTCTTGTTAAGCTAAACACTAACAAATCCCCAGGACCAGATGGCATCCATCCACAAGTTCTCAGGGAACTTAAAGATGAAATTGCTGAATCAGGCTTTGTGCCTGATGACTGGAAGGTAGCGAATGTAACACCAATTTTCAAAAAAGGATCCAGGGGTGATCCAGGAAATTACCGGCCTGTCAGTTTGACATGTGTCCCAGGTAAAGTGATGGAAACCATCCTAAAAGATAGAATTAATAGTTACATAGAAGAGAAAGCGCTGCTAAAGGAGAGCCAACATGGCTTTTGCAAGGGCAACTCATGCCTCACTAATCTGTTGGAATTTTTTGAGAGTGTCAACAAGCATGTGGATAAGGGGGATCCAGTTGACATTGTTTATCTGGACTTTCAGAAGGCTTTTGACAAGGTCCCACACCAAAGGCTCTTGAATAAACTTACCAGTCATGGAATAAAGGGACAGGTCTTGTCCTGGATCAGCAACTGGCTAAGGGACAGGAAACAGAGGGTAGCACTAAATGGACACTTCTCCAAGTGGAGGGAAGTAAAGAGTGGGGTCCCCCAAGGTTCAGTACTGGGACCCCTGCTTTTCAACCTCTTCATAAATGATCTAGAGGTAGGAGTAAAAAGCAAGGTAGCCAAATTTGCTGACGACACTAAATTATACAGGGTAGTGAAAACTGTGAGAGATTGTGAAGAGCTCCAGAGGGATCTCTTGACACTGGGGGAGTGGGCAAAACAGTGGCAAATGAGCTTCAACATCAGTAAGTGCAGAGTGATGCATGTTGGGGCAAAAAACCCCAATTACATTTATAAACTGATGGGGTCTGAACTCTCTGCGACAAACCAGGAAAGGGACCTTGGTGTCCTGGTGGACAGCTCAATGAAGGTGTCAACCCAGTGTGCCTCAGCAGTGAAAAAAGCAAACTCAATGTTAGGGATCATTAGGAAGGGTATAGAAAATAAGTCAGCAAGTGTCATTTTGCCTCTTTATAAATCTATGGTGAGGCCCCATCTGGAATATTGTGTACAGTTCTGGTCGCCATACCTCCAGAAGGATATTATGGAGTTGGAGAAAGTACAGAGGAGGGCAACCAGAATGATTAGGGGACTGGAACACCTTCCTTACCATCTGAGGCTGCAACGGTTGGGCCTTTTCACTCTTGAACGACGGCGTCTAAGAGGTGACCTGATTGAAGTTTATAAAATCATGCACGGTGTGGACAAGGTAGATAAGGAAAAACTGTTTTCCCTATCGCACAACACTAGAACTAGGGGACACTCCATGAAACTTTTGGGTACTAGTTCTCAAACAAATAAGAGAAAGTACTTTTTCACCCAGAGGATTACTGGTCTATGGAACTCCCTGCCAGAAGAAGTGGTGACAACTGTCAGTCTTGACAGCTTTAAGAAAGGATTAGACAAGTTCATTGAGGACAAGGCTATCAATGGCTATAATTATGGCTACCTAAGGACAACCTCCGGGTTGGAGAGATAGGCAGGATATCTCTCAATGCCATTTCCAGGGAATCCTAAGCAGGTGAAGGCATCTCCTTGGGAATACCCTGAAGGAAATGGTGAGCCACTGTGTGAGACAGAATGCTGGACTGGATGGGCTGTGGCCTGTTCCAGCAAGGCTGTTCTTATGTTCTTATGTTCTTATGTTCTTACCTTATATATGTGGTGGTGTCATTAAGGGCTCATCCGGATTTGGCCATCCCACTGTTCCAATATCTCGATATTATTTATCGTGCATACATGGACTTCCCAGGCCAGGCGTGGCTGGTGTACGATGAGGAGTTTCGTATGTGGGCTGCGCTGCACCGGGAGATGTGTTGTGATGAGCCCAACCAGCTTTTGTGGTTATATTATATGACCCCATCCCGCCCGGCCACGGGTGACTGGTACCATTCTGGCCACGCCGTTCAGTGGCCCGGCCCGGCACAATCACCCCGCCAGATGGCAGGGCAGAGGGTTCCAGCCTGCCTGTTTTGCTGGAACTACTCGTCCGTGGCCGGGTGTGCCCACGGACAGTGCAGGTATAGGCACGAGTGCATGATCTGTTCCGGCCCACACCCAGCCACCACATGCACCAGGCCCAGGGGATCACGGGGTAGGGGCCAACAGGGAGCCAACCAGGCCAACCCTGACTCAGGGTCGGCTCAGAAAGCCCCCCTCCCCAATTAAGCTTGAGGTTTTGGAACGATGGCTGCTTGTCTACCCTAACCAGGCTGACGCTGAGTACATCTGGGCTGGTTTTTCCGAAGGGTTTCGCATCCCTTTTATGGGGATGCGCTCACCACAGGATGCCCCAAATCTGGTTTCGTTACGGGGCATGGGACACGTGGCGAGGAGTAAGATTTTTAAGGAGGTGCACGAGGGCTGGGTATCCGGCCCCTTTGCTGTAGCTCCTTTTCCCAATTTGAAAGTTTCACCCCTTGGTTTGGTCCCTAAAAAGGTTCAAGGTGAATACCGTTTGATTCACCATTTATCGTACCCAGCTGGCAAATATGTGAATGATGCTATACCGGACGAGCTTTGTTCCATCTGGTACACTTCATTTGACCAGGCACTCGGCATGGTCCGGGCCTGCGGGCCAGGAGCACTGTTAGCCAAGTGTGACATCAAGTCAGCTATCCACCTCCTGCCCGTCCACCCGGATGATTTTGAGTTCCTTGGTTTTCATTTTCAGGGGCAATATTTTGTAGACAAGGCCATGCCCTTTGGATGCTCTGTTTCTTGCTCGGCATTCAAGCGTTTCAGTTCATTCTTGCATTGGGCCTTCGTCTGCTGCTCAGGGTCTCGATCAGTTGCGCACTACCTGAACGATTTTTTGTTTGGGGCTGCTGCGGGCTCGGGTGAGTGTGCACACCTGTTGGCCATTTTTCAGGAGCTTATGGCAGAATTGGGGGTGCCGTTGGCTCCTGAAAAGACTAAAGGTCCTGCCACCACTTTGGTTTTTCTAGGGATTGAAATTGACACTGTGGCCCAGACCTCCAGGTTGCCCATGGACAAGATACCCCGCATTTCAGAGGCTATTCGGTCCCTATTGGCCAAGCGTAAGGCATTACTCCATGACCTTCAGGTGCTTCACGGGTACCTCAACTTCGCGTGCAGGGTCATCGTGCCCGGCTGGGCTTTTGCCAGGCATTTATGCGATGCCATGGTTGGTTTATCCAGGAAGCACCACAGGGTTTGGTTGACTAAGGGTAACAGGGAGGACCTTCAGATGTGGTTGGGGTTCCTATCAGAATTCAATGGGGTTTCATTTTGGCGTGCTGAACGCATCGCAGCACCCATTTTTCAGGTTCAGTCAGATGCATCCGGAGTGTTTGGCTACAGTCTGTACTTTGACGGTCACTGGTCATATGGCAAGTGGCCGGAGTCTTGGCAGGGCAGGGATGTGCTCAGGGATCTTACCTTTCTCAAATTTTTTCCTATACTGGGCACACTCCTGCTCTGGGGAGAATCCTGGGCTAACTCAGTGGTTCATTTTTGGTGCGACAACGCGGCCGTTGTCCACATATTGAATTCTCAGATGTCCCGTTTGCCCCGGGTCATTGCCCTTGTCCGCCATTTCGTGTTGTGTGCGTTGCGCCTCAACATACTGTTTAAGGCCAGACACATCCTGGGTATCAATAATGATATTGCTGACGCTTTGTCTCGCTTACAGATAGATCGGTTCCAGACTCTGGCACTGGAGGCCGACGACCTGCCTTTGACACTCCCGGCCGAGATGTGGAGGTTTGGCATGGAGAGGTGAACCGGGCCATCGGTCTGTCACTGGCTAGCAGCACCCGTAAGGCGTACACTCTCACGCACAGGGCCTTTGAGACATTTCACCACGAGGCTTCCCTCCCTATCTGTTGGCCTGTTCCTGTTGAACACCTCTTCCAGTTTATGGTACACCTTCACTCCCAGGGGCTGGCACCTAGGACTATTGCGGGCCGTCTCTCTGCGTTGGCCTTTTACGCAAAGGTCAATGGCCTTTCTGATGCCACTTCGGATTTTAGGGTCCGTCGGGTTTTGGAGGGATGGGCCCGTGAACGTGGTCCTCACCCTGACTCACGACGGCCTATATCCCCAGATCTTCTCCTGCGCCTGGCTGGGACTTGGCCGGTCGTTTGCAGGGATCAGTATGAGATTTGCCTGTTCCATGCGGCTACCACGGTGGCATTTTTCGGTGCCCTCAGGATTAGTGAGCTGGTGGTGGGGTCCCGCAGAGATGCATCTCGCAGGGCCTTGCAGCTGTCTGATGTATCCATGACCCAGGACTTGGTGCATCTGTTCATCCATTTTTCCAAGACCGATCAGCTCGGCAGGGGCAGTACGCTCACGCTTTACAGGTGTAGTAACCCTGTTATTTGCCCGGTTTGGGCATGGGTGCCTTTTTGGCCACTCGTGGCAGCACTCAGGGGCCTCTTTTCTGTCATCTGGATTCCTCCCCATTGACCAGGTACCAGTTTTGGCGGGTTACTGGTACAGCATTGGCTAGGTTGGGCCTTGCTGGGGTGTGTTTTGGGACCCATTCCTTTCGCATTGGCGCAGCATCCACTGCGGCGGCGTATGGTTATCCTGAGGATGCTATTCGGTCCATGTGGAGGTGTGGTTCCGATCGCTTTCGTTCATATGTGCGGACCCTGTCCCAGTAGCACTTTGCTTGTGCACCTTTCTTTTTCTTTCTTTCAGCTCCGGCCCATCCTCGGATGCCCATGCGGGTGTGGATTGTCGGGCACAGCTACGTGTACTGGGCTGCCCGCCATGCAGCGTCCACTACGTGGGGCACTCACCTGGGCATCGGTGCAGTGGTGCTGCTCCGATGGTTTGGCTTCCGCGGGATGCACTGGCATGCATTGCTTCCATTCCTCAGGTCCACGGGCGACCAGTGTCCACCGGATGTCCTGGTCGTACACCTGGGCGGCAATGATTTGGCCCAGGTCACAGGTTTGGACTTGATATGCACCATCCGTGGAGATCTTGCCCTGTTCGGTCAGTCCGGGCCACAGGTACGGATTGTTTGGTCCCAGATGGTACCACGGGTGTCTTACTGGGGTGGGATTGATCCCCGTGGTATTGACCAGGCCCGCAGGTCAGTCAACAGGGCGGTGGCCTGTTACCTTTATGCCAACACATTGGGGACAGTGGTCCCACATCCCCTGATACGTATACAAGACCGCAGTCTGTATCGTAGTGACGGGGTGCGTTTGTCAGCTGCAGGTATGGACCTTTTCTTGTTGTCCTTACAAATGGGCCTGTTGACCGTTTGCAGTCATGGTGGGGCAGGGAGTAGGTAAACTCCTCCCCATGTGACAGATAGCACTGGTTAGGGGCAACTGCATTACTAATTAATAGGGCAAATCCAGTTGGTTGGCCATAGGGAGGACAAGGTTAGCCAAACTTGTATGGTCAGCCAATTTACTTAGTAGCATAACATCCAGATTGGGTCAACAACACGCTTCCGCAGAAGCAGGTTGTTGACAGAGGCTCACACCTTGTAACCGCAGTAACGTTGTGATGGGCATTAATTAGGGTTTTAATTGGATTTGCCCCTTACCAGTGCTATTTCGGCCCATTTGATCCTTAACCGTTGTTAAGGTAGGTTTTCCAGTTTGAATTTCAATAAAGTGGCCCAATTTTCAAATCAATAAACGTGTCCATGTCATTATTGGGGTGTGGGTACAGCAATGGGAGTTCATCGAACCCAAGAACATACTGCAACAACTGAGTCTTCAATCTGTCCCAAGAAAAGGCTTTTGCCTGACTTGCCTGTCTACTGCAAAGAAGGACTGCTCGGGGGTAAGCTGCAGAGCTGTCTGGCTTTGCCTTCAGCCACAGCTTCTTTTTAGACTGTTCTCAAGCTATGTAGAGACTGTGTAGAGACTTGTACATATATTTCCACCATTATAGTTTCTCAGTGGAGCTAACTGAGAAGCACAGAGGACTGTACTGACTTTCTGTTACTACAGTGTATATATTTTGCACTACCTGTTTTTGAGTAAACTTACTTAGGTTAAAGCCCACAGAACATACAGGAAGAAACAAGAAGTCTTTTATAAAGCAGGTTTGCTAATACAAAACAAAACAAATCTGAATAGGTAGAATATGATATTGCAGGGATTTAGGACCAGTTCCCTTTTCTCTTTTTGACTATGACTCAAGAGATCTGAACTCAAATTCCCACTCAGCCACAAAACCTACTGGATATCTCTGTAATAACTTCTAGTAGCATTAGGAGGATGAAGCAGGAGAGGGAAGAGAACCAGATATGTCAATTAGAGCTCACCGGAGAAGTAAAAGTAAGATGTAAATGTCAGTGCAACAAACAATCGCACAAACAAAGCCTTTCAGCAGCTGTCAGCTTGTGCAGAATGATGTGGGGAAAGATAATGGTCTGTTGCAATACCTGGAGGTATTCAGTAGTCCATCCTTAACCGAGATTACAGCAAGGCTTGGTGTGCAATGGTCCATGGGATTGCAAAGGGTTGGACTCAACTATGCGACTGAACAAAAACAACAACATGGCCAAAATATTTATTCTCACATTACGATGGTCCATGTGGTCCTTTACAGGAAGCAATTGTGAAACAGCATTTCCTGAAGACAGAAAAATCAGATGGATTGCATAAAAGAATTGTCCTGAGGTATGGTGTGCACATATTTACCTAGTTTTGCTCAACTCTCATGAAAGCAGTGGCACTAGTAGATTAATATTTTTGCATTTGTAGCATCACATTTCCTCCTAAGAAGCTCAGGTAGTACATGACAGATTTTGCCCATGTTAGCCTCACAACAACCCTAGTGGTCTAAGAAACACTTCTTGGGCCAAAGTCCCCGAGGAAACACACTGTGTGAACCTGATTCTACCAGCATACACTCTACCCAATTATTATGTAATGCATTGTCTAGCTGACTCTAGCTTTAGTTTATCCTGGGCAATGCCCTGCCCTTTCCCTCTTCCCCTGCCCATTCATAAATGAATGAGAGCAATAAAGACCAAAGAAGGAAAAGTGGTAATTTGATGTTTGATACCATTTGATTCTATCAATACACGTAGCCTTCCAAAGAAATATACCATACAAGAGCACTCTAGAACTGAAATAGTGATTCTGGAGTGTGGGGTGGTGTTGGTGTTGGGTGGGTGGTGGTTGTGGGGTTAAGTTGAGAATTTATCTTAATTTTCCAAATATATACCACAGGTTACACAGCACAGAAAATTTGGCAAAAATCACATGAGTATAATATAAATACTCATAGATATAGAAGCAATTGTACCTCGTGCTTGCATAGTTGAATGCAGCATTCATAGAACGTATCTGCTATTATGGACACAGCTTGAACAAATGCTGAAGACATTTAACAGTATATATCTTCATAGATGATGTACTTAAGTGCATCTCCATAAAGGGTGAGGTGCGGTAGAAGAAACGTTTTGAGGAAGGGAAATAGTAGTGTTGTAGAGGGCTGGATTTTGAGGCTAAAGTCCAGGAATCCCACACTCTCAGTCTTATACCCCAGATGGGCACCAGAGATAATCAGACACAATGACACAGCATGCTAAACATGTGTACTTCAAAGAACTTATAAACAGCTGATTACAAGACTGACATGTAACTAGTTACTCTGGTTTAACAACCAATGTATCTAGTAGTTACCAAGTTACTTCTTAAATATATGGAGCGACATCCAGGTTACTGAGGTACAAGTTGTGATACCTAGTTACTTTCTAAATACAGTAATACCTCATACAAAGTCCACTTCATACAACATCGAATTCATACAACATCGCCTAATTTCTTGAAAAAAGTTACCTCATACAAAGTTGCTCAACTTTGCATGAGGCATTCAGTTTTCCCCAGGTTGCATTGTGCCTGGGCAGTATAAAAGACAGGACACATGCGTGCATTGCTCTTGTGGGTTTTGCACAAGGCAAAGAGTGTTTAGGAGTGGTTTTGAACGTGATTTTGGATTTTTTTTTAATTTTTCATCAGAATTTTTAGAAGTATTCCTGGGATTTTTGCAGCATTCTTCAGGTTCTTGGACAATCAGGGTTGTTTGACATGTTTTTGTAATGTATTTAGCCTTTAGACAATGTTTTCTTAAAGTTCTGTCAGTTTCCTGTCTGTTTCCTTGACTTTGCCCTGAAGTCTGTGCTGTTACAGTACAATGTATCTCTATGGAAATGACGTTGTACGAGGTATCGCAGCAAGGATTTGGACATTGTATGAGGCATCGTGGCTAGGATTTTGAATGCCTCATACAAAGTCCAAATCTGTATAAAGTCCAAACTTGTGGAACCATGTTTGGACGTTGTATGAGGTATCACTGTACATTTTAACATTTAAGGCATTTGAAAAGACCTTTCCAGGTTTATGCCATTTTCTTATAAAGAGTAATTGGCAAGGAAACTACTCAGGTTTTATCTTTTATATTTTTATATGTATTTTCAAGATGCAATTTCAGAAACAACTGCTGGCTGGAATAAGAGAATATTTCCCCATATTTCTATTGGTAGGAACAACGTAACACATTAAGAACATGCAATCCAGTTTGTGCAACAGGTACCATGATAGCAATAATGGCAACTTGGCTGATGAGAAATAATGAGCAACTGTGAGTTCCTTTCAAAATGTAACATTCTGAGCTCTGCTCCTATGAGACTACAATGTTAGAAATTGTTTAAGATGAACAGAAATAAATATGCTTCTGTTGTCAGTTTTGAATATGTCAGGCGATGCCAACATTCCCTGGATATTTTTGTTGAGTATTAGCATGTGGCATTCAAGTATCAATCAATATTTGACAGTACTGTATCTGATATGAATCTGCCAATAGTTGGCAATATTTAACAGCTGGCAAGTTGTAGCAGTCACTGTTTCACAGAATCCATTATGTAGCAGGTAATGTTTGATTCCATTGATAACTTACCAAACATGCAGAAACAAACAGGCAGCTGGTATATCTGACAACTTGTGCACAGTTGATATTTGACCTACTCATATGATGATGTACAACATTTTGTATTCATTCCATGGTCAGGGCAAATCAATGAACAAGATCCATCTCTCAAGGTCCTTGCTAGCTTTTGAAATTTTACCAAAATTTAAATTCACCACTGATGTAAATACTGTATAACAAAGCCTCCTAGAGGTTACTGAAGGACACTTGCTCACATAGGTGTCTCATGTGGCTGATTACCATGATCTAGAACTGTGATGGCAAACCTTGGCACTCCAGATGTTCTTGGACTTCAATTCCCAGAAGCCCAAGCACCCTGTGAATCCATACAGGTGTGTTTTACTTCCGCTTCCGGGAGCGACAAGGGCAGCGCTGGCTGGATGAATCACAGTGGCTTCACAGGGTGCTTGGACTTCTGGGAACTGAAGTCCAAGAACATCTGGAGTGCCAAGGTTTGCCATCACGAACCTAGAAGTTGGCTCATAAACATACAGCATTTGCATGTTATGTCCCAACCATATGCCATGCTGATAGGTGGATGCTGCCTGTAATGCACAAAGAATCCTCATAGAGAAAAATAGCAATGGTGGACAATAGGTCATGCCTTGCTCATGGATTGGAATGGGGGCACTTAGTCCACATATTTTTATGGAGTACATGCAGCTCCTGTCATCACAGATGTTCTCACTCTAGGACATAAAATCCAGTATAAACATCTTAGCTTTTAAACTGTTCATTCTTGTTTGTCAGATGAAGAAATGCATTAGATCTGATGTTAAAACTTCCTGATGGTTTGTATCCACTGTATACTCCTATAGTGAGTGTCTTTTTGAGTGTAAATCATTAGATTTTTCTCAACCTAACAACTGGCTGCTGGCCTGAAGATGGACGAACATACTTTCCATTGGTGGAGTCATCTCCATATTGTTCTGGAGAAGCATTCACTTGGATGATTATACTTCAAACTACTTTGATGTTCATTAAGCTCACATTGCGCTTTGGAAAAAAGCTGCTGCTGTATTGCAACTGTAACCCAGGCATGCCTTCCTTCAACCTTAATAGCCTTGCCAGTTAATCAAAGGCTTCTTGTTTGGTGATGAGCTCATTATCTTACAAGAGGTCAAGATGAACAAGGGTTACCAATCCAGTGGCTTTTAGGAAGGTAAGTTCAGTGTTCATTGATGTCCAGAGTTAATGATATAAAGAGAGGAAGGCTACTTCTATAGGTCATGTGTCATCTATTCTGTACACTAATAGAAGAGTAACCTGTGACCTGTCCAAGAGAAAAGAGTTGTGGTATTTTAAGCTGTATCTCCATTAGAAGTAGCATGACCCTCTAACCTTGGGAAAGCGATAGCAGAGATGATGAAAAATCAGAGCAATGAGAAATGTTGGAAAGCTTCATCAATTGTTTAAGAAGCAAGAGAAGCTCAGGCCCCATCATGCTATTTGTCTTGGCATGGAAAGGAAACACAAAATGAGTGGATGGCACATTTTTCACACAATATGCATCCGATAGCTGGGTGAAGAAATGGGGAGATATTGTGTATACCTTGAACCACTCATCAATCTAAATGGGGCCTGCAGCCAAGAAATCAGAAGAAGTCTAAGACTCGGAAGGGCAACAATAAAGAAATTTGGAAAGATCATTAAATATATGGATGTGTCAATGGAGACCAATACCCCAAGATCATCCACACTCTTGTGTTCCAAATCATTCTGTATGAGTGTGAAGTCTGGATAGTAAAGAAAGCCAACCAACCGGAAAAATACTTTTGATTCGTTTGAACTATGGTGTTGGAGGAGAACTTTGCTCAAACCCTGGACTCCCAGAAAGATGAACAAGTGGGTTCTGGAGCAGGTCAAGCCTGAACTACAGGCAAAAATGATAAAGCTGAGGCTGCCCTACTTTGGGTACATTATAAGAAGGGAAGATCCTCTGAAAAAGACAGTAATGCTGGAAAAAGAGGAAGACCTAATAAGCAGAAAAAGAGGAAGACCTAATAATTTTAATTTGTTTATTATTTCTATTTATATCCTGCCCATCTGACTGTGTTAGTCACTCTTGAATACAAAAGGATAAAACATCCAAAAAGAAAAAAGCAAGTACCATATATACTCGAGTATAAGCTGATACTTTTTTCAGCACCCAAAACGTGCTGAAAAAAGCAGACTTGGCTTATACTCAAGCCATCTCCTGACGGGCAATGGTGCTGGGGTTGGGCTGCGTGAGAGAGCTCTTTTGGGAGCATCTCACCTGGCCCGATCCTTCCCCCATCGCCTCCTGGCATCCAGGGACAATGGGGGGCAGGCAAAATCACTCCTTTTGGAGTGATCTTCCTCGCTCATTCCTTCCTCCATCGCCTCCATCGCCTCCTGGCAGCAGGCGGCAATGAGGGGCAGGTGGATGAAATCATTCCTTTTGCAGTGATCTTCCTCATCCATTCCTTCTCCCATCACCTCCTGGCAGCAGGCGGCAATGGGGGCGGGTGAAATCACTGATGTCTCAACTCCAGAGGTTCCTGGATGAAGTGGATTATCTTGATTCATTTCAGTCTGGCTTCAGGTCTAATTATGGAACAGAGATGGCTTTGGTTGATGACCTATGCCAAGAACTGGACAGAACTGGACCGGCAAGTGGAGGGTGGTGGAACCAGATGGCACAAGCACAGAACAAAATACACACTGCACACACATGAGGGGAGGAGCTATGCTGCAGCCCAAAAAAAGGAGGAGGGGCCCAGCTGCTCACCAGCAACACCGCCTGACTCGGGCAGTGAGGCATCACATTACACACAGGTGGGGGGCGGAACCCCACTGCATGGCCCCAGTCACCCGCCCATCTCCTGTGTCTGAAGCCCACACCTTGCCCACCGGCTAGACCAGGCAGAGCATGACGAGGGCAGAAAGCTGCCACTTGGGCTCCCAGGGCCCCCCTCCAGGGCCCGGTTCAGGATAGCCCACAGCCTGGCACCCGTCTGTGACCCAGTGGTGGCTATTGGTCTGTCTCTCAGGACTCAGTCATGTCCACCATGTTATTCAACATCTAAATGAATATGCTGGGAATGGTCTTCTGGAGTTTGATACCATCAGTATGCTTATTACATTCAACTCTATTTTTTCTTCCCATCTGATAACAAAGAAGCTGTTCTGTGCTTAGACCAGTATCTATTGTCTAAAAAACTGAAATTTAATCTAGACAAGACATAGGTTCTCCTGGTCACTCAAAAAGCATATCAGGGGATAGGGATTAGGGATTCAGCAGGTATTAGAAGAAGTTATACTCCCCCTAAAAGGTCATGTCTGCAGCCTGGGTACGTTCCTGAAGTCAACCCTTAGCTTGGATGCACAGGTTTCAGTGATGGCCAGGAGTGCATTTGCACATTTAAAGTTGGAGCATCAGCTGCACTTGTTCATTGAGATGTCTCATCTGGCTACAGTGACACACAGTACCTTAGTTACACCCCATTTGGATCATCGCAATGGACTCTACACAGTAGTGGGCATCAGCAGGTTCGCACCAGTTTGCCAGAACCGGTAGCAGAAATTCTGCCTGGTCCTGCCCATCCAAGTTTTGAAATAAAGTACAGTGGTACCTCATGCAACGATTTTAATCCATTCCATGGGGCTCGTTGTTGTATGAAACAATTGCTATCGTATAGCAATTTTCCCTATGGGGTGCATCATACAACATTTTTTTTTTACTAAGTGGTTTTTCCCATTAAAAATTGTTCTACAATTTTTTTCCATAGGGAAAATTGTTATGCGGGACGCTATCCCTACCCCCAAACCTAATTTTTATGCGATTTCGTTGCTATATAGGACGATTGTTGTATGAGGTTCCACTGTAGTCCTAATTAAGGTGCAACACAGGGCTTCCCACCTGGCCACGCCTATCATACCACACCCACAGTGTGGTAGTAAAAAAAATTCAGAGCCCACCACTTGCTCTACATGGAGCTGCTTCCATCTAAAGAGTGTTTGGAAACTTCAGGCAGGCTTTAAGCAGTAAGTGTCTCAGGAATGCTTTACTTACTTACTTACTTACTTACTTACTTACTTACTTACTTACTTACCTACCTACCTACCTACCTACCTACCTACCTACCTACTAGCCAGAGCTACTCTAGGAAGTTAACATACATAATTAAAAGAAGTCTGAAACAGTCATAAAATAATCATTCATATCATAAACTAAAAAGAACAAATAAACATCCATTGCGGATGAGGCAAATATAGCAAATACAACCAAAGGCAAATCAATAAGTGCCTTGTCTTAAGCAGGAGGCAGAATGTTGTTAAATGCTTCCCTGTACAGTTTCTGGGACTGCAGTGGCTCAAGTGGTTAAGACGCTGACTGGGACGCAGAAGGTCAGCAGTTCAAAACCAGAGTACTACATGATGAAATGAGCGCCTGTCTCTGTCCCAGCTCCTGCCAATGTAGCAGTTCAAAAGCAAGAAATTGCAAGTAGATAAATTGTGACCACTTTGGTGGGAAGGTAAATCAGCATTCCATGCACTTCGGTGTCTAGGCATGCCTGCCACATGTCCACGGAAACGTCTGCAAACGCAGACAGCGCTGGCTCTTTGGCTATAAACAGAGATGAGCACTGAACCCTAAAGTTGGATATTTAGTGTATGAAAACCAAGACACAGGACACAGCCTCGGGCTGGGTTAACTCAGGTTTATTGCATCGTGGACAGAGGGAACATGAGGTAATGGCGGATCGATAGCTCTTTATATACAGTAGTAATACATTTGAACGTGGTGCCATGGTAGCCCATTGGCTACTGCCTGCGTGACGTCATTGCGAGTCACGCCCTTCTTGTCCAGGTGTAGGTAGTGGCGGGAAAGCTTCCCGCGCTGTTGCCTTTGATGAGTTCGGACCTAGAGAGCTTGGACGCTCGCTGCTGCCAGCTGGTGGACATCAGCTCGCGTCCTAATGCAGGGTTCATATGATACAGCTGAAGGTTACATTGTTGCTATAGGCAAGGTTACATTGGTTCAGATACATTGTAATCCATATGGAAGGTAAAACCCTTAGAACACAACATCCCTCCCCCCTAGGACGAGACAACGTCTCGAGCCCATGCTTCTAGACACTCCCCCCCCTAGGAGACAAAATCTCTCAGCCAAGATGGCTTGTTTCGAACACGCTGGGGTCTCGATGCGGGCTGCCTCTCCCCGGGTTTGCTACCTTCTCTTTGTCCCCTGGTTTCCTGTCCTGTAATTTGAGAGGGAGACTCGTTAGTGACTTGCCGCGGCTCTGCGGCGTTGTTGGGAGGTGTGCTCTTACTTAGGGAGGAACCGGGGGCACTGGGGCTAACGAAAAACCCCTCTTCTCGCTTGGATGGGTGGGGGAACACTCCTGAAAACCCCCCCGGCTCGCTAAATCAAAATCTAAAGTCCATTCGGGGGCAGCGGTCGCGAACTCCTCTCCCCCTACCCTGGCTTCTGATAGAACTGGTTCATCAAAAGGATATGAGTCGGGGCCGCTGCTTCTTCCTTCCCCCCTTGCTTGGGACTGTTGTCCGCTGCTGTCTCCCCCTTGGGTTAAGCGGGTGGGGGAGAACCCTAACGCTGAATCTTGTTGCTGACCCTCACTGACAGGTCCACTTACTCGGTGCCTCAGTTGGTCTGCGTGCCTCCTCCAGAGGAGACCGGTGTGGGTCTCGACCCGGTACGACACTGGCCCCGTCTGTTCTACAACCGTCCCCGGCACCCAGGCTGGCCCCGCGCTGGCATAGTTCCTGCAATGAACAGGGTCGCCGGCGGCGAAACCTTTCGAGACTGCCAACCCTACGTTTTTTCCTTTATCCTCAATTCTTGTGGGGTCTAGCCTGGACAGGAGCGTAGTCAGTTTTCGCCGCATCAATAGCTCCGCCGGCGAGTAACCTGACGCTAAGGGGGTCACCCTATACGCTAATAAGAACTGGCATACTTGGTGATTTAGGTCCCCGGGGCCCATGCGCCGAAGCGCCTCCTTTGTTGTGCGCACCAACCGTTCCACTTGGCCATTCGTGGCCGGGTGAAACGGCGCGGACGTGACATGCCGAATGGCATTTGCCTCCATGAATGCCCCGAACTCTGAGGAGGTGAAGCAACTCCCGTTATCGCTGACTAAAGTGTCGGGTAAGCCGAACGTTGAAAAGACTCTCCGTAGTTGGTTAATTGTAGTGGCGGAGGACGTGCTCTTTACCGGAATGACTTCCAGCCACTTTGAGAATGCATCCACCACCAGGAGAAACATGGTTCCTCGAAAAGGGCCAGCGAAATCTACGTGCACTCTGGACCATGGTCCCCTCGCTGTGTCCCATTCCCTATGCGGGAGACGGGCCGCCTCTGGTCGGGACCCCTGGCAGGCCTCACAAGTGCCGACCATGTGCTCAATGTCCTCGTCCAGCTGTGGCCACCAAAAGTAGCTGCGGGCCAGCGCTTTGGAGCGGACGATGCCCGGGTGACTGACGTGCAGCAGTTTGAGTACCCTCGGCCGCATGGGTGTCGGGACCACCACCCGTTGGCCCCACAATAGGCACCCCCTTTCTATGGACAGCTCTAGCTTCTTCCGAAAGAATGGGTCGAATTCCTTGCTTGGGGACGATGCTGGCCACCCTTTCTGCACCCATGAGCTGACTTTCTCCAGCGTTCTGTCCTTGCCTGTCGCCCTGGCTATATCGGCCGGTACTATTGGGGGTTCGTCTAAAACCTCGATTAGCAACACCTGGCGGTCTCTTCCTATTCTGGCTTTTTGGTCGTCCGACAAGGGCAAAGGGGATCTCGACAGCGCATCAGCATGGCTGATCTCCTTTCCGGGCCGGTACTCCAACTCGTGTTGGTATGCGTTAAGAAAAATGGCCCATCGCAACATTCTCGGGGACAGTATCTGCGGCGTGGGCTTGCCTGCCGTGAAGATCCCTAACAGGGGCTTGTGATCCGTCACGATTTTGAATGGGCGGCCATACAGAAAATCGTGAAACTTTTTGGTCCCCGCTACTATTGCCAATGCCTCCCTGTCGGTTTGTGCGTAATTTCGCTCTGCCTGGGACAGGGACCTTGAGTAAAACGCCACTGGGGCCTCCCGACCGTCATCCAACACGTGGCAAAGCACCGCCCCCACCCCCACCGGTGATGCATCACAGACTAAGACCACCGGCCGTTTGGGGTCGAAGTGCGTAAGGATTGCGTCCGATGTTAAAAGTTGCTTTAGTTCGTTGAACGCCTTCTCGTGCTCGTCACCCCACATCCATGTCTCCTCCTTCTTAAGTAACCGATGAAGCGGTTCGGCCACGGAGGCTTTCCGCGGAAGGAATGTATGGTAGAAATTGAGGAGCCCCAGGAATGACTGAAGTTCGGTTTTGGATGTGGGGCGAGGGGCCTTCTTAATGGCTGCTACCTTGGATTTGGACGGCTTAATACCCTCGGGTGTGATCCGAAACCCTAAAAATTCGACCTCGGTTTCGAAAAAAACACATTTGTCCTTCCTCAGTCTCAGCCCCGCTTTCTCGAACACAGTTAGCACTTTATCCAATCTCTTTGCCAGTTCGGCCTCACTCCCCCCTGTTATCAATACGTCATCAAAATAAGGTAACACCCCCTCCAGCCCCTTCAGGAGGCGTTCCACAAGCGACTGAAAAAGGCCGGGTGCCGAGTTCACGCCAAACTGTAAACGCGACACCTGGAACGCTCCTTTATGTGTGACTATCGTTTGTGCCGCGGCCGTGGCGGGAGTTACGGGGAGCTGTTGATAGGCTTGTGCCAGGTCGAGCTTAGCGAAACACTTTCCCCCATTTAGCCTGGCCAAAAGGTGGCTGACCACTGGCACCGGATATGCATTAGGGCGAATCGCCTTGTTAATTGTACACTTATAATCAGCGCAAATGCGCACCTCCCCGTTAGCCTTCAGGGCTGTTACGATTGGAGTTTCCCACTCCGCGGAATCAACAGGAATAAGAATCCCCTGGCCCACCAATTTGTCCAGTTCCGCCTCTATTTTGTCCTTTAGTGCGAAAGGCACCCTGCGCGGTTTGAGTCTTATCGGGCGGACCTCCGGGTCTAGGTCGAAGGCTACAGGGGGTCCCTTGAATTTTCCAAGTCCTTTTTCAAACACGGTGGGGTGCGCGTCACACACCGCTTGTATCGGATCCGCGCCCACGGCATGCACCCCCCCTATGAACAAACCCAAGGGCTGAAACCACTGCGTCCCTAGGAGGCTACAATTCCCCCCTTTGAGAACGACTAAAGGGAGTTCTGCGGAATGTCTTTTATAACGAACCCGAAATTTCCCGACCCCCAGCACTGGAATGCTGTTCCCTTGTACGTCTCGTAGCGTGGACCTCAGAGTCTTAAGTTTGGGCCGCGCTTGGGGGTCGATCTTCAAGAACTCTTTCTGGGGAATTATGGAATAATAGGACCCCGAGTCAATCTCCATCCTAACAGGGGCCCCTTGTACTATTACCTCAATGAAGTAATGGTTTTGTCCCGCGGACACGCTGAACACGGGGGCGTCGTCCTCACTGCCGTCCGAGACGCGACCCACGCCGTCCTGCTTCCTCGTGGTTCGGGCGCCATCTTGGGGTCTTGCTGGACGGTCCGGTCTGGCCGAGCGGTCTTTCGACTGCCTCCGGCCCTCTCTCCGATTTCTGCATGCCCTGGCGATGTGCCCGCGCCGGCCACAGCTGTAACATTCGGCTTTCCTGAAAGGGCACTTCGCACGCTCGTGGGCCGCCCCACAACCATCGCAGCGGCGCCCCCCTTTCCGGACCTTCTGTACCTCTTCGCCGTCGCTGCCATCTGTAGAGGATCTCGAGGTTCGTCGGGTCGCGTGCACCGGCTGTCCTGACTTGCCACGCACCGAGCTTTCCGCTTTGCTGGCCCTAGGACGCCACTCACGCCACTCGTGTATTTCGTCCACTCCCGCATTCGTGGACTCCGCGGATTCCGCGGTCTCTACGACCTCGGCCAGCGTGGGTGGCGGCTCCCTGTTCATCAGGCGGCGCTGCACTTCCTTGTCCTTCAGGCCACACAGCACGACGTCCCTCATGATCATCTCCAGGTTGTCCCACTTGCAGGGAACGGCGGCTACCCTCAGGGCCTCCACGAAAGCCTCCACCGACTCATCCGGCGCTTGGACTCGCCTCCAAAACGCACTCCTAGCGGGAAACATTGCCTTTGAGGGTTGGAAACGCTCACGCAGCAACTTCAGTATGTCGTCGGTTTTGAAGTCGTCCAACGTCTTCGGTTCGATCATGCCCACCAGCGTCCGCTTGGTCTCTACACCCAGCATTCGGGTGAGGATGGCCCTCTTCCTTTCCTCGTCGTCTTTGACTTTGAGTTCCACCAATGCCGCCTTGAAATCCATGTTAAAGATGGTCCAGTCTTGCGGCTTGGTAATATTGAACCCGCTCTGTGTCCTGGCGCTTTGGGAATCCATGATCCCACCTTCGTCGCCAATTTAGTGTATGAAAACCAAGACACAGGACACAGCCTCGGGCTGGGTTAACTCAGGTTTATTGCATCGTGGACAGAGGGAACATGAGGTAATGGCGGATCGATAGCTCTTTATATACAGTAGTAATACATTTGAACGTGGTGCCATGGTAGCCCATTGGCTACTGCCTGCGTGACGTCATTGCGAGTCACGCCCTTCTTGTCCAGGTGTAGGTAGTGGCGGGAAAGCTTCCCGCGCTGTTGCCTTTGATGAGTTCGGACCTAGAGAGCTTGGACGCTCGCTGCTGCCAGCTGGTGGACATCAGCTCGCGTCCTAATGCAGGGTTCATATGATACAGCTGAAGGTTACATTGTTGCTATAGGCAAGGTTACATTGGTTCAGATACATTGTAATCCATATGGAAGGTAAAACCCTTAGAACACAACAGGATACAACTGGCTTTCAAGCAAGGGTGACCTTACAGTTCCTGGAATACTTGAAGGGAGGCAGATTGACATATGTAGAGTGGAAGGGTATTCCACATTGATGGGGCCTCTGCGGAGAAGGCCTAGATCCTTGCAGCTGTGTTTCAGACCTCCCTCAGAATACGAACTGGAAGTCCTACCACCCTAGAGGAGTGGGTGGCCCACACCAAATTTAGTTGGAAGATACTAAATTGTTGTCATTCATAGTTTTAAACTTGATATATGTTGAATTGTATTTTAACATACTTATATAGCATTTTTAAAGCTGTTGATTGTTTTATATTTTAATTATGAGCTGCCTTGGGTCCCCTATGTGGAGAAAGGCAGCATGTAATTTAAGTGAGTGAGTGAGTGAGTGAGTGAGTGAGTGAGTAAGTAAGTAAGTAAATGGGATTGCCTCTTTTGAATTCTACAAAACAAAATTCAATCTATAAACCTATCTTATCAGAAATGAAGTTTTTGATCTACCCTTTTGTATGCAATTTTGCCTTTCTGTTTGAAGGGAATTCTAAGTCTATGAGACTGTTCATTAATGAGATTTTCGTATCTGAAGCCCTTCTGGACAGCACAGTTTTTCTAATTTAGGATTTACTATTACTTTAGTCAATTCTGACTAAAGTCGACCCTTTCCAAGGTTTTCCAGGGACAGAATAAACAAAGAGGTTTGCCACTCCTTTCTTCTGGGAGCATCCTGGGACTGTGCAGCTTGCTCAAGGCTACAAAGGCTGGCTCGATTTGCAGGAGATACAATGGGGAATTGCATTTCCAGCCTCTGGTTTGCAGTTAGATAGCTTGACCACTGAACTATCCAGACAGCTTTGAATATGCCTAGCGATTAACAAAATGTCATTAAGAAAAGCTTAATTCCTAAAGAAAATGAATCTTCATGCAACAGCCTGCAGTGGTGCATGACCAGAATGTTTGCTCTTAGCCTCCTGTGAGGCACGAATAAATAGGGGCCCTGTAAGGAGAAAAGAGTGTCTGATATGTTGACTGCAAAGATGAGTTGGCTAAGATGACTGAAGACATACGATACTTAATAGAAACCCTTTATAAATCCTGCACAGATGTGAACCAGACCAAAATCTACTGCTTTAACATTTACTGTTAAAGCAAGAATTAACAAAAGAAAGTGGTAAAAAGAATGAACAAAGTTACAAGACTGTTGCAGAGCATCTTGTAAATTTCCAAAACAGGAATGAAAATTAAAGGGAATTTGGGGGATACAAGAGATTGTGATCCAAACTTCTGGACTAACTTGGACCACAGCAACAGTTGGTAGGAACTCTATTTTAAGGACATATGTAGCAGACATAGACATGCTTCTAAGACACTTACCCATGCTGAAATTTTCATTTTTTGGTAGCTGTGTTATTTATGTGCAAGCATATTGGACAAGAAACAAAATAAAACAGAAGTCAAAACATAAAGAAGTCAAAAACATTGTGGCACCTTAAAGATTAACTGCTTTATTTTAATGTGAGCTTTTGTGGACGAAGTCCACTTCCTCAGTCATAAGGGTGAGATTTTATGGCAATAGTTTATCCATGGTTTTGTGATACAGAAGAATATGTTACAATGGTTGGCAAGTATAGTAGACACTAACAGCAAAATGTGTGACTCATTGTGACATTTCACACTTAATAACGGCTTAAGGCTCCTGTTTGATATTCAGTTCTTTGCAGGCGCACCCCCCAATAAAGGACTCAGACACCGGTAAAAGTGGATAACAGCATCGGGCCACATTTATTGATTCATGCCCTAGTCCGAATTATAAATTTCTATTGGTAAAACGACCAATCATAATTCTTAAGGCAAGCAGGCCGAAGTAACACTGGTAAGGTACCACCCCAAAATTGCCAACGGCAATTGGTTACAATGTATCGATTTGTATCAATTTGTTTGTTTACAACAAACAAATTGTTGACCGTAGTCAATATCTAACTAATGACCCCACCCTCTGACGCGTATCCGTGGAATCACGGGGTGATGCATGCTGGCTAGCTATCGCCATCACCCCGTCGCCTAGTTCGTTGTTGACCGGACAACGTTTAACCAACTTATGCCTGTCTATTGTTGTCCAGTCAATTGCGAACCTGCCGGATACCTGTGGGTCATAATGTTTACCTTACCAGTGATACCCGCCACACGGGGAGGCTTGCAAAGGCTCACCGCCCCCCCAAGACCGTCAGCTCGGTCGACAGGCCTGCTCACCGGTCCCGTAATCCAGAGGTCCATACCTCCCTGCGACAGATGGGCCCCATCCCCTGAGTAAAGCTCGTAAATTTGCAGACTGATGGCGGGGAGGCTAATGACGCATCCCCCGCCCTTGTCAAGGGAACCGGGCAATAGCCCCGTTCACGGAGCGTCGGCTCAGTCAAGAGCCCCGAGGCCGAACGCCCCCCTGTAAGCGTACCGCGGTATCGTGTCCGACGTGCGGATGCACCCTGTCCCAGTCGGGTACCCACTCTGTCGCCGTAGCGTAACGCACTGCCCCATGCAGCGTAACGCGCTGCCCCGTGCACCTTGCTACGGCCCACCAGGCATACTGTCACCGGTGTAAAACGACACCCAGGGTCTGTCAAGTAAAAAAGGGAAGGGGGGGGAGAAACAGTGCAGTGACTAAAACTGGTACTCACAGTTGAGGAGGGCGAAGACAAAACTGAAAACATTGTGATCCCGACCCTCCCATGCGGCGTATTTCAGCCCTGTAGTACCCAAAAAACGACTGCAGCAGAAGCCGCCCCTATGCAGATCGAACGGGCGCCGCAACGAGCCCCTGAGAGGCCAACACTGTCTAGTGCCTTCCCACCACCCTCCAAATTGGGATTTAGGAATAGAAGACCCACCTCGGTGACAGAAAAAACGTGCCATGGTGCGTGCCACAGTGCACGGAAATCCTGTAGGGCACCAACCGGACAGATGTCTGTCGAGGAACATCGTAGCAGTCTATTCCACTGCCTACGCCTTGCTGATTTGTTTTAGAGGAGCGTATCCCCAACTGAGCCCAATATTATCCACACAGACATCTCCGAGTTCCAGTGCCCCACGACTTGCATCCGCCTTATACAGCATCTCAAGCTCGCTGATGCGGAGCGCTCCAAAAAGGCCACCGTTGTAGCCGCATGAAGTGGGCTGCCTCATTTATCCAAACAGAGGCCAGGCCAGCGCCGGGCCAATTGGGTAAAAACCCTGGGAAAATCTTGCATCCGCCTTATTCAGCATCTCAAGCTCGCTGACGCGGAGCGCCTCCAAAAAAGGCCACCGTAGTAGCCGCATGAAATGGGCTGCCTCATCTATCAAAACAGAGGCCAGGCCAGCCCCGGGCCAACTGGGTAAAAACCCTGGGAAAATCTTGCAACCGCCTTACTCAGCATCTCAAGCTCGCCGATGCGGAGCGCTCCAAAAAGGCCACCGTTGTAGCCGCATGAAGTGGGCTGCCTCATTTATCAAAACTGAGGCCAGGCCAGCCCCGGGCCAATTGGGTAAAAACCCTGGGAAAATCTTGCATCCGCCTTATTCAGCATCTCAAGCTCGCTGATGCGGAGCGCCTCCAAAAAGGCCACCGTAGTAGCCGCATGAAATGGGCTGCCTCATCTATCAAAACAGAGGCCAGGCCAGCCCCGGGCCAATTGGGCAAAAACCCCTGGGTAAATCGGGTGGCGGTCGGCCGGGAAACGCCCGCGCATGCGCACCCACCCCTCCCAAACATGTCTCACACGGAAGTCATTGGTGCTGTCCACACGACCTCCCACTTTGGCCATAAAAGCCAACCCGACAGCTGAGATGGCCCTGGGCATACCGGTAAACCATGAACCGCAGAACATGGGCTACCGGGATCGGGGAGGTTCCTGGCAGTCGAAATTGGGTACATAATGCTCTGAAGGAACTAAATGCGTGTTGATACGCCTTACTCATGCATGGCGCTAGTGACAGGCCAATCGCCCGGTTCACCTCTCCTTGCCAACGTTCCATCTCTCGTCCGGTAGTGGCGAGGGAAATTCCTCCGCATCCGGGACCGAGGCACGGAACCGGGAGATCTGCAGGCGGGACAAAGCAGCAGCAATATCATTATCAACCCTTGGGACATCCTTGGCCCTGAAGGGAACGTTGAGGCACAGGTTGCATAACACAAACCAGTGCACTAGCTCCAAAACCCCGGGCGATTTGGAAATCTGTGCCATGACGATGCGGACAACCGCCGCGTTGTCGCGCCAAAATTGCACAACCGAGTTGGCCCCACTCCTTGCCCCATAGCATCAAAGCACCCAGGATAGGGAAACATTCCAGATACGTGAGACCATGCAGGCGACCCTTGCCTGCCCAGGATGGCGGCCACCCACCATAGGCCCACTTCCAATTGAAGTACATCCCAGAAACCCAGGAATCCTGAGGCATCAGACTGCATCTGAAAGCAAGGGGGAGCCAGGAGATCAGACCCCAAAATGACACCCCGTTGAACTACCTCTGTATCTATGGCCAGACAAGCACATCTGCCCCGATACCCCGGGTAAATCTAAGCCTATGGTGGGGCCTGGATAATCCCGCCATGGCGTCGCACCAGCGCAGAGCATATCCCCAGCCCGGTGCGACGACCCAGCCAGCGAAATTAGGGTGACCATGTAGCACCAGAAGTTCCCTCAGTGATGCCATGCGCTCGGCCAGCAAGTCCGAGATAAGGGCCACTAGCCTTAACACCTTATCCCACTGCAACCTAGAATCCTGCGCTACCGTGTTACTCTCCACCCCAGGAATACTAGCTGTGGAGATGGGCCCTCGGTCTTTTCGGGCGCTAAAGGGACACTAAGTTCCTCCATTAGCGTCTGAAATGTGTTGAGGAGACGTGTGTACGTGTCCCAGCCCCGTTCAGCCCCGAATAAAACCATCCAGGGAATGGGCTACAGACCGGGACCCTGACCTGCGGACAAAAGCCCATTCTAGGAAAGTGGTGAAACGCTCGAATACCGAGCCCCAATGGAATAGCCAAAAGGCATGGCATCATTGAAATAATATGCTCCCCGGGACGGGGGTGCAGGGACAGGGCCAACGACCCCGCCCGCATAGACCCTCTTGTCAAAGCTGGCAGCAGCCATCTCCTCCCTCCCCTTAAGGGATGAAAGATTGGGGGCATCCTGAGGGGACCTATTACCCCTGAAAGGGATCCGGAACCCCTGCCTAGAACCCTGAAGGAGATAACCCGCATCCTATCCCTTCGGGTACAATGTGAGCCAATGCTCCAACATGTCCACCTTAAAAGGGGAGGGAGACCATCGGTGGACTAGATCCATCTGCGGCAGTCTTGCCAGCCCCCTGTCAGCCCCACCCTCTGCCCCGCATCCTTCTAGGCCTGGGACAGGCAGAGGCCGCATGAGGGCCAACACAGGTGGGACACTCCTGTCTGTATTTGCAATTCTTCCCATTGCAGGAGCCATTGGACAAGAAAGTCCAGCACAGCAGGCGGGCTGGAACCCCCCCGCCCAGCCCCCTGGCAGGTGACCTATGCTGGGGCCGTCTGCTGGACCGCATGCCCACAATGGTATATCTCCCCGGGCGCAGGGCGCGTGGGCGTCACGTACAAAAGCCGCAGCCTCTGGCCTGGCTCAACCCACCTAATCTCGGGGTGCGGGGAAATCCGCCTACGGCATTCCTCATCACAAGCCAACCACGATGGGCCCTGAAAGTAAACCATCGCCCAGTAGGCGTTGTCCAAATACTGGACCATCGGAATTGCCAAATCCGGCCAGGCCCTAAGGTGCACCGCCATGCATACGATGCAGGCCGGCAACCATTTGGCCCACATACTTGGTGGCTTGCAACAACGTGTCTGCCACTATCCTTCTCATTCTGCCCCTCCCTCTCCTCCTTGGTGGGCACTCTGTTTAGGAGTGAGAAGATATCCACATACTCCCCCCGCCAAATTTACTCTCTGGTGGCCTGAGCCAAGTAGTCACTCAGCGGTAAGGAATAGGGGCTTGGACCAACCCGGCCACCCAAAACATTCCCCTCAGGGTAGGGAACACCCCCCACCACGGGGCCCTGGGTGGTAGTTGTCGTCACCGGGTGGGGCGTCAGCGGGTGCACCGACGCACCACCCACGCGAGGCCAAGGCCATTGGAAAGCCCCCCACAACGTGGCCACATGTGTAGGTGCACTAGTTTGGACCACATACTCACGTGCTGCACCCCCGCGGCCGCCCCCACCGGGGGGGTCCGGCCCACTGGGGGCGTCGGAGCTCACGACCGCCGTAGAGCTCGTCACTGGGGGCTGACCCGCACCGGCCTGTTGGTTGGGGAGCTGCGAGGCAGAGGCCGAGGTTGTGCCACGCCTCAAGCAGCTCAACCCGTCCCGTCGCCTGCCACTGCCCAGCAGACGACACGTCGAAATGAACCCCAAAGGGAGCCCCAGTATGGCTGGCCCGAGCCAAGGACGCCTCAAGGGCCGCAACGCGGGCCAGTAAAACCTCCACGCTGACGTGGGGCCAAGGGCCGGCCGGCCCTCCTGCTACAGGTACAGGTCCCTGTACCCCGGGACCCGAATAGGGCCATCGCCCCACGCCGAGGCCCGGTAGGGCCGATGTAGGCACCTGCCAGGGCAAGGGGCCACACCACCCCCCAAGGCTAGAAGGCCCCGGGGTGAGCTGCGCCCCCGCGGCTGAAGGCCCAACAGGATGGGAAGCACCAGGAGCGGCGTCCACCTCTTGCGGGCCGCGGGCCACAGCCCTCACTGGACCCATGCTCGGGTCCCCCGCCTCCGGGCAAGGGGGAATAGACCCCATTCCACCGGTCCCGGTGGGTACCAGCAAAGGCGGCTGCTGGGTAGGTGCAACCGCGGTCCTCCGACCCGGATTGCGCCTCCTAACAGCGCGAGGCGCGCTCGCGGCCGCCCTCCTCTTCACAGGCAGGAAATCTAAGGGAAGCCAAAAGAGAAAATTCGCAGCCAAAAAAGGCTTCCCTGGCAAGGTAAGAGCGACGGAGACAAGAGGGGAAAAACTTCTCCGCTCCGTCGCTTCGGAAAATGGCAGCTCGGCTGCCTCATGGCCACCCCTTTTATAAGGGAGCTGGCCACGCCCCTAACTACCCGGATGCCTTCGTCCTATGGGGGGGGCCCGCAAAGGGCACGGCGGCCATTTTGGCGCCGCGCTTGCATTTCCTTTGAAGATTTGTCCTGTAAAAAGTGACATTGATTTGTTGATAAAGGAACCACAGGCTATATATAACAACAGATAACAATATTATAGCATAATCTCCAGATCAATAGAACTGCCATGGGTACTTGTGTGACTCCATAATGTGAATATATTCATCACTGGTCTTGAACTATGTTTTCCTGACTGTTATAACCCAGAACCACTCCTTTATTTAAGGTACATTTTTTGCTCTGGACCTATGGAAAGGAAGCCCAACAAAAATTCCATTTGGGTTTCAATGACTTTCCTCCTAACATCAACTTCAGACTGGACCCATCTACAAAATAGCTGTTTTTTCTTGACACCACATTGAATCTACAATATGGACACTTTAGCACGATGCTGAATGCAAAACCCACTGTTCAGTATACATATTTGTAGACATCTAGCTTTCATCCTAGGAGGCCACAGTGGCTTGGTGGATAAGAAGCTGAGCTTGCAACCGGAGGTCGGCAGATCAGCAGTTCAAGCTCTAAGTGCTGCATGATAAAGTGAGCTCCCTCTGTCTAACCCAGCTCCTGCCAACCTAGTTTGAAAGCAAGAAATTGCAAGTAGATAAATATGGTAACAGCATTCTGTTACCACATGACCACAGCATTCTGCCTACCACATGACCACAGAAGCATCTGCAGATGCAGGCAGCACTCACTCTTTGGCTGAGATGAGCACCATCACCTAGAGTCGGACATGATTGGTTTGCAAGCAAGAGAGACCTTTACCTTTACCTAGCTTTGATTCTGAACACACCACAAAAACTATCATTTACAGCTAAGCCCATGGGTACAGTCACATTTGCTCTGAATGACAATACAAAGAAACTTATTTCAGAACATTTCAATCTACCTGGATACCCTTTACACCAGTGTTTCCCAACCTTTGGTTTTTGGACTTTAATTCCCAGAAGCCTAAATCAATGCCCCAGAGCACTGATCAGCCAATGTACTGACTTAGGTTTCTGGAAATTTAAGTCTCCCTGTGTGGCATGTGTCCCATGTTTGGAACTACTGCTTTACAAGCTTTGAAAATTACAGCCTTGGAGATTTGTTGCTGTTCAGTCGCACAGTCGAGTCTTGGAGACAAAACATTAAAGAAGAGTAATTCAGAGAGAGATAGCTGAGATTAAAAAAGTACGGATTATGAGTACCTATCTCTAAGGATTAAATATCAGTCAAGGGTTCTTAAATCATTACCAAATGTGAATTCCTATAACGATTGTGATGTTATCTGCTGATGTTATACATAACCTATGTTCCTTTACCAAAAAAGTCACTTTATATAGAAAAAAGCTTCAAAAGTGAAGTCAAGGATTCTTAAGTCATTACCAGATGTGAAATGCAGTACAGTACTGTACTTCCATGATTAATAACAGGTGATTTTGTCAGTTGTAAAAAGCTACAACGTTGCTAATCTGTTAGGCTGGTCAATTATTGTGTGCCTGTGTAACTGATGTGTGTATAAATTGAGGCCATGATGCCTCACTCTTATGTCTGATGAAGTGAACTTGGTCCACAAAAGCTCACATTTAAATACAGGAGTTAGTCTTTAAGGTTACACAACATTTTTTGTCTTTTTTTGCTGTTCTTTTTTGTTTACTCTCCGAAATGCTTTTACAGACTAACATGGCTACCACTTCAAACACTTCCATTATTGTGTTGTTATCTGCTATTTTTATTTATAGCCTGAGGTTTTGTTACAAAATCATTGTCATTTTTCCCGAAGAAAACTTCAAAGAAAAAGAATTTAACATTAAACAGGGGTTCTTATGTCATTACCAGTAAAAAATTCCACATTGACTCAAACAATTTGCAACTTGTATCTACTGTACTTACCGACTGTTGCAACTTGTTCTTCTGTATCATGGGCCAAATATAAATGATTACCATATATCAGGCTTTCTCAACCATTTCGGGATGGGGGCCGGATCACTCACCTCCGAGTGGCTGTGTGGGCTGGTCACGTGTTTCTGTGTGGGTTCTCATGCAAAAACACTCATTTTCAGTGAGATCTCACAAGATTCCGGTGAAAACACACATTTTTTCTGGTTTGCAGTGCTTCCAGGCGGCAGCAGCGGGAATAAGAAAGAAGTCGGGGGAAGGGATGAAAAGGGTTCGGCGGCTGGGTTTGGTCCATGGGCTGTAGTTCGAGAATGCCTGCCATATAGTCTCACTCTTAAGTCTAAGAAAACGTGATCACTGAAAGCTCACATTAAAATATAGCAGTTGGTGTTTAAGGTGCCATAATGTTTTTGTCATCTTCAATTTTTGTTTTGTTTCTTGCCTGATTCACTCGTGTTGAGCTATCTCAGTTTGCAATGTATAGGATCATTTGCTCTAGGATCATTCAGATGTTAATATTTGGGAATACTTGCTACACATTCAAGGGGAGCACTCTAGCTTGTTACCCTTAAAATAATAATTTTGCCCTGTTATTGGAATTTTTGAATTTGTTTATATCCTTCCCAGAGTGGGAAGGATATAAATGTAATAAATAAATAAAACAAAAATAATTAAAGCAAAAGGACAATTCTTGCTATCCTTTAGGAGTCTCCATAAGAATTCGAACCTTGGAAAACCATGGTTCCAATTCATGTTGATCAATTGCAGGTAGCAGGGCTTTCCTGTTCAGATTATCACCTTCCAACTATTCAGAATGATGGAAATGATGTATGGCTAGAAATCTCCCTATAAATGCACTTTGAGCCCAAAGAAAGGTCAGTTCAAAAACCTAAGCTTGATGAAAATGCAGCCATAATACTGATTGGGGCCAGTTATAGGGAACATATATCATCCCTGCAACAACAACTGAATAGGTTACCAATCAGTTTTGGGCCCAATTCAAAATGCTGGTTATCTATACCTATAAATCCAAGGGTTAACCGTTGGAACTTGCTATACGTTTCTGCACCCATCTATCCTATCCCATACTGAGCCTCCTGCACTTGCCCGAACCCGGTCCGGAGGTTACTGCAGGGTTGAGAAATGTGCCAGTGGGGCAAGAGCCCCACGAACGCAAACAAAGGGAAACAACTTCATTTCCCAACATTCTTTTCACCGCGCTGTGCCACAGCCAATCAGGCTGAGAGGCACAAGCAAAAAGAACATTGGGAAACGCAGTGTGGCCAATTAAAATCGAGCCGCAGAAAAAAACCACCACACGAACACAAACCACAAACGCAAAACTACAAGTCCCAGCGTCCTGCGCACCGTGAGCGCGCAGAATGCTGAGAAAGCTGGCGCGTGAAAAATAAAATTACAAAATGCAACAGGAGCACAAGTCCGCCACAGGCAGACACAGTGCCTCACAGCCTCGCAAAACAAACACCCACAAAAATCCACTGCGAGACACCCACCAGCCTTCTTTCCTGGAGCAACGGGGAGAAGAGGGACTCCCTCTCGTCCACGCTACCCTGCTGAAGACACGGCGAGACCACTGCCAGCCTCAAGGAAAGTTGAGCCGGGGAGGGACACCCCCCCCAAACAGGCAGCAGTTCATCAGGGGAAGCACCCTCCCTGGTGAATGAGTGACTGCTGTCTTTGTACTTCCAATGGAGGTAATACAAAAGCAGCAGCCAGCAATCTGCAAGGAAGAGCACCACCCCTTACGGATCGCTGCCTGCTGATCACCAGTTAAGTAAGCCAGGAGAGAAAGGAGGCAGAGAGGAGAGAACCATCATCAGGCAGAGATAGCTCTTCTCCTTCTCCCCCGACCTACCTAACGAACCTTACCAGCCAGTGGAAGAATGGGCTGACTGCCTCCTCCTCCTTTCCCCCATTGCTGCATCAAAACCAAAATTTGAAGCAGCAATGGGGAAAAGAGGAACCAACAGGCAGCCCATTCTTCATGCAAACCTACACACCAACAACAAACACCAAAATTAATAAAAAATAATAAATAAATAAACAAATAAACCATTAATAAACAAAAAAGTAAACCACAAAATTCACAAACAAAAACATCCACAATACCACAAAAGCACAGACAAAACACCTAACTACAACATGGAAATACCTAACTCTAACAACACAACTACAATAAATTACACAAATAAACAACAATGAAATAACAAAAATAAACAACACCAGAAATAAACAAACCAATTACACAAATCTAAAGCCCAACCAAAACAAAAAAGAACAAACAGAAACACCTCCCAGCCCACCACCAAAAAAACAAAACAAAGAAAAACCCCAGAAGAAAGAAAACCAGAGAACTCACCAGCATGTCCTCCCTCCACGAGATCCGAAAAGAAATGAAGAAACAAAGACTACTTACCAGAAGAAGGCCCACCTAGCGGCCAGGAGAGAAAAAACATGTGAAACTAAAACAAAACCACTAACAGCCCCACCTGTAGGGTGGAATAGTAAAAACAACTAAAAAACAATAAAGCCCCACCTAGAGGCCACAAGAGTAAAAACAAGTCAAACAAATAACAATACATCAAAAGTTTACACAAATAACAAACATATGTTACATAAATAAAATAAAATAATTTATAGCATCCTCTGTTAATTTTTAACTCAAACACCCCCCCCCCCAAAAAAAAAGCAAAACACAATTTAAAACAGCCCGGCATTGCCGGACAAACTATGCTAGTTAAATATAAAGCCCTATATGATTTTAGGTCCAAGCTATCTATAGGACTGTATCTCTCCCTATCTGCATTCCCAGGCCATAAGATCTTCAGAGGAGGCCTCCTTTTACAGGTAGTTGCCTTGTAATTTGATGGGGACAAGAGAGAGGACCTTCTCCATGGCTATTCCCAGATTGTGGAATACTCTATCTCAGGAATGTCAGTTTGTTCTCTCCCTTTTCTTATCACAAATGCAGCCACACTAGATTCAGGAGTCAGTGAGGTTCCTTTTTCTGATAGATTATGTATGAAAGAGACACTTTGTGTGGCATGATGCAGCCTGTGAAAGATGGCACTGACTTTAATACAGAAATGATCCCCCCTTCCTCTCCCACACTAATTGTTATGTATTTTCACACTGTACTTCAAACCAGGAAAGTGCAAAGACTGGGTCAAATCTCTCTTTGGTGGCCTGCATTCATGCGTGTGTTTCACCAACTCAGGTGCTTCTGTTATTATTTTTGATTTAATTACTATGATTTTAAGACTGAAGAATTTGAACTGGGCTGGGGCATGGGAGTTTTTGTGTGACCATGGAACAAAAATCTTTTAGGAGAAATAATAAAGTTGTGGGAGGAAAATGTCAGTCATGCCTGATGCTGAGAGAAGCCACATGTGTGCCAAAGAGTGGGAGAAAACTGACAATTCATTATTATGAGGTCCCTGTAAAACTGCCAACAGAATGGGAAAACCCTTGGACCTCTTTTGACAGATTCCACTGAAAACTAACTTGGGAATTCATCATAGCACTTAACTTTCTAGCATGCCATCACTTTAGTTCAAACCACCTGCCAAAGTGTGCATTTCTTTCTCTTTTTAGTGGTAGACATCTCGTTTATTCCCTTCCCATTACTGACTCTTTTTAGGATTTGACTAGCCACCTGAGCAATACCAAAGTTTGGTTCTGATACATAACATGTGTGCAGTTAATATTGTTGCCAGGCTGAAAGGAAAAGGCACTGCACCAAATTCTCTGCCTTACATAAGCACAAGAGATGTTTTGGGGTATTAAAACTCCCTGTATTGTAAAAGTCTAACTAATAAACGAGACGCCATGTTTAAAAGGAATGCAACTGCCTGGCAGTGTCTCAAATTGTACCAGAGAAGCTGTAGCACTCCACATGAGCAATTCATATCCATATGTATTGATGTGGAAATCCCAGTCAAAGTGTTCAGACTTTTTCTTTACAAATAATGAACATACAGTATTAGTTATATTTCAAAATGTGTAGTCGTTTTTCTTTTTAAGGGAACCTTGTATATCTTTCTATCACTATGCCAACAGAGTTCATTTTTCTGTAACAAAGTATATTTGAACATACTTTCATTGAATAAAAATTAGATTTTTACCAACTATTGCATTCCAAAAATTAGATTACTGCTTTTCCCCACTTGTATATGTTACCATTTTAAAAACTTGAATTGGCCTTTATTTTCTATTGTTCTTTATTACATTGCCATCCCACCCTTCTGAGCCTGGCCCACCTGGAAGGCTCAAAAGGACGCCAACCCTGCCACCACCGCCGAGGCCATGGACTTTCCCCTCTCCTCGGAGCCAGCAACACAGGCCCGGGGATGAGAGGCAGGTGTGTTGCTGTCCCACCCTTCCGAGACTGGCCCACCTGGAGGGCTCAAAAGAACGCCGACCCTGCCATTGCCACATCTGCCGCTGAGGACTCTCCCCTCTCTTCGGAGCCAGCAACACCGGCCCAGGGATGAGAGGCAGATGTGTCGCTGTCCTGCCCTTCTGAGACTGGCCTACCTGGAGGGCTCAAAAGGACACTGACCCTGCCATTGCCGCAGCTGCCGCTGAGGACTCTTCCCTCTCCTCGGAGCCAGCAACACCGGCCCGGGGATGAGAGGCAGGCATGTTGCCATCCCGCCCTTCCAAGACCGCCCCGCCTGGAGGACTCAAGTGGACACTGACCCTGCTGCTGCCGCCACCATGGACTCTCCCCGCACTTTCCCTTCTCCCCAGATATTGCATGGCTTTTCTTTGCTTGTATTGAATTTATATTGTACTGAGAATGGAATTTTGTAATCTATAATCTATAATCTATAGTTATCTTGTAATCTATTATTGTAACATGTATGTATTTATTGTGATTTGCCGCCTTGAGTTGCACTGGTGCGAATAAGGTGGGGTACAAATAATAATAATAATAATAATAATAATAATAATAATAATAATAATAATAATAATAATAATAATAATAATAATAATAATAATAATAATAATAATAATAATAATAATTCCTATTTGTGTCTTGGTTTGGTATTGCTGCTGCTGCTGCTTCAGTGTCTAGACCAGATGTGAAACTGCCAACATGAAGGCACCTTTAAGCCACAGCTTTTCTCTCTTTCACAGGATTCAATAATGAATCAAAGGCAAGAACCTGTAACAGGAACAACAATTGGAGAAGGTTACTAGAATGGCAGGTGATCAGCCTAATTTAAATAAACAATGTGTATTTGACTTATAAAGTTCATACTGCAAAATCAGTGTCCCTTGAATATCTGCCTTGCCTGTGATTTATTTTATCTCAGATACACACTCCCACATGGAAATATAATGCTGAACAGAGGTTAAAATATGTTTCCAATTAAATGTATGCCATCTTAACATAAGCTTACACAATTGTGGTGTTTAAGAAGCACACACTTTAAAGTCAAGTACAGTGGAACCTCATGCAACAATCACCCCGTATAGCAACGAAACTGCATAACAATTAGGTTTGCGGGGGAGGGATGGCGTCCCGCATAATAATTTTCCCTATGGAAAAAAATCGTAAAACAATTTTTCAATAGGGAAAAATCACTTAGCAAAAAATATATATCATTGTACAATGCATCCCATAGGGAAAATCACTATACGATGCATGCATCATATAGCAATTGTTTCGTACAACAACAAGCCCCATGGAACGGATTAAAATTGTTGTATAAGGTACCACTGTAATTAGTTCAACTGTAATTTTTTAAATTTTTATTTACATTGCATTTTAAAATGTTCTTATTATACAACTGCAAAAATAGTTCTATTTTGAAAGACAGCTTTGAAGTATCTCAAATAAATAAAAATTTGACTAAAATACTATCCTTTTGCCCAGGTCACTGAGGAGAGCTGAAGAAATGCAAACAAACCTACATTTTTACAAAAAGTGTGTAATTAGAATATGACCAGAGCAATCACTTGCAACTGGAATGTTCTACTTCAAGAACTCATAGGGATAAAATGTTGACTTTTAATATAGACCACTACATGAAGTGAACACAGAAGGAGGCATTATTATGACATTTATTCCATAGAAACAGACATGTAGGTCATTCTACTTATTAAAAGTGTCTGAAGTTCTATGGATTGCTGTCAGTCTCACAGGTAGAGAGCTATGCAGGACTTTCTTTTTAGCATATAACCAAAACAAAGCATGCCAAGAGGAAAACACACATGCTTATCCTACCGAAAGTCTCTGACGGATAATCTCCTAAAGTCAGGGGGACTTCTTAATCAGCAAACCTCTTAATGTCACTGGGCTACATCTCCCATAATCCTTTGCCAGTGAAGCCAATGGGTGATGGTGATTGCAGTCCAATTCCAGCTGGGTGACCAAGTCTCCGCAGCTGTGTCCTAAGGTTCAGTGCAGAAAGACAGACTGGCTTACATGAGCAAACTCACAAACTTGGAGTGCATCCAGGTAGAATTTGGTGCTATGAACTTACTTCATACATGCCACATTCTCATGTTGCACACTCAGGTTTGAAGTGTTTTTGCCAGCTATAGGAACTATGGGGTACCTCCCCACAAGGCTCTTGTTTATTCACATTTTATGCTATGTTGGTTTTGTACAGTATTATCATGTTGCTGTACTTCTGATGTTTTCTATGACACTTTTTTGTCTTTTTTTACACTACAGAAAAATCTTTACTTTTCTGGAATGAATGACATATTAGTAGGCATTCCACAAGTAGAGATGGCCATCGTTCCCAGGAGGAATGGATTTGATGTTTGGTGACAAGTGTGTCATCTTTCTGTCTCGTATCTCTTTAAGCACAGGGTTTTTAAACACACACACAAACACACACACACACACACACACACACACAGTCTCCCATTTTAACCAATGGAAAATAAAAGATGATGTCTGTCCTGTTATTCAGGATAGTGCCTTTTTAGTGGCTGATCTTTATTGTCCTCCTAAACTTTGTTAGGATGTTTTCCAGTTTTATCTTGTTTTTCACTCTTATTGAGGTAATTGTGCAAAATTGCTTAAATGTTAAGAGACTTAGGCATGTTTCAAAATCCTTTTTGAAGAATATTTTTTAAATATTCCCCTTGGTGTTTTTTTTATAAGAAATGGCATGTTCAGATAATTACCCATTCCCATTGAAAGCTACATCACACTCAATGTGTGGGAAATCAGTTGCCATTCCACATGTAGTTTGCAGTGGAAAAGCAAAGACTAGAGAGTACTGGGTCCCGCCCATCTGGTCACATTCTGAGATGAAAGCTGAACATGAAATAAAATAATAACCAACTTCTGTTTGATACCTGTGGTGTAGCAGACAGAGTGACAAACTAGGACTCAGGAGACCTGGATTCTTTGCTGCACTCGACCATGCAAACTTAGTGGTGGGGAGGTAGCAGAAGTAAAGCTACTTCTTAATTATCTCACTCGTACCCTTATTAGGGTCACTTCAGAGTCAGTTCTGACTTGAGGACATATAACAACACATAATGCATTATATGGAAGGGCCTTGGAGTGCTCTGACCAGGTTTTCAACTCAGTTTATTTAGTAAATTGACCATAACGAGGTTCATCCTTACTTAATAAGTACTTTGAAAAATGAATGAAAAAATAACGTAATGAAATCAAACTGTAATTTTAATTTTATGCATAGAGGGAGAGGTTTTATCCAGTTTTCATTTCCAAGTGTCAGAACACATACTGCTTAATTTATTACAACACAATCAAAAACTATTTATTTTGAATAATGTTTAATAGGACCTACCTTGAGGTCAGTTGCAGACTGAGGGTGCAGTCCTAACTAGCCAAGATGGTTGATGGCTGGCTCAGCCAACCCTAAGCCGGTTGAGAAAGAGTTTAACCCAAGTGTCTCCAAGATAGGGATGCTGCAAATTACTTTGAACTATCCCAACTCTGGCCTAACTTTGTGCTGGCATAGTGCATTTGAATCTCAACCAAGATGGGTTTGGATCTGGCATAACTTTGATTTTGCTCCTGCTTTCAACTCTTCAGCAATTGTGCTGGTAGATCCAGAAGACTGTGCTAGAGGAAAGGCAGTTGTGTTAGCATAAGAGACTTCCACCCATTCCAAACCCACTACAGACAGTGTATCTTTAAATTTGGATTGCATTATGACTGTTTCCAGTATGATCAACGTTATTTACTCTTTCTAGGGAAAGGGCAAAAGAATTCTAGGCTGGAGGGGGGGAGGGGGGTCCATAGAGCCTTACATGTTCCATAGAAATTTTAGAAGAAGAAAAACCAGGCTGTTTGTTTTGTTTTTAACAAGGGACACATTCCAATTCACCCACATCAGCCAAAACGGCAACCCAGCCATGAGCATTCACATTGCATATTAGTCATACAGAGCTCTTATGAGCTAATGTTTTGGCCCTTTGTGGATTTTTCAGATAAGGGAAGCTTTTCACGCTTGGACACATTTTTTGAGCCAAAAGACAAACACAAAATCCCATGTGAACAAGACAAACATCCCCCAGGTTTGTATAATGCATTTCTAGCTGTCTGGGCCTGCTCTGGTGGGGGAAGCAGGTTTTGTGACCTGTCTTCAAAAGCTATGTCAGGTACAGAGTTAGATTAATGCAACAATGAAAGGGGAATGTAACTGAATAAAATGCAGAACACAGTCATACTGTGCACCGCCAAAAAGGGAAGAGGGGGAAAAGGAGGAGTTTATATAATTGTGCAACTTTTAACTTTTAAACATACAATACGTTGGCATTTATAGATAGATAGATAGATAGATAGATAGATAGATAGATAGATAGATAGATAGATAGATAGATAGATAGATAGATAGATGGATGGATGGATGGATGGATGGATGGATAGATAGATAGATAGATAGATAGATAGATAGGTTTTTATTTATAAACTGCCTTAATCAACTCAATGGGTGACTCAAGGCAGTTCACAAGCATTTCAAAATACAATATAATAAAAGATAAAAATACAATATTACAAAACACAGTAGAAAGCACAATATAGTATCTACAATGTAACAAAAGCTAAGCACAAAACACACATGAATGGACACATAATAGCACCAATGCAAAAGTGAAATGGCTTAATGAGGTTAAAGAGCTCTAAGTACATAGCTCAAAATAGTTTTAAATTTTTCAAATTGTTTTAGATGTTTTAGACTAGGGTAGCAGTCTCCCTTGCTCGAAAGCCAGTCGTATCTGACTCTATAGTGCAGTGCTCATCTCCATTTACAGCCAGAGAGCCAGCACTGTCTGTGACTACAGCCATTTCAATGGTCATGTGGCAGGCACAACTAGACACATGAAATGCTGTTGCCTTTCCACCAAAGTGGTACCTATTTATCTACTTGCAATTTCTTGCTTTTGAACTGCTAGGTTGGCAAGAGCTGGACAGATGACAGGAGCTCAGTTCATTGCACAGCACTTGAGTCTCAAACTGCTGATCTGCCAAACTTTCAGTTAACAAGTTCAGCATCATAACCACTAAGCCACCACAGTGCTTGCTTAGATGTTTTAGTTGCTTTAAATTTAAACATGTAAATGTAGTTGAGAAAAGAAATTCATACTGCCCTCTCTTGTGCCCCTTTTGGTCACCAGAGCCTACGATTTCCTGGATTTGCCAAGATTGGACAGGATCAAGGTTCAAGCTGGTAAAAAGGAGAAGAGAGCTGTACAGCTCCCAAAGCAACTGCCTGTTGTCTCCTCCTCTGTGGGTTCCCAAAGCAAGCAGCCAAGAGAAAATAGCTGGGAAGGGGCAGGCCGTGATGGCGAACCTTGGCACTGCAATTCATCTAGCCCACGCTGCCCTCGTCACTGCCCCAGAAGCGGAAGTAAAACACACCTGTACAGAGGAAGGGTTAACCCGGAAGAGCCTTAACCGTCTGGGCATGTTTTACTTCTACTTCTGGGAGTGACGAGGACAGTGCGGGCCAGATGAATCACAGTAAAACATTTGTGTGGATTCACAAGGTGCTTGGGCTTCTGGGATTTGAAGTCCAGGAACATCTGGAGTGCCAAGGTTTGCCATCACAGGGGGCAGGAATTTGGCACACAAAGCTCCTGTGGGAATCACAGGTATAGAGAGATACAGACGAAAGGTAAGTCTGGCAAACTAGACAGCGCACCAGATATGTGGCAGGAAAACAGGAAAAAATGGTGGTGATATGACACTGTGGACAAGGGAAGGGGTTGGATTGAATGAAAGGCTGTGGTAAAAGAAGCAAAGAGGAGGTGAGAATGAAAATACGTATATAGTTGGTGTTTTTGCATGGAAAGACTGGAATGTACTTCTTGCTTGGTGGAAATAATGTACTTTGTGTTTGGTACAGAGCTAAGGAAAGGATCATGACGTACATAACACCAAAAATATTCTAAGAACATGATGCCTTCCTTTTGGTTCACACCTTGTTCAATCTGTTGCTGGAGAGAGGTGGACAAATACAAAGTGTTTATACAGTAAACAGCCATTTCATGTACAGTAATTGAGGTCAATAAATATTGGCATAGTAGCTTTTGGAAAGTTATTTGTCATTAAAAGCCACAAGACTTGAGAATGCCACTGAGAAGTGTGGGATCCGCGCACACAATTGGTATACTGGCCCTGACAGAACCCCGGTGATGGGTGATCACCTCGTTGCCAGGGGTTCCTGAAGGGACAGAAATTGGGGGAGCGGAATATTAGATAGAGTTTAATTCATCAATAGCTGATCTGACAAACTGCTCAGTCAACAGAGAGCTAATGACTAACGTGTTAGGTGCGTAATAGGCAATCTCGCGCCTGCGGATTACCTTAAGCCCTAGAACCAATACCAGCCACATGTTTACCCCGGATAACATGGAACAATGTATTTCCCCTGCCGTTAATTAAGTTAGTTAATTAACTTCCCCTGTAGACTTCCCCAATTAACTTGTGTAAACACGGAGTGTGAGTTCTGCAGATCGCGATGCTTTTACATGTAGCCTGTACATGATAAATACTGTTGATTTGCCTTCGTTAAATCACTGGTCTTCGCTCCATCTTGCCTCGTGTCTCATTGCTTGACCAGTCTCCTCCGGGATCCAACAGCCGCTTCGCAGTGATGATCCAGCTTGCGCAATCCGTTTCGCGGCCCAGATCCAACATGTGGTGACCCCGACGTGATTCTACTCATGAGTAAGTGATCTTCGCGGTCTGGTTCTATGCCAGAGCCATGTCCGAATTTTCCCGGAGGACAGCGCGGCAGCTCTGTTCGGAAAGCCATCCGATCTGAGTGACAGCTACGCTGCGAGGCATTCCAGAGAGGCAGAACACGCTCCAAAGCTCTGAGGCAGCTTGCTCCGCAGAAACGCGTTCCGCTCAGGGTCGGCTGTGAAACCCTGACTTCAGCGCTGAGTCCACCGAGGGCCTGTGGCAGCAGCCCATGTTCCAAGTTCCTTCCCAGAGGTTCGTCATGCCAGACCTGTTACCTAAACTCAGACGCGTCGCTTTGTTCCGAGGAGGAAAACTTCAAAGGACCGGCAGGTAATATGGGGACTTGTCCTCAGAGGCAATGCCCGACTGCTAACCAGAGAGTTCACTTAATGGAACTCAAGGCCCTGGCCAGGGTATCCCATACACGCATTCACAGTGCCCAGTTAGCGGATCTTTAGGTGTACTTGGGGGGAAATTGTCTGCTTTATCCAGAAACAGGCATGCTTAACCTCCAACTTTGGGATAGGATAGGAGCCTGCATTCAGCAAGCCCCGAGAGCTCCAGATAGCACAATCAGCATGTGGAGCAAGTGTAGGAAGCTCTTAGCAGAGGTAGACCCAGTCCGGATAGAGGCCGATGAACCCCCAGTGCAGTCAGAGCCATCAGCCCCAATGGCTCTCTATCCGTCATTTCAGCTCAAGCAGGGTAGTGTAGGGAGCTTTCCCTCAGTGACAGCTGCAGACGTCACTGAAGGAATGCATGGAATGAGAAGCACTGGCACTTCTCTGACAGTTACAAGTTCCCAAGCTACCAAGAGTTCCATCCAGCATATGGTTGAGGAAGAAATCAGTAAGGGGGAGTTGCCAGCAGAAGAGCTAGCTGAGCTTAGGCAGATATGTCCAGTTCGCATAGAGGTAGATGCCCTCATGGGCCAGCAGCAAACAGTCCATTTGCCAGTTCCATATAAGCTGCTTATGGCTATACAGAAGCAATCACAGACACAGGATTTCAGAGTCGCTTCACCAGGGGCACGCTTCAGCAAATATGCGAAACCATGATGCTCATTCCGTATGACTGGAAAGCCGTCATGCGAATGATGCTCAACCCCAGCCAGTATTTGCTATGGGACAGCGAGTATCGTCTCGAAGCACAGGCAAGGGCTGCCAGGATGGGTGGAGCAGTAATCCCTGACCAGCTATATGGTTCAGGTCCATTCGAATCCGTTGATGCGCAGACCGCCTTGCCAATCGCCACCCTTCATTTGGCAGCTGAGACAGCCTTCAGGGCTTATCTCAAGGTCCCAGCAGCTGGCAAAGCAGCCAAAAATTACACAGCAGTCAAACAGGGTGCCCAGGAGTCCTACATGGACTTTATCAATAGACTGGAGGAAGCAGTCAGTAGACAGATTGACAATGAGCAAGCCCAACAGGAGCTCATGATGAAATTGGTGAAAGACAACGCCAACCTTGACTGATGTAAGATCTTGCAGTCACTGGGCAATCGTCCCGATCTGACTCTCACAGACATGATTAGGGCTTGTGCCGACATTGGTACAGATTCCTACAAAATGGGTCTGTTGGCAGCGGCGGTACAAGGCGGTAGGAAGCCCAAAAACAGGACCAAAGGAGCATGTCACAATTGTGGCAAGATCGGTCATTTTGCTAGGGAATGCCGATCCACCAAGGGCAGCGGCCAAAATGCCAGCCGTCCCAAAGCTCCGACCACCCCATGTACAAGGTGCAATAAAGATTTCCACTGGGCCAGGAACTGCCCGAATTAGGGAAACTGGAGCACAGGCTTGTCTCTGGCCCCAGTCCAAACAGAGACCTCAATCGCTCTGGGAGAGCCAGAGCTGGATTAAATTCCAATCACATACCCTGCATTCCGGAGGCGCAGGCCAGCCCCAGAGGCAGTGCGGGACTAGATTTGACTTGCCAGTCAGAAGTCACATGTGACTTGCCAGGCACAGTCTATCTGGTCGATTCCCAGTACATGGGACCCCTGCCTAAAGGCTATGTAGGTTTAGTTTTGCCCCATAGTAGTGCAGGAATGCAAGGAATTCTTGTAATTCTGGGAGTCATCAGCTCCAATTTTTCGGATGTTCTCCAAGTTCAACTCTGGACACACCTAACCCAAACCATTCACAAGGGAGACACATTAGTGCAACTGATCATGGTCCCTTGTCACTCACCAGTAGGCAGCCAGAAAAGGCTCAGGTACAGCTCAGAGTCCAGGTCGGAAGACCGCTCAAGCGCAGAAGGGGCAGTGCAAGGATACCAGGTCTTAGCGGCAGTGGAAACCAACATAGAGTGGAAGCGGCGGCCAGTCATAAAGGTATTTTTAAATAAAAAACCTTTTGATGGGCTGCTAGATACCGGGACTGACGTCAGCGTGGTCAGCCAGAGTCAGTGGCCATGTGAGTGGGCTCTTGAGCCGGTCTCCAATGTGTGTGGGGTAGGCGGTGTTCAAGAAGCGTTTAGAAGCCAAGATTGGGTAGAAGTCGCAATCCCCGAAGCTGACGGCACAGCAGTCATCCGGCTGCACGTCAACCTTTGGGGGCAAGACATTCTGCAGCAGTACCGTGCCACTCTTACCTTCAGGTAATGGCTCTACCACTTAAATGGCTGACAAACATGCCAATCTGGGTAGAACAATGGCCGGTAGTAGGGGAGAAATTAGTCGCCCTGAAACAGCTGGTAAAAGAACAGCTAGACACAGGACATATAGAACAGTCCACCAGTCCTTGGAATTCGCCCATATTTGTTATCAAGAAAAAGTTGGGGAAGTGGCGACTCCTTCACGATCTCAGAGAGATCAATAAATGTATCCAGCCAATGGGTCCACTTCAATGTGGCATCCCGAATCCGAACATGATCCCCGAGGGTTGGGAGATCTTGGTCGTAGACTTAAAAGACTGTTTTTATACAATTCCCTTAGATGCTAGGGAACGGGAAAGGTTCGCTTTTACAGTGCCAGTCATGAACCACAGAGAGCCTACGCAATGTTACGCGTGGAAATATTTGCCACAGGGGATACTCAACTCGCCCACCCTGTGCCAAATTTACGTTCACAATGCACTGGAAAAGTTCTGAAACCTTCACCCCACAGTCTTAGTGTGCCATTTCATGGATGACATCCTGGTCGCAGCGCCGCAACTCGGCAGCAAAATGTTTAAAAACCTCCAGGCCACTCTGGGGGGGAAAGGGTTACTCATTGCCCCGGAGAAAATTCAGAGAACCGAGCCCTTCTCATATTTGAGCCATCGGCTTCTCCGTTCTTTCGCAGCATCAGTTTTGCCACAGATCAACTTAAAGGATTCAGTCACCCTTGTAGAATTGCAACAGATTCTGGGGAATATTAATTGGGCCAGACCATATTTTAGGCTAGATACGGACCTTCTAAAACCGCTCTTCTCGCTGTTAACGCTAGGTAAGCAGCCGGCAGACCAGATACACATTCCTCGAGAGGCGTGCTTGACTCTCGAAAACGTCAACCAAGTTCTCAGCCAGAGATGGGTGGACAGGATTAGTCAGGGGCCATATGCTCCCGTTCTAAACCTGTACATCGTTCGGACCGGATCCATATTTACTGGAGCCCTAGGGGTGGACTCCGAGAGGGAGGCCAGTATCGTGGAATGGGTGTATTTACCGCACACCTCTTCCCGAAACATCGTTCCTCTGCAGGAACTGGTCTTCGCGGTGATTTACCAAGGAAGGCTGAGAGCAAGGGACATCTCAGGGCAAGATTTAGCAAAAATCATGGTCCCATTCACAAAAGAGCAAATTCAGCAACTGATGCAGCTCGGTGACTCACTTCCGATCGCATTGGAAGGATTCACTGAATGCTTGGCATACCATTTGCTGAAAGACCCCAGACTTGTCTCGCTTCAAACGCAGACAGTCAGTTTATGTGAGTTAATGTCCCTGGTTCCACTTCTGGGGGCTAGGACAGTTTTCACTGATGGGGGTCATTCCCGGAGCCCATGCCACCGGCTCCCGGGATTTGAGGCAGGTGGGAGCCATCGCTTCTGCCTCCGCTCTCCCCACTTGGGGGGAAGAAAAAGGAGACGCCGATGCCGCGGCTCGCCAACGCTCCCTGCTCGTTCCAGAAGCCCATGCCACCAGCTCCCGGGATTTGAGGCAGGTGGGAGCCATCGCTTCTGCCTCCGCCCTCCCCACCTGGGGGGAAGAAAAAGGAGATGCTGACGCCGCGGCTCACCAACTCTCCCTGCTCATTCCAGGAGCCCATGCCACCGGCTCCCGGGATTTGAGGCAGGTGGGAGCCATCGCTTCTGCCTCCGCCCTCCCCACCTGGGGGGAAGAAAAAGGAGACGCTGATGCCGCGGCTCACCAACGCTCCCTGCTCGTTCCAGGAGCACATGCCACCGGCTCCCGGGATTTGAGGCAGGTGGGAGCCATCACTTCTGCCTCCGCCCTCCCCACCTGGGGGGAAGAAAAAGGAGACGCCAACGCCGCGGCTCGCCAACGCTCCCTGCTTGTTCCAGGAGCCCATGCCATCGGCTCCCGGGATTTGAGGCAGGTGGGAGCCATCGCTTCTGCCTCCACCCTCCCCACCTGGGGGGAAGAAAAAGACGCCGACGCCGTGGCTCGCCAACGCTCCCTGCTTGTTCCGGGAGCCCATGCCACCAGCTCCCAGGATTTGAGGCAGGTGGGAGCCACCGCATCTGCCTCCGCCCTCCCCACCTGGGGGGAAGAAAAAGGAGACACCGACGCCGGGGCTCGCCAGCGCTCCCTGCTCGTTCTGGGAGCCCATGCTTGTTGCTGGAACCAGGGGGGGATTGTGGATGGGGTGGGAAGAGAGAGATTTGGTCCTGCCAGCCAGGAAGGAGAGGCAGCATTCCATCTAGGGGGTTCCAGGGATCCATATAGGTGTTGTGACGGGCATGGGGCGGTATGGCGGGTACTATGGGGCGGGCCGCACTTGGGGAATGCGGGTCCGATGTTTAAGTGCAGTCCCTCATTCCAGACCTGCAGGTACATCTCTGGGCCCTGAGCAGCAGATCCAGAGTGACCCCGCCCTTAGGCTGCTGCTGGTGAATGCCAGATCAGTCTGTAATAAGGCCCCCCTGATTCAAGATTCTATCCAGGAGGGGCGGGCTGACCTGGCATGCATCACCGAAACCTGGCTGACACCTGAGGATGGAGTACCTCTTTCGGACATGTGTCCAGCTGGGTTCAGTATTTGGCACCAGCCTAGAGGTGAGGGGAGGGGCGGTGGTGTCGCCATTGTTGCCAGGGAGTCTTTGGGAATTGCTAGGGCCACTGCTCCACAAGTGTCTGGTTGTGAGGCCCTGCTTCTACGGTTGGGCCCTAAGGGTCAGTTGGGGATCTTACTCCTGTACCTGCCCCAGGTAAGGGATGCCCTGCCTGAGCTCCTCGAAGCCGCCTCGATGCTGGCGTTGGAGTTCCCGGGGCTTATGGTTCTGGGGGACTTCAATTTGCAATCATTGGGGATGGCTTCTGAGGTGGCAAGGGAGTTCATGGCTTCCATGGCAGCCATGGGCCTGACTCAGGTAGTTCGGGGTCTGACCAGGGGCAGTGGTCACATGCCAGACTTAGTTTTCTTGTCGGAGCAGTGGCAGAGTGATCTGAGATTACAGGACTTAGTCATCTCACCTGTGCCATGGTCAGATCACTATCTGGTGATTCTTGACTTTCTGGGGGCGATGCTTCATCGTAGGGAGGCAGGGCCTATTAAAATGGCCCACCCTCGGCGACTAATGGATCCAGATGGATTCCAGAGGGAACTGGGGGATGTTCCTCTGGATCGGCTACACGATTCACCCGAGGCACTTGTCGACCTGTGGAACAGGAGGGCAACAGCAACCTTGGATAAAATCGCGCCACTGCGGCCTCTCCGCGCCCGTGGGGTTAGGTCATCCCCGTGGTTCACGGATGAACTGCGGGAACTCAAACGGGCAAAGAGACACCTAGAGCGCCGCTGGGTGAAGACCCAGGATGACTCCGATTGGACACTAGCTAGAGCTGCTATTAGGGCCTACCTAGTGGCGATGGGGGTGGTGAGGCGGCAATACTTCACCACCCTTATTGCCTCCACTGATAATCGCCCAGCTGCCCTGTTCCGGGTAACCAGGTACCTCCTCTGTAGGGGGAGATCGGCCCGGTTGGCAGGGTTCGGCTGAGGACTTTGCTGACCATCTGGTGGATAAAATCAATCGGATTCGTTCAGGGCTGAATCCCGGCGTGGATGGGGAGGGTCGGGGGGGCACCGGAGCACAGTCTTGCTGTACGATCTGGGATCGGTTTGATCCTGTTGTCCCTGATGAAGTGGACAGGCTCCTTGCAGCTGTGCATGCCACTACATGTCCTTTGGACCCCTGTCCCACCTGGTTGGTGAAAGCCTCCAAGCTGGTGACAGGTGGCTGGGTTGGGGCAATAATAAATGCATCATTACGGGAGGGGGTATTTCCTGCACCGCTAAAACATGCTTTGGTGTGCCCCCTCCTGAAGAAAATATCCCTTGACCCTGCTGTCCTTAACAACTACAGGCCGGTTTCCAACCTGCCCTTTCTGGGTAAGGTTTTGGAGAAGGCGGTGGCGCGCCAGCTGCAGAGTGTCTTGGAGGAAGCGGATTATCTAGACCCCTTTCAATCAGGATTCAGGCCCGGGTATGGTACGGAGAAGGCATTGGTCACACTGATGGATGATCTCTGGCGGGAGCGGGACGGGGGTTATCCATCCATCCTTGCTCTTCTTGACCTCTCAGCGGCCTTTGATACCATCGACCATGGTATCCTTCTGGAACGGCTCAAAGGACTGCGGATCCTTCTGGAACGGCTCAAAGGACTGGGGATCCAGGGCACCGTGTTGTCCTGGTTTTCCTCTTTTCTGGAGGGCCGTACCCAGTCGGTGTGGTTAGAGAGTGAGAGGTCCAGCCCTAGGCTCCTCAAGTATGGGGTGCCTCAGGGCTTGATGCTCTCTCCTCTCCTATTTAACATCTACATGAAGCCACTGGGTGAGATCATTAGTTCCCATGGGGTGCGGTACCATCATTACGCGGATGACACTCAGTTGTACATATCGGCCCATGGGGACCCCAGTGATGCTGTTGAAATCCTATCTGGATGCCTGGAGGCCATTGGGGTCTGGATGGGGGCCAATGGGCTTTGGCTGAATCCCAGCAAGACAGAGTTGCTGTGGATAAGGGGCCCAGTGTTATCCAGGGAGTTACCATCTTTGGTACTGGATGGGGCTGTTTTGCCCCAGACAGACCCAGTGCGCAATTTGGGGGTCCTTCTGGACTCATGGCTGCTTCTTGAAGAACAGGTAGCGGCTGTGGCCAGGAGGGCTTTTGCCCAACTTCGGGTGATTTGCCAGTTGCGCACACTCCTGGACCGGGACTCCTTGCTTAATGGTCACCCACGCTCTTGTCACTTCCCAACTAGATTATTGTAATGCGCTCTACATGGGGCTGCCCTTGACGACCATTCGGAGGCTGCAGCTGGTCCAGAATGTGGCAGCCCGGGTGGTGATGGGATGTGGGCGATATGCCCATGCCTCACCGCTACTTCAGGAGCTGCACTGGTTACCAGTTTGTCTCCGGGTGCAATTCAAGGTGCTGGTTTTGACCTTTAAAGCCCTATATGGCAGTGGGCCAGGATACCTTAGAGACCGCATCGTCCCAAGAGTGTCTGCCCATCCAACCAGAGCGGACCGGAGGGGCTCTCTAATAGTGCCATCAACTAGGGGTGCAAATCTTTCCAGCACCCGAAGGAGGGCCTTCTCCGTGTCCGCACCAACTCTCTGGAACCTCCTGCCAACAGATCTAAGACTTCAAAGAGAATTGCTGCCCTTCAGGAAACGATTGAAGACCTGGCTGGCAGGGCAGGTGTGGGGCCCGAATGGGAACACGGTCCCCACCTGCTGGCTTATGTAAACAATTAAGAACTCTCTCTTCTTCTTTTGATAGTGGGTGGGATGGGTGGGTGGGATGTGGGTCTTTTAAAGTGGGTGGGATATGGGTCTTTTAAAGTGTTAAATTAAATATGGTGTTCTGACTTGGCAAGAGGGCCAGGCTTGGTGCACGCTTCTAACTCTTCCACAGAAGTCCATGCAGCGGGCAGAGTCGGTGGCAGTGAACCTCGCTTTGCTCACCTTTGCCAAAGAACGCTTAAACATAATCACTGACAGTCAGTATGTTAGGAATTTGCTTCACAGTCTACCGGGAGAGTACATCACTCCCGCGATAGACAAGAATTTGTTGAGTCTTTTCCTCACAACTCAATTTCATTTGCGGAACCGTACCAAAGCGCTCTATATCGCCCACATCAGAAGTAACCAGGACTTGCATGGTCCGATTTCTGTGGGCAATAGTAGAGCGGCCGCAAAGGAAATTCAGCAACGGTCAGTTTCGGGAGTCTTCACAACTCCAATTCAGAGTCATGTATTCTTTCATCAGAATCCAGAGTAATGGGCGCAAACGGTGTGGTACTCAACAGATAGCAAAAACTGTTTGAAATGGTGACTGTTTTATCTCTAAAAATGATTTGGAGTGAGATGTATCCGACTCGGTAAAGAGTTGATATAGTTTATTCTTCTTCACAAACATTTTTCATAATTCTTGATGACAAAAAGAATTCAATTTTTATAATTCTTGATAACAAAAATGATTCCTCTATGGGTAAGTATAAATGATTCACTGATACAGCTATAATTTTCAAAGTCGATACCAGTTATTTTGACTTTTCGAATAACTTTTTCTTCTTCAGGAAATCTGCACACAAAAATAATTGTACATAAACATAATGATAAGCATGACAAAGTGATATAGAGAACTGTTACACATGAATACATGTTAATATATATTGCTGCTATGCATCTAATGTGTAGCTACAATACTATATGAAAAAAGGCAAAAGCTTACCAATGTGTAAAAAGGTCTCTTAACGTCGCGTCCTTGCCTCCGCTCATTCTATTAGGTGCATATGGACATTGATAATGAATGTGAGGCAGCTGCCTTTATGTTTATTGGAAAGTAACTCATGTGTAACCACTTGTTGTAAGACACCAGAGATTCGCTGCTCCCCCCGACCCATTTTTAATGGATTTACTGGACATAATATTCGAACATAACTATTTCAGATTTGAAAAGTCCTATTAAATGCAGATTAATGCAGATTAAGGACATGGCCATGGAGAGCCCCATGGCCCCCTCAGTGGCTAATATGTATCTGAACAGTTTTGAAAGCCAACACATGTATATTCAAGCCTCCAATCCTTTCCTGTCGCACATTATCCACTATGGCAGATACATAGATGACCTATTTTTCATTCTCGATTCTCAGGACATTGTTACTGAATTTGTACAATGGATTAACTCCATTGACAATAATTTGCGGTTCACTCCTCACTTTGATACCGTCTCCATTCCATTTTTGGATGTGGAGGTTTACATTTCTGAGTCTAGAAGAATAGCGGTTAGGCTATATAGGAAACCAACGGATTGGAACCCGTACTTAGAATACTCTTCTTATCATCCAGTATTTGTTAGAAACAATATTCCATTTGGCCTTTTTGCCCGTGCCAAAAGAAACTCCACTTAATCTGCAGACTTTAATAAATCCGCCCTAGTGATCCAGAAAAAACTTAAAAATAGAGATTACCCAACACACGTGGTTAACACAGCTCTCCAGAGAATTAGGGACACACCCAGAAAGCAGTTATTAGATAGGAAACAACGGGGAGGGGGTAACTTCATCAGGTGCTCCTTTGAGTTTTCACCAGCAGCCAATCAAATAAAGAACATCATTTATAAACACTGGCATTTGGTCAGTGACCTCCCCGGTTGTAACGAGAAACCGATGATTGGCTTCAGAAGGTCCAAATCCATTAGTAATATTCTCATATGTTCAGACCATACTGCCAGGGCCATTATTAATGATAAAATGTTTCCAACAGGACACTACAAGTGTCATTCATGTATAGTGTGTCAGTTTTGCTGGGAAACCAAAGACATTTATATTCCAAAGAAGCAATTAACTTTCACTTTGAGATCCCTCACCAGTTGTGCCAGCAGATGCGTTATTTATATGTGGGAATGCCCCTGCCAGATGCGTTATGTGGGACTTACCAGTCGGCCACTGAGGCAGCGGATTTCGGAACACAGGTCCAAAATTAGACACCAGGTGACAGATGCACCATTAGTAACTCACTATAAAAAACGCCACTCAGATAGGGATTTCCGTTTTGTAGCCCTAGAAATGGTCAGACCAAGGCTATTTGAGAGGTGCGATATCAACAAAAGATTAAGACAGCGTGAAGCATTTTTTATTCACTTCTTTGATACTATGTATCCAAAAGGATTAAATCAGGAGCACGATCATGCAGCGTTTCTATAGGTAAAACTCTAGGTCATATGTTTTTGCAGCTACAGTAGGTGGTTTCGGGAGTTTACAACAAGTGGTTACACGTGAGTTACTTTCCACTAAGCATAAAGGCAGCTGCCTCACATTCATTATCAATGTCCATATGCACCTAATAGAATGAGCGGAGGCAAGGACACGACCGTTAAGAGACCTTATTACACATTGGTAAGCTTCTGCCTTTTTTCATATAGTATTGTAGCTACACATTAGATGCATAGCAGCAATATATATTTAACATGTATTCATGTGTAGCAGTTCTCTATATCACTTTGTCATGCTTATCATTATGTTTATGTACAATTATTTTTGTGTGCAGATTTCCTGAAGAAGAAAAAGTTATTCGAAAAGTCAAAATAACTGGTATCAACTTTGAAAATTATAGCTGTATCAGTGAATCATTTATACTTACCCATAGAGGAATCATTTTTGTTATCAAGAATTATAAAAATGGAATTCTTTTTGTCATCAAGAATTATGAAAAATGTTTGTGAAGAAGAATAAACTATATCAACTCTTTACCGAGTCGGATAACATCTCACTCCATATCATTTTTAGAGATAAAACAGTCACCATTTCAAACGGTTCTTTCATCAGAATGCCAAAGCACTTGCAAGGTAGTTCAGCCTGCCACTTTCCCAAGCCCAGGGCATAGTCCATTCCTGTCCACATTGTGCAGGGGCGGTAGGGGGGACCTCGTGGGGGGTCAACCCACGAGGGACAGAGGCCAACCAGGTGTGGCAGATGGATGTCACACATGTCCCGCAGTTTGGCAGATGGCAGTACATGTACGTTTGCATTGACACTTTTTCACAGTTCGTTTGGGCTACAGCGCAGAAGGGAGAAACGGCTTCCCATGTGGAGCAGCATCTCCTTTCCTGCTTCGCGGCCATGGGCAAACCACGGCACGTGAAATCCGACAATGCTCCGGCTTATAGCTCCAGGCAGCTGGCCACCTTCATGGCCACCTGGGACATTAAGCACACCTTTGGCGTTCTGTACAATCCGCAAGGGCAAGCGATTGTGGAACGGGTCAAGTCCCTGTGCCAGGAGGAGGCGGACGCCGTTCGGCGGGAGGACAAGGAGCCGACACCGGAGAACATCTTGATTGCAGCCTTTTCCCTGATTACAGCTAATTCCACGATGACCACCATCATCTTGATCCTTTCCCTGCTTGCGGGGGGAGGCGTTCAAGCAGCTTCACAGGAAGCCAACAACCTGATGCCAGGCGGAGACCTCTCTGCCCAGCTGCAGTACAACGTTTTGGAAAGAATGGCGAACCTCGTCAATCAGTCCGATTTTTGCCTGAGGCAGACCACCACTTCTGCCTCTATTCTGAGCACTTGTCTCATCCCGGTGTGTCACTCCCCAGATGCGCGCATCAGGAATGGTGACTGGTTGGTGAAGCGGATATTTGGTCCGTTTTACAAGACTGCCTTTTCAATGTATGTGCACTGGGGAACCCAAGTCACGAAAGTCTTGCCGGCTGATGCGGCCACTCTCTACACTCCCCGAGTGGTGGTCAGCCCGAACTCTACTTGTGCTCGTATGACTGGTTGTTCCGCGGTCGAAGGGCCACTGCGCCGTTGCCTCAACCCCGGCAACAGCACTTAGACTTGTAATAACCCAGAGACTATTAACTCAATGTATGCTCATGTTACTTTGCCTTCAGGATGGTTTTTTACATGTAACCAGTATACTTTTAACTACATTCCTGCAAATGTATCTGATTCCCTTTGCTGTATCAGTCGTTTGACATTGTTGCTGCCCACTAGAGACATGGATGCCACAAGCATAGACGTACCTTCACACATACGGCATGCTCGTGCCACCCAGTTAGACAGCTCATGTGATAGCAACATCAGAATTCTGAGTAAAGCTGATTATGTCTCCTTAGCAGTCAGCTTGTTTGGCGTGCCAGGCTTAGCCATAGGCAACGCTCGGAGAATTGGTCAATTGGCTTGTGCTTTGGCAAAAGCCATTAACCACACCTCCTCAGCGATAGCGCTGCTTAATGAAGAGCAGACAGAGCTTCGCCATGCCATACTGGATAATCGAGCAGTTATAGATTACCTCCTACTGTTACATCATTTGGGTTGCGAGTCTGTCCATGGCATGTGTTGTTTTAACCTCACAGACAACTCACATAAGGTACAGAGTCAACTCACAGACCTCCATACCTTGGTTAAAAACATCAAGGAAGATGCTACGTGGGCGTGGTGGAATTTGTTATGGTCTTGGTTCCTGTGGGGTTGGCTATAAACGACACTCAAGATTATTGTGGAGGTGATAATACTGGGAACGACTGTGTGTTGTTTCATGCAATGTATTCCCTCACTGATGTCAAGATGTCCCACATGGAGAGAACCCCGGAATGTCCTCACTCCACGTCAGCTGATGCCGCTCCTACGCCAAGCTGTCTGTCAGGTCCAACTAAACAAATAAAGGGGGAGTGTGGGATCCGCGCACACAATTGGTATACTGGCCCTGACAGAACCCCGGTGATGGGTGATCACCTCGTTGCCAGGGGTTCCTGAAGGGACAGAAATTGGGGGAGCGGAATATTAGATAGAGTTTAATTCATCAATAACTGATCTGACAAACTGCTCGGTCAACAGAGAGCTAATGACTAACGTGTTAGGTGCGTAATAGGCAATCTCGCGCCTGCGGATTACCTTAAACCCTAGAACCAATACCAGCCACATTTTTACCCCTGATAACACGGAACAATGTATTTCCCCTGCCGTTAATTAAGTTAGTTAATTAACTTCCCCTGTAGACTTCCCCAATTAACTTGTGTAAACACGGAGTGTGAGTTCTGCAGATCGCGATGCTTTTACATGCAGCCTGTACATGATAAATACTGTTGATTTGCCTTCATTAAATCACTGGTCTTTGCTCCATCTTGCCTCATGTCTCATTGCTTGACCAGTCTCCTCTGGGACCCAACAGCCGCTTCACGGTGCCGATCCAGCTTGCGCAATTCGCTTCGCGGCCCAGATCCAACAGAGAAGGATCGTCATACCTGTCTGATCCAACTTGTTTCTACTAACTGACATTCTAACCAGTGCAAATGGATTAATTCATTAAGTTCCACTGCACAACAGTATCAAAGGTATTCATGTGCTTTTAAAGAAGCTCAAGCTGAAAAATAATGGTTAACAAACACTGTATGGGCCAAAGGCATCTAAAATCACCCCTCCCTATAACAGTGCAGAAGTTGCCTAAGATTTTCGGATCTCTTTAAATAAAAGGTCAGCGGGGCTCACAATGGGTTGCAACAAGTTTGTAGTATGATGGGTTGCAACAAGTTTGTAGTTTATTCAAAATGGAGATTCCAGGTTATTGCTTTTTATGGGCTTTCTTTTCCCCTAACATCTGATAAGCCCTACTCTAATATCTGCAAATCATTTTCTATGGCTTTTAGACAGTGTGCAGATTACTTTGGTCTAACATTGATCTTTGCCTCCCTTCACTTTGTAATGTCACCTCTGACAAAGATACTGTTTAATCTTCAAAATGTGTGTAAATTGTGTAAATTGTGCCTATTTCGTTTGCTTAATAAATGTATTCTACTTAGGAAACCCTGACACAAAGCAAAATCAATTTAATGGCACATTATTATTTTCATTAAGATAGATTCCACTACAGCATGATTTGGGTATTAGTCTTATGGTCAACAATGAGTTCCACTACATATCAAATGGACTTCTGCAAGCAGGAGTAATACAAAGCAATCATGTGAGAAAATAAGAAAGGTAACTGAACTAGCATTTACACACTAGCGCAACATCAGCATAGTCTCAGAACATGTTAAGAGTGCATGGCATGGCAGCAACTGAGCATAGCATCTCCTAAGAGATAACTAAGCCAAATAATATCACTTTTTATACCTTATTCATCACCTTCTAGACCTTTTGGGATGGTCTGCCAATCAGATTTCAAGTTCCCTTGAACATTCATGAAGACAAGAACAGTTTCTGCCCCCTTCTTTCATATACACAGCTGTCTCAACCTTGGAAATCTTAGCCAAAAATATGAACTACAGCTGGTACTTCCATTCCTTTCTGGGCAAAAGCTGCCTCCTTCTTTCTGGCAGCCGGCCATTCCCAGGCGCTGAGAAAAGCCTGAATTTCCCAGAAAGGTTCCCCAATCCATGTTCCCCCACTTTCTCAGTTTCTTCACAGCATCTACACTGTATAGTAAAGTTTATTATTCATGTATTTGCATGTTTTTTTTCCATGCCACCTTTTCCTCTGTGAGCCAAAGTGGCTCACAAATGAATCTAAAGGATTAAGACTGAATACACTCAATTGTTTTTTTTAAAAAGAATTAAACTTATAATGTTAATTAAAATCTAAATATTTAAAAGCTTTGAAAATGCTCTTAAAAGGACTACATGACCAGCATTCAAAATGAACTCAGTCTTAATAAGTTTGATTTTTAAAATCCTACATGAAAAGGAGGTCTTTAATTGGTCTTTCAAAGGGAGAGGGCCAACCAAACCTCCATTACCTAGGAGCAATCACAGACAAGGCCCTCTCTCATGTTGCTGTCAAATGCCCCTTTAAGGGCACTGGGACCTAGAGAAGCTCCTTCTCTGCAGATCTTAGGAGCTGAGAAGGTTCATCTGGGGAGATAGCCTGGACACATGCTGTATACTGCTTTAAAAAACCAAAACAAGGGAGTGGTATGCTTCTTGTAACTGGCCTTTACATTTTGAACCCACCTAAAGTTTCTGAACAGTCTTCAAAGGCGGCCCAACATAAAACAAGTTACAATAATTCAAACAGGACTTAACAAAAGCATATGTCACTATGGCCAGATCAGACATCTCCAGGAACAGGCACACCTGGGCAAGATCATATGGATACATTTCATAGTACAACCCCCTCAAAATAAGTCTCCTTGACTTATGGCCTCATGATACTGTTGTAGAAAATACCTCACTTGATTAAAACATTCCTTTGCTACTGGTTCAAGTATGAGAGAAATGCATAGGTGGAATGGCTTTATGAGAGCAACTTTGCCACAGTTCTGAAAAGTGCCATGACTCCCGTCAGTAGAACATGAAGCTTGGCCAAGGAAATGTAGGCCAGTGATGCAAATGTTGATTTATTTTCACTGAAATGGGTTGTGTATTTTGTGCAACACCCCCAATAGGATGATGTTTTCCTTCTGAAAGGGTAAATGGCAAACTGAGGAACTGAAAATATCTACGTGGAACTGGAGATATCTAAGCACTTCTTGTGAAAACATCAAGTTGCATCAATAACAACAAAATGTAAACCACCCTGTTCCAAGTTTTTTTGAATTATCCGACAAATCTTATTTTCCTGCCTAGTTCAGAATTTGGCACCATAACCTGCACTGTGTGGTAAGTGGAACATTAGATCTCCAGGACACTGACAATCCCAGTGGCTTTGGGGAAGGTGAGTTGAATAAGATCACTTCCCATAAATCAGAAATTGATCAGGAGGCTGGAGGTATTTGAACCTGATATGTTAGCCCAAACTTGTCTGGTTGAATTGAATTCTTGTCACCTTCGTAGATGGTTTATCCAACATGCTTCAGTGTTTAATTTATAGTCACATGAAGATTGACCAGGCATGTCTTTTGTTCTCTAACCACTGTTTGTTTCAACCTTCACAATGCATTAATGTAATTATTTTAAGGACTGAAATGTCCTTAGTTCATATTCAATTACTGAGTTACAGATTTGCCTGGGATTTGAACAAAGCAATTCTGACTGCATATTGTATGGCATTTCTAATCATTTGAAATGCCTACTTTGTTCATCCCTCAGCCGTCAGGGCCCTGTTTGCTATGTTTAACTCCTTCACAAGCTCCCTCTCTTTTCAACCATTATTGAAGCTGACTGCATAGTTTTTGTAGTTACAGTTAAGTCAGCATTCATGCATTCAAAACTTTGTTGACTCTGTTGCGGTAATACAGATTTTCCCACACTGTCTACTTGACACTCGTGAGTCTAGTTTGTACCAACTTCCATTGTATTAAGCAAACATTCCTATTGCACTAAAATTCCACTCATTGTTCCTATTAAAGCTGCAGGATTTTCTCCATTTTGCAGACAGCGTAACTCATTGTTATCGCCAACTTCTCTTAAGATGGAATCTGAAAAGAAACCACATGACTCTGAACTGGATTAGCCTTCAGGAAGTCTTTAGCCACCCTTTCCCCCCTTTTTCTTTCCCCTTTTCTTTTCTTTTTTAAAAAAACGGGCAGAATGGGCAAAAAATAAGATCCATATTTCAGAACTAAAAACCATTCTATAAGTCTGGCCAGGTTATCCTGCTATGGTAATAGAGCAGACCATACTCCCAGTGACTCAATGACGATCGTCAGGCAACAGTTAACTAACCAGACAATCCTGAGGACTAACGGCCTTAGGTGGCAAAATCCACAGGGAAGGGTGATGGTCCCCAAATGGATTTAATCCCACTGGAATACATCTTGATGGAGAGCAGCAGCTTCATCAATACTGGCCTGGGGTTGATAAGAACATTGTGTGCTAAAAGGGCTCAGGACCAGAAAGTGACTTGTGGAACTGGATCAGTGGTACAGTTGTCATATTGCAATGTAGAAGACAGATGGAAGGCCACTGCATTATATTGCTCCCAGGACAATCTTCATGGCTGATCGCCATGATGATAGCCAATATTCAAAATCAGATGTGGCACTTGATAAAGCAGAAAATCCATGCTGAAGCACATTTATTATTCCTGATACTGTGTGAAGTAGCTTCCAGACAATTGAACTATACCATCTCTCTGTCAGGATACACTGTCATGCAAATTTGCCAATACTTCTCACTGTGAAGAACTAAAATTTTAAGGATCCGTTGGTTCCTCCAAAAGAATTTAACAGATGTGTAGGTTTTATATCATCATTGTAAGCAATAATCTTAGAGGCACCTCCTTACCAGTTCATCTGGGCTCACTGAACTGTTTGGCACTTGGTGAGGTTCCACATGGACATGAATTACAATTTTACACATAAGTAGACCCAACTTGGGCTCAACATTTCTGTTTCAGCATCACAAGAAATCAGAATGGAGAAATAATTACTCCCGGCCACAGGGAGTCCACCCACAGACTCCCTGTGGCCGGGACAGAGAGGCTGCTGCAGCGACGGGCGACAGGACCCAACACCACCACCAGTGTACTGGGCCCCACCCCAGGTCAGGGTACAAAAGGCTGCTATGGTGGTGCATGGCAGGACTTTGCTGCCGCTGCCCTCAGATTTGCCTCCGGCCAGAGTGGACAGGTCATTGTACGTTTGCATTGTTGTACTGTTTTATATTTGATATGTGCTTTTGTAGGATGAATATGGTATAATTAGTGTTTATATTGCATATTGTATTATTGTGTTTACCAAAGTGTTGTTTTTTGTAGATTGAATTTTGCATATCATATTATTGTATATTTACTTTGTATATTGTTGATTTATGTTGTGATTTTTGTGAACCGCCCTGAGTCGGCGTATGCTGAATGGGCGGCATACAAATTGAATAAATCAAATCAATCAATGTATTTCAGGTTTATTACACTTTTTCTTCAAAAAAATAGCAAAGCAAAAGCAATCACACTTCTATACCGCCCCTATAGTGCTTAGTGTACTCTCTGGGTGGCTCATAAGTTAATTAGCATTTTGCTGCCAACATGCTGGGGATTCATTTTACCAACCTTGGAAGGATGGAAGGCTGTGTCAACCTTGACCCCTGGCCAGTATTGAACTCACAACCTTTTGGTTGCAGTACAGCAGTTTAACCACTGCACCACCAGGGCTACAGCTACATGGTTCCTCATCCCATCCTCAATTTGTTCTAACAACAATCCTATAAGGTGATTTAGGCTGGGCAACAGTGACTGACCATAGATCATACCTGTCAAGTATCCCGGATTGGCCAGGATTTCCCATATTTCCGCACCGCTAACTCTACTTTCCCGTCACCATCCCATAATTTCGGCCAGCAGGGAAAGTAGTTACTGCACATGCACAGAACCCTTCTGCACATGTGCAGAACCTTCTGCACAGAAGGGTTCGGCGTAGAAGGTGTCATGGTTTCAACATGCGACTTTGTCTTGATTTTAAGGTGACATTTGATTCATGTAGTGTTAAGGCACATATTATAGTTTTCTTAGGTTTAGAAAGCCAGCTCTCATATCAGAGCACATTGGAATGCCAGGCGGTTAGTCTGACATAACAATGATGTATAGTTAGAATAGTTGCCTCCCCAAAGGGAGGAGGGAAAAGTGAGTGTCCAAGACTGGACACATTCCAAGAAACACACCTGCAGTACCCACGAGGGAACTGAGTGACAGCTAGACCAGCTGACCACACCATGAGGGAGATGACGTCTCCATTCCTGTCAATCAAACTAATTGCCAGGACACTTGCAAAACAGAACTTTCCCAGAGAAAGCAAAGGTGGAGGCCACATGTCAAACAGATGGCACTTGCACCTGCAAACTGTCCCATTCTCATGGGCACATAGGTGCTTTCCCATTAGATCACCACATTCCAAAGCTCTTTTTCTCTATAAAAAGAGGCCAGTTTGAGCACTCAATAGGCACTTCTGGGACAAGGTTGAAACCCGTGTCTCTCAACACATTGAACTTGCTTGCAGAGGGAGCTCTTGTCCGAGGGTTGCCCAAAATTACTCTTTGGGGCTAAAGCTAAGCCATGAGGGGCAGAACCACCCCAAACTCAAGAAGCTGAACCTGCTAGGGAGCTAGCAAGATTTTATTTCATTTATTTGTTGTATTAGTTTATGTTTTATGTAGTGTAGATTATTTTAAGATCTGTATCCAGTATTGTGTTTCCTTCAATAAATCTTCAAAAGCCTGTCGTGTGTTGCCTGCCTTTGTAAAGAAGGAGAAGGAAACCCAGCAGAGCAGAAGTGGCTCCAATTTGTCATCATCACTTCAACAGATGGAAGGAGGTAGCGGGATTGCTCTGTCTGTAAAGGGAGGGGAGGAGTAGCAGCACTAAGAAGCCTAGCTTCTGCTAAGTGATTAATATTACCTGCCAAATGCAGAAGGCTACTCTGTCCCTGACCCCAGCAAATCGGGCTAGGGAGAGGAGTGCTCATCAAGGCAGCAGGTCACAGGACCAAAGGTCCGCCCTGCCAGGTGTTCCCAAAAAGAAAAATATTCTGGGTGCCCAACGAGGCCTTTGTGAGGCATGTTCCTCCCCCTACGTCCCTGATAGAAGGGTTTTGCATAGGTCCCGTATTTTCTGGAGCCGCACTTAACAGATATGCCCAAGATTACTCAGTAAGCTTTGGAGTTGAAAAGTTGACTCACTGCATGTGAATCAAGCACTCTAATCTGCACACATTTACTTACCAGTGGAAATAAGTGTTTTAGTCCTAAAGATGGCAATGGGGGAAACCCTGATGAAGTTATGCAACAAGGGTTCGTTCTGATGTATGAGATGAGTGTTGCTGCTTCAAACGAGGGAAACACTCCATACACATTTTCCCAGGCCTGTAGATGATATCCCTTGATCAATGAGGACTCGGTACTTGGAGAAACAACTCTGTCCTAATGTCCTTACCTCTTAAAAAGGGGGCTGATGAATGTAATGCTAAAGCCAGGGTTTAGCCTTGTTGTTATGCTGAGGGACTGTGGTGGCTTAGCAGTTAAGGTGCTGAACTTGACGACTGGAAGGTCGGCAGGTGAGCAGTTCAAGACCTGAGTGCTGCACAACAGAGTGAGCTCCTGTCTCTTTCCCAGATCCTGCCAACCTAGCATGAAATTGCAAATAGATAAATAGGCACTGCTTCAGTGGGGAAGGTAACAGTGTTCCATGTGCTCCGGTGTCCAGTTATGCCTGCCACATGTCCACAGACATGTCAGCAGATGCTGACAGTGCTGGTTCTTTGTCTATGAATGGAACCCTAGAATCAGATATGACTGGCTTTTAAGCAAGGGAAACCTTTACCTTTATCTATGTTGAGTGCATCAGAAATTTCAAGCAGCACATTTAGAGGGTCATGAAAGACCAGCAATTTGTCAGTTATTATATTTGTAATTAGTAAAGGTAAAGGTTTCCCTTGCTCGAAAGCCAGTCGTATCCGACTCTAGGGTTCAGAGCCATACCTGTCAACCATCCTGTTTTACCCAGGAAAACCCCTTATTTTTACCCCTCTTCCCACCCCCTCCCATTTTATTAATTTCCCTGTATTTTCCCTTATTTCCCTCCGTCCGGACCGGAGACCACCACCACCACCCCAGCTGGGGGTGAGGAGGAGGAGGTGCAGCAGCTGACCAGTGGGAAGGCCAGCTACTGCCGCCACTGCAGGGCCTCCGGAGCTGGGCCGCTCAGCTGGTTCTCCTCCTCCTCCTCACCCCCAGCTGGGGATGGTGGTCTCCAGTCCAGGTGGCCCCTGCCTGGCTCCAGAGTTGTTCCTCCAACCCTTCCGGACCCACGGGACCCAGGAGAGGTGATCGAATCCACCTCACCCCCTGATATTAAAAGGGAAAACCCGATCAGGGTTTCCCCTTTAATATCAATGGGTGGGGGTGCGATCCCCCTCTCCACTGGCTCCCCTGGGGCCAGAGGGTTGGGGGGACAGACCCCTTTTGTCCCACCAACCCTCACGGACCCACGGGACCCAGGAGAGGGGGTCGAATCCACCCCACCCCCTGATATTAAAAGGAAAAACCTGATCAGGGTTTCCCCTTTAATATCAGTGGGTGGGGGTGCGATCCCCCTCTCCACTGGCTCCCCTGGGGCCAGAGGGGTTGGGGGAACAGACCCCTTTTGTCCCTCCAACCCTCACGGACCCACTGGACCCAGGAGAGAGGATCAAATCCACCCCACCCCCTGATATTAAAAGGGAAAACCCGATCGGGGTTTCCCCTTTAATATTAGTGGGTGGGGGGTACGATTCCCCCTCTCCACTGGATCCCCTGGGGCCAGAGGGGTTGGGGGAGACAGACCCCTTTTGTCCCCCCAACCCTCACGGACTCACGGGACCCAGGAGAGGGGATCAAATCCTCCCCATCCCCTGATATTAAAAGGGAAAACCCTTTAATATCAGTGGGTGGGTGGTTGCAATCCCCCTCTCCACTGGCTCCCCTGGGGTTGGGAGGTTTGGGGGAACAAAAGGGGTCTGTCTCCCCAACCCTCCTGAATCCAGGGGACCCAGCGGAGAGGGTGGTAGGTTCAGGAGGGTTGGGGAGACAGACCCCCTTTTATCCCCCAACTCTCCCAGACGCAGGAGACACAGGAGAAGGGAGCGAATACACACACACACACACGTTGTTAAAGAGAAGAAACTGCTTGGTTTCTTCTGTTTAATAACGGGGTGTCCTATGGGGGGATCCCCTCTCTGCTGGCTCCCCTAGCTCTGGAAGGGTTTGGGTGACAGACCCCTTTTGTCCCCACAACCCCCTGAACCCAGGGGACCCAGGAGAGGGGATTGATTCCATTCCCCCCCCCCAACACTCCATTTTTAAAGAGAAGAAACCACTTGGTTTCTTCTCTTTAATAACGGGGTATCCTGTGGGAGGATCCCCTCTCTGCCGGTTCCCCTACCTCTGGAAGGGTTGGGGGGATTTGTCCACGCCTACTGATTTGACCATGCTCACTGATTTGGCCACACCCACCATTTGGCCACACCCACCGATTTTGCCACAGCCACCAATTTGGCCACACCCACAAAATTTCCCTTATTTTCAAAGTCAAAAGTTGACAGGTATGTTCAGTGCTCATCTTTGTTTCAAAGCCGAAGAGCCAGTGCTGTCTGCTTCTGCAGACATTTCTGTGGTCATGTGGCAAGCATGACTAGACACTGGAGCGCACGGAACACTGTTACCTTCCCACCAAAGTGGTCCCTATTTATCTACTTACAATTTCTTGTTTTCGAACTGCTAGGTTGGCAGGAGCTGAGACAATGACGGGAGCTCATTCTGTCCTGCAGTACACGGTAATCAAACTGCTGACCTTCTGCCTCCTAGTCAGCATCTTAGCCACTTGAGCCACTGCAGTCCCTATATTTTTAATTATACTGTACTATACTTTTACTGTTATGAACAAAAAGTAGTTGAGGAATTTTCCATTTCATGTTTCAACAAAACTTCATGTTTCAACAAAACTATAGGTATAGGGTTTGGGCATACTACAGCATAAAGCACATGACTTTCAGATCCCTTTAAAAGAACACTTGACACTTGCTGTCGTATGCTGTGCCAATTTCTGCAATGTAGTCCTTGTAGTAAACATTTAAATTACGACATATTTCTATTTTTACTGATATTATAATTTTTATTAACACTGATTTATCTTAGCATTTTTACCCATTGTAATTTGAGTAGATTTACATCACATCCTTTTATATCATACTAGCATAGTTTGCCCGGCCTTGCTGGGGATTTTTAATGTGTGTGTTGGTGGTTTGGTGTGGGTTTGGTTTTGCACAACCACCACTCCTAGGAAAAAACTCTCCAACCACCAACTCACACATTAAAATTTTTTATTATGGCAGGAGTGGTGTGTGTGAGTGAGTGAGTGAGAGAGAGATAGAGGTAGAGAGAGAGAGATAGAGTGTGTGTGTGTGTGTAGTCCATCAGAGGGTGCTATTTTTAGTTAATATTTTTAAAATAATTTTTATTACATTTTTCAAACATATACAAAAATACAAAGCAATACATCATAAAACATATAATACACAAAAATAACTAACATACCAGATAATCGATCTAATACATTTTTATATCTATCTTTATATTTCAAATGCATTAAAACCTCCCTTTAAAACTAATCATTTAATTGTGACTTACTAGTTAATTTCTAACCTTATTCAGGAACTCTTCCTAAGATTCTTTATTTATTAATACCACTAAATCCATTTCCCATTAAGCAATTTAATAATATTTTGAATTAGAAACAACTATCAAAAACAAAATTACACATACATTACACCCAGTGTTTATTTACATTGCCCTGGAGAACTCAGAATATCTCATTATTTTACTTCCAAAAACTACTTTGATCCGGTACAGGTCCCATAAGTGAGTGCTCCACAAAGGGTTTCCAAATATTCCAAAATCTATTCTCTTTCAAATTACCCTTTTTTTCTTTTATCTCCCATGTCAATTTATCATTCAATGCTAAATTCCACATTTCTTTATACCATTCTTCAGTCTGTATAATTACATCATTTTTCCAATTTCTAGCAATACGTTGTCTACCCGTTTGTTAGCATTATTTCTAATAACTCTTTCTCATCCTTGTTAAAATTAATACCATCCACATCTGTTAGCATAGTGGTACCTGACCCCAGTTTAATTCTCTTACCCATTACTTCACCAATCTCTTTTTCAACTCTTTTCCAAAAATCTTTTACCACAGTACAACTCCATCACATGTGTTCATACGTTCATATTGTATCTTTACATCTCCAACACAATTTATCCTTCTTATTATCAATTTGATGTAACCTCACTGGGGTCAGATACCACCTCCACAACATTTTATAGTTATGTTCCTTTATTCTGACTGACATAGTCCTCATTATCCTCTTTTTCCATTTTCTTCTCCATATGTCATTATCTATCTTTTCATTCAAATCTTGCTCCCAACTTAATTTCAAATCCTCCTGTCAGTCACCCTCTTTTTTTAATAACGTATATAATTTACTAACTAACCCTTTAATATTTTTATCTCCCTTTCTAATTTTTAAAATCAGGTCCTCAAATTCCGTCCTTTCTCTTTCCAATTCACATTCTCTCAAATATTTTCTATTCCAGTTATTAATCCTCATTATCTGAAACCAATTCATTTTTAATTGCTCATACAAAGTTGTCCTAACAGTATCTCTACAAATCCGTATACAGTCTTTCAAAAGAAAAATTTCATTCTTATCCAATACTTCTTTTACTTCATTATCCAAATTGCTTTTTCCTTTGCCAAGATCTTCACAACATTCTTGATTTGAAACACTCAATAATATGCCACCAAATTCGGCATTCTTTCTGAGGTAAATACCATAATTTTTTTTTGTAATCTGGACTTCTTTCCACCATTACAAAAATTATTAAAAAGTATTTGAAACTCTTTAATTTCCTTGTCTTTCAATTGAATTGCTAATGCATCAAATAAAAAATTAATTCTAGGCAACAGCATCATTTTTATAGGTGCAATTCTCCCAAACCATGACAATTTCAACTTTTGGAAACTTTGTATTCTACTTTTAATTTCTGTTTTCAAAGTGTCATAATTCAATCTTTTAAACTCTTCCAATCTATTTGATATAATTATTTCCAAGTATTCCAACTTATCTTTAATTTGAATGTTACCCATTCCCTTTATCTTCTTCTGATCTTCTCCCATATTACAGAGCATCATTTCAGATTTATCCCAATTTATCTTCAAACCAGTAATATCCTCAAAGTTCTTTAAATGTGCTCTAATTCTATCTATTACCTTCTCAGGGTGTTTTACAATTATTAAAGTGTCATCTACATACATACTTATCTTGTTATTCATAATCCCCTCTAATTTTCCATCCACTTATAGGTTTTGCTAATATCTCCATTGCCATAATAAACAGTATTGGGGATAAAGGACATCCCTGCCTCGTACCAGCCTCTAATTTTACCTCATCAGTAACCTCATCATTTACTCTGTTGTTGTTGTTGTTCAGTCGCACAGTCGACTCCGACCCTTTGCGACCCCATGGACCATTTTCCTCCAGGCGCCTCTGTCCTCCACCATCCCCTTCAGCCCTCCCAGCTCTGTGCCCATTGTGTCTACAATGCCATCTAGCCATCTCATCCTTGGCCTCCCCCTTCTTCTTTTGCCCTCCACCTTTCCCAACATCAATGCCTTCTCAAGTGAATCCTCCCTTCTCATTTGATGTCCAAAGTACTTTAGCTTCATCTTTACTATTTGACCTTCCAATGAGCAGTCAGGGTTAATTTCTTCTAAGATTGACCTATTTGTTCTCCTCGCTGTCCAGGGGACTCTCTAAACCCTCCTCCAACACCACATTTCAAAGGCATCTATTCTTCTACGTTCAGCCTTCCTAATTGTCCAGCTCTCATATCCATACATTACTACTGGGGAAACCATTGCTTTGACTATTCTAATTTTTGTTTGCAATGTGATGTCTCTGCTTTTCACTATGTTCCCCAGGTTTCTCATCGCTTGTCTCCCAAGAATCAGTCGCCTTTTTATTTCATGGCTACAATCCCCATCTGCAGTGATCTTTGATCCTAAGAAAGTAAAATCTGTCACTGCTTCTACTTCTTCCCCGTCTATTTTCCAGGAACTGATTGGGCCTGTTGCCATTATCTTGGTTTTCTTGATATTGAGTCTCAAGCCAGCTTTTGCACTTTCCTCCTTCAGCCCAATCAAGAGATTCTTTAGGTCTTCCTCACTTTCTGCCATTAGGGTGGTATCGTCTGCATATCTCAGATTGTTGATGTTTCTCCCAGCGATTTTAATCCCATATTGTGATTCCTCCATCCCTGCACTGCGCATTATGTGCTCTGTGTATAGGTTGAATAAGCATGGTGACAAAATGCAGCCTTGTCTTACTCCTTTTCCTATTCCAAACCACTCTGTTATTCCATGTTCTGTCCTAACTGTTGCTTCTTGGTTCATGTACAGATTTCTCAGGAGGCATATGAGGTGCTCTGGAATTCCCATCTCTTTAATTACTTGCCACATCTTGTTGTGGTCCACACAGTCAAATGCCTTAGTGTAGTCAATAAAACAAAAGTAAACTTGTTTCTGGTATTCCTTTGTTTTCTCCATGATTCAGCGTATGTTGGCAATGTGGTCTCTAGTCCCCCTGCCTCTTCTGAAACCAGCCTGCACCTCTGGTAATTCTCTCTCCACATGTTGCTGAAGTCTATCCTGTATTATCTTGAGCATCACCTTGCTGGCATGTGGGATGAGCGCGATTGTTCGATAATTTGAACATTCTTTGGCATTGCCCTTTTTTGGGATTGGGACGTATACTGATCTTTTCCAATCCTGTGGCCACTGTTTTGTTTTCCAAATCTGCTGGCATATTGAATGCAGTAATTTGACGCCATCATCTTTTAGCGCTTTGAAGAATTCAACTGGGATACCATCATCTCCACTAGCTTTGTTGTTTGCAGTGCTCTTTAGGGCCTTTATGACTTCGCTCTCCAGGATGTCTGGCTCAAGTTCAATTTCTTCATCATTGTGATTGTCAGGAGTGTTGAGGTCCTTTTTGTAAAGTTCCTCTGTGTACTCTTTCCATCTTTTCTTAATTTCTTCTGCATCAGCTAGCTCCTTTCCATCTTTGTCCCTTATCATGGTCATTTTTGCTTTAAATGTTCCCTTGATTTCGCCGATTTTTTTGAAGAGATCTCTGGTTCTGCCTATTTTGTTGTTTTCCTCCATTTCTCTGCACTGTTCTTTTAGGTAGTTTTCCTTATCTCTCCTTGCTTTTCTTTGAAATTCTGTGTTCAAATGATTGTAGTTTTTCCTTTCTCCTTTGACTTTGGCGTTCCTTCTTTCCTCTGCTATTTTAAGAGCCTCATCAGACAACCACTTTGCTTTCTTACTCTTCTTTTCTTTTGGTATGATTTTCTTTGCTGCTTCCTGCATGATGTCCCTCATCTCCGTCCATAATTCTTCTGGTACTCTGTCTACCGAGTCTAGGCCATTAAATCTGTTCATCACCTCTACCGCGTATTCTTTAGGGATGCTGTCTAGGTGATATCTTTCTGGTCTCCGTGTTTTCCCTATTTTCTTTAGTCTAAGCCTGAATTTTGCAATCAGTAGGTTGTGATCTGAGCCGCAGTCTGCTCCAGGTCTTGTTTTTGCTGACTGTATGGAGGTTCTCCATCTTTGGCTGCAGAGTATGTAGTCAATCTGGTTTCGGTGTTGGCCATCTGGTGATGTCCATGTGTAAAGTCGCCTCTTGTGTTGCTGGAAGAGAGTGTTTGCTATGACCAGTGCGTTCTCTTGGCAGAACTCTATCAATCTTTGCCCTGCTTCATTCTGTGTTCCAAGACCAAATTTACCTGTTATTCCCTCCACTTTTTGATTTCCTACTTTGGCATTCCAGTCTCCTAATATAATTTGGACATCATTTCTTGGTGTCTGTTCTATGAGGTGTTGTAAGTCCTCATAGAACTGGTCCATTGTGGCTTCATCTGCACCAGTGGTTGGTGCGTATATTTGGATCACAGTGACATTGAAAGGTTTGCCTTGAAATCTGACTGACATCATTCTGTCATTTTTAAGGTTGTATCCCATTACTGCTTTTCTCACTCTTTTATTGACAATTATGGCTACTCCATTTCTTCTAAGGTTTTCTTGCCCACAGTAGTTTGGTGGTTTCCAGAGCTGAATTCACCCATCCCTGTCCATTTGAGCTCACTGATGCCCAAGATGTCAATGCTTATTCTTTCCATCTCATTTTTTACCACTTCCAGTTTGCCTTGGTTCATTGATCTCACATTCCATGTCCCTATGCAGTATTGCTCCTTACAACATTGCATTTCCCCTCCCCCCTTCCTGTCCCTCCCCTTTCTCCCCTCTGTGGTGTTAAGCATCCTGTATCACCTAGCCTGCCCTTTTGTTTTGCCTTTTGTTTTGGTCCATAGGGTTCTCTTGGCAAGCTTTGTGGCGTGGTTTGCTGGTGTCTACGCCATTTTTCCCTCCTCATACATTTTATCACAGTTTTTAAAAGTTTAAAACATTTTAGACAACATATTATCATGCATATTATCACACTTTATATACAGTCTCTATGTCAATTTCTGTATTTAGTTAGTATAAAGTCTCTATGTCAGTTTCTATGTTAAGTCTTCTACATCTGCATATCAGGTACTTATCCTTTGCCTGGGGCTCTGAGTCTCTCCCCTTGCTTTTCCTTCTCTGCCCTCTTCCCGTCTTTCAGTTGGTCTTCTCTTGGCCTTTCCGCTGCTCAACCGGCTCTCCTCCTCCTCCTTCTTCCCCCCCCCCCGACTGAGGGTGTTTGCCTGGCGGCGTCCGCGGCTGGCTGACTCTCCTCCTCACCCCTCGGCTGGGGGTGGTTGCCCGGCAGCGGCATGGCTGGCCCTTCCGCCGCTCGCTCGCTCGCTCTCCCGGCTGGCTCTCCTCCCCACCCCCCGGCTGGGGGTGGTTGCCCGGCGGCGGCGTGGCTGGCCCTTCCGCCGCTCGCTCGCTCGCTCTCATTTACTCTAACAGTGGCTATTCCTTGATGATATAATTGATCAATTATCCTTCTAAATTTATTCCTGAATCCGTAACATTTGATTATTTCCTTAATTGAAATCCATTGTAAAGAATTGAATGCCTTAAAAATATCAAAAGATAGTACTCCCACTTTCTCTTTTGTTTGACTCACCATATCTATTAAATCTATTACTCTTCTAGTCAAATCTGCCATATGTCTCCCTTTCAAGAAGCCCACTTGATCTACATTTATATAATTACCCATAGAATTGTTTAAGCGATTAGCCAATATTGCTGTGAAGATCTTGGCATCTTGGTTTATCAACAAGAATGGTCTGTAGGATTCTACTTTTTCTAAGTTCTTTCCAGGTTTTGGCAACAGTACAATTGTGGTCCTATACCATGAAGTCGGAATTTGCCCACCATCCAATATATAATTATATAATTTTATCAACTTTGGTACAACTATATCTTTAAATTCCTTATAAAAATCAGCAGGCAATCCATCTTCCCCAGGAGCTTTCCCCAACTTCAAGCCCGCAATTACCTCTTTTACTTCCTTTTCTGACACTTGTTCTTCCATTCTTTCTTTATGTTCCTGTTTTATTCCACTAACTATTTGTTTCTCTAATTGCTTTTTAAGCTTCTCCACATCTATTTCTTTTCTTGCATATAAGGCTTGATAGAATTCTTTCACAATTTTACATTTATATTTAATCTTATTACATCTTATCCCTTGTTTATTAATCAAAACTCCAATTTCCCTTTTTTCCTTCTTATCTTTTGCTGCTTTTGCTAGTAATTTTGAATTTTTATTACTATATTCAAAATACTCTCTTTTTAAATAAACCAAATCTCTTTTCACCTTTTCCATATCTTTGCCTACCAACTCAGCCTTCAATCGTTGTAAATTAACAAAAAAATTATCCTTTGTCTTTGAATGTTCCTCCTGTAGCCGCTTTATCTCATTTTCAATTTTATCCTGTGCTGACTTATATTTTTTATAATTGTTACTTGTCAGCTTAATACATTCACCTCTAAAAACCGACTTCATGGCATCCCAGACCACATTGAAATTTACCTCACCATTATCATTCCATTGCCAATTTTCCTTCCAACTCTCCATAATTTGTTCTTTACCCTTATGATCTTTAAATAGGTTTACGTCATATCTCCAGCTCCTTCTCAATCTACTTTCACTCTGTAACCTCAGTTCTAAAACTACCTTAGCATGGTCTGATTCCTTAAAAATTCCAACTTCAATCTTCTCCAAAACTTTGACCATATTTTCAGTTACAAATATATAATCAATTCTACAGTATGACTCATGCACCTGTGAAAAGCAAGAGTATGCCCTTTCTAACCCCTTAAGCTCTCTCCAAGAATCTTTCAATCCTAAAACAGCCATCCAACTATCCAAAGCTCGTCCTTTAATCCCTTTTCCACATCTTGATATATTCATGCAATCCAAATTTGGTTTAACTAAATTAAAATCACCAGCCACAATCATCCTTGGTTTTTTTTTCTTTGATCAAGATTTTATGCATTTTTTCTAAAAATTCAGCTTAATGATCATTTGGGGCATATATGTTCACCAAAGCAATTTCCTCATCATCTATTTTCCCTTTTACTATCAAATATCTACCCTCTGAATCCAAAATACTGTTTGTTATCTCAAACCCCAACCTAGTCGAGATCAAAATTATGACACCTCTTGCTTTTGATGTACCATAGGACTTTTCATAGTGTTGCATCCATCCTAAAAAATATATATATTTGAATCTTGAGATTTTTGATGAGTTTCCTGTAAAAAGACTATGTCCGGTCTATCTTTCCTCAAAGCTGATTCTATCCTCCTCCTCTTAATCTGAGATCCTGTACCTTTTACATTCCACGTTAACACTTTAATGGGCCTCATAGTTTAATTTGCCACCCTCTTCCACCACTTCTGAGTTCTCCATTAGACGTGCTACCTACTAACCCACAATAATTACAAAAAAACTTAGAACAAAAAACACCCATTACCAACCTCCCCACTTTCTTCTTCACAAAAAAGAAGTCACCTTTGTCTTCCAAAGAGGGGAGGGGGATGTGTAAGATGTGCGTGAAAGTTACCACTCTAGTGCATCTTCCCCATTATAAAAACAAATTTATAAAAAGATCTTACCCTGTAAAAAAAATTCTTAATTTTGCACCTTTCCCCTTCTAGGCTTCGCTTGACCCTTCCTCCACTACAATCAATGATAGTTCATCCTTTGCTCCACCTGGTTGATCTCCTGCTGCGCCACCCTCGTCTGCTGCAGCATAGTCCCTTCTTATACTTCTTAACTCCAGCAGATCTTTCCTTAATGCCACCCAATCATTTGAACCCACCTTGACCAACTCAATTAAAGACAAATACTCCAACACATCAGTCCTTTCATCAATCATATGCATTTTTCTATCATGAAAAAATCTCAGCTGTTGTGGAAATCGCCAATTATATTTTATCCCTTTTTTCATCAACAGCTTCGTTACAGGTTTCAGCTTATATCTCCAGCCACATTCCTTAATAGAAATATCATTGTATACCTCCACATCACACCCATCAATTTTCAGAGCGGCAGAACCAGCCTGTTTTAAAAAAGCCATTACCTTCAACTTATCTCCCCAATTTGCAAATTTAACCAAAACATTTCTTTGGACATCTTTTCCCCTTCTCAGACCCACTCTGTAGACACTTGCAATATCCTCTTTAACAAAATCTTTTCCCATGTTCAAATTATTTAACCAATCAACAATTCTATCCCTTAGATGGTCTGGCGTTCTTACCATCATATGGCGAATCACAATATTCTGTTTTCTCATCAATTCTTCCATCACATCTATCCTTTTTTCATAAGAACATAAGAACAGCCTTGCTGGAACAGGCCACAGCCCATCCAGTCCAGCATCCTGTCTCACACAGTGGCTCACCATTTCCTTCAGGGTATTCCCAAGCAGATGCCTGCTTAGGATTCCCTGGAAATGATATTGAGAGATATCCTGCCTATCTCTCCAACCCGGAGGTTGTCCTTAAGTATCCATAATTATAGCCATTGATACTCTTGTCCTCCATGAACTTGTCTAATCCTTTCTTAAAGCTGTCAAGACTGACAGCTGTCACCACTTCTTCTGGCAGGGAGTTCCATAGACCAGATGAAAGCTCATCAGCTTTCATCTTAGTCTCCTTCACCTCTTCCTGTATCACTTTTATTTCCCCTTGCATCTCTTTCACATCACCCTGCATCAGCTTAACATTTCCCTCTATCTTTTGAAAATTTAAATCAACTTTTTTTAGAGAAATCAATAAACATTGTAGCCAATTTATCCTGTTTTCCCAAAATTTCATTTTTATCCTTCACCCTTGCTTCTTCCATTCTTTCAAATTTCTGAAACAATTTACCAAATTTAACCATTATTCAATTCAACCCGTGACTCTCGCCCACCTAAGGCCTGGGTGGGCAGAAGAGGAGCTGTTGGGGGGAAAGAGGTGGCTTTTCCATCTGTGCCACCCCCCCGGGACTCTCACCCACCCAAGGCCTGGGTGGGCAGAAGAGGAGCCGTTGTGGGGAAAGAGGTGGCTTTTTCATCTGTGCCGCCCCCCCACCCCTGGGACTCTCGCCCACCCAAGTCCTGGGTGGGCAGAAGAAAAGCCGTTGGGGCCCTGTGTATATTATGAAATGTAAACCACCTTGAGTCACCCCAGGGCGAGGAAGGCGGTATATAAATAAAAATAAATAAATAAACAAAAATTATTTGAGTCTGATCAAATGCCATTGGTTCAGGAGATGGTGATGATGATGAAGGCAGTTCCGCAGCTGCTGATTTATCCTTCTTCTTAGGTTCACCACCTCCTCCTCCTCCTTTCCCTTTCCCCTTGTAATATTATCCATAGTGAGATCACATAGAAGCTTCAATGCTGCAACACTCTTAGCTCACACAAACCCCTCCCCTTGAGACTGTTCCAGCGCTTCAACTCTCCGACCCCCCTTCTTCTGTTGATAATCCAAATGAAAACTGCTGATTTCCTTAGATACGTTGTGCCTCAGCCAAATGCCACTGTTTTCATATTATATTCCAATTGTGAAACTGTATCCCAATATCAAAAGTTCAAATAAAAACTTCCAGTCACTGTGTATCCAAGTAAAGGCTGGGGAAAGGGAAAAGGAGGTCCCAAAAACACATCAGCACATTCCCCAAACTGTCACCATGAAGCAGAGAGAAGAAAAAAACTATATATCCAATCAAAATTGGGAAAGACCAGTCCAGAGTAACCATAATCCAATGTGGTGATCCAAAACTGAATACAAAAATTCAAGGCATTCTAGGATTGTCTCTCAGTAAAAACAGGAGAAAAAATTCTTATTCAGTGGAAAAGCCCAATAACAGTAAGCAAAAAAGATTGGAAAAGACTGAAAAAATATGGACGTACTTGTGGAAAGTAGTTGAGAGCAGAGGAGTGTGCTTGAAAGAATGCAGGATGGGACAGAAACTGAAGAAAATTGGAGAAAAGACTTATAACAAATCAAAGAAGACCCCGGGACAATATTATAACTTGGTTTAGTAACTCTAGTTTAAATCTGTGTGGAATAATGTGTTTGCTCTGAGACTAATTGAAAACCTAGGTTTATTTTTAAGGCTCCCTTGCCCAACGGGGTTGGATTGATAGACGATTTTGTATTTCCTGATAAATTGGAATATATTGTGTAAATTATACCTATAGGAGGAGGGGGCAATTAGAACAGGGAGAGCAGTTGGATTGGTTAATCAGTGAGTGGTAAACAAGGTAGAAAAAGGAGTGATCAGTGAAGTGAATGAGCCGGTGTAAACCTAAAAATCCTAAATTGGTGTGGACACAAGAACCAAGGGAGAAATCCTCGGATCGTAGTTATAGAAGATTGACTAGATTAGAATTTGAGATGAAAGGGGCAAATAAAAACAAGACTGACTCTAGTGGTGTGGGAAAATTACAAGATGAGAAAGTGGAAAGTCTACAGTCAGAGATTAGTGCAGTCTTTAAGAAAATTGAGTCTAGAATGGATAAATTTGAAACATTTCTGCAACAAAGTGACAGTATTAGAAGACAGGATAAATCGGACATAATTAAAGGGCAACAGGATTTAAAAGAGTTGTTAGACAACTTTACAAAAACAATTAATGTAAAAGTTTCCCAAGTCAAAACAAAATTGAATATGGTAGAAGTAGATCTTAAAGATATACAGGAAAAGGAAAGGGAGAGAAGTATTAAATTAGAGGATCAGGAGGAGAGATTATCTACAGTAGAATCTCAAATAAGACAAAGGAACATAGTGATAAGAAATCTTCCTATAAGTAATCCCGACTCTTTAAAATCAAGGATATTAAAATGGATAGCTCAGTTAGAATTAGATAGAGGTATAGACCCAGAAGAGATACAAGGAGTATACAGGATAGGCCAGAAGAATACAGGTCAGTCAACGAGACCGGTACTAGTAAAATTTACAAATTTAGAGTCAAAATTAAGAATAATGATGTGTATAAAACATAAGGGTAGTGAAAGTCTACAATATGAAGGACAACTTTTGGAGGTTTATCACGATATATCGAAAGAAGAATGGCTATGGAGGCAAAAATTAAAACCAGTAACGAATTTATTAAGACAAAAGGGTGTTAAATACAACTGGCAACACCCTCAGAAATTAAAATTTTTTTGGATGGGGAAGACCTCGGTAATAAATACACAGACTGATTGTATGGATATTCTTGAATCCAATAATTTAATTAAGGATGGCACCCAGGAATGGAAAAATATGATGGAAGAACTTGTAAAAACTGGTTGTCAGAGCCCGAAGCAGAAATAGATTAGATTGAGCAAATTGGTACTAGTAGGGATGATTAGGCAGCCCCTGCACATTTCTTTTGAAGGGTTTTAAGTATTACATTATATGACAGGATCAAGAAACTAATAAATGGTTTATGTATATTTACACCAAGTAGTTACATCAGGAACAGAAGAAGACACCACAGCATGGAATAATCAAACCCCCATTCTCCAGTAATTGGAGGTGGTTCCGCAAATGGAGGGAACTGGGGCTACAAGGGAAGAAGAGGGTGGGGTAGGGGGGAGGATAGTGGGTTTGTATAGTTGGGATAAGGGTTTGTCACACGGATCTACAACTGCTTTAGCGGTAAATATGAAGAAAGTCAGGTATGAAGAAGTTTAGTGTAGCAACCTGGAATGTTAAGGGCATGGGCTGTCAAATGAAGAGGAAGAGGCTAGAAGCGGCTTTAAGATTAGAAAAACCAGATATTATATTTCTCCAGGAGACCCATCAAAAATTTCAGCAGAAAAATAATCTATATCTTGGGTGGATACAAATATATGAAAAAGCCTTAGGCACGTCGAAATCAAGAGGTGTTGCCACTCTAATCTCGAAAAGATTAGGTTTTACATTGAACAGATGTATGAGTGATGAGGAGGGTAGGTATCAGATAATAACAGGAAAAATACAAAATGAAGAGGTGACATTAGTGAACTTATATGTGCCAAACCAAAACCAGGATAAGTTTCTAGAAAAATTGCTTCCAATAATAAATAAGGAAAAAGCCAAAAACTTGATAATTGCAGGCGATTTTAATATGACAAGAGCTCCAATAGATGTTTCAAAGGTAAACAAAAAGAGTAAACATTGTAATGGATTTATAGATAGATGGATGAAACAACTTGATGTTAAAGATACATGGAGAACTTTGAAAGGTTCAGAAAGGGCTTATACCTTTTATTCCCCAGCCCATAAAATTTACACAAGAATAGATTACATAATGGTATCAACAAATTGGCTGGGGAATCTGAAGGAAATTAAAACAGGAATTATTAAAGTATCGTATCATGCAATGATTCTTTTGGACATGAGGATTGCAAACGTCAACAAATTTGAGAGGAGCTGGAGACTAGATACAGCATTATTAAAAAATGAAAAAATTAAAGAAAAATTGAGAGCCAAGTGGCAATTTAATTGGGAAATGAACGATACAGGTGATGTCTCGCCTAATGTTCTTTGGGATGCAATCAAAGCAATATTTAGGGGAGATTGCATTATGGAAAAATCAATAGAAAATAAAAGAAATAATGACGTACAAAAAAAGCTGGAAAAAGAAATAAAAGAATTAGCATTAAGTCATGCTAAGTCAGGGGCAGAAGGAACATGGGTGAAACTTCAATCAGCAAGAAAGGTAATGTTGGGACAAGAAATGGAAAAGGCAAGAAGGGATCTAGTCTTTTTAAAAAGAGATAGTTTCGAATTTAGCAATAAGAGTATGCGAAAGCTAGCGAAGGCGGTTAGACAGAAGAAGAGTAAAAGTGAGATAGAAGTCTTGTTAGATAAAAATGGGATTCATCATAATAAATTATCAGAAAAAATGCAAATAGTAGAAGATTTCTATTCAGAACTTTACAAGGAAAAAGAAGTGGATCAGGAACTCTTAAAATCTTATATAGCCAGCAATTTAAAAAGAAGACTAGATGATAATCATAAGAAAATAATGGAAGAAAAGATCAATGATAAAGAGATAGAGGAAGTGATACAAAAACTCAAATTAGATAAAGCTCTGTGTTCTTGCCAAAGCATATGGAGAACTACACTTGCAGCAAGTGCAAGCTGGTTGCACTACTAGAAGAGAAGGTCCAGCAGCTAGAGGCCCGCATATCTAACCATCAACAAATTAAGGAGCTTGAGCTGTTCTTGGACAGAGCGGAACAGACTATGCTGGACAAAGAAGAGACAGGGCACAGTTCTGAGGGAGAAGGCCCTTCACTAACTCAGGAGGGAGATGTTTGGAGGAATGTGACTCAAAGGAGGAGAAGAGTAGGGGATCACTCTGAGAGTCTGAAATTACAGAATAAATTTGAGGCTCTTTCCCTCATCACACCTGATGAGGAACACACAGAGGAACAATTGGTTCCACCTGATGATCTCTCTTTCATCACACTTGATGAGATCCAGGAAGATAAACAACAGGAACAAACTGAGGTTCTCTCCCTTAATATGGTTGATGAGGTGCATGTAGATGAACAGATTGCAGGAGAGAGGCTCCTTGTACTAGGCGATTCAATAATTAGAAATACAGAGAAATGGATTTGTGATGCACATGATAACCGTACGGTGACTTGCCTGCCAGGTGCAAAAGTTGCAGACATCACAAGAAATCTAGATAGATTGTTAGAGAGAACTGGGAACGAGCCAGTTGTCATGGTACACGTTGGTACCAATGATGTTGGGAAGGCCAAGCGGTCTGTCCTGGAAGCCAAATTCAGGTTGTTAGGAAGAAGATTGAAGTCCCGGACTTCCAAGGTAGCATTTTCAGAAGTGCTGCCTGTCCCTCGCGCAGGACCTATCAGGCAGGCAGAGCTCAGAAGCCACAATGCGTGGATGAGGTGGTGGTGTCGAGAGGAGGGTTTCAGATTTGTCAGGAACTGGAGAACATTTTGGGACAAGCCAAATCTGTTCAGGAGGGATGGGTTGCATTTGAACCATGATGGGACCAGATTGCTGGCACTCAACATCAAAAAGGCTGCAGAGCAGCTTTTAAACTGATAACTGGGGGAAAGCCGACAGGAGCTGGGCAGCATCCGGTTCGGGAAAGTGTGTACTTGAGTAGTGAGGAGGATGCAAAAATTACTGAGCAGAGCGAGGAGCTAGTCACTAGCATTCTAGCAGAGGGATGCAAGAGGCAGTCTAACAATGCAACTGGACACAAAAGACTGTGTCAGAAAAGCATATATAAATGCTTGTATACAAATGCCAGAAGCCTCCGGAACAAAATAGGGGAGCTGGAATACTTAGCAATAGATAAGAATATTGATATTATTGGTATCTCTGAAACCTGGTGGATGGATGATAACCAATGGGATACAGTTATCCCAGGCTACAAACTGTACAGGAAGGATAGGAAGGGGCAAATGGGAGGTGGTGTGGCCTTGTATGTCAAAGAAGTGATAAAATCGTATGAATTGGAATATCTAGGTGATTTGGAGTCACCATTAGAAGCTCTGTGGGTAAGAGTACCAGGCCACAAGGATGGTCTAACAGTAGGCATATACTATCGGCCTCCGACCCAAACTCTTGAGGGAGACTGGCAGTTGGAGAATGTTGTAAAGGAGGCATCCAAGAAGGGAAGCCTGGTTATAATGGGGGACTTCAATTACCCTCACATAGACTGGGTGAACTGTTGTTCAGCACGTGATAAAGAGATAAAGTTCCTAGATATGCTAAATGATTGTTCCCTGGGACAGATGGTTGAAGACCCAACTAGAGGTACAAGAATCCTTGACTTGATCCTGAGTAATACTCAGGATCTGGTGCAAGATGTTAATGTGACTGATCCAATAGGGAACAGTGACCACAACTCAATTATGTTTAACTTGATCATAGACCGCAAGTCACTGATAAAATCTAACACAGAGACCTTAAATTTTCAAAAAGGAAATTTCCCAAAGTTGAGGAAACTAGTAAAAAAGAAGCTGAAAGGGAAAATTGAGAGAGTCCAAACACTCCAAGAGGCATGGAGGCTGTTTACAAAAACAATAACAGAGGCTCAATTGGAATGCATACCCAAAAGGAAAAAGGGCACTGCCAGGTCCAAGAGGACTCCAATGTGGCTTACAGGAGCTGTTCAGGAAGTGATCAAGAGCAAGAAAAGCTCATTTAGAAGATGGAAGGCTTGTCCGAATGAGGACAGCAGGCAGAAACATAAATTCTGGCAGAACAAATGCAAGGCAACAATCAGGAAAGCAAAGCAAGACTTTGAGGAGCGTATAGCTAAAAATACTCAGAGAAATAACAAAGACTTCTTTAAGTACATTAGAAGTAAGAACCCAACTAGGAAGGCCATTGGACCATTAGATGACAATGGAAGGCAAGGGGTTATTAAAGAGGAAACAGAGATTGCAGAGAGACTCAATGAATTCTTTGCTTCAGTATTCACTGAAGAAGACAGAGGCCACATGCCCAAAACAGAGCCTATCTTCGTAGGGAGGGAAACCGAAGAATTAAGCCACATAGAAATAACCAGGGAGGAGGTCCTTGAATGTCTTGTTAAACTAAACACTAACAAATCGCCAGGACCAGATGGCATCCATCCACGAGTTCTCAGGGAACTTAAAGATGAAATTGCTGATCTCCTAGCCAAAATATATAATCTTTCCCTCAAATCAGGCTTTGTGCCTGATGACTGGAAGGTAGCGAATGTAACACCAATTTTCAAAAAAGGATCCAGGGGTGATCCAGGAAATTACCGACCTGTCAGTTTGACATGTGTCCCAGGTAAAGTGATGGAAACCATCCTAAAAGATAGAATTAATAGGCACATAGAAGAGAAGGCGCTGCTAAAGGAGAGCCAACATGGCTTTTGCAAGGGCAAATCATTCCTCACTAATCTGTTGGAATTTTTTGAGAGTGTCAACAAGCATGTGGATAAGGGGGATCCAGTTGACATTGTTTATCTGGACTTTCAGAAGGCTTTTGACAAGGTCCCACACCAAAGGCTCTTGAATAAACTTAGCAGTCATGGAATAAAGGGACAGGTCTTGTCCTGGATCAGCAACTGGCTAAGGGACAGGAAACAGAGGGTAGCACTAAATGGACACTTCTCCAAGTGGAGGGAAGTAAAGAGTGGGGTCCCCCAAGGTTCAGTACTGGGACCCCTGCTTTTCAACCTCTTCATAAATGATCTAGAGGTAGGAGTAAAAAGCAAGGTAGCCAAATTTGCTGACGACACTAAATTATAAAGGGTAGTGAAAACTGTGAGAGATTGTGAGGAGCTCCAGAGGGATCTCTCAACACTGGGGGAGTGGGCAAAACAGTGGCAAATGAGTTTCAACATTAGTAAGTGCAGAGTGATGCATGTTGGGGCAAAGAACCCCAATTACATTTATAAACTGATGGGGTCTGAACTCTCTGCGACAAACCAGGAAAGGGACCTTGGTGTCCTGGTGGACAATTCAATGAAGATGTCAACCCAGTGTGCCTCAGCAGTGAAAAATCAAACTCAATGCTAGGGATCATTAGGAAGGGTATAGAAAATAAGTCAGCAAGTGTCATTTTGCCTCTTTATAAATCTATGGTGAGGCCCCATCTGGAATACTGTGTACAGTTCTGGTCGCCATACCTCCAGAAGGATATTATGGAGCTGGAAAAAGTGCAGAGGAGGGCAACCAGAATGATTAGGGGACTGGAACACCTTCCTTACCATCTGAGGCTGCAACGGTTGGGCCTCTTCACTCTTGAACAACGACGTCTAGAGGTGACCTGATTGAAGTTTATAAAATCATGCACGATGTGGACAAAGTAGATAAGGAAAAACTGTTTTCCCTATCGCATAACACTAGAACTAGGGGACACTCGATGAAACTTTTGAGTACTAGTTCTCAAACAAATAAGAGAAAGTACTTTTTCACCCAGAGGATTACTGGTCTATGGAACTCCCTGCCAGAAGAAGTGGTGACAGCTGTCAGTCTTGACAGCTTTAAGAAAGGATTAGACAAGTTCATGGAGGATAAGAGTATCAATGGCTATAATTATGGATACTTAAGGACAACCTCGGGGTTGGAGAGATAGGCAGTATATCTCTCAATATCATTTCCAGGGAATCCTAAGCAGGTGAAGGCATCTGCTTGGGAATACCCTGAAGGAAATGGTGAGCCACTGTGTGCGACAGAATGATGGACTGGATGGGCTGTGGCCTGTTCCAGCAAGGCTGTTCTTATGTTCTTATGTTCCAGGGGAGGATGGCTTCCCCTCTGAGTTTTATAAAGCGTTCAGTGATCTAGTAGTCCCTAGACTCAAGAATCTATTCAATTACATTCTGGAAGGGGGAGTTATGCCTGAATCATGGAGTAAATAGATTACTGTGTTAATCCCTAAACCTGAAAAGGATAGGGAAAGGATGGAATCTTATAGACCAATTTCGCTCCTGAATCAGGACGCTAAAAAATTTTCAGCCATAATGGCTCAGAGATTGAATAAATTTGTTAGTCTTTATATAGAGGAGGATCAAACTGGTTTTGTAAAAGGTAGACAAATGGAGGGGCTGATAGCTAGATTACTTAACATTATAGAACATTTAAAGAAAACAAAAGAAAAAACATGCATCTTGGCCCTCGATATATATAAGGCATTTGACTCTCTGCAATGGAGGATGATTAAAGAAATAATTAATCAATTTGACTTTGGAAATAATTTTAAACACGTGATTGCACAACTATATAAGCGAAGTCAAACAAAAATTAAGATAAATGAGGGTTATAGTAAACCAATAATGTTAAATGTGGGTACAAGACAGGGATGCCCTCTCTCACCTATTTTGTTCATCCTGGCAATGGAAATACTGGCAACGGCAATTAGACAAGATGAGTCGATAAAAGGAATAGGAAAAAAAGATAGGGATGTTTGCAGACGATACGCTTTTAATAATAAAAGATCCTCATCTTAAAATTAAGAGCATACAAGATCATCTGAACCTATTTGAAAGAACAACTGGCCTAAGTATAAACTGGGACAAAACTGAGGCATTAGTATGTAACTTAACAGAGACAGAAACAACAAAATTAATGGATACTTATAAATTTAAAGTTAAGAAACAAATGAAGTACTTAGGAATATACATCTCAGCGGAAGTCAAAGATTTATATAAATTAAATTTCATAAAATTAAAGCAAGAAATAAAAAAATTAATAGTGCGTTTAAAGAAAGTAAAAATGTCATGGTTTGGAAGAATAACCATTTGTAAAATGAAAATAACACCAAAACTTAATTTTTTGTTTGAGAATCTCCTTATTAAAATATATCAACGAGATTTAAAAGAGTGGCAGAATATGATAAATGAATATTGTGGCAATGGGAAAAGTCCCAGGTTAACCAAGTCCCTGTGGTATATGAAACAAAAAGAAGGAGGGTTAAACTTACCAAATGTAAAGAATTATTACTATGCTTTTCACTTGAAAAGAATAGTGAAAAGACTAAGTCAGGTAAAAATAGAAAGCACAGAGCTAGATTGGCTTGAATATAGTAAGTTAAAGGGGGAAATTTTTTTAGGAAATGAATCGCCTCAGCAAAAAATTGATAATTATACGTTGAAAATGACATACAACATTTGGAAAACTTTAAAGAATAAAATGGCCCCGAAGTGGTCCCCAATTATTGAGTTATTAGATATCAGTGATTGTCCGATACCAATAACAATCCAAACAAGAGATATCTTGAAGCAAAATAAAGTACTATTGTTGGTGGAGTGGTTTGATAAGTGTGGTAGTGAACACATAAGAAGTGAAATTTATAATAATCTGAAACTAAACTGGTATCAAAAACTGCAGGTGGAATATTGGGACAGGAAAATGAGAAATAAAGGTAATCCAGTAGAAGAGAGGGATTTAACATTTGAAGAATTAGTTCAAGATGTGAGGAAAGGGAAAAGAAATATGCAATGAATACTTGGTAAAATTTACCAATACCTAAATTTTAATAAAAACATACAGAATGTATTGAGACAAACTTGGGAGGATGACCTGGGTATAGTTATAGATGAAAACAAATGGAAAGGAAAGTGGTCTCAAAGAATCATGTGTTCACTATCCATAAGGGAGAAAGAGCACAATAGCAAGATACTGTGGAGATGGTACATGACGCCAGTAAGACTACAACAAATGAAAAAGCATAAAACAGATCAATGCTGGAGGTATCAACAACCGCGAGGTACTTTCATACATATGTGGTGGGAATGCCAGTACACTCAATTTTTTTGGAAATCAATAGAAATAGAAGTAAGCAGGATATTAAGAAGAAAAATTAATTATAATAGGTGAGACCGATGATGTAAACTTAAATCGTCATGAGAAAGAACTATTGATAACACTTCTCTCAGAATCAAGGCAAATTATTGCTAAACAATGGAAAGAGAAATTAACATTTAATAAAGAGAAATGGTATTCTGATATATGGCAGCTAGCATTGAACGAAAAGTTAACTATAGAAATGAAAGCAAAAAGAGGTGAAAAGAGTAAAAGTAGCTTTTGGGAAACGTGGCAGCCTTTCATCTCATATGCTTTACCCAAAGAAAATAATGTCGGCCCAGGCCCGGAAATTCGTAAATTTTGGGAAAGATAGAAGGGAGGAGAGTTAAAGCTTTTACCATCTGTAGATCCAACTGTATAGCACGGTTGTATTATCTCATATTCAAAAATAAGAAATTTATATATTGTATTACCAGGATGTTGCAAGTTGAATCTGGGAGATTCTTTGTATCTATTATGTTGTAATTGTATGGTTTTTTTAGGTCTCTTTTTTCCCCTATGTATGTTTGTTTGTATATATGTGAGTTTATTTTAAAATAATAAAAATATTTTTAAAAAACAGTAAGCAAAAGGAAAAACATTAAGCGCTGTAATATTGCAGCCTCCACTAGCCTCCGGGGACAGTCACCTCCTCCTCCTCCACAACCCGGACACACTCGAACCTCACAAAAAAATTCCTTTCAGCTTCTTTCTTCTCTTCTCCAACTTTTCTTTTGCCTTCCTTTCCACCAGCCCAATCAGCCCTAACAATCTCGTCCTTCCCTTTCTCAGCAGCGTTCAGTAATTTTCTTTAAGTTTCTATTTCTCCACCGCCGCCGCCATTAACCGTCCCAATCTCTCTCCCCACTCTCACAACCTCCACCTTCTTTCACACTTGCCTTCCCTTCTCTCGGGTCCAGTCTAATCATCGTCTCACTCCTCAGAGAACCAATATGAGACTGCGTTCTGTTCCTTCTTTACTCTTTTCCTCAATTTATCGTTGGTCTCCCTTCTCGGACGTCCTGCCCGCCTGTGGCTTGCTCAACCACAGCTTACACCGCTTGCCTTACCAGCCACCTCCGCAGGCTTCGACCTCCCGATCTGGATGACCATGATGAAATAAAGGACTTGTCAAACACTTTCCAAATGCAAAAATACATCAATCTCTTCCCATGGGGTCTTTTCCAGACTTTTTAAGCTCAAAACTCATTTAAAAACCACATTAAGTAGCATGAGCTATAAAAGTATGTGCTAACCCTTCACCATCTTGGCCACACACACCCTAGTTAATATTTTTAAACTAAAAATAGCACCCTCTCGTGGACTACATTCACTAACGTTCAGTGCAGAGGAGGCATTTGTGCAGGGAGAACATCTTTTTCGGTTGTTCCCTATAGGTGAGTTTATTGTTATTGTTGTTGTTGTTGGTGTGTGTGTGTGTGTGTGTGTGTGTGTGTGTGGTGGAGGTTGGGAGGGTTTAATGTGGCCTTCCCTTGCTGGCCAGGCCATGTTAAATCCTTGCGTTTGGGTGGGTGGGGGATTCTTTTATTTATTTATTTATTTTGCAGGGGGTGGCCGGTGCCTTGCCGTAGCCTGGGTTTTGGGGGGGAGGGGGTATCCCCTCCCCCCAAGCTATGGGCCGCTTGGTCAGGCCTTCGAGGCTGCAAGGGAAAACATAGTTTTTCTCCATTGCCTCGCCAAAGCATGGGTCGGGGGGGTAGAGAGGGGTATTCTCTTTCCCCATCCCCCATGCTATGGTGGCGGCTTGTTCCAGCTTCCAAGGCTGTAGGGGAAAAATTTTTTCCTGCTGTCTTTCCGAAGCTTGGGGGGAGAGGGGGGTATCCTCCCCCCAAGCTATGGAGTGGTTGTGGAAGACAGAGGCCGAGAACGGTGCTCCGTGCTTGGCCTTTGTCTCCCATTTTTGAGGTGTTTGTCTTCCTTGGAAGATGGGGGCCAAATCTTTTGGCCTCCATCCTCCTAGGAAGACGAATCGGTTCCCTCTGGGAAACACTTTCCCTCCCATCGCAGCCTTCTGCGTGGGGAGAAGCACTGGACTGTCCTTTGCCACGTTGCCCACTGAGACGAAGGACAGTCTGGTGCTTCTCCCTATGCAGAAGGCCGCGACAGGAGGGAAAGACTTTCAAAGACCCAGCCAGAGCCGGCAAAGGGTAAGTGCGGTTGGCAGAGGTTAGGGAGGGGTGGCTAGGTGGTGGGGCAGGGGTGCGGCATGGTTACTGGGGCTGTGTCTCCCCTTCCCCACCCTCATCGACTGCACTTATCATTTCCCGGCTCCAGCTGGGTCTTTGAAAGTCTTTCTCTTGGGCCGGCGCGGTTTGTCTTTAAAAACTGCCGCGCTGTACTTTCCTAGCCTCCTCTGTGCTCGCATCCCTCAGCCTGATTAGCTGAGGGGTTGCACAGCACAGAGGACTCTGGGAATCATAGTTCTTTTTTTGGGTTGCATTCGTGGGACGGCTGCTCCACTGGCGACAACCGGAATCTCGTGGCGTTGGGAAGGCAGGGGTTACGGTGAGTGCGGAGGGCTAGGTTGGGGATGGTTGGGCCTGGTGTGGGAGCCTTTGAATGAACCCAATGGTTAAGGGCACTTTTTATAGGTATAGATTTTTAACATAATTGCATATACTGTAATGTGATTTTAACTGAATCTTACTGGTTGAGTCTGATTAGAGCAGTGGTGCTCAAACTACAGTCCGTGGGCCCAATTAGGCCTGTACATCTCATTAACCCAGCTCATGCTGAGAACCTGGGCCCTCTTTGGACCACCCCCCACCCGCACCACCACCTGACATCCCAAATCAGGGGCGGGACCAGCCCGCGAAAAAAGTTTGGCCACCACTGGATTAGAGCATTCTTTTGTAGTCCTGATATAGTATGGTCAACCATGTTCTGAATGCTTTGTTTTTTATGCTGTTCTTTGACCGTAACAATAAATTGATTGATTAATTGATACAATATAGAGTGAATCGGAAGGGGGTGGGCTCTTGCTTCTTTGCCATAGGTAGCAAAGTGCCCTGGGTCAGTACAAGTGAAAACAAAAGTCCTTACTTCACTTTGGTCTGATTTACCTCCTCTTTAGTGAAAGCTAAAATTTATTTGTTTGTTTGTTTATTACAATTACATACTGCTCAAGTGTATGATTAACATTCATATTAAAACAGCATAGGAAACACAATCATAATAACAATAATTCTTCTTCTCCTTCCATGTCTAGGCCAGTCGTGAAACTGCCAAAATGAAGGCACCTTTTGGTGAGTTCATTCTGCAGTTCCTTTCGCCTGACCTAGTGTGAGAAAGATGAGCCAGCAACATGAGGTTGCCATTACCAGAGTCTGCCCAGTTGTGGTTCAAAAATACCACCATCTTCAAGGAGGCTCTTTCTGTGTATCCCATAAAAATAATTAATAAAAAGATAATGAAAACTCCAAACCCTGTCCTAGTGGAGTAAACTGCTGTACTGCAGCCAAAACTGCTGACATTGTAAGTTTGATCCTGACAGGGCTGAAGGTTGACTCGACTTTCCAATCTTCTGAGGTCAGTAAAACGAGTAACCAGCATGTTTGGGGCAAAATGCTAATTACCTTGTGAAATGCCCAGAGGGTCCACTGAGCACTTTGGGATGGTATTTAAGTCTAATTGCTATTGCTAAGCCACAAATGCAAATAGGCCAAATAAAACAGTTACAGTACTAATAGTGAAAACAAAGAACCCTGTGTGTCAAACTAAGAGAGAGGCAGAATATTGATGAGTGCCTCCCTGTATAATTCAGCTTTAACTTTAAAAATATGTCTATTTATTGAATAAAACACTCTTCAGCCATAAAATCCTTAGGCAAATCTTTCTCTCTCTCTTGTCTAGGTGTACCTTACGGCGCCGTGGAAGAGATAAAATGGATTAAGACCACCTGTGTTGTCATGAGCTCCTGGAAGGGAGACAGGACCACATTTATACATTGATTTGTCACATTTAGTTCCAGCCATTCATCTACTGCAGGGGTTCACAACCTATGGCCCATGGGCCGTCCCCGTCCCCCAACGCTGTTCCATCTGGCCCAGGGCAATGACCCCAGAAGTGGAAGTGGATGTGCCCACGCGTGTACAAATGTGCTTTTGCGACAGGGGGAAACCACGTGTCCAGCACATTCAACTGTCAGAGGGGGAGTTGTCTGGCATGTGATGCAGTAAGGTTGAGAACCCCTGATCTAATGAGTTAAAAGGGGGCACATGGCTCCCCTTTGCCACACCTTGTTCTCACAATAACCTTGTACTGTAGGTCAGGGTAAGAAAGAAGAACAGGTCTAAGGATTCCCAGTGAGTTTCATGGTTCTTTGTGACTGAAGCCTGCCACTCTCAAGTGCCCATCTAATACTGACCGTTATATACCATGTTAGTTCCCATATTGCAGACAGGGTGGAAGGGCAGAAGATGGTGTCCAGCTTTTGTTCCCATACAACGCTCTAACCACCACATAAGTAAGAAGTAGGATAAATATCTCCCTGCTACCTGGAATTCTGATATTTGATGTGGTATAGAGGACAGAGTGATGGATTAAGACTCATGAGGCCTTGGGTTCAAATCCCCACTCTGCCATTGGGAGTGTGGAACTCATCGAACCACTCCTTAAATATCTTAATGGCCTTGAAAGCTCTATTAGGGTCATTGATGGTACATAACATACTGTAGCTACGTGGTTTTTGGGTGCAATACAGAAAATATTTAGAACCAAAAGAGACAGGACTAAGCAATCCCCACCCCCCACCCCCCACCCCCCACACACAACTTTTTGATTTTTAAAAAATCATTCAGACATGGTTCCCTTTAGCCACAAGGAAGACAAGAAACCCTTAGCCCTGTAAGGCTCAGATATTTAAAGTGTGTGTGTGTGTGTGGGGGGGGGGGGGGGTGTTGTTGTTGTTGTTGTTGAAAAATCCAAATAACTGATAGAAAGGCAATGTTTCTTCTAAATTCCCTAAGATAATAAGGGAAGGGAGTAGCATAGTGCATTTGCTGGATGCTCTTAGCAATATATTTTTTAATTTTTCTGCTTGTCATAGATGGCAAGCCTTCCAGTAAAGCTGAAAAACAATTTGGAGTCTTTGCCTCATTCTCATTAAGAGCAGCAAGCCCTCCCCCTGCTTTGCCTGCAAGGCTCAGTGGAGCACATCAACCCTTTTAACCTTCATGTTCATCACTGGATGGCGTGGGACATGGTGCTGCCTGGGAAGTATAAGGTCACTCCTGGGTGATTTCCTCTTTAAGTGCACTAGGAAAACAAGTAAAGCCCAGCAACTAAGGTGACTTTGTTTATGCTTGCAACTTGCCAGTTTTCCTTCTTCTTCTTTTTTGAATCAGGGGTGATCCTAGCTCTCCAGGATTCCTCAGTGGGCCTCATGAAAACATGAAAGCCTTGATAACAAATCCCAGCTTCCCTCCATCAGGCCAAAAGATAATGAGGAAGAGCACGAAGAACAAGCCCTGTTGGTTACTACCACAGACTCCACCTCCTTGATGGTGACATTCCATTACCCACTCAACAATAGCTTACCAGCTGCTAACTGGCTACTGCTAGAGAGTTAGCTGATGATCATCATTATGTTCACCTGAAAGCAGGGGTATACACATCTAGAGGCTGAACTAGACAAGATGATTAAGTGTGTTCCCTCCAAAGAACTTCTTTTCCAAGGATCTCAGGTGAAATCTTGTGAATGCTAACCTCCCAGTTACCAAACGCTAACCAACAGCAAGTTAATCAGCAAACTGAAGAGCTGAGAAATCTCATGCTGAAATAAATAGCAAATTTAATCCTCTTCATGAAACCTCACATCTAATGATGGACTTGTTGTGATGTCTGTTTTGACCCTTTTTGAAGTGGTAGCCATGTTAGTCTGTGCAAGCATATCAGAGAGTAAACAAAACAAAACAAAAAGACAAAAATCGCTGTGGCAATCTAAAGACTAACACCTTATTTTAATGTTAGCTTTCGTGGATAAGTCCACTTCATCAGATATAAGAGTAGATTTTCATGGTATATATTTATACATCTGATACAGAGGCCCAGAGTAGCAGGGCAAAGTTGGTTGGTTCAGGAGATGAATATATAAATCAATGAGTTATAGGCCACCTTTCTCCCCAAAGAGGACTCAAGGTGACTTACAGCATTTTAAAAAAAATCAAATTAAAACACACTATTTGTATGGTTAAAAAGAATTAAACTTGCATAATAATTAAACTGCATTCAATAATTAAAACATGATTGAAACATTAAAAACTTTAAAAATGGACAGAACATTAAAACAGACAATAACTAGATGAAAAAACAGCACAAAGGACTTAGTTATAATTATTAAAAGCATGCTTGAAGGGATGGTTCTTTTGCTGTCTGTGGAAGGCTAAAAAGGAAGGGAGCTGAAAACCTTAGCCTCCTTCCTCCTTCCAATTCTCATGCATTTTTGGCACTATTCTATGTTCACACATGTTTATGTCTGTGCTTATTTATGCATCTTACATTTGTTTCCCCATTGAAGAAAACAGATTAATATATGTACTCATTTCAAATGTAGTCATTTTGTTGACAAAATTCTTCTTTGTACTATAACGTAGCATCATCCAAGCCAATTAAAAAAAATACCAATTATAATATGGCCAGGACATCTGTGTGACATGTTTGATAGCAGTGTTCACCAAATGTCTGTGATTAGTAAAGGTCGCCCTTGCTCGAAAGCCAGTCATATAACAGAGATGAGTGCCCATCTCTGTTTATAGCCAAAGAGCCAGTGCTGTCTCAGATGTTTCCATGGGCACGTGGCAGGCATGCCTCAACACTGGAGTGCATGGAATGCTGATTAGGCACCACTAAATGTTAATTATCAATGGGTCCACTGGGAGCTCTGAGGAAATTGAAATCTAGATATAACCAATCCAATTATATAACTTAGGAAATCAAATAGTAGCCATGCTATTTTTTTTTACAGCGGAGTGATCTTTGGGGACAAACTAATAAGCAAATGTACAGAAATATGTCTTCATGGACTGAAGTGCATTTTATCAATTGTTTGTAATGAAGCAGGCTCCAACCAGTGAAAGCTTATGCCAAATAAAACTTGTTCTTCTTTATGGTGCCACAAGAATAATTGTTGAAACATTATCTCTGTGTTAATAGGCATGTAGGGATATGCAATTGTTGTTTTTGTGTCAACCATATCGGTCATATCAATTCCAACCATATATAAATATATACACACACCAAACAGTAAAGTAAAATAATATTTCTAACTCCCCCACACTTCTGCTAAAACATCAACATGGAAACTTGGAAAATTAGAATATCGTGCAAATGTCCATTCATTTCACTTAAAAGGTAAAACAAATATATGAGATAGACTCACTACATGCAAAGCGAGAGATGTCATGCCTTAATTCATTATAATTGTGATGATCATGACATACAGCATACATGAGATTATGTGATGATTATGGGGTACATAAGATTGGGGGGTTGGGGTTTTCATAAGCAGTAAGCCATAAGCATAAATATTATAACAAAGTAAGGCTTGAACTATCTCACTTTGCATGTAATGAGTCTATCTCATACATTTGTTTCATCTTTTAAGTTGCATTACTGAACTGAATGAACATTTGCATGATATTCTAATGTTCCAAGTTTCTCCTGTACATATTTATGTTAAAAGTAGATAGAATAGTTTAACAAGACTAAAAGGTTAAACGAGACAAAGCAAAAATATAGATATAAAATTGGTACCAGGTAGTACACGGATTGCCAATACTTTCTTGCTTCTAGTTCAGGAGCATAATGCAACAGCAAGAGCTAGGCTCTCTAGCTCTGATTTAGTACTCTTTGGACAGAAATATCTTTGTTGTCTTGGCCTTACTTGTGGTATGGTTTCCCTTAGCTCTTTCAATGGCAGAACGCTGAAAAATTCTTCAGATGCAAGCAAGGTTAATTCACTCCCTGGTTCTTAACTCTATTTCCAAGATACCAGTGGTAAAAGAAAACAGGGTTCTATATTTTGCAGATGCACAATTCTGAGCTGGACAACAGCTCCCACAAGCTCTCTTTGCAGGCGCACCCCCCCCAATGATGGACTCAGACACAAATGAAAGTGGATAACGGCATGGGCCACATTTATTGATTCAAGCCCTAGTCCGAATTATAAATTTCTATTGGTAAAACGACCAATCATAATTCTTAAGGCAAGCAGGCCGAAGTAACACTGGTAAGGTACCACCCAAAATTGCCAACGGCAATTGTTACAATGTATCTATTTGTATCAATTTGTTTGTTGACAACAAACAAATTGTTGACCGTAGTCAATATCTAACTAATGACCCCACCCTCTGACATGTATCCGCAAAATCAGGGGGTGATTCCAGCTGTCTAGTGGTAACCATCACCCCCTCGCCTGGTTCGTCGTTGACCGGACAACGTTTAAACAACTTATGCCTATCTAGTGTTGTCCAGTCAATTGTGAACCTGCCGGATACCTGTTCGTCATAAATGTTTACCTTACCAGTGCTACCCGCCAATGTGACCAAAGTCAACATTAGCACAGACAAACCCCTATATCAAACCATTGCAACAGTGTGGGATGGGCGAAAAAGCCAGGACTCAAAGGCCAATTGCGAGTCCCAGCCAAAAATTCCCACCCGGCCCCGAAGCGACCAAGAAATCACACTGTTAACTAGGGAGGGGGTGGAGGGGAAAAACTTCTCCGCTCCGTCGGTTCGCCAAAATGGCAGCACGGCTGCCTCGTGGCCAGCCCCTTTTATTAGGGTGCTGGCCACGCCCCTAACTACCCGGATGGTTTCGTCCGGTGGGGGGGGGCCGCAAAGAGCGCGGCGGCCATTTTGGCGCCGCGCTTCCATTGCAGGCGCACCCCCCCAATGATGGACTCAGACACAAATGAAAGTGGATAACGGCATGGGCCACATTTATTGATTCAAGCCCTAGTCCGAATTATAAATTTCTATTGGTAAAACAACCAATCATAATTCTTAAGGCAAGCAGGCCGAAGTAACACTGGTAAGGTACCACCCAAAATTGCCAACGGCAATTGTTACAATGTATCTATTTGTATCAATTTGTTTGTTGACAACAAACAAATTGTTGACCGTAGTCAATATCTAACTAATGACCCCACCCTCTGACGTGTATCCGCAAAATCAGGGGGTGATTCCAGCTGTCTAGTGGTAACCATCACCCCCTCGCCTGGTTCGTCGTTGATCGGACAACGTTTAAACAACTTATGCCTATCTAGTGTTGTCCAGTCAATTGCGAACCTGCCGGATACCTGTGGGTCATAAATGTTTACCTTACCAGTGCTACCCGCCACCCGGAGAGGCTTCAATAAAGGCTCGACGCCCCCCCCCCAAGACCATCAGCTCGGTCGACAGGCCTGCTCGCCAATCACTCAGCAGGAGGTCCATACCTCCTCGCGACAGATGGGCCCCCTCCCCTGAATAAAGCTCATAATTTTGCAGACTGATGATGGGGAGGCGAATGACGCGTCCCCAACCCATATCAAAAAGGAACCGGGCAATAGCCCTGGAGCGACGAGCCCGGTCAAGCGCCTGGAGGCCAAACGCTCCCCTGTAAGCGTACTGCGGTATCATGTCCGACCAATGAGGGGTGTGGCAGGCCACACATAATGCGAGTAGGCCAGGTGACTGCAAATCGCAAGCTTCCGCGATAGGCCAGTGACCTGTCCGAAACCATTGCCCCCAAGGTGAATAACCAGGACATCAGGCGAGTCAGCATCCCTGATGTAGAAAAGGAATGGCAACAGTTCCCGCCATATAACATGCCGCCCTTACCATACCACCTGAGATGTGCGGATGCACCCAGTCCCAGTCGGGGTCCCACTCTGTCGCCGCAGCGTAACGCGCTGCCCTGTGCAGCGTAACGCGCTGCCCTGTGCAGCGTAACGCGCTGCCCTGTGCACGTGGCAACGGCCCACCAGCCCTACTGTCACCGGTGTAAAACGACACCCAGGGTCTGTCAAGGAAAAAAGGGGGGGTGAGAAACATTGCAGTGACTAAACTGGCACTCACGGTTGAAGAGGGTGAACACAAAACTGAAAACAATGTGATCCCCACCTTCCCATGCGGCGTATTTCAGCCCCAGAGTACCCCAAAGTAGCTGCAGTAGAAACCGCCCCCATCCTGCAGGAATGGCTGAGTGAGGGGAGACCCACCCTGGTGACAGAAAAACGGGGCATGGTGCGTGCCACACAGTGCAAGAAACTCCTGTAGGGCACCAACTGGACAGATGTCTTCCAAGGAACATCGTAGCAGTATTACTCAACTGCCTACGCCGTGCTGATCTGTTTTAGAGGAGCGTATCCTCAACTGAGCCCAATCATAGCAACATAGACATCTTCGAGTTCCAGTGCCCTATGACTTGCATCCACCTTAGACAGCATCATAAGCTCGCTGATGCGGAGCGCTCCAAAAAAAAGGCCACCGTTGTAGCCGCACGAAACAGGGCTGCCTCATACCTATCGAAACATAGGTCATGCCAGCCTCGTGCCAGTTGGGTAAGTACCCCAGGGGAAATTGGGTGACGGTCGTCCAGGCAACGCCCACGTTCCCGCACCCCCCCTCCAAAACATGTCTCACACGGAAATCAGCGGTACTGTCCGCGTGACCTCCCACCTTGGCCATAAAAGCCAGCGCTGATAGCCTAGATGCCATGGTGCGGGGTGCCAGGCCCTGGGCGTGCAGGTAAACCATGAAACGGAGGATGTGGGCCACTGGGATCGGCCAGGTATCTGGCAGGCGAGATTGGGAACAAAAGGTCCGAAATGCAACCAACGCGTGGTGATATGCCTTACGCGTGCGTGGCGCCAGTGACATGCCTATCACCCGGTTCACCTCTCCTTGCCAATGGTCCATATCTCCTGCGGTAGTGGCGAGGGAAATTCCTCCGCATCCGGAGCCAAGGCACGGAACCGGGAGATCTGCAGGCGGGACAAAGTGTCGGCAATATCATTATTCACCCCCGGGACATGCCTGGCTCTGAACAGTACATTGAGGCGCAGGCTGCGCAATACAAACTGGCGCACAAGATCCATGACCCTGGGAGATTTAAAGGTCTGTGAGTTGACAATGTGGACAACAGCCACATTGTCACACCAGAAATGCACCACAGAGTTGGCCCACTCCTCACCCCATAGCATCAAGGCCCCCAGTATGGGAGAAAATTCCAAATATGTGAGATCCCTCAGGCGACCCGTGCCTGACCAGGCTGGTGGCCATCCACCATATGCCCACTTCCCATTGAAGTACATCCCATAACCAAGGGATCCCGAGGCATCAGACTGAATTTGAAATTGGGGCGAAGCCAGGAGGTCAGACCTCCAAAATGAGACCCCATTGAACTCCCTCAGGAACTGGAGCCATACGTGCAGATCTGCCCTGATGCCCCGTGTCAATCTCGCCCTATGATGGGGCCTGGATAAGCCTGCCATGGCGTCGCACAAGCGCCGAGCAAATGCCCTGCCAGGTGCGACCACCCTGCAAGCGAAATTGAGATATCCATGTGGCACCTACAATCCCCGAAGGGATGCCTTGCGCTTAGCCAGCAAGTCCGATATAAGGGCCACTATCCTTGACACCTTGTCTGCGGGCAACCTAGACGCCTGCGCTACCGTGTCAATTTCCACCCCCAGGAATATTAACTTATTAGACGGGCCTTCGGTCTTTTCGGGCGCTAAAGGGACACCGAGTTCCTCCATTAGCGTCTGAAATGTGTTGAGGAGACGTGTGCACGTGTCCCAGCCCCGTTCACCCCCGAATAAAAAGTCATCCAGGTAATGGGCTACAGACCGAGACCCTGACCTACGGACAAATGCCCACTGCAGGAAGGTACTGAAACGCTCAAAAGCCGAGCAGGATATGGAACAGCCGAATGGCATGGCTTTGTCAAAATAATAGTCAACCCGGAATTTGAAACCCAGCAACTCGAAGTCACCCGGGTGCACGTGCAAAAGGCGAAACGCTGACTTAATGTCACACTTAGCCAACAGTGCACCCGGGCCACATGAGCGCACCATGCGCAATGCCTGGTCAAAGGATGTATACCCGACAGAACAAAGGTCATCAGGGATAGCATCATTGACCGAGTGGCCGGCTGGGTAGGACAAATGGTGAATCAGGCGGAACTCGCCCGGGGACTTCTTGGGCACTAGTCCTAGCGGAGACACTATAAGGTTGTGGAACGGGGGTGCGGGGAAAGGGCCAGCGACCCTGCCCGCAGCAATCTCCTTATTAATGCTGGCGGCAGCCACCTCCTCCCTTCCCCTAAGTGACAAAAGGTTAGGTGCATCCTGCGGTGACCTATCCCCCGTGAAAGGAATATGAAAACCCAGTTGAAAACCCTGAAGGAGGTACACAGCGTCTGCTCTCCTCGGGTACAATGCGAGCCAACTCTCCAGCATGTCGACATTAATCGGGGAGGGGGCCTTTTGGTGAACCCGCTCCCTCCATGGCAGTCTTACCTGCCCCTTGTCCGCCCCTACCCCTGCCCCCATATCCTCCCGGCCTGGGACAGGCGGAGGCAGCATGGGGGCCAGAACAAGAGGGGCACTCATGCTTGTACTTGCAATTTTTCTTATTGCAAGAACCATTGGACGAGAAGGTCCAGCACAGCAGGCGGGCTGGAACCCCCTGCCCCGCCACTTGGTGGGGTACCTGTACCGGGGCCGCTCGTTGGACCGCATGTCCACAATGGTATCTCTCCCCAGGCGCCGGGCGCGTGGGGGTCATATACAGAAGCCACAGCTTCTGGCAGGGCTCATCCCACCTCATCTCTGGGTGCAGTGTAATCCTCATGCTGAATTCTTCGTCGTAAGCCAGCCATGACGGACCCGGGAAGTCAACCATAGCCCGGTAAATATTGTCCAGATACTGGACCATAGGAATAGCCAAATCCGGCCTAGCCCTGAGGTAAACGGCCATGTAAATCAGGTACGCTGGCAACCAATTTGCCCACGTGCGTGGCGGCTTACGACGATGTGCCTGCTCCTTATCCTTCTCGTCCAGCCCTTCCCTCTCTTCCTTGGTCGGCTCCCTATTTAGCAGGGAGAAGATATCTACATACTCGCCCCTCCAAATCTTTTCCTTGGTAGACTGGGCCAAATGGTCCCCCAAGGGCAAGGAATACCCTGCTGTTGGCAAAGCCAACACCGGCACTGAGGGAACTACGGGCAAAGGAAAATGAGCCTGAGCCAGCCCGGGGATCCCCAACACATTTTCAGCACATTGGGGGCACCACCCCTACCCAGGCCCTGTGTCACGGGCAAAGTCGCTGGGTGGGCCGGGGGCCATTGGGCCGCCGGGCCACCCGAGCGAGGCCAAGGCCATTGAACAGCCCCCCCAAGGAAGTCAGTTGTGTGGGTGCATTAGCTTGGACTGCATACTCACCCGCTGCACCCCCGCGGGCCGCCCCCACCGGGGGTTCCGGCCCGCTGGGGGCTTCGGAGCTCACGACCGAAGCTGAGCTCGTCGACTGGGCCAGACCAGCACCAGACTGCTGCACCTGTGGGGTGGGGAGCTGCGAGGCAGTGGCCACCACCGGCCCGCGCGCCTCAGGCGGCTCAACCCGACCCATCACCGGCCGCTGTTCGGCGGCCAAAGGGGGCACCTGAAAACCTAGAGACACCCCTGTTTGGTTGGCCCTTGCCAAGGACGCTTCAAGGGCCGCCACCCGGGCCAGGAGGGCCTCCACATCGACATAGGCCCCGGCCCCAACAGGGGGCAATTGGGCAACCGGCCCATAATTCACGGGTACCTGTGCAGGTCCCTGAGCCCCAGGGGCCAGATAAGGCCAAGAGCCCATGCTCAGCCCCTGGGGAGCCGTGGGAACGCCCTGCAAAGGCAGGGAACCCAACCACCCTCCGTGGCTCGCACCCCCCATAGGGCATAGCGCACCCGGGCAAGAGGGCCCCGCCACACAGACCATGGCAGGGGCCAAGGGCCGAGGCCCCGTCCGGGGCAGCAGGTATGCTCCGCGCATCAGGCCAAGGAGCTACCGATCCCATCCCACCGTTCCCGGTGGGGTCTGCTAAAGGTGGCTGCGGAACGGGCGCAGTCGCGGTCCTCCGACCCGGCTGACGCCTCCGCGCCGATCGAGCCACGTTCGCGGCTGCCTTCTTCTTCGAGGCTAAGGTAGCTAGGAAGCCTAAAACAAGAAAAAGCTGCCCGAAAAGGCTTCCCCCAAGAGGACACGAGCGACGGAGGTAAGGAGGAAAGAAAAACTTCTCCGCTCCGTCGGTTCGCCAAAATGGCAGCACGGCTGCCTCGTGGCCAGCCCCTTTTATTAGGGTGCTGGCCACGCCCCTAACTACCCGGATGGTTTCGTCCGGTGGGGGGGGGGCCGCAAAGAGCGTGGCGGCCATTTTGGCGCCGCGCTTCCATTCTGTCCTTCCTGGTCAAATTACTTTGTATCAGTTTATCTAGAGAGAACAGGCGCTAAAGCTGAAATAATGTACAAAAAGCACATGCTTTGCCTCGGAGGTAGAACTGAAGTGGAATGGATTGTGTTAAAATGCACTCCCTCATAAGATCTCCTTTCATGTTCAAAATTAGCTAACCTATATAGAAAGCTTCTTTCAACACTGTGATGTACAAAGGGATTTTTCAGCAACCAAACATGTACCATATTCGACTGTATCATGTGCCACTAGCAATTTGAACCAAACTGCTCTTTGAATTTGTCAAACTAGCTCTCATAATGCAGAATGAAAAGCTGCCTCATTCTCCCATTTCTGTAGCTAAGTGCCATGGCTGTATTATTAAGAGGAAATACAGAGGAAGAACCTCAATCAATCAATCAATCAAACCTTATTATGGTCCAAAACCAGCATAGTACAGCAAAAGGAACAGAAACTAAAATGAAGGTACTTAAGAGATATTAAGAGAAAGAAGTTAAAAGAAGTGTTTTTGTTCAGAGTTAGGGGAAAGTAAGTTAGTACATAAGATCAATAATGTTACCGTTATTACTAACCCTATACTGTAGCGCTAGTAGTTTATTTAGCTGAAGGACCTGCCAGGATTGTTCTTCTGATCTTACATGCTGAGGCATAGAACCTGAGGAAGAAGGTTGGCCTTTCATCCGATACCAGCCAGTGGGTCTATGTGCTGTTTGACTGGCCAGATTACTTGCAGAGCAGTGGAAATAACAACTTGTTCTGGATGTCTCTATAAGAAGGGCAGCTGCAGAGAACGTGTTCTATGGTTAATTTCTCCAGTGTTACAGGGGCATAGTCTCTCTCTCACCGGTGTCCTTTGGAACTTTCTCTTGAGAACCGCAGAAGGGAAAGCCTGGTAGCGGGCTAATGTAAAGGCACTCCGATGACTTGGTTTCTCAAGTTCGAACAGGTATGGGGTTGGGGTAACAATGTATCTCCAACACTCTGGAGCCAGGAAGGTAGGGACCCTGGCAAGGTCTTCTTGCCTTTCCATGTCTAGTGTTCTCTGTTTAATAGTCTGTTTTGCCTGGTTGTGACTCATGTCCTGTATGAGAGGTTGGGAAAGGCCAAGGTACTGCAGTCTGGATTGGATTGTTCTTTTCCATGCTCATTGGAAACTGTCCTGGAGAGTTAGAGGAGACAGGCTACTGGGATTAAACAGAATTTTGAGCCAAAAATTGGGAGTAGCTATCCACAATCTCACCTCAATCTTTATCATGCCCATCTCCAGGTGAAGGGTGGCGTTGGATACACAGTGGGAGGTCTGGAGTGCTACACGTAAGAATTTAGATTGTACTCTTTCCATAAGAGCCAGGTTGTTAGGTGGGGGCCCTGATTGGATTCCATAGAGCAGCTGCAACAGGATTTTGGCTTCAAATAGTTTGAGTGCAGCAGGGATGCTTTGTCCTCCTTTTGTCCTCAGGAATTTAACTATGGCAAAAGCAGATCTCTGGGTTGTACGAATTGTGTGTGTGGTATGGGCATTCCTTGAGCCTGAAGCTTGGAAGACTACTTCCAAGTATTTAAAGCTAGTGGCCTGCTCGGTCTTATGTCATTTTATTCTCCAGATGTGTTTCTTAGGCCTTTTAGCAAAGGTTATTACATTGGTTTTCTGGTAATTGATTTCCAATTGGTTGCTGTTACAGTGATTAGCCAGCATTGCCAGTGATCTTCTGAGGCCTAATTGTGGTCCTAGAGAGCATTATGGCATTGTCAGCATATGTGTATGGGTTTGTAGCATGTTTGGGAGGGTGGAAAGTCAGAGCGTCTTAGATGGTCCACTATGTCATTGATGAAGAAGTTAAATAGAAGTGGGGCCAGTACACATCCTTGTTTGACATCGTTCTGTGTGGGTACTGGCTCCGTAAGGTGTCCCTGCTGAGAGCATCTGACCTTAAGGTTAGTGTTGTTGTGGAAAGCATGGATCAGGTGTTGTTGGTGGTGTTGTTGTTGTTTGACTTGTATGTTGTCCCACTCGCAAAGAGACTCTGGGCGGCTAACAGAGATACAAAATATCACAATTACAAGCCAGCTTGTTTCTCCACTATTAGGTTTTCCTCTTCCAGCCAAGTCTTGAGTTTGTTGCACAGATGACAGGCATATAGTTTTCTAGTGATGTTGAGTAGACTGATTGGCCTATAGTTCCCAGGGTTGAGTTTTTTCCTTTCTTAAATATGGATACAATGACTGCTGATCCCCAGTCATTGGATGTTTGGCTGCTGCTGCCAATGTGGGTGAACAACAAGGCCAGAAGTAGGGACCACCAATGTGTGTTGTTTTTTAACAGTTTTGGAGGGGGGGGGGCTTGCCTGAATGGAGTTGGGTGATGAGAGAGTCAATTTCTGACTTAGATACTGGTGGCCAGTTGGGAAGGCCATAGTCTGGGGATCTATTTCTGCAGTTGTATCCCGCTACAGTTGCCTATAGTGGTTCTCCCATACTTCTGGGGTGAAGGGTGGGGTGCGGGGTGATGTGGACTTTTAGCTGTGTCAGGTTTGAGTTAATGCTGGTATTACTGTAATGATGCACCAGAACAGGACTGAATCTTTTGATCTGGCTGCCCGAACAAGCTGTGACCAGGTGGGCCACATCGCCTCTTTTTTCTTATGACTCAATAGCCACTTGTAGTCCTTTTATATGTTTAGGAAGTACTGGAGGGAATGTGCAGTGGAATGGCCATCATTGCTTCTGTGTGTGAGATAGACAATGATGACTTTTTTCTTGGCCTCTATGCAGTCCTTGTCAAAACATGGCCTGGAAGGGTATAAGGTTGCCTTGGCATGGGAGCTGATCTTATGACTTAGATGTTGCTGGTTTTCCTGAATTATGTTTGCATATCCTGACAAGGGATCCTGGATGGTGTCTGCAGACAATAGTTTCTGGAGAAGGTTTTGCTTGTGTTGCTCTATTAGCAGTTTTTCATCTTCTCATCAAGGAGTGGAGGCCATTTGACAAGACATTTGCTTTGTCCTGTGGGTAGAATGGGTAGGATAAATTACTTTTCCAGATGGAGTTGCTGAATATGGAGCATAATGTGTGTGTAAATAGGGAAGTGGTCACTTTCAAGATGGGGACTGACTTCGAAGTTCTCTGTCAGGGGGAAGAAATTCTTGGAAACAAGGAGGTAGTCCACTGTGCTGGTTTTAGATGAATTTACCTGGATGATCTGTGGGGAGGGTGACCTTTAATACTTAGAGATGGAGTCTGATGACCATTTTTGCTAGGCATAGCCCTCCATAGTTTGTCTTCTTATCTTTGGAGATGCGCTTGAGGTGAGGGTGTTTGGCCTCCAGGTTGGGCAGGTGAAGGTGGTAGCATGCAAACAGTGCACTGTCATCTCGCCCATCCTGACATTGAAATCACCTACTTCCCAATATCACAGACGCTTTTGGATGTGTCAGCATTAACTCAAAAATATAATTTTAAAGTTTTGCCCAGAAGCTGTTACTTTCAGATTTCTTGTGTTGTGGAGGTAGGTATACATTTATTACCAGTAGTGTAATGTCTCCTAGCTGGATCTTGGCAGCCATCACCAGTAGATTGAAAGGGCTAAGCAGTGTGGTGGTTGTATGCAGAGAGCTGGAGATTAGTAAGACCAACCCACCCTTGAGATGCCCATGGCCCAAACCTGTGGAGTCCTCCTTGGAGTCCTGCTTCTCTGGATTATCATGAATGAGCACTTGCATTTCAAATTTTACCCCTATACAACTGAACAACTATTGGGAAATTGCTGAAATTGTATTAGTAGAATGAAATGGCCCTAGATCACCATAGGGAGTGTGAGGAACAAACCTTACTCACAATCCCCAGATAACACATTACAGCTCAGCATGGTAAGAGAGGCATGGGTGTGAAATCCATAGTCCTTTCAGATGTACATCAAGTTACACAGAAAGCTAGTTAATGTGGGTTGTTTTATTTTGCCATTCACCATGCTGTCCAATTTGGCCATTTGCCTTCATGTGATTCTTTTAGATGGTTTGTTTTATAATGAGGAAAAAAGATCTGTAGAGGAAGCCTGAGTAGACACCCCTGAAGTGAAACAAAGCTGATTGAGGATTACACTTTGTTTTATTTTATCTGATGAAAAGAAGAGACAGTAAGAGACATAAGGATAATAATAGGATAAATGTAATGAAAAGAAACAAAACAGAGCTTTTTAGGGGTTAATCCAGGCCTACTACTGAATACAAGAGAGCTAATCTAGCCAAAAGAGGCTTTCAGTAGAAAGGTCTAGGACAAAACTTGTTACTTTATGATTTTGTTGAACCTGTAGAAAAGCACTGTTTAGAAAGGAGATTTAGTCTTTGGAAGCCATTGAGGCAGAAGATAGTCTGTGACTTTTCTCTTGTTTCACACAAGTTGGAATCCTTTTTTCTTTTTCTTTTGGGTCCAATGGATGATTTACAAATATCCTTATTTTCTCTTGCTTTCTTTAAAAGACCATAATCAAGGATACAAATAAATTAACATTTCAGATTTTATACCCCAAACTGGAATAAGGGCAGGTAGAATCCATAGCCCTTACATAAAATTATTATTAATTATTTGAATGGCATTTAATGAATTTCAGTTTCTCATTCCTAAAATATGTTCCATTGACAATGTTTGCTTGTGTTGATGACAATATGCTTGATGTTCAGAAGTAATTACACTGTAAAATTAGAAACTAGAAACTACATATACGAGAGTTAAATTATGGTTTCTTTGGAATGGTGTAATTATTTGAACCTTAGGGAAACTTTGAACTTAACGCTAGATTTTATGGGAGTTCACCTAAATCTATAAAGAATGGGCTTGAAAATAAAATTTTAAATTACAGATTTTTCCTTGGGCTGTGCTTATATATTGTGGGACTTTATGCTTTCTATCCAGATACACAGACTGTAGTAAAGTAATTAGCAGGACTCTCATACTCTTGTTCATAGCCACTCATTCATACAGTTGCAATAAGTCTCAGGCAAGTTGAGGACACATATAAACAACAAGTAGACAAAAAGAATCTGACATTGCAAAAACTTATAAGAACATGAAATCATGTTCCAGTTAGACCACTCTCACCTCCAGAAAAGCCTAATGTTACCACTGTTGCTTCAAATGTTTGTACTTAGAGGTGAAAAGTGGGATTTAAAGCAGTTTGACAAAACCCCATCCCTTTTTTACTTTAGTAATCTCTTGTAGAAGGTTGTGCCTATTCACAGACATGACAATTTGATGCTTTGGCACCATTTTAATAGCTTCTTCTTCTGTCCCTACCATTAAGGGATCACATAGTGAATGCAATGATTTTGTAGAATCATGCAGCGAAACAGATTTCATTACCTGACAATGTCCTTGTTGGCAAATATTGCTCTAGCACTGAATGGGAGAGAGGCAACACACTTTTGTTTCCCAAACAACAACAGTGGCCATCTCTCCATTGTGGATTTTTTATTTTTGACAATTATACTCATAGCATGTCCATTCACCACTTGTGTATAATAAAGGTACCCAAAGAAGATTCTTTGTGTAAGCCATTCTGTTTCCACACAGGGCAAAAACTGATATTTAGCTAGCAGAATATCAATAGAAAAGGCAAAGCCTAAGACCTGATGGTATGCATTAGTTCCTCCACCTCCTGGAGTTCACAAATCAAGCTTCATGTGTTCTGTGAATGTCCTCAGGAGGTAGACATATATTAGATGTAGCACCTTGTCCGTGGGAAGCACACTTGAAGGACATTTATCTGACCTAATATCATCCTCTTATAAGGTGCACTCAATGGTTTATGCTTTAAACCTTATAAACCTATCTCTCACATTTTTTAATTTTAAGCCTTCTGAATTTTGCCAGAATTTGACATTGTGTTCTATCATTTGTTGCTTTTTTCAATTCAATTCAATTTTAATTTATACCCTGCCTTTCTCTGACTGAGGCCGACTCAAGGCAGCAAAACATCTCAAACAATACAATATAACACAGTACAATTCAAAAAGCAATATTCAAAGTCAAGATACAATACAAAATATCACATCAAAAAATAAGCATAATATCATACATTACAATTCAAAAATCACATCAAGAAAATAACATACATTATAAAAACCACAAAAATCAACCTCAACCACCCAGCAGACACAAAGGCGCTCTGTGATTCAAACGTTTGTGAGGGCAGCTGCGCTGGCGGTGATGGCTGAATGGCTCCCACCTGCTATTTTCCCCCGCAGGGCCGGCAGGAAGAGGCGGTGTGGCTCCAGTGTCCCTTGAACTCCCCGCTCGGCGGGATCCAAGGGAGGGGACCGGGCGCAGCAGCCTCCCATCCCGGGACCGACAAATAATCCCCAGGAGAGGCCCGGAGGTCCGGTGTCAGTGGGGGTGGGGAGCTGCTTTTGGGGCCACGGAAAGGTGAGCCCCAGGTGTGGCCAGTTCTCTCCTCCCTGCCTCCTCCTCCAGCTGGTCACAGGGCAAGCTCCATGGGGCCTCCGAACCCCGGCGTTGGTGGTGTCGGATGCCTGCCGGTCCAGCTGGGAAGGGCTTATTATAATTGTATAATTATAATAAGCTATCCCAACTATAAATTGGGACCATTGATGTTGAAGGAAAGTATGAAAATGTTATAAATTAGTAACTATGTAAAGAGTGGCTGAAATCCTGTTGTGCATCTCTGTGTGTGCAATGTTTGATGACACAACCAGCAGCAGCAAATCTACACTGATAAAAGACTTCAGTTCAGGATTTAGGGGTGCATGCAACCCCGTCACTTTGTGTACAACTTGTGTGCACCCCCAAAATCACCTTTAACCAGCAGCAATTGCCACTGAGGTTGACATCGTCTCTGCCACACATGCAGGACATGAGCCACTGTCTGTGCCACATAACACCACTGCTCTATGATTAGTTGACCTTCAGTCTTCCTGAAGTACTACTGGTCAGTGGTTGAAACATGACTTGGGCCCTTCTTTTAAAAAAACTCCTTTCAGAAAGGGGCTTCAGATGTAAAAAATTATGATTTACGACTATACATATTTGCTAATTTGAGCATCATTTACATGAGAGTAAATCTTTTAGCTGAGGTGGGGCTACTTCTGCTTTGGCCAGCATAACATTCCAAAATGTTCTGATTAAACATTCTTCAGGGACATCCTTTCCATCCTACTGAGATACACAAGTTTAGGGAAGGGGATGGTGGGGGTAGAAAAGACTGCAGCAAAGTGCTGGGTGTTGCAGGCACTAGTGCAATCTCTTCACACACCATTTAGCACATGGGGTTTTCTTTTCCTTTCAACCAATGGATGAGTGAGCAAACAAAAAGCCTAGATGGGCAGATAAAAAGTCAAAATGGGAAAGGACTGCAATGTTAAGATGAGTTAAAAGCTCTTGCTGACCCTATCCACTCACACCATCTCCCCCAGCTGCTTCCCCTGTGAACTTTCTGTGTTGCATTCAGCCTCTTAAAAGAGAAGGTGGAGGGGCCAAGGAATGAACACATCCTGCTTCACAGGAGAAAGCTTGTGTGCAAGAGAGTGTGATTGATTAAAAGTTAATAAAAGTGACATGTTTCAAGACAAAGTTAGTCAGGCCTTCATAGAGAGGAGCCAGTGAAGAGAAGAAGAGGCCCCTTGCTGCTCTTCCTCAGCCTCCCAAGCTTCTGACTGCCTTTATGCCTGTTGGAAGAGCCGGCTGGCCCCAGGAGAGTACAAGGGATGGGGGGGGGGGGGGACCCACACCAATTAACACTGGAAGGCAGGTCATGTGTACTTCTGTTTAACAAAGAGCCAGCTCTCACCACACATCCCCAGTGAAGAAATATGTAGATACAAATGAAGACACACACACACACACACACAATTGAGAAAGCATCACTCTCTCAATTTACCAACTGAATTCTTTTTCTTCTAGCTCTTTTTTCTAAAAACTGCCCATATTGTTGGGTAACATACAATGTCATGTAAGCAGACTTCCATTTGTATAATGTAGCTTTTTAACCACTACAGTTAAGGGCAATTACATTTATTTATCTGCTTATTAAATTTCTATTCATTTTTCCCTTCAAAGAGCTCAAAAGTGATACATATAACTTTCTCTTTAACTTCTTTTCAACAACACTGTGAGGTAGGTCAGGGTGAGAATGAGCAACTGTCTGAAGCTTATCCTGTGGCTGAAATTCTGTTGCATTGTTACACAAAAGGTGTAACTGTTAGTGGTGAACTGCTGCAAGTTAAGAAATCTCCATAGGCATTATTTGTTCCATGCTGAGTCGTTTGACTTGGTGTGCAACCGTGATGCCTATGGAGATGTTTTAATAAATGGCAATTCATCTCAAAAAGGTACGTCTTTCGCATAAATGCAGAACAGGATTTTGACAATTGAGTTTCTGGCTCATTGAGGACCCAGACTTGGTTTTCCCATATCTACCTGTAGCTCCAAAACTCTAAGCACTACTCCATGCAGCATCCAAATAAATATCACAATAATATTTGGTATTCAGTTGCATTTGGAGTCAAGAGCAAAGAAATGCACAATACTGTACAGTAAATGAAAAGCCTTCTGTTTCCAAAAGGAGGGCAAGGAGCTCCAATCTTGCAATGCCAAAATTTTGATGTCCAACTAACTGCTAGAAAAGCAATACCCTTCTATGTTTTCAGCAGTAATGAAGGATATTGAATGGCATGGTTGACTTGCCAGATGCCTACCTTCACAAGTATGTGTTGATCTCCCATCTTGTCACAAATGGCAAACCATCTCCATCAGGGAAGAGAAATTAGATCTCCCAAATCTCCATGCTGACTTTCAGTGAGTTCAAAGTATAAGGGAAATAGCAATGTACCAGAAAGTCAAGGACTATTCAATTCCCATGCAAAAAATGCACTCTAAATTGGTAGTAAAGACACTGTTATATATCTTCCAGTGAAGAGGCTATTATGTATCCATCTCTATAACTCATTTATGCAACTGAGACTGTAGGAGACACAGTACTTGACTCTTGCCTTGTATATATCATTCAGTGTCATATTTGAAAGAAAGTCTTCATTAATAATTAACTGCTTGCATCAGCATCACAGGTGCTACTTGTGTTCTCACATGTAACAGCAATTAAAACCAGTGGACATGAGGCACTATGTCATCTCTGCAATACTCCCTGATGCTGGAACTCTTTTCCAGTTGCTGCGAAAGGAACTGCAAAATAAACTCACCAACATGCGCCTTCACTTTGGCAGTTACGTTTGGCCTAGACATGGAAGAAGAAGAAGAAGAATTATTCGCTTTGACATCTTATTCTTATCATTGTTTATGTTTCAAGTTTTGTATAGTGCTGTCTTGTAAAGATTGAATCTTGAAAGCAATTTATAAATCTTTAAGAGATAAGTGAAGAATTTAATACATAAATGAAATTTTACTGAACATGCTAATCCTAGTACCAAACTATGCTTGTCAATGTAGCAACTCAAGATGCAGAAAATGACATGTTGCGACACTACTCTCACCCATCAAATAAAAGTGTCAACTATATCAAGAGAGAGGAAGAAATCACAGCATTATTTCCAACCAGTAATGGCAGTAAAAACAAATGATAACAGAAACAGTGAACAGAAAAATGTTTGCTGAGATGAAAGTACAGAACAATGTCCCCAATGACAACACTGATGTGAAGTAAAGCTTAAACCAACTACTCCATTATGTTTCTCCCCACAAATATTTGATATGCTGCATGAATATGATGTGATGTGATTTCAGTGTCTGATATTCATCAATGAGGTGATGTTGTGTTAGTTGTATTAGAGCTGACTTGCACTAGTAATACTGAAATAGAAGTTAATATTTTTTGCTTATTGTATTTATGTATTTACTTGTGGCACAAACCAGTTCTTATAGTATTAGTTTTAGATTCCACGTCTGATTAGGAATTTATGAAAATGGTATCTTCTGGAATCTTCTTGGTGTTCATGTAAATTGTATGTATTTTGCTGTGGCATAACTGACAAGGTGCAAGGATGCATTTTGGTTCTGCAATCAGCCATGTGACAAAGCACATGACTGAGACATGACCTGGTGTCTCATAGGTAAGCCGGAATTAGCCATAGTAAATTGCGCAAAATGTAAGCAAACACCAATAGGTCAATGTACAGAATCCAGCAACTCTGACTGCTTCACAAATAAAATATGAGGAAGATGATTATGAAGGGGATAATCTTAGATAATCTGACATCTGATGTGTAAATTGTAATTAGTGAACTTCATATTTCAGATCTATAGCTTCTCCAAGAATATTGGTATTCACTTTGAAATTAGGCTGTTCTCCATCTTGAGGGTGAACTCACTGAAAGCAGCCTTCCTGGTGCCATGCAGCTTTATTGAGAGTACAATTTCCATCATTTCTTAATCAGCATACAAATAAATAAAATGAAAAAAGTGATTTGGCCTAACACAAAAAAACATTTATTCTGCCTCATTTTCAGATGCTCATTTTCAAACCTTTCCCTAAGCAAACTGGCTTTTATCACCTACACAATAGGACATACATAAAATCACTGATTTCAATGACAATTAATGCTAATTTAGCTGTTCATCAGATTGTGAACTCTTCCTTTTAAACTGAGTATGGTATATATATTAACCTAAGCTCTGCACTATGATCCCTGTTTCTCAATGTTCATTTCACATAGGCGAAGGTTCATAGAATTTGGTTGTAATGCACCAACAAGCTCCTACATCTGGTATGATGGGGGTAGAAGGCTGAGGTGGGCATGACAAGAAGACAGATGCAGATATTGTTATTGTAGGGCATTTGCCCAGAGCAAATGCAGGAGCCAAGTGCCAACCAAATTACCTGTCAATTTCAAGGAAGGATATTCAGCATGTGGCAAAAATGTTTCCCTTTGGAATAGCTTGTGTTCTGAAGCTTCCAGGTGAAGAGTACTGCTGTGCTTTAAAGCCCAGATGAATTTGGTTCTGCCTATCATCTGGACACAGATGTGGTTTGTAAGGTGTAAATGGGGACAGAGGTTGAGGGCCATTAAAGGAAGAGCTATCACATTGATAGGCATGTGTGGAATTACTTATAAGCATATTATGTTGATTTGTATTTCTTGGGTATCATGTGGGAGGTGACAACAGAGTTATACAGATGTGTGAGGGAGTGACTGGGGAGGAGATGGTTCTAGTCAGCAGCCATTGCCCCAGTGCCCAATTACCCAGAGTTCCTAACATCTACCTTCCCAGTAGACTGGGGAAGGGACATCCTAAAAAGACTCCTGGTGTAAAAAGGGAGGCTCTACGGTTGTTCCTGATGGAAGCACTAAGGAGTACAGGGGGTAGAGGCTGGGACCTGGAGTCTAATGGATATAAAAGTGGCCATGGAAGAGGAAAACAGACAAACCCCTAGGAGAGGAGTGACAGGAGTTTCAAAGGAGAGATTAAAGGATTCCCGTCTTCATTTCTTCAGTTGGACCAAAAAGTTCATAAAGGACTATTCCGGCCCACAGATTGCAGGGGTAGCAGAAGACAGAACAGGCTGAACCTTGCAAATCTGATTAAAATCCCCTAACTCAGAAGAACAAAATTAATTTTAACAGGAGGAAGACTGTAGATAGATAGATAGATAGATAGATAGATAGATCGATAGATAGATAGATAGATAAATCTTTATCGTCATTGTCCCCTTGCGGGATCAACGAAATTTCTCGGTTGCTATATATCAACTCGAATAAGCCATACTCCTTAATTTAAAACAGCTACAGAAACACCAATTAAGATAGTACCATACATTACAATTTAAAAATTTAAAAACTTCAAAACTGTAGATGAAGGTACTCTTAAAGGACCTTAATGTAGAAGTATACTCCATTTTGATCAGCCTCCAAATGCCATCTAAAGAAAACAGGCACAAACAGAGACACAATAACAAAATTTAGATAGTGGCATTATACACCAGAATTCAATCAGACAACAAGCTTCTTGAATTGATGCTTTGCTTTTTTTAAATACTAAAAGGCAATCAACAGCTAGAAAGCAGGGAATCCAGGATTATTTTTCCTACAACACCTGAAGCAACAAGCATCTGGTGAGAGACGGAGAAACTGTTTTCCTCAGGGTTGTCTTTGAAATTTGTCTTTTGCTTTAGCAGGGGGCTGCCAGTCAAAATCTTTTAGGATGGAAGGTAGTGAATATTGGGAGGGAAACAATGTGAAGAATTATTATTCCAAAATTAGCACAGCACTATGGGTGGGTGGGGGAGCCACCACCCCACCTTTTCACACCCTGTCAAAATGGGTATTTTTACTGTCCCAAAAATAACATTTATTTTCAAAACCTGGTTTCTTATTGTGGGAATGCCTTTGGCTTATCCAATATACAGTATGCCCCAAATCCAAATTAATGCAGTGTTCAAGAACATCAGCTGGAGGTCCGCAGGCTGGATATGGGCCTCAATGCCATTTTAGGTGACCAAAATTACCAAAATTACCTTTACATTAACTTAACACAGTGCAAACATACAACAGCCCTGTAGATTTCACCAGTGTGAACATGTGTCAGCAGTGTTGGTTCAGATAGCACATTCTTGAATGACTTTTTTTGTGTGATAGAGACATGGTGGTTGATGTGCCTTTCTAAAGGCTTATATATTACTTATATAATGCCATCTTGTTTGCAATTGGAGGGACAAGGAATTCCCTTTGAAGTGAATTTTAAAGGAGGAGATATTTCCAAGCAATTCTTATATAAGATGTTCAGGAACCTTACTAATGAGGTGGCTGTGAGGAAAGAGAGAAAGAGTCTTCTCTTTCATTCTACTATCTTCTGTGTAGCAAGGGGCAATATTCCTCTAGCTGGCCACACGTCAGTTATGGCAATGGGCAAAGATGCCATAAGTGAGTCCTCCAACAGGGCCTGTTTTTGATCAAGAAGTATTGCTTCAGCATTGCAAAAGGATGTGTTACAAGGGGGGAAATGCAAGTCCCACCTTGTTGTGTTATAGTACCCTCCAAGAGGGTACTCATTGAGCCTAGAAATGAGACAGAAAAATAAAACTTTCTTTTCATCTTACATTTCTCAGGGCTTCCATGCAATTACAGAAATTATATGAGAGTTGGAAAATCCATGGGGCAGAAGAAGCAAGTGTTTAATTATGGAAAATCACTTGCTGCCAGTGACATCATAATCATTCTGCAGGAATAAGTTACACAATCGGGTGTCAGCCATAAGGTATTCAAAAATATGTTTAGTACCATATTCTTTCCAAAGGAAGAATGAAATGGTATAAAAATGGATTGCTTCACTATATTCCCCAAACAACGATGTGGAGAAAATCAGGCTAAAACCAAGTTGCATATAGCTGAGCACAGACTGAAATCTTGAATTTTTTGGGATAGTAGCCGTGTTAGTCTGTGTTTCAAGCATATCAGAGAGTAGTCCTCCAGATGTTGTTGATCTGTGACACAGCCAGCACAATAGATATAACATGTTTCAGTGCTGCCATACTGGCTCTCAGTGGAGCAAGTCCAGGTGACCTCACCTGTTGCCCTACCATGCTAACTATGCAGCTCATAGGTTAGTGGTGGTGAACCTATGGTATGTGTTCCAGAAGTGGCACTTGGAGCACTCTCTGTGGGCACCTGTGCAGTCACCCCAGCACATAGTTTGCCCCGCCCCTCTGCCCAGCAGTCCAATGGGAGCACTTCCTCCCTTCCCCAGCATAGAGTTCACCCCATCCCTCTACTCAGCAGCCCAATGGGAGCACTTCCTCCCTCCCCCAGCACAGAGTTCACCCCGTCCCTCTGCCCAGCAGCCTAATAGGAGTGTTTCTTTCCTCCCCTGTTGATGTGTTGGCACTTTGTGTTAAATAAGTGGGTTTTGGGTACTCGGTCTCAAAAAGGTTCGCTATCACTGTCACAGTTCCTCAGAAAATCCTTTCCTAAATTTACTTTCAGGACTGCAGTGGCTCATGTGGCTAAGATGCTGACTGGGAGGCGGAAGGTCAGCAGTTCGATTCCTGAGTACTGCAGGACAGAATGAGCTCCCGTCTTTGAGCCAGCTCCTGCCAACCTAGCAGTTCGAAAGCAAGAAATTGCAAGTAGATAAATAGGGACTACTTCAGTGGGAAGGCAACAGCATTCCGTGCGCTCTGGTGTCTAGTCATGCCTGCCACAGGACCACGGAAACGTCTGCAGAAGCAGACAGCGCTGGCTCTTCGGCTTTAAAACAGAGATAAGCACTGAACCCTAGAGTCGGATACGACTGGCTTTCGATCAAGGGAAACCTTTACCTTTACTAAATTTACTTTCAATACCCAATTCAACATTCCTTAAAGTTTACAAGCCACAGGTGCTTTAATCATATTGCATCCTTATTTGTGGTGGCAGCACAATGGATTGGAATGTAAAAGATAGGAATTCACAAACCAATGCATTGACTTTAAGCCTGCCTTTTAATTTATTTATTTGGGGGGGGGGGAAGCTTTGCCGTAGGTAGTTAAGAATAACAAAAAGCAGAAATGCTACTTTTTGAGAGGGATGTCCCAGTCTAGGAATGAGATGGCCACTATGCCACTGATAAACCCCATAAAACTTTGATGTTGCTTATTACACTGCATTGCATTGCAGTGTAATAAGCCACTGAAAATTCAACCACTGATTGCTTTTGATAAAAGCTCTCTCTGGATGGACAGCAAAAATAGATTCCATCCTTCATTCAAGCAAAAGCCCGTCCAGGTACTGCTGAGCTTTTAGAAGCCATTGCAAAATTTGCTTCTCTTGTGAAGCACTTTGAAACCAATCTGAATGAAGTGTATGCAGTGTAGAGTACTAAGTGAAATTGGTCCAAAACAGCACTAGAGTAGACAAGCAGGTCGGAAACAAAAGGTACAGGCCATGCTACAAGCCCGCTGGCTTATTTAGCCTCTCGAGGGATCCTGTTTTTCACTGTTAATACCTTTGTCTGTTGATTGTTTTTTGCCATTTTATGCTGGGTGGGGGAGAGTGAGGGTGTTTTTTAGCTACAATCTGATTAGTTTTTATGTGTTTTAATGTTGTTTTAGTGGGTTGATGTTATGTATGCATGCTCATTGTACTGTAAGATAAGAATGTAACCACTCCAATTACAATGTATCTCAGCTGTAAAGGAACGCGAGCAAGCAGCCCATAGGGGGCAGCTGCGAGCGTTCAGTCTCACATGGTTCACATTGCTCAATCACGGACAGCCGCGGGAAAACCTTCCCCGCATTCAGCAGCAGGAGAAAGAACTACTGAAGAGAGGCGTGCCTGGGCGAGGCCACGCCGGTAGCAGCCAATGAGCTACCGTGCTACAAGATTCAAATGTATAATGCTACTGTATATATAGAGATGTATCACCGCCATTACCTCATGCTCCACCGGAACATCATGCAATAAACCTGTGTTAAGCCAACCCTTCGGCTGTTCTGTTGTCTCTGGTCCCATACAGTAAACTGGCGACGAAGGTGGGAGGATGGCTGCCCACGGGACCAAGACATGCGCCGGCTATGAGATCAGGAAGCCGGGAGACTTGGAGCTGTTTGAGATAGACTTCAATGGAGCGCTGGTGGAGCTCGAAGTCTCAGATGAGGACAAGAAGAGGGCCATCTTCGTCCGCATGCTCGGACACGAGACCAAGAGGACCTTGGTGGACCTGATCGCGCCGAGGAGGGTGAGCGACTTCAAAGCCAAAGAGCTCCTGGCGGTGTTGCGCACCCACCTCCGGCCCGCGATAGCGATGTTCCCCGCTCGGAGCGCGTTCTGGAGGCGAGTCCAGGCGCCCGGGGAATCGGTCGCTGAGTTCGCCGCAGCCCTGCGGCTGGCCGCTGGCCCATGCAAGTGGGAGACCCCAGAAGTCACCCTCCGAGACTGCCTGCTCTGCGGCCTGGGGGACACCGAGACTCAGCGCGCACTGATGAGACAGGAGACGCCTCCCACGTGGCAGCAAGTCCTCGACACGGCACAGGCCGCGGAAGCCACGACGGCTGGGGTGCAACAGCTCCAGGACTGGCGCCCGAAACCCGCCAAGGCAGAGAGCTCGGTGCGCGCGGCACGGCGAGTTTCGAACTCGTCCACGGAGAGCGGCGACAACGAGGACGTCCGGAGGGTCCAGAAGGAGGGCCGGTGCTGCGACGGCTGCGGCAGCGCCCACGCCCGCGCCAAATGCCCGTTCCGCAAGGCCGAGTGCCACAACCGCGGCCGGCGCGGGCACATCGCCAAAGTCTGCCGGAAACGGCGCGAGGCCAAAAGGAGTTCCCCAGACCGCTCGGCGAGGCAGGACCGCACCACGAGGCCCAAGGACGGCACCCGGACCACGAGGAAGCGGGACGGAGTAGGGCGCATCTCCGACGACAGTGAGGACGACGCTCCGGTTTTCAGCGTATCCACGGAGCACCCCCGATACTTCGTTGAGGTAGTAATTCAAGGGGCCCCTGTTAGGATGGAGGTGGACTCGGGTTCTTCTTACTCTATCATTTCCCAGGGAGAGTTCCTAAAAATAGCCCCCCACGTGCGGCCCAAGCTCAAAGCGCTGAGGTCCACGCTGAAGGACGTGCAAGGGAACCGCATCCCGGTGTTGGGGGTTGGGAAGTTCCAGGTCCAGTTCAAAAAGCGCGCCGCAACGCTTCCCCTAGTCGTCCTCAAGGGAGGTAAATGCAGCCTCCTTGGGACTCAATGGTTCCAGCCCCTGGGGGTGATTATTGGGGGGGTGCACGCCGTGGGAGTACACGCCGCCGGGACTGATCCAATACAGAGCGTGTGCGATGCGCACCCTGAGGTTTTCAAAAAAGGACTCGGAAAATTCAAGGGCCCCCCAGTGACTTTCGACCTGGACCCTGGAGTACGTCCAATCAGACTTAAACCGCGCAGAGTGCCTTTCGCACTAAAGGACAAAATAGAGGCGGAGTTGGACAAATTGGTGGGCCAGGGGATTCTTGTTCCTGTTGATTCTGCGGAGTGGGAAACTCCAATTGTAACAGCGCTCAAGGCCAACGGGGAGGTCCGCATATGCGCTGACTACAAGTGCACCATCAACAAGGCGATCCGCCCTAATGCGTATCCGGTGCCGGTAGTCAGCCACTTGTTGGCCAGGTTACACGGGGGGAGGTGTTTCGCTAAACTCGACCTGGCCCAAGCCTACCAGCAACTCCCGGTGACCCCCGCCGCAGCTGCTGCGCAGACCATAGTCACCCACAAAGGGGCGTTCCAGGTAACGCGCCTCCAATTCAGCGTGAATTCGGCGCCTGGGATCTTCCAGTCACTCGTGGAACGCCTCCTGAAGGGGTTAGAGGGGGTGTTACCCTACTTTGATGACGTATTGATTACAGGGGGGAGCCGGGCCGAATTAGCAGAAAGGTTGGGAAAGGTCTTGGCAAAATTCGAAAAGGCGGGGTTGCGGTTGCGAAAAGACAAATGCGTTTTCTTCGCAACTGAGGTTGAGTTCCTAGGGTTCCGTGTTACTCCCGAGGGAATAAGGCCATCCCAATCCAAGGTGGCCGCCATCAAGAAGGACCCTCGCCCCACCTCCAAGCCCGAGCTGCAGTCGTTCCTTGGGCTGCTCAACTTCTACCACTCCTTCCTTCCTCGGAAGGCAGCCGTGGCTGAACCGCTACACAAATTGTTAAAAAAGGACGAGGCATGGAAGTGGGGCAACGACCATGAGAAGGCTTTCAATGACCTGAAGCGACTCCTGGCATCAGATGCTGTACTGACCCACTTCAATCCCAAATGCCCAGTGGTCCTGATATGCGATGCATCCCCGGTGGGGGTGGGGGCGGTGTTATGCCACGTGCTGGAGAACGGGAGGGAGGCCCCGATAGCGTTCTACTCTAGGTCCTTGTCCCAAGCGGAGAGAAACTACGCCCAGACAGACAGGGAAGCACTAGCGATAATTGGGGGGACCAAGAAATTTCATGATTTTGTGTATGGCCGCCCCTTCACCATAGTGACCGACCATAAGCCCTTGCTAGGCATCTTCACCGCAGATAAGCCCACACCCCAAATCCTGTCCCCGAGAATGCTCAGGTGGGCCATTTTTCTCAACGCGTATCAGCACGCGTTGGTGCACCGGCCCGGGAAGGAGATCAGCCATGCGGATGCCCTGTCGAGGTCCCCCATTCCCCGGGATTGCTGCCACATGGGCGAGGAAGAGAGGGACCACCAGGTCTTAATGATAGAGGTCCTAGACTCCCCCCCAGTAGTACCGGCCGACATCACCAAAGCGACCGGTAAGGACAAAACTTTAGCTACAGTTTGCTCCTGGGTACAGAAAGGGTGGCCCGTGTCTTCCCCAGCAGCGGAATTCGACACATTTTTCAAAAAGAAATTAGAATTGTCCCTAGAGAGGGGTTGCCTTTTGTGGGGACAGCGGGTAGTGATCCCCACGTCCCTCCGGCCGAGGGTGCTTAAACTGCTGCACGTCAGCCACCCCGGGATCGTCCGCTCTAAGGCACTAGCCCGCAGTTACTTTTGGTGGCCCCAGCTAGACGCCGACATCGAGCACATGGTCGGCACTTGCGAAGCGTGCCAAAGCTCCAGGCCAGAAGAGGCTCGCTTGCCACATAGGGAGTGGGACGCAGCAAGGGGCCCCTGGTCCCGGGTTCACGTAGACTTTGCTGGCCCGTTCAGGGGAACACTTTTCCTCCTTGTGGTGGACGCGTTCTCCAAGTGGTTGGAGGTCATTCCAGTCTCGAGCACCTCCTCGGCCACAACAATTAAACAGTTACGGAGGGTCTTTTCCACGTTCGGTTTACCTGACACCCTCGTCAGCGATAACGCTAGCTGTTTCACGTCCGCCGAGTTCAGGGCATTCATGGATCTCAACGCCATTCGGCACATCACCTCCGCCCCTTTCCACCCGGCCACCAACGGCCAAGTAGAGCGCCTCGTGCGCACCACTAAGGACGCGCTGCGGCGCATGGGCCCCGGAGATCTTAACTTACAACTGTGCCAATTCCTGCTAAGGTACAGGGTCACCCCATTGGCGTCAGGGTACTCCCCCGCAGAGCTGTTAATGCGCAGGAAGCTGGCCACGGTAATCTCCAAGCTAAACCCAACGAGAGTAGAGGACAAAGGGCGGAACGTAGGGGTGGAACCCGCAAAGAGTTTCAGCGTAGGCGCCCCGGTGCATTGCAGGAACTAGGCCAGCCTGGGTGCCGGGCACTGTAATAGAACAAACCGGCCCCGTTTCATACCGCGTGGAGACCAATACAGGCCTCCTGTGGAGGCGGCACGCGGATCAACTCAGGCGCAGGATCCCCGGAGAGCAGGACGAAGACGAAAATAGCCACGAATCAGCGTTAAGGTACTCCCCCACCCGCTTAGCCCAAGGGGGAGAAAAAGGGGGACATGGGTCCCCACCAAGGGGGGAGGAAAGGGAATCGATCCTCAGAGATCTTTTGCGGGAGTTTGCGGCGGAAAGGAAGAGCCCCGATCTCACACACAGCCCCCGGAAGCGTCCCCAAAACACAGATTCCCCAAGAAGTTTAGACCTTGATTTACAGTACCAGGGGGAGTTAGCGGAGTGGTCCCCCACCCGTCCTAGCGAAAAGAGGGGTTTCAGTTCAGCCCCTGGTACTTCCAGTCCCAGTAGCCCCTGTGAGTTAGAATGCAACATAGCACCAATTTCCCGGAGACCGACACCCCCAAGACAGGAGGCGATGGCGAGTCCGCCCACCACAGTCTCAAGGTCCCCCGAGCGGGGAACAGAAGGTAGCAGAACCACAAGGGCATCCTCATCAGTCCCGCGGTTCACAATAGGAGGGTCCCCGGGGTCCGAGAGCAACAGGCAGGGGTTCACGTCCCAGCTGTTCATTCCATTCCCATCCCCCAGCGCAAGGCAGGCACGGATGCCCCATGGAGCCACTAACGAATCCCCGTTTCCCGTTGCAGGACAAGCACCCACGGAGTCAGGGATCACAGGCTCTCTGGTACTAGGTCAGGCGCAAGCACGCCCCAAGCGCACGTGCGGCAAGCCACAATGGTTGCGGGACTTCGTCCCATCCTAGGGGGGAGGGATGTTATGTATGCATGCTCATTGTACTGTAAGATAAGAATGTAACCACTCCAATTACAATGTATCTCAGCTGTAAAGGAACGCGAGCAAGCAGCCCATAGGGGGCAGCTGCGAGCGTTCAGTCTCACATGGTTCACATTGCTCAATCACGGACAGCCGCGGGAAAACCTTCCCCGCATTCAGCAGCAGGAGAAAGAACTACTGAAGAGAGGCGTGCCTGGGCGAGGCCACGCCGGTAGCAGCCAATGAGCTACCGTGCTACAAGATTCAAATGTATAATGCTACTGTATATATAGAGATGTATCACCGCCATTACCTCATGCTCCACCGGAACATCATGCAATAAACCTGTGTTAAGCCAACCCTTCGGCTGTTCTGTTGTCTCTGGTCCCATACAGTAAAGTTGGGTTGGCATTTTTAACGGTTATTGTTTTATCTGTGATTATATTGTATTTTATATATGTTGTTAGCCGCCCTGAGTGATGTTTCTCATCAGGAGGGCGGGATACAAATTTAGAAATAAATAAATAAATAATTTTGCTCACAAGTTCCAAGCTCTGCCTCTGTTATTTGGGGCTAAAGGATACCTTTTTCTCCACTGTGGGAACTTCACTCTTAAGTAACAAATGAAATGATTTAGTATGAAGTGTCAGTCAATATAATTACAGGGGCAGCAATCCTTTTTAAAAAGGACATTAATTATGTTGCATTTTCTATGATCATTCTAATCTGTACAGCTCAGTTTACAATATTCTGTTACTGTATTCAGGTCACTGAAATTCTTAGAGTTGGGGGGGGGGGGGGGCGGGAGTGTGCAATTATGTTTCCCATAGAGGTAAGAGTCACAAACATCTCTGATCTGAGGTATAGATTTACAACAGTCTGGCAAGCCTGCATGTACTAGTCCACATGGAGACCTGTGAGAAGTCTTTTCTTCCTAGCACTTGCTAATCACCAGCCAGAAAGGAGTAAAGGAGTTTGCGTTTAAAGAGACATTCAACTCCAAGAAAGAAAAGAAGGGTGAAATCAAGAATAATTTCTACATACATAGTTTTTCTCTTTTGTATCCCTCAAAATGTGACATGCTGGGAGGAATGGGGGAGGGGACTGAACATGTTAGCATTGTTACTCTGGAGATGCATCTGTTCTTATCTCTCTAAATGGGCTCCATCTGCAGTCTTTTACCAGGCGACACAAAGAGGTCCAGGTTTTTAACCTAGCCTATTTCACATTTCAATGGTTGTGTGAATGAACTGTGAAAATCGTTTCCTGTTTTTCTGTACCACTGAGATGCTGGTTTGTAAAGGCACAGGAGCAGAGAAAGAGTAAAATAAAGAGAAAAAGAGAGGCCCCCTCCTTGATTTCAAGAAATAACATTCTTTGTTGGGAGTTAATTCTAAAGTTAATTTGTTCCATCATGGAATGTTTGAAGTAATCTATCTCCCTTAAAACCAACATCATTATCAAGTCAGACCTTGTTTACAACATTCAATCTATATTACCGGGGGTGAGGGTGGGGCAATGGGAAAACCTAGCAACTCAACTCTTTTTAGATAACTTGGGAAAATAAATGTTGTCCTGGAGAGGAAGTCAATGTACTGAGGGAAGTTTTATTCAAGGACACTTTGTTTAATTGGAATGGTTTTCTTGAAATTAAACTTTTAAAAATCATATTGATGGCAAGATTCTGATTATGCACAACCATTTTTCTTAATATGGTCACTAATATGACCATGTTCAAAAATCCCTGATAAATGCGCAATAGCACATAATCCTTATGATATCTGGGCTATAGGTGGCATGGGTACCAAAACTAATACCAGCAGCAGTTTTGTGAAGCTCCGCAATAGAGCCTAAGGTGACTCTTGAAAATAGCTATGGCATGCAGTCAAGTGTTGCATGACTGACTGCACCTTCAATATTGTCCTGTTGCTTATAATGGCTGATGGTCCTGAGGGACTTCAATCTGCCTTCGCTGGGGACTGGCTCTGAGGTTGCACAGGAGTTCATGGCTTCCATGGCAGCCATGGGCCTGACTCAGGTAATTCAGGGCCCAACCAGGGGCAATGACCATACCCGGGATGTAGTTTTCTTGTTGGAGTGGTGGCTGAGTGATCTGATATTACAGAAATTAGACATAACACCTGCACCATGGTCAGATCACTTTCTGGTGACTCTAGACTTTCTGGGCACGACATCTCACTGTAGGGAGGCAGGGCCTGTTAAACTGGCCCACCCCCAGCATCTAATGGATCCGGATGGATTCCAGCGGGAACTGGGGGAATTTCCTCTGGATCGGCTAAGCGATTCGCCTGAGGTGCTGGTTGACCTGTGGAACAGGATGACGACAGCGGCCTTGGATGAAATCGTGCCACTACATCCTCTCCAAGCCCGTGGGACTAGGTCATCCCTGTTGTTCACAGATGAACTGCAGGAGCTCAAACGGGCAAAGAGATGCCTAGAGCATCACTGGTTGAAGACCTGGAGTGACTCCGATTAGACACTAGCTAGAGCCACTATTAGGGCCTACCTAGTGGCAATGGGGGTGGTGAGGCGGCAATACTTCACCACCCTTATTGCTTCCATTGATAATCACCCAGCCACCTTATTCCAGGTAACTAGGTCTCATCTTGGTAGGGGTGTGTGGCCAGTTGGCAGGGTTTGGCTGAGGACTTTGCTGACCATCTGGTGGAGAAAATCAATCAGATTTGCTTGGGGCTCAATCCAGGCATGGTCGGGGAGGGTCCAGGGGGACCGGAGCACAGTCTTGCTATGTTGTCTGGGATTGGTTTGACCCAGTTGTCCCTGATGAAGTGGACAGGCTCCTTGCAGCTGTTCATATCACTACCTGCCCCTTGGACCCCTGTCCCACCTGGCTGATGAAGGCCACCAAAGAGGTGACAGGTAGCTGAGTCAGAGCATTAACAAATGCATCTCTATGGGAGGGGGTGTTTCCAGCACCTCTGAAACATGCTTTGGTGCACCCCCTCCTGAAAAAACCACCTCTGTCCTTGACCTCTCAGCGGCTTTTGATACCGTCGACCACGGAATCCTTCTGGGACGGCTCAAGGGATTGGGGATTTAGAGCATGGTGTTGTCCTAGTTCTTCTCATTCCTGAAGGGCCAGACCCAGTCAGTGTGGTTGGAGAGTGAGAGGTCCAGCCCTAGGTCCCTCCAATATAGTGTGCCTCAGGGTTCGGTGCTCTCTTCTCTCTTATTTAACATCTGCATGAAGCCACTGGGGGAGATCATCCGTTCCCATGGGGTGCAGTACCACCAGTACGTGGATGACATTCAGTTGTACATCTCGGCCCATGGGGCCCCAGTGATGCTGTCAAAATCCTAGCTGGGTTTCTGGAGGCTGTTGGGGTCTAGATGGGGGCCAAAGGGTTACAATCGAATCCCAGCAAGACTGAGTGGCTGTGGGTTCAGGGTCCTGAGCTACTCCAGGAGCTGCCATCTTTGGTTTTGGATGGGGCTACTTTGCTCCAGACAGACCCAGTGCGCAACTTGGGGGTCCTCCTGGACTCTCAATTGCTGCTAGAAGAGCAGGTGGTGGTCATGGCCAGGAGGGCCTTTGCATAACTCTGTGTGATACACCAGTTGTGCCCGCTCCTGGATAGGGACTCCTTGCTTACAGTCACACATGCTCTGGTCACATCCAAACTAGACTATTACAATGCGCTCTACATGGGGCTTCCCTTGATGACCAATTCAGAGGCTGCAGCTGGTCCAGAATGCAGCGGCCCGGGTAAAACAGACCGGAGGGGCTCATGTTTTCAACTGGCTTATGATGGATTAGCAGGGATGAAACTGCTGACCATGTCCCAGCAGTGGTGAATGTGACATTAATAAGAAATGAGAGCAACACAATGATGAAATGTGCCTGTGAGCGTGTGAATGCATGTGCATGGCTTGAGGAAGTTATTGCTTTAGTATAGATGGACTAGGTAGGTTATCCTTTATGAAAGGACTACACATGAGAGCCCCTTCATAACTATGGAAATGTGCATTCTCAATGAGATATGGTTCTACCTTTGTCAACAGTGCTAAAGGCCCCCTTGTTGCACACTTTCCCTACTCAATTCTCATCTGTTCTGCCACAGATGCAGCCTTTCCCTTTACAACAACCCCAATAGGTCTTCCAAGGTAAGTTCAGCAAGTTCAGGGATAAAGGGCCGGGGGCCGCCGGGGCCAGGCCGAAGATCGCCGCCCAGAGCACCGCGCAGCTGCGAGGGGTCCCGCCTTCCCTCCCTGCTCTACCGGGAGGGATAAAGGGCCGGGGGCCGCCAGGGCCAGGCCGAAGACCGCCGCCCAGAGCGCCGCGCAGCTGCGAGGGGTCCGCCTTCCCTCCCTGCTCCACCGGGAGGGATAAAGGGCCGGGGGCCGCCGGGGCCAGGCCGAAGACTGCCGCCCAGAGCGCCGCGCAGCTGCGAGGGGTCCGCCTTCCCTCCCTGCTCCACCGGGAGGGATAAAGGGCCGGGAGCCGCCAGGGTCATTCAGTGGAACTGTTGAGCTGATGGCCCCATTACCTGTGGAATTTTGTCCTTCGGAATTTTGGTATTTTTGATATTGTATGCTTTGATTATTGATTATATTGTTGCTATTGCTGTTATACTGTATTTTATCGATCTTGTATTTCTAATTTTGTTTGTTTTCTCTTGCTATAATTGAAGTGTATATTTTGCGGGTTGCGTTTTTGTAACTGTACCTTTGGAGATGAGTTACTGTATTGTTATTGTATTATTATTATGTATTTATTGTCCGCTATGTAAACCGCCCTGAGTCGGGTTGTACCTGAGTGGGCGGTATATAAGCGCGAAAATTAAATTAAATTAAATTAAATTAAATTAAATTAATCTCCAAAATATGTATTTACCTTCCTTTTCTTTTTCAGTGACACTGCTTTCATTACAATCTTTTTGATGCCCACTAATTGAGTAAGGTAACCACATGAAAAAGAGGACATAGCCCCTATACTTTTATCAGTCATGTGGAAGATGGAATTTCAATGGGTGAACCTTACACGATAGTAAATAATTATATAATACTGAATTGTCCAATATTTAGTGCTGCATTACATACTATGTTAAATATATCTATGTGCAGTGGTTCCACTACAGGTGAAGATCCTGGATGTTGAACTGTAAGTACAAAAGAATGAGTGACTCAACTGCAACTCCTCATCGTCGTCATCCTATGGGACTTTAAAATTCAAACAGATAGACATCTGAGTCTGACTCATTAAACATCTGATATAACTGTTGTGGAAAAGAAGAAGGCCTGATTTATTGATATTGCTATACTAGGAGATGCATGAATTGAGGACAAACAGCTGGAGAAAATCACAGAATACCATGATTTGCAAATTGAAGTTGAGAGCATTTTTTGGAGGAAGAAATTTTTCATTGTACCCATAGGATCAGAGCCTTTGGAGCAATACTTAAAAGACTCCCTAGATATTTGAATTTTTTTGATTTATTGGATTTGAATATCCTAACTCTACAAAAAACAACTTTACTAGGAACTGCATATACTGTAAACTTACCTTAACAGTTCTTAAGTCCTTGGTTAGATCTTGAACTGTTAATTTTATACCAGTCTTTGACTGTGAATATAACAGCAACAACAACAATAACAATATGTGATGATGTGTCATTAAGTCAATTTTGACTTCTAACTACCCTTTTCAGAGTTTTCTAAGTAAAAAGAAAGGCTTACCATTCCCTTCCGTTAGGGGGAGCTATTGGGATTGTGCAGTTTCTCCAACGCCAAACATGTTAGCTCTACTCATAAGAGGCACAGTGGGGGATAGAACTCTCAACAACTGGCTTTGCATAGTTTAGCTCTTAGATCCCAATATTGTAGCACAAAACAAATTAGGTCACCTATTGTCATTGCTACTCCACACAGCTTATGTAATTGGTTAAAAATGTGAATATATTGTCCAAAAGGTTATATCATTGTGATACAACAATGCATACCCTTGACTAGAAGGCTGGCTTTTTTGGAAGATGTGTTGTATTTAATAAAATTGCACTAGGTTTTGTAGTTAAGAAGATTATAGGAGGGAGGGAAGTAAGATGAAGAGGGAGTAAGGTAGCTGTTGAGTGCTTCTGTGGGAAAGTAAAAACAACCATAACATATGGAAGAAATCAAATGCAACTGAAAACAAGGACTGGGTCACAGGTATATTATAACACACTTGCAATTACACCTCCTACATAGCTATATTCATGGTGATTGAAGCAGGTTTATTCAAAACACACATGCCCTTCGTTTTGCCTTTATTTTGTGTAGTACCCAAATTTTGCTTTAATGAGAAATCTTTACACCTTGTCATACAAACTACTTTGGTATATCCTATTCACTATATAGATGAAAAGAATGGAACGATAAAAGAAGAATATTACTCATATAATGTTTATGGCCAAGTCATGATCAGTATAATGGAATACCTCCCACCCAGGGAGACATGCAAAGACTCATAGGCAGGAAATGAGGAAAGTAAGAGAGATGACTGAAGTGCACAAAATAATGAGCAAGATGGGGAAAGTGGATAGTAAAACACTCTTAGACATTAAATGTAGTGGTAAGAGGCCTAGGAAATCCCTGATGAAATAACAGGAATGGGTTAGAGAAAACATTTAGATATATCTAAGAGACACAACTTAGGTTTGAGGAGTTCTCAATCATAACTAGCAATAGAGAGTTAAAATACTGGACAATTCAATTCAGGGAACAGCAGATTCAGAGGAACCAGGAAGGTACAACCCTTGCTTATCTCTGAAGTACTGTGTACTCCCAAACCACCTTCAGAGCTGGTTTTGCAGAGCATTTGGGGCTGAAGTGGAGAGGGGAGGACCAAAGATTCTGTCCATGGAATACTGAATTTAAAGCATCATGTCCCTTCTACTGTTGTGGCGTTTGGCCTGGTTTACTTGGCTGAATAATACTGAGGGCTTTTCTTGTTGGGGAAAAGTTGATTGCAACTGGTCATGGTTCACTCCTTCTCCAACCTAGTGTTTTCCCATTGCCTGAGCTAAACATCCCAACTCCCTAAGTCAACACAGCTAATGGCTAGGATTTCTGAGTGTTTATTCCAAAACATTTAGCCTCAAATCCAGTTGAGTGCTTCTGCAAATGGAAGAAAATAATGCAAGTGGAAATTGGATGCACCCTGAAAACTGGTATAATAAAAATAATTCTGTGCTGTCAAGCCAATTCTGACTTATGATGGTCTTTTCTGGGGCTTTCAAGGTAGATATGATACAGAGGTGGTTTGCCATTCCCTACTTTTGGGGAAATCCTGGGACTGTGCAGTTTGTCCAAGGTCACATAGCCTGGTTTTTCTCTTGAAAAGCATAATGGGGAATTGAACTCTCAATATCTGGATCTGCAGCCAGATACTGAAACACTGAACTATGGGGGGGAAACTTTCAGGGTGCAGGAAATCTGTTTCTAACACAGCAGAGGATTCTATGGTGGTGGGAAGGAAAGTTCTGATACTACAACAAATGTAGCATTAGCTCTAGTAATAGGTAGGCATGGAAGAAAGGGTGCTTGACCCCACCTGGAATCCTAAACTTAGTATTTCTTTAAATGTAGATAGGTGAAAATTACAATCAAGCCAATAATCCACAGGTCTCATTATCAGTACTTGCCCTTTACCACAATTATCTCTTCAGACTCAAGCCCCTGTAGGCATCAGGGACTGACAAAAGTAGCTGTGGTACATCTAATTGCCATGAGTAACTAATTCTAAATCTGTTCCAAAGCATTATCTTTCAGTTTTCAAAGCAACCGCTGGTTTAGAGTGAATGACATAATTGTTTAATATTATTTATTACTCCTGTCACTTCTTGTTAGAATGGTCATCCCTATGGAGAAGGAATGGCCTTGCTTTTAAGATGGCTTGCTTTTTCGATTACTGTATTTGGTGACTAAAGGTAGTTGTTAAATGCTAGGGCTACCCTTCAAGATGGTTCAAGAGCAAAGACTACTGGGTTAGCCACACTGTTTTGCTCCCTTTTGCTTTTTAGTCTAGTTTCCTTGACTACAAAACAAAAGTATACTGTGCTTGGGCATCCCTAATATTTCAAGTTGTTGTAAAGCTGGAAGCATATGGAAAGGCATTGTGAGGAAGGGCAAATCTCTATATCTTGCTCTTAGAACTTCTTGCAGCATCCAGGTCTGGCCATTCTTTGAGTCTGGATAAGGACCAGATGGACTGCTAAATTGATGACGCATGTTTTCCCCCTCAAATGAAATTGTAGCCTTCAATTTCTGCTGGGATTACAAAGGCTTTCCTATACTGGGAACCCTCTTTGAAAAGAACAGGGGCTATGAGTCACATCCGTGTGCATTTGAGATCCACTGGGCAAAGAATCAGGGAGCTGACAGCAAGAGGAACAGAGACAATATGGCTTTGCTGCCGCTGCAGTTGTCCAAGCGTAGTAATATGAAGAAAGAGAAAGTACAGCAGTCTTTAAATATTTGGCTAAAAGTCTGGGGGTACAAGGGGTACCACTTAAGAAGAAACTATGCACTGCATCTAGAAACATGGTCATTGTTTTATTAGGCTTTGAAATCTAATACTGACAGCAATGCCATAATTAAAAATTACACAGTTAAGGGAGTGGAGCCTTATTTTGCTGATTCTCTAATCGAGGGAAGGAAATCCAACACTCTTCTTAACACCCCAGTGAACAGGTTTATTTAATTCTCATGGAAAGAAACTGCAATTTCACTTTCAGCATGCCTAGCTTTTAATCCATCCATTAGGGCTGAGAAAATCTTAGCAAAAAGTTAACTCTTCACCTGGTTTGTTTATTCTCACTGAGTCACTGCATGCCACAATTGTTTGCTTGGTGCCTTTGGGTCTGAATTTATGCCTTCCTGTGCAGGAAGTCCTGGAGATTACACATTGTGTTTTTATGTGTTAGTTCTAACGTATCACAAGCTGCTCCCTGAAGAATGACACAGCTGAGAATCCACTCACCGACAGAGTGCAAAAAGGCATGTTGGCACAAAATGTAGGAAGAAATCAAAGAGTGAGGTGTTAGAGAAGATCCTGCAGCAAATTAAAAGATATCCAAGAAGACATCTGGCTGCTAGATAAGTCGAAAATCAGAGCAGTACCTTATCAGTGTTCTTGTGTAACTTTAAAGAAAAGGTCTGGAGCCTAACATTTGCCAGTTGCTTCATATTAACATGTGAATTTCAATCTTCCTCACTTTTGCAGATTCTCATGTTCAACACTGATTACCTTAACGAAAAGGTCTGCAGGTCCTTCTGTTAAGCATTTGCTACTTATTGAGGATCCATGTAGGTATTATTAATGTAAATGGTTTATTAAGCAGGTTTACATATAGCACGTTGGAAAAAACTCATGAGAATGCAGCAGGATTCTCTTAGATCAGTGTTTCCCAACCTTTCATTTTGGGACTTCAATTCCCAGAAGCCTAAGCCAATTCCCCAAAGCATTTGTCAGCCAATGTACTAACTTAGGCTTCTGGGAATTAAAGTCTCTCTGTGGGGCATGGCCCCACATTGTGAACCACTATCTTAGATCCAGAAAAAAAAGAGGGAAGAACATTAGACCGGGGTGCCCAAACTTTTCGAGCCAAGGGCCAGTCACGTGGTTCAGTGGGCCAGTCACGTGGTTCCTTCCATCAGAAGCAGAAGTAAAACACGCCCAAGCATGCGCAAACCACTGTCATAAATGTACCTGTGCTTGTCATAAGTGGGTTTATGACAGCCACAGATGCATTTACAGCAGCATTTTGCACATGCGTGGGTGCATTTTACTTCCACTTCCAGGAGTGGCATGGTCAACTTGGGCCAGATGATTTGGTGCCACAGGCTGGACCCGGCCCACGGGCCGTAGTTTGGGCATCCCTGCATTAGACCATTAAGCTAAATTCAAGGAATGTATAGTCAGTTTACTATGCCTCAACACACTCTATAACTGTTCTCTCTTCTCATTTCACCCCTCTTCCTTGCCTTCTTCTTCCCATTATTTTTCTAGAGCTTTTCTCCCTGAGCCTACATTTCTTTCCTAGGACAGAATAGGGAGAATTTCATCTGATCTGTATTTTTATGTAAACCAACATACTTTGTCCTTCCTGGACTAATGCATAGTTCAGAACAAAACACATCAGTGGCAGAACAAAATCTAGGAAAAGCTGGGCTTGGCCTTTCTCAGGTTTCACCAGTGACTTCCATGGTAACGGTTGTCATTTTACAATATTAAAATGGATGGACAAGTGTTTGTAACCAAGCATTAGGAAGAAGCAGCTGCTGTTACCTACAATGTCATGATACACGTGATGGAAATAATTATTCCTTGAAAGGATATTTCCGAGGTTATTCCCAATTAGGACAATCCTGAACAATTGTCCCCAGTAATAGTTTCAACTACTATGTATGAAGGTCAGTGTATTGTGAACTGTACGCAATGGATGAGGCATAAGGGGAACTGAAACCAAACCTATGTTTCCTGCATGGCTCATGTGAGGTCTGAACAAGGGTCTTATGAACCCACCATGCATAATCCTTGAAGAGCGCTATATCAGCTTGTTTTAATAACCTTTTAAATGGTGACCATAATATGTAAACTCATTTCTTTAATGACCTTTCAGATCAATAGCAACCTCAGAAAATAAACCAAAACAGGATAGATGAACTTGTCTTCTAGTTTTGCTTGAGAAACAGGAAGCATTACTTCCCACTTATCCGAACATAGAATCTATCCCAATAATTTAGACCAACATGATTGATTTAGCTCTGCTCATCCTGATTGCAACCATTTCCCTCTCTAACACGTCAATGGGAATTGAAACTGACTAGACTAGGTAGCTATCATTTCTGGGTCAATCCAGTTAAATTTGAAGGGATGTTTTACTCTTTCAAACATGATTATATCCCATTTTCCATGTGTCGTGAAAATTCCAGAGTGATTTGAGAAGGGGAGATTGGCCTTATTCAAGAGATGTCTGTTTGCAGACTGCTGGTGATGGGAGCAGATAAACAAGCCACAGACCTCAACTCTGTGGTTTGTTTATTGTGACATGTAAACTGGGCAGAAATCAGCTCTGTGGTTTGCCTTTCTACAGAGGGAGGAAATGATCTAAAATTTGTTTTAGGTTTAAGTCTCTGGCCAAGGGAGGGATAGGTCCCATGCCACAACTAACAACCTATCAAATGACCATGACAGTAAAATTACAATGCATATAAAGCACTCCACAATGCTGAACAAAACCTATTTGTTTTGGATTTTTTTAATAAACCATCTTAGAGGAGGGATTCCTATATTTGTGAGAGTGAAGGGGAAATATCTCTTTTAAATCAGTTCCTCTGAACACACACACACACACACACACACACACACACACACACACACACACACACACACACACACACACACACATCAAGTCACTTCTGATGTGTGGTGGTTTTATTTATTTATTTACAATAGATTTATATACCGCCCCGATCAATAGACTCTGGGCGGTGTACACAGTCCAGCGAGCACCTTCCAGGCCACTAGCAACAATTAAAAAACAATAAGTAAAACAGTTAAAAGCCCTTTCAACTGGGCCTGGAGGCGTAATTCTACCGGGAGGAGGTTCCATACTGTGGGGGCTACAACTGAGAAGGCACTTTCCCTTGTGCTGGAGAGGCACACCTCCCCAACGGATGGTATATGAAGGGTTAATGACCTCCAAAATGTTCTATCCTTAACAGCACAGCTCAGACCTTTTTATGTGCAAACCAACATTATCTCATATTGGGTTATTCTCATTTCCTTCATTCCCCTTTTCCTAGCATTACTGACCTTTCCGGTCAGTTCTGTTCAAGTTTTGAAATCTAACAATTGTGGTTTCCTTTGCTGAGTCAATCCATCTCATGCCAGGTCTTCTTTTCCAACTCCCCCCCTTTCCCCAGCTATATTGTCCTTTCTGGTCCTTTTGTATTTTCATTATACAGTATGTACATGGTGAGATAGCCCCAATTTACTCAGTTAATGACAACAACTTATCATTGTTTTAGTGATAGTTCAGACATTATTTGATTGGGCACCTGCTTTCACCACATTTCACATTAGTTGATTCCCCACCCACCCTTATTTCTTTTATGCAGTAAACGTGATTTTGACCTTGGTCTCCAGTGACAATCTTTGCTAATTTCTAGCTCTTCCTTTTTTATTTCAAAGGGTGAGCTAAGTCCTTTTTGAAAACATTCACATAGTATGTTCATCTAGCTTTTGGTCTGATGTAGCTTTTCTTTCTCAGGTTGCTTAAACCAAGGAAAGGGTTTGTAAATTGGAAGATCACTTTCTAGTGTGTATTCTGTGGAGCAGGCATGGCAACATTAGTTTACCTGTCAGATTAAATAGTGTGTCCATTTCTTTGTCATATGTGTTTCACATACTCACATCATTGTTTCATCATTTTGTTCAATTCAAAATATTTTTGCACACCTACATCCCAGCTGACCTTGCCTAGTAGATTATGTGCTCATATTCTGGGATCCTCTAGCACTGGGTAATTTTACATGAGAGAAGTTTCTATTAGAATTTATGCATAGTGTGTGTGTGTGTGTGTGTGTGTGTGTGTGTGTGTGTCAAAAGACCTCCGCTTTATGCATGTGGGATATTGTGCTTCTGTATTCACGACTCAAAATGCCAGGAAGTGGCCAAATATTGCTGCACAATATTATGCATGTGTTGCCAGCAGAAAAAAGGAGGACAAGCATCATATAGCAAGGAGCAGCCACAATATTGATAACATCAATGGCAGCAGTCAAGATGGTCTACGTTCACACAGAGAATAGTACCATTCACATGTATCACTCACACAAAGGAACCAAGCAAAGGAAAATCCAAGAAACTGATTCTTTTTTCATCGTTTAACCACTCCTCACTCAAACAGAGGTGCCTGGAGGACAATGGTCCATAGGGTCTCAAAGTGTCGGAATCGACTGTGCGACTGAACAACAACAACATTTGTCATGGTTGTTTTTCAACAAGTGTGACTGGCAGTGAGCACAAGAGGGTATCCTGTGGACCATGTTGATTGCTATCATGGGTATTGTCAACATTCAAGCTGCCCCTTGCTATGTAAAAGCTTGGCATCCTTTCTCTGCTGGCAGAGTGGGCATGATGTTGTGCAGCAATATTGGTCCATTTTCAGGCGTTTTGAATCATGGATACAGAAGCACAATATCCCACATTTATTAATCGGAGATTATTTGAATAACTGAATCAGTTAAAGCAGACATGAGGGACTTGTGACCCTCCAGTGGGCTGCAGTTCCCATAATCCCTCCTTACTGACAATACAGGTCAGGCCTCATGGGAGCTACAATCCATTAGCATCTGGAGGCAGGGCCGCCATCAGAGTAGTACTACCAGTACTGCCGTATAGGGCCCGGAGCTGACAGGAACAATAACTGTGACATTACTGTGAAAAAATGTGTGTGTGTGTGTGTTGGGGGGAGGTCAATAGGATTGCTCAGTATGGGGCCCAGAAATTTCTGATGGCGGCCCTGTCTGGAGGACAACATTTCTACTGTCAAACTCACATTCAAAGCCCTAGTTTCCATAGATGCCTTCAAGCTTCCATTACTGAGACACAACATGTGCAGCCAGGCACACCTTCTAGCAGATGATGGCATACACAAAGAGATTTAAAGGCACTTAGTGTACAGTACCTTTATCAGAGCCTTAATGCCTTGTGATTATGGCTGTTTTAAAGCTGCGGGAAGTCACATACCCGGGAAATGTGAGACTTTGCCTGAACATTTGAGTACAGAGCCTCTCTGACCCATACAATTCTCCATGGCTAAAGGCAGCCTTGGTCCTTGATTCTTTTCACCTGTGTGTTTTCAATCACTTTAAAGATTCCTGACCTCTAGCTGCAGTGAAGTTCAGAAAGCACTTCCAGACTTCTCTCTGAGCTATTCAGCATACCAGCCTAAGGTGCGAGAAAGGATCTCTGAAGCAGCGGCTTCACAATAGGCATTTTTAAACCCGACATAGAAAATCAAAATGGCAAAATAAAGGATTCACTGCCTTTGAATGTGGTCCCTGTATCTGACACATAAGACAGATATGCCTCGCTATGCCTAACAGAAAGTCTTGTCCTTGGTGTGAAAACTTCTCCCTCTTGGGAGATATATGGACTTGGCTTCAACTGGTCTGTATGGCTGTGAGAGCTGGACCACAAGGAAAGCTGAGTGCAAAATAATAGATGTCTTTGAACTGTGGTGCTGGAGAAGACTTTTGAGAGTCCCCTGGACTTCAAGGAGATCATATCAGTCAATTCTAAGATAAATCAACCCTGACTGCTCCTTGGAAGGACAGATACTGCAGCTGATGCTCAAGTACTTTGTCCCCCAAATGAGAAGAGAGGACTCACTGGAGAAGGTCCTTATTCTGGGAAAGATTGCAGGCAAAAGGAGAAGGGGGAGGAAGAGGATGGAATGGTTGGATGGCACCATTGATGTAATGGGCGTAGATTTGGGCAGACTCCAGAGGGTGAAGGGGGATAGAGGAGCCTGGGTCCATGGGGTCACAAAGGGTCGGACTCAACTGTGGGACTTTGATGTTTGCCGATTGATACGCGGTAGGCAGCATTCAGGGGGCCAAACACATCTTTATTGCAAGGTATGCAATCTGAACATGAGGTAATGGCGGAGACGCAGCTCCTTATATATGCTTACAGTAATTTGAATTTCGCCCCATGGGTGCCTATTGGTTGTGGTATCAGTGACGTCATTGGGACATACTGAATACCTTACAGGGTTTACCTGTGGCGGGACTGTTTCCTGCGCTGCTCAGTGATTGGGTGATCTGAACCATGTGGGCTGAGCTCTGCATCTGCCTCTAGTGGCAGCTGAATCGCTAGCAAGGACAGCTGAGTTACATTGTAATCACTGGGACTCATTCACAGTTCATTCGGATACAAGGTTACTTTGAAGACAAGGTCACATTTCTTAAAGGCACAAGTTCCATACACAACAGGGACTGAACAACAACTGGTCTGAACTGAACTGAAACCTTGTCTTAGTTCTTTCTCACATAATTGTCCTGCCCTTCTGTTGTGTATTAAGGCACATTTGCAAGTAGCGCGGGCAGCACCTTGCAAGAGGAAAATGGTGGTTTCCTGCCATCCAAATTAGGAGCCTAAAGTAGCGTGAAAACCCCCTGCACAGGGTGCACTCATTATGCTAATCCAAGCACTGTGATTGGTTACAGTTTTGGATCCTGTTCTCTATTGGTTAAATACATATATACTCTGTTATGATTGGTTAGCTAGGGTTATCCGGCAGGTAGCTACTTTGTATCAAGGAGCCACCGCTGAGGAGACACTATATAAGCCCCACGAGTAAACAAGGGTGGGGCCGGACCGGACTACACTTCCCACTCTGTACATGTAGTCAGCAATGTGCTAAGCCTGGGTCTCTTCCATTATGCTACGCTTCTAGGGTAGCTAGTATTTGCCCCGCTACGGCAAGAGTCCAGAGGGACTGACTCCATTGGGATTGTATAGCCATCTCTGTGTCCGGAAACATCTTGTAAGCTCATCTCTAAAAGACTGTTGAATAAAGACTTGTTGCTGTTTTGTTCATTGTTGTTCATTTTGTTCATTGCTGGACTGGTGCTTATAAGGGCCGGACATAACACCTTCCTTGTTTATATGTAGAGCCATGTCTTTTCCACCCACTTCTCTGTTTTGCAAGGGGCTGTCATAGTTGTTCTCTTTCTTCAAGTGTGAAAGATTCCAAGAGTCTCAGGACTAAGGATATGCTATTGAGGCTGGCATTTCAGAATCTTCTCAGTTGCTCAATCAGGGCATCAAGATTGCATTTCTCTCAGGCATTCATACACAGAGTAATTTAAAAGAAAAAGAAAAAAGGTAGAAAAAGGGTACCCATGAGAAGTGTTGGATGCTCTTTACAGAGTGGTGCTGCTAGTGTGTCTCAAGAGATTAAGGCTGAATGTTCTGAATTGCAAGCCCTCCTCTGTTCCCCTTTTCTTTCTTCTTAGTTCCTATAGTACAACTGCTCAAGCACAGTTTCAGCAGAAGGTAAAAGAACATTGACTGGCAAAACTTGTGTTCAAACAACGCAGCCAGGTAGACTGCAAAAATAGAACCCAGCAGTTCACTTCATCTTGGTTGCAATAAAAGAAAGGCAGGACAATCTCTCAAGCAAATTATAGCTGCAAGAGGTATTCAAGTTACTGGCTTTCTGAGATGAAGGTCATTTTGAGAAAGGAAACTGAACCAGACAAACTAGACTAGATTAAACTAGTGGTAGCAGTACCCCACGCAGAGCTTAGCATGGAAGGACAGTTACATTTGTAGGGAAGAAACATCAACAATGCTGATTTGCTGTTGTGATTCAAAACAGCTGTTTGTTAAATGCTGGCCCTTCCTATTTCCATACTAGTGTACCAAAATGAACACAGGGCATGATAGGATTGCTTGCTGTAAGCTCAAGAAGAAGTAGATGGGAAGTCTTGCCTCTTCAGTGATACTCAGGATATTAATGAATAAAAACAAAGGTACTACAGGCAGAAATTGGTGTTCACTAAGAGATTTGCTTTCACCTTCCAGTCTAGTTGGTTTTGAACTATGAAGTTAATAGCAGGAATCACTGAGGGTCAACATTTTTATATGGAAATACATATTTCCTTCTTCAAAATGTGACAAGCAAGTTCATCAGTGTTTTCTAAGCTGCTTCTCATTCTCTTTCAAGCAGAAGTTAGTGTTCTTGACAATTAAAAAAAACCCCTTTTCCTTTTCAGGGCTGGTTGCGGAAGGAGGGGAATCAATTTGTTTGAAGTCTTTTCCACACTCTGATAATAAATATCTTAAGATTTCCTCCTTTTGGATGTACTTCACTTTTGGTTTGACTCCTGGTCACCAGGTGCTCAGCACCTCCTTGTAAGACCTGATAAGGACTCAGCATCCTGTCAAACAAGCCCCCACTTAGGTAAACACAATGGGTTTTAATTATGTCTGTTACTTTGAACATTGGGTTGAGATGCTTAGCTAGATGTCAAAAGAAGTGGCCGGGAGGTGCTAGGATCCAAAAGACTCTCCATTAATATTCTGAAGGTCAGACTTCCAGAAACAGCTAGAAACAGTCCTGTAGACAAGAATGAAATAGAGCTAAAGTAGGATCTTCCTTCTTTCCTTTGAACTGGCTTCAAAGAGGAAGAAGATAAGCTTTCTCTCCTTTAAGAGAGGTATTTGTGACAAAGGTCTGAGATGTAACAATTCTGTTCAGAGGTAGCCTTTTTGCTTCAAGAAAGGGAGAAAGGCTCCTTTATTTATCCTTTGCTTTCTGTCAAGGTTGTTTTGAAAAGAGAATGTTAGGTTCTACAGCAGGGGTGTCCAAACTACGGCCTGGGGGTCCAATCTGGCCCCCAACACCAATACATCCGGCCCAAGAAACCCTTGTCGCTCCCAGAAGCAGAAGTAAAACATGCCTGTACAGTACAGGTGTGTTTTACTTCCACTTCTGGGAGCGACGAGGGCTTCGTGGTCTGGATGGATTGGCGTTGGGGGCCAGATGCAGCCCCCAGGCCATAGTGACCAGGCCCCTGAACCATCTGACCGCTCTGCAGCCCAAAAGGTTTGGGCATCCCTGATCTACAGGCTTCTGATGTGTAAAGGCAATCACCAAATTTCGTGTTCAGGGAATGAAGCAGACGAGTGAAGTAGTGAAATTCAGCTCTTTATTAGTGGGGTTTGAACACAGTTTGGATGGGGCATAACTCGGACTTATATACACTATAAACAGTAACAGTAACAATAATACAACAAGCCCATTGGCTAACAGAGTGTGCACATTTTTCGATCCAATTATTTGCATAAGAATAGATACATGAGAAAAGATACATTCCGCTCCTATAAACAGTAACAGTAACAATAATACAACAAGCCCATTGGCTAATAGAGTGTGTACATTTTTCGACCCACTTATTTGCATAAGAATAGATACATGAGAAAAGATACATTCTGCTCCTGTCAGAAAACACAGTTAACATACATAACATTCTTCGCCCCTAGGTAAAAACAAAATCCTTTAACCAGGATAGTGGTCTAGTTTCCCTTCTGGGTCGGACGCTTGGCTGAGCCAGCTCAGGGGCTCGTAGGATGGGTGACCCGACTGGAGTGAGGGATTGACTAGAGGGGGAGGATTGTAAACCTAAATTAAAGCCCCGTTTGTCAGATGGAGGAGCAGGGGATCGCTCAAAACCAAAATCTAATTCTGTGGATGAATTAGACAACTCAGGGTTCCTCCTGCGTGTACTAAGAGTGGAGGGCGACTCCAAACAAAATTGGTCACCATCAATAAAGGAATCCAGAGTGCTAGGCTGGGATAGTGTAGGGGTACACCTGGCTGGAATAGGGGAGCATTCCACAATTTCCCCTTGAAATCAGTTCCTAGAAGACACTTCTGGGTCAATGTTGGCTGGCTGCTGACTATTACCTCTGCCCCCTGGGTTTAAAAGGGTGGGGGGCAACCCTAGCGTTGCGTGTCTGTATTTGTCTTGTGGGTCCAGTACTCTGGGTCTCAATTGATCCGTGTGCCTCCTCCAGATCAGACCAGTGGCTGTTTAAATTCTGTAAAAAACAGGACCAGTTTGATTGATCACAAACCCAGGCACCCACATAGGGCCACCAGCTGCATAATTGCAGCAATGTACACGGTCTCCTGATGAGAAACCCTTCTGGTGTTGGATTGCTATATTTGTGCCTTTGTCCTCTACCCTAGAGGGATCCAATCTGTCTAGCAAGGATGACAGTTTCCTTCGCTGGAGCAATTCAGCAGGGGACAGCCCTGAGGCAAGGGGGTGAGCCTATATGTGAAAAGAAACTGCCATAACTGGAGCTCCAAATCCCCTTCTCCCATACGCCAAAGCACGTCTTTAGTTGTGCGCACCTGCCGCTCTACCTGGCCATTGGTGGCTGGGTGGAAAGGGGCTGCAGTGATGTGCCTAATTGCATTCCTTTCCATGAAGGATTGGAATTCTGCAGATGTGAACATGGACTCGTTGTCGGACACCAGCACATCTGGAAGTCCAAATGCTGCAAACAGGCTTCTTAGGTGCATTATCGTGGTGGCTGAAGTGGTATTAGGCACCCTAATCACTTCCAGCCACTTAGAGAATTAATCCACAATCAACAAAAGTAGGGCACCCCTAAATGGACCTGCAAAATCTATGTGCAACCTGGACCACGGGCCCCGAGCAGAATCCCATTCCCAAGAGGGAAGGTGGGATTGCTCTGGGTGAGAGGATTGACAACTTGCACAAGTGCCGACCATTTTTTCTATGTCTTGGTCCAGTTGAGGCCACCAAAAGTAGCTACGGGTAAGGGCTTTGGAACAGACAATTCCCTGGTGACTTGTGTGAAGTAGATGTAAATTTTTTCCTGAGAGTGACAGAAATGACCACCCGCTGGCCCCATAGAAGGCAACCTCATTCCACTGACAGTTCCAAACACTTGCGGTGGAATGTTCTGAATTCCTCGGCTAAAGGAGAGACAGGCCAGCCTTTTTGTACCCAAGACATTACTTTAGTCAATGTTACATCCATGGCCGTAGCCTTGGCTATATCTGAGGGGACGACTGGGGGTGAATCGAAAGCCTCAATCATAAGGACCTGGTGGTCGCTTTCGATCTCGCAATCGGCTTCCCCGACCCCTGGCAGTGGAGAACGTGACAGGGCATCAGTATGGCTGATGTTCTTGCCGGGCCTGTGCACCAAAGTAAAATCGTATGCATTTAGGAAAATTGCCCAACACAACATCCTTGGAGACAGAATTTGAGACATGGGCTTCCTGTTCACAAAGATTCCAAGGAGGGGCTTGTGGTCAATTACGATGGTAAAAGCTCTTCTGTAAAGGTCATCATGGAATTTCTTAGTGCCAGCCACGATTGCCAACACCTCCCTGTCTGTCTGAGCATAATTTTTCTGAGGCTTTGAGAGTGAACAGGAATAGAATGCTACGGGAGCTTCCCTCCCATAATTTAGTACATGGCATAACACAGCTCCCACCCCCACAGGGGATGCATCACACAGAAGTACAACTTCCTTGTTAGGATCAAAATGAGTTAATACAGCATTCGAAGATAGTAGCCTTTTAAGTTCTAGGAACGCTTTCTCCTGGCAATGGCCCCAGTGCCAAACAGTATCTTTCTTAAGAAGCTGATGTAATGGTTTGGCAACTGAGGCTTTGAGATGGAGAAAAGCGTGATAGAGGTTTAACAATCCTAGAAATTATTGCAATTCGGCTTTACATTTTGGCCTGGGTGCATTTCGCACGGCCGCCACCTTGGAGTCAGAGGGCATGATACCTTGGGGTGTAATTCGGTACCCCTGGAACTCCCTTTCATGTGCCAAAAACACACATTTGTCTCTTCTGAGACGTAGACCGGCCCTCTAGAAACGTGAGAGGACTCGATCGAGCCAGGCCGCTAGTTCGACGGTATCCTTAGCAGTGATCAGGACATCGTCAAAATATGGCAGGACACCAGGCAAACCTTTTAAAATACGTTCTACAAGAGATTGAAATATTCTGGGGACCGCATTCTCCCTGAATTGTAGTCTAGTTACCTTAAATGCCCCCCCCCCCCGATGCATTACTATGGTCTGGGCTATGGCAGCAGCAGGAGACACAGTCAATTGTTGGTAAGCCTGAGCAAGGTCAAGTTTTGCAAAGCAATTTCTTCCATGCAAGGAGGCAAGAAGGTGGCTTACCACGGGCACAGGATATGCATTTGGGCAAATAGCTTTATTGATGGTACACTTGTAGTCAGCGCATATCCTGACCTCCCCATTACTTTTCAAAGCAGTCACTATTGGGGTCTCCCACTCTGCGGAGTCCACCGTCAATAGGATGCCCTGCCCCACCAGTTTGTCCAGCTCTGCTTCTATCTTCTCCTTTAAAGCAGAGGGTACCTGGCGTGGCTTCATCTGGATGGGCCGGATGGTTGGGTCAAGCTCAAAGTCCACAGGGGGTCCTTTGTATAACCCTAAACCCTTTTTGAACACCTCAGGATGTGCAGCACAAATGTCCCGGAGTGGGTCAGCTTCTATTGCATGAATGCCAGAAAGCTGGATTCCCAGGGGCCTAAACCATTGGGTCCCAATAAGACAGTTAGTGCCCTGCTTAACTACAACCAATGGCAAGGAGGTGCGAGTGTTTTTGAATTTGACCAAGAAATTTCCCACCCCCAGGACTGGAATCTGGCAACCTTGCACATCCCGGAGGGAGGTTTTAAAATATTTGAGCTTGGGCCAAGAGACAGGGGGAATTCTCAAAAACTCCCGCTGTGGGATTATGGAAAAGGTAGTACCTGAATCGACCTCCATCTTGAAGGGGATGTCCTGCAGGCTCAGGTCTGTGAAGAAACGCTTGCTGACAATGCCCACTTGGCACGGCTGAGGCTTGGGTGACACTTTGGTGATGGACCTTTTGTGGTGATGACTCTTCTTGGACTCAGGTGCTGGAGTTCTTTGCTTTCACTGTCGGCATACTTTAGCAATGTGCCCTCATCGCCCACAGTTGTGGCATTCTGCGGTGCGGAAGGGGCACTTCCTGCGGTCATGCCGGGCTCCGCAGCCATCACACTTATAATATATATGGACAGGTAGGGACTTACGGGCCACCCTATACAGTAGCTGGAGTATCTGAATAATCTTCAGGGGGAAACTCTTTGTAAGCCCCATTTCAGTCTTCTTCTTCTTGCATAGCAAATTCATTAGCTTCCCAGATATGGAGAGCTGTAGTATGGTACCCTTGGTCTTGAACTGCTACCTTCTGAATGTGTGTAGTTTTAAGGTGGGAGTTAAGAAAAGCCTCATATGCCGGTGTATTTTTTTCTTCCAAACATTTGGCAGTATTACCAGTGTTTCTATTTTGAGAATTGCTAATGTTTTTGTGCATTAGTTGTGGGATCTTTATTTTTCTTAGGTACACCCACACCCCTGCTATTTATTTATTGTCACGGTGCTCTCTGTGCTTTCATCAGGTTGCTCAGACTTCTCCCTCTGCATCGCTGGGCTCCGATGAAGAGGTGGAACCAGGCAATGCTGAGGAGGATAAAGATGAATTTTGCTGAGCTTGCACAGCTGAGTCAGTGGCACTGGTGGTGGAGTGGCGATGCTGGAAAAGCTTGATGCTGGACCGTGCAGCCTCAGATGCTACCGCCTCTTCTAGGACTGCCTTGAAAGTTAGTGTCTTACTGATCATGAGGCAACAGTAGTTAAATTCAGCTCTTTATTAGTGGGGTTTGAACACAGTTTGGATGAAGCAAAACTTGGACTTATGTACACTATAAACAGTAACAGTAACAATAATACAATAAGCCCATTGGCTAACAGAGTGTGCACATTTTTTGATCCACTTATTTGCATAAGAATAGATACATGTGAAAAGATACATTCCGCTCTGCTTCTTCATTCCCTGAACACGAAACTGCCGATGAAGGTGGGATGGCGTCCCAACACGGCAGCAACATCGGCCCATTTGACCCAGCACATCGAGAGAAATGGGCAACATACGAACGACAATTCCGTCACGCAATGGCCTCGCAGAAGATCACCGACGAAGACCAGAAGCACTCCTGTTTCCTCGTTCAGTGTGGTTCTGAGACGCCTGAGCTGGCAACCCACCTCGTTCTCCCAAGGTACGTGGATGTGGTGCCGCTCACAGAAATCATGTCCGCACTTAGGAAACATCTGAAGCCAGAGGTCTCGATCTTCCCGACCAGGGTGGCCTTCCACAGAAGGGAGCAGTGATCTGGGGAGTCCATTGCAGACTACGCCGCTGCTCTGCGCATTGCTGCCACCCCGTGCAAGTAGGACAACATCAAAGAAGCACTCTGGGACCATCTGCTGGCCGGCATGAGGGACGAAGATGCTCAGAGAAATATGGCCAATTTAAGCCCATGTATACTTGAAGAGCGTATTGCGACAAGTACATGGGTACATTAGCACAAGAATACTGGTGACTCCCTGGATACATTAAGTGAAAAATTCAGAGAAAGATTCAATAGGGACTTACAGGCCATCCTATAAAAGGCTGCTGTCTTAACAAATCATTTTCATATGTTTGGAGAAATGGTCCTTCCTAACAAGTTGAAATACTATACTAGCTTGGACAGAGCGATCCCTTCCGTATAATGCAACAAGGAGTTTAAAGGCAATTTCTAGAAGTTGATTTCAGATATTACAAAGAGGTACACATGCAGGTATGTTGCAATGAGATGCGGGAGGCAGTCGTGTGGCGAAGTCCAGCACCGACCGGAGTCGGGAGCAAGTATTTATTCCCTGCCTAGGGGCAAAGATGTGTATCTAAGATAATCATGCCATCCCCTGTACAGAAGGCTTGTGTGCATGGTACTCCCATGAAACCCGTACCTGGAAGGCTACTCTGACACCACCCCAAGGTTAATGGAAAACCCGCACTTAATTGCCTTGGGCTGGTGAGACCCATTGTTCCTGCCTTAATCTCAGGGTCTATGTGGATTGACCCCGGGCACCAAGTCTTGTCCCTTGTTTGCCTCTGTCTGCTTGCCTAACTCTATTTGCCCCCAGGCTGAGCCATTGTTTATTCCTAGCATGCCCGCTTATCTCCCAATTTCCTCTCCAGCCGAGCATGGCCCCAACTAATTTGGGGACTGGCATGCGGGTCTGTGGACACTGGGTGTACCCCTCTACAAGGGTTGAGATCAAATATCTCCCAGCTTTTACTATATCTTCAATAAAAGGATTTTCTTTGAAGTGTAAAATTTAATCTAAGTTTTTGGCATATGTTTCTAGAGTGAGACCTGGGAAAACATAGAAGTAGCCTCCCCAAAGAATGGAAAGCATGGCAAGTACACTCTGAAATTCCCTGGGCAAAAAAAAAAAAATGTACAGCCAGCCAGTCCTTCTGACCCAGAAGCATTGCGCTGTAAACTTGGGGGTGAGACAATTATAAACAAATGCTTTTGTGATTATCTGGCTGGGCATCTTACGTTGTATAATTTCTCAAAATTTCTTATTATTTCTTCATAAATTCTCCAACCTCTCCCCCAACAATTGGACAAAAAAATTGTTTTCAGTTGCAAAATCCATCAATATGGAGACTGGCAAAGTCATGAATGGCTGTGATAGGCTTACCAAGCCCCTGGGAAATCAGCATTACCTAAAACAAATTAATATAGTGGAATTTGAAGTCAAGGCCACACAAGTACATTTATTTTGTTCAAGAATTTTATGATAAAATAAGGTCCCAGAACTGCCCCATGTTGTTATTCAGTCACACAGTCGATTCTGACCCTTTGCGACCCTATGGACCATTGTCCACCAGGCACCTCTGTCCTCCACCATCCTCCTCAGCCTGCCCAGCTCTGTGCCCATTGTGTCTACAATACCATCTAGCCATCTCATCTTTGGGCGGCCTCTTCTTCTTTTGCCCTCCACCTTTCCCAGCATCAAGTCTTTCTCAAGTGAATCCTCCCTTCTCATTTGATGTCCAACGTACTTTAGCTTCATCTTTACTATTTGACCTTCTAATGAGCACTCCGAGTTGATTTCTTCTAAGATTGACCTATTTGTTCTCCTCGCTGTCCAGGGGACTCTCAATACTTTCCTCCAACACCGCATCTCAAAGGCATCTATTCTTCTGTGCTCAGCTTTCCTAATGGTCCAGCTCTCACAACCATACATTACCACCGGGAATACCATTGCTTTGACTATACAAATTTTTGTTTTCAAGGTGATGTCGCTACTTTCTCATAGCTTGTCTCCCAAGAATCAGTCACCTTTTTATTTCATAACTGAAATTACCATCTGCAGTGATCTTAGATCCTAAGAAAGTAAAGTCTGTCACTGCTTTTACTTCTTCCCCATCTATTTTCCAGTGCCCCGTTCTGTCCCATACCTTCAATTAAAATAAGAGAGGGGGGATTAATTTTGCAAGAATGATTATTGTGAATGTTAAACAGCTTTTGCTCTTTTTGTAGACACTGCCCATTTGTTTTTATCTGTGCTCTATTGTTTAAAAAAAAGAAGAAGACATGCACTGCAAACCCAGATGCTTCAAGCCACCCACTGATCTGGTCAATGAGCTATAAATCAATAAGGAAAAGAAAGATTTGTGAGAGAATTGAGAGACAACATAAAGGGCAGTTAGAAGAAATTGGACTCCCCTAGTGATGTAGCACCGGTAGATGGGCAGACTGTAAATTTTCTTGGGGTATAATAAGGCAATCTTTTGGTTCTGAGTTTGAACAAGATACACATACAAAAAAGGATTGCTTTGCTTGTTTAGAGTTTTCTCACTGTCATACAACAATATCATACAATAAATGACAGAAGTGCCCAATATTGCAGCTACCTGTGTATAAGAATACTGTATAGCAAATTGAGCTTTCTTAGTTAAGAATAGGTTGATTGTGAAAACTCCTGCAGGCATGGTTTTTCAATTTCTTCTGTCTTCCTTATTGTTGTTGTTGCTGATGATGATAATCAGGACATAACAAACTCTGGTTCTTGCTGTATTCTGAGGAAGTGGCTGAGAGCTGGTTAGCTTGTTGGTAAGGTTGGGTAGGCTGAAGGAGGAAGAATAAAAGCTGAAGAGGGACAGATTTTTGTACAGCTGCTATAAGGCAAATCTGCAGCTCTGTGACGTCAATATTAGACTTTGCACCAAAAAGGTATTTCAGTATGTCAACAAAAGTGTTTGTCTTGGGGATGGTTATGTCATAAATACAGTCAATGTATATTTGTAGTACTGTGGCAAGGAGTGAACATATTGCTAGTGAACATTACTGAGTTTCATATGAACAGGCCAGAAGCAGGCATAATCCAGGAACACTTGAACACTTAAGTTTCATTTATTTCCATGCAGGAGTTTTAAGAACTCTCCCCTTGGAAGCAATGGCATCTTTTAAAAAAATCTTTAATTTGGTTTCCATCATCCTTTCACTTTCTCTGATTCCAAAACTTAAAAATAATTATTTTTAGAAAAACCAATGTTCAGCAATTATGTTTCCGCCACAATGGTGTTATCAATACTAATAGGCAGAAGAACCGGGAGCCCCTAGAACTGACTCAAATACATTTTTTGATCTGCTGACCTCATTATGCCACCAAGAATAATGTTAGTGATTTCCTTCCCCCTCACATGAATACAGAAAAATGCAGGAAGTTCTACAATTTCACCTGACAGCATGTTTATCCTGTGAGATAACTAGGCACTTTCCAGCAATAGTCATGGGTAAAACACTTGAGTCTAGACAATTTGATTGTGTCTCCACTGCCCATTCTAACTGTGGGATTCTGAGAAGTACAGCATTTATTTAATTTCTATACCACCCATTTGACTTCTCCAAGCTCTGCATTCTGCCCCCACTAGATTATTCTCTCTGTAGATACCCCGCAGGGTCATCCATGTAAGAGTCATATTATTCTTTAGTTTGGTTACAAAGTGTCTTCAGATGTTGGTGTGATTGTAATTAATTGTAATTTTAATTTATATATCGCTTTACTTGTCAGAGACAACTCAAAGCGGTTTACAACTGATAACAAAGCAAATATACAATATAATACAAGCAAAACAGTATAAACAAAGCAATATAAACAAAGCAATAAATGCATCATAAATTAAACAATAATAGAGAAAGAGAGCAATACAAAATACAAAATAATAAACACAATCCATTACAGGTATAAACAGCACAACAGCTCATACAATAAATGCAATATTACTGTCCCCCACCATAGCACCGACCACTAAGTGCGCTCCCACCTCCCATAGCCTACCAGTCCACATAAGAAGCCATAAGAAGCGGGAGCGGGATGGCGGCACCTCCCTCCAGTCTGGCGGTCGCAAGGGGAGTCTGGCCAGGGCTCTCGCCCTTTGTAGCCCCCGTCCCGCCACAGGTGGAAGTCTTTGGCAGTGGGAATGGGGTGGCAGCACCTCCCTCCAGTCTGGCGGTCGCAAGCCATAATAAAATATCGCAATATAATAAAAATTAAAAAAAATTAGTTACAAATCACAAGGGTGCATATCCCAAATACAATATCAAAGTTACAAGATTAAGCACAGCATAACAATAAATAAAATTTCATCATTACAATATACAAACTATTACGAGGCAGCACAATAGGACAATCCCAAGGCAAAGTCCCATCCCTGCAGTCCATACAGATGCCAGTCCTCCTCAGTGGTGGGAAGGCAGTGGCCAGCACAGTTCTTTTATCCCCCACCAGGGCCATCACAGGTGCTTCTAACTCCTCCCGGTTTGCCGGACCGGGAGGAGGAGCTCCGGACCTCAGCGGGCCTCAGCGTCGTGCATTGGTGGCAGGAAGGCAGCGGCCAGTGCAGTTCTTTTATCTCCTGCCGGGGCCATCACAGGTGCTTCCAACTCCTCCCGGTTTGCCGGACTGGGAGGAGGAGCTCCGGACCTCGGCGGGACGCAGTATCAGGCATCGGTGGCGGGAAGGCAGCGGCCAGTGCAGTTCTTTTATCTCCTGCCGGGGCCATCACAGGTGCTTCCAACTCCTCCTGGTTTGCCGGACTGGGAGGAGGAGCTCCGGACCTTGGCGTGATGATCAACAGTTCCACTTTTAATTTTAAACCTGTAATATGCTACATGATCCTGTGAGCTGGGAATTTAGGAGAGGCCTGTAACTCATTTTCAAAAAATAATTTTGGTCTTCTAATCATAAGTACTTTCCATCCCCTCCCCCTACTGGAGACAATATATACATAATAATGTATTATCCCTAACATTCTACCTCATAGGTAACATACATGTAGGCTTTTAAGAACAATCTCGATACAAAGTTTTTAGTTCATTCCGAAGGCTTAAAAAGTAGAAGAGTATAAAAGTAAGTCTTAATGGACATTTTAACTGGACACACGTTAAGTTGCCTTGTGACATTTCTTGATGGAGACTGATATCTTCTTAGATAATCCTGTTTCTTTCAATCATCTTGATGAGATACCCTCTGATGTTAATCACGTGCCACTTGGTTATTTATAGGCCAGTGATGGAAGTCAAGCCATTCAATTAAAATCAGCAGATACTAGATTTTGCATAATGCATTTTCACTAATGGGTTTAAGCTAACAAGTATAGAAATATCCACAAATTCAAACTATTATAAAATTATTCATTCATAACTTTTACCAAGCAGCTCCCTGAAGCCTCCATTAAAACTCCAGATTGTCTGTCCTGACGGAAGGCTTTTTGGATAGCAATATTATTCTGACAACACTAGCCTTCTGATGCATCACTAAGTGTAATGACTCTATGCTTAATTGCCTGTGCAAGAATCTTTCCTTCACCACAAAAAAACAAGCATAAAATCCATCAGTAAGTTACAAATAATGCAGCTCTACCACCACTAACTTTACAGTCTCTTAAAAAACTCATTGCCATCTGCCCTGTCGCTGTAATAAATGAAGCTGTTAGAGTTCCACAGGACAGGCTTTCAAATGAGTGAAAGTTTGAGGAAAGAGTTATGCGCTTCTGAGCTAGACGAAGATCTCACAGCAGGAATGGATGTCAACAAAGTGGATATCAGTGAGACTTCCATAAATTCACAGGATCCCTGGGCCGAACTAAATGAATCAAGTGACAAGGAGACTAAATAGTATACAGCCTTGTTTTGCATGACATTGTCTCCACCTCCTATATGGGAAGGACTGATGCATTTTTATTCCACACAGGAAAGAGCCTCCTTTCCTTGCTAAGTAGTCTCCTTTTCTGGAGCATATGTTATCTGTAGTATCTGGTACTTTGTTTCTTTCACTGAAGAATATGCTGAAGCTCAGCGTGAAATGAAATGAAGGTGTTCTGCTAGAGAATCTGAAAGCATAAAAAGAAGTAGAAAAGTCTGCTACATACCCAGGGTCACCATTAGAAATTTCTGGGCCCCATACTGAGCAATCCTATTGGCCCCCCCCCCTCCCACACACACACACACACACACACACATACATAGTTATGGCCAGCGGAGGCAGGGCCCCTGTCAGCTCCGGGTCCTATAAGGCAGTACTGGTAGTACTGCCCTGATGGTGGCCCTGTACATACCACCCGAAGCAGAGGTCCATTTTACAGACTGGCCTGGAGATGCTTGGGAACTGGAAACAAGCAAGCTCCATCAGGCTGATTGAAAAAGCGGGAAGGTCAGGGGTAAGATAAAGGTGTCCCTTGCTCGAAAGTGAGTCATGTCTGACTCTAAGGAGCAGTCCTCACCTCCATTTACATCCAAAGAGCTAGAGCTGTCTATGTCTGCAGACATTTCAATGGTCATGTGGCAGGCATGACTAGACACTGGAGCACACAGAACACTGTTACCTTTCACACCAAAGTGGTACCCATTTATCTACTGGCAATTTCTTGCTTTCAAACTTCTAGGTTGGCAGGAGCTATGACAAAGATGAGATCTCACTCTGTCGTGCATCACTCAGGTCTCAGACTGCTGACCTGCTGATCTTCCAGTCTTCAACTTCAGTCTCTTAACCACTAAGCCACTGCAATCTCTTGCAGGTCAGAGGTAGTCGATCAATTTATTAGTCAGTTAATGGGGCTCTGTGGGGAACTTGTTCCTTATGTGCCAATAATTTTTCCAAAAGTATCAGACCCAAATTTTTCCAAGAGGGAAATGGTCTTGTTGTCAGTTTTGAACTTGTTGCGGTTTCCAATGGATAAACTATACTGCCATTACAGGGTGACTCCATAATGTAGTTAATGAACAGGGCATTGTGTCTGTGCATGTTAAGGAACTCATGCGTTGTTTTCATCCTGACAATAACCCTATGTTGCTGAGTCTGGCCTAAAGACACCCAGGAAATTTCACAAATGAGTAGGGAATTTGAATGGAGGCATCCCTAGTCATGACGCAATGCTTTGGCCACCAACACAACTTTGGAGCTGACTGGAGGAAGAATACATACCAATGCTGAAGCTGAGCTAGAACAGCCTGTGATCTTGTCTAAACCCAGAGTCTCTGTGATCTTTACCTAAATGCAGGCACCTGGTGCAAAAAATAAATACATCTGTGAGAGGTTCTACAAGTCCCAGAACCGCAGTTTAAAAGGTTTTAAACCAAATTATGCTTTGGCCCTTAAGCATGCAGTGTTTTCTCTATACAGAAGTGCACTGCGTACTCATGCGTAGGAAACACTGCGTGGGCTAAGAGCAGTTTAAATATGAAATTGTCTACGTGGAACCCTCCTGCCAGAGGCTTTCTTAAATTAAGATGGAGCCACAGGATTTGACAATACTGGACCCATATTCTGTGGAAAAGATTATTAAGTATGAGCCTCAAACTTTCAGGATGAAATAGAAAGCAAAGAAAACTTGGCAACCACACCGTTGAGAAATATGACACCTCAAATGATAATTGATTAATTCCTCTGTTAGGCACACTTTAACATGCCTAAGTGCTGGTTTACTACTCACCTATGAGTTCAGTGAAGCCCCCTAGTCAAACTTTTCAATGCAAGCATAATGTATTATATACATCTATACCTATAAAATGGTGTGTTAACCGTTGGAATGTGACAAAGGATGTTTAGCCAGGCCCCACTAGCCCTGTCCAAGCCTCCGTGCACTTGCCCGAACGGGGTTCGCAGGTAACTGTCGGGTTGAAATTTGCGCCAGTGGGGCAGGAACCCCCCAGACGCAAACAAAAAAGGGAACTTCAATTCCCAACATTCCTTGAGCTGCGCCGCACCAGAGCCAATCAGGCTGAGTAGTGCGAGCAAAAGGAATGTTCGGAAATGCGCCACGGCCAATCAAAAATAAGCCGCAGGAAAAAAAACGCTGCACTAACCAAAATCGTGCATGCCAAACTACAAGCCCCAGCGTCCTGCGCGCCATGAGCATGCAGAACGGTGAGGCAGCCGGCGTGCAGAAAATAAAAATAAAACCCGCCACTGTGGTTCCTGTGGCTCGGCCAGCGAGGCCAGGCTGCAGGAAAAAAAACCCCAACGTTGCCAGAAGCGGCGCTGGCCTTCCCACGGCCCGGCCAGCGAGGCCAGGCTGCGGGAAGGAAATACTACCACCACCCCTGGTGCTGGCCTTCCTGCAGCCCGGCAAGTGAAACCAGCCCCCCCGGCTGCTGCCTTTCCTTTCCACGGGCCAGGCATCGAGCCTGGCCAGTGAAAAAAAGACACACACACCCTGCCCCTGCCTTTCCTTTCCACGGGCCAGGCATCGAGCCTGACCCACGAAAAAAAGACACCCCCCCATCCCTGCCTTTCCTTTCCATGGGCCAGGCATCGAGCCTGGCCCACAAAAAAAAAAGACACCCACCCTCCCCTGCCTTTCCTTTCCATGGGCCAGCCACCAAGGCAGGCCCACGGAAAAACCACCACCCCCAAAACAAAACAACACAATCAAATCCAAAACCAAAATAAAAACAAAAAATTAACAAAAAAAATCCAAAAGCACAATCCAAAAACAGTCAAAAATACTCAAAACCAAAAATAAAAAATACAAAAAGGAAACACAAAAACATCCAAAAACAAACAAGAAAAAACACACAGACACCACCCCCCACAACCCAAAACAACCCCCCGCCCCCCCAAAATAAAACGAGAGAGCTTACCAGGAGACGTCTTCACTCCATGATGACCGGAACTAAACTAAGAAAAGAAAGAGAATACTTACCGGAAGAAGAAGCGACACCCAGAGGACAGTAGAGAAAAATAGTAGAATACAAGAAAAGCTCACCAGCCCCATCCAGAGGCCATAAGAGAAAAAACATTCAAAAATATTCAAAATAATAAATACTTCCCAAATTACTGAAATAAGTTATCAAATCATTCAAAAATATTCACACTAATCACAAAAAATTCAAAAAAAAAAGAAATAAGTTTTCACCCAAAAAAACAAAAAAACCCATCTAAACACAGTATGGAAACATTGATTAAAAAAACCATATTCTTACACATTTTAAAAATTATTATCCAAGGCACAACTATTAAAAAAAATCACATAGTAACACATTATTTGGTTAAATACAATAATTATAAAAAATTATATCATCCTTTCCTCTTTTGAAAAACCAAAAAACCAAACCAAAAAATAAAAAAATCACAGTTTCTAACAGCCCATGCATAAAAATAAAAATTTAAAAAACCACAATTAAAAACTAACCTCAATTGCATAAAAATAAAACAAAACCCTTCCAAAACCATTTTAAAGGGCCCGGCACTGAGGAAGCCGGCGCGCAAAAAATAAAAATAAACAACACACTGGGAGCACAAGTCCGCCACAGGCGGACGCAGCGCCTCAAAGCCACAAATTCACAAAACCTTTCAACACCATTTAAAACAGCCCGGCACCATTTGTTCAAGAAAAAAAAACCAAACCCTTTACTATCCAACACAATTTTAAAAAGCCCAGCACCGCCGGGCAAAATATGCTAGTACATATATAATTATAAACAGCCTGGAGTAAATAGAGACTTTCCCCATTTTTTCTCTCATAATATTAGCATCTCAAAAGCTACCCAGTAGAGCTGATTAACAGAACGCAACAAGTAGAAAGTTATATTGATTTGTCATTCATTGTGGGGGGGGGGGTTGTTGTTGTTGTTGTTGTTTTAGAATATTTGGTAAGCTTTGTAGCCTAGGTTAGATCTAGCTTCTGATCCAGAAAGGAAACATCCCAGATAGCATTCAGACAAAGTCCATTTTAAAAAAGAAAGCCTTCCAGTTTAAGCCATTTCCCCAGGTGATGCACATTTAGATGTCTGTCTGTCTATCAGGTGGAACTTTCACAATGAAAAATTATAGGATTTGTAGTCCACAAAACAAGTGACACATCCATAGAAAGTTATACAAGGGACTGTAGTGACTTAGTGGTTAAGATGCTGAACTTGATGACAGGAAGGTTGGCAGGTCAGCAGTTCAAGACCTGAGTGCTGCACAATGGAATGAGTTCCTGTTTCTGTCACAGCTTCTGCCCATCTAGCAGTTCAAAAGTAAGAGATTGCAAATAGATAAATAGATACTGCTTCTGTGGGAAGGTAACAGCGTTCCTTGCTCTCCAGCATCTAGTCTAGCCTGCCAGGCTGCCACATGACCATGGAAACCTCTGCAGACACAGACAGTGATGGCTCTTTGGCTGTAAACAGAGGTGAGTACCGAATCCTAGAGTCAGATACGACTTGCTTTTGAGCAAGAGAGACCTTTACCTTTACCTAGAAAGCTATATAGTAAATGGTGTATCCCCCCCCCCCAAACATAAACAGTAAATTCTAGAGCACCCTATACCAAGTTATAGTGATTGCAGAATTGCTAACTGGTTGGGGCAAGGGTGTATGCTTACTTGCCTTTTTATTTTATTTTTTTGTTTTTGCATCTAGTTGGAAGTATTGTAGTAATCTAACAATATTTTATTTTTTTATTTATATTCAAATTTATATGCCGCCCAATCAGGTAAACCCGACTCTGGGCGGCTCACAACAAGTTAAAACACACATAAAACAATACAACCAATTAAAACCCAACATACCCACCCACCTACCCCATTCCTCTTAAAAACCCACATTAAAAACTGCCTTCATTGACAATTAAAAGAAATGGGGGATTAATTTATAAGCCAACAGGCGGGGGCCACTCTTCCATCCGGGCCCCACACCTGCCCTGCCAACCAAGTTTTTAGGTCTTTTCTGAAAGGTAGCAGCTCCATCTGCTCCCGCAACTCTACAGGCAGGAGGTTTCACAAGGCCGGTGCGGACACGGAAAAGGCCCTCCTTCGTGTTCCAGAGAGACGGGCCCCTCTGGCAGATGGAACAATTAGGGAGCCCCTCCGATCCGCTCTGGTTGGACGGGTGGACACTCTTGGGACGATGCGGTCTCTAAGGTATTCTGGCCCACTACCATGAACGGCTTTAAAGGTCAAAACCAGCACCTTGAACTGCACCCGGAGGCAAACTGGTAGCCAGTGCAGCTCCCGAAGTAATGGTGAGGCACGAGCATAACGCCCGCACTCCATCACCACCCAGGCTGCCACATTCTGGACCAACTGCAGCCTCCGAATGGTTGACAAGGACAGCTCCATGTAGAGCGCATTGCAATAATCTAGCCTGGAGGTGACCAGAGCATGTGTGACCCTGAGCAGGGAGTCCTGGTCCAGGAGCGAACGCAAGTGACGGATGACGCAAAGCTGTGAAAAAGCCCTCCTGGCCACAGCCGCCACCTGACTTGCTAGTAGCAGCCCTGAATCCAGGAGGACCCCTAAGTTGGATACCGGGACTGTCTGGGGCAAAACAGCCCCATCCAAGACCAAAGTTGGCAGCTCCCTGGATAACGCGGGACCCCCCATCCAAAGCCACTCAGTCTTGGAGGGATTCAATTGTAGCCAGTTGTCCCCCATCCAGACCCCAACTGCTTCCAGACATCTGGATAGTACATTGACTGCATCATTGGGGTCCCCATGGGCCGAGATATATAACTGGGTACCATCAGCATACTAATGATACCTTACCCCATGGGAACGGATAACCTCACCCAACGGCTTCATGTATATGTTAAATAGGAGAGGAGAGAGCACCGAGCCCTGAGGCACCCCATACCGTAGGGGCCTAGTGCTGGACCTCTCACTCTCCAACCACACCGACTGGGTACGACCCTCCAGAAATGAGGAAAACCAGGACAGCACAGTGCCCTGGATCCCCAAACCTTTGTGCCATTCCAGAAGAATACCATGGTCAACGGTATCAAAGGCTGCTGAGAGATCCAGAAGAGCCAGGATGGATGGATGATCCCCATCCCGCTCCCACAAGAGGGCGTCAACCAGTGCGACCAATGCAGTCTCAGTACCATATCCAGGCCTGAAACTCGATTGAAAGGGGTCCAGATAATCTGCTTAATCCAAGACCCCCTGCAACTGCAGCATCACCACCTTCTCCAATACCTTCCCTAAGAAAGGGAGGTTGGAGACCGGCCTATAATTAGCTGGAACTGCTGGGTTGAGAGATTGTTTCTTCAGGAGGGGGCGCACCAGAGCATGTTTTAATGGTGCAGGAAACACCCCCTCCCGCAGTGAAGCATTTATTATAGCCCCGACCCAGCCTCCCGTCACCCCTTTGGAGACTTTCACCAACCAAGTGGGACAGGGATCCAAAGGGCAGGAGGTGGTGTGAACAGCTGCAAGAAGCCTGTCCACTTCCTCAGGGACAACTGGATCGAACTGATCCCAGATAACACTGCCAGACGGAGCTCTGATCCCCTCCGGACCCTCCCCATCCACGCCGGGATTAAACCCCGAGCGAATCCGAGCGATTTTCTCCACCAGATAGTCTGCAAAAACCTCAGCCGAATCCTGCCAACCGGGCACCAGGGCCCCCCTGCCAAGGAGAGACCTGGTAAACCAGAACAGAGTGGCTGGGCGATTATCCGCGGAGGCAATGAGGGCGGTGAAGTATTGTTGCTTCACCACCCCCATCACCACCATGTATGTCTTAATAGCAGCCCTAAACAGTGTCCAGACAGAATCACTCTGGGTCTTCACCCAGTGGCGCTCTTTGCCCATTTAAGCTCCCGCAGTTCTTCTGTAAATCATGGGGAAGATCTATCCCTGCGGGCTTAGAGAGGCCGTAGTGGTACGATTTCATCCAAGACAGCGGTAGTCGTCTTGTACCACAGGTCAACAAGTGCCTCGGATGAATCGTGTAGCTGGGCCAGAGGAAAATCCCCCAGTTCTCTCTGAAATTCGTCAGAATCCATCAGTCACCGGGGGCGGCCCTGCCTCCCTGCGATGAACCGCCCCCCCCCCCCAGGAAGTCCAGAGTCACCAGATAGTAATCTGACCATGGCACTGGTATAGTGTCTAATTTCTGTAGTCTCAGATCACTTTGCCACTGCTCCGTCAAAAAAAACTCGGTCCGGTGTGTGACCACTGCCCCTGGTCGGGCCATGAATTACCTGAGTCAGGTCCATGGCTGCCATGGAAGCCATGAACTCCTGTGCAACCTCTGAACCAGTCCACAGCGAAGGCAAATTGAAGTCCCCCAGAATCATCAGCCTAGGGAATTCCAATGCCAACGCTGATATGGCCTCGAGGAGCTCAGGCAGGGAGTCTCTTACCCTGCAAGGAGGCAGGTACAGGAGTAAGACTCCCAGCTGACCCTTAGGGCCCAACCGCAGGAGCAGGGCCTCACAACCCGGGACTTGTGGAGCAGCGGCCCTGGCGACTCCCAAGGACTCCCTGGCTACAATGGTGATGCCACCGCCCCTTCCCTCATCCCTTGGCTGGTGCCAGATACCAAAACCGGCTGGACACATTTCTGACAGAGGTACACCATCCTCTGGTCTCAGCCAGGTCTCGGTGATGCATGCCAGGTCGGCCTGCCCCTCCTGAATAGAATCTTGAATCAGGGGGGCCTTGTTGCAGTCCGACCTGGCATTCATCATCAGCAGCCTAAGGGTGGGGTCACCCTGGATCAGCTGCTCAGGACCCAGAGATGTACCTGGGGGGCTGGAATGAGGGACAGATACCAACCATCGGTCCTGTGTTCCCCAAGTGCGGCCTGCCCCTCGGTACCCGCCATATCGTCCCATGCCCATCACAACCCCAATTTGAGCCCTAGGAACCTCCCTGTCCATCCCAGATGGAGTGCTATCCCTCCTACCCAGCTGACAAGGCCATTTCCCCCACCCTCTCTCCCCTCCAGACCCAGAACCCACCCCCACACTCCCCCTACCCTCCTTGGGGCATTTCCAAGTGCCCCTTATCAGAGGTGGGGTGTGCCGGCCATCCCTCCCCAAACCCAATCCCATTCCCTTCCCACCCCTCCAACCCCTACAATTACTAAAAAAGGGGGGTAAGGGCTCTCACTGCTGGCACCACCTCCCTCTCTCCTCCCTAATCCCACAAGAGGTGAAAGAGGGGGTCGGCACTATGCCAATCCATCAATCCACCAGGGCTTCCCCGGCTGGGGGGAAAGGCAGTGTCTGTTCCCCCTGGCTGGAGTTGGGCTGCAGTTCTTGAAGCTGTCCGCCTGGTCCACCGAAGGAGGCAATTTGGAAAGGGTGTGGCTGGAAGGTCTTTTGTAGCCACCTCTCCCTGCCTAGACACAGCTGTCGGTCTTCCCTCCTCCTTCCTGGTTCAGCGAAGGAGGCATTTGGGAAAGGGGGTGGCTGGAAGGTCTTTTGTAGCCATCTCTCCCTGCCTGGACACATATAATCTTTATCTTCTTACGGTGTGTCCCCATATTAGTTATTGGGAAGAGGACGTGCCTCTGGGACAGAAGGAGCTTGCCCTTTGCATGAAGAGTTAATGCCTGTCCTGCAAAAAAATTGAAATAAAAAAAAATCCAGAAATGTTGTTACCATCCTGAAACAATTAATAGCTGGGTGAACTAAGCAACTATCTTGTTAACAGCTTCCTTTATTCAAAAATCATGAAAACAGTGCTGTAAGTAGAAAAGAACGGCCAGAGCTGTAGCTAGTTATCTCGCCATCAGGGTCTTTGTTGCACAGATGTTGCAATTTTTTAAAACAATAATCTTGAGTTGCATAAGACTGGTATACAGTATATTGGGAGAAGTTGGGAGAAGAGAGAGGAAGTCTGGTCTAGACACAATATCCTTGTTTCTTCCATGCTTAGCCTGTTTGTTGTGTTTTTTTTGTTCTGACCAGAGAGGAGCAGCTAGAGTGTGGAGGGGGGGGGGGTCCAACCTATTTTGCACCATGGACCAGATTCATGCTAAACAAGGAGGAGGGGCTCAACTGCCTGCCAGCCACACCGGCTCAGGCAGTGAGGTATCACACTGTACACAGATGAGGGGGCAGAGCCCCTGCCATAGTTAAGCAACATGGAGGAGGGCCTGGCCATCTGCCTATCTGCTGTGTCTGAAGCCCGTGCTCTTGCTCATTCATTGGACAGACCCAGCAGAGCACATTGAGGGCAGAAGACTGCCATCAGGCTCCCAGTGCCACCCACAACTGCGGCCCGGCTCGGGACAGCCTGTGGTATGTTACTGGTCTGCGGCCTGGTGATTGGGGACTCCTGAGCTAGAGGCAGATCTGCACTCTTCCAGAATCAAATTTTTTTGTGCCACCTAAATTTTGGCAAACTGGATTATGGCTCTGACAAGAGCTCCTAGTCCCTTGAAAATCTTTTTAGCTCTTTCCATGTCCCAAATCTGCCAGCAGAAATGACAAAGGAGCCAAATATAGATATAGATATAGATGACAAAATGTTAAAACAGAAGGAAGCTTTGGGGAAGAACCATAGTTTAATATAAAAGTACGTGCATTGTGTACAAAATGTTTTAAGATTTAATACTCATCATCTTCAAGGAGGGGTGGAAATCTGCAGAGCCACTAGCAGTCTGCCCTGCAAAGCATTTCCTAACTCTTTTAAAACTCATGCCCCCTTTTGATAGACACAAAAAATCCCATGCCTTTGCTTCAAACCTGCTTTCCTCAAAAATGTTATTTGAAATCTGAAATGCTGCAACTAAAAATAAATTAAAGCATTTGTACATCTAGCCAAAAATATTCTGAGAGCTAGCTGGATAACTCGGTTGTTTAGACTGGGAGTTCATTTCTCCCTTGTGCCTCCTGGGAGAAGAGCCAGCCTGTGTAGTCATGTGCAAGGTGCACAATCCCAGGATGCCACTAAAAAGGAAATGATAAACTACTTCTGTATATTCTCTACCTAGAAGTCCCTAGAAATAAATGCCATAAGTCGGAAGTAACTTGATGACACACAATTAACTGAGAGGCGAAGAAAGATAATAGGTGGCATGCTTCATGGCACCATCTTGCAGTTTTTAGTGTATGTAAACCAAGACACAGGACACAGCCTCGGGCTGGGTTAACTCAGGTTTATTGCATCGTGGACAGAGGGAACATGAGGTAATGGCGGATCGATGGCTCTTTATATACAGTAGTAGTACATTTGAACGTGGTGCCATGGTAGCCCATTGGCTACTGTCTGCGTGACGTCATTTCGGGTCACGCCCTTCTTGTCCAGGTATAGGTGGTGGCGGGAAAGCTTCCCGCGCTGTTGCCTTTGATGAGTTCGGACCAAGAGAGCTTGGACGCTCGCTGCTGCCAGCTGGTGGTCATTAGCTCGCGTCCTATTACAGGGTTCATATGATACAGCTGGAGGTTACATTGTTGCTATAGGCAAGGTTACATTGGTTCAGATACATTGTACTCCATGTGGAAAGTCAGACCCTTAGAACACAACACCCCTCCCCCCTAGGACGAGACAACGTCTCGAGCCCACACTTCAAAACACCCCCCCCTTAGGAGACAAAGTCTCTCAGCCAAGATGGCTTGTTTCGAACACGCTGGGGTCTCGATGCGGGCTGCCTTTCCCCGGGTTTGCTACCTTCTCTTTGTCCCCTGGTTTCCGGTCCTGTAATTTGAGGGGGAGACTCGTTAGTGACTTGCCGCGGCTCCGCGGCGTTGTTGGGAGGTGTGCTCTTTCTTAGGGAAGGACCGGGGGCACTGGGGGCGAACGAAAAACCCCTCTTCTCGCTTGGATGGGTGGGGGAACACTCCTGAAAACCCCCCCGGCTCGCAAAATCAAAATCAAAATTACATTCGGGGGCAGCGGTCGCGAACTCTTCTCCCCCTTCCCCGGCCTCTGCTAGAACTGGTTTATCAAAAGGGTATGAGTCGGGGCCGCTGCTTCTTCCTTCCCCCCTTGCTTGGGACTGTTGTCCGCTGCTGTCTCCCCCTTGGGTTAAGCGGGTGGGGGAGAACCCTAACGCTGAATCCTGTTGCTGGACCCCACTGACTGGCCCACTTACTCGGTGCCTCAGTTGGTCTGCGTGCCTCCTCCAGAGGAGGCCGGTGTGGGTCTCGACCCGGTACGACACTGGCCCCGTCTGTTCTACAACCGTCCCTGGCACCCAGGCTGGCCCAGCGCTGGCATAGTTCCTGCAATGAACAGGGTCGCCGGCGGCGAAACCTTTCGAGACTGCCAACCCTATGTTTTTCCCTTTGTCCTCGACTCTCGTCGGGTCTAGCCTGGACAGGAGCGTGGTCAGTTTTCGCCGCATCAAGAGCTCTGCCGGCGAGTACCCTGACGCTAAGGGGGTCACTCTATATGCTAATAAGAACTGACATACTTGGTGATTTAGGTCCCCCGGGCCCATGCGCCGAAGCGCATCCTTCGTTGTACGCACCAACCGTTCCACTTGGCCATTCGTGGCCGGGTGAAACGGCGCGGATGTGACATGCCGAATGGCGTTTGCCTCCATAAATGCCCCGAACTCCGAGGAGGTGAAGCAACTCGCGTTATCGCTGACTAAAGTGTCGGGCAAACCGAACGTGGAAAAGACTCTCCGTAGCTGGCTAATTGTCGTGGCGGAGGACGTGCTCTTAACTGGGATCACCTCCAGCCACTTGGAGAACGCATCCACCACTAGGAGAAACATGGTTCCTCGGAATGGGCCAGCGAAATCCACGTGCACTCTGGACCACGGCCCCTTTGCTGTGTCCCATTCCCTATGCGGGAGGCGGGCCGCCTCTGGTCGGGATCCCTGGCATGCATCACAAGTGCCGACCATGTGCTCAATGTCCGCGTCCAGCTGTGGCCACCAAAAGTAACTGCGGGCCAGTGCTTTCGAACGAACGATGCCCGGGTGGCTGACGTGCAGCAGTTTGAGCACCCTCGGCCGCATGGATGTAGGGACCACCACCCGTTGGCCCCACAGCAGGCACCCCCTTTCTAGGGACAACTCCAACTTTTTCCGAAAGAATGGGTCGAATTCCGTGCTTGGGGACGATGCCGGCCACCCCTTCTGTAACCATGAGCTGACCTTCTCCAGCGTCCTGTCCTTGCCTGTCGCCCTAGCAATGTCGGCTGGCACTATTGGGGGTGCGTCTAAGACCTCAATAAGCAACACCTAGCGGTCTCTTTCTACTCTAGCCTTTTGGTCGTCCGACAAGGGCAAAGGGGATCTCGAAAGTGCATCAGCATGGCTGATCTCTTTTCCGGGCCGGTACTCCAACTCGTGTTGGTATGCGTTGAGAAAAATAGCCCATCGCAGCATTCTCGGGGATAGGATCTGCGGAGTGGGCTTGCTTGCCGTGAAAATCCCTAACAGGGGCTTGTGATCCGTCACGATTTTGAACGGGCGGCCATACAGAAAATCGTGAAACTTTTTGGTCCCCGCTACTATTGCTAATGCCTCCCTGTCGGTTTGTGCGTAATTTCGCTCTGCTTGGGACAGGGACCTTGAATAAAACGCAACTGGGGCCTCCCGCCCGTCATCCAACACGTGGCAAAGCACCGCCCCCACCCCCACCGGTGATGCATCACAGACTAAGACCACCGGCCGTTTGGGGTCGAAATGCGTAAGGATTGCGTCCGATGTTAAGAGTCGCTTCAGTTCGTTGAACGCCCTCTCGTGCTCGTCACCCCACATCCATGTCTCCTCCTTTTTAAGCAACCGATGAAGCGGTTCGGCCACGGACGCTTTCCGCGGAAGGAATGTATGGTAAAAATTGAGGAGCCCCAGGAATGACTGTAGCTCGGTCTTGGATGTGGGGCGAGGGGCTTTCTTGATGGCTGCTACTTTGGATTTGGACGGTTTAATACCCTCGGGTGTAATCCGGAACCCTAAGAACTCGACCTCAGTTTCAAAAAAGACACATTTGTCCTTCCTCAGCCTCAGCCCCGCTTTCTCGAACACAGTTAGCACTTTATCCAATCTCTTTGCCAGTTCGGCCTCACTCCCCCCTGTTATTAACACGTCATCAAAATAAGGCAACACCCCCTCCAGCCCCTTCAGGAGGCGTTCCACAAGCGACTGAAAAAGGCCGGGTGCCGAGTTCACGCCGAACTGTAAACGCGACACCTGGAACGCCCCTTTATGTGTGACTATCGTTTGGGCCGCGGCCGTGGCGGGGGTTACTGGGAGTTGCTGATAGGCTTGTGCCAGATCGAACTTAGCGAAACACTTTCCCCCATTCAGCCTGGCCAACAGGTGGCTGACCACCGGCACGGGATATGCATTAGGGCGAATCGCCTTGTTAATTGTACACTTATAATCAGCGCAAATGCGCACCTCCCCGTTGGCTTTCAGAGCTGTTACAATTGGAGTTTCCCACTCCGCGGAATCAACAGGAACAAGAATCCCCTGGCCCACCAATTTGTCCAGTTCCGCCTCTATTTTGTCCTTTAGTGCGAAGGGCACCCTGCGCGGTTTGAGTCTTATCGGGCGGACCTCCGGGTCTAGGTCGAAGGCTACAGGGGGTCCCTTGAACTTTCCAAGTCCTTTTTTGAAAACGGCGGGGTGCGCATCGCACACCGCTTGTATTGGATCCGCCCCCACTGCATGTACTCCCCCTATGAACAGGCCTAATGGCTGAAACCACTGTGTCCCCAGGAGGCTACAACTTCCCCCCTTGAGGACAACTAGGGGCAGTTCCGCAGAATGTCTCTTAAAATTAACCCGGAATCTCCCGACCCCCAACACCGGAATGCTGTTCCCCTGTACATCTCGTAGCGTGGACCTCAATGTTTTAAGTTTGGGTCGCACGTGGGGGTCGATTTTCAAAAACTCTTTCTGGGGAATTATAGAATAGGAGGACCCCGAGTCAATTTCCATCCTGATAGGGGCCCCTTGTACTAGTACCTCAACGAAGTAATGGGACTGTCCCGCGGACACGCTGAATACTGGGGCGTCGTCCTCGCTGCCGTTCGAGACGCGGCCCACGCCGTCCTGCTTCCTCGTGGTCTGGGCGCCATCTTTGGGCCCCGCTGGACGGTCCGGCCTGGTCGAACGGTCTGGTGACTGCCTCCGGCCCTCCTTCCGTTTTCTGCATGCCTTGGCAATGTGCCCCCGACGGCCGCAGGTGTAACATTCGGCCTTCCTAAATGGGCACCTCGCTCGCTCATGGGCCGCTCCGCAACCATCGCAGCGGCGCCCCCCTTTTCGGACCTTCTGGACCTCCTCGCCGTCGCTGCCTTCCGAGGACGACTTTGAGGCCCGTCGAGTTGCGTGCACCGACTGTCCGGACTTCCCGTGCACCGGAGTTTCCGCTTTGCCGGCCCTGGGACGCCACTCGCGCCACTGGTGCATCTCGTCCACTCCAGCATTCGTGGACTCTGCGGCTTCCGCGGCCTCTACGACCTCTGCCAACGTGGGTGGCGGCTCCTTGTTCATCAGGCTACGCTGCACCTCCTTGTCTTTCAGGCCACACAGCACGCCGTCCCTGAGGGCCATATCTAGGATGTTGTCCCATTTGCAGGGGACGGCGGCTACCCTCATAGCGGCCACGAATGCCTCAACCGACTCGTCCGGCGCTTGGACTCGCCTCCAAAACGCGCTCCGAGCGGGGAACATCGCCCTCGAGGGACGGAAGCGCTCCCGTAGCAGCTTCATGATGTCGTCCGCCTTAAATTCGCTCACCTTCTTCGGAGCGATGATGCCCACCAGCGTCCGCTTGGTTTCCATCCCGAGCATTCTGATGAGGATGGACCTCTTCCTCTCCTCATCGTCTTCCTTGACTTTGAGTTCCACCAGCGCCGCCTGGAAGTCCATCTCAAACAGCTCCCAGTCTTGCGGTTTGGTGATGTTGAACCCGCTCTGCGCCCTGGCTGCTCCTTGGGGATCCATCATCCCACCTTCGTCGCCAATTTAGTGTATGTAAACCAAGACACAGGACACAGCCTCGGGCTGGGTTAACTCAGGTTTATTGCATCGTGGACAGAGGGAACATGAGGTAATGGCGGATCGATGGCTCTTTATATACAGTAGTAGTACATTTGAACGTGGTGCCATGGTAGCCCATTGGCTACTGTCTGCGTGACGTCATTTCGGGTCACGCCCTTCTTGTCCAGGTATAGGTGGTGGCGGGAAAGCTTCCCGCGCTGTTGCCTTTGATGAGTTCGGACCAAGAGAGCTTGGACGCTCGCTGCTGCCAGCTGGTGGTCATTAGCTCGCGTCCTATTACAGGGTTCATATGATACAGCTGGAGGTTACATTGTTGCTATAGGCAAGGTTACATTGGTTCAGATACATTGTACTCCATGTGGAAAGTCAGACCCTTAGAACACAACACAGTTACTAGGGGTGAATCATTTGTGTTACCGGTATGTTATATGTTGCAGAAGTAGAGTAAAGTGGGACAGGTTTTTGGCAAATCTTAGTTTGAATGCAAGTTCTCCAAAGCTTTCTCCTTGTTTAGCCCAGCCAATGAATACACTTGCACTAAATGCTTACAGAAGGTACAAAATATAATTTATTCACAATTAGGTCAGAGAAATATACATGTGCTCAGGATTCTTGGTGAGATTGTTTTAGAAAAAAAGTAAACTTAAAGTAATCTTTAGGTCTTTTAACTCTTTTAGGTTGGCCATGTGGCCCACAAAATGGAGGAGCTCAAATAGACATCTTTCTTCTTTGAAAGGCAAAATAAAAAATAACCAAGAGAGAGAAGGGCTTAATACATGCAAATAGGTCATCAGGAACTAATTCAAAGGAGGGCAACAAGAATGATCAGGAGACTGGAAACCTATGAGGAAAATCTGAAATAATGGGTATGTTTAGCCTTTAGAAATGGAGACTGTTCAAATACTTGAAATATAGCAATAAAGAGGGGGGGCAGAATCTGTTCTCAATCATACCAGACTACAAGACACATAATAACAGGATAAAACTACAGGAAGCCAGATGCAGACTGAATAGGAAGGGAAACTTTTAAACTGTTAGAGCAGTTTGACAACGAAACCAATTACTTCAAGAGGTGTTGGTCCCTCAAACACTGAAGGCACTGAGGAGAAAATTGGACAACCATCTGTCAGATCTGCTTTAATTTGAATTCTTGCATTGAGCAGGAGGTTGGACTCAATGGCCTCATAGGCTACTTCCAACTCAGTTACTTTAGGATTCTGCAAAATGTATTATCTGGTCCCTTCTCCAGGTAAGCACAATTTAGCTGTGGATTTGGCAGGAGAAACTCCCAGAATGGAGAATTCTGAGATTTGGAGTCCATCCTCCACCCCCAAAATAAAATAATGGTGCATGCCTAACAGTTACTACTGTTTAGAACACACAAGCTAGTCAGGGTGTGAACAGAGAGAGTCCTTGGCTGTTCCTCTGGTTTATTCATTTTCTCAGATTTCCTTTTGTTTGGCTTTTTATTTATAACAAATAGCAAGCCTTCCAAGCATATTAAATTATGCATCTTAACTAATATCAGGTTGCTGCTGGAGAAGAGAAAAATTAATTTGCATGTTTTTTATTAGTAATTCAAAAGAACACTAAGTAATATCATATATATGATTATTCCATAGAATGTTACCTTTATATCATCATTATGACACAATAGTTACATAAAATAACTCAGTACTTTGGTGATAGAACATTTTTATCCTTCAGATGCTTCCAGCTCCATTACTTGTGGCCCTTGTGACTAAAATGCAAGCGCGGCGCCAAAATGGCCGCCGCGCTCTTTGCGGGGCCCCCCCCACCGGACGAAGGCATCCGGGTAGTTAGGGGCATGGCCAGCTCCCTTATAAAAGCGGTGGCCACGAGGCAGCCGTGCTGCCATTTTGTGAAGCGACGGAGCGGAGAAGTTTTTCCCTCTTACCTCCGTTGCTTTTACCCTTCACCGGGAAGCCTCTTGGCTGCTGTTTTTTCTCATTTTCGGCTTCCCATCGGTTAGCTGCGATGCCCTCGAAGAAGAAGGCGGCAGCGAGCGCAGCTCGGGCAATACGGAGGCGCAATCCGGGTCAGAGGACCACGGTTGCGCCTCCCCAGCAGCCTCCTCCGCCTGAACCCACCGGGACCGGTGGGATGGGGTTAATTCCCCCTTGGCCGGAGGCCGGGGGCCCGCGCACAGGCCCAGTAGGGGCCGCGTCCCTTGGCCCACAAGCAGTGGCCACCGCTCCTGGCGTGGCCCATTCCGCTGGGCCTTCCTCCGTCGGGGCGCAGCTCGCTCCGGGGGCGTCCAGCCTAGGGGGGTGGTGTGGTCCCCTTCCCTGGCAGGGTGCTCCCTCGGCCCTCCCGGGCACGGGTTTAGGGTCGTGGCCCTATTCGGGCCCCGGGGTACAGGGACCTGTATCGCTGCCTGTAGTTAGCGGGCCGGCTGGCCCTTCGCACCCCCTTGTTTTAGGAGGCCAGGTCAGCGTGGAGGCCCTCCTGGCCCGCGTTGCGGCCCTTGAGGCATCCCTGGCCCGGGTTAGTCACCCTGGGGCCCCTTTTGGGGTGCAGTTCGACGCGTCGTATGCTGGGCAGCGGCAGGCGACGGGACGGGTCGAGCTGCCTGAGGCGTGTGGCCCGGCGTCGGCCACTGCCTCGCAGCTCCCCAACCAACAGGCCGGTGCGGGTCAAGCCCCGTCGACGAGCTCTACGGCGGTCGTGAGCTCCGACACCCCCGATGGGCCGGAACCCCCAGTGGAGGCGGCCCATGGGGGTGCAGCGGGTGAGTATGCAGTCCAAACTAGTGCACCTACACACGTGGCCACGCTGGGGGGACTTTTCAATGGCCTTGGCCTTGCACGGGTGGCGCGGCAGTCCAGTCGCTGACGCCCCACCCGGTGACGTCAACTATCACCCAGGGCCCCGTGGTTGGGGGTGTTTCTTACCCAGTTGGGAATGTTTCGGGGGTGACCGGGTTAGTCCAGGCCCCTTTCCAGATGCCCGCAGTGTCTACTGTACCTGTGTCGGCCTTGCCGACAGCGGGATATTCCTTGCACCTGGGAGACCATCTGGCCCAGACCACCAAAGAGAAGATCTGGCGGGGGGAGTATGTGGATATCTTCTCCCTCCTTAACAGAGAGCCCACCAAGGAGGAGAGGGAGGGGCAAGACGAGAAGGATAAGGAGCAGGCGTGTCGTCGCAAGCCTCCACGTATGTGGGCCAACTGGTTGCCGGCCTGCCTCATATACATGGCGGTCTACCTTAGGGCCCGGCCGGATTTGGCAATTCCGATGGTCCAGTATTTGGACAACATCTATCGGGCGATGGTTGACTTCCCGGGCCCGTCGTGGTTGACTTATGATGAGGAATTCCGTATGCGGATTCCCCTGCACCCCGAGACGAGGTGGGACGAGCCCTGCCAGAGGCTTTGGCTTCTGTACATGACTCCCACGCGCCCCGCGCCCGGGGAGAGATACCATTGTGGACATGCGGTCCAGCGAGCGGCTCCAGCACAGGTACCCCGCCAGGTGGCGGGGCAGGGGGTTCCAGCCCGCCTGCTGTGCTGGACTTTCTCGTCCAATGGTTCCTGCAATAGGAAGAATTGCAAGTACAGGCATGAGTGTCCCTCCTGTGCTGGCCCCCATGCGGCCTCTGCCTGTCCCAGGCCTGGAGGGATACGGGGCAGAGGGAGGGGCGGACAGGGGGCTGGCAAGACTGCCGCAGATGAAGCTGGTTCACCGAAAGGCTCCCTCCCCAATTGATGTGGACATGTTGGAGCGTTGGCTCGCATTGTACCCGGGGGGGAGGATGCGGAGTACCTCCTTCAGGGTTTTAGACAGGGGTTCCATATCCCTTTCATGGGTGATAGGTCCCCTCAGGATGCCCCCAACCTTTTGTCCCTTAGGGGGAGGGAGGAGGTGGCTGCTGCCAGCATTACTAAGGAGGTTGATGCGGGCAGGGTTGCCGGACCTTTCCCTTCACCCCCGTTCCCCAATCTTAAGGTATCGCCCTTGGGCTTGGTGCCCAAAAAGTCACCGGGCGAGTTTCGCCTTATTCATCACTTGTCCTACCCAGCCGGCCGATCAGTCAATGATGCTATCCCTGATGACCTTTGCTCAGTCAGGTATACATCTTTTGACCATGCGCTGCGCATGGTGTGCTCATGTGGCCCGGGTGCGCTGTTGGCTAAGTGCGACATTAAGTCGGCGTTTCGCCTCTTGCCGGTGCACCCGGGTGACTTTGAATTGCTGGGTTTCAAGTTCCGGGGTGAATATTACTTTGATAAGGCCATGCCTTTTGGATGTTCCATATCATGCTCGGCTTTCGAGCGCTTCAGCACCTTCCTAGAGTGGGCTTTCATTCGCAGGTCAGGGTCCCGGTCTGTAGCCCATTACCTGGATGACTTTTTATTCGGGGGTGAACGGGGCTGGGACATGTGTACACGTCTCCTCAACACATTTCAGACGCTAATGGAGGAACTTGGTGTCCCTTTAGCGCCCGAAAAGACCGAGGGCCCATCTACCCAGCTAGTTTTCCTGGGGGTGGAGATTGACACGGTAGCGCAGGCTTCTAGCTTACCGCGGGATAAGGTGTCAAGGATAGTGGCCCTTATCTCGGACTTGCTGGCCAAGCGCAAGGCATCATTGAAGGAACTGCAGGTGCTACATGGTCACCTCAATTTCGCTTGCAGGGTTGTCGCACCGGGCAGGGCATTTGCTCGGCGCTTGTGCGACGCCATGGCAGGATTATCCAGGCCCCACCATAGGGTTAGGCTTACCCGGGGTATCAGGGCAGACATGCTTGTCTGGCTACAGTTCCTGAGGGGGTTCAATGGGGTGTCATTTTGGAGGTCTGACCTCCTGGCTTCCCCTCGCTTTCAGATTCAGTCCGATGCCTCGGGATCCCTGGGTTATGGGATGTACTTCAATGGAAAGTGGGCCTATGGTGGGTGGCCACCGGCCTGGGCAGGCACGGGTCGCCTGCGTGATCTCACGTATCTGGAATTTTTCCCTATCCTGGGTGCTTTGATGCTATGGGGCGAGGAGTGGGCCAACTCGGTTGTACATTTCTGGTGTGACAATGCGGCCGTTGTTCACATTGTCAATTCACAGACTTCCAAATCGCCCAGGGTCATGGACCTAGTGCGCCAGTTTGTGTTGCGCAGCCTGCGCCTCAACGTCCTCTTCAGGGCCAGGCATGTCCCGGGGGTCAATAATGATATTGCTGACGCTTTGTCCCGCCTGCAGATCCCCCGGTTCCGTGCCTTGGCCCCGGATGCGGAGGAATTTCCCTCGCCACTCCCGGACGAGATATGGACCATTGGCAAGGAGAGGTGAACCGGGCGATTGGCTTGTCACTAGCGCCACGCACGCGTAAGGCGTATCACCATGCATTTAATTCTTTCAGAGCATTCTGTTCCCAATTCCGGCTGCCAGGAACCTGGCCGATCCCGGTAACCCATGTACTGCGGTTCATGGTTTACCTGCATGACCAGGGCCTTGCACCTCGCACCATAGCATCTAGGCTGTCAGCGTTGGCTTTTATGGCCAAGGTGGGAGGTCATGTGGACAGTACCACTGACTTCCGTGTGAGACATGTTTTGGAGGGGTGGGTGCGGGAGTGTGGGCGTTGCCCGGACGACCGCCACCCGATTTCCCCAGGGGTTCTTACCCAATTGGCCCGGGGCTGGCCTGGCCTCTGTTTTGATAGATATGAGGCAGCCCTATTTCATGCAGCCACAACGGTGGCATTTTTTGGAGCGCTCCGCATCAGCGAGCTTGTGATGCTGTCTAAGGCGGATGCAAGTCGTAGGGCACTGGAACTCGAAGATGTATATGTTGCCAAAGACTGGGCTCAGTTGAGGATACGCTCCTCTAAGACAGATCAGCATGGCGTAGGCAGTGGTGTAAGACTGCTACGGTGTTCTTTGGCAGACATCTGTCCGGTTGGTGCCCTACAGGAGTTTATTGCACTGCGTGGCATGCACCATGGCCCGTTTTTCTGTCACCAAGATGGGTCTCCCCTTACTAAATTTCAATTTTGGAAGGTGACAGGCAAAGCGCTGGCCAGTGTCGGCCTCCCGGGGGCTCGTTATGGCACCCATTCCTTCAGGATAGGGGCGGCGTCCACTGCAGCTGCTTTTGGGTACTCCGGGGCTGACATACGCAGCATGGGAAGGTGGGGTTCGCAATGTTTTCAGTTTTATGTGCGCCCACTTCCCCCGTGAGTACCAGTTAAGTCACCGTACCTTCTCTTCCTCGTTTTCCTTACAGACCCTGGGAGTCGTATTACACCGGTGACAGTATGGCTGGTGGGCCATAGCTACGTGCACAGGGCAGCGCGTTACGCTGCGGCAACAGAGTGGGGACCCCGACTGGGACTGGGTGCATACGCAAGTCTCACATGGCATGGTAAGCCCGGGATGTTATGGCGGGAGCTGTTGCCCTTCCTTTTTTCAGGCCGGAATGCTGACCCGCCTGACATTCTGATCATACACCTTGGGGGCAATGATTTGGGCCAGGTCACCGGCTTATCGCTGAAGCATGCGATTTGTGGCGACCTTGCCTACCTGCATTACGTATGGCCCGCCACAACCCTTGTTTGGTCAGACATGGTTCCGCGCCATGCGTATAGAGGAGGTTTTGACCTCCTGGCCCTTGACAGTGCTAGACGCATGGTAAATAGGGCGGTGGCGCGGTTCCTTGTTGACAGGGCTTGGGGGCGGGTCAGTCGTCACCCCGCCATTAGTCTACAGAATTATGACCTTTATGCAGGGGATGGGGTCCATCTGTCGCGAGGAGGTATGGACCTCCTGTTGGGTGATTGGCGAGCAGGCCTGTTGACCGAGCTGACGGTCTGGGGGGGGGGCGTCGAGCCTTCTTTGAAGCCCCTCCGTGTGGCGGGTAGCACTGGTAAGGTAAACATTTATGACCCACAGGTATCCGGCAGGTTCGCAATTGACTGGACAACACTAGACTGGCATAAGTTGGTTAAACGTTGTCCGGTCAACGACGAACTAGGCGACGGGGTGATGGCTACAGCTAGACAGCATGCATCACCCCGTGATTTTACGGATACGCGTCAGAGGGTGGGGTCATTAGTTAGATATTGACTACGGTCAACAATTTGTTTGTTGTCAACAAACAAATTGATACAAATAGATACATTGTAACAATTGCCGTTGGCAATTTTGGGTGGTACCTTACCAGTGTTACTTCGGCCTGCTTGCCTTAAGAATTATGATTGGTCAATTACCAATAGAAATTTATAATTCGGACTAGGGCATGAATCAATAAATGTGGCCCAATGCCGTTATCCACTTTCATCAGTGTCTGAGTCCTTTATTGGGGGGTGCGCCTGCAATGCAAGCGTGGCGCCAAAATGGCCGCCGCGCTCTTTGCGGCCCCCCCCCCCACCGGACGAAGGCATCTGGGTAGTTAGGGGCATGGCCAGCTCCCTTATAAAAGGGGTGGCCACGAGGCAGCCGCACTGCCATTTTGCGAAGCGACGGAGCGGAGAAGTTTTTCCCCTCCACCCCCTCCCTAGTTAACAGTGTGATATTTTGGTCACTTCGGGGCCGGGTGGGAATTTTTGGCTGGGACCCATATTGGCTCTCGAGTCCTGGCTTTTTTGCCCATCCCACACTGTTGCTATGGTTTGATATAGGGGTTTCTGTTGCTGCTGTTGACTTTGGTCACATGGGCGGGTAGCACTGGTAAGGTAAACATTTATGACCCACAGGTATCCGGCAGGTTCGCAATTGACTGGACAACACTAGACAGGCATAAGTTGGTTAAACGTTGTCCGGTCAACGACGAACTAGGCGACGGGGTGATGGCTACAGCTAGACAGCATGCATCACCCCGTGATTTTACGGATACACGTCAGAGGGTGGGGTCATTAGTTAGATATTGACTACGGTCAACAATTTGTTTGTTGTCAACAAACAAATTGATACAAATAGATACATTGTAACAATTGCCGTTGGCAATTTTGGGTGGTACCTTACCAGTGTTACTTCGGCCTGCTTGCCTTAAGAATTATGATTGGTCAATTACCAATAGATATTTATAATTCGGACTAGGGCATGAATCAATAAATGTGGCCCAATGCCGTTATCCACTTTCATCAGTATCTGAGTCCTTTATTGGGGGGTGCGCCTGCAATGAACTTCATTTCTTCTAATTAGATGTTTTGTGAGATTCCTCCAGATTTATCAGATACTCACAAGCCCTGCTGTAATTTAAACAACATTTAACATATTGAGAAATGCTAAACTGCTGTTTTTCTGTGAAGAAGATAACATGGAAACAGGTCACCAGTAATGACTATATAGTGGCTAGGTAAAGGTCTTCCATGCTCAAAAGCCAGTCATGTCTGACTCTAGGGCGCAGTGCTCATCTCTGTTTAGAGCCAAAGAGCCAGTGTCCGCAACTGCAGACGTCTCTGTGGTCATATGCAGGCATGACTAGATGCAGAGTGCACAGAACGCTGTTGCCCATCCTGTCGAAGCGGTACCTATATAAATTATACCTATTTCAATTTCTTACTTTTGAACTGCTAGGTTGGCAGGAGCTGCAACAGAAATGGGAGCTCAATCTGTTGTGCAGCACTCAGGTCTCAAACTGCTGACCTACCAATATTTTGGTTGTCAAGTTCAGTCTCTTAACCACTAAGCCTAGCTAGTAACCCATTTAATAACTTGAATACGGAACAACATTCTTTGAATGATAATATATATATATGGATAAACAACCTAATAATTTTTCCTGCTGTACCTACCTAGGATCAGGATTCTCCCAGCCTTGGAGAAGTGGTTCCTTTGTTCTCCAAAGCAAAAACATCCCTTTCTATTCTTCCACAAGGACTTGCTAGTAGTACTGCTGAGATGTTCTGGGTTTGCCTTTTTCATTAGCATTAAACAGTCTTGTTCGGACCTTTCCTTTCCTGACCCTCACCAAGTCTTGATCCAAAAGAACTTTCTCTTCATATCTGTGGGCCAAAATAGACCAGTTGGGAGCTCTGCTATTAGGAACATCACTGGCTTAGGCAATTCAGTCTTGCTTCCTCTGAGGTCTTTTGCAACTTTGTAAACCATAAATTATCTTGCTTTTGTTTAGTGTTTGGTCATCAGGATGAAACAGTGAGCTCCATTCAGTGATGACCGTCACACAGAGCAACTGTGAAGAATGCATCTGCCGCAATAACACTTCATCACCTCCTAATTCCAGCTAATTGTGAAGCAACCTGCCATCCCACTACAGCTTCTTTTAAACAGTTTTTTTAGAACTCTGATAAATAACAACTTTATCAGAGGCAGCAAGATGATATATGAAATGACTGAATCACACCACCAAATAATGCCTTGGTTGTATTGCCTTCAACCCATTGGAGGTGGGAAATTACAACTATTGATTCTTCTGTCAACTTGTTTTGCTGGGTGTGAGTTCAGGGTATGAGGGTTTTGTGTTGTTGTTTTTTTGTATATGTCCTTTTGATATATTGATTGTTGATATTTTGACTTGTTGCACTGATATATTGTATTACTGTGGAATTTATCGTAAATGAATATATTGTCAACCACTTTGAGTTTGTCGTTGACAAAGGAAAGCGGTATATGAGTTCAAATATAATAATAATAATAATAATAATGGTGTTCTCTGGGAAACCATCCTATTTGCTGCAGCACTTACCTAAGGACTTAATGTACGTGAGAGTTTTCCAAAAGATCAATTCCAGAAGGCATCCACCTTCAATGCCTGGGCTCAACCATGAAGCATTTGAAATAATAATAATAATAATAATAATAATAATAATAATAATAATAATAATAATAATAATAATAATAATAATAATAATAATAATAATAATAATAATAATAATAATAATAATAATAATAAATCAGTTCTTGAGACAGGACAAATACACAGAATTTTCCTTGCCACTGGTACAGTGCAGCAGTTGTATACAAAGCTAAGAGCAAGGGGATGCGCTTCTAGGTAGTGATTTCAAAGAGGTACTTTTGCTTCTGCCTTTCTAGAGGATAAGCAGTGGAATTTTCCTAAGTATTGGCCCAGCTTATTCATTCATGTTGGTAAGACTAGTCCCTTGAGCAAGCACATGTGGCACACGCAGGGTTTAATTTAATCATATCACTTTTCTCTACACTTCTAACCTGGCTTGTTTACAGGTCCTTATAAATGCAAAGAGCTGAATCATTGTTTCACTGCACCAATATAAAATTGGAGTAATGATGCAGTCTTAGACATACTTACTTGAATGAACATGTCCATAAAATCAGCAGGACTCATTTTCAAGAAAATGTAAGGATAGAGTAGGACTACAAGACTGATAAAACCATTTTGTTTTGTTTTGTCTCACTTTGCAGGCAAACAAAATCTCTTCTTCCATCACTAGTTGCCTTATTGGTGGCTCAGTTAAGTGATATTTGATACAAATTTCCAAGCCAATAAAGCCTCTCCCCTTTGCAAATGTAAATTATATTTAATATTCCTGGGAACATGAAAAAGTTGCCAGAAACTGAGACAAGCCAGCCCATATGACTTCAGTCCATTCTCAGCCTTTGATTACAATATGATTTCCTTTGGCATCAAAAAGCAAAACTGTTTTTGTGAACAATGTTCTTCCTTTACCAAGTGTGAGATCCTCTTAATTGGCAGAGAGCCGGTTCATTTGTAGGCAGCTTATCCAGTCCCTGAGTCCCATCCTTTGATTTTAAGGAGCACAAAGCAAGGAAGAAGGAACAGACTGTACATTGCTCACTTGAGAGATGCCACTGGTGAAAAGAACCCATTATCATGCTGCTTTTCTGAAGCCCTTACCGACGTCTTGGGCTTCTTGAACATTGGGACATATGGCTGCCCCAGGAAGCTGGCAGAAATTTCACCCCTATTGGATGACATGTGCACAACTGGTGCTAATCTAGTTTATCCAAATATTACACAGCAGGGTTTCCAAATTGTCATAGAAATAAAAGTGCCGTTCCCAATATGACAAATGAATGCCTTAATCCACAGTGTGGAGTGTGTAACATGTGGAATTTGTTTCCTCTTTAAATTTTTACATTTGTCTTTCATGTAGAACAATTACGCTTAAGCCTACAAAAGATTGTTCTTTCATTCACAAGCTCGGCACAAAATGTTCCAGTGCCCTAAAGCAAAGAGAAGAACAGATAATTGTTTGAAAAGTTACATGTTTCATTCAGCTTTTCATTAAGCTTCACATTTTTAGCCAGTGAAATAGTCCCTGATGCAGTCCCCACCCCCACCCACACCCCACAAATGCACTGTTGAACAATGAAGGCTTTCTGCCAGTGAATGTTTTCCGAACAACAGCCGTGCTTCATGTCTGACTCCCTCCTTCTGCTTCATGTATGTTTTACTCTGGGAAAGTTTGTTGCATATGAAAGGAGAGCAGGTATCTTTTGGCTTTTGTTTATTTTGCTGGACAGAGGGGTCTTTTTGGTTAATGCCAGAGTTTAGGGTTTGTCTGACTTCCACCTGGTATTCTGACTTTGTTGGAGGAGAAATAATCCCTGAAAATGAGCACATATGGAACCTGATTTTCTTCAGATGGTTGACAAGCTCCAAATCCCTGACCATTGACCATGTTGTCTAGGGACTGATGGAACTTATAGGCCATAATGACAGGTATGCCTCTGACTGCCTATACTTGCCTTCCTGCAACAACATTGAATCTAACAGCCAAGGAAAGATGAAGATCCAGTAGAGGCAGTCACTTCTGCATTGTCCCAGAAAAATAAACGCTTATTGGGGTAAAACTGCAGTTTGCATAATTACGTTGCGAATGACCCAGAAAGTGGTGGTTTGGTATGCACTCAATATGTGTACAGTGGAACCCTGGACAACGACGGGTTCGGACAATGTCATTTTTGGACAACGACATGTTGTTCTTCTGAAAAGTCATCTCCCGGACAACGACATTAAGTTGTTATCCGGGAGATCGTGTTTAGTCTCCTACCTGTTCACACTGGTTGGAGACGAAAAAATCGCCATCTTCGGGTGCCTGTGTTCAGCTCTCCGCTTACCCAAGAGTGTCTGGGAGGCTGGGAGGACCTATCCCGTGCTGTTTCCACCTTCCTAGCACCTCCCTGGCCCACCCAACAGCTGAGAAAAGTTGTGGCCGCCATCTTGTTTTTGAAAAAAAATATGGCAGCCACAACTTTTCTCAGCTGTTGGGTGGGCCAAGGAGGTGCTAGGAAGGTGGGAACAGTGCATAATAGGTCCTCCCAGCCTCCAAGACACTCCTGGGTAGGCGGAGAGCTGGACACAGGGACCCGAAGATGGCAATTTTTTCATCTCTAACCAGCGTGAACAGGTAGGAGACCACATCATCCTTTTTGTGGGGGTGGGCAGAGGCATCCTGGGTACCTCTGTTAGTCTCCAGGGAGGTGATCCAGGCTGGTTCTGACCTCCCCTGATCTCCCCCCGTGCTGCTCCAAGCCAAAACACCGGGGGAAACTCAATTGTCAGCTTGAGGTTTTTCCTTGCAGCATCGCTGGGGGGGGTCACGGGGTGTCAGAAACAACATTTATCACCTCCCTGGAGCCTAACAGAGGCACCCGCGCTGCCAGAGAAGCTGAAATGGGTGGGGGGGAATCCGTCACCATGGATTTTTTCACCCATTTTGGCTTCTCCGCCAGTGTGGGTGCCTCTGTTAGGCTCCAGGGAGGCGATCCATGTTGTTTCTGACACCCCATGACCACCACCACCACCACCACCGGGAGATGCTGCAAGGAAAACCTCAAGTTGATGATTGAGTTTTCTCCAGCGTTTTGGCTTGCAGCATCGCCCGGGGGGTCACGGGGGGTCAGAAACAATGTGGATCACCTCCCTGGAGCCTAGCAGAGGGGGCAGAGAAGCTGAAATGGGGGGGGGGGATCCATGATGATGTGCTAGGCTGGTTTTCCCTCTGGAGGATGAGCGTTTTTCTGCCTCCCGCACAATGACAAAAACCAGACAATGACACAACTTGTGGAACCAAGTTTTGTCATTGTCCGGGGATCCACTGTATATTAAAACAATTTCTGTATAGCTACAAAATTTATTTGTATAGATGCCAAATATACTTTCATTTAAACATAATACAATATATTTAGTGGGAAAGATACAGTAGTGGTGGCAAATCTATGGCACGCGTGCCAGAGGGGGCACTCAGAGCACTCTCTGTGGGCATGCACTGTCATCCCAGCATAGAGTTCACCCCACCCCTCTGCCCAGCAGCCCAATGGGAGTGCTTCCTCCATCCCCCAGCACAGTTCACCCTGCCCCTCTGCCCAACAGCCCAATGGGAGCACTTCTTCCTCATCACCACCACCACCACCATCACCACCACAGAGTTTGCCCCACCGTGTTGGCACTTTGCAATAAATGAGTGGGTTTTGGGTAGCAGTTTGGGCCCTCGGTCTCTAAAGGTTTTGCCATCACTGGGATATAGGATATTTTTTTAAAAGCAGACTTAGACTGGACAGGTTTTCAAAGAGGAAATTACCCTTTGTTAAATAATAAGCATGGCTTCCAAACAACTATTGATCTGCACAACCCTTCCTTTTGGCAAGAAGTTGGTTTGTGTATGCATGCACACACTGGTGCTTTGTTATCTCCTACACATACAATTTCTATTTGCTCCCAATGTATAGGAAACATTCACCTCCTGGGAGAAATGTCATACAAGATGCATGTCACATAGCAGTTGGTTCATGTCTGATGGACAAATGAAGCAGTCATAACCAGAAACCCAGGGTGCAAATAAGTATGAAAGGATTGGGTTTGTTCTGGATATTCAGTTGCAAAGCACTACCAAACATGAATAGTAGCACATCTAAGACAAAATAAGCCTAGTTCCAATTGTCCTGGCTCATATAGTGCTGACAGATATGAGAGGCAGTTCATCTGTTTTCATTTTGCATATGCTTTACTTCCCAATAATTCTTGCCAGAACCCAGAAAAATTGAAGTTTGTGATTACAAATCCATGAATCTCCTAGCCAGCATGTGGATTCTAGCAAATGTATTCCAAACAAGTAACCTTTACATATCCTGGTTCTTGTTCAGAAGCACCTGGGAATGTGTGATATTGCTATGCTCTTCAGTCTGAATCAGTGTTTCCCAACCTTTGTTTTTTGGACATTGATTCCCAGAAGCTTAAGTCAATTCCCCAAAGCACTGATCAGCCAATATACTGACTTAGGCTTCTGGGAATTGAAGTCCCCCTGTGGTGCATGTGCCCCACATTGGGAACCACTAGTCTAAATGGAGTCAGTTCCTTGCTCTTGTCCAGATAAGAGCCCATGTGGAAGCCCTCTTTATCTCCTTGTCTGGGTGAGGGGGTCACTTACTCCAGAATTCTGGAGTGAGACAGTTGCCTATCCAGACTTTGGGCCACATGTGGGAAGAAGGCAAACAGTAGTTCATAAAGATGTGGAAATAGTTTGTAAAAAGCATTGTTTCCCATTATATAAATATTAATTTCACCCTGCTTTGACACTGGCTAAAGAGATTTTGCAGATTTCTAAAGAATCTCAAAAACCCTTAAGAAATTGTTCATCAGAGAGGAAAGTGGGATAAGATGAATATACAAAAGACAGCATTTAAAAAAAAAAACAAATGGTGGTCTTTCATGAGGAAATGCCTTTAGCATTAGCTTCACAAAGACAGATTATGTCTGATTAGTCAATGCGTACAACAAAAATTGCTGACTGTAAGTGATCTCAATATTTAGCAGTTTGTTGCATTTGTGACATTTATTAGATGTCTGCTTTGGTTCCTGAAGAGGACTTCAGCTAAATAGACAAGAGCTATACCACACTATTTTTTATTATTATTATTATTATTATTATTATTATTATTATTATTATTATTATTATTATTATTATTATTATTATTATTATTATTATTATTATTATTATTATTATTATTATTATTATTGTTATTGTTGTTGTTGTTGTTGTTGTTGTTGTTGTTGTTATTGTTATTGTTGTTATTGTTGTTATTGTTGTTATTGTTATATAGCTGTGGTAGTCAGACAGACTATGACTATGAACATAATGGCACTACAGAACAGTTTAGGAGTAATATATATTATTGTGCTTACTTCAAAATGTAGGAAGCGAGTTGTGTTGTGACATTCCAGTGTCCATTCTGCTGAATGGGGCCCTGGACCCCTGCCCTGATATCCTGTCATAATGGTACCAAAGCCAGCCTGTTGACGGACACAGCTATTTTGATATCCTTTGCCAGAAGTCTCTCCATTGCTTTAAACTTCCCTTTCAAATAACCTATTGCAAGAAGCCATTGGCATCTAAAAACAATTTGCATAACTTGCAGCGCCAAAGCCAAATGTATCCAGTGCCTTGACTCCATTAAGTTAATGATATTACATTGGGGATAAAGGCATACCAAGAACGAATTTGAAAAAGTAACATACATATAAATATATATAGCAGCAAAATCCAGTAATGAGCTTTCATTAACTTTGTTCACCTAGCCACATATTTCACCCCTTTCCATAGCCTTGACTTACTGTCAGTGGACCATGTCTAATCACAATTGCCAGATTAAGTACATTAATTATATGGAACAGTCAGCAAGCTAAAGTTTCCTTTTCATTTTGCATCTATTCCTCAGTGAACTGCCTTCAAATACACTAAGCAAAAAATAAATATTGCTTTTCCCATAAGGGGAAGTTGCAAAACAGCATTTCTGGCAACTGCAAAATGCCATCTTCTCCTCATCTTACAATTGGACCAAAGCCAATTATTGTGTTTCCTACTGTTTTTTTTTGTTTTGTTATTCCTCTTAGTTAACAGATTATGAGGTAGAAAAAACAACAGGAACACAGAGAACATGCGGAGAGATCAGCTTAATGTCCAGTGTTAATGCATGCAAGATTGCTATTATTCCAACATTTCCCACTTCTTGGGCAAAAAATGTTTTCCTTAGCATCTCCTACAAAAGATCTGATTTCTTTTATGGAACCAAATCAAAATGTTTCTGCTCACACAGGCATTATAAACTTTAAAAACTGAAGCTTTGAGCTAGTACCAAATGATTGATGGATATTATAATGATTTATTCTTGTGTACTCCTTGTTATGTTATATTTGCTTTTGTAATTTTATCCGCGCCATCCATGTGTTCCTGGTAAGGGGTGGAGGGTTTCAGATTTTCTTCCCCTTTGTACTTCCAATTTAGCATTCTTCACCCTGTGATTGGTCACTGGAAGTCAAACCTAGGATTAATTATAACTTTAGTAGTTCAAGTATGTGCCTGTAAAGAAATTCCTGTTCCAGGAATGAAATGGATAAATCTTAAAGAATACTCATTTCCTTGTACATCTAACAACCTCTTGTCCAAAGATCTCAAAATCTTGCATCCATTTTTACCTTGTTCTGCTTCACCTAATAAATGTGTTACACCAATATTTCACCATTCTGATCCTTGGAGCTTGAAGGGCCACTTTCACTTTTATGGTCGCTATTCAGAAAAATAATAATATTCTTTTTTTATATATAGAAAAAACTCTAGTGCCCCTCCAAATATTATAATTTCTTGGGGTGTGGGGTGTTGTCAATTTACTAGGGTAAAATTGTTCCCTTACCATCTTTGAGGAAACATTTTGGGGAGATGCTTTTTCTCTCCCTCCCCTCCCCAAATTTTTAAATTTTTAGGGCTTATAGGAAGGTACATTAGGATTTAGGGGACGCAAACCCTGGCTTTGTGGATCCTTTGCTCTGTTCAGCTTCAGTAGGAAGTAGGCACCCCCAGACTGCTCCCTTCCACATTTTGTGTTAGGCAGAAGGGCATTCTGAGAGTTAAAATCAGAATATGTTTTCACAGAAAAATCCGAGTCTGAAATATTAATTTTTAAGAGTATTTGATCCCTACTGTTCATTGTAGTCCATTGCTTTGAAAATAATTCATTACAATTGTCCATTGCAAATCAACTTTACTTTTATGTTGCCCCATTTGCTGTGTGATTTGTTTTGTTTTTGTTTTTTAAATTGTTCTGCATTACTTTGGGAGGCGTTTAGGATTGCTGAGAGAATGGTAGAAACCTTGAGGGAAGAAATCATATGGAAATTCCTCTAAAAATGCTTACAAATGTAGTTTGAAAGTAACTTGAGAATATTTAAGTGACTCATTACAGATAATTATATTGCCTATGAACTGTTGGTTACAAACTCTGCAGGGAGCTATTGTGAGGCTGGGAAAACAAGCAAAATGGTAGATGGGAAAGAGTTGCATAGACCTATCCTCAATAAGATCTGCCTTGTAGTACTTTAAAGTCTTGTAACACTGATTAGGTTTTTAATTTTTGTTTTACATTTTTTTTAAATTGCCTAAAAGTTTGAAAGCAAAAAATTGCAAGTAGATAAATAGGTACCACTTTGGTGGGAAGGAAACAGTGTTCTGTGTCTAGTCATGCCTGCCACATGACCACGGAAATGTCTGCAGAAGCAGACAGCACTGGCTCTTTGGCTTTGAAACAGAGATGAGCACTGAACTCTAGAGTCGAATACGACTGGCTTTCTAGCAGGGGAAACCTTTATCTTTACTGTAATGTCTTTTATGCTATTCTTGTAATGTTATGGTTTTTTAAGGGTTTTTATGTTCTTAATATAAGCTACCCAGAGAACTTTGGCTATGGGTTTGTACACAAATGTTATTAATTGAACTGTTGCATTCCCCACACATTAGTTCTTTCTTTCAAATCATGCTCCAGGATGTTTAAAAAAAACCAAATCAGAGGTTAGCTCAGTACAGAGGAAAAGGAATGAGTTACATTTGGAAGTCATGTCCATCCTGCTACGGTAATGGAGTAGACCATATAGCCAGCGACTCAATGCCGTGTTGGGCAGCGGTAAATAACCTGACTCCCTAAAGGTGACAACTGCTATGGATGGATGAGCCCCTTTAGGTGGGGTGATGGTCCCCTTAGTGGAGGAAATGCCACTGGAAACCATATTGGGCCCAAAGACAAAATGAGCGGAAGAGGAACAGTCATGGAGGTGGAAGAGGCCATGCCAGGTGGACTGGCTGTGAAGGCGCACCTTGATAATATCCTCAAGGCGTTAAATCCTGCACGTCTCATTTCATACATTGTTGCAGTGGCCCATGGGAGGGACCACTCGGTGCAGTAGGGGCCCACGGAGGTCGGGATGACTGGCCGCAAAGGAAGGCACTTGAGACGAATGTGCGGTGAAAGTCCAGTCCCGATTGGTTTAGGTGGGCTGTATTCATTACCCTGCCTCAGGGTCTTTTGTGCATAGGTTGTGCATGACCCCATTAAAGAAGGCTGTCCATATATGGGCATTCCGGTGGTGAGGACCTACCAGGCAGGCAGAGCTCAGAAGCCTAAATGCATGGATGAGGCAGTGGTGTCGAGAGGAGGACTTCAGATTTGTGAGAAACTGGAGAACATTTTGGGACAAGCCAAATCTGTTCAGGAGGGATGGGTTGCATTTGAACCATGATGGGACCAGATTGCTGGCAATCAACATCAAAAAGGCTGCAGAGCAGCTTTTAAACTGATAACTGGGGGAAAGCTGAAAGGAGCTGGGCAGCATCCGGTTTGGGAAAGTGTGTACTTTAGTAGTGAGGAGGATGCAAAAATTACTGGGCAGAGCAAGGAGCTAGTCACCAGCACTCTAGCAGAAGGATGCAAGATGCAGTCTAACAATGCAACTGGACTCAAAAGACTGTATCAGGAAAGCATATATAAATGCTTGTATACAAATGCCAGAAGCCTCTGGAACAAAATAGGGGAGCTGGAATACTTAGCAGTAGATAAGAATATTGATATTATTGGTATCACAGAAACCTGGAGGACGGATGAAAACCAATGAGATACAGTTATCCCAGGATACAAACTGTACAGGAAGGATAGGAAGGGAAAAATGGGAGGTGGTGTAGCCTTGTATGTCAAAAAAGTGATAAAATCGTATGAATTGGAATATCTAGGTGATTTGGAGTCACCATTCGAAGCTCTGTGGGTAAGAGTACCAGGCCACAAGGATGGTCTAACAGTAGGCATATACTATCGGCCTCCGACCCAAACTCTTGAGGGAGACTGGCAGTTGGAGAATGTTGTAAAGGAGGCATCCAAGAAGGGAAGCCTGGTTATAATGGGGGACTTCAATTACCCTCACATAGACTGGGTGAACTGTTGTTCAGCACATGATAAAGAGATAAAGTTCCTAGATATGCTAAATGATTGTTCCCTGGGACAGATGGTTGAAGACCCAACTAGAGGTACAAGAATCCTTGACTTGATCCTGAGTAATACTCAGGATCTGGTGCAAGATGTTAATGTGACTGATCCAATAGGGAACAGTGACCACAACTCAATTATGTTTAACTTGATCATAGACTGCAAGTCACTGGTAAAATCTAACACAGAGACCTTAAATTTTCAAAAAGGAAATTTCCCAAAGATGAGGAAACTAGTAAAAAAGAAGCTGAAAGGGAAAATTGAGAGAGTCCAAACACTCCAAGAGGCATGGAGGCTGTTTACAAAAACAATAACAGAGGCCCAATTGGAATGCATACCCAAAAGGAAAAAGGGCACTGCCAGGTCCAAGAGGACTCCGATGTGGCTTACAGGAGCTGTTTGGGAAGTGATCAAGAGCAAGAAAAACTCATTTAGAAGATGGAAGGCTTGTCCGAATGAGGACAGCAGGCAGAAACATAAATTCTGCCCGAACAAATGCAAGGCAACAATCAGGAAAGCAAAGCAAGACTTTGGAGAGTGTATAGCTGAAAATACTCAGAGAAATAACATTAGAAGTAAGAACCCAACTAGGAAGGCCATTGGACCATTAGATGACAATGGAAGGCAAGGGTTTTTTAAAGAGAAAACAGAGATTGCAGAGAGACTCAATGAATTCTTTGCTTCAGTATTCACTGAAGAAGACAGAGACCACATGCCCAAAACAGAGCCTATCTTCGTAGGGAGGGAAAGCGAAGAATTAAGCCAGATAGAAATAACCAGGGAAGAGGTCCTTGCATGTCTTGTTAAGCTAAACATTAACAAATTACCAGGACCAGATGGCATCCATCCATGAGTTATCAGGGAACTTAAAGATGAAATTGCTGATCTCCTAGCCAAAATATATAATATTTCCCTCAAATCAGGCTTTGTGCCTGATGACTGGAAGGTAGCAAATGTAACACCAATTTTCAAAAAAGTATCCAGGGGTGATCCAGGAAATTACTGACCTGTCAGTTTGACATGTGTCCCAGGTAAAGTGATGGAAACCATCCTAAAAGATAGAATTAATAGGCACATAGAAGAGAAGGCGCTGCTAAAGGAGAGCCAACATGTCTTTTACAAGGGCAAATCATGGCTCACTAATCTGTTGGAATTTTTTGAGAGGGTCAACAAGCATGTGGATAAGGGGGATCCAGTTGACATTGTTTATCTGGACTTTCAGAAGGGTTTTGACAAGGTCCCACACCAAAGGCTCTTGAATAAACTTACCAGTCATGGAATAAAGGGTCAGGTCTTGTCCTGGATCAGCAACTGGCTAAGGGACAGGAAACAGAGGGTAGCACTAAATGGACACTTCTCCAAGTGGAGGGAAGTAAAGAGTGGGGTCCCCCAAGGTTTAGTACTGGGACCCCTGCTTTTCAACCTCTTCATAAATGATCTAGAGGTAGGAGTAAAAAGCAAGGTAGCCAAATTTGCTGATGACACTAAATTATACAGGGTAGTGAAAACTGTGAGAGATTGTGAGGATCTCCAGAGGGATCTCTTGGCACTGGGGGAGTGGGCAAAACAGTGGTAAATGAGCTTCAACATTAGTAAGTGCAGAGTGATGCATGTTGGGGCAAAAAAAAACAATTACATTTATAAACTGATGGGGTCTGAACTCTCTGCAACAAACCAGGAAAGGGATCTTGGTGTCCTGGTGGACAACTCAATGAAGGTGTCAACCCAGTGTGCCTCAGCAGTGAAAAAAGCAAACTCAATGTTAGGGATCATTAGGAAGGGTATAGAAAATAAGTCAGCAAGTGTCATTTTACCTCTTTATAAATCTATGGTGAGGCCCCATCTGGAATACTGTGTACAGTTCTGGTCGCCATACTTCCAGAAGGATATTATGGAGTTGGAGAAAGTTCAGAGGAGGGCAACCAGAATGATTAGGGGACTGGAACACCTTCCTTACCATCTGAGGCTGCAACGGTTGGGCCTTTTCACTCTTGAACGACGGTGTTTAAGAGGTGACCTGATTGAAGTTTATAAAATCATGCACAGTGTTGACAAAGTAGATAAGGAAAAACTGTTTTCCCTATCACACAACAATAGAACTAGGGGACACTCGATGAAACTTTTGGGTACTAGTTCTCAAACAAATAAGAGAAAGTACTTTTTCACCCAGAGGATTACTGGTCTATGGAACTCCCTGCCAGAAGAAGTGGTGACAGCTGTCATTCTTGACAGCTTTAAGAAAGGATTAGACAAGTTCATGGAGGACAAGGGTATCAATGGCTATAATTATGGTTACTTAAGGACAACCTCTGGGTTGGAGAGATAGGCAGGATATCTCTCAATGCCATTTCCAGGGAATCCTAAACAGGTGAAGGCATCTGCTTGGGAATACCCTGAAGGAAATGGTGAGCCACTGTGTGGGACAGAATGCTGGACTGGATGGGCTGTGGCCTGTTCCAGCAAGGCTGTTCTTATGTTCTTATGAGTACATTGACCACTATGGGAAGTTCCTCAGAAGTTACCAAGTATCACAGGTCTGAATTTAATTAACAGGGTTGGCATCACCTATTGTTCTGACTTAAGCTCGGAATCTTGGCTTTCCATCCAAGCCCATTGTTTCTCAAGCCGTGTGCTGGCAAGCGAACCTTTCGGGAAGGGTTTTTGGCCAATCATGAGCGCGGGCAACCCACAATAAATGCCACAGGAGATGGCTCCATGATCACAGTGTGTGAGTCACTGCATGACAACCTGGGATCCACCTTAAACAAATTCATGCCAATGGCATTTTTCCTTCTTCAAGAAAAAAAAATGTATTCTCAGATATGAGTTGCAGCCAACGATGACATTTGGAAGAAAGATCTGTGGGCAAGTGAGGGATCAAGTCCTTTTAATTCCTTCCTTCAAAGTGCCTACCCTTTCTCCTTGTGTTACCTTTATTCTGGCAAACATAGATTTGGGACTGTATGTCTATGTGTGTACTCATTTGAGTCCTTGGTATTATTTTGTTTTGCCAAGGTATTGTCTTATTCAGCACTTACTATAAATTCCCAGGTTTGTTTTGGCCTTTCTAAGCCCCTAACCCGTTTTTTAAAAACTTACCTTCTTTACAGTGCACAGGGAAAGAACCTTCATTTGTTTGCCTTCGTCTTTTCAATAACCTGAGGGTCCCTGAGCATCATCGGAGAAGATTTAAGTAACAGATGTGACACCAGAGCACACTATATTAGTTAAAGTTAAATGTTTTCCCAGCATCGAAAATGCAGATGTAGACTAAGATACTGGCAGTTTCAATTTATTGTCCCTCAAGGTGTGTATACAGATGTGATGATTTTGGCCTAAACACCTTGGGGTATTTCAGCAAAGTATTCTGTGTCTGGCTAGATGTAATGTGAGAGGAAGCGAGAACCAGGAGTAAAATGTAACAGCTACTTGCTCTGAATACATTTATCTGTTTATTTAACTGGTCTGGGAGCATGATGGAATTATGGAGAGACACTGTTGCACCAGGTATCATTTCTTTATCCCTTTGTGTTCAGTCTTCAGCGGCATGGAAAAAAACTTTGTTTTTCTGATGGTCCTAAAAAGTGTTACAGTTCTGAACTAGAGGCTGTAGGATGATATCAGGAGAAGGAGAATAGATGATAAAAATAATATTGGCTCCAATGGAAGACATGCGCTGACATAATTCTGGGTCTATCATTAGGCAGAGTGGAGTGTGTGTTTTGATTTACAAAAATCCTATATTTGCTTCACTTTTGCCATGTTTGAAATCACTTCAAATATCTAACACACATCACATAGCTGGGGCATACTTTTTTGTTGTTGTTCAGTCACACAGTCGATTCCGACCCTTTGTGACCCCATGGACCATTGCCCGCCAGGCACCTCTGTCCTCCACCATCCTCCTCAGCCCCCCCAGCTCTGTGCCCATTGCATCTATAATGCCATCTAGCCATCTCATTTTTGGCCACCCCCTTTTTCTTTTACCCTCCATCTTTCCCAGCATCAAGGCTTTCTCAAGTGAATCCTCTCTCTCATTTGATGTCCAAAGTACTTTAGCTTCATCTTTTCTATTTGACCTTCTAAGGAGCAGTCAGGGTTGATTTCTTCTAAGATTGACCTATTTGTATTCCTTGCTGTCCAGGGGACTCTCAAAACTTTCCTCCAACACCACATCTCAAAGGCATCTATTCTTCTGCACTCAGCTTTCCTAATGGTCCGGCTCTCACAACCATACATTACCACTGGGAATACAATTGCTTTGACTATACAAATTTTTGTTTTCAAGGTGATGTCGCTACTTTTGACTATGTTCCCCAAGTTTCTCATAGCTTGTCTCCCAAGAATCAGTCACCTTTTTATTTCATAGCTGAAATTACCATCTGCAGTGATCTTAGATCCTAAGAAAGTAAAGTCTGTCACTGCTTTGACTATGCAAATTTTTGTTTGCAAGATGATGTCTCTACTTTTGACTATGTTCCCCAGGTTTCTCATAGCTTGTCTCCCAAGAAACAGTCGCCTTTTTATTTCATGGCTGTAATCCCCATCTGCAGTGATCTTTGATCCTAAGAAAGTAAAATCTGTCACTGCTTCTACTTCTTCCAGGGACTGTTAGGGCCTGTTGCTATTATCTTGGTTTTCTTGATGTTGAGACTCAAGCCAGCTTTTGCACTCAATTTATCTTGCTGAAATGCAGTTTATTTTAAACTACCCAGTAGAGGTCATTTATCTTTTATCGATTCCTCAGCCACTTTATTGTTCTGTGTGCATTCATTTGTTGGTGCATATTTTGTGTTGTGCCTCTTGCCCCATAAGGGTTGCATGATTCCCTGCAACCTGAAAATCCCACCACCACCACCACCACCAGATCCTTACTATAGTTGTGTGGTCAGCTGTCATTGCAAAGAACTGTTGTAACTCTATGATAGTAAAATAAATTAATAATTGCTATGATGTGCTGAGTATCTATGATTTGAAGCCTAGGAACTGGACTCAGACTGATGGGAGAGAGAGAGAGAGCTATTTGGAGACCCTATGATATTAGGGTTGCCATATGTCCCAGTTTTCTAGGATTTTCCCGGATTCAAGCAGTCCCGGCAGGTTCAAGAAAAAACGTAAAAGTCCCAGATTTTTAAATTTGAACAAAGGAAGCAAGATCATCCCTCACCAAGGCATTTTTGCAAAGAGTTAATTCACTGCCTCACTACCTTTCTTTCAATTATCCTGCTTGAAAGCGGGGAAGGCAAAACAGCACCCTGAGAAGTCCACCAGGGAGGGGAGACACTTGCAAGTGAAATAATTGAAAGAAAGGCACGGAAGCAGTGAAATAACTCTTTGCAAAAATCCCTTGGCTCACCTTGAAGTTTGGGGGACAAGGAGTCATCCTCAGCCCTTTTCCTCAAAAGCCGGGAGGGAGCAAAGAATACCCATATCTAAGAAGCCAAACCTCCACCATACACTGGGACGCAAAGGGTTAATTGCATAGGGCCAGTATTCCTAGAGAGGAAGGTAACAGGGTGGACAGAAGGTAAAGAGTCCTCCATCGCAAAGGTCCTCCTCCAAAATAAGTCTCCTCCTGTCTCTTGCTTTTCTCCTTCAGGAGGAAAACAGAGGCACCATTGCCATTCCGGGCCCCTCTTTAGAACTTTCTTCCAAGGGATCCTTGTGTGGGGTTTGAGGATGAGTCTACTTCAATGGGGTGTGTGTGTGTGAAGGGGAGTGTGGGGTGACCTCAGGCAGAGGAAGGGTGGTTTCAAGAGTGGCCCAATAAATTTTATTCGAAAAAATAAAAATAGAACCATCAAGAACAGTCTTTTGCAAGAAGAATCACATGGGGAAAACCTCCTGACCACAGTTTATTTTAAACTGATGAAGGCTGTCCGCCCCGGACGGGGATTCTGCAGAGTCTTAGAGCCGCGGTCTCCCTGACAGCCCCATCTGATGCATGCACAGTTTGAAGAATGCATTGATGTCACGTGGCTGTCCCGGTTTGGCGGGAGAGAATTATGGCAACCCTAAATGATATTTATGTGCCTAGCAAGAAGGTCAATCTATGGGCTAGGCAATCTCACAGGTAAGCCACTATGTGCTCTAACATTCCCTCTCCAAGGGTGCTGGTGGTGGCAGGTTCTTCCAAGGCAAACACCATGGGTTCTGGGTCACTTACTTTTCTTGAAACAACTTTTAATGAAGACACACTGGCTCCCCACCAGCAAAAGCCCTTTCAGTTTTTTTAACCTCACTGGAGTTTCCCAGAGTCCAAGTCCTGAGAGGCAGATGGGGTGGTGAGCCTGCCAGGGCATGCCATTGTAGGGAAGGCTTGTACAGAGGGTGTAGGACAAGACAGGCTCAGTATTGCTTCCTTCCCTTCCAGCCACTACCCTGGTGCACTTCTCATGTTTTGCCTTTCCACTGTGGTGGCTATATAGAGGCAGGTAAAAGTGGAACTGGAATTCTCCACTTTTGTTGTCTGCTTTAGGCAGCCAAGCTCCCCATACACAAAAGAACTGGATCCCAGTCTTCTTCTACATCTTCCTACACTTCCTCCTCTTCCACAGTAAGTGATGGCACCCTCCCCGAGCCTTCCCACTCCTCCTCTCTTATTCCTCTGAACTCAGCCTCCTCCAGCTATTTTTTGAATCAGGCCATTCCATCCTGTCCAGATGTGTCAATGACCTCTGGCTAGCTTGGGATGTAGGAGGCCCATCCTCCTGTTTGCCTCCCTCAGCCTGCAGACTGCAGTCAGACAGGTGTGTGTGTGTGTGTCCAACCCCTCACAGCACCACCCAACCAAATCAGAGGGGAAATCTCCAGAAGGAATAACACAGTAGGCGCATATGTCTCTGTACTAAGCAGACTGGCCTTTAAGATAAGAATCTGAAGGTCAAGTGAGATGCTTAGAATACATGTTACTTCCAGTTAAACCACAGACCCATCTAACAATATTTCCTTAGAAGTATGTGCCTTAGCAATTATATTTGTCAATTAAGCCCATGTATATCTTCCAATGATAATCACAAAACAAAACACAGCAAATGTAAGTTAACAGAGAAGAAGAACCTGTGCTGTGGCAAACAGATGCTTTTCACCAGTTAGCAGATCACCTTTATAAATATAGCTAGTGGTGGGATTCAGCAGGTTCACCCCAGTTGGCCAGAACTGGTAGCAGAAATCCCAGCTGGCCCCACCCGTCCAAGTTTTGAAATAAAGTAGTCCTAATTCTGGTGCAACGCAGGGCTTTCTCCCTGGCCACGTCTACCATACCAGTAAAAAAAATTGCATCCCACCACTGAATAAAGTATGATACCTGTGTCATCTAGTTTGACCATGAAGAGTGTGAGTAACCAGTGAGAACTGTAAGGTAGGCATATACAGGTGAAACTCGGAAGATTAGAATATCATGCAAATGTTCATTCAGTTCAGTTGAAAGGTGAAACAAATATATGAGATAGACTCATTACATGCAAAGTGAGATAGTTCAAGCCTTACTTTGTTATAATATTGATGCTTATGGCTTACAGCTTATGAAAACCCCAACCCCCCAATCTCATGTACCCCATAATCATCACATAATCTCATGTACGTTGTATGCCATGATCATCACAATTATAACAAATTAAAGCATGACATCTCTCGCTTTGCATGTAGTGGGTCTATCTCAGATATTTGTTTCACCTTTTAAGTGAAATGAATGAACATTTGCACAATATTCTAATTTTCTGAGTTTCACCTGTACTGGCCATTTCAGATGCTGGATGCAGATGTGGGAGGAAAAAATCTCAACACATGGAAATCCGTTCTGCCTGTCTTAAAGATTTTTATTTTATTTACAGATTCAAGAAACCAGGCCCTGCCATTGTTTCAAATATATTCACTGCTGTGTTTAAATTTTGAGTATTTCATTCCAGGTCCTGAATTCCTCAAAAATCTTGCCTTTAGGGTATCTCTTAACTCCACTTGTCCAGTAAATTCCTTAATAACAGACACCCCAGTAACTGTGTGCTTCCACCTCACAATATTTGTATTGTTATTAATGCCAAGTTCGCGTGGCAACTTCACAGCTTACAGGCCTGGGTGTAATCCAGGTTTTAGAGAAGCCAAAAAAACAAATGGTCTACTGAGGTTCCTTGCAGCTTTAAACACTCACATTATCATAACCATAAGGCTTGCCTTTGGCAGAGCTCCTTGGGGGTGCAAGGGATATGGGAAAGGTTAGCCAAATGTCAATCAGCTGATGACACACAGCCTTCTCTTCAGTGCTTGGGGATCTCTGAGAAACTTATAAGAAGCCTCTTTCTGGGCGTTGCTTCAAAGGGTGGGGATGGACTGTCCCTTAGATTCCTTTCCCATCAGTTTCTAAATTAGTCTCTATTGTTCTTTACATCTTAAAAAAGCACACAACCAGAACCTTGGTACTAAAATTGGCTGCAAGCCAGAAAAAGACAACAATATCTTGAGAAAAGCCCATGTGTTCAGTATGGGGTCATCTATATTGTCTGACTCTTATGCGCCTCAGAGATTACACCAATGAAAACAAAAGAATTACGCAAGAGGAGAACAGCCATGCTCCAAATAAACAAAAGGAACGTGACTTAGTGATGAAGCTCTTTCCTGTTGAAGTTACAATAAGGGGATAATAACATTTCCACCTTTTCTTTTTTTCCCACTCTGGAAAGAAAGAATGAAAATAGCATTTTAAGTAGAAACTCACTAGGCTGGTTGAAATACATTATGTGAACTAACCATCTTTCTTCAAAAGTTCATTTAAATATCACGTCTTATCAGGCATAAATGTTCCATATGTTGCAGGACTCAGTGTTCCATTTTCAGGGGTTACATCAGAAGATTAAAACTCAGAAGGGCAGCAATGAAAGAATTTGGAAAGATCATCAAGTATAACGATGTGCCACCAGAGACAATGAACAAGATCATCCATGCTCTTGTATTCCTGATCACTATGTATGGATGTGAGAGCTGGACAGTAAAGAAAGCTGACAGGGGGGAATGATTTGTTTGAAATATGGTGATGGAGGAGATCTTTGAAGATACCCTGGACTTCCAGAAAGACAAATAAATGTGTCCTAGATTAAATCAAGCCTGAACTATCTTTGGAGGCAAAATGGTGAAACTGAGGTTGTTCTAATTTGAGCATATCATGAGAAGGCAGAACTCTTTGGAAGAGATGATGATGCTGGGTTTAGTGTATGAGAACCAAGACAATAGAAACAGCCGAAAGGTTGGCTTAACACATCTTTATTGCATGATGGTCCGGGGGAACATGTGGTAATGGCGGATGAACAGCTCAATATATACTGTGGCTATACATTTGAATGTGGCTCCTCGATAGCCCATTGGCTACTGTCTGCGTGACGTCATTCCCCGTCATGCCCTTCTTGTCCAGGTGAGGTGGTGGCGGGAATCTTCCCGCGCTGTATGTATTTGGGGAATTGGAACCATGTGAGCTGGGCGTTCGCTATTGCCCCTAGTGGTCACTAGCTCGCGTCCTGATATGGAAGGTTACAGTGTTACAGCTGGTGATTGTTATATCCACTCATTCGAGTGTTACATTACTTAAAGGCACAATATTCCAAACACAACATCCCTCCCCCCTAGGATGAGACGAAGTCTCTCATCCAATATGGTTTATTGCAAGTGGGTTTTGGGCGCAAGGCTGGCTGGCTTGTCCTGGGGGCGCTATCACTTCTGTGTTCCCTGGTCTCTTGTCCTGCAATGGGAGAGGGAGACTCGTTAGCGACTCGCCGCGGTTCCGCGGTTTTCAGGGTAGGGGTGAACTCCATTGTGGGAAAACCGGGGGCACTGGGGGCTAACAAAAAACCCCGCTTCTCGCCTGGATGGGTGGGGGACCACTCCGAACCCCCCCCCCCCGGTTTTGTAACTCAAACTCAAAATCATCTTCTGGGGTATCTGTGGGGGTATCCCGCAGGGAGATACCATTGTGGACATGCGGTCCAGAGTGCGGCCCCAGCACAGGTCCCCCGCCAGGTGGCGGGGCAGGGGGTTCCTGCCCGCCTGCTGTGCTGGACTTTCTCGTACAATGGTTCCTGTAATAGGAAGAATTGCAAATACAGACATGAGTGTCCCGCCTGTGCTGGCCCCCATGCGGCCTCTGCATGTCCCAGGCCTGGAGGGATGCGGGGCAGAGGGAGATCGGACAGGGGGCTGGCAAGACAAACTTATTCCCTTCTCCCCTTGGTGGGGACTGGCCCCCCTCTCCTCCCCCTTGGGCTGAACGGGTGGGGGAGAACCCTAACGTTGAATCCTGTTCCTCGCTGTCCGCGCTCTGGTTTCCGGAGACCCGGCGCCGGAGTTGGTCCACGTGCCGCCTCCAGAGTAGACCTGTGCTGGTCTCTACGCAGTACGACACGGGACCCGTTTGCCCAATGACTACTCCCGGAACCCAGGCTGGCCCTGCACTAGCGTAGTTTCTGCAATGGACCGGGGTGCCTATTTCGAAACTCTTCGTGCCCACTAACCCGATGTTCCTCCCAGTGTCCTCTACCCTCGTAGGGTCTAGCCTTGTCAGTACCGTAGTCAGTTTTCTGCGCATTAGGAGCTCTGCGGGCGAGTATCCTGATGCTAGGGGGGTTACCCTATATCCCAGCAAAAACTGGCATAACTGCAGGTTTAAATCCCCGTGGCCCATACGCCTCAGCGCGTCTTTGGTGGTGCGCACGAGGCGTTCTACCTGGCCATTCGTCGCCGGGTGGAAAGGCGCGGAGGTGATGTGCCGGATGGCGTTGATGTCAATGAATGCCCTGAATTTGGTGGACATGAAGCAACTAGCGTTATTGCTAACAAGCATGTCGGGTATACCGAACGAACTGAACACCTTGCGCAATTGTTTAATGGTTGCGGCTGAGGAGGTGTTCGCAACTGGGATAACCTCTAACCACTTGGAATAAGCATCCACTATGAGGAGAAAGAGCGATCCTCTGAAAGGGCCCGCGAAGTCAATGTGCACGCAGGACCACGGCCCCTTTGCCGCATCCCATTCCCTGTGCGAGAGTCGAGCCTCTTCGGGCCGGGAGCTTTGGCAACTCTCGCAAGTGCCCACCATGTGCTCGATATTGGCGTCCAACTGGGGCCACCAGAAGTAGCTCCTGGCCAGTGCCTTGGAGCGGACAATCCCAGGGTGGCTGACGTGCAGCAGCTTGAGCACCCTTGCTCTCAGGGACTCAGGGACGACTACCCGCTGGCCCCACAGGGGGCAACCCCTCTCCATGGACAGTTCTAACTTTTTCCTAAAAAACGGGGCAAATTCCACCGCCGGGGAGGATGTTGGCCACCCTTTCTGCATCCATGAACTAACCAGGGCCAACGTCTTGTCCCTGCCCTTCGCCTTGGCGATCTCTGCGGGCACTATGGGGGGTGAATCTAGGACCTCTATCATGAGCACTTGGTGGTCTTGTTCCACCTCGCACACGTGGCTGCCCGTGTAGGGGAGGGGTGACCTCGACAGGGCGTCCGCGTGGCTTATGTCCTTTCCAGGGCGATACACCAGCGCGCTCTGGTATGCGTTTAAAAAAATGGCCCACCTGAGCATCCTAGGGGATAGAATCTGTGGCGTGGGCTTGTCTGCAGTAAAAATGCCTAGCAGGGGCTTGTGGTCAGTCACGATGGTAAAGGGGCGGCCGTAGAGGAAGTCGTGGAACTTCTTCGTCCCAGCAATTATCGCTAATGCCTCCCTGTCTGTCTGTGCGTAGTTACGCTCTGCCTTAGACAGGGACCTGGAGTAGAACGCCACCGGGGCCTCCCGCCTGTTTTCCAACACGTGGCACAGGACCGCCCCCACCCCCACTGGAGATGCATCACATACCAGGACCACTGGTTTCTTGGGGTCAAAATGGGTTAATATGGCGTCTGAGGATAAGAGTTGTTTCAGCTCATTGAATGCCCTCTCCTGGCTCTCGCCCCATTTCCACGCCTCGTCCTTTTTTAGTAACTTATGAAGCGGCTCTGCTACCGACGCCTTCCTAGGCAGGAAGGAATGGTAGAAGTTTAAGAGCCCCAGGAACAAATGCAATTCGGGCTTGGAGGTGGGGCGAGGAGCATTTTGAACGGTGGCCACCTTTGATTCGGAGGGTTTAATGCCTACAGGGGTTACCCGGAAACCCAGGAACTCAACCTCTTTTGCGAAGAAGACGCATTTGTCTTTCCGCAACCTCAACCCCGCCTTTTCAAATACCGTCAATACTTTGTCTAGCCTCTCAGCCAAGTCTGACTCACTCCCCCCTGTAATCAATACGTCGTCAAAATATGGCAAGACCCCCTCCAGACCCTTTAAGAGACATTCCACTAGTGATTGGAAGATGCCTGGCGCCGAGTTCACACCAAACTGTAGGCGCGTCACCTGGAACGCCCCCTTATGAGTGACTATCGTCTGCGCAGCAGCTGCAGCTGGGGTTACCGAGAGCTGCTGATAAGCCTGCGCCAGGTCAAGCTTTGCAGAGCACTTTCCCCCATGTAACCTGGCCAACAGGTGGCTGACTACCGGCGGAGTGGGAAACTCCGATTGTAACAGCGCTCAAGGCCAACAGGGAGGTTCGAATATGCGCTGATTACAAATGTACCATTAATAAGGCAATACGCCCAAATGCGTATCCGGTGACTACCGGCACCGGATACGCATTTGGGCGTATTGCCTTATTAATGGTACATTTGTAATCAGCGCATATTCGAACCTCCCTGTTGGCCTTGAGCGCTGTTACAATCGGAGTTTCCCACTCCGCGGAATCAACAGGAACAAGGATTCCCTGGCCCACCAATTTGTCCAGTTCCGCCTCTATTTTGTCCTTGAGTGCAAAAGGCACTCTTTGCAGTTTGAGTCTTATTGGGCAGACCTCCGGGTCCAGGTCGAACGCGACTGGGGGCCCCTTGAATTTTCCAAGTCCCTTCTTGAACACTTCGGGATGCGCGTTACACACCTCCTGTATTGGGTCAGTCCCAACGGCATGCACCCCCCCCAATGAACAAACCCAGGGGCTTAAACCATTGAGTCCCAAGGAGGCAACAACTCCCCCCTTTGAGAACAACCAGGGGAAGTTCCGCAGCATGTTGCTTGTATTGGACCTTGAATTTTCCAACCCCCAACACCGGAATGCTATTCCCCTGCACGTCCCGCAGCGTAGACCTCAGTGCTTTGAGCTTGGGCCGCACGTTGGGGGAAATTCCCAAAAACTCCCTCTGGGAAATGATGGAATATGTGGAACCCGAGTCTATCTCCATCTTAACGGGGACCCCTTGCACCAGTACCTCTACAAAATAACATGGGTGTCCTAAGGACACGCTGTGGACTGCCGTGTCGTCGTCGCTGTTGTCAGAGATGCGGCCCACGCCGTCCTGCTTCCTCGAGGGCCGGACGCCTTCCTGGTTCTTCAGCGAGCGGTCTGTTGAGGCTTTCTGGTCTCTGCGCCGCCGTCTGCAAACTTTGGCTATGTGGCCTCGGCGCCCGCAGTTGTGGCACTCGGCCTTCATGAATGGGCACTTGATGCGGTCATGGTGCGCCCCGCAGCCATCGCAACGCCGGCCATCCTTCCGCACCTTCCGGATGTCTTCGTCCTCGCTGCTCTCCGTGGAGGAGTGTGGTGCCCGCCTGGTCGCTTGCACCGAGCCCGCTGCCTTGTCGGGTTGTGGGGGCCTTGCTCTGAACCCCTTAACCCCGGCCCTCATGGCTTCCACCGCCTACGCCTCCTTCACGACTTCTTGCAGCGTCGGGGGCAGCTCCTTGTTCATCAGCTTTCGCTGGACCTCTTCATCCCACAGGCCGCACAGCACGCGGTCCCTGAGGGCAATTTCCAGGTTCTCCCACTTGCATGGGCTGGCGGCCAAACGGAGGGCCGCTGCAAAGGCAGCCACGGACTCACCAGGTGCCTGGACTCTCTTCCAGAATGCATCCCGAGCCGAAAACATTGAGACCGAGGGCTGGAAATGGTCGCACATCGCTTTCAGGAGCTGCTTGACCGGCACTTCGTTCACCTTCTTCGGAGACACCAGGTCCACCAATACCTTCATGGTGGGGAGAGCATCCTGATGAGAATGGCCCTCTTCTTCCCCTCGTCTGAGATGTCGGACACCATCAGTGCGCTTTGGAGGTCCATCTCGAACAGTTCCCATTCTTCCGGTTTGTTGATGTTGAAACTGGCCTGCGTTGTCTTGATTCCGTGGGGATCCATCATCCCACCTTCGTCGCCAATTTAGTGTATGAGAACCAAGACAATCGAAACAGCCGAAAGGTTGGCTTAACACATCTTTTTTGCATGATGGTCCGGGGGAACATGTGGTAATGGCGGATGAACAGCTCAATATATACTGTGGCTATACATTTGAATGTGGCTCCTCGATAGCCCATTGGCTACTGTCTGCGTGACGTCATTCCCTGTCACGCCCTTCTTGTCCAGGTGAGGTGGTGGCGGGAATCTTCCCGCGCTGTAGGTATTTGGGGAATTGGAACCATGTGAGCTGGGCGCTCGCTATTGCCCCTAGTGGTCACTAGCTCGCGTCCTGATATGGAAGGTTACAGTGTTACAGCTGGTGATTGTTATATCCACTCATTCGAGTGTTACATTACTTAAAGGCACAATATTCCAAACACAACACTGGGAAAGGTAGAAGGCAAGATCCAGAACTGGACACAGGATACCAGGTGAGGTATCATCAAAGCAGATTAGAGGGCTATTGTTACTTCCTTTCATCCAGATTGTTGTTACAATCCTAGTACTCCATTCACTTTTCTTTTGCATCATACTGTAGACCAGGGGTGCTCAACCTACAGCCCAGTCCATGGCACCATTTCATGTGGCCCGCCACCCTCGCACCCACCACCACTTCTGCCACCAGAAGCTGTACCATGTGTAGTTCCTTTTTAATGTAAACAGCATTTCAAAGTTGTTTACATTAAAAAGGAACCACAATGGCACAGCCTCCAGTGTTGGCAGGGGGAGCGAGGGCAGCAGGCACATGGAATGGCACCGGGGGGGGGGGGGACTGTTGGCTCTTGGCTTTGTCTCACCCAACACCCCCCCCTCCAAGACCCCAGCCCTAAGGATAACCTCCAGCCCCACAAGGAAGGACTAGTCTAATTAAAATGCCCCACTCACACTTCCCCCGAGCAGGCAATTAATCTCATTAGTGTCAGGGGGAGGGAAGGGGGTCCGAAGCTTCCATTGAAGGTTGTTGCCTCTCACCCTCCTTCCAGAGAGAAACAAAATGGCCACTTCTTTGAAGCTGTTGGGACAAAATAGCCACCCCATCATGCAGATAGCACAGAATGGCACTCCACCCTCCTCAGCTGTCTGAGGGAGCATGACCTGGCCCTCATCTTGAAAAGGTTGAGAACCCCTGCTGTAGACATAGATGAGAATCTAGCAGAATTAAAATTCAGACTACAGGTATGGGGACATTTGTGGATTATTTTTTTCAGCAGACAACAAAGAAAAGCCTTTTCTTTGTTCTGGTTCCAGGCAGGCTAATGCCAACAGCAGAGTGAAGTACTCTTAAATCAAGACAGTAAAGCCACATATACAGCTAGGAAACAGTCAGGTATGGCACATCTAAAGTTAATGTCAGTGAACCAGAGCTGAGATCAAACGATAGCAATAGCATTTACACTTATATACTACCCCATATTGCTTTTGCACTCTCTGGGTAGTTTACAGGTAATTAGCATTTTACCCCCAACATGCTGGATACTCATTTTACCAACCTCGGAAGGATAGAAGGCTGAGTCAACCTTTGTCCCCATCAGGATCGAACTCACAATGTTTTAGCTACTACATTAGGCAACAGGACATTGGCCAATGTCGAACAAGCAATACAATTGCTGTTTTCACTGCAAGTTGAGGTCTTTAGCTACATGTTGGGATTCTTAACGCAATATATATAATAGATAAACATGATTCTAATTTAAGTTCCTTGAGAAAAAGATGGCATTGGTGTACTATTGGACGAATTACTGTAATGTTAGTGAGGCTGGAGCCCATTCAAAAGTACTTTGGAATTCTGGTTGGACATTGATAATCTTGTTAGCTCAGTATCACAAAAAGCAAAATGAATTTTCAGTAATGCCACTAAACAATTTCCCAGATACTTTCATGGCTGGCATAATCTTATTTTCCAGATTTAAAAAAATCCATTGAATGGGTTTAGCTGGACAATTACTTTCCAGCTTTAGGAACAGAACTTAGCAAAACAGTTTGCCAATTTGCCCATGTTGTGGTGTTATAATTAGGCATGCCAATTTTTATTAGCCCATCTGAATGAAATCCCATATTGTGTGGAATTTATTTAAAAGGGTCAAATTTAAAGGAAAGGCTTCCAATAAAGATGTCAACTAATGTACCCAGATAATTAACTGAAGGCAACTGGCAACACATACAATTTTTATTTGTGGACGTAGCATTTGATTCACAAGAACTTGTTGAATTTAATATTGTAAGCATGTTATTAATGGCATTGCCAATATTTGCTGCATGTTAGTGTACTAACTGATTTGCAATACAGTACTTAATTCACTCTTCTTCTCAACATGTAATGTAAGATGTAAGCTTTCTTCTTATAAATGAAGAACAGGTTAGACAGAGTATTATGGTCATGAAAATTTGTATCCAAAAATCTGTGGCAGTGGATTTGGTATCACAAAAGGTCAGGAAAATGTTACTTATCTGTATGATTATTGTTGTATTTTTATTGAAAGAAAATAAATTGCAGGATTTTCTGCTCCAGGTACCAAAATAATCTGCTTGGCCTTCAGTATTATTGGGGATTTTTTTTCTATTTTGGTTGTTTCCTCCAGTTACCAGAGCATGAGGTGGAAAAACAGTTACAACACAGAAAAATATGGAGGGTTCTACTCAGTCTCATTGGCCCCTCCTCCACTCTTGTTCTTCTGCACATAAACTAGCACTTCATATGATACAAATATTTAAAGTGTGTGTGTATGTTTATTTACAATTTCCATCTGTGGTTACATCAGTCTTGGCATGTTATCCTACTATGGTAATAGAGTAGACTATACTGCCAGCAACTCAATGGCAAGTGTCAGGCGACTGTTAACTAACCTGACCACCCTGAGGACTAAAGGCCTTGGGTGCCAAAGTCTACAGGGAAGGATGATGGTCCCCAAGTGGATTAAATCCCACTTGGATCCACCTTCATGGAGGGCAGCACCTTCATCAATACCAGCCTGAGGCTGATAAGGACTTTGTGTGCCAAAAGGGCTCAGGACCAGAAAGTGACTTGCAGAACTGGATCACATCTGGCCTAGACACGGAAGAACTTGACAGCATACTACTACTACTACTACTACTACTACTACTACTACTACTACTACTACTACTACTACTACTACTACTACTATTAGTATTAGTATTTCAAAAGAGATGGTGAATATGTGTTCCTCCAGATATTTATGGATGATACAACTCCTATCATCCTTAGCCAATAGCTAGGACTGATGGAACGGTAGTCCAGCAACAACTGGACAACTACAGCATAACTACCTATTGCTGTCATAAAGGATTGCACTAAATCTGTGCAATGCATATTTAGTTTGGGAATATATTCCACTCAAGTTCCATACTCAGCCCCATTAAAACATTTCTTGGGTATTTTCCTAATGCATTTCAACAAAGGGCCAAAGTACACATTAAAATGTACGTGTGGCCATTATAGATCCCTATCTCCTCCTCCTGTCTCCCGGTAATATTTAATGCAAATAGGTGCATGCCTTGAGGTTGTCATTCTAAGAGGTTTTCTACTCCTGCACCACTTTGCAGACAGCTTTGCTCAGAAGACAGGGAAATACTAAATGTGATGATACCACGTTGGTATCTGCTTTACCTAAATTCTGCAATGAAGTGCTGCAAGGGAAGTAGGACAGCAGCCACATGCTTCAGTTAATGTATAGTTTGGCCAGGATTTCCTTTTTCAGCATAATATAGAGAGAATTAGAAAATCTGCCTGCTACACTTACTCTCTTGGACTGTGTGCTATGAATATTAACCAAAGGGAGAGTCATGCCCCATTATATTTGTTTGAAATGTTTTCCTCTCTCCCTCCTTGAAAGATTTAAGGAGATAGCATCTTTTAAGTCTTGTGAGTGTACCATCAAATGAGCATTTGTCACAGCCTCTGCTGGACAGTGTTTTGATAAAGCTTGCCTCAAATTGAACATCATTTTAAAAACAACACTGAGAAGAATTACATAGTACTTAGTGCAGTCCCTCTTTAGGTGATAGAAAAATTTCTTTCCCCAGTGGTAAATATGGTCCATACATCTAAGAACTGGATTCTTCAAAGTAAATAAAAAGTCTGGAGTTGAGCCATATCCATTCCTAGGAAGAAGACAAAAGGCAAGATCTCCTTTTTTCAGGACCAGCTATGATTCTACAACAGTGTTCAGTCTTTCAAATTTCAAGAGTCCTAGCTTGATGAGTCTGACCATGAATAAGTATCTAATAAAACTAAGCTAGACATGCCTGCTGGAATGGAGAGAAAATGGTGAGCATCCCAGATTTGGGAGAGAGGAGGCTTAGCCATGGCCAGCACCAGAAATTCCCAGGCCTGGTACACGGGGAGTCCCTGGTACACGGGGTGCCTTAGAGCACTCTCTGGGCAGTTCATTTTTGCCCCCAACTTGCTGAGTACTCATTTTACTGACCTCAGAAGAATGGAAGCCTAAATCAACCTTTGTTCATCAGGATTGAACTCACAATGTGTTATGTATGCATGTACAATGTTACTTTAAATATATGAATGTAACCAGTCCACAATCACAATGTATCTCAGCTGTTAAGGAACGCGAGCAAGCCGCCCATAGAGGGCAGCTGCGAGCGTTCAGTCTCACATGGTCCACATTGCCCAAATCACAAAGAGCCGCGGGAAATTCCCCACATGATCAGGAGCTACAGAAAACAACTGCAGAAGAGAAAACAACTGCAGAAGAGAAAACAACTGCAGAAGAGAAAACAACTGCAGAAGAGAAAACAACTGCAGAAGAGAGGCGTGACCTGGGCGAGGCCACGCCGGTAGCAGCCAATGAGCTACCGTGCAACAAGATTCAAATGTATTGTGTTATGGTATATAATGAGATGTGTCTGCCCCATTACCTCATGTTCCTGCTGAGCATCAATGAATAAACCTGTGTTAGTCCTTCCTGCGACTCCTTCTTTGTCTTCCGTGCAAGACACTAAACAATGTTTTGGCTGCAGCACTACACTGCACCATGAGGGGCAAAACCCATGGATAGTTTTAGGTGACATTCTGCTACACATCTTTTGGACATAGATCTCTGCAAAGCCCACCAGTCTTTTTATTGTAAATGCATACTTCATGCAATCAAAACAGAACATTTCCTACAAAATGGCCAACAACAAAAAAATCAAATAGATCATACCCTGAAGTAGATGGGAAGCACTATTTTCTCAGTGGTGGGGTGTGGAGACCAGGAGTAGACTGAGGAACAAGCTAAAAACTGCTAAAATCCCAAACTGAAAAAAATAATTATTTTAATTTAATAGATTTATATACTGCTCTATCCAATGGACTCTGGGAGGTGTACACAAGTTAAAACCAATATAAAACAATTAAAAACCCTTGAAAACATAGCAATATTGCCCCGCTGTGCCATTTACTATCTAAAAACAAATATAAGATGCTGAAAAATGTTGCAGTAATATTTAAATGTAATTTAAATAACATTTCTCAAGATTATAAAGTCCATATAAAACAGGATTGGTGTTCTAAATGAAGTTGGCCATGAAGCAGAAGAACTGTGGACAAAAACTAGAAAAACAATTGGAGTGGGGTAGGGGGGTGAGTATGGGAAAAAATATTTTTGCAGCCAAAAGAGAAGAAAGACCTTAGTGGTTGATTGATGAAACGCTTCGAATTGTTACTGACAGACAAGAAGCAAAAGGTGACCAAAACAGGACTGGAATCCTAAATGCAACTTTTCAGCAACTTACTGATATGGACAAAGAAAACTACAGTATTAGAATCTTTGCAAAGAAATAAATGGGAAAAGAAAAATAAGAATTATATTCCACAAGTGGGTGGTGACACAAAAGACACAGCAGCAGAGGGAAAGAATTGCCACAGTGGCAAGATGTTCACAAACACTTCTTTATACTATTTAGCTTTGATAAATTATTTGAAGTCTGGAGAGAGGGGATCTGGAGAACATTGGGTGGCAGGGTGTTCCAAAGGGCCAGAGCTGAGAATGCCCAATTACTAGCTGAAACCTTTTGGGTCTCCTTCAAGATAGGCACTCAGAGGTTTGGACAAAATGAGTTGCCTGGGCCCAATTCACCAGAGAAAGGTGTTTCTTCAGGTAAAAGTTGCCCTTGCTTGAAAGCCATTCATATCTGACTCAAGGATGCAGTGTTCATCTCCGTTTACAGCATAAGAGCCAGCACTGTCTGCATCTGCAGATGTTTCTGTGGTCGTGTGGCAGGCATGACTAGAACACTGTTTACCTTCCCACCAAAGCAATGTCTATTTATCTCCTTGCAATTTCTTGCTTTGAGACTGCTAGGTAGGCAGGAGCTGGGACAGAGCTGGGAGCTCACTCTGTCATGCAGCACTTGAGTCTCAAACCACTGATCTGCTGACCTTTCAGTTGTCAAGTTCAGCTTCTTAACCACTAAGCAGTCGCAGTCCCTGCTCCTTCAGGTCCTAAGGTCCTAAACCATTTAGGGCTTTATAAAGTGGTGAGATTCAATTTTTTTACTACCTATTCTATGCGCATGGTATGGTGGGTGTTGCCGGGGAAAACCCTGCGTTATTTCAAAACGTGGATGGGTGGGTTTAGTGTTTGGGAATTAAGACAATGGAAGCAGCTGTAGACTAACCTAACACATCTTTATTGCATGGAGTACAGCACGAACATGAGTTAATGGCGGACAAACAGCTCCTTTTATGCAGTGGCTATACATTTGAATGTGGCTCCTCGATAGCACATTGGCTACTGTCCATGTGACGTCATCCTTAGTCACACCCTTCTTGTCCAGGTGAAGTGAGGGCGGGAATCTTTCCTGCGCAGCTGAAGGTATTTGAGGAATGTGTACCAAGTGAGCTGAACGCTCGCTATTTCCCCCTAGTGGTCACTAGCTCGCGTTCTATTGTGGTTTGTTACATTGTTTCTATTGCAAGATACTGATTGTTACAATCGCTCATTCATGTGGTTACAGATTGTTACATTCGCTCATTCGTGTGGTTATAATTACATTCAATATACAACATTGGGGCCAGCCAGAATTTCTGCTACCAGTTCTGGTGAACTGAGACAAACCTGCTGAATCCCACAACTGGCCTTATATGTTGATACTGTACTAGGACTTTTTACTGTATGGGACCAGAGACAACAGAACAGCCGAAGGGTTGGCTTAACACAGGTTTATTGCATGATGATCCAGTGGAGCATGAGGTAATGGCGGTGATACATCTCTATATATACAGTAGCATTATACATTTGAATCTTGTAGCACGGTAGCTCATTGGCCGCTACCGGTGTGGCCTCGCCCAGGCACGCCTCTCTTCAGTAGTTCTTTCTCCTGCTGCTGAATGCGGGGAAGGTTTTCCCGCGGCTGTCCGTGATTGAGCAATGTGAACCATGTGAGACTGAACGCTCGCAGCTGCCCTCTATGGGCTGCTTGCTCGCGTTCCTTTACAGCTGAGATACATTGTATTTGGAGTGGTTACATTCTTATCAGTACGAGAACATGCATACATAACATCCCTCCCTCCTAGGATGGGACGAAGTCCCGCAACCATTGTGGCTTGCCGCACGTGCGCTTGGGGCGCGCTTGCGCCTGACCTAGTACAGGAGAGCCTGTGATCCCTGACTCCGTGGGTGCTTGCCCTGCAACGGAAAACGGGGATTCGTTAGTGGCTCTGTGAGGCGTCCGTGCCTGCCTTGCGCTGGGGGATGGGAATGGAATGAACAGCTGAGAAGTGAACCCCTGCCTGTTGCTCTCGGACCCCGGGGACCCTCCTATTGTGAACCGCGGAACCGATGAGGATGCCCTAGTGGTTCTGCTACCTTCTGTTCCCCGCTCGGGGGACCTTGAGACTGTGGTGGGCGGACTCGCCATCGCCTCCTGTCTTGGGGGTGTCGGTCTCCGGGAAATTGGTGCTATGTTGCATTCTAACTCACAGGGGCTACTGGGACTGGAAGTACCAGGGGCTGAACTGAAACCCCTCTTTTCGCTAGGACGGGTGGGGGACCACTCCACTAACTCCCCCTGGTACTGTAAATCAAGGTCTAAACTTCTTGGGGAATCTGTGTTTTGGGGACACTTCCGAGGGATATGTGTGAGATCGGGGCTCTTCCTTTCCGCCGCAAACTCCCACAAAACATCTCTGAGGATCGATTCCCTTTCCTCCCCCCTTGGTGGGGACCCATGTCCCCCTTTTTCTCCCCCTTGGGCTAAGCGGGTGGGGGAGTACCCTAACGCTGATTCGTGGCTATTTTCGTCTTCGTCCTGCTCTCCGGGGATTCTGCGCCTGAGTTGGTCCACGTGCTGCCTCCACAGGAGGCCTGTATTGGTCTCCACGCGGTATGAAACGGGGCCGGTTTGTTCTATTACAATGCCGGGCACCCAGGCTGGTCCCGCGCTGGCGTAGTTCCTGCAATGTACGGGGGCACCTACGCTGAAGCTCTTTGTGGGATCCATCCCTACATTCCGCCCTTTGTCCTCTACCCTTGTGGGGTCTAGCTTGGAGATTACCGTGGCCAGCTTCCTGTGCATTAACAACTCCGCGGGGGAGTACCCTGACGCTAGTGGGGTGACCCTGTACCCTAGCAGGAATTGGCACACTTGTAAGTCAAGATCTCCGGGGCCCATGCGCCGCAGCGCGTCCATTGTGGTGCGCACGAGGCGCTCTACTTGGCCATTGGTGGCCGGGTGGAAAGGGGCGGAGGTGACGTGCCGAATGGCGTTGAGACCCATGAACGTCCTGAACTCGGTGGACGTGAAGCAACTAGCGTTGTCGCTAACGAGGGTGTCGGGTAAACCGAACGTGGAAAAGACCCTCCGTAGATGCTTAATTGTTGTGGCCGAGGAGGTGCTCGAGACTGGGATTACCTCCAGCCACTTGGAGTACGCATCCACAACAAGGAGGAAGAGCGCTCCTCTGAACGGGCCAGCAAAATCTACGTGTACCCGGGACCAGGGCCCCCTTGCTGCGTCCCATTCTCTATGCGGCAAACGAGCCTCTTCTGGCCTTGAGCTCTGGCACGCTTCGCAAGTGCCGACCATGTGCTCGATGTCGGCGTCTAGCTGGGGCCACCAGAAGTAACTGCGGGCTAGTGCCTTAGAGCGGACGATCCCCGGGTGGCTGACGTGCAGCAGCTTAAGCACCCTCGGCCGGAGGGACGTGGGGATCACTACCCGCTGTCCCCAAAAAAGGCAACCCCTCTCTAGGGACAACTCTAATTTTTTTTTTGAAAAATGTGTCGAATTCCGCTGCTGGGGAAGACATGGGCCACCCTTTCTGTACCCAGGAACAAACTGTAGCTAACGTTTTGTCCTTGCCGGTCACTTTGGCGATGTCGGCCGGTATTACTGGAGGGGAGTCTAGGACCTCTATCATTAAGACCTGGTGGTCCCTCTCTTCCTCGCCCACGTGGCAGCAATCCCGGGGAATGGGGGACCTCGACAGGGCATCCGCATGACTGATCTCCTTCCCGGGCCGGTACACCAACGCGTGCTGATACGCGTTGAGAAAGATGGCCCACCTGAGCATTCTCGGGGACAGGATTTGGGGTGTGGGCTTATCTGCGGTGAAAATGCCTAGCAATGGCTTATGGTCAGTCACTATGGTGAAGGGGCGGCCGTACACAAAATCATGAAATTTCTTGGTCCCCGCGATTATCGCTAGTGCTTCCCTGTCTGTCTGGGCGTAGTTTCTCTCCGCTTGGGACAAGGACCTAGAGTAGAACGCTATCGGGGCCTCCCTCCCGTCCTCCAGCACGTGGCATAACACCGCCCCCACCCCCACCGGGGATGCATCGCATATCAGGACCACTGGGCGTTTGGGATTGAAGTGGGTCAGTACAGCATCTGATGCCAGGAGTCGCTTCAGGTCATTGAAAGCCTTCTCATGGTCGTTGCCCCACTTCCATGCCTCGTCCTTTTTTAACAATTTGTGTAGCGGTTCCGCCACGGCTGCCTTCCGAGGAAGGAAGGAGTGGTAGAAGTTGAGTAGTCCGAGGAATGACTGCAGCTCGGGCTTGGAGGTGGGGCGAGGGGCCTTCTTGATGGCGCCCACCTTGGATTGGGATGGCCTTATTCCCTCGGGAGTAACACGGAACCCTAGGAACTCAACCTCAGTTGCGAAGAAAACGCATTTGTCTTTCCGCAACCGCAACCCCGCCTTTTCGAATATTGCCAGGACCTTTCCCAACCTTTTTGCTAATTCGGCCCGGCTCCCCCCTGTAATCAATACGTCATCAAAGTAGGGTAACACCCCCTCTAACCCCTTCAGGAGGCGTTCCACGAGTGACTGGAAGATCCCGGGCGCCGAATTCACGCCGAATTGGAGGCGCGTTACCTGGAACGCCCCTTTGTGGGTGACTATGGTCTGCGCAGCAGCTGCAGTGGGGGTCACCGGGAGTTGCTGGTAGGCTTGGGCCAGGTCAAGTTTAGCGAAACACCTCCCCCTGTGTAACCTGGCCAACAAGTGGCTGACTACCGGCACCGGATACGCATTAGGGCGGATCGCCTTGTTGATGGTGCACTTGTAATCAGCGCATATGCGGACCTCCCCGTTGGCCTTGAGCACTGTTACAATTGGAGTTTCCCACTCCGCAGAATCAACAGGAACAAGAATCCCCTGGCCCACCAATTTGTCCAACTCCGCCTCTATTTTGTCCTTGAGTGCGAAAGGCACTCTGCGCGGTTTAAGTCTGATTGGACGTACTCCAGGGTCCAGGTCGAAAGTCACTGGGGGGCCCTTGAATTTTCCGAGTCCCTTTTTGAAAACCTCGGGGTGCGCGTCGCACACGCTCTGTATTGGATCAGTCCCGGCGGCGTGTACTCCCACGGCATGCACCCCCCCCAATGAACAACCCCAGGGGCTGGAACCATTGAGTCCCGAGGAGGCTGCATTTACCTCCCTTGAGGACGACTAGGGGAAGCGTTGCGGCATGCTTTTTAAACTGGACCTGGAACTTCCCAACCCCCAACACCGGGATGCGGTTCCCTTGCACGTCCTTCAGCGTGGACCTCAACGCTTTGAGCTTGGGCCGCACGTGGGGGGCGATTTTCAGGAACTCTCCCTGGGAAATGATAGAGTATGAGGAACCCGAGTCCACCTCCATCCTAACAGGGGCCCCTTGTATTACTACCTCAACGAAGTATCGGGGGTGCTCCGTGGATACGCTGAAAACCGGAGCGTCGTCCTCACTGTCGTCGGAGATGCGCCCTACTCCGTCCCGCTTCCTCGTGGTCCGGGTGCTGTCCTTGGGCCTCGTGGTGCGGTCCTGCCTCGCCGAGCGGTCTGGGGAACTCCTCTTGGCCTCGCGCCGTTTCCGGCAGACCTTGGCAATGTGCCCGCGCCGGCCGCAGTTGTGGCACTCGGCCTTGCGGAACGGGCATTTGGCGCGGGCGTGGGCGGCGCCGCAGCCGTCGCAGCGCCGGCCCTCCTTCTGGACGTCCTCGTTGTCGCCGCTCTCCGCGGACGAGTTCGAAACTCGCCATGCCGCGCGCACCGAGCTCTCTGCCTTGGCGGGTTTCGGGCGCCAGTCCTGGAGCTCTTGCACCCCGGCCGTCGTGGCTTCCGCGGCCTGTGCCGTGTCGAGGACTTGTTGCCACGTGGGAGGCGGCTCCTGTTTCATCAGCGCACGCTGAGTTTCGGTGTCCCTCAGGCCGCAGAGCAGGCAGTCCCGGAGGGTGACTTCTGGGGTCTCCCACTTGCATGGGCCGGCGGCCAGTCGCAGGGCCGCTGCGAACTCGGCGACTGACTCCCCGGGCGCTTGGACTCGCCTCCAGAACGCGCTCCGAGCGGGGAACATGGCTATCGCGGGCCGGAGGTGGGTGCGCAGCACGGCCAGGAGCTCTTTGGCTTTGAAGTCGCTCACCCGCCTCGGCGCGATCAGGTCCACCAAGGTCCTCTTGGTCTCGTGTCCGAGCATGCGGACGAAGATGGCCCTCTTCTTGTCCTCATCTGAGACTTCGAGCTCCACCAGCGCTCCATTGAAGTCTATCTCAAACAGCTCCAAGTCTCCCGGCTTCTTGATCTCGTAGCCGGCGCATGTCTTGGTCCCGTGGGCAGCCATAATCCCACCTTCGTTGCCAGTTTACTGTATGGGACCAGAGACAACAGAACAGCCGAAGGGTTGGCTTAACACAGGTTTATTGCATGATGATCCGGTGGAGCATGAGGTAATGGCGGTGATACATCTCTATATATACAGTAGCATTATACATTTGAATCTTGTAGCACGGTAGCTCATTGGCCGCTACCGGCGTGGCCTCGCCCAGGCACGCCTCTCTTCAGTAGTTCTTTCTCCTGCTGCTGAATGCGGGGAAGGTTTTCCCGCGGCTGTCCGTGATTGAGCAATGTGAACCATGTGAGACTGAACGCTCGCAGCTGCCCTCTATGGGCTGCTTGCTCGCGTTCCTTTACAGCTGAGATACATTGTATTTGGAGTGGTTACATTCTTATCAGTACGAGAACATGCATACATAACAGACTTTGAATTGGGCATGTGTTGCGTCTGGCCCTTATAAGCATTAGTCGAGGCAACAATGAACAGAACAACAACTAGAGTTTATTCAACAGTCTTTTCTGGTTATGCTTACAAGGTGTTCCGGACACAAAGATGGCTATGCAATCCCATGAAGTCAGTCCCTCTGGAGTCTGCCATAGAAGAGGCAAGGGCTGAGCTACGCTAGAAGCGGTAGCGTGTGGAGGAGACCCAGGCTTAGCACATACTGGCTACCTGTATGCAATGGGTAGTATAGATCCAGTCCGGCCCCACCCTTGTTTACCCGTGGAGCTTATATAGCGTCTCCCCGGTGGTGGCTCCTTGATACAAAGTAGCGACCCACCAGACAAGTACAACTAATCAATCATAACATGATATATATGTATTAACCAATGAAGAACAGGATCCAAAACTGTAACGAATAACAGGACTCTGATTAGCATCATGAGCGCGCCCTGGACGGGGTTTTTTCATGCCAACTTTAGCTCTTAATTGGAATGGCGGGAAACCACCATCTTGCTCTTGCAAGGCGCTGCCCGCGCTACTTGCAAATGTGCCTTAATACACAACAGCATGGAAGCCTACAGGCAGCTAAAGAAGGCAGGCCAGGGTAGAGGAAATATGGTCAAATTTCCATACCCCTGACACTAGGGACAAAGCTAGACTATATCAGATATAAAAAGTCAAACCTGGCCTTCGCAGATACTGTACTTGTTTCTCCATAGAAAGAGCTGGGTCCAGGGTCATGCCTAGATCCCAAATCAGATTCTTCAAGAGAAGAAATTTTCAAAATGGTAGCCGTGTTAGTCTATAGAAGCATATCAGAGAGTAAATAAAACAAAACAACCAAAAAATGTAGCACCTTAAAAACTAACTCCTGTATTTAAATGTGAGCTTTCACAGACCAAGTCCTCTTCATCAAACATAAGGTCTCACCCTTATGTCTGACAAAGTGGACTTGATCCATGAAAGCTCACATTTAAATACAGGAGTTAGTCTTTAAGGTGCCACAACATTTTTTGTCTTTTTTGTTGTTTTGTTTTGTTTACTCTCTGATATTCAAGGAAAGAGTAACTCCGTACAGATGAGGTCAGCTGGTTCCCAATCAGTCAGGAGATCCTCCAAGCAACAGGATCTCCATTTTATCTGGATTCAATCTCAACCTGTTAGCTCTTGTCCAATCCTTTATTATGGCCGAGTAAAGTTCTAATTTCTGACAATGTAAAGGAGAGACAGAGTTTTCTGTCATCAGCATATTGATGACAACACATTCCAAAACTTTGAATGACCCCACCCAGTTGCTTCATGTAGATGTTGAACTGCATTGGGGAGATGAACAACCCTTGGGGTACCCCATAGCTTTCCATTTACAGGGCTGAAACAACTTCTTCAAATTGAACACTCTGGACAGTCGTTGAGGAAAGATTGGAGACACTAGGAGCTGAGATCCCAATTCTTAACCCCTCCAAGCTATCCAAGAGTATACTGTGGTTGATGGTATCGAAAATCACTAAGTGATCCAGGAGGACTAACAGGGACACACTTAGGAGTCCAAATAGTAGAGTAATATAATAATAATAATAATAATAATAATAATAATAATAATAATAATAATAATAATAATAATAATAATAATAATAATAATAATAATAATAATAATAATAATAATAATAATAATAATAATAATAAAGTTTTATTTATATACTGCTTAACCTCACCCCAAAGGCAACTCGAAGCGGTTTACAAATGAGGCATGCTGCCTACACAGCAGGCAGCAGCAAAAACACAGACATCTCAAGTACAGTAAAAATACAATATTAAAAGAAACAATGGCAAAAGGCAAAAATACAATAGTTACAGAAACATAATACAAAATGCAATCAAAAAACCCACGTAATATCACGTCGGCAGTACCCCACTCCACTCACCCCAACCCCAGGCAAGTCCAATCTCGGCAGCTTCTAAAGTTCTAAACGGGGGATGGGGGAACAAAGCTCGGAGAAGGAGGGCGGAAGTGACTCTCCACTGCCCAGCCAGTGCAGCAACTGTCACCGCATTCTTCCCCTCTGGCGTTGCTGAAAGGGTATTCCCGGTGCCAAAAGCTTCTTCGCTCTGGCTACGGAGCTCCTGGGCGGCGACAGTCTAGCCGCTTTTCGAGCCACAGCTAAGGCAGGGGCCCAGGCCAAAGGTTTTGCGGCAGCTCCCAGTAGCTCCGGCGGCGGTGGCTTTTGACGGCCCCACCGCAGAGAACGAGGCACAGCTGCGCTCCCACCTCCCCCAGCCCGGCTGGCGGGGGAGGGAGCCAAAGGTGTTGTGGTGGCTCCCGGGGACTCCGTCGGCAGCAGCTTTTGACGGCCCCACCGCAGAGAACGAGGCACAGCTGTGCTCCCACCTCCCCCAGCCTGGCTGGCGGGGGAGGGAGCCAAAGGTGTTGTGGTGGCTCCCGGGGACTCCGTCGGCAGCAGCTTTTGACGGTCCCACCACAGAGAACGAGGCACAGCTGTGCTCCCACCTCCCCCAGCCCGGCTGGCGGGGGAGGGAGCCAAAGAGTAATCAAAGCTGTTCCGGTCCTGCACTGAGGTCTAAAGCCTGATTGAAATGGATCAAGATTATCATTACCCACAAAGAATGCCTCCACCACCATTCACTCCACTAGCATACCCATAAAAAGAATATTGGCAAGTGGCCTAAAGTTGTTAAGATCTTTGGTCACAATATTAAACTTTTTAAGGATCGGCCACACTGTAATGTCTTTCAAACAGGATGGCCAATGGTCAAGCAGGGAAGTCTTGGCCTTGCAACATGCAAGTGCCTTGTCCACATCATTGGATAATTACAGATTGAAACTGATCTGATACAACTGGACAAGCCAATGCACTGGATGCCTCTTTATGATTAACCATCTCGCTAAATGAATCAAGATCCCTCTGGGTGGTTTCAATCTTAGATCGAAAATGTGCTGGAAATTTATCACAGGTATTCACCAGCTAAAGTGAGGTCATGGACAACTCTACAGAATTCCATCTGTTGGTTAGCAGTCTCACTAATGAGCTTAATAGTATAAACACTTTGGGGCAGATTTTACATCCTTCCAGTATTCGCTGGACAGTTTCCTAACTGCAACCAAATTAACATCCAAGGGTACTTTCCTCCATTTGCAGTCTAGATTTTTCTCCTCCCCCTCCCTTCATAACTTGCAATTCATCAAGGAATGAATTCTGCAACAGAGAGTGTTTAGGTGCAATCATGTCAACTGGCTGGGTTTCGACAGGAGCACAAACCAGATCAGTCAGATGCATTTAATCAAGGTGCAGAAAATATCACACAAAATGCTAGATTAGATAGATAGATAAATCTTTATTGGAGGAGGAAACATTAGTAATTTAAGACATGTAAATGATAACATAATACTGTCAGAAAATAGGAATAAACTGTAATATCTGCTGAGGAATATTGAAGAACCACTTCAAATAGCTACTAAAGAAGTTTAAAGAAGAAAGTGCAAAAACTGGATTATAGCTGAACATTAAAAGGCCAATTATGGTGACTACAGACAAATTAAATAATTCTAGTGAAAAAACACAGTTTTGTATACTTTGGTGGCACTACATTAATAATGTGATTTAGCATTGATCAGCAGTATACATGAGTGTAATATGACTGTTACTGATGAAATCATAAACAAGGTTTATTTTAAAAAGTTTTAATTTTAGAAAATGGAATAAAAAAGTTCACTAAATAGGTGAAAGCAAAATAAGGATACAGTAGACCCTCACATAACAGCGTTACTTGGTTCCCCAAGTAGCATTGCTAATGATTTTTGTTGTTATGTGGGTTTCTATGGAGTTTCCTGCATAACGACGTTTTTGTCTGGATAATGACGGTTATTTTAGCGTTGTTGTCCAGACAACGACACTAAAAACATTGTTATGCGGGGGAACATGTGGTGCATAATGATGCATTGTTAAGCGAAAATGATGCTATCCGAACGTGTTGTTATGTGAGGGTTGTCAGGTTCTTCAGGATATAACCATAAACCTTTACTTTTCTAAACACTTTTAGATAGATAGATAGATAGATAGATAGATACATAGATAGATAGATAGATAGAGAAGCCTTACAACATCAGCCCTGCTGTGGAAGTTAGGGACACGCCAAACCAAGCAGAGGAGACAAAGATTGAGGCAGAGGCAGCAACAGCAGCAGCTGGAGCAAGGTCGTGGGCCAGATGAGTTGGTGCCATGGGCCGGATCCAGCCCACAGGCCAAACGTTGAGAACCCCTGATATGAAAGAACACAAGGCCACCCTAAGTCTCAACAATACTCAGACAATATCATAGCTCACAGACTCATTTTCTACTATTGAAAAGCATGTGTTTATAAAGTAATATGATTGATCAAGCAATCAATTGCAAAACATTCTGGTTTCTTAATGGAAACCTCCCTTTTTACAAACATTCCAGATACAAAATAGAGCTTTAATTAAAAAAAAATCTTTTTAAGGTTGGTTGAAGATTTAGCGGAGAAGAACCCTTGTGACTAAAGTTTACAATTTACATCAAATAGTTAAGAACTAAAATTGCAAACTCACTGTGTGAATTAATTAATCAAAGCAGGAGTGAATTGCAGTCCTTCTGAGACTTTCATCTGACAGATGGAAGAAATATAAAGAGTCTACTGGATGTCGAGCTACAGTGTTGGAACTTACAATATTTCTACATGCTAGCCGCAAATTTAATTACCTCTCTCTCTCTCTCTTCCTCCTCCCCTGCTGAAAGATCCAAATTAAAATAAATGAGCCAGATCAAGACAAATATTAGATGCACAGTGTATGCCTCAGCCCATATTGTTACCTTTACTTAATATTAGAGAACTTATGAACTTTATGAGTAAAATTGTTCAGCTTTCATTTTGGTTCAGGAGAGTTAAGGGGCACATTCTCTTTAATACACCATGCAGCTTGTGCTGTTCTTTTATTTTACATTAGTGAAGTGCCCATCAATGTGATGGACTGTATCTTTCTTTCCCCTTTTGTTTGTATGTATACACTACATAGTGACAAAATGAGGATGATTTGCAAACATTGGCTGGAACCCAAAGAGACTTGTGCCTGAGTTGAATCCACTTGGAAGAGAATGAGTGATGGATATCACAATTTCCTCCTGTGTGTCTTTATTAAATTATAGGGTCCATATGCCTTCCAAAGAAACTTCCCCAGGGACCTGTGAGGCTATATCAAAAAAGGAGGCTGTGGCACAGTGTGTGGTCTTTTGGATCATGACCAATTTATTGAAGCACACAGGTCTAGAAGGAGTTGAAATTGTATAAGAACTGTGCTCATAAATCTTTCATTGCCCTTGTTTCTCATCAGTGGTATGCTCGATACTTTTGTGTAACAGACTTTTAGCTGCATTAAGGCCCACTTAAATCATTTATTTCTTTATTAATTCTTTATTTCTTAGCCCTAATTTATTTATTTATTTCTTAGCCCCAATTTCAATCACCCAAAAAGGGGGCATGCCATGGAAAAAGTCCAGTCCTGAGTTTGTACTTTCCCCTGAAATTTTGCCTGCCAAATTACCCTGGGAATGGAATGTACTCCTAAGAGTAAACTAATTGCAATTGGGTGAGATCCCACACGTGGGAAGGCTGATATCAAAAGAATAAAATGCAAGCTCATAGAATTTGCTTTCTCTTTCACCATGGAAGTCCAGGGGGAGAGTCTCATGGGATGGTGCTGTGAGTAAAGGGCCAAAAGGAGCCAAACCAAGTTAAATTTCTTATTTTTGGCGTACTTTGAATGTCTAGACTGCAGATCTGATTTCCTATGCTATATTCATTTCTTATTTCACTTTAATAAAATTCATAAAATATAGATCATTTGTGTCTATTGAATTGGGATAAGGGGCTGACTGGACCACGCTACAGAAGGCCACAAAATCTGCCTAATCTGAGCTAATCTGAGCCCTGCCACTCCCACTTGCCTTGACGCCACATGGAGTCTAGGGGAATTCATAAGGGATAATTGCCCCATGCGGTTTGGGACAGACACAATGGTGAATGAGGCAAAGGAGTGAGGTGTAGGAATCGGGGCCGCTAGGGGCCTGAGGTCCCAGAGGAGACTGATCAAGGAACGATACGAGGCAGTATGGAGGAGGATAAGATCAGTAGTTTATTGAGGAAAAGACATCACCTTTTATAGATCAGAAGGCAAGGTAGAAAAAACCGTCACCCGACATTAGATCACATCACCTATTTACTCAGGTTAATTGGGAATCTCTCTTGGGGAAGTTAATTAGTGCGGGCAAACATTGACTGGGAAAACACCATTGTTCAAGGCTTAGACTAAGGCAATCATGACTCCTGTTTGCCTCTGGGATAAGACTGAAGCTCGGAGATGAGGGATTACTCTAATGGGTAACATATTCGCTCTCTCAGCAGGTCCGCTGGTCAGGTCAAGGAATTGGGTGAATCAAACCCTATCATTTATCCACCCCCCTTAATTTCTCTCCACTGGCAAGGGCCAGGGGCCAGGAGCGTGCGCGCTAGGTTTAACCTCTGCCAGAGGCCATGCGTGCCAACTGGGCGCGCGGAATCCACATCTCCCCTTTTAATTTTCCTTAAGAGCCTGACCGGTGACTCTGCACAAGAGAGGTACCAGCTGATGAGCGGGGATGACGCTTCGGGGTTCCTTCTTGGAGCGGCACCTTGATATCAGCAGAGTGCTATGCCTAGTATAATCACCCCCACGACCACTTTAAGTACCGTTTGAAGCCACCCCCACGGAATCCACGACCACATCCAGTTCCACAATGAACTCCACCAAGTTCCCCATGCAGACCCTTCTCTGATGCCCTGGACTATGGTGTGGAGGTCTGTGAGCTGGCTCTGGATTTTTCAGGAGTTGTCAGTAAGGTTGAAGCAACACATACCATGAAAGGATTCGCAACCCAGGTGGTGCAGCAATAAGAGGTAGTCGATAGCCGCTCTATTGTCAAGAATGGCATGGCGAAGCTCTGCCTGCTCTTGATTCAGGAGCGCTATCGCTGAGGAGGTGTGATTGATGGCTTTTGCTAAACCGCAAGCCAGGCGACCAATCCTCTTTGCGTTGCCGACGGCTAAGCCCGGCACGCCAAAGATGCTGACTGCCAAAGAGAGATATTCGGCAGGGCTCATTACTCTAAAGCTGCTCTCACATGAGCTGTCTAACTGGGTGGTGCGAGTGTGCCGTATGAGTGAGGGAACATCAACATTTGTGACATTTGTGCTTGGGGTGACCATATCCTTAGTAGGGAGTAACAATGTCAAACGACTGATACAGCATATAGAGTCTGAAATATTTGCAGGAATGTAGTTCCATGTATACTGGTTGCATGTAAAGAACCAACCAGATGGTAGGGTAACATGAGCATACATGGTGCCAAGTGGTACTGGGTTATTGCAAGTCCAATTGCTACTGCCAACGTTGAGGCAGCGGCGCCGGGTTCAACCCGCTGAAGCGCAGCCGTGCATCCGTCCGCAGGTAGAGTTCGGGCTGACCGCCACCCGAGGAGTGTGGAGGGTGGCTGCATCAGCCGGCAAAGTCATGGTTAGCCGCATCTCACAGCGAGCATATTCTGAGGAAGCCGCTGGGTTGTATGGGCTGAAAATCCTCTTCACAAGCCAATCCCCATCCCTGGGGTATGCGCCTGGAGAATGGCACACTGGGATGAGGCAGGTGCTCAAGATTGAGGCAGAACCAATGTCCTGTCTCAGGCAAAAATCGGACTGGTTGACGAGGCCCGCCAACCTTTCCCAAATGTTGTACTGCATCCGTGCAGAGAGGTCTCCGCCGGGCACTAGGTCACTGGCCTCCAACGAGGCGGCCTGAGCGCCTCCCCCCAGAAGCAGGGAGAGGGTCAGGATGATGGTGAAGATCACGGTGTTGGCATCAATCTGGGCGAAGACTGCTGCTACGAAGTTCTCCGGTGTCAGCTCCCTCTCCTCGCGTCAGAGGGCGCCCTGGGCCTCACTGCAAAGGGTCTTGACCATCCCCCAGGTGATCCTCGACGCTGGCGTCAGCAGCCGTCGCTTCTCCCGGCGGGTCTCCTCGGTCAGGGTGAGGTCCTCCATCTCCGGGATCGGACTCGGGTTGGTCTGGGTCCACGCCATGAGGTTCCAAGTGAGGCTTGACACACCGAGCTGGAATCCAAACGACACCTGTAGGAGACATAACTGCAGCATACCCTCTCCCCCAGGTTATGAGCGGCGCCGGGCCCCTCCAAGAAGGGTCCGGTGGCACCCGGTATCGGACCGTCGGTCGCGGGAGAGCTTCCGAATGGCGGAAGTGCTTCTCCTGCGGCGTACAATCCGAAAAAACATTAAGGTGATTGTAAGTGAACAATACCTTATTCAGGCAATGCTGTGCCTGGCCCTGTGACTTGGGGAGGGCTGGTGGCTCCCCCCTTTCTGTTTGTTTGTCAATATAGGACTTGAGCCTCCAATTGACCCATTCCACAATCGCTTGCCCCTGCGGATTGTAAGGAACGCCAAAAGTATGCTTAATATCCCAAGTGGCCATGAAGGTGGCCAGCTGCCTAGAGCTGTAGGACGGGGCGTTATCGGTTTTCACATGCCGAGATTTGCCCATGGCTGCAATGCAGGAAAGGAGGTGATGCTCCACGTGGGAAGCAGTCTCCCCTTTCTGCACCGTAGCCCAAACGAACTGGGAAAAAGTGTCTATGCAGACGTGCATGTACTGCCATCTGCCAAGCTGCGGAACATGCGTGACATCCATCTGCCACACCTGGTTAGCCTCTGTCCCTCGTGGGTTGACCCCCCACGAGGGCCCCCCGGTGCCCCTGCACAGTGCTGGCAAGAGCGAGCTATGCCTTGGGCTTGAGAGAGTAGCAGATTGAACTGTCTGGCGAGCGCTTTGGCATTTTGGTGAAAAAAGGCATGACTCTGAATTGGAGTAGTAAAAACACCCAAAACTGAAGGCTGCTGAATTTCCCTTGCTGCCACATCCGCTCTGCTATTGCCCGCAGAAATCGGACCCGGTAGGTCTTGATGACTGCAAATGTGGGCAATATAGAGCGGCTCCGTGCGGTTTCGCAAATGAAATTGAGCAGTGAGAAACAGACTAAGCAAATTTTTGTCTAGCGCAGGAGTGATGTATGCTCCCGGTAGACTGTGAAGCAAATTCCTGACATACCGGCTGTCAGTAATGATGTTTAAACGTTCTTTGGCGAAGGTGCGCAAAGCAAGGTTCACTGCTGCCAACTCTGCCCGCTGCGCGGACTTCTGTGGAAGAGTTAACAGCGTGCGCCAAGCTTGGCCCTCCTGCCAGGTCAAGACACCATATGTGCGACCACCATCAGTAAAAACTGTCCTGGCCCCCTGAAGTGGAACCCGCGAAAGCAATTCAAATAAGCTGACTGTCTGCGTTTGGAGTGAGACAAGTCTGGGGTCCTTTGGCAAGTGGTATGCCAAGCATCCGGTGAATCCTTCCAAAGCGATTGGAAGCGAGTCACCGAGCTGCATCAATTGCTGAATTTGTTCCTTGGTGAACGGGACCACAATTTTGGCCAAATCGTGCCCTGAAATGTCCCTAGCTCTTAACCGTCCGCGGTAAACCACCGCGGAGACCAGTTCTTGGGGAGGAACAATGTTTTGTGAAGAGGTGTTCGGAAGGTACACCCACTCCACGATACTCGCCCCTTTTTCGGCATCTACGCCGAGCGCTCCCGTGAACATGGATCCTGACCGTACGATGTACAAATTCAGAATCGGAGCATATGGCCCTGGGGTGATCCTATCTACCCACCGCTGGCTGAGAACTTGGTTAACTTTCTCGAGAGCTAAGCGCGCTTCTCGAGAAATTTTTATCCGGTCTGCCGGCTGCTTGCCTAAAGTTAGCAGCGAGAAGAGCGGTTTCAAGAGATCCGTATCCAATCGGAAATACGGTCTGGCCCAATTGATATTACCCAGAACTTGCTGCAACTCTACAAGGGTGACTGAGTCCTGTAAATTGATCTGAGGCAAAACTGGTGCTGCGAAAGAGCGGAGAAGCTGATGACCCAAGTATGAGAAGGGCTCGGTTCTCTGCACTTTCTCTGGGGCAATGAGTAAACCTTTGTCCCCCAGGCTGGCCTGGAGGTCAGAAAACATTTCGCTGCCGAGTTGCGGCATCGCGACCAAGATGTCATCCATAAAATGGCAAACTATGGCTTTAGGGTAAAGGCTTCGGAACTTTGCCAGTGCGTTGTGAACATAAATTTGGCACAGGGTGGGCGAATTGAGCATGCCCTGTGGCAAAAATTTCCACGCGTAACGCTGCGTAGGCTCACTGTGGTTGACAACCGGCACCGTGAAGGCGAACCTTTCCCGGTCCCGGGGGTCTAAGGGAATTGTATAAAAGCAATCCTTGAGATCTCCGACTAGAATTTTCCACCCCTCGGGAATCATGTTAGGATTTGGGATGCCGCATTGAAGCAGGCCCATTGGCTGTATGCATTTATTGATCTCTCTGAGATCGTGGAGGAGTCGCCACTTCCCCGACTTCTTCTTTATGACAAAAACTGGCGAATTCCATGGACTCGTGGACTGTTCTATATGTCCTGCGTCTAGCTGTTCTTTAACTAGCTGCTTGAGGGCAACTAATTTCTCTCCCACTACCGGCCATTGTTCTTCCCAAACCGGCGTATCAGTGAGCCATTTAAGTGGCAACGCCATTACCCTAAGGTAAGCGTAGCACCGTACTGCTGTAAGATGTCTCGCCCCCAAAGGTTGATGTGCACGTCAAGAATGTGCGGCCAAATTACCGCCGTGCCGTCAGCCTTTGGGATTGTGACTTCCACCCACTCTCGGCTCCTAAACGCTTCCTGAATTCCGCCTACCCCCCACACATCGGAGACCGGCTCAATGGCCCACTCCCTAGGCCACTGGCTTCTGCTTATCACTGACACATCCGCTCCGGTATCGAGTAACCCTGAGAACGACCTTTTGTTCAAAAATACCTCGATAACGGGGCGCTGCTTCCACTCAATGTTGGTCTCCACTGTCGCTAAGACCTGGTATCCTTGTACTGCCTCACTGGCACTCGAGCGGTCCTCTGACCGGGACTCGGAGCTGTCACTGAGCCTTCCCTGGCTATCTGCTGGCGAGCGACAAGGAACCATGATCAGTTGCGCTAAGGTGTCTCCCTTGTGAATAGTTTGGGGCAGGTGAGTCCCAAGCTGAATTTGGAGAATGCCTGAAAAATGCGAGTCAACAACTCCTGGAATTATAAAAATTCCGCGTGCTCCAGCTACACTGTGGGGCAAAACTAAACCTATAAAGCCCTTGGGTACTGGGAGTCCACCAGATAGACCGTGCCTGGCAGGTCACATGTAACATCTGCCTGACAAGTCAAATCTAACCCTGTACTACCCTTGGGGCTGGCCTGTGCCCTCGCAGTGTCTGGAATGTGACCGGGATTTAGTCTAGCTCTGGTGAGCTTTGGGTGAGGGGAGTCCCTGTTTGGACCGGGGCCAGAGACATGCCCGCGTTCTGGTTTCCCGAATTCGGACAGTCTCGGGCCCAATGGTAGCCTCTTTTGCACTTCGGGCATGGGGTGTTCGGAGCCTTGGGACGGCCGGACCTTTGTCCGCCTCCCTTGGATCGGCACTCCCTAGCGAAGTGACCAACCTTGCCACAATTGTGACATGCTCCTGGGGTCTTGCCCTTAGGTCTTTTACCCCCTTGCACCGCTGCCGCTAGCAAACCCATCTTATAGGATTCAGTGCCAACGTCAGCGCAAGCTCTAATCATGTCCATAAGGGTCAAATCGGGACGATTGCCCAGGGACTGCAAGATTTTACGGCAGTCTAAGTTGGCATTGTCCTTGGCTAACTTCATCATGAGCTCTTGTTGGGCCTGCTCATTATCAATCTGCCTGCTAATAGCTTCTTCCAGGCGATTGATGAAGTACATATAGGGTTCCTGGGCTCCTTGCTTAATAGCGGTGTAATTTTTAGCCGCTTTGCCAGTTGCTGGGACTTTGAAGAACGCCCTAAAGGCAGCCTCGGCCGACATCTGGAGAGTGGCAAGAGGCAAGTTGATCTGGGCATCGATGGGCTCGAAGGCACCTGAACCATATAGCTGGTCAGGAAGTACTGCGCCTCCCATCCTGGCAGCCCTTGTCTGCGCCTCAAGGCGAAACACGCTGTCCCAAATTAAATACTGGCTAGGGGTGAGCATCATCCGCATGACGGCTTTCCAGTCATGGGGAATCCACATGGTGTTCTCACACACTTGCTGAAGTGTGCCCCTAGTAAAGTGACTTTGGAGCCCTGTTTCTGAAATGGCTTTCCGTATAGCCATGAGAAGCTTATACGGGACTGGGGAATGTACTATCTGCTGGGCGCCCGTAAGGGCATCCATCTCCATGCGGATGGGACATATCTGACTGAGCTCTGCTAGCTCCTCTACCGGCAAATCCCCCTTCCTGAGTTCTTCCTCTACTGTGCGCTGAAGGTCACTTTTGGTAGCTAGGGAACCCGTTGCTGGCTGAGAAGCGCCTGCGCTCCTCATTCCTTGCACTCCGTCGGTGACGTCTGCAGCTGTCACCGAGGGAAAGCTCCCTACGCTATTCTGCCTAAACTGGAGTGACGGATAGAGCGCCGTAGGCGCCGTTGGTTCGGCTGGCGTATCTGGCAGATTTGGGGGTTCCTTGGCCTCTATCCGGACTGGCTCTATCTCCGCTAAGAGCTTCCTACATTTTCTCCATGTGTGAATTACGCCTCCTGGAGCTTTCGGGGGTTGCTGAATGCAGTCTCCTATCTGATCGCAGAGCTCAAGGGTTAACGTACCTACTTCTGGGTAAAGCAGGCAGTGTTCCCCTAGGTACACCAAAAGTCTTGCTAGCTCTCCGCTGTGAAAACGCACCTGGCCAGGATTCTGAACTCTCCCACACGAGTTCTTTGGCTAGCGGATGGACGCTGTCGCTGAGGACAGGTCCCCATATTACCTGCGATTGGGTCCTCGGAAGTTTCCTCCTCGGGACGAGTCGACGCGTCTGTGGCAGGCAATAGGTTCTGGCGACGACGCTCTGGGTAGAGCTCGGAGCGTGGACTGCGGCCACGGGCCCTCGGTGGCCACTGCGCTGTCAGGGGCTCACAGCTGCCCTGAGCGGAACGCGTTTTTCCCTTTGGCGCAAGCCACCGCGAAAGTCGGGAGCAAGCTGTAGGAAGCCTCTTTGGACTGCCTCACCGCAGGCCGTCCCTCCGATCAGCTGGCTGCCAGCCGGAGTGCCGCGCTGTCCTCCGGGATGATTCGGACACGGTTCAAGCGCAGAACCGGACCGTGTGATCACTACTCTGAGGAAGACCGCTCAGGGGTCGCTTACTCACGAGTAGATCACGTCGGGGTCACCAGGTGTAGGAATCGGGGCCGCTAGGGGCCTGAGGTCCCAGAGGAGACTGATCAAGGAACGATACGAGGCAGTATGGAGGAGGATAAGATCAGTAGTTTATTGAGGAAAAGACATCACCTTTTATAGATCAGAAGGCAAGGTAGAAAAAACCGTCACCCGACATTAGATCACATCACCTATTTACTCAGGTTAATTGGGAATCTCTCTTGGGGAAGTTAATTAGTGCGGGCAAACATTGACTGGGAAAACACCATTGTTCAAGGCTTAGACTAAGGCAATCATGACTCCTGTTTGCCTCTGGGATAAGACTGAAGCTCGGAGATGAGGGATTACTCTAATGGGTAACATATTCGCTCTCTTAGCAGGTCCGCTGGTCAGGTCAAGGAATTGGGTGAATCAAACCCTATCATTTATCCACCCCCCTTAATTTCTCTCCACTGGCAAGGGCCAGGGGCCAGGAGCGTGCTCGCTAGGTTTAACCTCTGCCAGAGGCCATGCGTGCCAACTGGGCGCGCGGAATCCACAGTGAGGTGTGAGAAGGAAGGTGCAAAGAAATCCCTAGATAAAGAAATTTCAATCGTGACAGGAGAGGCCGATGACTTTCTGCTAGGGATGGTTGAGAATTTTGTTTGATTCGCTTTCTGTTTATAAGGATACCCTAACTCCTGTATTTCATATCTTTTTCAAAACATCCAACTAGGGGAGAATATGAAACTAACATATTCCTATATCCCAGCAGAAGACTTTACAGGTGCTTCGAGATTGAATATCTGATTGTGAATCCTTATGTATTCAAATGCAGAAGTAGAAGGTGATAACTTTTTTTGGGGGGGGGGGTCACTAAACACAGGCCTGGTTTCCTGTGTTTGTCAAATGGGGGTGGGGTGTCAAATGGACTGCTGCTTATCCACATTCATTTTTTAACAGAACCTGGCAAACAGACCATCATGCCATGAAGATTTGAACTTTCATTGATAATTTCCCTACCTTACCCACAAGAATGCCTGAAGAAGTGAACTTAAATCACAGACGTTCACAATGATTTTTGTGTGTTTAGTGATTAAAAAAAAAAGGTATTGCCTTCTACTTCTGCATTTGGTTTGTGTATGAATCACACGGCTGATTTTGCTTATGTATTCAGTCACCTTTTATCCAATCGGGAAGAAACAATTAACATGTTATTAGATGCAGAACTCCCTTAAGAAATACATGTTTATTTTAAGATGAGCATCCCTCAAATGTTGACACCTGAGAATCGTATTGCTTCTCAGTAAATCTCCAGGACATTCTTTGGCTGCAGAGTCACTATCTTTCTACTAGATCTTCATCCATCCTGGTTGATAAAAGCTGCCAGTGAAAGTGTAACAGGATGAGTACAGACATTGTTCACTACTGGTCTTCCGTAAGATATTGAAGACTTTTTTTATTTAAGGAAGCATTTTCCAAATATGTGTGTTTTTTCTTAAATTAGGGCAGGTGGAAATCTTCAAAAGACACTGTGGAGCCCTTGTTCTCACCTTATTTCTCCTCCCACTGTCCTATCCACTCCCCTCTTCCAACCTGACCGGCTAAACATCCTGTTTCATCTATTTTGCCCCTTTGTTATGCCTTTTGGTCTTTAAAGGTAAAGGTAAAGGTAAAGGTTTCCCTTGCTCGAAAGCCAGTCATATCTGACTCTAGGGTTCAGTTTTCATCTCTGTTTGAAATTCAATTTCAATTCAATTCAATTTTTAATTTGTACCCCGCCCTACTCAGCTTGTAGGCTGACTCAGGGCGGCTTCCAACATAATTAAAGATACAACAAAACAAAATATAATAAACATACAAAATGTCAATAAAAATAAATATCATACAATCGGAACAAAAATGCAATGAACACAATTCCTATAAAAAAACATATAAACAGAGTATCAGCAAACCCTGAAACACAGTAACAAAAATAAAGCAATCAGGCAAAAATACATCATAAATACAATAATCAGAGCATGAATACATAAGTCATGAATCAAACAACAACACAATAATAATACAATACACTAATGAAATCAGAAAAGAAAACATATCAGTCTCCAAAAAAAAACATTTAAGTTCTAACATAGCAAAATTAATTACACAATCCCTCGGCCACCAACATCCCCAAAACAGAACCCCATACTTGCATGTCCCTGACAGAGCCAAAGAAGAGGACGACCCGGCCTTTAAGGCCAGGAAATGGACCAGCAACTCTGGTGGTACGACTTTGGTGGAAAAGTCGTGCCACGATTTTGGCTGTCTGCTTCTGCAGACATTTCCGTGGTCATGTGGTAGGCACGACTAGACACTGGAGCGCATGGAACACTGTTACCTTCCCACCAAAGTTGTCCCTATTTATCTACTTGCAATTTCTTGGTTTCAATCTGCTAGGTTGGCAGGAACTGGGACAAAGATGGGAGCTCATTCCATCCTGCAGTACTCGGGAATCGAACTGCTGACCTTCCGCCTCCCAGTCAGCATCCACAGGGTTTTCTTGGCAATCTTCTGATGTGGTTTGCTGGTTTCAATGCCAGTGTTTCCCTGTCATACATACATACATACATACATACATACATACATACATACATACATACATACATACATACATACATACATGCATGCATGCATACTAAATCAGCACTAAGTTGCTGGAAACACTATGGTCTGTCCCTAGTCTGTCTCAGAGCCTAGAAAAATTACTTTTTATGACCACAGTTCTCAGAATCACCCAACTGGGAAAAGTCAGTGGCGGTGGCAAACAGTACTGTTTCCAAGTAGTGCAAGCTCTTTGTCTATTATCTCTTTGAATACTTATGTAGAGAGAACAAATGCACACATATGAGAAAGAGTGTGTGTGTGTTCCAAGCATTCAAATATTTTGCAGGGGCAAAGGCATACCAATACTGACTAAGACTGATATTGTCAATTCCTTAATTAACATTGAAGCATACAGCCTTAAAAGATCAGAAGTTTAAACTGAAATAAAACAACAGCAAGTAACCTTGTCACCTCTTACCAACTTCAAGGAAGAATATTCTGTAGTCACAAAGAGTGTGGAGCGCTAGAAACAATACCCTTTGCTAGTCACCTCAGCATAACTTCCTGAGGCCCTATTTCCGTTCCAACACTAGATTCGCCCCCCCCCCCCCCCAAGTCCTTATTGGAGTTTGCAGGCTGTTGTTCACAGAGTTCTCATATCATCAAACTTTGTTTTGTGTCTCCCACTTCTCAGGCCTTTTGTGAAACTTCCCTGAGTATAGAAAAAACAGGAAGGCTAAAGTTCATGCTGAAATCTGAACTATGAGATTCTGCTGTGTCCTCTCACATAAATATGACATTTTTAGTAGAGCCTTGCCATATGTAAGGCTGCCATCCATGCTGGAGGCCTGAACAGTGGGAAGGGAGTAGGTAGACAATAGGCATGTCTAGCACATTTTATCTAATTGTAAGCTTGAAGAAATGAAGATTGATTAATGTGGACTGTCATACAGCCACATTCTTGCAGTGAAAGATCACATGGTGTCAGGTGAAACTAGCAATATTCAACTGTCCAAGTGCTCTGCTATGGCAGTTTCTTGGATATCTTTTTGCCAAGGAGCATTGGTGTCATCTCTGCTACACTCATCATCAAATTGACTCAGGGAAGCTTCCTTTTGTCTGCAATACTGCCCAAACTTAATGTTTCTGCAGGCCACACTGGAAGTGAGCCTGGGTATACACTAGTTTTTCTTTTTTGACAAATGTGGGATCTTACAACCTCCATTTGTTATGCCTACAGAGGTGCAGGGAAATTAGTAAGGGCATAAGGAAATGCCTTACTTTGCTTCTCAGGTGGTTTAGTGTATGGGACCAAAGACACCAGGACAGCCGAAGAGCTGGCTTAACACAACTTTATTACATGCTGGTCAGAGGGAACATGTGGTAATGGCGGACGAACAGCTCAATATATGCAGTGGCTATACATTTGGATGTGGCTCCTTGACAGTCTATTGGCTACTGTCCGCGTGACCTCATTTCAGGTCACGCCCTTCTTGTCCAGGTGAAGGTGGAGGCGGGAATCTTCCCGCGCTGTTGCTTTTAGGTGAGTCTTGGACCAATGAGCTTGGACGCTCGCTATTGCCATCTAGTGGTCACTAGCTCGCGTCCTATTAGGGTTATAGTGATGCAGCTGAGGTTACAATGTTACACATGGAAAAGGTTACATTGGATACACATGGATAGATACATTGTTTAAAGGCACATGCTTTAGAACACAACATCCCTCCCCCCTAGGATGAGACGAAGTCTCTTAACCAAGATGGTTTCTTGCACTCGCGTTTGGGCCGCGATGTGGGTTGGCCCCCCCGGGGGCCGCTCCCGTTTCCTTGTTCCCTGGACCCTTGTCCTGTAATGGGAGAGGGAGACTTGTTAGTGGCTTGCTGCGGTTTTGCAGCTTTAGGGGAAAGGGTAGATTCTGTTGTGGGTGAACCGGGGGCACCAGGGGCTAACGTAAAACCCCTCTTCTCGCTTGGATGGGTGGGGGACCACTCCGAAAAAAAACCCCGGTTCTGTAACTCAAAATTAAACTCTGCTGGGGGATCCCGCGAGATATCTACGAGGACAAATTCCTCCTCCTCCCCCCTTGGTGGGGACTCTGGGCCCCCCTCTCCTCCCCCTTGGGCTAAACGGGTGGGGGAGAACCCTAACGCTGAATCCCTGTCTGTGCTTTCAGAGCCCTGCCTCTCTGAGATCCGGCTCCGGAGCTGGTCCGCATGTCGCCGCCACAGCAGACCTGTGTTGGTCTCCACGCGGTACGACACGGGACCGGTCTGCTCCACGACCACCCCCGGTACCCAGGCTGGCCCTGCGCTGGTGTAGTTCCTGCAATGCACGGGGGCGCCTACGCTGAAACTCTTTGTGGCCTCTAGTCCGATGTTCCTCCCCTTGTCTTCTACTCTCGTGGGGTCTAGCCTAGTGAGGGTGGTGGTCAGTTTCCTGCGCATTAAGAGCTCCGTGGGGGAGTATCCTAATGCCAACGGGGTCACCCTGTACCCTAGCAGAAACTGACACACTTGCAGGTTGAGGTCCCCGGGGTCCATGCGCCGCAGCGCGTCCTTCGTGGTGCGGACGAGGCGCTCCACTTGGCCATTGGTGGCCGGATGGAAAGGGGCAGAGGTGATGTGCCGGATGGCGTTAATCTCTGTGAATGCCCTGAACTCAGCGGACGTGAAGCAACTAGCGTTATCGCTAATTAGAGTGTCGGGTATGCCGAACATGGAAAAAATTCTCCGCAAATGCTTTATTGTCGCGGCCGAGGAGGTGCTCGTGACTGGGATGACCTCCAACCACTTGGAGAAAGCGTCCACAACAAGGAGAAACAGGGTTCCTCGGAACGGGCCCGCGAAATCTATGTGTATGCGGGACCACGGCCCCTTAGCCGCGTCCCACTCCCTGTGGGGAAGACGGGCCTCTTCCGGTCTGGAGCATTGGCAATTTTCACAAGTGCCGACCATGTGCTCGATGTCGGCGTCTAACTGGGGCCACCAAAAGTAACTACGGGCCAGCGCTTTGGAGCGCATGATTCCGGGGTGGCTGACGTGCAGCAGTTTAAGCACCCGCGGCCGAAGGGATGTGGGGATCACCACCCGCTGCCCCCACAAGAGACACCCCCTCTCTAGGGACAGCTCCAATTTTTTCCTGAAAAACGGAGCGAATTCCTCCGCTGGGGAAGACGTTGGCCACCCTTTCTGCACCCAGGAGCTAACCGCCGCCAACGTCTTGTCCTTGCCTGTCGCTTTAGTGATGTCGGCGGGTAGTATGGGGGGACTATCCAAAACCTCAATCATGAGCACCTGGCGGTCTCGCCACTCCCCGCCCACGTGGTTGTGCTCCTGGGGGAGGGGGGACCTCGACAGAGCGTCCGCATGGCTAATCTCTTTCCCGGGCCGGTACACCAACGCGTGCTGGTAGGCGTTGAGAAAAATGGCCCACCTGAGCATCCTCGGGGACAGGATCTGTGGCGTGGGCTTATCTGCGGTAAAAATGCCTAGCAGGGGCTTGTGGTCAGTCACGATGGTGAAAGGGCGGCCATAAAGAAAATTGTGAAATTTTTTGGTCCCTGCAATTATCGCCAGCGCTTCCCTGTCTGTCTGGGCGTAATTCCTCTCCGCTTGGGACAGGGACCTGGAGTAAAACGCTATCGGGGCCTCCCTCCCATTTTCCAACACGTGGCATAACACTGCCCCCACCCCCACCGGGGATGCATCACAGATCAGTACCACCGGCCGTTTGGGGTTGAAATGGGTCAGAATGGCGTCTGACGCCAGGAGTTGTTTCAGTTCCGTGAATGCTCTCTCCTGGTCATCGCCCCACTTCCATGCCGCATCTTTCTTGAGCAACTTGTGAAGCGGCTCAGCCACCGCAGCCTTCCGAGGAAGGAAGGAGTGGTAGAAATTTTAGAGCCCTAGGAACGACTGCAACTCGGGCTTGGAGGTGGGGCGAGGGGCTTTCTTGATGGCGGCCACCTTGGATTTGGACGGTTTGATCCCCTCGGGTGTTACTCGGAACCCTAAGAACTCAACCTCCTTCGCGAAGAAGACGCATTTGTCTTTTCGCAACCTCAACCCAGCCTGTTCGAATGCCTCCAGGACCTTGTTTAGCCTCTCAGCCAACTCAACCTCACTCCCCCCCCCCCCGTTATCAAAACATCATCAAAATATGGCAAAATGCCATCCAGTCCTTTGAGGAGGCGTTCCACGAGCGACTGGAAAATTCCAGGCGCCGAGTTCACGCCGAATTGGAGGCGCGTCACATGGAACGCCCCCTTATGCGTGACTATGGTCTGTGCAGCAGCTGCGGCAGGGGTTACCATGAGTTGCTGATAAGCCTGTGCCAGGTCGAGCTTAGCGAAACACTTTCCCCCATGTAACTTGGCTAGCAAATGGCTGACCACCAGCACCGGATACGCATTAGGGCGGATTGCCTTATTAATGGTGCACTTATAATCGGCGCAAATGCGAACCTCCCCATTTGCCTTCAATGCCGTGACAATTGGAGTTTCCCACTCCGCAGAATCAACAGGAACAAGAATCCCCTGGCCCACTAATTTGTCCAGTTCCGCCTCTATTTTGTCCTTTAGTGCAAAAGGCACTCTGCGCGGTTTGAGCCTTATTGGGCGGACCTCCGGGTCCAGGTTGAAAGTTACTGGGGGTCCATTGAATTTCCCAAGTCCCTTTTTGAAGACTTCAGGGTGCGCGTCGCACACCCTCTGTATTGGATCAGTCCCAACGGCGTGCACCCCCCCAATGAACAGACCCAGGGGCTGGAACCATTGAGTCCCGAGGAGGCTGCAATTACCCCCCTTGAGAACGACTAGGGGGAGTTCCGCGGCATGCCGCTTATACTGGACCTGGAAGTTCCCAACCCCCAACACTGGGATACTGTTCCCTTGCACGTCCCGAAGCGTGGACCTCAACGCTTTGAGTTTGGGCTGTACGCGGGGGGCAATTCTCAAAAACTCCCTCTGGGAAATGAGGGAATATGAGGAGCCAGAGTCAATCTCCATCCTAACAGGGGCCCCTTGCACCAGTACCTCAACAAAGTAGCGGGGGTGTCCCAAGGACACGCTGAAAACTGGAGCGTCGTCGTCGCTGTCGTCGGAGATGCGGCCCACGCCGTCCTGCTTCCTCGTGGGCCGGGCGCCATCCTTGATTCTCGTCGAGCGGTCTGGCCTCGCTGCACGGTCGGGCGAGCTCCCCCGGTCCTTGCGCCGTTGTCTGCATACCTTGGCGATGTGCCCGCGTCGCCCACAGTTGTGGCACTCGGCTTTTCTAAAAGGACACCTGGCGCGGTCGTGAGCCGCTCCGCAGCCGTCGCAGCACCGGCCCTCCTTCCGGACCCTCTGGACGTCCTCGTCATCGCTGTTTTCGGCGGACGATTTCGAAATTCGCCGGGCTGCGTGCACCGAACTCTCTGTTTTGTCGGCCTTCGGATGCCAGTCCTGGAGCTCCTGTACCCCGGCCTTCGTGGCTTCCGCGGCCTGAGCCGCTTTCAGGACCTCCTGCAATGTGGGGGGCGGCTCCTGATTCATTAGCGTGCGCTGGATTTCGGCATCCTTCAGGCCGCATAGCACGCAGTCCCTGAGGGTGACTTCCAGGTTCTCCCATTTGCATGGGCCGGCAGCCAGACGCAGGGCCGCTACGAAGGCGGCAACCGACTCACCAGGCACTTGGACTCGCCTCCAAAACGCGCTCCGAGCGGGAAACATCGCTACCGAGGGCCAGAAATGGTCTCGCAACACCTTCAGGAGCTCTTTCGCCTTGAATTCAGCCGCCTTTTTGGGTGCGATGAGGTCAATCAATACCCTCTTGGCGTCGTGCCCGAGCATTCTGGTGAGGATGGCTCTCTTCTTTGCCTCGTCCGTCACCTCGAACTCCACCAGCGCGCCTTGGAAGTCCATTTCGAAAAGTTCCCAGTCTTGCGGTTTTTTGATGTCGAAACCGGCGTATGTCTTGGTCCCGTGGGCAGCCATGATCCCACCTTCGTCGCCAATTTAGTGTATGGGACCAAAGACACCAGGACAGCCGAAGAGCTGGCTTAACACAACTTTATTACATGCTGGTCAGAGGGAACATGTGGTAATGGCGGACGAACAGCTCAATATATGCAGTGGCTATACATTTGGATGTGGCTCCTTGACAGTCTATTGGCTACTGTCCGCGTGACCTCATTTCAGGTCACGCCCTTCTTGTCCAGGTGAAGGTGGAGGCGGGAATCTTCCCGCGCTGTTGCTTTTAGGTGAGTCTTGGACCAATGAGCTTGGACGCTCGCTATTGCCATCTAGTGGTCACTAGCTCGCGTCCTATTAGGGTTATAGTGATGCAGCTGAGGTTACAATGTTACACATGGAAAAGGTTACATTGGATACACATGGATAGATACATTGTTTAAAGGCACATGCTTTAGAACACAACAGGTGGTGAGCCTTTTTCAGTTGGAGGTTGAATCCCAATTTGGGAATGTTCCCGGTGGCCATATTCTAGCAGTGGGCAAGACTAAGGATAAGGGACAGGAGCACAGCAAAGTGTCCATGTAATTATTACCAGTTTTCACTAGCAGCACACTCTTTTGTGTTTTTGGATTGCATTGCATTTCTGGGATTTTCACAATGAATTTGAAGGCATTGCAGCCTAAAAATCCAAATCAGCACCCCAGTGTTCCCCACTCCCTGAGAAGGGTTTTTGAGTCACCTACCTGCAGGTAGGGCAGGGTGGCAAAACCTGCAGAAGAGCAGATTTGGGTTTTTTGACTGTATTTCCTAGAATTCTTGAAGAAAACAATGAAGAACACCCTAGAAACACCCCCAAGTATTCACATTTTTCCATCAAGCAGCCCAAGTCTTCATACCCCAATTCCAGTCCATGTCTACTGACAAGTAAACCCCAGTGAAACTATTATCTGACCTGTAGACCGGACTGCAATTCTAAGTGTGTTTCTCAGGACTAAGTGTTAATTCATTTCTTTTCAGTTGTTTTTTGTTTTGCCTTTTAAAAAATTGTGCTTTCTAGTCTATCCGGGTTTCAGTGTGAGCCACAGTGTTGTCTGGGGGCAAGACTTTAGCCTCCAAGCCCAACCAAAATGGCTACCTTTATATGAATGCAACAGCTTTCTGGGCACAGTCCTGTGCAGTACCTTCTTGGGCTTCAAACTAGACCACCCCATTCCTAGGATTTAAATAACTTTGTGTTCTTTGCTTGGAAATAAGCTACTGGACAAACAGGGGACCCCATAAGTAGTGTTTGATCTTCAGTTCAGAATCATTTGGCACACAAGCCCTTCTAGATGTTGAGTATTCTAGTGAAACCCTAGCATTCAGTAAATATTAGCACACTAAGCAATGAGACCTAAAGGAAGTTGTTTGCATTGTTTGTCTCTACATAGCCAATTATAATGGTTCCTGTCTTCCCAGCTCAAGGAGGCGTGTGTCAAATGACCCTATTGGCTTAAGGCCTTTGTTTGTTCTGGCCTCTCTCCCCCTTTTTTCTGCCTCTGGAAGAAGAACATGACTTTTTAGTGCCTCTATTTTCCCAGCAATGTGGCTGGACGAGAGACCATCTTTATTTGCACTTTTTAAACTGCCTAACTTGAATTTCCTGGCTTCATTATCGACCTAATGCCACCTTACCAAGACTTTTGGGCCCATGTATCTTCTGACCTCATTTTGTGAGTTTGATGTTCTGGTAGAAATACGAAGCAGTCTGCATAACTGGGCTAAACACTTCATTAGGCAGTCAGAACATGGAGAACAGTGGCGCAGTACTGCTCACTCAATATATACACTCAGAAATTGATACATTTGGGCGAGAGGAGGCAGGAAGGGAGAGGGGTAACTTGGAGGTTATCGGACCGGAGTGAAAACTGTACAGACTACATAGTTTAGGCGGGAACACAGTCCCGCGATATTATAAGACCAAGAAGAAGGAGACAAAATGGAAGATCGTAATGATCCTAAATAGTTCACAAACGTTACAGCATAACAGTGAGTAAATACTATTTTTCTTTCTATCAAGCATCTGGTCCAAGTGTGTTTATTTGCTGGGCTAAAAGGGGGGAGAACTGGAGGGACTGGCATTCAAACAGAAAGGCCTAAAAACCTGCCATGCTTTGCTGTGCAGCTGCTACCAATAACACTAGGATCACCCTTTTATTTGATAAACCATAGCCCTGGTGGGGGGAAGGGAAGCATCCTTTAAGACAGGGGTTCCCAAACTTTTTACACCATGCGCCTGACCATGCCCCCTGGACAGCTGAGCAGGCTGGTCACATGGATCTCCCACAGTAAATACTGCCATAAAATACATCCTCAGGTGTTGTAAACAGTGGGTGCATTTGCACGGGCACATTTACAGCTGCTGTAAATGTGTCTGCTTCCGTTTCTGGGGCATCTGCATTGTGGACCATATGAAATGATGCCATGGGCCAGATCCGGTCCATAGGCAGTAGGTTGACCACCCCTCATTTAAGAAAATACTGCCTTTGGAAAGATTAGAGAATTGAGTTTGTATAATTTATTGTTGTCACACTCTTTTGCACAATGAGATTTAGAACTCAGAGTTTTTCAATTTCGCACATTGTGTCAATGGTAAAGAATAAGGCTAACTCCTTCCATGCTCTTTGTACTTTTATATTCCTTACTCCCCTTCTCCAAACCATACCTGTCAACCATCCCCTTATTTTTACCCCTCTTCCCACCCCCTCCCGTTTTATTAATTTCCCTGTATTTTCCCTTATTTTTTTCTTAAACTGAAGCTGCAGTATTTTTTCTGGCCACCAGAGGTCGCTGTGTAGCTGGCCTTCCCGCCACTCAGCCGCCTCCTCCTCTTCACCCCTGGCTGGGGGTGGTGGTCTCCAGGCGGCCCCCACCAGGCTCCGGACGGAGGCCTCGCGGCGGCGGCGGTAACTGGCCTTCCTGCTGCTCAGCCTCCTCCTCCTTCTCCTCCTCACCCCCGTCTTTCAGTCAATCCTCTGGTGTGTGTGTGTGTGTGTGTGTGTATCTCTGTGTGTGTGATGTGGGTCACTGGGCCATTCAGGAGGCCCACCAGGGCCGAGTGGCCACCTGCCTCGCAGGGTTGTGGGGAAGACAAGGTGCCCCCGCCTTACCCGGCCACCATTCAAGCGGTGGCAGCGGCGGCGCATCCATGCAATTGGGCGTGCATGGATGGCATCACTGTAGCTCCCTCTCCCGGACACACTAAAGTGATATCACGTGGCTGGCTGGAGCGGAACGTAGACTTTGAATCGCATAGATTTTCAACCTCTTCTCCACCCCACCCCCCGCTCACTCAGCTCTCTCTCTCACCCACCTGCGCAGCCGGCCTGCGTCACCCGGACAAGATGGAGACTGCCGAGGAAGGTAACGGCCTTGAAACCTACTGCTGGCTGGCTTCCCTGGCGGAGGGGGCCAGCCAGGGGACAGTCGGGGTTAAGGGAGGAATAATACGGCTTCCTCACCCACCCACACCGCCACTGCGGCCATCTTTGTGGCGCTTCCTTCTCCCACTGCCACACAGGCTTCACCTCCTCCGCCTGGAGGTTATACAAAAAGGGCAAGGCTGGTGTGTGTAGAGCCCTGGTAGTGCAGTGGTGGTTAAACTGCTGTCAAAACATTGTGAGTTCGATCCTAATGGGGAATCAGGGAGGTTGACTCAGCCTGCCACAGCTTTACCCAGGCTGGTCAAATGAGTCCCCAGCATGTTGTGGGCAATAAATAATAATAATAATGCTAAATAGCTTGTGAACCGCCCAGAGAGTGCATTTAAGTGTGGTTGTTATTGTGCAACCTAGCCGTTCGAAAGCAAGAAATTGCAAGTAGTAATTGCAACTGCTGCGGCTCAAGTGGCTAAGATGCTGACTGGGAAGGTCAGCAGTTCGATTCACGAGGACTGCAGGACAGAATGAGAGCTCCCCGTCTTTGTCCCAGCTCCTGCCAACCTAGCAGTTCGAAAGCAAGACATTGCAAGTAGATAAATAGGGACCACTTCAGTGGGAAAGGTGTCTAGGCATGAATGCCACACAGCCAGTGCTGTTTGTAGATTTTTTTTTCATGGCCATGTGGCAGGCATGACTAGATAGCGGCTAGCCTACTCAGTCACATGGTCACCCCCAGCAAGCCACACATGGCCACTGATTTGGCCATGCCCACCTATTTGGCCACGTCCATCTATTTGTCCATGCCCACCTATTTGGCCACGCCCACAAAATTTCCCTTATTTTCAAAGCCAAAAGTTGACAGGTATGCTCCAAACCTAGACTGTCAGAAGGAAATCCTTGGCCTCTAGAGACTTCATTTTCATCATGTTCAGAAAAGAAAAGAAAATCATTTATATATACTGTTCCTGGTAAAAAAAACTAGAATGGGCAGCAACCTATACTAATAGATGATAGCTATAAGGTCAGAAAACTAATTGCTACTTTTCAGTAATTGGCATGTAGGACTGAAAAACAACAACACCCATATTAAAATAACTTTGTAAAGAAATAAAAAAACAAAAAAAGAGATATTTCCCATATAGTTTTGGAATATGAAGAGGAGAGTATGTTGTCTAATCCAGATGAAATAAAGGTAAAATAGAAATAAGATACCGATGAACTATATACAACATATACAAAAATGATAGTTTTCTTCAAGGACAAATCCTTTGATGTAGAACCTGCAGTTTTAGAAAGTGAAATAAAAACTAATCTTCCAACAACTGGAAGGAAAAAACCACCAGGAATAGGACTATTTCAAGGTACAGAGACAGAAGTTCTCAGAATCCTTAAATTTAAAAAAGTGGCCTAGTAATGGTAACATTTACCAGATATTCAACACCAGAGAGAGATGCTAAGTACTGTACAGCAGTAATTATAAGACCAATATATTATTTTCCCATTCAAGCAAAGTGATGCTCAAGATTTAGGGGGGGGGGGGGGAGATTTTTATTTCACAAGGTGGGAGAAATGCCAGATGTTTAAGCAAGATTCGTGGAAGGAAAAGGTTCTGGAGATCATATAACAAATATAGGTTAGCCACCAGAACACACCAAAGAACTTTAAAAGAAAATCAGTTTGTGCTTTGTAGATTACACTAAAACCTTTGATTGTGTGGATCTTGAAAACTAATGGAGTTTTCTAAATGAAATGAGTGTGCCACAATGTTTGATTGTCCTGATATATACTCTGAACATGAGGCTACTTTTAAGAATAGGACACAGATAAGAAGAATGGCTTCCAATTGGCAAAAGTTTCAGACAAAAATATATTTTATCTTTTTACTGTTCAGTCTTTACAATATATCATAGCAAAAGCTGGATTAGATTTAGATGAAGGAGGTCTGGAAATTGGTGGAAGAATTACTGTATCAGTAATGTAAGATAGGCAGATGGCACCATAGTAATTCAATAAAGAAGCCACAGCCTTCACATTCCAAGATATGCAAGGTATGATGGTAAATGATAGGTAAAGGTAAAGATCACCCTTGCTCGAAAGCCAGTCATATCCGATTCTAGGGTTCAGTGCTCATCTCTGTTTCATAGCCAAAGAGCCAGTGCTGTCTGCTTCTGCAGACGTTTCCGTGGTCATGTGGCAGGCATGACTAGACAACGGGAGTGCACGGAACACTGTTTACCTTCCCACCAAAGTGGTCCCTATTTATCTACTTGCAATTTCTTGCTTTCAAACTGCTAGGTTGGCAGGAACTGGGACAAAGATGGGAGCTCATTCCGTCCTGCAGAATTTGGTTACTGAACTGCTGACCTGCCGCCTTCCAGTCAGCATCTTAGCCACTAAGACATCAGTAATTAACTCACAAGGTCACAATACAAGTGGCTTGACAGTATATAGCAAAAACACATAACTATCTCTTTTGTTTCCTTTTAAAATTATTATTATGCATTTGATGTAGTTCAAGACCAGAGGAATGCACCAATTCATGTTTCTTTAGTACTATATCTAGGAGCATTGGTTCTCGACTTTGGCATTCAGTATTTTGAGCTTTGGGTCAGAAGTGCCAGCCAGCATAGTCAATGATCAGAAACTCAGGAAATTGGTCCAAAATACCCGGACCTAAGGTTGAGAACCCCAAGGGAGCCCTGTATGGTTGCACCCATCTAGAAACACTTTCTGCAAGGCTTTACTTGTCCCACCCCCCACTGTTGCAAATCCCACCTCTTGGCCTCAACTTGGCGCAGTGGTGATTCTGGTCGTCCAACAGCTGTGGTGGTGGTGGGTGTATTCCCTTGACAGGTTCAACCATGCCACAAAGGTGTCAGCTAGTGGTCCAGAACAGACCTCCGTTCTGGAACTGCAGGTCAGCTAAGTGGGATTGGGTACTTGGGCAAGGCCCATGGCCAGTATATTGCTCTAATATGACCAACTTCAACATGAGCCCAGCCAGCTGTGTCATCGTACATAAAATGGCTAAAGGAGCATTGACAGGCCCCAGTTCCCTACATGCCATCAAACCCTGCTACGGTAGCGGTAGGACCTCCAGATGGCAAGAGGCTGCTAAAATCTTGTGGCAGATGATGCTTCGATCCACCACGTCAAACTAGATGTGTAAAGTATGGATGAACCAAGTAACCAAGTAAGTTACTTGCCCCCAGTTTCACATAGAATGGGGAAAAAAACCAGTGGTTTCTTGATTCTGAAGATCTTCATTCCCTTGTTCTCTGCTAGGTAATTGTTGCTCTCTAAGGCCTTTTTAAAAATCCATCATTCTGCTTTGTTTCAGTAAAGCTTCCTTAGCTGTGGTTTGATACAACATTTAAAATGAATCAACTCCTCAGCTTAACCATGCTAATTTACATTTGTTTTGGGGGTTTTTAGGGATTCATTGAGCAGTCAGTCTTAGAAATAGCACTGCTTTTGTTTATAAGCTATTTATGGACACTGTTTAAGCTATATTTGGTTTGAGGAAGAACTGGAGGAAGAACTTCGTCAACTGAAAATAGATAATCCCGGATGTTTCTGCTCTTGGAAACAGTCCAAAAACATCCTTTCTCCACAGCCTATCCTATAGAGTAGACTTTCCCCAGCAAGAGTACAGCACAAGAGAGAATTGCCTGCAGGTAGCGCTCTTTCTCATCCCATTTCATTTTCACCAAATTACTATTTTTATTGAGAAATAATATTTCTCACTATTTTATAGACTTCCTATTTCAGAAGTTTTAAAAAAGAGAACTTAGCATTTACAGAGGGCTTTCCATCTGCAACCGCCTTACATACAACCAGCTCAATAAACCTTACAATAGCCTCATAAGTAGTGGTGGGCATCAGCAGGTTCGCACCAGTTCGCCAGAACCGGTAGCAGAAATTCTGGCTGGCCCTCCTCATCCAAGTTTTGAAGTAAAGTAGTCCTAATTAAAGTGCAACGCAGGGCTTTCCCCCTGGCCATGGCTACCATACCACACCCACAGTGTGGCAGTAAATTTTTTTAGAGCCGACCACTGCTCATAAGGTAGGTGAGTTTCTACCAGTATCTGTGCATGGGTGTGCTTGCTTGTCCATTGTGGCTGAGAGAGAAGCTTGCTTGAGGTCACCTAGCAGTTGAGGTGTGTTCTGCACAAGTGTGGAAAGTTGTGTTTTGCCCTAGAGCAGTGGTTCCCAACCTTTTTTTGGGGCCATGCTCCATCTAAGCATCTCTAAAATCCTGACGCTTCCACCTGTGATATATGTTTCTTATTATTCAAAAAGTGACCTCCTATTCACATGGAGGAAGCCTAAATGGCCATTCACTGTTAATAACTCATTCTTGAATTGCCCCCCTTAAAAATCAAATTGCCCCCCTGTGGAACATGTACTCCACATTGGAAACTGTGGCCTAGAGACATGTATGGACCCTCATTGAGGGGGCACATTGTGTTAAACAGCTGCACTTCTCCATTTACACCCACTCCACAGCTATGCTAGAATACCTGTGATGTCAAAGGGAATTTGGCAAGGCAAATTTGGCTACAAACTTACAAACTCCCTCTCATCACTCTTTCTTCCATAGTGCTCACTTGTCCCTTTTGCTGGATTGGCAGACTACCATTCCAGTCACAGCGTTATTTGAAGGAAAGAAAGCAAAGCAAAAGCAATCACACTGATATACTATGCCATAGCACTTAGTGCACTCTATGGGTGGTTCACGGGTCATTTTACCAACCTTGGAAGGATGAAAGTCAAACTTGAAGGCTGAGGGTCCATAGGGTCGCAAAGGGTCGGAATCGACTGTGCGACTGAACAACAACAACAACACAACCTTTTGGTTGCAGGACAGCAGTTTAACCACTGTGCCACCAGGACTTCTAAGGCTAGAAGCGCATGACTGCACTTACAGTTTGTCTCTCCTTTGAGATTTCCCACGTGTGCATATGTCATGTGCCCCTGCTCTGAATTTGGTTGTGCATTCATCCCAAACATTCTTTCCTTGAAATCACTTGTAGGCCATGATTCAAATCTTTCGTGGGAACTTCTCTGCAAGACTTTATGACAAGGAGATCTTCCCCCTACTCAGAGCACAGGCTAGTCTTTCAAAAAAGGTACCGACAGGGGCTCTAGAGTTGTTCCAGTGTGAAAACAACCCCAAAGGTTAACAGATAGAGAAGGATAAGCCACTTCTGTTTACAGTGTTGCACACATATACAAAGCTTCAAAAAAAAACTGTTGTTGTTGTTGTTTGCTTGTTTTTTGTAACAGAGCTTCCAAAAACTGGGAATTGTAATCCAATAATGATAATAATAGCAATATTCATAACGTCCAATGTACATGAAGTACATTCATGTAATATGATTACTAGTTCTAGTACATGAAGTAAGTAAAAGAGAGAAATTAACAGAAGTACAGAATTTGGAAACTGTGCCAGAGTATTTCTAGAAGGAAATATTTAAAATGCTTTTACATAAGAACAGATAAATATTAGAAATATAAGGTTTTGTTTTGACGACTAAGGTGCACACTGTAGTTGTTGATCAGAGACTGTATGACTTACTACTATCCAGAGCTCAGTGTGTAGTCAGGCACCAAATACACACAGATAATTTAGTGGCAGTCCATTTTACGTCTCTTCCATATAATGCACTGTTATAATGGTTGTCACGCTGGCAAAGAGAAACAAAGTGCTTTAGAATGGTGTGTCTGTTGCAGAGGCACGTGTTACTAAGGATGTTAATGCTGGTTCTTCCAAAGGTGATGATTCGACTGCTATCTTTGAAATATAGCTTAGGGGAAGAGCCAGCCATTAAATAAAAGATGTTTGCATATAGATATCAGTGGATCCAGCTGGTAGCTTGTGCAAAGAATGGAATAAAGGAACCAGGATTGAAGCAAATGTTGGGTTCCTTGAGAGGCAATCCATTTTATTAATGCAATTTCCAAAGGAGCCATAAGTGAGGGATTGCAAGTGATGGATCTACTATGGCAATTGTAATTCTTGTGGTTCAAATCTGAATAACGATTCATGTTATTTTGGACTAATAAAATGGCAGAGAAGAATAGATGGGGATCAAGGGGGGAGAACTGGGGGCATGCAAATGGATGATTTGTCAACACACATCATATAAATCTTTTTGAAAGAGGAAGGTGATCTTGCAATAAATTAATTACTATATGAACAGAATGTTTTTGCCCATTTTATGCTTCAAGTTTATTTAAAGACTTTTGATGAATTGGTTCGTTAGAAAAGGATTCAAAAGTTATTACACTTTTTATTCCTTTACCCCTTAAAATTATAGGCAATGCCTTCCTGTTTTCCATATCTAAAATGTGTGGCTCTAATTTCAGAAGCAGAAGAAACTCTGTCCAGCCACCCCACTCTATACAGCTACCCCTGTTGTCCCAAAGTCAGCCCTCCCAACTAATTAGGTCTCACAATATTGCAATTCTTAGCGCAGAACCAGGAGTAGAAGTGCTCATTTTTAAAATATTATTTATAATTCATTCTCCTACATGGATCTCTAGACACTCTACTCATATCTCAGTCCAATACATATCTGCTCAGAAGGTAAGTCCCGAAACAGCAAAAACAGATATAGGATAGCAGCCTGAGGTCTTTTTTCCACCCTGACACTGAATGCAAGGATTCCCTCGGAAATTTTTCACTTTATTTACAAAGTAAGTTTTGCCAAATAATCTCAAGGGTGGGAAATGCCCAATAACTGGAGGAAGGGGGCTCACCGTAAGCACCATTACGCTGGTTTCCTTTTTCTGCTGTCATCCTAAGCAAGAGTAGTAGAGCTGCTGCATCCCTACTGAATGCCCACAATTAGTGTTATCCCAAGGCACTGCAGGGAGGAGGGTAATTAATAATTATGTACCAACTCAGTTCCAGGGTGATAATCCCCAAACAGATTAAATCCCACTTGAATCCATCTTGATGGAGGGCAGCAGCTTCATCAATACTGGCCTAGGGCTGAGGAGGACTTTGTGTGCCAAAAGGGCTCAGTACCAGAAAGTGATTCGCAGAACTGTATCAGCGGTATGGGTGTCACGCTGCAATGCAGAAGGCAAATGGAAGACTACTGCATTATATTGTTCCCAGGACAATCATCATGATGACAGCCAAATTCAGAATTGGATATGGGACAAGAAGAAGGAGGAGGAGGAGGAAAAAAAAGAAGTAGCAGTAGCAGTAGGTGTTCTTCCAGTGTGCCGTCTTGACAGGAATAAAATATATGCTTTGAGATGGTGAGGGAGAAGCCAATGAGATCTTTTCACATGAACAGCTGGGAGTGGGTGGATGAGCATCAGTGTGCCTTGAAACCAACCAACCATCTAATTGTGATTCAGCAGTGTGTATATCACACACACACACACACACACACACACACACACGCACGCACGCACGCACTGAGGTGGCTGGAGGCACAGCTTGCCTTTGTGTCCATGTGTCCAGATTTTGATAAGGTTGACCATAACAAATAACACATGAAACAAGATATATATACACAGTGCCTTTAAAGCGACGGGGTAAAATGGCTGAGCGACTAAATGGAACAATAATCTCTCTTAAGGCCGTGTGCTCTGGCCTACCATTTGTCAGCCTGGGAACGCCACAGCTGTGGCACAGAAAGCCTCCCTCCTTCCTCTGTCTGTGGTGGATTCCTGCAGCTGTGCCAGCCGCTAGCTGAAGGAAGCAGAGACGGGACATTCACAATGAGAGAGATCCGTGTGGCAAAGCTTTGCATTAGCATCAGAACAGAATGTGCCAAAATTGGGAGTATATATTGTCTTTTGACAGACTGGCTGTAAAGTTCCTCAAGAATTTTTTATTTGTAGAGGGGAGTCCAATCAACTGAGCAGCATGTTTCCTTAGACAAATATTGACCAGAGTCCTTTCAAGGTTATTTGGGATTTTCCAGCCATGATATTTCTAATGCCCTCATCACTCTTGTTTCACACATTTGTTCTGATTGTTGGCATTGGGAAGTTCTTATTGTTTCCATCAATGCCAGGGGGAGTGATGACATATACTCCTTCTCCAACTCCCCGGCTTTTATAAACTGACATGATATACTTCCTTGCTTAAAAGTTCTCATGAAAAAAGGTTTCTTTTTCTTTCTTTTTTTTAAGTCTACAGAATTCCTGTACTTCCCCTTCCTATTTCATTGTTCTCTATTGTGTTACATCAGATCCTGAGATTTTTTTCCCCCTCCTTTTAATATTGCACTAGGACGTGCCTTTTGCAAACACTGCCCAAAGGACAGACTAAACTAGGGGTACCCATGCTATGGCCCACATGCCAGATCTGGCCCTTAACGCCAATTTATCCAGGCTAAGTCACTCCAAAAAGAGGAAGCAAAACGTGCCCATACAGAGCAATGAGGGCAGTGTGGGCAGGATGAATTGGCGTTGGGGGCTGGATCTACCCCATGGCCCATAGTTTGGGCACCCCTGGTTTAATCAGAGAAAATGGCAGCTTAAAATGTATCTCATCCTGTTACAAAACAGATTGCAAGGTGTGTTTTACTTTGACTTCCAGTGGGAGGAACCACATGACTGGCCCGCTGAACCACGTGACCGTTCCACAGCCCAAAACGTATGGGTACCCCTGGACTAAATGGTGCCCTGTTGTTGTGTATGAAAGTATATGCCTTTAAGAGAAACTGTAACAGGAAGAATGAAAGAATGTAACCTCAATTGAATACAATGTAACTCAATGTAAGTCAGCTGGATGGAACGCAATTCACCTGCCACTAGATGGCAGTGACTCGCGCCCACATGGTATTAATCATCCAATCACAGCCTACCATGGGAAACATTCCCGCCACAGGTAAACCAGGTAAAGAATGAGGGGCGTCACCATGACATCACAAATACAGGAACCAATGGGGAACCGTGTGGCTAGATTCAAATGTACAACTCTGTATAAAAGGAACTGCGCCCCCGCCATTACCTCATGTTCAGATTTCATACCTTGCAATAAAGATGAGTTTGGCCCCGTAACTGCTGCCTACTGAAATTTAATTGAATTGAATTGAAATTTTAATTTATATACTGCAATTCTCAGCCCGAGGACCGACTCAATGCGGTTTACAAGTTAGAAGTACAGCATAATAATATCACAATAATCACACAAAAAATACAATATATCACAATACATTACAATATATTCAATACAATTCATTAAACAGTTACACCAAATGCAAAGTGCAAAAGCAAATACAAATATAGATTATACAAAAAACCATTAAATACAGTACTGAAATCCCAAGAACAATTGCCCAAACCCTCAGCTCCACCCCGTCCATGAGACAAACCCCTGGCTTTGAAACATCCTCACCAGAGCCCTAAAGCCCCCACCACTTGGAAAACAGTTCCAGCTGGACACCCACCTCCCCCAACCGGACGGGCCAGGGAAGGGAGCCAAAGGTGTTGCGTGGCTCTCGGGGCTCGGTGGCGGCGGCTATTCATAGCCCTGCATCGGGAAAACGGCTCCAGCTGGGCTCCCACCTTCCCCGACCGGGCGGGCCAGGGAAGGGAGCCAAAGGTGTTGCGTATCAGTCTGCAAACATCAAACCTGTGCAATGCAAAGCCAAAATACACCCCTCTGTTAACTGGTGCCAAAGCTGTCAAAAGTCCTGCTTCATCATTTCTGGTTTCAGCCAATGTACTCAAAGTGCTGCCTAAAGCAGGTCATTTCCCCCAGCTGCACTGCACGTATGGAGAGTAGACTCCCTCCCCACCCCCAATAGAGTCTAAAATGCTAAACAAATGTATATCCTGCTGAATTCAATTTGTTTCAGGGGAAAAAACATGTACAGAATTGGCTTGCTACTAGCTGTGTAATTGAAATGGTTTGGTGGTGGAAGAAGAGTGGAAGGAAAGGATGTTTAGGCCTTTCCTCAAGGTAAGGCTTCCTAATATGCTTTTCAACAAAATTCTGAAGCACCTGATATAACAATATAAAAATTAACAGCAACAGCCACAATAGCATCTACTAAAGGTTCTGAGATAATTGCAGACCAAAGTAAGCAGGTGATCCTTTAATAGTCCACCTGAGGGCCTGTGATGATGACTTCCGGCAGATATACAGGTAAATGCGAAGAGAATTCAACAAGAAGGACACCTCTAATGAAAAGGCCCTGTTCCTCACACTTGCCAACTCTTGTAATTGCTCTTTTAGCGGCTAGATTACAAGAATAAAATTGCTTAATTGAACCATAGCTTCAAATGACCCCACAGTGAATCATCATTTTAAAAATATTTGATCAATGCAATGAGAAGCCAACAAGGTTGTAATGTTTTCATTGGCATTTGGACTACTTGGATAAGCAATAAGGAAGACATAGTAGGTACGTATAAATGGAGGGCTGTGTTGAAGAACTGTGCCACAGTATTATTGAATATACTGTTCTGGCTATCCTCTCAGTTACCTTGCTAGCTTTGGTGGCCTGTGGTCAGAGCCAGGGTCATGGCAATGTGCTGAGCAAATCTCCTTATGAACATTTAGTGATTTTTAATATTTTAATGCATGAGCACAACAAGAGTTGTTAGTGAAAACCCTATTGCAGAGAGTCCATTCTGTGAAGGAAGAGGAGCCTTGCATATCTCTGATGCTTGGCAATATTTTCTCCTTGTATGTGCTACGAAGTAACCCACACACTATGATCTTGGAGCCATCTCCTGTGGCACATATGGAATGTGACATGCAGGATTTAAGACAGCAATGGACTCCCACAGCTGGGCTGGATCTGACCCGTGACGTCAAATCATTCAGCCCACTGCCCATGCCACTTCCAGAAGTGGAAGTAAAACGCACATGTGCAGGTGCATAATGCTGCCATAAATGACCTGCAGTTGTGGTAAATGTAATTATGACAGTCATGGGTGATTTATGGCAGCATTCTGTGCATGCGCATTTTATTTCCACTTCCAGTGGGAGGAACCATGCAGCTGGCATGCTCAACCATATGACCAGCCCATTGCCTGAAAAGTTTGGCCACCCCTGCTATAGATACTGGAGTACAGATATAAGTTCCTCCTGGTGAGATAAAGGAGGAAGAAGAGGATGGGTGATGCTCTAAAGCAGGGGTAGCCAAACTACGGCCCATAAGCTGGCCCCAGCCTGTGGCACCTTTTCATGTTACCCACCGCAATTAAACTTATCTTGCAAAGTTCTTTCCCTGGTCATATTTGTAGTAAAGTGCTGCAGCTAGTATCTCCCAAAGGATTAAGGCTGAATATTTTAAAATGCAACTCCTCCTCAGTTCCCTTTTTCTTTCTTCTCAGTTTCTAAAATACATGTGCTCAAGCAATGTTTCAGCAGAGTAGTAAAATATTTACTGACAAGGCTGGTGTTCAAATAAAGTCGTCAGTAGATGGCAAAAAATAATACAGCAGTTCACTCCATCTTGGTTGCAGTAAAAAGAAAAAAAGAACAATTCATTCAAGCAAATAATGATTACAAGTGGATACTGACGTAACTAGCTTTCTGAATATACCCGTCAAGCGTGGCTCCCAAAAATATGGGAAATTTCTGCGCATGTGCTGGTGCACATGCATAGAACCTGTTTGTGCATGTGCAGAACACATTTGCACATGCACAGAACACATTTGTGTATGCGCAAACAGGTTCTACGCATGTGCAGTAACCCCTTTCCCCGCCATTCAAAATGCGGTGGAAAAGGAGAGGAACGAGCACCAGAATATGGGAAATCCCGGGCAATACAGGATACTTGACAGGTATGTTTCTGAAACTAAAAATTTTTGAATCAGAAAGAACTAAGACCGGACAATTTCAGACAGAACAGGCTTAACTAAACTTGCGGTACAACACCCAGGCACAGAGACGGCATATATAAGCAGCTACCTTTTGGAGAGAAGAAACATTTACAGTAAGCTCCTGATTGGCTGTTTAGATTTAAAACAGCCAATGACTATGTTTGTTAAATGCTGGCCCTTCCCATCTCCAATACAATAAAAACATAAAGCATGATAGGATTGCCTACTGTAAACTCAACAATATTAATGGCAAAAAACATTCCATTTGTGGGCAAGTGAGACCTCTGTAACTGTTGGAAATCATCTGTTCTTAATTTTCAACACCTTGTTGTCTGCTAGGTGCTTTTTTTTGATGTTTTGTATAAAAATAGTTTTTCAGGCAATCTGCATATACAAGGGCCTTGCTACCAAGTATGAATGATGAGGCCAATGTTTAAATGAGCCAACTTTTGCCCTCAGCAGCATGTTAATGCACTAAGGGATAAAAAGTACAAGGACTGGCTATGTCTTTTAACAGAAGCTATTTTGAAGGTTGATTAAAAAGTTCAGATCTTTTGTAGGCCATATTATCATTAAGATGAAATATTTAGTGCCACTGTATTTAAGGATTATCTTTCAATAGCTACCTGCCATGTCTCAGAAGTGACAGGTACTGGAGAATTCAGTCAATAATTTAAAGGATATTTCTCATTTTTCAGTGGGGGGGGGGATGTCAAAAGTGATAACTTTTATTAGCATTAACTGATTAAGCTCATACAGAAGGTGCAATTTAACATGCTGAAGAAAGGCTTTAAGTGTTTAACAGTTGAGATGTGTTGAATCTTTTACCATCAGCCTCTACAAATCGTAATATGTTCCTTGCAAATGATCAGCTTTGTCTCTGATCCCAACAGATTGAATGATTCTTTGTCTTACTGGCAACCGTAAATTGCCCTTTTTATTGGACTATAATGCTCCTCCATGATAATAAGTGTCACCAATCATTGCTGCTACTTTGTTTCAGCCTTCTTTGTAGGATGGCTGCAAGGAGAATGGAAGGTTGCAAATGAATTAAGGAGTTGGTAACTACAATCCACACCCTTTTTCCAATTAATATATATAACTAATAGTAAATTTTGGAATGCTTAAAAGTTGCAATATAATTCCATTGCTATCATGAAAGTAATATGGTGATATGTGCCATCAAGTTGAAACTGGCTTATAGTGTCCCAAATAGGGTTTTCAAGGCAAGTAAGATATTTAAGGAGTGGTTTTACTAGTTCTAGATACCCAGTAAGTTTCCATGACTAAAGAGGGATTTGACGTCAGGCCTCCTTGTCATGATCTTGGTCTGTCAGGCCTCATTTTCAGGCCTTTGCCAGGCTTTTGTTAGGCCTCTGGCTTCTCAAGGTCACAGCTTGCTACGCAGTTAGAAATCCTCTTTTTCCGTCTCTGCACTCATTTGAAAGCTTGCACCAGGCCACTTCTTAAAAGTTATGTCTCTGCACCCAGCACTCTACTTCTGGGAGGAGATAGACAGAAGCTTCCATAAGCATCTCCAAATAAGGAGCTTCCTATCAGATACGAAGCATTCTTTAGGTGGGGAGAAGGAGCAACTTTTCTCTATAAAAAGAGGCATCTTTCCTCAGCTCTTCAGTCCTCTGGCCTGGGGCTACCCAAGCTCCATCAGCTGGACTCAAATGTTCTGAGGGAAATAAAATACCCAATTCCCTGAAATGCGCCCTTTCCAGGGCTATTCTAAAGGGAACCCATCTAACTAAATATTTTCTGTGTATTTTGTTTCTGTTCTTTTTCAGATGCTAAGCTTACTGAAATGAATATTGGAAAATAAAGCTCTTTGTGAGTTTTAATACTTCAAGTGTGGATATCTATCTATCAGGCTAATCCAAGTCCCATAGCTTTCTGCTTAAACACGCTACCAAACCAAAAACCACATGCTCCCTGTAACCGACAGGTGGGAGATCATTGGGCTGATCGGGGTTCAGCATGGAGAGGTGACAATTGGCTGTGTGGGGAGTGTGTGGGAAAATGATGAAAGTGACAGACTATTGATCACACACAGCCTCTCGAACCCACGACATTCAGGTCAAGCTCATGACACTCCTAAGTCCTAATTCATCACTCTGTCCATTATACCACACTGGGTACCTCGTCATGAAAGTACATTTTATTAAATTAACAAAATGATATTGTCCACTTTTTAGAAATTTCCCCTTGGGAAAGCTGAAGTTGCTTAAAATACAGTACAAACAGGGTTGCTTTCAAAGGTCAAGAGTGGACATCTAGCTATCCTACTTTCCCATCCCATTTGTAACCTGTGACAGCATTGCTGTTTTAATTATCCAACACATCTGAAACACACAATTCACTCATTAGAGTGGATGTCTCCACTCACAATCCAATCCAGTCAGATTCTTCTGGAAGAATCTGGATTTGTCCTGTGGGGATAGGGGAACTTTGTCAGTAATGAAACATTCCAGGAGTTAGCAGCTCTGTGGCTAATTCTACCTGATTAATGATCCTCAAGTCCATTCTTATTATGAAGCCTTATTTTTTACTAGCACTTATGTCGGAGTTCGATTCATGTAAAGATCTCTTCAATCAGTCTCATGAGCAGTAGTTTATTGCCCCAGATCTTTTAAGATAGCGTTAAAAGGTCTGATGAAGTCCAGCTTCATTAGACGGAGTAAGAAGGGAAAAGAGACAGAGAGAAAAGCAGACACACACCCGCTGCACTCTTGGCTGAACAAAGGATACTAATGGCTTCTCTTTATTCAAGCAGAGTATACCAGAAACGAAACTTAAGCTACATAATCAATCAGAATGTCAGAACCCAAATAAGGAGAGATAAGGAGCGTTGTCTCTCATGCAAGCAAAGAGGCTTTTGTTTACAAAATGTGTCAGAAGACAGGAGACAGAATCCAGATACATTCCCACATGTCCTCCTTTTTCATTTAAATTTGAGAGAGAGAGCGACGGCTAATCATACCCCTGCATGTCATCATACTCCATAACTACTCCTCCATATACATCATCACTGTCCTCCTGGACATCGTACCCCTCCTGACTCATGGTACCTTGTTCCGGAGGATGATACCTCATTGAGTACAATTGCTGTCGTGCAAAACCCGATGTCTCCCTTCTACGCAGTGGACATGTGTTACACATAGAAATAAGATTAGGAATACAATAAATGCAAAAACACAAAGGTATAAGGCAGATAATTATAATAAACCCATAAAAGAAAACTTGTCTAAGGACAGACAAATCAGGCAACCAAGAAGTCACCCAATCAAAGAGATTAACATCAGTGCGTACATTGTTAGTAATGCTCTCCTGTAAATTCTGAAGTTCTTTCTCAATAGTATTATTCAGATCCTGGAATTTCACCCGACATCCCTGGTTCCCGACCAGTTTACAAAATCCTCCGGATTTTGCTAACAGGTAATCTATAGCCAGTCTGTCCGGTAAAATAACCCAATGCTGCACATTGATATTGTCCTGGATGGAAATTCGTGGCAACTCCATTAAAAAAGAACCACATGTTGGGATCCTTAATTTGCCATCCATTGCAAATTGAACCACTATCTATAGCAGAATAATCAGGAGTAAACATAGGAAACACATCATATATATCTTCAATAGTAGTGTTAAACAAGGTATAATTAAGCTTATAAGAACTGTTATAACTACCCCATAACCAAAAATAATCATCACAACCCATATAATTGCCTACATTCCGCAAAACCCGTTTTGCTTGAGTACAGTGCTTCCATTTACTATTCCAGACTCCAGAACTATGACAGCAGAAACAAAGTCCTTTAGTGTATTTCTTGAATGTCATGCTTCGCCAGCGGGTGTTGTTAAATTGTTCTGGAGGATTAGAGAAGAGTGTAGATCTATCAATATGTTGCAAATGTCCAATAACCAACTCTGGCATGTTGAACAATGCCGGAAGAAAGGCCATTTGAGACACTACCAGTGGATGCTCATAGTATAACGTTGCATTCTTACCATGAACTTCAAGCATATAATTAGCATGACGAATCCAACAGTTGGGGTTGCCCCCATGAGGTATTGTTCTTACAGCTGGAAGCACAATAAGAAAGAAAAGAACAAATGTCAGCACATTTAGTTTACTGGTGAACCACCATCCTGGAGCTGAGTAACCTTCTTCTCTCTCCATGGGCGGATTGCTCGAGCAGGAATCCACACAGGTCCTGAGGTTGTAGAAACCGCTGCGTATCCTCGTCCCCAGGTGATTAGAGGCACAGGACCTTTCCACTCAGGATCGGGTTGCTGCCGATAAACGACCAATGGCTTAGGAAGACACTCCTCAGTCCTGAAATGCAATTTGACTGGAGAGTGTGACCTGTTATGGGGAGCAAGAAGAAAATTAAGAGTATACAGTACTTTAGCAACAGCTGTAGGTATTTCAGCCACAGGAACCCCTCTATCTCCCACTTGCTTGTGTAACAAATTTTTGAATGTCAGGTGGGCTCTTTCAACACACTTACCAAGTACACTTTTACTTTCTCTTGCAAATGTGTATAGCAAAACGTCAATTCAGGCTTTTGTTACTGAGTCACTTAGGGACACATGCTATTGTTGTTGTTGTTCCATGCTGCCAAGTCACCTCTGACTTATGATGACCCTATGAATGAGTGATCTCCAAAATGTTCAGTTGTCAACAGCTCTGCTCAGTTGCTGCAAATTAAAGGCTGTGGTTCTTTAGAGAGGTCAATCCATCTCATATTTGGTTTTCCTCTTTTCCTGCTGCCCTCATCTTTTCCTGGAATTATTGTCTTTTCTAACAAACTGTGTTCTCTCATGATATGTCCAAAGTATGAAAGCCCAGCTTCATCATTTTTGCCTCCAGAGAAAGTTCAGGGTATATTTAATCTAAGGTCCACTTGTTCATCTTTCTGGCAGTCCAGGGTATCTGCAAAGCTCTCCTTCAGCAACATATTTTAAATGAATCTTTTTTTTCCATCTGACAGTTTTCCTCACTGTTCAGCTTTCAAACCCCTACGTTGTAAACAGGTATACAGATGATCATGATCCTGGTCTGAAGCAATTCACCCTTATGCTTGATTATCTTTTCTAATCTTGTCTAATTCCTTTATTGCTGCCATTCCGAATCTCATACCTCTTCTGATTCTTGTCTGCAGTCTCCATTTTGATAAATACTGTAATTGAACCAAGTTATACGAAATCTTTCAGTTTCTTCTTTTTCAGTTGTGTAGTTCTTCTATGGTCCTTGTCTTCTTAATGTTAGTGCCTTGGCACTTTATTCTTCCAGTTTCATCAGAAATTGTTTCAAATCACTGCTGCTTTCTGCCGGTAAGATAGTATCATCTGTGTATCTTAAATTACAGGTGTAATTTAGTGACATTAGAATGTGTGATTTCTGTTATCCACAGTTTCAAATTGAAATACATATTTCAATGGTACATTACTAAAGCTGGCCACTAGAGGCCACTGTCTGCAATACAATGTTTACAAGGAATGGAGGCAAACATTTTAATAGCTCTCATGTAGAATGTCAGAAGCATTTGAACTTACCCCCACTTAGAGCTGCCAAAATTCTCTCCCACCAAACCGGGACAGCCATGTGATGTGATTGCATTCTTCAAACTGTGCATGCATTGGGCTGTCAAAGAGACCGTGGCACTAAAACCCTGTAGAATCCCCATCCAGGGTGGACAGCCTCCATCAGTTTAAAATAAACTGTAGTCAAGAGGTTTTTTCCAGTGTGATTCTTCTTGCAGAAGACTATTCTTGATTTTTCTATTTTTATTTTTTGAATAAAATTTCTTGGGCCACTCTCGAAAACTCCCTTCCACCCCCTGAGGTAACCCCACCCTCTCCTTCACACATCCCACTGAAGTAGACTCACCCTCAAACCCCACACAAGGATCCCTTGGAAGAAAGTTCTAAAGAGGGGCCCAGAATGACAATGCAGTCCATGGTGCCTCCATTTCCCTCTGGAAGGAGAAAAGCAGGAGACAGGAAGGGACTTATTTTGGAGGAGGACCTTTGGATGGAGGACTTTCTGTCCACCCTGTTCCCTTCCTCTCTAGGAATACCAGCCTTATGCAAATAAACATTTGCAATCACATGAAGAAGGAATCCTCTGCATAGCTGTCAAGTATCCCTTATTGGCTGGGAAAACCCCTTATTCTACCCTCTTTCCTGCCATCATCCCTTATTAATTAGACTGCAATGCCCTATTGCCGCCATTGGAGGGCAGCACAGGATAAGCATAGCTGTCAAGTATCCCATATTTGCTGGGAAATTTCCCTTATTTCCAAATCCAAAACTTGACAGGTATGATCCTCTGTCCCAGTGTATGGTGGAGGTTTGGCTTCTTAGATATTGATATTTCTTGTTCTCTCCCGGCTTTTGAGGAAAAGGGCTGAGGATGACTCCTTGTCCCCCCCCCCAACTTCAAGGTAAGCCAAGGGATTTTTGCAAAGAGTTAATTCACTGCCTCCCTGCCTTTCTTTCAATTATCTTGCTTGCAAGCGTCTCCCCTGCCTGGCGGGCTTCTCAGGGTGCTGTTTTGCCTTTGCCACTTTTAAGCAGGATAATTGAAAGAAAGTCAGGGAGGCAGTGAATTAACTATTTGCAAAAAAAAAAACCTTGGTGGTGGTAGAGGGGTGATCTTGCTTCTTTTATTCAAATTTAAAATTCTGGGACTTTTACATGTTTTTTTTCTTGAACTGGCTGGGACAGCTTGAATTCGAGAAAATCCCAGAAAACCAGTACATATTGCAACCCTACCCCCCACCCACTCCTACAATTCAGGTAAATGTGCTAAGCATAGTGTTCACTGTTAATCACAATTCCAGATATATGCAGAAGGTTTTGGAACATATCCCCAATTGAAACAGGGGGAGACCCCTTAATGATGTTTCTTCCATCTATTTTCACGCCTCATTCATTTGAGTGCAGTCCATTTTTCTGTATGATATGTTCTGAATACATACAGCAAGATAAAATGCATCCTCACACAACATTTTGTATATAAGAAACTATCTGTTCTCTCCATATTCTGTCCTAATGGTAGTTTCTTGCCCACAACAAGAAACTTTTTTACTTCAGAAATGGTCTTTTTGACTTCCCTAATAGTGTAATATCTCTTGTTTCAATCCATAGTTCTTCTGGCTCTCAGTCTGCTGAGTTTAATAATGCAAATATGTTCTTTTTATGAATATTAAATTCATCAGAAATTATGATTAAATTATATTTTGGTGCTACAGTTCTTTTAGTGCTGTTCTTCAGCTTTACTCTAATATTTGATATTAATTGTGCATGATCAGTGCCACACTCTGCTTTTGGTCTTGTTTGGACACAGAGATTACAGCTCTTCCATTCCTGCTTCCAGTTACTTAGTAAAAGTTTATTGGCTATTGCTTCCTAGCATCTCGCCACTCATGTTCAGGAACATATGTCTGCCTTTGTCACCTTTTACTTTAAGAAAGAGGACCATCCCTACTATTAGGTAGAATAAAGCAACTGTTTCCAACCACAAATGTTGAGAGGCAACAGTGAAAATTTAAGGGATATAGCTGTAGATTCCATACAACCTGTCATATGCCCTCAAAACTAATTTACCGCCTTCAGATGTACACTTTGCAGATATTGGAATAAGTTTATTTGCTAATCCAATCTGTTTTTGTCCATTAAGTGGAAGAAGGTACTATCTTGTTCCTTGTCTCAGGCTGCAAAGTCTGAATGGATTTACCCCGGCAGGTAAAGAGTGATGTGACCATGGAAAGCCTGACTGATGAACAAAGTGTTTAGCAATGCTCAGAATTTATTTTAACTCTGCCAGGCAGATTGCTAAGAAAAGAGCAACTGGTAAATTCTTCTCCCAGGTACTAGCAGTGCACTTACAGCAAAACCAGTTAGTCACTAAAGTGTGTAGTCATTAAGGCAAACTCATTTTTGATATATTGATAAAACCTACATTAGTTAGAACACACATCTGAATTACAAATGCTTTCTTCTCTATTTTCTATTCTTAATTAAAAAGAGTCCCAAGTTCTCCTAATCATGTAGGAAAGGCTAAAGGCGATTGGATGAAAAATTATCAACACTTCTGGTTGAACCATTTTGAAATTGTCCTTTGTGATCTTCAAATAAGAAGCACAACCTGTCTATAAAAATTGCTACCTTTTTTAAAAAAGAAAGTGATGTTGGCATGATGAATATGAAATGATATCTCTAACATGCTTACAAGCCAAAGTCCTGTTTTGACTGCCATTTATTCAGAAAGGATTGACAGTATTTTGATTGTAATAAATATTCAGGAGAAAGTTCTTATAATTTAGATGAGAGGATGACCTAGTAAGGAAGTTACTTTTTGTAGAAGTTAGTTGGTTAAAGAAGCTTTGGGGAGTTTGGGTCCTGATAGGTGGAAATACCTAGAAGTTTGGATGATGGGTACAAAATCAGAAAAGAGTCATGCCAGTTGCCAGATTCTTGAGGCCTCCTTCCTTGTTACTTTGTCTGAATTCTGCATAAACTTTGGAACTATGTTACTATGTAAATAGAACTATTTACTATGTGAATAGAATAAATTAGTTAGACCAGGGTTTGCCAACCTTTTAAAGTCGGGGCCTGGGTTATGCTGCCTCAGACAGTTGAGGGGGCTAGACTGGTGGTGCCCTGGCCGTTTATGGCTGCAATAAATGCACCAGTGCCTGTCGTAAACAAATCCGCGGCCTATTCTGCCGGCGGTGGCTGGAATGAGGGCTGGATTATTTGGTGCCACAGGCCAGATCCAGCCCATGGGCTGTAGGTTGCCTACCCCCTTCCTCCTCATGGATCTTCCCTTGTATAGCGAGTTGGCGTATTCTATACTTTATGGTGTTCTTCATGATATGCCCAAGATATTGGAGCTTTCTTTGTTTAATGATCTTAAACAGTTCTTGTTCTTTATCCATCAGGTAACTACACACTGGGGAAAAGCCTTTTACTTACAGTTTCAGTTGAAGTGCCTATAGGTGGCACAGTTCAAAGGAACCACCTTTAGAAGGCTTGCCTTTCTTATTTCCTTATCTTGTTGGTGCAAGCAAAACTGTTAAAATTACATAAATAAATAAACAAGACTCCTCACTTGAGGGTCAAATGTTTTAAAAGGGAGGGAGGGAGGGAAGGGGAACTCATTGAAAAGCAAGAGGCCAGAGGAAAACTGCTTTGTCAAAGCACCAATGAGTGAGTGCATGTGTTTGCTTGGTCCTTCTTTTCTGCACCAGTTCAAAATGATCTCAACTTTGAACTGAAGTGAAAAGATTCGATTTTTAAAAAAATACTGTAGAAGGTTCCCTGATGGTTAGGAAAAACAATGGACCAAGGCTCAGGGAATCCAGGCTGACCATTGAGTCATGTGGTCAAAGGGGGGGAAATGCAAATCAGCCCACCCAAAATCCATAGTATTTCCTGATTAACTCCACATATAGTTGAACCCTAAGTCAGGATAGTCTTATACAATCAATAAAGCAATGATATGATAAAAGCCTGCAGTTAGACTATAAATGGGATGCTATTTTTTTTAAAAAAACACACCACAATGAATGTTTGTTCATGAGATCTCATATTTAAAGCAAATGTATTCGTTTCTTCCTCCTTACAATGCTATCCCTCCATGCAAACAAAAAATTCAGATATGTGCCAGAGAGCCGAGGCATGCCATCTCCTGAAGCAAGTTTGTGTTAGAACAGAGAGACTTTTCCCCTTATGCATAGTGCTCCTACATACAGAATCTGCATCTCTTCTTGACACACCCATAGTTAGATGTTGCTTAGAGTCAAACGTGAAAAATGTTAGTGTTGGTGAGTCATGCTTTAGGCAGATTCCCATATATGTCAAACCAGATTTCACAAGAAGACCAATCACAAAATAAAGCAGGTAATTTGCAAGTTATGTAAGAAAATTTCCTGTTGTGCATACAGGGACTTTAGTAGTTAATGAATTCTCTTTTCTGATGATGGATTATTTGTAACCACTGTTCCTGACTGAGTATAAACAGTTGGGAAAGGGAATCTATTTTAACACTTTTAAACATCTGTTTTAAAGTGAAATAAAGCAGCTGAGTTAAATTTAATAATGCCTCTTCCTTCCTCTTCTTTTGAACAGATTAGGCAATTCAGAAAACCATGTGGTTCTGATCTCTCCTGGTATTGCAAAATGCAGACAACTTTATTATCTCTGGCTCATATTCCTGAAAAAATTGTACTTATTCATTCCGGTGGGGGGGGGGGAAGGGTCTGAGTTCAAATATCCCCAGATTACAGTCAAGACTGGCATATGTATTGCATGCAATGGCAAGGGAAACAAAACTGAGCCAAGCTTGGAAATGGAACCGGTAGGTTCATGGGAGGATTTTTAGACATTGTCTTACATGATGCTGAAAGCACCTAATCCTACTTTAAAAAACAAAACAAGCCACACCAAATAATTCAGATAGGGGGGAAAACATTTTTGAATTACGTAGGCTGGCTTTTTGAAACCACTACGTTATCTCAGACTGGGTGGTGGTGGTGGAATCGAATAGCCACAATTGGACAAGACCTTAATTAGGACTGAGAACATGTCAAACTAGTTAATCAAATTAGTGAGCATGTGTATGAGTTCTTTAAACATTCTCAGGGAAGATATTGTGTGAACATCCCCAGAGAAAACCTCTTAGAAGAACTACTATGCTTGCATTGTAGCAATTGTTTTCACATCCCAGATTCCCAGATACAGTATAGCACTTGGTTGTATGTAAGGGCAAAGTCCTAAGGATCTGTTGTAACTCCCCTTTACGGGTTTTGTTTTGTTTTTGTTTTTTTGGGTGTTTTTTTTTTGGGGGGGGGTCTTCTGCCAGGACAACAGTTGTCCTGGCAGATCTAAGACAAGTCAGTACAAGTGGGTTGTGAAGTCATAAGAACAGTGACACAAGGAGCTTCTGCCCATTTCAAGTCCACTACTGCTGGCATATCTCTTCCTTGCTCCACCTTGGAATGGGATCTAGATACAGATCTTCTGGCTACTACAACAGAAAACAACATTCAATTTTATTTTCTAGTTTCCCATACCCTTTGCCTCCTACTTTGCACAACAGCATCCTGGGGAAAAGCTGTGAGGTACTCAAAATCCTGCTCACTCTTTGTGGTTATACATTTCTGTGGTACAAAATTGTCGCTGTTGGTGGCACAGTCACTGACAACTAATGGGCAGGTGATCTTGCAACACAGTGCAGCTCTTGTACCCAAAAAGCACTCATCACATTCACTGTGCAGCCAATCAATGGGTTCATGTTACAAATGAACGTATGTGAAAATTTATCTGCTTTGAGAGAAAATGAGATGTGTACTCTTGGAAATGTGGACTCCCTACATTTCAAGTGATGTTGAGAGGGATTTACTAATGACTAGACCAGGGAATCTCAATGTTTTATTATCATTGTGGGCCGGACCATGCCCCCTTAGACAGCTGAGTGTGCCAGACATGTGGTCCCCCCCCCCACTGTAAATGCTGCCGTAAAGTGCATCTGCAGCTGTCATAAACACATTCACATTATACCAAGGGAGTTGTGTGACTGGTATTGCTGGTTGCCTCACTCAAAGATCCTTAGCAATGGAACAATGGAGGAGAGGAATTGAGCTTTGGAGTATGAGTGGGAAGTGTCAGTCCTCCTTTGGCAGAAGCTGTGCCTCTTCTTTGCAAAGCATTAACACTGCTCATGCTCTTCTGTCCACTTTAAATTACATGACGTCTTTTTTTAGATTGACATTTGGACCCCTCAATTGCTTGACTTAGCACATGGACTGAGTGGGGACACTCCGTCCTATGAATATCCTCAGACTCTTTGCTCCAAGCTGTGAATCCATCTCCACATATCTGGACCTGATTTTGTCTGTACATACTTGTCAATAGATGGTACACATTCCTATAAATGACACTTATATAAATCTATGATCCTGGTTGGGAGAGGAGGTCTAGGACCTATTTGTTAGTGATACAGTGTGAATTAAGTCTTTTGTAGCCAGATTTCTCAGCCCATGCCTACTGTAAGTATTTAAATGCCCATTTGAAGCCATCCCGGTTTGATGCATATCCCTATGGGGCCTATTAACAGTTCTCTTTCCTGAGACCTTCATATCATTTAGATAAACTTCACCCTGCTCCTGGGGACCTTAAGCCTACTCTGTATGCAGTTCAGGAACTGCCTTTGGACCAGTGCATAGGGTGAAAGAGAGCCATTGTGAATTACTGGCTATCCATCTAAATGACTTCATGGAGTGCTAAGCCCTGGCCAACAATACCTTTTCACCCTTATTCAGTCCAGAACTGTGTTTAATTAGGCACTAAATAAAAGACTTCATTTTGAAGTGGGTTTCTTTTTTTTACAAACAGCAACTCAATCATCTGAAACAAGAAGTAGTTTCAGTTCATGACTATTATCTGCCCTTCATTAGTGCTCCATTTGGATTTCCACTTCTCTTTGATGACAAACAAAAGGAACAAGGAATTTTCTTCCCCTCAGCACTCACCACTTCTTAGAAACTATTGGTAATATGGGTTAATTTAGCCTTTCCAGATATAAGTCCTGACAGGGTGATACAGTCCTGACTGTTGTGAAAAAGGGAAGGTTGGGTTAATCTTTAGGATTTCAACAGGGTATATTTATCACCTCTTTGCTTTTCTCTTCTTCTTCTGCCATATATAAATCTGTATATTGGCAATCCTCATGGCAATCAACCATGAAGACTGTCCTGAGAATATAATGCAGTGGCCTTTCATCTTCCTTCCGCATCGCAGCATGACCACTGATCCAGTTCCACAAGTCACTTTCTGGTTCTGAGCTCTTTTGGCATGCAAAGTCCTCACCAGCCCCAGGCCAGTACTGATGAACCTGCTGCCCCCCTCAAGATGGATTCAAGTGGGATTTAATCCATTTGGAGACCATCACCTTTCCTGTGGACTTCACCACCTAAGGCCGTTAGTCCTTAGGGTTGTCAGTTTAGTTAACTTGACACTCGGTGTTGAATCACTGGCAGTATGGTCTACTCTATTACCACAGCAGGATAACCTAATATGTATCTGTTGCTGCATATAAAGTGACTTGTCCAATGACCCGTCCCCGTGGAGTCATTGGACATCACAGCGAGGAAGCATTGAATAATAATGGCGAGCAAATCCTGGAGCTGTGCATGACAAACAGCTTCATTACCATGAACATCATGTTCCTTCATAAGAGGATTCACCTTTACACCAGGGAAGAACCAAACCAAAATGAAAGATCCATCATCGATTACATTCTGGTGTGCAGAGAAATGTCCCCATACATTCTGGACACCAGGGTGATGAGGGGCCCCAAGACAGGAAGTAACCACCAACTTCTTGTTATGAAGATGAAAGTACTGAACCAAAACCAAGGACGTCAATGCACACAAGGTCAAAGAAGGCGCAAGACCATAACATCAGGTCCTACAAACTGCAGAATGAAGAAATGAGGAGCAAGTTCCAGGAGAGGATCAATCAAGATATATCATGTTATGTATTGAATGTAATGATGCAATGTTTCCCCTTTAACAGAATGTAACAGTCAATGTATCCAATGGTATCTAATCAGGAACACATTGTAGCAAGCTGTATAAGGATGCAAGCTAAGTAGCCACAGGTGGCAGTACCGAGCATCCAGCTCACATAGTACAGATTCCCCGAATACCTGAAGAGCGGGAAACCTTCCCGCCACACAGCACCTGGAGAAGATGGGCGTGACGATCAATGATGTCACGTGGACAATAGCCAATGAGCTACCACACCGGGATATTCAAATATACAGTGTACTATAAATAGAGCTGTTTGTCCGCCATTACCTCATGTTCACCCTGACCATCATGCAATACAGTTGTGTTTAGCTTTGTTATGGCTCCTTCTATTGTCTTCATTGCAAGACACCAAATATCAGATGAAGATCTTAACTGGAAGACTCTAGAGGAATGGTGGCACTGCTTCTAAACCATCATGCTTCAAGCGGCTGAAGACACCTGTGGCATAACAAGATCAAGGGGAAACAGAAAGCGGACCGTGTGGTGGATAGACAAAGTGGTAAGCAAGAAGAAGAAGCTCTGGACAAAGTATCTCAATACTAAAAGCCAGGCTGACTATGGCACATACAAGCAACAGAGGAATGAAGTCAAGAAGGTGGTCAAGCAAGCCAAGGCTAGGATCATGGGAGGACTTTGGCCAAAAGCTTGAGGCTCACTTCGGAGACAATAAAATTCCCAATCAAGAAAGACAGCAGCCTACAAGACATTATCAAACACTGGGAGGAACACTTCTCCAAACTTCTGAACTCCATACAATCAGCAAACAAAAATAATTCTGCGAACGAGGAGGAGGAAGTGGTTGACCAGATCTCAAGCACCAAGCTGAGTCTTGCCATCAGGAGGATGAAGCTGGGGAAAGCTCTGAGATATGATAAGATCACTGCCAAGATGATTAGACATCTGGGAGACCGAGGAAAGCGGTTTCTGCTTCGAGTCCTACAGCTTGCATGGCAAATGAAAACCATCCCCAAGGACTAGGAAGCAGCCATAATTGTGCCAAATTTTAAGAAGGGCAACAATACAGAGTGCTAAAATCACAGAGGGAGCTCTCTTCTCAGCATCCTGGGCAAGCTTTACTCTAGGATACTAGAAACGCAGCTTCTAGGATAATGTGAAAGACAACAGGAGGAGCTTCAGTGCAGATTTAGACCCAATCGGAGCACCCAGGATCTAATATTTGCTCTGCGACAAGTGGCTGAGAAAACAATTGAATATGATAAGGCGGTGCACCTGGTATACATTGCTAGATGTGAGGGCAGTGAAGAAAACCTTGATACAGGCTGTTCAAAGTTTCTATAGAACAGTGATACAGGCTGTTCAAAGTTTCTATAGAACAGTGATACAGGCTGTTCAAAGTTTCTATAGAAACTCCAGATGTTCTTGGACTTCAATTCCCAGAAGCTAGAACACCCTGTGAATCCACATGAATGGATTTACTGTGATTCATCCAGCCCATGCTGCCCTCATCGCTCCTGGAAGCGGAAGTAAAATGCGCCTGTACGAGGGCAGCGCGGGCTGGATGAATAGCGGTAAACCTATTCATGTGGATTCACATGGTGCTTGGGCTTCTGGGAATTGAAGTCCAAGAACATCTGGAGTGCCAAGGTTCACCATCACAGTTCTATAGAATCTGCAGAAATTGTGGGCTGAAATCAGGGGGGAAGTCCAGTGAGTTTACGACCAGTGCTGGAATAAGGCAAGGAGACAGTCTCTCACCCTACCTCTTTATCTTGCTCAAAGATGATGTCATGAAGAGCACAAAGCAAAGTTCAATCGAAAAGGGTCAGTTATGCTGGTTTGGCCATGTTAGCTGAATGGCTGATACCAGGATTCCGCAGCAGGCATGGGAGGCCCAAGTGCTGGGTCAAGATCCTGAGGCAGGCCCCATGTCAAGTGGATTGATAACATCAAGGAGGCCCTCCATGTTCACGGTAGTGACCTGAGGCAAACCATGGAGCTGTCTAAGGAGAGAACCCAATGGAGAGCCTTTGTAGAATCGTTTACACTGTAAGGTAGAAGAGGAAGCGGTTAAGTAAGTATAAAGTGAACAGACATTGCACGAGAGTGTCCTATGTTTTACAACTTGATGGAGTTGTGTGCCTTACCTTTAGGTCAAATTACTGACAATATAAATGTCTTTGTCCTCATTAACTCTGTTATGCAGTACTGGAAGTTAGGTCTACCATGAGCTAAAATTGTAAAATGGAACTTCTTTGTACAGAAGCAGCATATCTGTAAACAGCAGACATTGGAAACAACACATGTGTTATGTATGCATGTACAATGTTACTTTAAATATATGAATGTAACCAGTCCACAATCACAATGTATCTCAGCTGTTAAGGAACGCGAGCAAGCCGCCCATAGAGGGCAGCTGCGAGCGTTCAGTCTCACATGGTTCACATTGCCCAAATCACGAACAGCCGCGGGAAATTCCCCACATGATCAGGAGCTACAGAAAACAACTACAAGAAGAGAGGCGTGACCTGGGCGAGACCATGCCGGTAGCAGCCAATAAGCTACCGTGCAACAAGATTCAAATGTATTGTGTTACGATATATAATGAGATGTACCTCCGCCATTACCTCATGTTCATACTGACCATCAAAGAATAAACCTGTGTTAGTCCTTCCTGCGACTCCTTCTTTGTCTTCCGTGCAAGACACTAAAACATGAAAAGGAAATTGTGGCCTTTCATGCCTAGCTAATGGGCTTCCTGAGGGACTCTGGTTTGTTACGGTGGAAATAGGGTTGGACTGAAATTTAGAATAGGACAGCAGGTTTGCAAATAAGCAGAATTGTCTTAAGAAGTAAAGATTGTCTTATTATCTTCGTGTTAGGTTATATTACTTTGTAACTTATAAATTAGTTTATTTGGTAAACTCTGGCCTTTTGCATGTGTACTGTGCAGCTTTGAAGAATGTATCTCTCAAAAAGAATAACATTTTATCACATTCTTACCTCTTTCCTGTCTAGATCAGACATGAAACTGCCAAAATGAAGGCAACTTTTTGTGAGTTCATTCTGTTGTTCCTTTCACCTGACTTAGGGTGAGAAAAATTAGCTGGCAACACAAGGTTGCTGTTGCCAGGGTACGCCCAATTGTAGTTCAAAAATACCACAATCTTCGAGGGGGCTCTTTCTGTGTACTTACTGTAAAGCTAATATGTCATGTGGTTGTAGACTTTGTCAAGCACAATAGTAGACAAATTGGTCTATTCAAGTCAGTCATGCACAGAAAGAACTTCCTTGAAAATTGTGGTATTTTTAACCACAATGGGGGGGGGGAGGAACTGAAGAATGAACTCACCAAGAGGTGGCTTCATTTTGGCAGTTTCATGTCTGGCCTAGACATGGAAGAAGAAGTAACACATTTTAGCGAGTCCGCTATGACTATCACTAAATCTGTATTGAATCCTGGATGTTGACAAAAATATCTGACCCATCAAGGCTCTTATTGGCTTAAACAGGTTACTGCCTGGTGATTTCAAAAGCTTTCCAACTAACAATTAAATTGCCATCTTCAGTGAGTCCTCATTTTACAGCCACTCTTAGATGTTTCTGTCATTACTCTTCAAATGAGAAGTCTGATTTTGAAAGACCTCTAATGCTTGTTATTGGAAAGGATGAATCTGAAACCTTCAGTGGTAGGCTCCAAAAAAATTTTTACTACCACACTGTGGATGTGGTATGGTGGGCATGGCCAGGAGGAAAGCCCTGCGTTGCACCTGAATTAGGACTACTTTATTTCAAAACATGTTTTGGCGGGGCCAGCCAGAATTTCTGCTACCAGTTCTAGCAAACTGGTGCGAACCTGCTGATGCCCACCTGTGGGAACCTTCTATTCCATTCCAGACTCCTCCAGACATGACCACATGTATCTCAATGTTCTGCATTCCCCCACCTCTCAATTCTGTTTTGTCCTCCAAGATGGTAGAGTATGAGAATTACCCAGATTTACCAAAATTCATGCCTGAAAGATAATTCTACTTTAAAACATTGTAATTATCTTTTTGGATAGGGAGGGGCTGGGAAAAGAGTTGAGCTCAAACTGGGGGCTGCAAAAAGCCTCAAGACTCCAATTTGCTTTACTAGTTCAGAAAGTGAAAATTAGTTCAATTAATATGAAAAATCCATACTGAATACTTTTCTCCCCTATCTTCCACCTTGCTTTTAACCCCTGTTGGTCAATAGCAAGATGATCACAAACTGTGACAAGGCACAGGAAACAGGACAAAGTTTCTTGTAGGTGACAATGAACCACTATTATTGTTGCAGAGCACGCTGTGGGAAGGGTGGAATGTGGACAATTTGAAAAAACCTGCAAAATTGGAGAAGTGCTCCCAAAACTGAATTTTTCTTTGTCATTTGGCAGAGTGAAGCTGTCGCCTGAGGCAGCAGGTAAAGGATGGTAAGAGCATTGGACATTTCCCACCTCCTCTTTACTATTTCTGGGCTTGTGAATGCTGTCGATTCACATGGCCAAACACTGCTTAGTGTATAACAATAAATTATAACTATTACTGATCTATAAACTTTTAATAGAAAGGGGGGGGATAAGGAAAACAATGAGAGAGATGAAGCAGTTAGTTTTTTTAAAAAAAATCATGTCAGAAGCAAACAAAGATGCTTTTTGAGTTGAAAGGTTTTTTGTTTTGGGTTTTTTTGCTAGAAGAACACTGCTCAGGGGATGCCTGAATGAGGCTCCTTTCATGTCCCCAAGATCTTTTAATAATAATAATAATAATAATAATAATAATAATAATAATAATAATAATAATAATAATAATAATAATAATAATAAACTTTAATTTATATGCCGATCTACTCGGCCCGAAGGCAACTCAGAGCAGTTTACATTGACGCATGCTGTCAAAGTGGTCCCTGTCTATCTACTTGCAATTTCTTGCTTTTGATCTGCAGGAACAAGGACAGAGATGGGCGCTCATTCCGTTATGCAGTACTTGGGCCTCGAACTGCCAACTTGCCAACCTTCCAGCTAACATGGCCAGCTTCTTAACCACTAAGCCACCACAGTCCCTTTGGGAGTTAGACTTTTTGGTGTATGGGAACCAAGACACCGGGACAGCCGAAGAGCTGGCTTAACACAACTTTATTACATGCTGGTCAGAGGGAACATGTGGTAATGGCGGATGAACAGCTCAATATATACAGTGGCTATACATTTGAATGTGGCTCCTTGACAGTCTATTGGTTGCTGCCCGCGTGACGTCATTGTGGGTCACGCCCTTCTTGTCCAGGTGAAGGTGGTGGCGGGAATCTTCCCGCGCTGTTGTTCTTAGGTGATTCTGGGCTAATGAGCTGGACGCTCGCTACTGCCATCTGGTGGTCACTAGCTCGCGTCCTATTAGGGTTACAGTGATGCAGCTGAGGGTTATCATGTTACAAGTAGAAAGGGTACATTGGTTGCACATGAATGGTACATTGTATAAAGGTACAGTGTTTGAGAACACAACAGACTTAAAGATAAAAATTAAAGAGGAAGAATGGGGGGAAATAAGGAAACAAAGGATTATCAAAACATGTCAGTGAGAATGTTGTAAAGGAGGCATCCAAGAAGGGAAGCCTGGTCATAATGGGGAACTTCAATTACCCTCACATAGACTGGGTGAACTGTTGTTCAGCACATGATAAAGAGATAAAGTTCCTAGATATGCTAAATGATTGTTCCCTGGGACAGATGGTTGAAGACCCAACTAGAGGTACAAGAATCCTTGACTTGATCCTGAGTAATACTCAGGATCTGGTGCAAGATGTTAATGTGACTGACCCAATAGGGAACAGTGACCACAACTCAATTATGTTTAACTTGATCATAGACTGCAAGTCACTGGTAAAATATAACACAGAGACCTTAAATTTTCAAAAAGGAAATTTCCCAAAGTTGAGGAAACTAGTAAAAAAGAAGCTGAAATGGAAAATTGAGAGAGTCCAAACACTCCAAGAGGCATGGAGGCTGTTTACAAAAACAATAACAGAGGCCCAATTGGAATGCATACCCAAAAGGAAAAAGGGCACTGCCAGGTCCAAGAGGACTCCGATGTGGCTTACAGGAGCTGTTTGGGAAGTGATCAAGAGCAAGAAAAACTCATTTAGAAGATGGAAGGCTTGTCCGAATGAGGACAGCAGGCAGAAACATAAATTCTGGCAGAACAAATGAAAGGCAACAATCAGGAAAGCAAAGCAAGACTTTGGAGAGTGTATAGCTGAAAATACTCAGAGAAATAACATTAGAAGTAAGAACCCAACTAGGAAGGCCATTGGACCATTAGATGACAATGGAAGGCAAGGGGTTATTAAAGAGGAAACAGAGATTGCAGAGAGACTCATGAATTCTTTGCTTCAGTATTCACTGAAGAAGACAGAGACCACATGCCCAAAACAGAGCCTATCTTCGTAGGGAGGGAAAGCGAAGAATTAAGCCAGATAGAAATAACCAGGGAGGAGGTCCTTGCATTTCTTGTTAAACTAAATGCTAACAAATCACCAGGACCAGTTGGCATCCATCCACGAGTTCTCAGGGAACTTAGAGATGAAATTGCTGATCTCCTATCCAAAATATATAATCTTTCCCTCAAATCAGGCTTTGTGCCTGATGACTGGAAGGTAGCAAATGTAACACCAATTTTCAAAAAAGGATCCAGGGGTGATCCAGGAAATTACTGACCTGTCAGTTTGACATGTGTCTCAGGTAAAGTGATGGAAACCATCCTAAAAGATAGAAAAATAGGCACATAGAAGAGAAGGCACTGCTAAAGAGAGCCAATATGGCTTTTACAAGGGCAAATCATGCCTCACTAATCTGTTGGAATTTTTTGAGAGTGTCAACAAGCATGTGGATAAGGGGGATCCAGTTGACATTGTTTATCTGGACTTTCAGAAGGCTTTTGACAAGGTCCCACACCAAAAGCTCTTGAATAAACTTACCAGTCATGGAATAAAGGGACAGGTCTTATCCTGGAACAGCAACTGGCTAAGGGACAGGAAACAGAGGGTAGCACTAAATGGACACTTCTTCAAGTGGAGGGAAGTAAAGAGTGGGGTCCCCCAAGGTTCAGTACTGGGACCCCTGCTTTTCAACCTCTTCATAAATGATCTAGAGGTAGGAGTAAAAAGCAAGGTAGCCAAATTTGCTGACGACACTAAATTATACAGGGTAGTGAAAACTGTGAGAGATTGTGAGGAGCTCCAGAGGGATCTCTTGGCACTGGGGTTGTAGGCAAAACAGTGGCAAATGAGCTTCAACATTAGTAAGTACAGAGTGATGCATGTTGGGACAAAAAAAAACAATTACATTTATAAACTGATGGGTTCTGAACTCTCTGCGACAAACCAGGAAAGGGATCTTGGTGTCCTGGTGGACAGCTCAATGAAGATGTCAACCCACTGTGCCTCAGCAGTGAAAAAAGCAAACTCAATGCTAGGGATCATTAGGAAGGGTATAGAAAATAAGTCAGCAAGTGTCATTTTGCCTCTTTATAAATCTATGGTGAGGCGCCATCTGGAATACTGTGTACAGTTCTGGTCGCCATACCTCCAGAAGGATATTATGGAGTTGGAAAAAGTGCAGAGGAGGGCAACCAAAATGATTAGGGGACTGGAACACCTTGCTTACCATCTGAGGCTGCAACGGTTGGGCCTTTTCACTCTTGAACGACGGCGTCTAAGAGGTGACCTGATTGAAGTTTATAAAATCATGCACGGTGTGGACAAAGTAGATAAGGAAAAATTGTTTTCCCTATCGCATAACACTAGAACTAGGGGACACTCCATGAAACCTTTGGGTACTAGTTCTCAAACAAATAAGAGAAAGTACTTTTTCACCCAGAGCATTACTGGTCTATGGAACTCCCTGCCAGAAGAAGTGGTGACAGCTGTCATTATTGACAGCTTTAAGAAAGGATTAGACAAGTTCATGGAGGACAAGGGTATCAATGGCTATAATTATGGATACTTAAGGACAACCTCCGGGTTAGAGATATAGGCAGGATATCTCTCAATGCCATTTCCAGGGAATCCTAAGCAGGTGAAGGCATCTCCTTCGGAATACCCTGAAGGAAATGGTGAGCCACTGGGTGAGACAGAATGCTGGACTGGATGGGCTGTGGCCTGTACCAGCAAGGCTGTTCTTATGTTAAACAGCATTATTATAAAACAATTTGGCAGTGGTATGTGACTCCAATTAAATTAAGTTACTATAACCATAATTATAAAAAAGATTGTTGGAGATGTAAAGAAAAGATTGGGACATATTTTCCAAGGTGGGAATGTAAGGTTGTACATAAGATTGTGTGTGTGTGTGGGGGGGGGGGGGGTGTTTGAGGAGATAAGAACATAAGAACATAAGAACAGCCTTGCTGGAACAGGCCACAGCCCATCCAGTCCAGCATTCTGTCTCACACAGTGGCTCACCATTTCCTTCAGGGTATTCCCAAGGAGATGCCTTCACCTGCTTAGGATTCCCTGGAAATGGCATTGAGAGATATCCTGCCTATCTCTCCAACCCGGAGGTTGTCCTTAAGTATCCATAATTATAGCCATTTAAAACCTTTGTCCTCCATGAACTTGTATAATCCTTTCTTAAAGCTGTCAAGACTGACAGCTGTCACCACTTCTTCTGGCAGGGAGTTCCATAGACCAGTAATCCTCTGGGTGAAAAAGTACTTTCTCTTATTTGTTTGAGAACTAGTACCCAAAAGTTTCATGGAGTGTCCCCTAGTTCTAGTGTTGAGCGATAGGGAAAACAGTTTTTCCTTATCTACTTTGTCCACACCGTGCATGATTTTATAAACTTCAATCAGGTCACCTCTTAGACGCCGTCGTGCAAGAGTGAAAAGGCCCAACCGTTGCAGCCTCAGATGGTAAGGAAGGTGTTCCAGTCCCCTAATCATTCTGGTTGCCCTCCTCTGCACTTTTTCCAACTCCATAATATCCTTCTGGAGGTATGGCGACCAGAACTGTACACAGTATTCCAGATGGGGCCTCACCATAGATTTATAAAGAGGCAAAATGACACTTGCTGACTTATTTTCTACACCCTTCCTAATGATCCCTAACATTCAGTTTGCTTTTTTCACTGCTGAGGCACACTGGGTTGACACCTTCATTGAGTTGTCCACCAGGACACCAAGGTCCCTTTCCTGGTTTGACGCAGAGAGTTCAGACCCCATCAGTTTATAAATATAATTGGGTTTTTTTGCCCCAACATGCATCACTCTGCACTTACTAATGTTGAAGCTCATTTGCCACTGTTTTGCCCACTCCCCCAGTGTCAAGAGATCCCTCTGGAGCTCCTCACAATCTCTCACAGTTTTCACTACCCTGTATAATTTAGTGTCGTCAGCAAATTTGGCTACCTTGCTTTTTACTCCTACCTCTAGATCATTTATGAAGAGGTTGAAAAGCAGGGGTCCCAGTACTGAACCTTGGGGGACCACACTCTTTACTTCCCTCCACTTGGAGAAGAGTCCATTTAGTGCTACCCTCTGTTTCCTGTCCCTTAGCCAGTTGCTGATCCAGGACAAGACCTGTCCCTTTATTCCATGACTGGTAGGTTTATTCAAGAGCCTTTGGTGTGGGACCTTGTCAAAAGCCTTCTGAAAGTCCAGATAAACAATGTCAACTGGATCACCCTTATCCACATGCTTGTTGACACTCTCAAAAAATTCCAACAGATTAGTGAGGCATGATTTGCCCTTGTAAAAGCCATGTTGGCTCTCCTTTAGCAGCACCTTCTCTTCTATGTGCCTATTAATTCTATCTTTTAGGTGGTTTCCATCACTTTACCTGGGACACATGTCAAACTGATAGGTCAGTAATTTCCTGGATAACCCCTGGATCCTTTTTTGAAAATTGGTGTTAGATTCGCTACCTTCCAGTCATCAGGCACAAAGCCTGATTTGAGGGAAAGATTATATATTTTGGCTAGGAGATCAGCAATTTCATCTTTAAATTCCCTGAGAACTCGTGGATGGATGCCATCTGGTCCTGGTGATTTGTTAGTGTTTAGCTTAACAAGACATGCAAGGACCTCCTCCCTGGTTATTTCTATCTGGCTTAATTCTTTGGTTTCCCACCCTACGAAGACAGGCTCTGTTTTGGGCATGTGGTCTCTGTCTTCTTCAGTGAATACTGAAGCAAAGAATTCATTGAGTCTCTCTGCAATCTCTGTTTCCTCTTTAATAACCCCTTGCCTTCCATTGTCATCTAATGGTACAATGGCATTCCTAGTTGGGTTCTTACTTCTAATGTACTTAAAGAAGTCTTTGTTATTTCTCTGAGTATTTTTAGCTATACGCTCCTCAAAGTCTTGCTTTGCTTTCCTGATTGTTGCCTTGCATTTGTTCTGCCAGAATTTATGTTTCTCCCTGCTGTCCTCATTTGGACAAGCCTTCCATCTTCTAAATGAGCTTTTCTTGCTTTTGATCACTAAATAAATAGATAAATAAAACATTATCTTTATCACACATTGTGGAGTTGACCCATGAAAGCTAATAGTAAAATTTAACAGTCTTCAAAGTGCTACAACATTTTTTGTTTTTGTTTTATTTATTCTCTGATATGCTTGAAACACAGACTAACATGACTACTATTCCAGAAGATAACAATGTCCCAGTGTTGCTGGGAACACAGATGTTGATGTAATGTTATTATGTTTATTATTAATTTTGTAGTATTTGTTTATGTTTTGTCTGTGTGAGTGTTGTTGATAATACATTTTTAAAAAACTATAACTGATACCTGAAGTTTTATGTACTGTCAGGTCAAATCTGGCTTAATGCCCCCCGCCCCACCCCCTACAGGGTTTTCAAGGTACCTGAGGTATTTAAGTAGTGTTTTTCCACTCTCCACTGAGCAGGGTTCAGAATCCAGATCTCCTGAGTCCTAGGAGATATTCTTCATTATATAGTTCATAAATACAAATGCATTTCTCCAAGGGCCACTTCCTCATTGCATGAGCCTGGCAGTTCTTTACTTGCCATATGCTGTATTTAGTTATTCTTTTATTTGCTTTCTTGAACTGAGCTTTGAAGTGTTTTGTTATAACAGTGAATCACTTTATTACCATCTACCACCAGCACAGGAAAACAAGAGGTAATTTTTTTAAAAAATGGTTAAAATGTAATTATAATATGTTATCTAAAAACAAATCCATTCAAAGTCAAAAGAAATAGAATAACATCAGTTTTTAAAATTTGTGCTATGGTAATTGCTACTGCAATATAGCATTCACGGTTTGTGCCACGGGCAGTCGTGCTGGTACCCCCCTGATGCAGGCCTGGTGCAGCCTGCCAGAATTGTTCTTCTAATCCTGATCACTGTAGCACAAAACTTGGTGGTATTACGGGTAAAAATCGTCTGTTAGTAGCCAGTAAGTGTAAGTGCTGTTTGATTGCCCGGGATATTTGCAGAGCAGTGGAGAAATGAGTTTATCTCAGATATCCCGATAGAAAGGACAGATGCATAAAATATGTTCTGTAGTTTCAGCTTCTCCTGTATCACAAGGGCACAGTCTCTCTGGCATAGATCTCCTTCAAAACCTTCCCTCCAAAACTGCAGAAGTTGGCATGACATTGAGCCAACGTGAATGCCCTTCAATGGCTGGGTGTTTCAAGTTGTGTCAGATAATGAGCTGGGGACACAATGTATCTTTGGGACTCTGGAGCCAAAAAATGTTGGAACTCTGGCTAGGTCACCTTGCCTCTCTGCATCCAATATTCTTTCTTTGATGGCCAATTTTGTGTGGTCATAAGTGACCAAATGAAAGAATATTGAATCTTACAGTAGATCTTGTTTTGCACAATTATAGCATATCCACCACCCCAAGGTGTTTGGCAACTTTTAGCATCTGGATTGCTGGTTACTGGAGAAGTCTTAAAGAAGCGTTGAAGGGCAATTACTGAAAAGTTTATCTGCTGATACATTTTTGAAAATGGAATTTCCAAATATATCTGCAAAGCAAGGTAAATAGAATAAGATAGGATGGTATCTGCTAGACTCCACTAGATGGGGTTTAGGAGTCTTGAAGAAAGGCATGGTTGTTTGTTGGTCTATATTTGCTGAAAACACATGAAGAGAGGGATCAGTTTTCATCAGTGAGAAGCTGTCCCTTCAGCTGTCATTATAAGATTGGTTTTCAAAATTACATCCATGTATCTATTTTGACTTTGTGAGAAGTTTGGTAGTGGTCAAATGACTTATATTTTGCTGTTACCTACTGTATAGTTAGAGAGATTATTTTTGTAAGTTTATTTAGCGGTATATATTTTTCAGAGTGGTAGTGCTTCTTTTAAAGAACTATTCTGTGGCAAAGGCATGGGAAAATATTTCCTCCCCATTTGTGGTTTTTAAAACAAGGGAACATGTGGCCTCCTCCATGCTGTTGAACTGCGTAGTTCCAGCCAGCATTTGGATCAGAGCATTACACAATTTTAAAATTATGGATGCATATGAAATAAAGTAAAATTAAAATGTTAAAATAATGAGACTGTTTTTATCCAGAAGCAGGCTACCTCAATAGTATTATCTTAGCCATTAACAGGATCTTATATGATCAAGATTTTATATGTATGCACGTAAATACTGCATTGATTGATTTTCTCCATAGTCACAGTCCTGTATCCATTATTCTTTGATCTTCCTACTTCACTTCAGAGTCTATTAAAGGATTTGCAGATGGTCCAGCCAGAATCTTGTCATGGTGCAAGATACTCTTCAGCATTCATCCCTTTGGCAAGATATATTGTTTTTCCTCTCCATAGGCCTAGCCTTTTCTGATTTAATATTATGAATTTGTGAGGTATGCAGAAAACGTTTCCTCAATTTTAGCTGTTGTGTAAAAGATTGGTGTCCATGAAATGAATGAGTTTGGTGCTATATTACCTTTTATCATTTGTTATTTGCTAGCACCTCTTCTGGAGGGGCAATGCCAGCCAAATAAAATACTTTTTCCAATATATATATATATTTGCATCTGCTGATTTATATCATAAAGCGTGTCAAGAAACTCACTCCTTAACCTGGCTTTCCAACACCTTTCCTACCTGACTGCAGTCTTTCACCCAGATTCAGGAGGAATGTTTAGAAAACACATTGAAAGCTAAGACTGTTGGCAAGATGAAAAGGGTTTCTTTCTGGGGGAAAAACTTATATCATCTCCACCTTTACCTTATCAAAAGCAAAAATGTTTAAAAACCAATATTTATCTTGGTAGATTGTACCTTGAAGGTCAAGGACTAGAATTTGTACAATATTTCCCTTGATAAAACCTAGTTCCAAATGCAAGAATGTATTTTATAAGTTTTATCAAAAAGAATGAAAGCCAAAACAAAAAAAGTAGATAAAATATGGGTTGCAGAACCTCTACATACACAGAGAGATTGGGATATGTCAAGCAAGCACACATAAAAACAAAAAACAATGTATCTACCTGTGTCTTGCCAAGCAGGCCAGCACAGGTCTGATGGGCTCAGTTTCTTTTAGGATCTCAGAGACAATAAGTAGTCAGTGGGTGAAGAAATAAAACTTTATTAGAAAGCTCTCTAAGCAGAACAAGAAAAACGAGCAAGAAAATTAGCAAGTAATGCATACCAAGCCTGGGTTTCTTCTACCCCTTCTCTAGGCACCTGGGAGAACAGGTAGGTGACAGGGATACTTTTGGCATATCTGATGTATGGAGAGCTCCAAAGTCTCGAAGCTAAGTCCCTCTTCTTTTATTCTTCCAGCTAAAATGCTGTCTCGCCTTCTTTGGTTTTGTGCCCCTCGCTCAGAGGATATCTAAACCCAACAATGGCCATCTGGCCTGGGCTAATTGGTGCAATGTCCTTGCAGGTGAGACTTGTTACCAGTCACTATCAGCTAAGAACACAGGAAAGGCCGCTGTAACCTGTCTTATTCCTTCCTTATTTAGTCAGGGACTTTCCTCTCATTAGGAAGTGCTGGTCCACTTAACAGCCAAGGACATGAATGAGTTCAGAGTCACCTTAGTTTTCCTGATTTCTTCTGCCAAAAACTCTCTATTTACTCTCATAACTCTATTTTAAGATTAATTAGGGGACATTATTTCCATTTCACAAGCCCCTTTAAATACATTAATTGGTAAGCAAGCAAATTCTACTTCTTTAATACACGTTCATATGATTTTAACCATTTTAGAGCTTGGAGGGGGCTCCTCACATTTACAAGTCTTCTGCAAACACTACACAATCTTCGAGGAGGCTCTTTTTGTGTACCCAATTACATATTGATCATAGTCCTCTGTGAATCACAACTGAGTCTAGAATTGTTATAAACTTTTCCCAGTTTGCTTTTTTTTTAAAAAATTATACCTCCTACAGATTGTGGCTAGATGGTTGAGTAAATCAGACATAAAATGTTCTGTGCTAAGTGTTTGGTATTGGATCACCTATACTCTTAATGCATTGTTCACTAACAAAAATTAGATCTGGATTGTAGCTTCTTTGCCACCTGTCAGTGTTAGATTAATTGGATACTTTAGGATCACATATAAGGAACAATGTATGGGATTCTGTCCCTTTTATACTGTACTGGCTTTGTTGTCATAGTTATAACTCCAATTGATGCTTTGACTGATGAAATCTCCAGCTAGAAAGTGAGTACAGTGATACTTCTTACAACGTCCAAACTTGGTTCCACAAGTTTGGACTTTATATGGATTTGGACTTTGTATGAGGCATGCAAAATCCTAGCCGTGATGCCTCATACAACGTCCAAATCCTTTTCGCGATGCCTCATACAACATTGTTTCCATAGAGATACATTGTACTGTAACAGCACAGACTTCAGGGCAAAGCACAAGGAAATAGACAGGAAACTGATAGAACTTTAAGAAATCATTGTCTAAAGGCTAAATACATTACAAAAACATGTCAAACAACCCTGATTGTCCAAGAACCTGAAGAATGCTGCAAAAATCCCAGGAATGCTTCTAAAAATTATGACGAAAAAATTCAAAAAAATCCAAAATTATCCTCAAAACCACTCCTAAACACTCTTTGTCTCGTGCAAAACCCAAAAAAGCAATGCACGTATGTCTCCTGCCTTAAATACTGCCCAGGCACAATGCAACCTGGGGAAAAACCCAATGCCTCATACAAAGTTCCAGCGACTTTGTATGAGGCAACTTTTTTCAAGGAATTAGGCGATGTTGTATGAATTTGATGTTGTATGAAGCGGACTTTGTATGAGGTATTACTGTATACTGGTTTTCCATATTAGACAGCTACTTAAAGCAGAATGGTAGGTTATAGATCAGTGATGACCAACCTTGGCACTCCAGGTGTTCTTCTTGTATTTCAATTCTCAGAAGCCCTGATAAGCAGGTGTGATGACTTGGGCTTCTGGTAATTTAAGTCCAAGAACACCTGGGGACTCAAGCTTGAGAAAAACCCTGGTATGTATAGGTATAAATAAATGCTACAATACACACGACCAGTTTAACTATCAAGATTTTTATGTTGTCCTTCTCAATATTGAGAGACCTGTAATACATGGCTTTACAAAAATGGCACCTCCATATTGTTTGTGGGGCTTCTCAGTGACAAGACCCATCCCACGAATGTTTGGTTGATGCTGATCAGTTTGTCTGTATGTTTGTTGGACACAAAAGAATTCACATTAATGTTCACATCAAAATAAAGCCTAGAGTTCCTCTTTAGCTGAAGAAATGCCATTTATATTAATCGAAATTATTATAATTTGTAGTCCTAAAATGGACTGTCTGCTCATCAACAGATTTATGCTGTTTCCAGCTTGCAATGCTTTTCACTCATTCTATGTCCCCTAAGCAAAATGTATAGATGGGAGTCAGAATCTAACAACATCTAAATATAAATATGACTATTAAATTAAATTAAATTAAATCTGCAGGGACATAAATTCCTGAGCCCACCTGAAGAGCTCACTTTTGTCATTGCAGTTTGGAGCATGGCTCTTAGATGAAAAAGTATAGCCTTAATTGTAATTACTTTTCATAAAATCTCAATAGCTATTTTTAAAAACCCTGACTGTAATTCCAGAAACCTTAATTTTAAATAATTAAGGAATTATTTCATGCTCGACAGTAACTATTCTATCTCATGAACATTAGGTGAATGGTCACTGCTAGTTTAAAGCATTTAATATTTGTGTCCACAGACGTTGTGAGGGTAGGTTCAGAATTCTGGCAAACCTCTGACACCAATTACATAAGTCAAGCTTATCTGCTGTTGTCTGCACCTGCGTGGGTACAGAAAAATGCTGTAAAATGTGGTGTATGTCTCATTAATTCTTCAGAGCCAATATTGTTTTTGAAATGTCTGCAGTTGGGACTTTATCTGCAGTTCCAGAGTGTTGGCTTGTGCCAGTTTGCACCCCTGCCCCCTCAAATGAAAAGAAAAATCCCATGAAACAGAAACAAATGATAGTCTGGCCTGAATAGTTTACAAAAAGACAAGTAGTTTACTGCTTCCAACATAATGCAAAACACATTAGAGTTTGTTGTTCTTCAGACAATACACAGAGGAAGTTAACGTAACTGGAACAAGGAAATTACTAAAACTCCACACTTCATAAACAGTATAACTTATCGCTACACTTCATGAACAGTATAACTTATCGCTAATTAAAAAATGGAAACTTTTCTGATAAGTGGACAAAAGAAAACTTAGACCTTGAATTGCTACATCAGGATAAATCAGTTCTGTCAAGTTAATATACTTTCAAAAGCCAAGGGTTCTAAAATTACAAGAGCTGTAATCTCACTCTATGTTTCTACCTGGAACATAACCAATAAGAGGCTCATTCTGTAATGCAGCCTGACAAGACAAGCATGACATCACCTCTTAAAGTGACAGCTTTATTCATGTTACCATTGACGATATTGATTTTACATACCAAAAGTAGGCCAATGAACACTTTATATGCAACACACAGCGAAAACACTTACCAAAAATGAAATTATGTTTTCTTCTTTCCTTGGATCTCCCTGCCCTATAATATTTCAATAGTAGATTATTGGGGGGGGGGGGAATGGGTTTTGAAAAAGCAGCATTGCCATCAGCTTTCCTAATGGCACAACTGGGGGTGGGGAGAGAAATACTATATTTATAAGGAGGAGACATGGTGGGGTAATCACACACAGAGAGATTTGAGGATAAAGTGTCCTCCTGTTTAGAACCTGGCCTGCTTTTGAGGAGACATGTTAAGAAGCCCTGAGAGCTGGGACAATTCAGGTTAAGAACAATTCAGAAAGATACCCCGTGGAATTAAAGAAAGGCTGCAGATTATTCCTTACTTGCACATATTGTGCCTCCTAGACATCTGTTTCATGGTGCTATATGTATGTATAGTTTTGCATATCTGAATAAATGTATACATAAATGAATAATTTGCATATTAAAATTAAAACTACACACAAAAATGTAGTGCCAGTTGGAAAAGATAACATACAGTGATGTGCATATGACTAATGCCTCCTCCACCAATTGGCTTTGGTGAATTTTTCTTTTTAGTTCTGTCTTTCTCCCAAACTGGAACACGAGTTAACTTGCAGCAATATCTAGAAAACAAATGTGAATTTTTTTTAAAAAAACCACCAATATGATATAATGCCAAGTTAATTGCACATTGCAAAGTCATTCGAGCAAGTAAAAGGAATTTACCTCTGGGGATCCAGCAGAGTGCTCTACACCACCATTCCTTTCCAGAAGCAATTACAAGAACCACAAACCAGTTCCCTACCCCACAGCCTAAGACAAAGAAAAACAGTAAAGTGAAACCGAAATCACACAATTTCTTCAGAAAACTCAGTAATGTTTCACATTAACTTCTCCTTCAGGCTTTATTAAGAACCATTTGCGCTCTCCCCTTTTACAAGCGTAGAAAGCACAAGCTGTGCTTGGTTGGCATCACACAAGATATTTTACTTATTTATTTGCTTCATTTGTATCTCGCAGACAGAGGTGGATCTTTGGCTATAAACAGAGATGAGCACTGAACCCTAGAGTCGGGTACGACTGGCTTTTGAGCAAGGGCGACGTATCCTGCAAGCTCAGGAAGTCCATCATTCCCACTTTACCCTGTTTTTTTAAGTCCTCACAACAAACCCCAAAAAGTAGGTTAATGAGAGACAGTATGGGGCTCACAGTCACCCAGTCATCTTCACAGTTGAGGGGGGATTTGAACCACACAACAATAATTATCAAAGTTCTGTAACATCACAGTGGCAATATTAAATATGCTGGATGGCAAACAAAGGATAGATTGAAAAACTATTCAGGAGAACTCAAAAAGGTACACATTTTGTGACATTTTGGTTGGTCTTTTTAACAAAGTTATGAGAATACACTCCCCAGCCCCATTTATAACAGCTATAAATGGATTTGGGCCTCATGGTAGTCAATCCTGGCTTGTATCCTGAGACGACAGTCTCTCCATTCTGTGTGAGTGTGTGTGTATGTGGGGGGGGGGGGAAGTGAAATCTTTTGCACATATTTCTTCTATAAACATTTTATGGCAGTATGGCATGGCTCTTTGTGCAAAAGCAAATGAAGAAACATGGATTTTGGTGCACAAACACAAATCACGCCCCCTCCCCTAGGCAAGCCATGTTCTTCATGGGACGCCTTCAAAATGTGGTGTTGGAGGAGAGTTTTGAGAGTCCCCTGGACAGTGAGAAGAAGAAATAGGTCGATCTTAGAAGAAATCAACCCTGACTGCTCCTTACAAGGCCAAATAGTAAAGATGAAGCTGAAGTACTTTGGACATCAAATGAGAAGAGAGGGTTCACTTGGGAAAGCCTTGATGCTGGGAAAGTGTTGTGTATTGAGGCACATTTGCAAGTAGCACAATGAGCGCTCTTGCAACAGGAAAATGGCGGTTTCCCGCCATTCTAATTAGAAGCCTGAAGTGGCACGAAACCCTTGCAAAAGGGGCATGCTAGTTATGCTAAACCAAGCCCTGTGATTGGTTACAGTTTTGGATCCTGTTCTCCATTGGTTAATTACATATATCCCCTGTTATGATTGGTTAGTTATGTTTGTCCGGGTGGGTCGCTACTTTGTATCCAAGAGCCATTGCCGAGGAGACACTATATAAGCCCCACGGGTGAACAAGGGTGGGGCCGGGCCAGATCTATACTTCCTACTCTGTACAGGTAGCCGGGTAGCACTAAGCCTGGGTCCTTCCATTATGCTACGCTTCTATGGTAGCTAGTTATCGCCCACTGCTGGGTAAGAGTCCGGAGGGACTGACTCCACTAGGATTGTATAGCCATCTCGGTATCCAGAACACCTTGTAAGCTCATCTCTAATAGACTGTTAAATAAAGACTGTTGCTGTTTATTCATCGTTGTCTCGGACTGGTGCTTATAAAGGCTGGACATAACAGAAAGGTAGAGGGCAAAAGAAGGGGGATGGCCAAAAATGAGATGGCTAGGTGGTATTGTAGACACAACGGGCACAGAGCTGAGTGGGTTGAGGAAGATGGTGGAGGACAGAGGTGCCTGGAGGACAATGGTCCATAGGTTCGCAAAGGGTTGGAATCGACTGTGTGACTGAACAACAACAACAAAAGTTCCATAAGACAATTAATTGTTTATACTGCATTCAAACTCAGCAATCAAACTAACACTGGCAAGAAAAGTTGCTAAAGAAGCAATGTTGAACAAACCAAAATGTGTAAAAAAAAATATCCCAAAAATAAATAAATGCACATAGCTAATTGAAGCAAGCACTTATGTGGCTTATAGAACATATCAACACTGGTTATATTGCATGCATCACAATAGTCCAAATTCTGTTGCTTAGTGTAGCAAACTGCACTAGAGTCTTCTGATTTAGTGAAGATTTGATGAATCAACTTCTCTGCAAATTCCATTGATTCAAATGGGTCTACTTTGATTTCTACTTACTTTAGCATAGTAAACTAGTTATACTTGACTCATTTGAATTAATGGAACCTACAGAGGAGTTGACTCACCAAATCCACACTGATTCAATGGGCCTAATCTAGCATCATTTACTACATTAAGCAGCAGGATTTTGGCTTATGAGTCATGTAGAATCTAGACTATACCAAGCAACATATACTGTCAACCCTCACATTATAATGTGTTTGAATAGCATCATTTTCGCTTAACAATGCATCATTATGCACCACTGGTTCCCCCACATAACAATGTTTTTAGCGTTGTTGTCCAGACAACGATGCTAAAATAACCATCATTATCCGCTAAAAACGTCGTTATGCGGGAAACTCCATAGGAACCCGCATAACAAAAATCACTTAGCAATGCTACTTGGGGAACCAAGTAATGTCATTATGCAATGGTCTACTGTACAGCAATTCTATATGTTTAGAAATCACCACACAGAATAGTATTGAAGATAGATCAACTGGTGACATTTATATTCCTGGAATTCAATTGTGAAAAGTGATGTTTGATAACAAGGTTGAATAAATGGCTACATAAACCACAAAAGCTAAGTAGGGTTAGTGGAATATACAATGTAATGTATTTGTATCATTCAAAGAAATCAAAGAGAGTAAGATCTCAGCATTGTTCTTAGTATAATGTAGTCCAAAAATTCTACATGTAGTTTGTTGTTGCATCATTAAGTAAAACTAGATTAATTGTGTAACTGTGAAAAGACTGTAATTGTTATAAACAAATGTCATGTTTGTTTGTTTGTTTGTTTGTTTGTTTGTTTGTTTGTTTGTTTGTTTGTTTGTTTGTTTGTTTGTTTGTTTGTTTGTTTGTTTGTTTGTTTGTTTGTTTGTTTGTTTGTTTGTTTGTTTGTTTGTTTGTTTGTTTGTTTGTTTGTTTGTTTGTTTGTTTGTTTGTTTGTTTGTTTGTTTGTTTGTTTGTTTGTTTGTTTGTTTGTTTGTTTGTTTGTTGGGATATTTACATCCTGCCCTTCTGGCGCAGGCGCCACCCAGAGCGGCTTCTCAGTTGCTTGGAAAAGTTAAATAGATGGGAATCACAAGGGGAAATCCATTCCTGAATGGGTATAAGTGACCACAAAGCTGTTACAGAAATCTAAATGCATTGAACAATGAAATTCTTGGAGAGGTGGGAGCAGCTTTCTCTAAATTCATGATTCCCAATGTGGGGCACACTCCCCACAGGGGTGTGTGTTGATTTTAAAGGGGGAGGAGTGTTCAAGAATGAGTTATTAACAGTGAATTGCCTTTTAGGCTTCCTCTACATGAATAGGAGTTCACTTTTTGGAATAATAAGAATTATATGTCACAAGGGGGTGAGGGGTCAGGATTTTAGAGATGGCCAAAAAAAGTTTGGGAACCACTGCTCTAAATGGTACAGTGCTACAACGAGCTACTAGTATATTTCTTGCTTACCTTTAATGAGTGTGTTAAAGCAAGAGAGGAACAAAATCTGTTCTTATTTTAATATATAATGGATTTTCTTTGATGCTCATTTAAAAAATGACTTTAAGTTTCTCTTTTAAAAAAACCACAACAAATGCTTGTTTTGTTTTTGCAAGTTTCTGACCCTTACTCAAATGAGAAGCTTCTAAAAAATCTCATCCTTGCCAGGAAGCAACACTTTTGATCTCTTTTCTCTCAATCCTTGTTCAGAGCTACAGACTGTACCTCATCAAGAAGAGCCTTCTCAAGGGCTTTGCTGAACTGGAGAGCACGAAGGACAAAAAATTCCTTTTCACCGAAGGAAAGGAAACGGCCTATATGAACTACTGGCCTATGTCTTTTTGCAAATCACTTGTAGAGCTCTGTTCTTCAGAGTGCACAATGAGAATTTCTTCAAGCCAAAAAAACCCAACCAAAAACAATCTTGCTGACAGCCCAAAGTATTTGAGAAGCTCTTCTCCAGCACTGTATTTCAAATAAGTCATTTTTTTCCTGTCAGGTTTTATTTTTTGTCCAGCTTTCTCATCTGTATAGTAATTGGGAACACAAGAATGTGGAAAGTCTTGTTTTCCAGTAACACATCCTTATTTGATTATCTTTTCTAAATCCTTTATTGCTGCCTTTCTGAGTCTCAGTCTTCTGATTTCATGGCTGTAGTCCCCATTTTGATTGATGATTGAAACAAGATATACAACATATTTCACTATCTCAATTTCTTCAATTTCTTTTATTAAAGTTATGTAGTTCTTCTGTAGTGATAATTTTTTTCTTAATATTCACCTGCAGTCCTGCTTTAGCACTTTCGTCTTCCACTTTCATCAGAAATTCTTTCAAGTCATTGCTGTTTTCTGCCAGTAAAATGGTGTCAGCTGCGTATCTTAAATTATGAATGTTTCTTCCACCATTGTTCACTCTTCCTTCATCTGAATCTAGACCTGCTTTCCTTATGATATGTTCCACATGATTTATGTGAGGAATGTAGTGTGTCCATATGATTTTAAGTGCTGAGGGTTGCTTCCATGTTACGATGGGGTAGCTTAGTAGAACCATCAAATTCTGACTTATGGCAACCCTTTCCAGGGTTTTCTTGGTAGAGAATACACAGGAATGATTTGCCATTCTCTTCTCCTGGTGGTTGACCTAGGACTGTACAGCTTGCCCAGAGACATTCAGCTTGGGTCTTCTCTCAACTGCTAGCACAGGGGTTCTCAACATTTTTCAACCATGGGCCAGATCACACCCCCTTAGATAGCTGAGTGAGCTGGGCTGGTGTCCCCCCTCCCACTGTGAACACTGCCATAAAACATGTCTGCAGCTGATTCCAGCAGCAGCTGTGGGAGTGGCTGGAGTGAGGTCAGGGGCTGGGTTATTTGGTGCCATGGGCCGGATCCAGCCCATGGGCCATAGGTGAGAACCCCTGCTCTTAGCTCTACAGCCAGATATCTAAACCACTGAGCTAGTCAGCTGGAGGACTTGTTTAGAGACCTTCAAAATCTCCTTTTCACAGGGCTGCACTTTATAAGAGGGAACAAAACCATGGCTGAGAACACTGATATGCAAGCAGCTGGCCAAGTAAACCTAGCACTTCATTGTATTTAAGAGCCTTATGAATATTTAAACATCTGCATAATTTACAGAAGCATGTCACCAGCAATGATGAATCAAGGGAATACACGACAGTATCTATCCATCCATCCTTGTTTCTAGCCACTATGACACATGGCTGTCAGAGGGCAAAGAGGACTGCATATTCAGGCCCTGAAGAAGTTTTCCTGATACTGAAATTTTTGAATCAACAGCTTTTGTTTCACTGTGTCATTTAGTAAGCAGATAATCTATACAAATGCAAAGCAGACATTTTTATAGAGGTAAATTTAGGGAATTGGGCTCAAAAAAGCATATCATTTTATGCAAATATCCTCCCCCATTTCAGGCTCATTTAAAGTATAAGTCTTCACACACTTAAAATGGAGGGTGATGAAATCGAAGTCATTGTGCTTTCACAGGCTTTAGTTTCTTGCATGCTGGAGGGGAATTTAAGTTTTGTATGACACCTTAGCCCTGGTTAGGGTCACTTCTTCTTCTTCTTCTTCTTCTTCTTCTTCTTCTTCTTCTTCTTCTTCTTCCTCCTCCTCCTCCTCCTCCTCCTCCTCCTCGTCCTCCACGTCTAGGCCAGACATGAAACTGCCAAATTGAAGGCATTCTGCAGTTCATTCTGCAGTTCCTTTTGCCTGACCTAGTGTGAGAAAAATTAGCCTTACCAGGGTACACCCGATTGTGGTAAAAAAAACACCACAATCTTCAAAGAGGCTCTTTTCTGTGTAGTTAAGGTCACTACTATCTGCCAATAACGTCCCTTGCCCTGGCCCCCAATGCCATCTTGGCTCCTGCCATGGCCAGTCCTACCATCAGGCAGCAGATATACAGGGTCTTGAAAGCACAGTAAACTTTTTGCTCCTTGATTTTATTTATTTATTTATTTTTCACACTTATATACTGCCCACTCAGGTACAACCCAACTCAGGGCGGTTTACATAGCGAACAGTAAATACATAAAAAGACACATGATAAAATGAATAGTGTTTCTATTTCTACTGCCACATTGAAATATACTGAAACATTCTGCTAACTAGACAAATATTGAATTGTACTGGTAACCAAACATTCCCAAATTCCCAGCAAGGGGGGGGGGGATTCCCCAAATCTTTAAACCTCTGTGCTAATGTGGCAGGGTAATCTTTCTCTCTAGAAGCTGTAGATAACAAGTCCCTTTTGGTGTGAGGCTGGGATAGCATTTAACCTTCCCTCCATCCTCCTTGCTATCATGGAACATATTCTGCTTGATCAGCCTTCCCTAATACCATGGCAACTCATGACCTTGGATGACTACTCCTCATGACCATGCAATTTGGGGGTGATGTTGGCACTACCATGTGGAAGGTGGTGTTAGATATCTCTTGCTATCCTGGAAACAACATTTTAAATCCTGGGGAGAAATCCTAATTTGCTTTACTTAGGTAAGTGCCATCAAGTCAGAAATATTTAAGGAGTGGTTCTACTAACCAGTGAGATTTCATGGCAGAACAGGGATTTGAACTCTGTTCTCCAGAGTCCAGTTCTTTCACTCAATCCACTACACCACACTGGGTCACATATGTTTGCTTTACCTATTGTTCTACCTATTGGTTTCAGTGTATCTTCTGACATCCCCACAAATGTATAAAGAAGTACTAGGTCTCAGAAAGAGACTCTCCTGGAGGTAAAAACCAGAATACCTGCATTTTTAAAAAAGCTGGCAGGTTGCTGCATGGGGTGATTAATATAACTCATGGAAAATAACATTGGGCTACTCCATAGGTTATTATTTTCTAATTAATGTGTGAGATGCCATCCAAGATATCTTGAGAATTTGTCCTGCCAACCTTTCTATTAGTGGATCACTAAAATGAACCGCTTTGCTCAGTGCATCCTGAATATGCATAATACTAAGTGCACTCATTTATTACCATGGCTCTCTTGGCAAGTGGCACATAATGGAGTTATGCTGGAAATGAATATGAGGTCACTGCAAACTGTATTGTTCTTGATAAACTAAGGATGACTCAAAGGGCGCACTTCCAACCTTCTGGTGACAATGCTTCAGGGAGTTTGAAATTTTAATAACTGGAATGGGGATATCTTTATTTATTCATTCATTCAGACATATTTTGTCCTCTATACAAGGCCTAGTTCCACATACATCATGTGTGTCAAAGTACTCAGGAAGGAAGACTCTCCTTAACTTCAAAGCTGTGATGCACTGTAAACATTTTTACTACCCACTCAGTGGGTGTGGCTATATCTGGGCATGGCTATATGTGGGTGTGGCCTCAACCCATCCACCCACCCAAGAAAAGGAAAGAAACCTACCTTGCTCTCTTGCTTCACGGAGATAAGGAGTAGGAATCCCAGAGCAGTGGCGCTGCTGGGAGGTGAGCGGAGTGAGTTGGTCGGCTGGCACTGGCCTCCCCCTTCCAGCACTCCCAGAAACGCGTCCCTGCCAGCGCCGCTGCTGTAAGGTGAGTTTGGAGGATTGGTGGGCTGGCACTGGCTGGCCTCCCACTCCCAGTGCCACCAGAAACACGTCCCTACCAAAGGCGCTGCTGGGAGGTGAGCAGGGCGAGTTGGTGGGCTGGCGCTGGCCTCCCCCTCCCAGCACCGCCGGAAACATGTCCTATTTGCTTTGCGCAGGGCCAAAGGCACAAGGGAAGTGTGGAGATGAAAGTGCGAATTCACCCCTGGGCGAGGCAAATGGGATGCATTTCCAGTATTGCTGGGAGGGGAAGCCAAGTGGTGGGTGTGGCCGGCCAAATGGGCATGGCCTGGAATTTCTACTACCAGTTCACTAGAACCAAATTGGGATGCAATTGATCTATACAATGTGTGTGTTTCCCAGTGGCGTAATTGAGCTGATGTCATAGTCCCATTGTGACATCATCTGACTAGCTCAGCTGTAGCCCTCTGAGCTCAGCTGTAGTTTTCACGGTAAGTGGAAAGCAAATGGGGGGCCTGGTCTGGCCAGCACAGTGGTGGTGATGGAGTCCCTTGAGAGGGCCGGGAGGGCATGGGAGCTTGGAGGAAATGGCCACCCATTTTGCTAGAACCGTTGAGAACCGGCCACAGTACAACATTGCTTCAAGGTATGAACAGTCATTCATTAGATGGTTGAACATCTGCTTTTACTGAATGTACTGTTCTAATTCAGAGGAATAAAAGCTGACTTCTTGCCTTCTCCACCACTTTTTTTTTGGGGGGGGAGAGAGATTGGGTCAATAACATGGACAGAGATAGGCAAATTCAAATCTGAAAAGAAACACAATGGAGTTTATTCCCAAGCATTTCATATTTCTAGCATTTAGGACTATAATTTTTTCACTCAAACCATACAATTCAAATTTGTAATTGGGAAGTTCTGAATCTCTATATATAAAACAGAAGAGTTTGTTTGTATGTGCTTGAAAGTCTTCCACACCCCTGGACAGATGTCACTGAAACTTGTCTCACACCTACCTTGGGTGTGGGAGATCAGCACTGTGGGCATCACAAGCCCCATGGAGGGCGTATGTCCACCAAATTGGGATGCAATTGATCACTGTTTCCCAGTTATGTAATTGAGCTGATGTCATAGTCCCATTGTGACATCATCTGACTAGCTCAGCTGTAGCCCTCTGAGCTCAGCTGTAGTTTTCACAGTAAGTGGAAAGCAAATGGGGGCCTGGTCTGGCCAGTACAGTGGTGGTGATGGAGTCCCTTGAGAGGGCTGGGAGGGAATGGGAGCTTGGAGGAAATGGCCACCCATTTTGCTAGAACTGTTGAGAACCGGCCACAGTACAACATTGCTTCAAGGTATGAACAGTCATTCATTAGATGGTTGAACATCTGCTTTTACTGAATGTACTGTTCTAATTCAGAGGAATAAAGGCTGACTTCTTGCCTTCTCCACCACTTTTAGGGGGGAGGGAGAGATTGGGTCAATAACATGGACAGAGATAGGCAAATTCAAATCTGAAAAGAAACACAATGGAGTTTATTCCCAAGCATTTCATATTTCTAGCATTTAGGACTATAATTTTTTCGCTCAAACCATACAATTCAAATTTGTAATTGGGAAGTTCTGAATCTCTCTATATAAAACAGAAGAGTTTGTTTGTATGTGCTTGAAAGTCTTCCACACCCCTGGACAGATGTCACTGAAACTTGTCTCACACCTACCTTGGGTGTGGGAGATCAGCACTGTGGGCATCACAAGCCCCATGGAGGGCGTATGTCCACCAAATTGGGATGCAAATGATCACTGTTTCCCAGTGATGTAATTGACCTGATGTCATAGTCCCATTGTGACATCATCTGACTAGCTAAGCTGTAGTTTTCACAGTAGGTGGAAGGCAAATGGGGGGCCTGGTCTGGCTGGCACAGCGGTGGTGATGGAGTCCCTTGAGAGGGCCGGGAGGGCATGGGAGCCATGAATAAAATGGCCACCCAGCCTTCATGGTGTTCTCCGGGCACCCGGGTGGGCATCCCTCTGAGCTCTGACAAGCTCTGGCAGTAGAGGAAGCAGCCATGGTGGGTGAAGCTGAGGAGGGAGGGAAGGTCTGAGGGCTCCTCAATGGCTGCATGCTGCTCTCTCACCAGGTGGCCAGACACATGTATGGGAAGGATAAGGGTGGTAAGTGGCCATCAACGGAGAAGCAGGATGGGTGAGGGAAGAGAGAGATGGATGAAGGGAGGCAGGAGTGACCCACATACACCCCATGAGGTTTCCAAGAGAGAAAGGCTGGCCTACGTTAAAGAAATGAAAAACCCGAGCAAAGCCGGGTAATCAGCTAGTAAATCATATTTAACAGTGTCATTATGTAAACTGCCCAATGGTTAGGAACAGCCGTTACAACTGGGACATAAAATAAATTCATGCAGTGGGTTGATTGTTCCTTTTTACTGTTCACCTGTATCTTTCTGGATGCTTTATGCTCCTTTCCCACTGTTTTTCATTCTCTGTAACAACTTAGTCAGCATTGTGCAGCCACTGGATATTCCCAGCTCTGCATTCCTTTGTAGCTGTCCTCCAAGATCTCATTCTACTTTTGTAAGCCTTCAGGTTCCTTGCACCAGGTAACATCTACTTATTTTTCAGTGTCTCATAAGAACACATCCAAGTCCTCTAGTAGTGTGCAGGCAAACACATAAACATGTGTGAAATCTTCACTGTGGAGTTTTCCTGTTCATTTTTTCACTTAGCCACATCTCCTTTCTAGATCAAACACTGCAAATGTGTGGATTTCTGAGTGCAGGTGATCTTTGTCTCAGACACAATGACTCTCAGGTGAAACAAAATGGGCAATTTAGCAAGAAACTCCATGCACCCAAAATGCTTTTTTATCAGTACAGTATGTGTGGCTAGGAGACCTGCAACATGAGACCCACACCTATGCATACAGTCTACATTCCTTGATTGACCAGACTACATAGAAGGCCAAATCTAATTACTAGTCTGAACTAGAGCAGACCCATTGTATTAATTTCTAAATAGTGAGTCAGTAATTATGCAAACCAAATAGATTCAATGGAAGCATTCTAGTTGGGAGTACTACCTCTACTGAGTATGTATGCTTTATATACATTTTGGGGCTGCAAATCTGTGAGGATTGGAGAGATGGCTTGCTGCTACAGCCCCAAGATTGGTCATCCTAAGAAAAGATCTTGGGCCAGCCAATGAACTAAACCAGAGGTCAGCAAACCTGGCTCTCCAGATGTTCCTGGACTTCAATTCCCAGAAGCCCTGATCAGCAGGTATACTGACTTGGGCTTCTGGTAATTGAAGTCCTAGAACACCTGGAAAAACAAGATTGCTGACCCCTGGACTAGACCATTCTCTAAATAATGCTAAGCTCATCTTGTGTTACTGTGTTATTCCCTTTGTAGCTCTCACAGCTTTGGATTGGGATCGCAACATTGGCCAGTAAGGCTGGGAGCTGAAGCAAAGGTCCCTGCAACAAAAGAAGACAACACAGTGGTACCTCGCTTAAAGAGCATAATGCGTTACATGGGATTGCTCTTTAAGCGAGTTTGCTCTTTAAGTGAAACACCATTGTAAGAGACCAATTGTGACTTCTGGTGTGGGGGGATTGCAAACCCCGATTTAGTTGTTAAGAGAGTTTTTGGTTGGTTTTAGTTGTTAAGCGAGGCGACCATTCAGAGAAAATTCTGCTCTTTAAGCGAGTTAGTCTCTAAGCAAGGTGCTCTTTATATGAGGTTTTACCATATTGTGAATTGTGTTGACACGTCGCCCACCCAGTGTTCTATATCACTTTCAGCGGAATGTACTTTTCAGCCAATAGGGTTTTTAATTCTCAATAAAGCACCAGCAAGAAAGAAAGGGAACGTGTTGTCTTACTAGGGAACAGAAAAGGGAATGAGAGAGAAATAGAATTCAGCATCTACTTGCAACATACCATTCCCCCTAGATTTATTATTAAATGACATCACCATCATAATCATCATTAAAACCCAAGTTCTTGGAAGTCTTCCTGTTTTAAATATTGGCCTGTCTGATCTCTCTGTTTCTCCACTAAAATTATGGGATGTGGCAACTTATCCTCAACCAAGCTCTTGCTCCATCCTATAATTGGAGTATTTCTTGGTTGTGAGTGAGTGAGTGAAGGAAAGGATAGGAGACACAATGCCTCAATTTTCTTGTCACAGGCCAAACACAGTTTTGGCTTCGTAGCACTGCAGCTATGGTTGTGCTGGATTGAGAGGCTTGTTACCATGTTAGGGAAATGTTTTTGTTGGTTAAGGTTGCAAACTGTCAATTTCCAGGCCTTACATGGACCAGAAAGGACCAGATTTTTTCCACAGATTAGACCCCGGGAATGTTTTTGTGATACACCCTCAGCTGGTTTAAATCAACATGGTTACACTATTCTGGAGGAAAAAAGGAGAACCTTGCAGCTCACCACAGATAAAATCTGGCCTTTTATATTGCTTTGTTTTATAGACTCACTGGGTTTTGTGCCCTATGTTCTTCTCAGTGTTTTCTTCTCAGCAGGCATTTCCACAAAACCCTCAAACTGCTACTTAAACTACCCCGGAGTTTATAAGGCAGTTTGGGGACTCGGCATGAAAACTCTAAAATACTGAAATACTATCAGCAGCAGCCATATATTATGACACTTGTCTAGTTCAATGTGTCTTGCTTTGAAGAGAGGGAAATACAGTATCCACTCAATAATGCATTGAAACTTCAGCTTCAAGGGCAAACTATACATTGCAGATAGGCCTTAATTAGAAGGTGGATGTCTAACATTCTAGTTGGATGACTCAGGCAGATCTTTGTGACTGAGCAGTCATGCTTGCAAACAAAGCCTGTATTTATATTTGGAGACCAATTTTAAAATAAAATAAAAGCAAGCAAGTCTGCAAAGTAGTGGAGGTCTGGCATTCGCCTGCTGTGGCAATTGGACATTCTCAGCACTTAAGGAATTCTCTCTTCTAACTGTGATATAGTGTATCAATATATATTGATATAGTGTATCAATATGATGGGTTTAAACACACAAAGAGCCTCCTTGAAGATTGTGGTATTTTTAAAAACACAATTGGGCGTACCCTGATAATGGCAACCTTGTGTTGCCAGCTAATCTTTCTCATTCTCTTCTTCTCTGGGACTTAATGTTTTGCTATTTTTGCTTTTGAAATTGTATTGTAGTGCATATTTTATTTATATTTTGTTGTAACTGAATGGTATATTTTGTAGTCTGAAATTTTGTAACTGTATCTCTGAAGATATGTGTATTGTATTATTATTATTATTATTATGCATTTATTGTCCGCCATGTAAACCGCCCTGAGTCTGGTTGTACCTGAGTGGGCGGTATATAAGTGCGAAAATTAAATTAAATTAAATTAAATTAAATTAAATTAAATACTAGATCAGGTTAAAGATACTGCAAAATGAACTTACCAAAAGGTGGCTTCATTTTGGAAGTTTCACATCTGGCCTAGACATGGAAGAAGCAGGAGGAAGAGGAGGAGGAGATGACGATGCACAGTATATTGCCACTAGGGATATTTAAGAATTTTATTTGCTCTGCATTTCAATGTGAACTGATCTAATCAGTATGTAAGCAGAACAGTTGAACCTAGTAGAAATCAGAGGGTCAATCCCCCTCTTCTGACTTCAGTCCCCTGCCTATGCTACAACTTTGGACAATCACACACAGAGAGACACACACAGTCACACACACACACACACACACACACACACACAAACACACACACACACACACACACACACACACACACACACACACACCAGCTGATTTACTGGCAGCTTGTGGGCTGCAGAGATAACAAAAGGAAAGGTCGCTCAGTTGTAGTACCAGCCAATGCCACATTGGATTGAGGCTGTATTGAATTAGGCTCAGAAGACAAATACTGTATCTGTAGATTCTGCCCTAGAGGATTTTTGTCCCCAAAATAAGTGATACAGTACTTTGGACGAAACATATTTAGACATTTATGCTCAGAGGGAAGATAAGCTTGGAAATGCATATTCTGTGAGAAAATACATTTAAAGCATGAGTGTAAATATGGTTTTTCCATACGGGAGTTTTTCTTTTAAATAAGAGATGAAAGAAGAGGTGGAACAGTCTTGTGAATGAACATATGTGAAACTGACACAGTACAGATATAGACTGTTCTGTCCATCTTTGTGACTAAGTTGTTGTTCTATGCCTTCACTGCAACTTTCCTTTGTGCCACAGTCGTCTTGGTTGTTATTTCAACTGGGATGTGCAAAAAGGCATTGAAAACATGTGCCCATTACAAGCTTGCCTGTGAAGCTTTCAAATGCCCAGAGTCATCTTTCTTCCCAAATTCATCCTAAATAATTGGAATGGGACTCTGCCATATCCTTCTTGGGAAGAAACTGTAGAAGCTGTTAGTATGAGAAGCACTGAACAGAGATGGGGAAAGAAATGGTTTCTAATGGAAATGCTGACAGACTGCTAACTGTAAACGCTGCCTAAACGCAAACATATGCTCAGACTTTGGGGAAATGCAGTGTAACCTTTAATATTAAAATGCTCAATTCCACAAGCTTTGCTATGCAGAACAGATCCCCACAAACACATACTTGACTAAAACTGCAAGTTCCCAGTTTCCTTAAAATAAGTGCCAAACTTATTTAAGACAAATCCTGATATATCAGCATAAAGGTCTGACTGGTCGAGGGTGGGGAGGCCTATGGCCTTCCAGATGTTGTTCCACAGGAGAAAAACTCTCACTAGCCACACTCCACATAATGAGGGATGTTCTACCTCCTCCTGATCTCTCCCACAGGGTTGTTGTTAGGATAAAATGGAGGAAGTCTGCATATGGAGGGCAGGTGGGATGTATTTTAATGATGTTCACAGCTACATAACTTGCTGCAGCCAATTGTGGCTAACTGATGGGATGTGGCTCAGTTATGTGCCTGGTTACATGCCTGAAAGTGCTACCCTGGCACTTAGCCATAATTAGCTGCAGCAATTTACAGAAACCTTATGTGACTACCAATACAATTCCATCCAATATGTAAATAACAACACAATGATATCTCACGAGGATCATAAATCACAAGGAGCATGATCTAAAAGGTAGTCACAAAGCATCAGCTAATGTATCTACACTTTGCGGGTCTGGGGACATAGAAGGCTTTGTGGTTGGAACTCCACTGCTCAAATTTAATTTTTCTCTTTTCAGCACTTACTGAAAAATGAACTGCATTTCTCCCCACTGCTGAAACTGAATGACATTCTAAAAGTTTCTATCTGATAAGAAAACAAGAAGGGTCCTATTAGAGATGGTTTCCACTAGAACTTGGCATAACAGAGTTCCTTTACATTGAGAGATTAATCAGGGTTTCCCTACAGTAGCAGGTCAAAACCAGGAGGAAATTCATTGTTATAAAATCCATACTGTTCCTAAGTCTTCTGTCTGGTTAGACCTCCAAGATATTCAGTCTCCTTGTTAGATTATGTTCCTCATTTTCTGGGAGTGGTTTCTAAAACATTAACCTCATATATATCATATCAGGCATGCAATTAAGTATTTTTTTTGGGGGGGGAGCAAAAGATAGACAGACAGACAGATAACGTGCATGTGTTTTAAAAAAAAAATTAAGCAAGACCCCTCAGTATAGCAACATAAACATGAATAGAATCTTTTTTATTTAAGTTTCATTAGTAAGACATAAAGAAGCTCCTGATTAGGTTGAAAGAAGAGAGTGCAAAAGCTGGACTGAGATTCAACATCAAGAAAACCAAGATAATGGCAACAGGCCTTATCAGTCCCTGGAGAATAGATGGGGGAAAAGTAGAAGTAGTGACAGATTTTACTTTCTTAGGATCAAAGGTCACTGCAGATGGTGATTGCAGCCATGAAACAAAAAGGTGACTGATTCGTGGGAGACAAGCAATGGGAAACCTGGGGAACATATTGAAAAGTACAGACATCACCTTGCAAACAAAAATTCACATAATCAAAACAATGGTATTCCCGGTGGTAATGTATGGTTGTGAGAGCTGGACCATTAGGAAAGCTGAGCGCAGAAGAATAGATGCCTTTGAAATGTGGTGTTGGAGGCGAGTTTTGAGAGTCCCCTGGACAGCGAGGAGAACAAATAGGTCAATCTTAGAAGAAATCAACCCTGACTGCTCCTTAGAAGGTCAAATAGTAAAGATGAAGCTAAAGTACTTTGGACATCAAATGAGAAGAGAGGATTCACTTGAGAAGGCCTTGATGCTGGGAAAGGTGGAGGGCAAAAGAAGAAGGGGGTGTTCAAAAATGAGATGGCTAGATAGTATTGTAGACACAATGGGCACAGAGCTGGGTGGGTTGAGGAGGATGGTGGAGGACAGAGGTGCCTGCAGGGCAATGGTCCATAGGGTCGCAATGCAAAGGATCGGAATTGACTGTGCGACTGAACAACAACAACAACAACAACAACAAAAGTAAGACATTTAATTTCCTAGAACAGAGACTGTATCTTTTTAATTGATACTAGAAATAAAAGGGAAAAGGCCCTTATTACAGTGTTGTGTATTGAATGTAGTGTATTGAATGTATTTGTAACCACACGAATGGGTACAGGTAACACTGTAACCTTCTGTATGAGGACGCGAGCTAGTGGCCACTGGGGGCAATAGCGAGCGCCCAGCTCTCATGGGTCACATTACTCAAATGCCTTCAGCTGCGCGGGAAAGACTCCCGCGCTCACCTCACCTGGACAAGAAAGGCGTGACCAAGGATGACGTCACTTGGACAGCAGCCAATGCCTGTCGAAGAGCCATATTCAACTGGTTAGCCACCGTATAAAAAGAGCTGTTTGTCCGCCATTACCACATGTTCATGCTGTACTCCATGCAATAAAGATGTGCTAGGCTAGCTTACAGCCGCCTCCATTGTCTTGATTCCCAAACACTAAATTGGCGACGAAGGTGGGATTATGGATTCCCACGGGGACAAGACAAGATCACAGCAACCAGTTTTCGACGTGTCCCATCCCGAGCGATGGGACTGGTTTGAAATGCATTTTAAGAGTACGGTGGCGTATGCCGGCATCACCGACGCTGGAAAGAAGAAGGGTCTTCTCATCACGATGCTCGGTTTCCACGCAGTGCAAGCGCTGATGGATCTGGTGGCACCACGAGAGGTGGACCAGGTTTCGGTAACGGGGATACTGGCAGTTCTGCGGAACCACTTCAAGCCCAAGGTGTCCTTCTTCTCCGCCAGGGCAGCCTTCCTGAGGAGGGACCAAAAACCGGGTGAGTCAGTATCCGAGTATGCAGCGGCCCTCCGTTTGTTGGCAACCCCATGCGAATGGCGGGAGATTCTAGACGTGGCCCTAAGGGACAGGATGCTCTGCGGGATGAGAGACGGGGAGACTCGGAGGAAGCTCATGAACCGAGGCCACGACCTCACTTTTAAAGAGGTACTGCAAGAGGCCCTAGCAGCTGAATCCACGTGGGCCGGGTACAAGCTTCTCAAGGCAAAGCCCCCACCAGTCGAGGCAGCTGCATCCGCCATCCAGGCGGCCTGGAGGGCGACCCCTGCCCCACGCTCGCCCACATCCTCAGAGGCTTCTGCCACCCCAGCCTCCAGTGAAGATGAGGGGGTCCGGAAGGTCAGGAAAGGGCTGAGCGAGAAGAAAGGGAAGGGGGGTCGGCGCTGTGATGGTTGCGGAGCGTCCCACAAGAGGAGCAAGTGTCCATTCAGGAAGGCTGAGTGCCACAACTGTGGGCGGAAGGGCCACATCGCCAGGGTCTGCAAGCAACGCCGGGAAGAGAGTAAGCGCTCCACGGGGAGCCGGGATGGCGTCGGGAGAGTCTGCGATGGCGGCGACGACCCAGAGGGGAACCACGTGTGCCTGCGAGTGCACGCGGAAGACGACGTGGCCGTCCACAGCATGCCTCTAGGGCAACCACGTTTTTATGCTGAGGTACTGTTGCAAGGGGTCCCTGTTAAAATGGAGATAGACTCGGGGTCTGTATACTCCCTCATTTCCCATAAGGAATTTTTGCGGATTCCCACCAAGGAGCGACCCAAACTCAAGGAGATGGGGGCGAACTTAAGAGATGTGCAGGGAAATGTAATTCCAGTATTGGGGATTGGGGACTTCGAGACACGGTACAAGGGACTCCGAAGGAAACTCCCCCTGGTAGTCCTAAGAGAGGGGGGGTGTAATCTCCTGGGAACACAATGGTTCAAACCCCTGGACATCTTCATAGGCGGCGCCCATGCCATCGGGGGGAATGAGATTCAGGCAGTGTGCGACGCACACGCAGAGGTATTCAAGAAGGGACTCGGGAAGTACAAGGGGCCCCCAGTTTCTTTCGACCTGGACCCGGAGGTCCGCCCAATTAGACTCAAGCCACGTCGGGTTCCATTCGCCCTAAAGGACAAAATTGAGGCGGAACTGGACAAATTAGTGGGGCAAGGGATTTTAGTGCCGGTGGACTCTGCAGAGTGGGAGTCTCCTATTGTTACAGTGTTGAAAGCAAATGGGGAGGTGCGAATTTGCGCTGACTACAAGTGTACAATTAACAAGGCGATCCGCCCTAATGCCTATCCGGTGCCGGTAGTTAGCCATCTGCTGGCTACTTTACATGGGGGAAAAGTTTTCGCTAAACTAGATCTGGCGCAGGCGTACCAGCAGCTTCCAGTAACCCCAGCCACAGCTGCTGCGCAGACCATTGTAACTCACAAGGGGGCATTCAAGGTGACGCGCCTACAGTTTGGCGTGAACTCGGCGCCGGGGATATTTCAGTCTCTTGTGGAACGTTTGTTAAAGAAATTACCGGGGGTCTTGCCATTTTTCGATGACATATTGATATCTGGGGAGAGCGAATCATAACTGGCCCAGAGACTAGATAGGGTCCTTACAGCTTTCGAATCCGCGGGGTTGAGGCTGCGGAGGGACAAATGTGTGTTTCTGGCCAGAGAGGTGGAGTTTCTGGGGTTCCGTATAACCTCTGAGGGGGTGAAACCCGCTGAGTCCAAAGTCTCAGCTATTCAAAACGCCCCTCGCCCCACCGCGAAACCGGAGCTGCAGTCTTTCCTGGGGCTGCTGAATTTTTACCATTCCTTCCTGCCCAGGAAAGCGACGAATGCAGAGCCCCTGCATGGGTTGCTGAAGAAGGATGCGGTTTGGCGGTGGGGAGAGAAGCAGGAGCGGGCTTTCAGGGAACTCAAGCAGCTCCTCTCTTCGGAGGCTATTCTAACCCACTTCGACCCAAAGAAGCCGGTAGTCTTGGTCTGCGACGCCTCACCAGTGGGGGTGGGGGCGGTCCTGTGCCACGTGCTAGAGGGGGGGCGAGAAGCCCCAGTTGCATTCTACTCGAGATCATTGTCCAAGGCAGAATGAAATTACGCCCAAACAGATAGGGAGGCACTTGCCATTGTCGCAGGTACAAAGAAGTTCCATGATTTTTTGTATGGTCACCCATTCACCATTATAACCGATCACAAGCCGCTGTTGGGTATCTTCACCTCAGACAAGCCCACTCCACAGATCCTCTCCCCCAGGATGCTTAGGTGGGCGATTTTTCTGAATGCATACAGGGGTTCGTTAGAGTACCGCCCCGGGAAAGAGATAAGCCACGCGGACGCCCTCTCAAGGTCTCCTCTGCCCCACCTGGGGGACCCAAAGTGTGAGGTAGAACAGGATAGCCAAGTCCTCCTCATAGAAGCCCTAGATGCACCCCCCATTTTGCCCAAGGAAATTGCTGCCGAAACGGCCAAGGATAAAACTTTAGCCCTTGTGAGATCCTGGGTACAGAAGGGGTGGCCCACAGCTCCCCCCGCAGACGAGTTTGCTGCATTTTTCAGGAAGAGGGTTGAGTTGTCCTCAGAAAGGGGGTGTCTGTTGTGGGGGGAGAGGGTGGTGGTCCCACAAGCATTAAGAGCGAGGGTGCTACGGCTTTTACATGTCAGCCACCCAGGGATTGTGCGCTCTAAGGCGCTGGCCAGAAGCTACTTCTGGTGGCCTCAGCTAGACGCAGACTTTGAACACATGGTGAACACCTGCGAAAGTTGCCAGAGCTCTCGGCCTGAGGAGTCCCGCCTCCCACACAGAGAATGGGACACAGCTAGGGGGCCGTGGTCCCGCCTCCACATAGACTTCGCAGGGCCATTCAGGGGTTCATTCTTTCTGCTGGTGGTGGACGCATACTCCAAGTGGTTAGAGGTAATTCCAATGTGCAACACCTCATCAGCTGGAACCATAAAACAACTGCGCAAACTGATATGCACCTTCGGGATACCTGACGTCATTATTAGTGACAATGCGAGTTGTTTCACGTCAGCCGAGTTCCAGCCGTTCTTAGAGTCCAACGCCATTCGGCACATTACCTCAGCCCCCTTTCACCCTGCAACAAATGGCCAGGCGGAACGTCTGGTGCGCACAATGAAAGAAGGGCTGCGGCGCATGGGTCCCGGGGATCTGGACCGGCAGCTCTGCCAGTTTCTGTTGGCATATCGAGTGACGCCATTGGCGTCGGGATTCTCTCCCGCGGAACTCCTCATGAAAAGGAAGTTACACTCATTATTAACTAGATTGGATCCCACCCGGGTCGAGGATAGAGGAAGAAACATTGAGCACAGCCCCACCAAAAACTTCCAGATAGGAGAGCCTGTTCATTGCAGAAACTACGCCACCACAGGGCCAGCATGGGTGCCGGGGGTAGTCATTAATCAAACAGGACCAGTCTCATACTGTGTCGAGACCAACACGGGTCTCCTCTGGAGGAGGCACGCTGACCAACTTAGGCACCGAGTGATTGGGGGGCCGGACAGAGGGGCTCAACAGCAAAGTTCAGCGTTAGGGTCCTCCTCCACCCGTTTATCCCAAGGGGGAGAAAACGAAGGGCAACAGTCCCAAACAAGGGGGGGAAGCATAGGTTCAAACTCATATCCTTTTCATACGCCAGTTTTATCCAGTCCCTTGAAAGAGAGGAATGAGTTTGCCCCTGTAGTTCTACCCAGTCCCTCGAAGGAGGGGAATGAGTTTGCCACTGTTGCCCCTGAATTAGATTTTGAGTTACCAAACCGGGGGGTTTTTTCGGAGTGTTCCCCCACCCGTCCAAGAGAAGAGCGGGGTTTTTCTTTAGCCCCTAGTGCCCCCGGTTTGTCCACATCCGCATCAGAGAACCTTCCTCCCCCTTCTCCTGCCCATCCCAAAGCTGAAAGCCCGCGGCGAGTCACTAACAAGTCATCCTCTCCAATTGCAGGACAAGAACCAGGAGGACACAGACGAGGGGGCATGGCCTAGTCAAGTATAACGGCCGCACGGCCAAAACGCACATGCGGGAAACCAGTTTGGTTAAGGGACTTTGTCCCATCTTAGGGGGGAGGGATGTTGTGTATTGAATGTAGTGTATTGAATGTATTTGTAACCAGACGAATGGGTACAGGTAACACTGTAACCTTCTGTATGAGGACGCGAGCTAGTGGCCACTGGGGGCAATAGCGAGCGCCCAGCTCTCATGGTTCACATTACTCAAATGCCTTCAGCTGCGCGGGAAAGACTCCCGCGCTCACCTCACCTGGACAAGAAAGGCGTGACCAAGGATGACGTCACTTGGACAGCAGCCAATGCCTGTCGAAGAGCCATATTCAACTGGATAGCCACCGTATAAAAAGAGCTGTTTGTCCGCCATTACCACATGTTCATGCTGTACTCCATGCAATAAAGATGTGCTAGGCTAGCTTACAGCCGCCTCCATTGTCTTGATTCCCAAACACTAAATACAGCCAATTCACAGTCAGTAAATTAGAGAGTGAGAGTTTGATCAGCTGAAATCTTCTGGCTGTAAGTTGTGCTGCGCAAAGCTGATGCTGTCATCATCTGTAGTGATTTTTCCATTGATAAACCACTTCTAATTCTTCCCTCTAAAGCTCCCTTGGGATCATTTTCATCATGGGTAAGCTACTGGAGATTGTGGGAAGAGGAGGGTCTTAGATTTCTGCAAATTGCTACCCACTGTGATGAATTTATCACAGGCAGCAATTTTCAGAACCAAAAGACATTGCTTTCCCTCTCCCCCGAAATCTATGGCCTCCAGTGGCTTTCCCATGATGCAAAGGATTCCACTGGAGCTCTTGGGATCTTCTGGGGAGGTGGATAAAATATTTTATGCAGTGGAGCTGTTTAGTGTATGGGACCAAAGACAACAGAACAGCCGAAGGGTTGGCTTAACTCAGGTTTATTGCATGATGATCGGGTGGAGCATGAGGTAATGGTGGTGATACATCTCTATATATACAGTAGCATTATACATTTGAATCTTGTAGCATGGTAGCTCATTGGCTGCTACCGGCGTGGCCTCGCCTAGGCACGCCTCTCTTCAGTAGTTCTTCTTCCTGCTGCTGAATGCGGGGAAGGTTTTCCCGCGGCTGTCCGTGATTGCGCAATGTGAACCATGTGAGGCTGAACGCTCGCAGCTGCCCTCTATGGGCTGCTTGCTCGCGTTCCTTTACAGCTGAGATACATTGTAATTGGAGTGGTTACATTCTTATCAGTACAGTGAACATGCATACACAACATCCCTCCCCCCTAGGATGGGACGAAGTCCCGCAACTAATGTGGCTTGCCGCACGTGCGCTTGGGGCGTGCTTGCGCCTGACCTAATACCGGAGAGCCTGTGATCCCCGACTCCGTGGGTGCTTGTCCTGCAATGGGAAGCGGGGACTCATTAGTGGCTCTGTGGGGCGTCCGTGCCTGCCTTGTGCCGGGGGATGGGAATGGAATGAACAGCTGGGAAGTGAACCCCTGCCTGTTGCCTGTGGACCCTGGAGACCCTCCCATTATGAATCTCGGGACCGACGAGGATGCCCTTGTGGTTCTGCTACTTTCTGTTCCCCGCTCGGGGGACCTTGAGACTGTGGTGGACGGGCTCGCCGTCGCCTCCTGTCTTGGGGGTGTCGGTCTCCGGGGCATTGGCGCTATGTTGCATTCTAACTCACAGGGGCTACTGGGACTGGAGGTACCAGGGGCTGAACTGAAACCCCTCTTTTCGCTAGGATGGGGGGGACCACTCCGCTAACTCCCCCTGGTACTGTAAATCAAGGTCTAAACTTCTTGGGGAATCTGTGTTTTGGGGAAGCTTCCGAGGGTTATGTGCGAGATCGGGGCTCTTCCTTTCCGCCGCAAACTCCCGCAAAAGATCTCTGAGGATCGATTCCCTTTCCTCCCCCCTTGGTGGGGACCCATGTCCCCCTTTTTCTCCCCCTTGGGCTAAGCGGGTGGGGGAGTACCCTAACGCTGATTCGTGGCTATTTTCGTTTTCGTCCTGCTCTCCGGGGACCCTGCGCCTGAGTTGATCCGCGTGCCGCCTCCACAGGAGGCCTGTATTGGTCTCCACGCGGTATGAAACGGGGCCGGTTTGTTCTATTACAATGCCGGGCACCCAGGCTGGTCCCGCGCTGGCGTAGTTCCTGCAATGCACGGGGGCACCTACGCTGAAACTCTTTGTGGAATCCATCTCTACATTCCGCCCTTTGTCCTCTACCCTTGTGGGATCTAGTTTGGAGATTACTGTGGCCAGCTTCCTGCGCATTAACAACTCCGCGGGGGAGTACCCTGACGCTAGTGGGGTGACCCTGTACCGTAGCAGGAATTGGCACAGTTGTAAGTCAAGATCTCCGGGGCCCATGCGCCGCAGCGCGTCCTTAGTGGTATGCACGAGGCGCTCTACTTGGCCGTTAGTGGCCGGGTGGAAAGGGGCGGAGGTGATGTGCCGAATGGCGTTGAGATCCATGAATGTCCTGAACTCGGCGGACGTGAAACAGCTAGCGTTATCGCTGACGAGGGTGTCGGGTAAACCGAATGTGGAAAAGACCCTCCGTAACTGTTTAATTGTTGTGGCCGAGGAGGTGCTCGAGACTGGAATGACCTCCAACCACTTGGAGAACGCGTCCACCACAAGGAGGAAAAGTGTTCCCCTGAACGGGCCAGCAAAGTCTACGTGTACCCGGGACCAGGGCCCCCTTGCTGTGTCCCACTCTCTATGTGGCAAGCGAGCCTCTTCTGGCCTGGAGCTTTGGCACGCTTCGCAAGTGCCGACCATGTGCTCGATGTCGGCGTCTAGCTGGGGCCACCAAAAGTAACTGCGGGCTAGTGCCTTAGAGCGGACGATCCCGGGGTGGCTGACGTGCAGCAGTTTAAGCACCCTCGGCCGGAGGGACGTGGGGATCACTACCCGCTGTCCCCACAAAAGGTAACCCCTCTCTAGGGACAATTCTAATTTCTTTTTGAAAAATGTGTCGAATTCCGCTGCTGGGGAAGACACGGGCCACCCTTTCTGTACCCAGGAGCAAACTGTAGCTAACGTTTTGTCCTTACCGGTCGCTTTGGCGATGTCGGCCGGTACTACTGGAGGGGAGTCTAGGACCTCTATCATTAAGACCTGGTGGTCCCTCTCTTCCTCGCCCACGTGGCAGCAATCCCGGGGAATGGGGGACCTCGACAGGGCATCCGCATGGCTGATCTCCTTCCCGGGCCGGTACACCAACGCGTGCTGATACGCGTTGAGAAAAATGGCCCACCTGAGCATTCTCGGGGACAGGATTTGGGGTGTGGGCTTATCTGCCGTGAAAATGCCTAGCAAGGGCTTATGGTCGGTCACTATGGTGAAGGGGCGGCCATACACAAAATCATGAAATTTCTTGGTCCCCGCAATTATCGCTAGTGCTTCCCTGTCTGTCTGGGCGTAGTTTCTCTCCGCTTGGGACAAGGACCTAGAGTAGAACGCTATCGGGGCCTCCCTCCCGTTCTCCAGCACGTGGCATAACACCGCCCCCACCCCCACCGGGGATGCATCGCATATCAGGACCACTGGGCGTTTGGGATTGAAGTGGGTCAGTACAGCATCTGATGCCAGGAGTCGCTTCAGGTCATTGAAAGCCTTCTCATGGTCGTCGCCCCACTTCCATGCCTCGTCCTTTTTTAACAATTTGTGTAGCGGTTCCGCCACGGCTGCCTTCCGGGGAAGGAAGGAGTGGTAGAAGTTGAGCAGCCCAAGGAACGACTGCAGCTCGGGCTTGGATGTGGGGCGAGGGGCCTTTTTGATGGCGGCCACCTTGGATTGGGATGGCCTTATTCCCTCGGGAGTAACACGGAACCCTAGAAACTCAACCTCAGTTGCGAAGAAAACGCATTTGTCTTTCCGCAACCGCAACCCCGCCTTTTCGAATTTTGCCAGGACCTTTCCCAACCTTTCTGCCAATTCGGCCCGGCTCCCCCCTGTAATCAATACGTCATCAAAGTAGGGTAACACCCCCTCTAACCCCTTCAGGAGGCGTTCCACGAGTGACTGGAAAATCCCGGGTGCCGAATTCTCGCCGAATTGGAGGCGCGATACCTGGAACGCCCCTTTGTGGGTGACTATGGTCTGCGCAGCAGCTGCGGCGGGGGTCACCGGGAGTTGCTGGTAGGCTTGGGCCAGGTCGAGTTTAGCAAAACACCTCCCCCCCGTGTAACCTGGCCAACAAGTGGCTGACTACTGGCACCGGATACGCATTAGGGCGGATCGCCTTATTGATGGTGCACTTGTAATCAGCGCATATGCGGACCTCCCCGTTGGCCTTGAGCGCCGTTACAATTGGAGTCTCCCACTCCGTAGAATCAACAGGAACAAGAATCCCCTGGCCCACCAATTTGTCCAACTCCGCCTCTATTTTGTCCTTTAGTGCGAAAGGCACTCTGCGCGGTTTAAGTCTGATTGGACGTACTCCAGGGTCCAGGTCGAAAGTCACTGGGGGGCCCTTGAATTTTCCGAGTCCCTTTTTGAAAACTTCGGGGTGCGCATCGCACACGCTCTGTATAGGGTCAGTCCCGGCGGCGTGTACTCCCACGGCGTGCACCCCCCCGATGAACAACCCCAGGGGCTGGAACCATTGAGTCCGGAGGAGGCTACATTTACCTCCCTTGAGGACGACTAGGGGAAGCGTTGCGGTGCGCTTTTTGAACTGGACCTGGAACTTCCCAACCCCCAACACCGGGATGCGGTTCCCTTGCACGTCCTTCAGCATGGCCCTCAACGCTTTGAGCTTGGGCCGCACGTGGGGGGCTATTTTTAGGAACTCTCCCTGGGAGATGATAGAGTAAGAAGAACCCGAGTCCACCTCCATCCTAACAGGGGCCCCTTGGATTACTACCTCAACGAAGTACCGGGGGTGCTCCGTGGATACGCTGAAAACCGGAGCGTCGTCCTCGCTGTCGTCGGAGATTCGCCCTACTCCGTCCCGCTTCCTCGTGGTCCGGGTGCCGTCCTTGGCCCTCGTGGTGCGGTCCTGCCTCGCCGAGCGGTCTGGTGAACTCTTCTTGGCCTCGCGCCGTTTTCGGCAGACCTTGGCGATGTGCCCGCGCCGGCCGCAGTTGTGGCACTCGGCCTTGCGGAAAGGGCATTTGGCGCGGGCGTGGGCGGCGCCGCAGCCGTCGCAGCGCCGGCCTTCCTTCTGTACCTTCCGGACATCCTCGTCGTCGCCGCTCTCCGTGGACGAGTTCGAAACTCGCCGGGCCGTGCGCACCGAGCTCTCTGCCTTGGCGGGTTTCGGGCGCCAGTCCTGGAGCTCTTGCACCCCGGCCATCGTGGCTTCCGCGGCCTGTGCCGTATCGAGGACCTGCTGCCACGTGGGAGGCGGCTCCTGTTTCATCAGCGCGCTCTGAGTCTCGGTGTCCCTCAGGCCGCAGAGCAGGCAGTCTCGGAGGGTGACTTCTGGGGTCTCCCACTTGCATGGGCCAGCGGCCATCCGCAGGGCCGCGGCGAACTCAGCGACTGATTCCCCGGGCGCCTGGACTCGCCTCCAGAACGCGCTCCGAGCGGGGAACATCGCTATCGCGGGCCGGAGGTGGGTGCGCAACACTGCCAAGAGCTCTTTGGCTTTGAAGTCGCTCACCCTCCTCGGCGCGATCAGGTCCACCAAGGTCCTCTTGGTCTCATGCTCGAGCATGCGGACGAAGATGGCCCTCTTCTTGTCCTCGTCTGAGACTTCGAGCTCCACCAGCGCTCCGTTGAAGTCTATCTCAAACAGCTCCAAGTCTCCCGGCTTCCTGATCTCGTAGCCGGCGCATGTCTTGGTCCCGTGGGCAGCCATATCCCACCTTCGTCACCAGTTTAGTGTATGGGACCAAAGACAACAGAACAGCCGAAGGGTTGGCTTAACTCAGGTTTATTGCATGATGATCGGGTGGAGCATGAGGTAATGGTGGTGATACATCTCTATATATACAGTAGCATTATACATTTGAATCTTGTAGCATGGTAGCTCATTGGCTGCTACCGGCGTGGCCTCGCCCAGGCACGCCTCTCTTCAGTAGTTCTTCTTCCTGCTGCTGAATGCGGGGAAGGTTTTCCCGCGGCTGTCCGTGATTGCGCAATGTGAACCATGTGAGGCTGAACGCTCGCAGCTGCCCTCTATGGGCTGCTTGCTCGCGTTCCTTTACAGCTGAGATACATTGTAATTGGAGTGGTTACATTCTTATCAGTACAGTGAACATGCATACACAACAAGCTGTAAGAACAAGATTTCAGCCCATTGGTGCCAATTGAGGGCTTTTCTACCCCCATCCATCCAAGTGTGAGAGACTGTTTCAATTATGGGTACATTCTTAATAATTTTTTTGTTTGCAATGGAGTTTCCCTGCACTGTTTTAATCTGTACATGCTGTGGGGGAAGTTAACCTTTGAAGCAAAAATCAGCCGGGGAAGGGGATATAAACTTGCCTTTACATATGTATGCTGCTCCTGGTCCGGATCAGGGCCAGGTATGCTTATTATAAAGTAAAACAGAACAGGATCACAAATCTTTATAGTGCTTATGGAACGTAGCCTATAGTTTAACTAGAGAACATGTTTACTGAAGCAATATATACCCCTAACGGACAAGAGGACATTGTTTATCCAAGAATGTAACCTACAATTATGTATTTCAAATATTTTAAACATGGATTTTTTCACAAGAACTGTTATCAAGTCATTAATGCATCATTTATGTTGTTATGCTGTGCTATGTAATGTTATGTCATGCAAGGCTATCTCTGTGCTAGCCGTCTCCCAATATAGGGAAACAAGACAGCTCACAAATGGTTTAAAAACAGATGCAATTAAAAAAAGCAGTAAATTGCAACATTAAAAAATTAAGCCTATGATGATGTTAAATAGTAATTTTTAAAGTTTAAGAGACTTTAAAAACACACAATGGATACAATAAATTACAACATTTCACTACAAGAATAAGCATGCGGCATTTCACCTTTTTCTGCCACTTTGCTAAGTCTGCCTAAAAAGATAGATCCTTGCTTACTAGTAGAAGTGAAAACATTGAATAAAAATATGAAGAATAAAAAACCTATGTAAAAATGTAGCCCAGTAGCTAAAACATACCAATCAACAAGGTTGTTTTTTTTAATGCATCACATGTAGAAGCATTTGAGAATTACAAGGTTTTCACATGGCCTCTAAAACAAAGCCATCTTGATACCAGATGAGCCTCTCTGCCTGGAGGACTTTCCATAAATAGGGCTGAAAAGGCCAACTGTTTGGTTGCCATCCACTTTATTTATAACAAGAAAGGAGCAAAGTGTTGTGTTCAATGTATCTTAACCAATGTAACCTTGCCTGCGGGTAACAATGTAACCTTCAGTTGTATCACTATAGACCCTGTAATAGGACGCGAGCTAATGACCACCAGCTGGCAGCAGCGAGCGTCCAAGCTCTCTTGGTCCAAACTCATCAAAGAGCCACAGCGCGGGAAGTTTCCCGCCACCACCTACACCTGGACAAGAAGGGCGTGACCAGCAATGACGTCACGCAGACAGTAGCCAATGGGCTATCGTGGAACCACGTTCAAATGTATTACTACTGTATATAAAGAGCTATTGATCCGCCATTACCTCATGTTCCCTCTGTCCACCATGCAATAAACCTGAGTTAACCCAGCCCGAGGCTGTGTCCTGTGTCTTGGTTCCCATACACTAAATTGGCGACGAAGGTGGGATCATGGATTCCCAAGGAGCCAGGGCACAGAGCGGGTTCAACATCACCAAACCGCAAGACTGGGAGCTTTTTGAAATGGACTTCCAGGCGGCACTGGTGGAACTCAAAGTCAAAGAAGACGACGAGGAAAGGAAGAGGGCCATCCTCACCCGAATGCTTGGGATGGAAACCAAGCGAACGCTGGTGGGCATCATTGCACCGAAGAAGGTGAGCGATTTCAAAGCCGATGACATCATGAAACTGCTGCGTGAGCGTTTCCGACCCTCGAGGGCAATGTTTCCCGCTCGGAGCGCGTTTTGGAGGCGAGTCCAAGCGCCGGACGAGTCGGTTGAGGCCTTCGTAACAGCCTTGAGAATAGCCGCCGCCCCCTGCAGATGGGACAATCTAGAGATGGCCCTCAGGGACGGAGTTCTGTGCGGCCTGAAGGACAAGGAGGTGCAGCGCAGCCTGATGAACAAGGAGCCACCACCCACACTGACAGAGGTTGTAGAGGCCGCGGAAGCCGCGGAATCCACGAATGCTGGAGTAGACGAGATGCACCAGTGGCGTGAGTGGCGTCCTAGGGCCGGCAAAGCGGAGAATTCGGTGCACGGAAAGTCCGGACAGTCGGTGCATGCAACCCGACGGGCCTCGAAGTCGTCTACGGAAGGCAGCGACGGCGAGGAGGTCCAGAAAGTTAGAAAAGGAGGGCGCCGCTGCGATGGTTGTGGAGCGGCCCATGAGCGCGCGAGGTGCCCATTCAGGAAAACCGAGTGCTACACCTGCGGCCGTCGGGGGCACATCGCCAGGGCGTGCAGGAAGCGGAAAGAGGGCCGGAGGCATTCACAAGACCGTTCGACCAGACCGGACCGTCCAGCGAGGTCCAAAGATGGCGCCCGGACCACGAGGAAGCAGGACGGCGTGGGCCGCATCTCGGACGACAGCGAGGACGACGCTCCCGTGTTCAGCGTGTCCGCGGGACAGCCCCATTATTTCGTTGAGGTACTAGTACAAGGGGCCCCTATTAGGATGGAAATTGACTCGGGGTCCTCCTATTCTATAATTCCCCAGAGAGAGTTCTTGAAAATCGACCCCCAAGTGCGGCCCAAACTTAAAACGTTGAGGTCCACGCTACGGGACGTACAGGGGAACAACATTCCAGTGTTGGGGGTCGGGAAATTTCGGGTCCGTTTTAAGAGACATTCTGCGGAACTTCCCCTAGTTGTCCTCAAAGGGGGAAGTTGTAGCCTCCTAGGGACACAGTGGTTTCAGCCTTTAGGTTTGTTCATAGGGGGGGTGCATGCCGTGGGGGTAGATTCAATACAAGCGGTATTGGACGCGCACCCCGCCGTTTTTAAAAAAGGACTGGGAAAGTTCAAGGGACCCCCCGTAGCCTTCGACCTAGACCCGGAGGTCCGCCCGATAAGACTCAAACCGCGCAGGGTACCGTTCGCACTAAAGGACAAAATAGAGGCGGAACTGGACAAACTGGTGGGCCAGGGGATTCTTGTGCCTGTTGATTCCGCGGAGTGGGAAACTCCAATTGTAACAGCGCTAAAGGCTAACGGGGAGGTGCGCATTTGTGCTGATTATAAGTGTACAATTAACAAGGCGATCCGCCCCAATGCATACCCGGTGCCGGTGGTCAGCCACCTTCTGGCCAGGCTGAATGGGGGAAAGTGTTTCGCTAAACTCGATTTAGCACAAGCCTATCAGCAACTCCCTGTAACGCCTGCCACGGCAGCGGCACAAACAATAGTCACACATAAAGGGGCGTTCCAGGTGTCGCGTTTACAGTTCAGCGTGAACTCGGCACCCGGCCTTTTTCAGTCGCTTGTGGAACGCCTCCTGAAGGGGCTGGAGGGGGTGTTGCCTTATTTTGATGACGTGTTGATTACAGGGGGGAGTGAGGCCGAATTGGCAAAGAGATTGGATAAAGTACTGACTGTGTTCGAGAAAGCGGGGCTGCGACTGAGAAAAGACAAATGCGTTTTTTTCGAAACAGAGGTTGAGTTTTTGGGGTTCAGGGTCACACCCGAGGGAATTAAGCCGTCCAAATCCAAAGTAGCCGCCATCAAGAAGGCTCCTCGCCCCACATCCAAAACCGAGCTACAGTCATTCCTGGGGCGCCTCAATTTTTACCATACCTTCCTTCCACGGAAGGCGTCGGTGGCCGAACCGCTCCATCGGTTGCTAAAAAAGGAGGAAACATGGGTGTGGGGTGACGAGCAAGAGAGGGCGTTCAAAGAGTTGAAGCAACTCCTAACATCCGAGGCAATCCTAACGCATTTCGATCCCAAACGGCCAGTGGTTTTAGTCTGTGACGCATCCCCGGTGGGGGTGGGGGCGGTGCTTTGCCACGTGTTGGACGACGGAAAAGAGGCCCCGATAGCGTTTTATTCAAGGTCCCTGTCCCAAGCAGAGCGGAATTACGCACAGACCGACAGGGAGGCATTAGCGATAGTAGCGGGAACCAAAAAATTTCACGATTTTCTGTATGGTCGCCCGTTCAAAATCGTGACCGATCACAAGCCCCTGTTAGGAATTTTCACTGCAAATAAGCCCACGCCACAGATCCTGTCCCCGAGGATGCTGCGGTGGGCTATCTTTCTCAACGCATACCAACATGAGTTGGAATACCGGCCCGGGAAGGAGATCAGCCATGCAGACGCACTCTCAAGGTCTCCTTTGCCCTTGTCGGGCGACCAAAAGGCACGGGTAGAGAGAGACCACCAGGTATTGCTAATAGAGGTCTTAGGTTCACCCCCAATAGTACCAGCCGACATTGCCAGGGCGACAGGCAAGGATAGAACGCTGGAGAAAGTTAGCTCATGGGTACAGAAGGGGTGGCCGGCGTCATCCCCAGGTACGGAATTCGACCCATTTTTTAGGAAAAAGATAGAGTTGTCCCTAGAGAGGGGGTGCCTTTTGTGGGGCCAACGGGTGGTGGTCCCTACGTCCCTACGACCGAGGGTGCTCAAACTGCTGCACGTCAGCCACCCGGGCATCGTCCGTTCCAAGGCGCTGGCCCGGAGCTACTTCTGGTGGCCACAGCTGGACGCAGACATAGAGCACATGGTTGGCACTTGCGAGGCTTGCCAGGGCTCCCGACCGGAGGCGGCCCGTCTCCCGCATAGGGAATGGGACGCAGCACGGGGGCCATGGTCCAGAGTGCACGTAGATTTCGCTGGCCCGTTCCGAGGAACCATTTTCCTCTTGGTGGTGGATGCGTTCTCCAAGTGGCTGGAGGTTATCCCAGTAAAGAGCACGTCCTCCGCCACTACAATTAGCCAGCTAAGGAGAGTCTTTTCCACGTTCGGTTTACCCGACACTCTGGTCAGCGATAACGCTAGTTGTTTCACGTCCGCTGAGTTCAGGGCATTCATGGAGGCAAACGCCATTCGGCATGTCACATCCGCGCCGTTTCACCCGGCCACGAATGGCCAAGTGGAACGGCTGGTGCGTACAACAAAGGATGCGCTGCGGCGCATGGGCCCGGGGGACCTAAATCACCAAGTATGCCAGTTTTTATTAGCGTATAGGGTGACCCCCTTAGCATCAGGTTACTCGCCGGCAGAGCTGCTGATGCGGCGGAAACTGACCACGATCCTGTCCAGGTTAGACCCGACGAGGGTCGAGGACAAAGGGAAGAACATAGGGTTAGCGGTCTTGAAAGGTTTCGCCGTCGGCGATCCCGTACACTGCAGGAACTACGCCAACGCTGGTCCAGCCTGGGTACCAGGGACGGTTGTGGAACAGACGGGACCAGTATCTTACCGGGTAGAGACTAACACCGGTCTCCTCTGGAGGAGGCACGCGGACCAACTTAGGCATCGAGTGAGTGAGGGGCCGGTCAGTGGGGCTCAGCTACAGAATTCAGCGTTAGGGTCCTCCCCCACCCGTTTAGCCCAAGGGGGAGACAACGACGGACAACTGTCCCAAACAAGGGGGGAAAGCAGCGGCGGCCCCGACTCATATCCTTTGGATACGCCAGCTCTATCAGAGCCTGGGGAAGGGGGAGAGGAGTTTGCGACCGCTGTCCCCGAATTTGGGGGAGAGGAGTTTGCGACCGCTGTCCCCGAACTTGATTCCGATTTTGATTTTGCGAGCCGGGGGGTTTTTTGGGAGTGTTCCCCCACCCATCCAAGCGAGAAGAGGGGTTTTTCGTTAGCCCCCAGTGCCCCCGGTCCTTCCCAAATAAAGCACACACCTCCCAACAACGCCGCAGAGCCGCGGCAAGTCACTAACAAGTCTCCCTCTCCAATTACAGGACAGGAAACCAGGGGACAAAGAGAAGGTAGCAAACCAGGGGAAAGGCAGCCCGCATCGAGACCCCAGCGTGTTCGAAATAAGCCATCTTGGCTGAGAGACTTCGTCTCATCCTAGGGGGGAGGAGTGTTGAGTTCGAGACTTCGTCTCATCCTAGGGGGGAGGAGTGTTGTGTTCAATGTATCTTAACCAATGTAACCTTGCCTACGGGTAACAATGTAACCTTCAGTTGTATCACTATAGACCCTGTAATAGGACGCGAGCTAATGACCACCAGCTGGCAGCAGCGAGCGTCCAAGCTCTCTTGGTCCAAACTCATCAAAGAGCCACAGCGCGGGAAGTTTCCCGCCACCACCTACACCTGGACAAGAAGGGCGTGACCAGCAATGACGTCACGCAGACAGTAGCCAATGGGCTATCGTGGAACCACGTTCAAATGTATTACTACTGTATATAAAGAGCTATTGATCCGCCATTACCTCATGTTCCCTCTGTCCACCATGCAATAAACCTGAGTTAACCCAGCCCGAGGCTGTGTCCTGTGTCTTGGTTCCCATACACTAAACAAAGACAAAAACTTTGGTTGATACCAATTGAGCTTCTGGGAACCCACAAAATAAGGTTTTTCTCGGGATCCCACAAAGCAAGGCTGCACACTCTCCGCCTTAGTGGTGGGTAAAAGGTCCCTGTTGTGACCTTGCTGTGATACTCCTTTTAGTCCCCCAAATTCATGTGTTCTCATAGGGGACAATGGCACCAACATTGCACCCAGCTCCATAAACCCCAGGCAGTCATAAATATAGATGATCTGAACTGAGGCGGTGGGCAGAATGTAGTATCAGGCTATGGAGACATTGCCTTTGATCCTCTACCCTGCTCAGGCTTGGCAGAGCGTGTGGTAGTATACATTGTGATGCCATCATTTGAATTTATCTGCTACAAATTGGCACACACTAAAAGCCTTATATGTGAGGATGGCTTGGAGGAAGTACATGTTCTGAACATCTCAAGATTGCTTATGCTGTAATAAGCCACCGTTGGGTGGCTGGTATAGTGAAATAGGGGGAGGGTAGTATTTTAGGGGGAGGGTAGTATTTAAGCAGTTTGTAATCATGTTTTTATTATGATTGTGAACCGCCCTGAGTTGGCCTTGGCCAAATGGGCGGTATAGAAATTGAAATAAATAAATAAATAAATAAAACCTAAGTGAAATGTTTGAAGTGGTAACCATGTTAGTCTGTGTAAGCATATCAGAGAGTAAACAAAACAGAACAGAAGGAAAAGGCAAAAAATGTTGTGGCACCTCACTCTTATGTCTGATGAAGTGGACTTGGTCCACGAAAGCTCACATTTAAATACAGGAGTTAGTCTTTAAGGTGCCACAACATTTTTGTCATTTTTTTTTTTTTTGCTGTTCTGTTTTGGTTACTATCAGATAAAACCTAAGTTGTCAGATGACTCTTTTCTGTTTTTATTTTTTCCAAAATCTGTACACAAATAGTGATTAATAATGAAAATATTGTAAGACAGAGATGTTAGTGTTTTCACTGAGATGGTTTTGGTTTGTTTTAAGTCTTTTTCTCAACCCTTTGTAGCAATTCTTATGATATGAATTCAACTTAGGCTCCAGATCCATCTGTTCTCTCTACATAATACCAAGATGGAGGAATATAGCTGGCTCATAGCTCAGTGAGTTAGATATCTGGCTGTGGAACCAGATGTTAGGATTCAATTCCCCACTATGCATCCCAAAAGAGCCAAACCACTTCTTAGGACTATCTACCTAGAGAGAACCCTGAAAGGGTCACCTTAAATCAGAATTGCTATGACAGAATTTCATTATTAATGAAAGATTTGCAACAATTAGTAATGCTTACAATGTTCTATTCCAAGCACTCCCAGACAGGTTGATGATTGTGAGACCACAGACACGAAGCTTGCACTACGAATGTTTTCAGATTATTAGCCTAGTTTATCCCACATTTAGTCATACAAAAATAACATGAGGACAAAGACATCTGCCTGTCTCCTCCATAACTGCATGTGCACAAAATGTTGACATTTGAAATTTCACATGGATATTAAGGGGGACTTAGATGTCAGTACTTCACAATAATTTGCATTTTGTTTGGGAGTGAATATTTGCCTTCTAAATGCATTTATTGTGATACTATAAATGTGTCTCTGATCTGCAATATGACACTGAGTCACTACGTGGTGTACTGAGTCACTAAGTGCCTGCAGAAGAAAGAAAGCTCCTCAAAAGTAGGCTTTTTTTTCAATAAAAATAAGTACTGCATTTTTGACCAAATGTGTCATGTTCCTATCAGAGAAGTCCTACCATGAGGAGAAACCCAACATTCTGGGACCAAGTAGGGAAGAACTCTCCAGCTGAGCAGATGAAGGTCACCTGGGGAACTAAGCAACCCAGGCTTGCGGATTATAAGGACAGAGTGTCTGAGCCAGAGGTGAAATGGTACCCTGCCTCGCCTACAGGATCAGAGAAAGCTGAAGACACAATCCATGCTTAAAGCACCAAGGAAAAGTCTTCAGCTGCAAGGATGGAGTTTTCAACAGGAAATGCCTCCTTACTAATAGTGAGTCCCCTCCAGAAGAGGTTTTTCTTTTGAGGGAAAACCAGGAGCCAAATCCTATGACTGAGTTCTTTTCCTTGCTGCCCAAATGTCTATGGCTGAGTGTTGAGTGGTGCTCCATCAGCCCAACTATGAAGAACCCTTGGTTGGGACTGTAAACCAATGACAGTGTGTCTGTTAATTCCCATACCTGTTTCCTAGACTCTTGAGTTTCGGATTCCTGAGCCTCATCTCACTCCTGGGCTGAATAGATTTCCAGAGTTTCTCATCCTTGTGTCCCCAGATATTCTTGGACTTCAGTTCCCAGGAGCCCTGATCAGCAGATGTACTGACTTGGGCTTCTGGGAATTAAAGTCCAAGAAGACCTAGGGACCCAAGGTTGAGAAACACTGAATTATAACTTTGGATCCTGTTTGTGGATTGTGGTTGGTATTGACATCACTTTGACCTTTGGACTGATATTGATGGTGGCTATGGATCTCCCTTCCCTGGTTGTCTGATTTGGAGAGTGCATTTCTCTGGCTGAAAGCCACACCCTCCTTGCCCAGTACATAACAGGACAAAAATACATGCAGCTGGTTTTAAGCCTGGACTGCATTTGACATTTCCTTGTCGTAGCTGCTCAGGTAAGGGGGAGGTGTTGGTGGCTGACAACTTTAGCTCCAGCACCTTGAAGCATAGACATCTGAAACTTGACACATATATGAAGGGAACTACAGAAGTATGGATCCAAGAGTTATTTAGGTTTGAAAACATACTATTTCATTTTAATAAATGTAAATATGTTTATAGCCTGTAGTTTCATTCTGTCATTTTTTGGATAATTTCCTGAACTATGACATGATTATTTTCTGGGGAAATGGTTCTGCTATAGGAAAGGATTCCCTAAGAAACCAGCTAGCAAACAAGTGTCTATGATGACTGCAGTTGAGACCACAGGACTACAGACAGAGTGACAGAAGCTACATCCCAGGTTAGCAGCAAACGTCAAAATAGGAGGCAAACAACATGGCAACATGGCTTGTGAGGCAGCAATGACTGGTGAACAATGACAGTAGCAGCACTGAGTGACAGGCAGTTTTCTCTTCTCCTCTCCCATCGTTTGACAGGGGCTGGTAATGGATGGCTTTTATATTCTTCCCCACCTTTGTCCAGTTCTGGATTCTGATGGCTCCATGATTTATTCCAAACATTAGAGACTCCAGAAGAGCAACTCGCAAGGCAGAAAGCAACTCGAGCAGCTGAAACTCCACAGTAGATGTGTGGAAGTCTGGGAACAAACAGCATTGAGTCATAAATCATTTCAGGAGGGGAGTAAAGCACAGCATTTTCTCATATTGAACCCGTGGCTTTTTTTTCCATCCATTAATAGCTGTCTTGCTGTCAACTTCTTGCATTCACTGTCATGCTACTCTAGTACAGTGGTGGCGAACCTATGGCACGCATGCCAGGGGGACACTCAGAGCCACCTCTGTGGGCATTGAGCCAGCATCCCAGCACATAATTTGGCCCACCCCTCTGCCCAGCAGCCCAATGGGAGTGTTTCCTCCCTCCCCTGGCTCAGAGTTTGCCCCATCATGTTGGCACTTTGTGATAAATAAGTGGGTTTTGGGTTGCAATTTGGGCACTCAATCTCTAAAAGGTTTGCCACCACTGCTCTAGTAATTCCTTGCAAGAGTTGCCAATGGTTAACTGTCCCAAATCAATGACTTTTTTGGGAAGAACACCCAGTGAAAAGGCAGGAGGCTTACCAACAAGTTTGACAATCATTGACTTTGATAGTTTTAAACTTTGATAGCTTTGTAATACTTTACAAAGTTTCTTATATAACACTATGAGAACTATTTGACTAAAATCATGCATTTTTACTAGTCTTTTCATTAAAAGTGACAGTATTTCTCTCTATTATACATATTAAATAGACATTTACTGTAAGATCTGTATTATGCTGCTTTCTATCATTATACCCAGACATTAGAGCAGACAGCCATAGTTCTTGTGACTTAGAATAACATTTCACTGGATTGATCTGTAACTTGCTACTATAAGAGAGGTCAATTTGAGAATAATCCATGGCAATCTTGAGATAGAAAGGCTATAGCTTGTTAGGGGGAGTTTAAAATCTGGTGTGACCTCCAGCAGTTGTGTCAGTATTGTTTCTCTCCCCCACCCCACCCCAAACTATCTTGACTTAGATATCAATTGATTTTTGTACTCATATAGTCTTTTAGGAAACAGTTTGCTGTGTTAGAACAGGACCTGTCCATTCTCTCATTTAATTGGCTAAAAGAAAACATGTTTCAGCATGCTTAACCTGTGGCAGAGAACTGGGCTGGATAGTTTTCAATGTCATCGTTTTAATGGATATTATCTTTTGCAACAAGGAATGGAGGCTTCACTTGCATGATAGCATCAATTGCCTAGTCTCCATGTCAAAAGGCAAATCTGGAGGTTAGGTTTACTACTTTGTCATTGATGGCCATCCATCTCCAAGTCAATAGTGAAGCTAGATCTGACCACCTCATAAAATACCATTGTTGTTATATTTTTTCCAGCTTCACATGCTGCCTAAAGTTGGAGTAACTGACTTTTCTGGGCTGGGGTGATCACTAACCAATCATTCCTTCCCACTTCTTAATTCAAAGAGAGCCCTGCTCTGTTATCTGTTTTTTCCATCTCTTTTGTGGGTTGACGTCAGTTGTTCATTGCTGTTGAGCTGCTCAGTTGGTCGCTAGCATGAGTGCCATAAGAAAAACTGCTTGCACATGCTTGTATTTTCAATTACAAGTAAACAAAAATTTAAAAATCTTTCTTACAAATATCTCAGAGTGAGTTATTAAGATAGTGCGTGCAGGTTAATCTTCTTCTGTGTCCTGATCAAACCATGGATAGCAAAAGGAAGCCACTTTCTTAGCTTTGTTGTTGGCCAAACCTAAGTCCTCATCAGTGCATGTTTCTGGTAGTAATCGGCAGACCAGTAAATGAGCCGGATTCTGTATCTCTCCACATTCACACAGCATGTTGTTGTCCACCAGCAGCCCACACTTTAGCATGTTGGTCTTCCATTTAGGGACTCTGACCCTCAGCCTATCTAGGGTCCTCCAAGTGATGTAGGGGAGGTTTAGTTCCTCAGCTATATGTTCCTTTAATGTTGTTCCTTGTCCAGTGAGCATCTTCATCCATCTTCTAATTTGGTTTTGTTCTTGTGTATCCTGAAAAATGTTTGTTCTTGTCATAAAGCTCTTATTGGATCCGAGTAAGCGGACTTAATGCTCATATCCATTTAGAGGATGTCAAGGGTCATTATCTTGCTTAGTTCTCTTGGCGTCTGCTGCTTATTCTCTCATCCAGAGGGTATCCACATATCATGGATGGTTGAGTTCCCCATTTATAGTTTGCCAGTTAATGAGAAAGGGGTGGACTATAGGAAACTTGTGGTCAACTGTGGTCAACAGTGTTATGTTTGGAACATACAGTGACACTAATTGGGCTTTCAAAGTAAGTGAGATATCTAAGGAGGGGCTTTAGCAATTCCACACTCCCAGTGAGTTTCTATGGCTAAAGGGGATTTGAACCTTGAGTCCTCTGCTGTCACTCTATCCACTCCACCACACTAGGTATCATAGGATACTATACAACATATTGTCTACATAACAAATTGTTAATGGTGGAGACCTTTAAAATTGCAGTTTCACAGCACATTGGAGAACTGAATCAACAAGGGACATCTCTTAATACAAATGTTGAACTAAAGGTTTTTATTATATGAATTGATTTTAACCACATTGTACCAATCTCAGGAGGCCCTTCCATAAACTAACTAATATGAAAACAGTCATTTTATCTGTAAATACATACAGTAAAACCCCTACTTACGAAAAAAGTCCATTCCATAGATTTTTGCTTAAATCAGTTTTTTATGTAACTCGAAGCAAACCCATAGGAAAAAATATTTTTTTATGTAACTCAAAACAAACCCATACGAAAAATGAAATTTTTATGTAAATGGAAGCAAACCCCTAGGGAAATGAATTTTTACGTAACTCGAAGCAAACTCATAGGAAAAAGAATCTTTATGTAACTTGAAGCAAACCCATAGGACAATTAGGACAATCAGGAAAATTGTGTAAATCAGGACATGGTTTTAGCACACAATCATTATGTAAGTCGGATTTTATGTAACTCGAGGCATTTGTAAGTCGGGGTTTTACTGTACTGACATTCCAAAACAGTAGTACATATCTTTCTCTTCCTTTCAGTTTAAAAGAGTATTTTAATTTATTGCTATTTCTAGTTATTTGTCATTTTCAATGGAGAACATCCAGAATGTTCTTTCATTTCAAACAGTGTTATCTCGCTGTACTAGGATAGTCACTGTTGAGCTCTGCTTTACTTACATGGAAATAAGCGTGACTAAATTCAAGTTGATTTCCTTGTTATAAAAATGTATTATATCATTAATTGGATTTGAAGGAGTGCTTAAAATTTTAATTTAGGTGGCCTTGCTTGGCTTCAGTATGTGTTTGTAACTGCATACATCTAGTGTTTCACTTTTTGAATATTTTAAAGTTTCATTTCTATTCCACTCATACTTTTAGTAAAGCTGATCACAATTTCTACTGAGAATGTTCAATCATTCAGAATATATTGATTCTTCCATCCATGTAATCACCATATGCAATGTCCAAAGATGTTACTGAAGTTACTTTTCCCCATGCCTTTTAATGAAACATTTCATATTCCTTTGATGATTCTTTGAGTAGTGTAATACCTCATGAATATTTTCCCAACATGTTCTTAAGGAAAAAATGATTGCTTTCTCCATAACCACCTATTCTGGGTGTATGTCTGCAAACATTTTTACTTAGATGTCATCCTGGCCTTACAGATGTTAGGCTTTTCTATGTCTGTGAAAAGGCCAATATACCATCATTGGCCAGAACACCAAAAACACCTGCAATAAAATAAAACATGTCATGAGCAATAGAATACTGTAATTAGAACACACAAACATAGTCTCAGAAAAAAATCTTGCAGACTTCCAAACAATTTCAGACTTAAGATAAATATATGCAAGATATAATACACCATAGTACCTAACAAGATATTTAATTATATATTAATTATGAAACAGAATAAATAATCTGTGGCACCCCAGATGTTATTAGATCCCACGTTTTACTTCCGCTTCCAGGAACGACGAGGACAGTGTGGGCCGGATCAGTCACAATAAACCCATTTGTGTGGATTCACGGGGGCTTGGGCTTCTGGGAATTGTAGTCCAAGAATATCTGGAGTGCCAAGGTTCGCCATCATGGGTCTAGTCAAAGAAACAAATTGATCCTCTATTTTTTTGTTGTAGAATTTTATTCTATTTTCAGACATCATCGTTGGCCACAACTCGATCCGAGTGTACGTTTGGAGGCTATAAACAAGGTGTGCCTTCACAGCCAGCCCATCTGGCATGGCCTCTTCCACCTCTATAACAGATGGGAATCAGAGCTCCTCCTCCGCTCATTTTGCCATTGGGCTCAATATGATGGTTTCCAGTGGCGTTTCCTCCACTGATGGGACCATCATCCCACCTAAAGGGGCTCATCTGCCCGTAGTCTATTTTCAGACAACACAATTATATCAGTAACAGTCAGAGAACTTGTGGGATCCGTGCACACAATTGGCACACTGTCCCTGACAGAACCACGGTTTTGGGAGAATGCTCCTTCGAGCCTTGGTTCCGAGGGGACAGAAATTGGGGAGCGGATTAATAGTCATAGTTTGATTCACCGATTGCTGACATGACAGGCAGGTCGGACAATAGAGGACAAAAGATCGCCAGGAGATGAACTCGATAGGCATGTAATGAGTAATCTCGCATCCGCAGAAGCTCTAAGCCCTAGAGTCAACCTCAGCACATGTTTGCTCCCGATAACAGTAGACAATGCATGTCCCCGGTAGAAAATTAGATAGATAAGGAACTTCCCCCGGTGAAGTCATCCCTAATGGGTAACTTGTGTAATCTCAAAATGCAGACTCAGAGTTTTCCTGTAATGGCTGCGCACAACCTATGCACGAGGTCGAGCCAGGCAGGGTATAAAGCAGTGATGGGCAGTCTTGGCCCTCCAGCTGTTCTTGAACTTCAATTCCCAGAAAGCCTGACCAGCTGGTGTGTTGACTTGGCTTCTGGGAATTGAAGTCCAAGAACAGCTGGAGGGCCAAGACTGCCCATCTCTGGTATAAAGAGTTGGATCTTTTTACCAATAAACGCTGGTCTTCGCTCCATCTTGCCTTGTGTGTCTTTGCTTGGCCATTCTCCTCCGGGACCCTCCAGCCCAGAACGGGCCCCGATCCAACAAGAACTGAGGAGGTGTCAAAAACTAATGTCTGCTTTTGCTTTTTTGCTGTTAATTCAGTTTGGCTTTTAATGCTAACAGAAGTACAGTAAAACCCCTACTTACGAAAAAATGTCTGTTCCGTAGGCTTTTACTTAAACTGGTTTTTTATATAACTCAAAGCAAACCCATAGGAAAAAAATTTTTTTACGTAACTCAAAACAAACCCATAGGGAAAAAATGAAATTTTTATGTAAATCGAAGCAAACCCATAGGGAAATGAATTTTTATGTAACTCAAAACAAACCCATAGGAAATTGTGTAAATCGGGACATGGTTTTAGCACAAAACCATTATGTAAGTCGAATTTTATGTAAATCGAGAAATATGTAAGTCAGGATTTTACTGTACTCTATTCACAGCTCTGCAAGCCGTGGTTCCTAAACGTGTTTGACATCCATTAATTGGCAATAGCAATTACGCTTTTATTCCGCCCCATAGCGCTTAGTGCACTCTCTGGGCGGTTCTGGTTCATAAGGTTAAGAAGCATTTTTAGCCCCGAACATATTGGGTATGCGTTTCCCGGCCTCGGAAGGATGGAAGGCTAAGTCAACCTGGTCAGGCTCGAACTCACAACATACGCAGCAATTTTGGCTGCAGTACAGCAGTTTAACCACTGCGCAACCAGGGCTCCGGGGTGGTCCCCGTAACTTCGGGAGCGAAGCTGACGTCACCGAACACAGCCCCCATTTCGCGCGCCCCTCCTCCCTCCTCCGCTCCAACTTCCTCGCCCGAGACCTCCGTTATTTTTTTATCATTACTGTATTTCTATACAGGAGCGACTTCTTTCGCGCGCTCGGCTGTTTCCGTAACGCCTTGCCCCGCCCCTACGTTCCTCGAGACGCTTCGGCTGTCTCCGGGCGTTCGAACGTCTTCGGGAGTTTCCGTAACGAGGCTCGCGGCGCTTCCTTTTTCTCCGCGCGCGCAGGCCGCGGTGCATTGTGGGCTTGCGCGCGGCGCCTTGTGGGGCGGCCAGAGGAGGAGAATCCATCCATCCCCCCCCCCCCCGCCCGCTGTGCCGCTGCCGCTCGTCTTGGGAGTCGCGCCGCCGCCATCTTGTCTCGCTGCCGCCGGGCCTTTGAGGCCTGTTTCGGAGTAGCGGTTGCCGTGGTGGTGCGCGGAGCGGATGCTGAGGGCCCCGCCAAGCCGGGCTTTCCGCGGAGCTGCGTGAGGCGCTCGGGATGGGCCGTTCCCGTTCGCGGAGCTCGTCTCACTCCAAGCGCGTCAAGGTCTCCAAGCACAACAAGAAGAACCGTAGCCGCTCCCGGTCGCGCTCCCGGGAGAAAGAGCGGGTGCGGAAGCGCTCTAAGTCGCGGGAGAGCAAGCGGAGCCGGCGGCGGGAGTCCCGCTCCCGGTCCCGCTCCAACACTGCCCCTTCCCGCCGGGAGCGGGAGAGGGAGCGGGAACGTCCCTCCTCCCCGCCCGACCGCATTGACATCTTCGGCCGCACTGTCAGCAAGCGGAGCAGCCTGGACGAGAAGCAGAAGCGGGAGGAGGAGGAGAAGAAGGCCGAGTTCGAGCGGCAGCGGAAAATGTAAGGCCCCGCCGGCTGGGATTTGGCGAACGCGAATAGCGGGGGGGGGGGGGGGGGGAGTGTGGGCCAAAACGCTGACTGGAGGTCAGCAGTTCGATTCCCGAGTACTGCAGGACGGAGTGAGCTCCCGTCTTTGTCCCAGCTCCTGCCAACCTAGCAGTTCGAAAGCAAGAAATTGCAAGTAGACAAATAGGAGACCACTTCGGTGGGAAGGTAACAGCGTTCCATGCACTCTGGTGTCTAGTCATGCCTGCCACATGACCACGGAAACGTCTGCAGAAGCAGACAGCGCTGGCTCTTCGGCTTGGAAACAGAGATGAGCACTGCACCCTAGAGTCGGATACGACTGGCTTTCGAGCAAGGGAAACCCTTTACCTTAAGAGTTTCTCAAGACACCCGCTTGGCCCGGCGGCCAGGTAGTGCTTTTTGAGGGGTGGGGAGAGAAGCCTTTTTTGCTGCTCCGATGAAGCAAAGGGGCTGTAAGTCCTCTTTTTGTGTTAAGAAGAGAGGCTCGTCCTTGCCAAAAGATGCGGGGCGAGGGAGGGTTGCTGATCTTTGGCTGGCAAGTGGGCTGGGCTGTGGTCTCTCCAACACGTGTGCATGTGGAGATGCTGCTTTTGACTGGTCTTAAGAGGCAAAACGCCCACCCTCCTTCCCGCCACCTCAGTGAGAGCCAAAGCCAGCCCCTTCCTGTCTGCTCTTATTTACCTTTTGTGTTCTCTTAACTAAAACTCTGGGGTACACAGAAAGAGCCGCCCCCCATCCTCCGAAGATGGTGGTATTTTTGGACCACAAACGGGCATACTCTGGTAACGGCAACCTTGTGTTTCCCGTTCATCTTTCTCACACTAGTTCAGGCAAAAAGAACTGCAGAATGAACTCGCCAAACAGTGCCTTCATTTTGGTAGCTTCAAGCCTGGCCTAGACATGGAAGAACTAAATCCCTTTCTGTTGCTTAGGCCTGAGTTGTCACTTACGTGTGTGCACTTTCAGGCCTGCGCCTTCCTGGGTTTCCTTCCATTTACTCTTACTGTTACCTGACTACTTCTTCTCCTCTAAATACATCTTCATTTGTAATTATTTGTAATCACATATAATTGTGATTTTGTATATTGTTTGAATTGAAATTTGTATGTTGCTTTTGTACTTTGGATATTGTATTTATATGCTGTAAACCGCTTTGAGTTCCCCTAGGGGAAGTAAAGCGGTATAGAAATGTAAATATAATAATAATAATAATAATAATAATAATAATAATAATAATAATAATAATAATAATAATAATAATAATAATAATAATACAGAAATCCTTCAGCTTTTTCTCCATACATGTACAGTAAAACCCCGACTTACAAATGCCCTGAGTTACATAAAATTCGACTTACATAATGATTTTCTGCTAAAACCATGTCCTGATTTACATAAATGTCCTGATTTACATAAATTTACGTAAATGATTTCCTATGGGTTTGCTTCGAGTTACATTTAAAAAATCATTTTTCCTATGGGTTTGCTTCGAGTTATGTAAAAATTCATTTCCCTGTGGGTTTGCTTCAATTTAAATAAAAATTCATTTTTCCTACGGGTTTGCTTCAATTTACATAAAATTTCATTTTTCCTACGGGTTTGCTTCGATTTACATAAAATTCATTTTTCCTATGGATTTGCTTTGATTTACATAAAATTTCATTTTTCCTATGGGTTTGCTTTGATTTACGTAAAAATTCATTTTTCCTATGGGTTTGCTTCAATTTACATAAAATTCCATTTTTCCTATGGGTTTGCTTCGATTTACATAAAATTTCATTTTTCCTATGGGTTTGCTTCAATTTACATAAAATTTCATTTTTCCTATGGGTTTGCTTCGATTTACATAAAATTTCATTTTTCCTATGGGTTTGCTTCGATTTACATAAAATTCATTTTTCCTATGGGTTTGCTTCGAGTTGCATAAAGAACCGATTTAAGCAAAAGCCTATGAAAAGGACTTATTTTGCATAAGTAGGGGTTTTACTGTATTTAGTTTTTCTGGTGTCTGTAGCAAGGGGTTCAATCTACTAATAGTACTTTGGGGCTATAGCACCAGATTGGGAGAAGAGGGAGAACTAGCAAGTTGCATTGCTGCACTCAGTCAGGTTTTTCATCGAATAGCTTCCTAACTGTTTGCTGTCATTTTGACAGACTTTAAGGGTATATTTTTAACTCGCAATATGGTCTATATTAATACACATGTAAACATTTTAACTCGAGTATGGGATACACAGAAAGAGCCTCCTTGAAGATTGTGGCATTTTGAATCACAACTGGGCGTAACCCAGGCAATGGCCACCTCGTGCCGGCTAATCTTTCTCACGCTAAGTCAGGTGGAAGGAACTGTGAAATGAACTCACCAAAAGATGGCAGGCTTCATTTTGGCAGTTTCACGTCTGGCCTAGCCACAAAAGAGCACAAGTACTGTACAATTTTTGTTTGCAGAAGTATCTGTAGTGCAGGTGTTCTCAACTTACAGGCATTGACAGGTTTGCACCAGGTTCACCAAAACTGATAGCAGAAATTCCTGCTGACCCCACCCATCCAAATTTTGAAATAAAGTAGTCCTAATTAGGGTGTAACACAGGGCTTTCCTATTGGCCATGTCCACCATGCCACACCCACAGTGTGGCACTAAAAAATTGGGAGCCCACCACTGCCTACAGCCCAGGGCCAGATGCAGCCCATGACACCATTTCATGTGGCCCACCACTGCCTCCGCCACACCCGGAAGTATCATATGTGGCAGGCAGGGCAAAATAGCCGTCCGTCCCCCAAAGCTTTCTGGGAGCGTGACCCAGCCCTTCCACTGGATGTAGAACCACTTCTCTTACAGGCCAATATAGCCCTTCCCCCTCCTTGTTGGCACCTGGCCAGTTTTGCTCTTGGCTTTCACTACATTGTAGCTAGAGCATTCACTGCAAGGGAGGTTTCCTGTAGTTCATGATGAAGATGGTATTTTTGAATCACAATCTGGCATACCCCCGGTAACTGCAACCTTGTGTCACTGGCTAATCTTTCTCACACTAGGTCAGGTGAAAGGAACTGCAGAATGAACTCACCGAAAGATGCCTTCATTTTGCCTGTTTCACGACTGGCCTAGACACAAGAAGAAGAAGCCTGTGCTAAACAGAATCAAGTGAAGTGCTCCCTACGGGAGTCCTCATGACAAGTGGAGTGCTCAGATCTCCAACATAAGGCACTTTGTTTCCAAGAATGAAGCAAGCAAGAATGCATCCAGTTTTGTAGATCAGCTTTCACAGAAATGTTATGTGTATTTCTGAGAATTGAAACAAAACATTTTTATTCATGTGATAAACAATTTGTCTTCCTTTATCATGATCCCATTTCCATTATGAAACCTACATCAATACTATTCTTTTATAATCAGTATAAAGTAAATTATATATTACATAGGCTCAATATTTTGATCTTCTGTTTTTTAGGATAGTATATGATGACTTGGGTGTAGTGGATAGAGTGTCGGGCCAGGACTCGGGATGCTGGTCTTGGTTTGAAACTCACTGGGGGGTTTGAATCAGTAAATCACCTTGAAAGCATTATTAGGGTTGCTAAAAGTTGGTTTCAATTTGATGGCAGATGATGCCTTGTGCAAATGACTGTATTGCATTATGTTGTTATATTTATATTATGTTGTTGTATTTATGTTTGATATTGTAATATATGTTGCCCCATGGTATGTTAGCCACTCTGAGTCACTCCAGCGAGTAGGACAGCATACAAGTCTAAATAATAATAATAATAATAATAATAATAATAATAATAATAATAATAATAATAATAATAATAATAATAATAATAATAATAACTGTGGCGTGCTCATGGAAGATGCCCCACCAGTTTCTGAGGATTTTCTCAGATATCCTTAGTGTTCCATGAAGCAGTTAAGTGAACAGTTCAGGGAAGTGGGCTAGTGGTTTGTGAGTAACTAGTTGCATGAAATAGCAGACAGATACGATATCTGAATTGACTTAGCTGTTATTGTAAAAGAGGACTGTAATGTTTTCCTCAACTTATAGGAAAAGAATTACATATAAATTAAATACGTTACAATCTACTGGCTTATAGGATTTGCTATTTATTTTACTTTCTCCATTTATAGCATTAGTGCTTTAGATTCATTTTAGTCAACGTTGTATGTACACACCTTTAAGTGTTGTGACCAAATGCTTGCTGCAGCCTTATTACTTGTGAAGTGTGCTGTTACTTGAAATGCCTACACTGAAAGGTCAGTGAGTATTATGTCTTAATGAGAAGAAAAGTTTGATTCATGACTTAAACTGAAATGTGGAATTTGTGTAGGTGCACGAGGTTGGCTAGTGCAGCTAAAATAATGTCTTGACGTTGTTCCGATTACGTGAGAAGCAATAGCTTGTAACAAAAGTGGATTGGTGTTTTGACATTCACAATGGTGCATAATGGATATTTCAGAACATTCAGTTAAAATCTAGATTAACAGTTGTAATGGTAAGGAAAAGCCTATAAAAAGCATGATTTTTGCATAACAGTATGTCTCCAAAAGAGGCATACTGTAATTCAGTAATATAATATAAGCTTAGTTTTTTTTAAAATACATTTCAGTATCAAATGAAATATTTTGCCCCAACCCAACAGATAGAATTAATAGAAAGTTACATGTGGTAAGGTACAGATGACTTATACATGGAAATTGATGTTGGTCACTGACCATAATAAATTCAGTTCAATACCTGAAGCATTGGAGTGATACTGTATTGTGAATTACAATTGATAGGGGTATGTGCTGTGTCTAATTAAGCTATAATGTAATGTACTTTATCCTTGATTTTCTTCGAATTGGGATGTATTTCCCTATATTATGTGCAGATAAGTATTTCTCTGTCTGACTGTTGCAAATATTTGTGCAGTATATTGGAAATAATTGCCCTTGACTTAAAATTGCAGATAAGCAGGGCTAGTTTCTTTGCAGTCTCATCAACTTACATATCACATGCAACATACCAAATCATAAACTTAAATATCACAATTCCAGTAATGGACCAACTAGTCACACACAATCGCAGTGATCCTTTTCCATTCTGTGAGTAGATGCAGAAATAAATTAGAGCTAGTGGTCCACGGAGCCCTTGTACTTTGCTCCATATACTATTTTATGCACTTTTAATTTAGTGGTATAGAACTAAGCTAGCAGGATGACAAATTCCTACATAACATGCACTTAGAATTTTAATACCAAGTTTCATTTCAGCAAAACAAGCCATTCAGCAAATCATTTTCATAAGCTATAAATTTGAAGCATTTAAGCTGTATTAGGCATGATTTCAGTAAATGTGTTTCTCCATTAAAATGAAGGGTACAGTTACTCTGGAATTCTGGCCAGTATTTCTGACCTTTATAGTTGGATAAAAAAAGATTGAAAACATGATTAAACAATTGGGTTTTTTAAGACAAGAAAATGTAATTAAACATTCAGTGGTACCCCGTATAACGAATGCTTCGTATAACGAAAAATCCGTACAACAAAGCGTTTGTGCGTTATTTGCAATTTACCATATAACAAAAAATGTTCGTTATATGAATCGATATTGGCGATACCCCATACAACAGGAAAAAAATCGTTCAGGGTATCGCCAATAGCGATCCATATGACGAACATTTTTTTAATATGGTACATCACCTATAGTGGTCCATATAATAAAAAAACCGTATAGCGAAGAGCTCCGTGGAACTGAGTTTTTTCATTATACGGGATTCTACTGTATACTGATGGATTCTAACACTTGGGGCTGTGGTGGCTCAGTAGTTAAGAAGCTTGCCTTTTTTAGCTGGAAGGCTGGCAAGTTGGCAGTTCGAGACCCAGGTACTGCATGATGGATCGAGTGCCTGTCTCTGTCCCAGCTCGTGCCAACCTAGCAAATCGAGAGCAAGAAATTGCAAGTAGATAAATAGGTACCATTTTGGTGGGAAAAGATCTTGGGGACATGAAAGGAGCCTCATTCGGGTGTCTCCTGAGCAGAGTTTCTCCAGCAAAAATCCTTACAACCCGGAATTATTTCTGATGAAATTATTATTATTATATGTTGCCTTGAGTTCATGTTTTATCATACTGTTTTAAAATACAGTAAAACCCCTACTTATGAAAAAAAAAGTCCATTCCGTAGGCTTTTGCTTAAATCGGTTTTTTATGTAAATTGAAGCAAACCCATAGGGAAATGAATTTTTACGTAACTCAAAGCAAACCCATAGGAAAAAAGAAACTTTATGTAACTCGAAGCAAACCCATAGGAAATTGTGTAAATCAGGATATGGTTTTAGCACAAAATCATTTTGTAAGTCAAATTGTATGTAACTCGAGGCATTTGTAAGTCGGGGTTTTACTGTATACATCTTGTTGTGCCTAAGCAAATGACAAGCAAGTTACATGTATGCAAATTACATGTATGCCATCAAGAAGTAAACAGACATCCCTTTGGCTCATGATATATCATTTTTTCTTGCTGCTCTTGATATTTCTTCTGTAGCTTAATGTTTTTCTAGCACATTTATATTATCCTTACTATAGGCCCTCATATGCATTAACTTTTATGAAATGTCTGTGCTATTACAATTTTGTACCTTTCTTCTGCACTTTACAGATGTGCTGCTCCTGCTGTTGTTCAGTCGCACACTTTACAGAGTTGCTGTAAAACTTCAAATGTAAATTTGAAGCGTTTCTGTAAAATGTTAAATTTAGTAATATCTTTTTGTGACAGAAGTTAATTGAGGACACTGTACAGTGTTTAGAATTGTACAGATGTCCAGTATGCTCTTCAAGCTTTTTGACTATATGTTGCATGGAAGGTTAGTTTGTATATTTGATAGAAATGGAGCATTGCATTGTAATACAGCTGAACATAATAGTATTTACTCTCTTTAAAGACTCCTGCAGTGGAGATGGGAAATTAACGCATGGTGTTAATTTTGTATTTCTGCTGCTACATGTGCTTAGAACTGATATAGATGTGATATAGATATATGTAACATGACTAGGCATATATCTGATGTAATGTTGAATAAGAGGTGATCAATTTTTTAAAAATAATTATTTCCTTTTAGTCGGCAACAAGAAATAGAAGAGAAGCTTATTGAAGAAGAGACGGCCAGAAGAGTGGAGGAGCTTGTAGCAAAGCGAGTAGAAGAAGAATTGGAGAAACGGAAAGATGAGATTGAGCGGGAAGTTCTCCGCAGGGTGGAGGAGGCTAAGCGCATCATGGAAAAGCAGTTGCTCGAAGAACTCGAGCGACAGCGGCAAGCTGAACTAGCAGCTCAAAAGGCCAGAGAGGTAACGCTTGGTCGTTTGGAAAGTAGAAACAGTCCATGGCAAAACTTTCAGTTTTGGTTTGTGCCTCCTGTTGCGTTCAGAAGGAGATGGAACACAGCAAATCTAATTCCCTTCTTGTGTAAACTTGCATTGCTATGAAACCTAATTTCTGCCTTATTCAGAGGAGCTCACTGATACCTAAAACAGTTACTCTCCTAAAACTTGTGCAAGGGTACCCGAATTCTAATGGAACTGATCTACACATTTGAGAATGGTTTGAAACTTTTGCCATGGCTGCAGGATAATACTGTATCCACAGTCGTTGTTGTTTTTTTAAACTGGGGGAATGGGTTAAACAATTTGTGACTATGTATCTTTCATATGTTTTGCTCTACCTAGACTGTAAGAGGCTTTATGCCTTCAGTCAGTGGGAAGAAAAACAGGGTCCAACGCTGAGCTGCAGTGCCTTATATATAATATATACATATATTTGGTTACTCTCTATTTAAGACAATCATGCCGCCTTCTTGAAAAAATAGTGGACTAATTCTGTAATCCTGGTCCTGTTCACTTTCTTCACAGAAGGCGTATGCCAAACTCATGAGAATTTTTTTTTTACAGTGACTACTAACAAATCCTTCTTTTTCTCTAGACTAGAGAGTTGTAAAAGAGCAGGTTGTCCTTGTCTGAAGTTGAGTAAACATGTGACTTCTTCTGTCAGCAGCTGGAGCAGAAGCTGAAAATGTCTTTCTGTGAGACAGCAATTTGCTACTGGAGGTTTTAATGCTTGCCAGCACTAATCACTCCAGGATCTTAAAATTTTGAAGTTGCACTTCTTTTAAACTTCACTGAAAATAGTTCTGAATATCAGACAACTCACTCCATACCTATTTTTTTCCTGTTTGGTGATCTGACCAAATGGGTTTAGTTAATTAGTTGGCAATAGGGGAAAAATTCTAATATGACCATTTTTTCCTGCAGTTTTTTTCTGTTATGATACAGCTTGTTTAAAATAGAAAGTAATTGTATGTGCTGTAAATTTAAATTTTTGCAAAACAAAATTAAATTGAAATAATTGCCAAATTATTTATCATTGCGTTAAAAAAATCTTGTACACTAGATTTTGGCTAAAATAATAGTCTTTCCCCTTCCCTTCTTTTTAATTAATTAAACAGCAGTGGGTGAGCATGATGGTGACTGATCTCATCAGGACTGTTTACTACACAGTGTAATTCTGAATTCCTGGAGTGAAGGGTGCCAACCTATAGCTGATTACTAGACATAGCACGAAGCATTTCCCTGACATACTTGCTTTGTTTCTATTAACTATATTTTTGTGCAGACCTCAGGCTAATTATAAAAATTTCCAGATATTAAAATAACTTGAATAGTTATGATGGTTACTGAAATTACTCTTCCACCTTCTTGCAATCTTTTTACTTATGTTTTGCATAACGTTTCTTTAAATTTATTAAGGAAACTCAGCTTCAGATTTGGTTTCCATTATCATACTTTCCCTGGATTTCTGAATTCAAGACTATATTGTAGATAGAAGGACAGTTTGATACTGCCTTTTAAGCTTGTTTCACTACTATAGGATGTTCAATCCATTTTCCCATGAAGGAAGCCCATAGTTCCACAGATAATGGATTACCATTTGTACTTTTTGCTAACAGTAAATGTATTTTTTTCTTATTTAATTGTTTGCTTAGGAATGTTTTATATATATTTTTGTTCCTTCTTACCGTAAACATCTGCATTCCTCAGCTCAGCCTTCCTTGTATGTTGTTTCTTTATAAATGGTTGAGCTGCTGATGCAGGCATTGCCAAGCTAACAGTACAAATCATTTTAAAGAGGAAGCTGGCGCGTATGGCAGCCGAGGAGCACACTCTGCAGGACACTGGACAAGACAGTAAATATTCAACTTTTAATGCTGATTAAAGGAGTATAGGTAAAGAATACGTAGGTATACATGATTGGTGAGACAAACTATTCACTTTATTTATATTTTATATATTACTCTTTTAATTTGGTAAATACTATCCAGTTTTTGTAGTTGTCCTTGTTGATTTGTGTGATATTAAAAATACTAGTAATAACTGGCTAGGATTCTCTGATTAGGGAGGGTTTAGTTGGTTGCTGTTTGGACTGGGAGGGATGATTTAAATTTAGAGTTAGAAACCAATTTTAGTGGCTGCACAGTTTGCTGTTTGAAAGACAAAAGATGGTGGCTATACAGCTACCCCTTTAAGTCAGTTCACAGAAGGAAATCCTAGGAAGACTAGTGCAGACGGGTGAGTGAGTATTTTATTTTTCTAATATCTTACCCTCTCCTCCCGTTTAGGAGGAAGAACGTGCAAAGCGTGAGGAACTAGAACGAATTCTAGAAGAGAATAATCGAAAAATTGCGGAGGCACAAGCTAAATTGGTAAGTACAAGCAATATTTAATAAGTGCAGAAATAATAGACAACATCCTGGCACATTAAGTACTTAACGTTGGTTTGCACAGTGTTGGGCAGAATCTTGTTGCCTTAATGATGTAAACCAGGTTTAGGCACTAGAAATAATTAATTGGAATAATTAATTAAATTATTTTATTAACTATTTAATTAATTAATTAATTAATTCATTCATTCATTAATTCTCCCATTTCAGCACCTGATGCTTCTGAGGCCTCCCCTTTGCCCTGGGGAAGCTTTTAATATTCAAAAGTACTACTGCTGACATTTGGAACACCAGTAGTGATCCTGTGATAATTTTTGACTGTTCAAGTACCCCCTCTTCCCATTCACTGGTTCCCAAAGGCTTCCATAGGCAAAGAGATGCCTAGGGTTCCTTGGAACCTGCCATGGAAAGATAGAAAGCTTTCAGCTAGTTAAAGCAATTGTTTCCAGCATCCTGATTTATTGTATATTGATATAACTATGGCAGCAGGCATCTGTAAGCAGTTTTCCATGTCTCTGAAAGTTTCTGTACGTAGAAGGGAACATTTGGATTTAGCTTCATTTTTTTTCATACATGCTTCATACAAGCATTTCTGCATTTGTTTTCCATCCTCTACTGCCTTTTTCTTAAAGTCAGTAGCAAAGTTATAGATAAAACCTAACTGTCTGAATCTTAGTCACACAAGAACTTGAAGGAAAGAAACATCTTAATTTTGCAACTTATATCTTTCCTATAGCAAGTTAAATGTCTGTGATAATTGCTTTTTAGAATAAAATGTCTTGCATTAGTACTAGGGAGTGTCTTTCTTTGGAGTAATGAAGATTATGCGAAGTTTTAGAAACTCACATCACATGGAATTATTAATTTTCAGTTGTGTAAATACACACTGCATCATAAATCTGAAAGAATTTGATGTAACATTTTGCTGCCTTAGCAAATTAAATGTAGAAAGTTGGTACAATAATGCAGAGACAACAAATATTTGAGAATCACAAATTGTGTTAAATAATTTCTACGATTTTCATGTTACAGGCTGAAGAACAATTGAAAATTGTTGAAGAACAAAGAAAAATACACGAAGAAAGGATGAAACTAGAACAGGAAAGACAACGTCAGCAAAAGGAAGAGCAAAAAATTATCCTAGGCAAGGGAAAATCTAGGCCAAAACTATCCTTCTCACTAAAGAGTCAGGAATAAATTTCAGCTCTGAACTCTGATGGAAAAATGAAAAAAACTTTGTATAGTAGCTTCATGTTGAAGTGGGTTTTTTTATTTTCTTTTGTGATTTTTTTTTCTTTTTGAGCATCTGAAAAGTTAGTTTGTTCTAATAGGGCCGTGCTCTGCGTCTCTTCATTTTAACTTCTGTTAAGTTAAATCCTTATCAGATCATTGTCTTGTTAAATAATCTTATCTATTTTGATTTTTTGATAAAGTGACTTGATGCAGGTCAAGTAACTTTATGAATTATGTATGGTCTGATAAGGTTTTTACTGACCCACTGCACTCAGAGTTTTACTCTGATGTTAACTATTAATGCTGGTTTTGCTGACTTAAAAAAAGTTTGGCAAAAGTATTGGTAAATTCCCACGGTGTATTGGATCCTCAGTGGTTTGTTGTATCAGTGTCTAACGATACTATCCCACATTGTGCTTGATGTTCCTGATACAGGTAAGGAAAAGTTGGTCGGTGTTTCTGGAGATGTGTAAAGGGAGTCCAGTATTGTCTAGAATTGTTTTTATTCCTCGGATAAAACTCAACCAGCATTCCCAATTGTATAAATAAATCAATTTGCCGAATAAAGTGAAGTCTTAAATTCATATGTTTAAGTAAATTTTTTAGTGCATGTATGTTTATTTTAATGAATAAAAAGCTCCTTTCTTCCAGTCAAAAAGATTCACGTATTATGGACACCAATATTTTTGTACTTTCAATGCCAGGCTTGCACATACAGTTGAAACTAACACAGTTAATTTAAATGTTTCTTGACTGGTCTATTTTGATTTTTTGTTGATGGGGCTGTTATTCCATGCATAACCAGTCTTTCTGTTTCTGGTTGGAATCCAGAATTGGTTAGTTTAATGCTCGCTGAGTGAAATGATTGACTTTTCATATCACCCTGACGTCTGAAATTTTCCTATATTTTTAAACCAGTTTGCTTTCTGTCTTGCTTGACAATAAGTCTTAAGAGTTCATAAATCAGTTTCTTTGCTTTAGTTTGCTTTAGTTTGTTTGTCTCTTCTCCTTCAGCAGCTGCATACAATATTTTGAACAAATAAATCATGCCTACCATGTTCCTGAAAGTATTCACTGGAACGCCTGCCTGCATAATAGTAAAGGTAAAGGTTTCCCTTGCTCGAAAGCCAGTCGTATCCGACTCTAGGGTGCAGTGCTCATCTCTGTTTCAAAGCCGACGAGCCAGCACTGTCTTCTTCTGCAGACATTTCTGTGGTCATGTGGCAGGCATGACTAGACACCGGAGCGCACAGAACGCTGTTACCTTCCCACTGAAGTGGTCCTTATTTATCTACTTGCAATTTCTTGCTTTCGAACTGCTAGGTTGGCAGGAGCTGGGACAAAGACGGGAGCTCATTCCGTCCTGCAGTACTCAGGAATCAAACTGCTGACCTTCCGCCTCCCAGTCAGTGTCTTAGCCACTTGAGCCACTGCGGTAATAGTAATTATTTGCAAATAATATACTAGTAACGGGTGGCCAAACTTTTTGCACCTCGGGCCAGTCATGTGTTTGAGCAGGTCCCGTGGTTCCTCTCACCAGAAGCTAAAGTAAAACACACCTGTGCATTTGCAAAACATTGCCGTAAATTTACCCATGGCTGTTGTAGATGCATTTATGACAGCCGCGGTGCATTTATGGCAGTGTTTTGCACAGGTGCCTTTAGCTTCTGGGAGCAACAAGGGCTGGATTATTTGGCACCACAGGATGGATCCGGCCCACAGACCATAGTTTGGGCACCCCTGGACTATTACAATAATGATTTTCCCCATTTGAAGGCCCTGATCCGTAAAATAAATTAGAATACAGGAAATTGGTAATGATGTAGGTTTTATTGGTAAGCACAAATGAAAGTAAATATGAAAGTATACAGTTAACAGGCTAATTTATCAGACAGAATGTTTGGGACCAGCTTTGTTTTACCATTAACCTGCTTAGTTTAAAAAATTAAGCTAATATAACTCTTTGTATTAGAGCGTCTTTCAATTATGTATGGTTTCTTCTAGAACTGCAGCATCCATAGTTCACTTTTAATGTCTTATCTTGGTTGTTGACTCAAAATGGATCACATAATGATAGTGCCTTTTGAGTTTTACAAGTGTGTAATGCTTTCTGTGTCAGGTTTCCAGTAATGTGGTCCACATCCAAAGCAGCTGTTTTGATTGCCCAAAATCTAGGATGAAAAGATAATGGTGAAGTAACAGTGGAAAAGTCATGCTTGTAATAAATTAATACTTCTGTATGCATTGTTCTGTTCTTACTTTGGCATTAAGCTCAAATCTGGAAAAACACCGTCGGGAACTTTAGAGCTCAATATTTCTCTAAACCGGTTGCCCTGACCCAAAAGAGCGAAGATTTCTTATTGTACTGGAAGTAATCTTTTTGAAACTCTATGCTATATACGTTTTATTTTTTGAAAGATGGATGGACTAAAACATTTTTGTTCCATTGATGGATTAAACCCAGACTTTACCTTTGCTGGCACAAGCACCTTTGGCATTCAGGATGCTCTAGCAAGTGAAATACTCTTTAACAAACCTCCCATCACTTCCCTTGCTTATGGGGAAGGGAGGATTTAATTTAAAAAACTTCCCCCATTCAACTAATGGAGATCGTCTGCTGGATTTTTTTTAAAAAAATCTGGATAGTCCGAGCTCTTCCATTCGTAAAGGGCATTGTCTGGAGCCAAGACGGTATAGTACATTTTCCTAGCTGGTATTTGTTTTTCTAGGCAAAATACCCCAAAGGAAAAAAGAAAACCTGCATTTTAACATATGAAATAAAGTGGGAATTTTATTACCAAAGGGGAACATGCCTTAAAAGCCAGACGAGAAGCTGTTGTAGAAAATGTTGATGCATGGAGTAGGAGTCTCCCACTTTTACAGCTCCTAGGGAGAGAAGCAAGGTTTTGTTATTTAGAGCAGGGGTGCCCAAACTTTTTGGGTTGAGGGCTGGTCATGGGGTTCAGGGAGCTGGTCATTGGCCTGGGGGATGGGGCGCGTTTTACTTCCGCTTTGCAGGCTGGATGAATTGGTATGGGCCGAATCTGGACCCCAGGCCGTAGTTTGGGCAACCCTGGTTTAGAGCTTCTCTTTTGAGCCTGGAACCAGATAGCTTAAGAACTCAACAGAAGCAATAGTCATTCAAGAAACAGTAGCTGCTTGTGAATGAAAATAATTCTCAAGACAAAATTGGTTGCCTCAAACAAGCAAAACTATGTAATGAAAATTATATTATTCCTGGCCGTACGAGGTGCTAAATAGTTCCTACTGCTGATTTGTAAAATTTGAAATAGTATAAACCTTGGTGACAAACATCCGTTCATGAACAAGGTCCAGGCTACATTCCTGAACTGTCCGGCAATTGGATGTGTACCCGGGAAGAGTTAATCAGCATGCTGTTAATGAGCAGCATTTTGACACTAAGATGTGATTTCTCTCCAGCAAGCATTAATTGGCAGTAGGATTCTGGCTGTAGTTTTTTTTTTTTTACAACACTATAAAAATGCCTTCCAATCTCAAAGTATAATGGCTATATCGTACTACATAATGAACACCTGCTGTTTGAGAAATGGCACTAATTGTAAAGTTTGTGGCCTAGATTAGGCTAATTTTATTTCACATTAAAGTCACTGAATAAAATAACTTCTGTACACCCACAATAAAATGGTAGTCTCACTAAGCATTCTCAGCCAAACACTCCTTTGTTCTATGTTTATACAGTTATATATCTCCCACCGCTGTAAACCGTGGTGGGTGTGTTTGCGTGTGCAGCTATTGTAAATGCGTCCACTTCTAGGGTTGTTGCCATGGGCCGGACAATTTGCCATCATGGGCTCGGTCCGGCCTGCGGGCAGTAGGTTGTGAACCCCTGTATAAGGTAGAATTTATATTGAAAAGTGATTCCAAGGGACTTGATTTGTAGAGCTACATTTCCTTTGATATACAGTGGTACCACGAGTTAAGAAATTAATACGTTCCCCGGGATGTTTCGTATTACGAAAAATTTGTAACTCAAAATGCAATGCCCAACACAATGCATTACCAGAAGTGGCCACTAGAGGCCACTATACCATGTAATTTATAGGAAAACTTTTGTACAGTAAAACCTCAGATAACGCTAAAACTTGGTTCCACAAGTCTTAGTGTTATCCGATTTTTAACATCAGATGCATGCATCGGATAACATTAAAATCCTATGGGATGAATCACATAACGTTAATACTCCATAGAGATCCGATGCATCCCATAGGATTTTAACATGCAATGCATTTTTTTCCAGATTGCTTAATGTTACGCAGTTTTAGTGTTATCTGATGCAAACGTTATCCAAGGTATTACTGTATCTTGAAAATTATTTTCATTGGATTTTCGTAACTTGAGGTACAACTGTATTTAACATCTTGGTTACCTGGGGACCGTCTAAATCAGTGTTTCCCAAGGTGGGTTCCACGCCCCACAGTGAGACTTCAATTCCCAGAAGCCTAAGTCAGTGCATTGGCTGAACAGTGCTTTGAGGAATTGATTTAGGCTTCTGGGAATTGAAGTCCAAATACCAAAGGTTGGGAAACACTGCTCTAAATCCTATTTTTCAAATCCTGGGTACTGTACTGCACGATTAATGAGTACTGTATTAAGTAGTAATATTCTACAGTTTGACCGAGGGACGTGACAGCTGACCTGTCTTCATTTTCACTGCAAAGTAGGACAGGGATTGAGCCTTGCTCCCCACATATTCATATAGCCCTGTTTTTGTTATTCTGTCCTTGTTTGATAGGCTTACAACCTAGTGGATGGCAGAGTGGAAAGCCATGCTGTGTGGAAAGTGCTGCTTTCCTTCTCTGAAGCGTATCCCGAGAACACAGGTAGAGAAATAAACAGTTACCACTCTGCAGTGTCAGTCTGGAAGATGTAAAGCGGATCTACTTCTGGTAGTACTTGACTAGGACTTCAGCTGGTCTGTTAATGATAAGAGGTTTTGGAGATCACTAAATTCACAGGGTCGCCATTTTAAATCAGAAGCAACTTGGTGGCACCAGACAGCAACTGATTGCTTTTGTTCAGCTGTAGCTCTGATGAAGGATGATGGCAATGGAAGCAGGGATACAGTTGGTCACTAGTAAAGATGAGTCCCTGCTGCTGAATCATAAGTACCGGAGTATTTAAAGTCTGCTTTCTGAGCACCTGATGATCTTCACATTTTCTTGCGGCTTTTTCTGAGCAGGGGCGGCAGCGCCATGTCTTCGTTACTTGCACCTCATGTTTTGCTCCAGATCGTGCGACGGTTCTCGGCTAGACTGACGTCAAGCCGATACCCTGAATAAATAGAAAATAAAATAAACATTCCCAGGAGGCCAGGATGAATTAACGAGGTTCTCCCTTCCTGCCTTATTAGATGACCATCTCACTTGAAGGATTCCTTCCTGGTATGGCCAGGGTGTTGCGGCCGGGCGCTGCGTTCACACGGGCGAAGGAGCCCAATCTCAATTCCAAGAGAAGTCCTGTATCCCTCCTGCGCCATCCCAGGCCACCCCTCTGTCAAAGGAGGATCCCAAGGGCGATACTTGCAGTTACGGTTTTAAGATTTTCTAGTGATGCCATCTGGTTTTGTTCCTTGTATTTTTATTGGTTATCGCTGGGGTACATAGAGCCTCCTCGAAGAGTGCAGTATTTTTGAACCACAATCACGCGTACCCTGGTCACTTCCACCTTGTGTTGCCAGCTTTCTCACACTAGGTCAGGCAGAAGGAACTGCAGAATGAACTCACCAAAAGGTGACTTGATTGTGGTGAGTTCACGTCTGGCTGACACAAAGGGAAGAATTGGTTATCGCTAGATGATTTTACTCTGATCTTTTATCATTGTGTGTGCATGCGTGTGCATGTTTACACAATAGTGTGTGTGTGTGCGTGCATGTGTGTGTGTATACACAATATACAGGTGAAACTTGGAAAATTAGAATATCATGCAAATGTTCATTCAGTCCAGTAATGCAACTTAAAAGGTGAAACAGATATATGAGATAGACTCATTGCATGCAAAGCGAAATAATTCAAGCCTTACTTTGTTATAATATTGATGCTTAACAGCATACAGCTTATGAAAACCCCTACCCCCCAATCTCATGTGCCCCATAATCATCACATAATCTCATGTACGCTGTATGCCATGTTCATCACAATTATAACGAATTAAGGCATGACATCTCTCGCTTTGCATGTAGTGAGTCTATCTCATATTTGTTTCACCTTTTAAGTGAAATGAATGAACATTTGTACGATATTCTAATATTCTGAGTTTCACCTGTATATACTGTATTGTAAGCAGCCCCGAGTGGTGCTCATATCAAAAGGGCGGGGAAATGAATGAATGATAGAATAATAATTTCCTGTCAGAAATAATTCTGGGTTGAAAGGATTTTTACTGGAGGAACTTGATAAAATGATACATACATACATACATACACACATACATACATACATACATACATACATACATACATACATACATACATACATACATACATACATACATACATACATACATACTTGGTCTGGGAAGGAATAACACCGATTTCAAGCGGCCATCTCAGGCGCCCATCCCTGGGAGTGACTTGCATGGGACGGGCTGAACCCAGAGTAAAACATAAGTCGGATGGCTTTGCCTGGAAATGTTTACGTTTCTGGTGTGTGGTGTGTGGACGGAGGGAGAGGAACAGCCCTGTTCTCAGAGCTGGCTGGGTTGTTGTGAGGAGGTAGCGGCCCTTCCCCTCCTAAAGCCAAGACTACCAGCAGCGGATCCTGGCACCTGCCATGGCTGCTTCCCTGCACCACACCCACCACCACCAGGGAGTCCCCCAGGAGGACCCTCCACTTTCGCCACCAGAACTAAGCTCTCGTGGGGCCTTCCTGAGGCCCGGGGGTGCCAGGTCAGAGTCTTGTTCGAGGTCACCCTGGCCGGGCCTTCCTCTTTGCTTGCGCCTTTAGCAGGGGGAGGAGGAGGAGGAGGGGACACAGGTCTGAATAAGGACACCCCCCTCCCCCGTAGAAGCCAGCCTGAGCCTCTTCACTTTGCAGGTTCTTGCCCGGCTCCGACAGGCCAGGGGCAGGCCATATCTCCTCAGTGGGAAACTGTCTCTGCCCGCTTCCCCTCTACCCCTACCTCGGCTTTGGAATTGCTTCGCCTCCTGTTCCTCGGCTCTTCCTTTTTAAAACTCCCAACACACTGTCCTCTACAGATGTTCTAGAAGCGTGATGGCGAACCTTAGCACTCTAGATGTTCTTGGACTTCAATTCCCAGAATCCCCAGCACCCTGTGAATCCACATGAATGGGTTTACTGCGATCCATCCAGCCCGCGCTGCCCTCGTTGCTCGTGGAAGTAAAACATGCCCGTAAGGTTAAGGCTCTTCTGGGTTAACCCTTCCTCCGTGGGGTGGGCTTTTTGAACGTGGATGTTTGAACCTTCTGCCAAAAAGAGTTTGGGGGCTTAATGGACTGCCAGGGAGAAGGGCTTACTCCAGAGGAGATCATGGCCTGTCTCTTGGAGGGTCTCTCTCTCCCCCCTCCTGCCAACCAGTTTAAGGAGGAGGGTCCGGGTCACAGGCGTGATCCTCAAAGACCTTGGAAAAGACTGCAGAAGTTCATAGAAGGAACTTGGCGAGTTCCAGCGACCTTCCCTCCAGCGGGCCTGTATTTTTAGTCCCTCAGAGTTATTTTAGACTTCCCAGATGTGCCTTCTATTCGAAGGGAGATCCACTTCCTTTGACAGGGTTGACCCTTATTCTGGAGCAAGGAACAGAAGTGTGTGTGTGTGTGTGAGATAAGGTTGACCCTTATTCCGGAGCAAGGAACAGAAATCGTGTGTGTGTGTGTGTGTGTGTGTGTGTGTGTGACAAGGTTGACCCTTATTCCGGAGCAAGGAACAGAAATGTGTGTGTGTGTGTGAGATAAGGTTGACCCTTATTCCGGAGCAAGGAACAGAAATCGTGTGTGTGTGTGTGTGTGTGTGTGTGACAAGGTTGACCCTTATTCCGGAGCAAGGAACAGAAATTGTGTGTGTAGGTTGACCCTTATTCCGGAGCAAGGAACAGAAATGTGTGTGTGTGTAGGTTGACCCTTATTCCGGAGCAAGGAACAGAAATGTGTGTGTGTGTGTGAGATAAGGTTGACCCTTATTCCGGAGCAAGGAACAGAAATCGTGTGTGTGTGTGTGTGTGTGTGTGTGACAAGGTTGACCCTTATTCCGGAGCAAGGAACAGAAATTGTGTGTGTAGGTTGACCCTTATTCCGGAGCAAGGAACAGAAATGTGTGTGTGTGTAGGTTGACCCTTATTCCGGAGCAAGGAACAGAAATGTGTGTGTGTGTGTGAGATAAGGTTGACCCTTATTCCGGAGCAAGGAACAGAAGTGTGTGTGTGTGTGTGAGATAAGGTTGACCCTTATTCCGGAGCAAGGAACAGAAATCGTGTGTGTGTGTGTGTGTGTGTGTGTGTGACAAGGTTGACCCTTATTCCGGAGCAAGGAACAGAAATTGTGTGTGTAGGTTGACCCTTATTCCGGAGCAAGGAACAGAAATGTGTGTGTGTGTAGGTTGACCCTTATTCCGGAGCAAGGAACAGAAATGTGTGTGTGTGTGTGAGATAAGGTTGACCCTTATTCCGGAGCAAGGAACAGAAGTGTGTGTGTGTGTGTGAGATAAGGTTGACCCTTATTCCGGAGCAAGGAACAGAAATCGTGTGTGTGTGTGTGTGTGTGTGTGTGACAAGGTTGACCCTTATTCCGGAGCAAGGAACAGAAATGTGTGTGTTTGTAGGTTGACCCTTATTCCGGAGCAAGGAACAGAAATGTGTGTGTGTGTAGGTTGACCCTTATTCCGGAGCAAGGAACAGAAATGTGTGTGTGTGTGTGTTTGTGACAAGGTTGACCCTTATTCCGGAGCAAGGAACAGAAGTGTGTGTGTGTGTGTGTGTGAGAGAGAGAGAGACAAGGTTGACCCTTATTCCGGAGCAAGGAACAGAAGTGTGTGTGTGTGTGTGTGTGTGTGAGAGAGAGAGAGAGAGAGAGAGAATGAGAGACAAGGTTGACCCTTATTCCGGAGCAAGAAACAGAAGTGTGTATGTGTGACAAGGTTGACCCTTATTCCGAGCAAGGAACAGAAGTGTGTGTGTGTGTGTGTGTGAGAGAGAGAGAGAGAGAGAGAGAGAGAGAGAGAGAGACAAGGTTGACCCTTATTCCGGAGCAAGAAACAAATGTGTGTGTGTGTGACAAGGTTGACCCTTATTCCGAGCAAGGAACAGAAGTGTGTGTGTGTGTGTGTGTGTGTGTGTGACCCCACCGCTCCAGGCTAGCACGAACCGAGGAAGTGTCGTTGGCGGCGGCGATCCTGTCCTGTCTCTCAGTCCATTTTTCGCTTCCGCCGGGCAGTCGACCGATTCGAGGACGAGGGATCGGATCCTGCGTCCCCTTCCCCCTTGCAGTCCTGATACTACAACCTCTGCGTTTCTCCGCCCAAAGGAAAAACGATATATTTTTTTTATTTTTAAAATCAGATTGGGTTTCTGGAAGGCAACTTTTTCTTCCGTAGTTGGTACCCTGAATGTCTCCCACGATTTCTTAATTACCTACCTGCCCCAGAAAGGGCATTTTTTTTTTTGGGGGGGGGGGGGGGGGAGGTTATCATTAGGGCTCCTAGAAAATAACTAACTAGGAGCAACAAACGAGGGGTGGGGGTGGGGAGACACTTTATTCGGCGAGGCTTCAATCGGACCCTCCACACTGACCCCCCGCAAGATCCACGGGCCTTTTGCTGCATGGGGGTCCCCAGATCTTTCGTTGGCAATTCGGGTTCACTTGCGTTTGGGACGGGGCCGTTTCCCTCGGCTTCCTTCCAAAGCAGTCCCCCCCCTCCCTCTCTAAAATAGTAAATGCAATTTAATATTTATTTATATAAACAAACTAGTACTGTATACAATTTTTTTCCCAGCAGACTCATTAAAAAAAAAGCAGTCTCTTTTTGTTGGTTTACCGTGTGCGGTTAATGTGTTAATTAATGCATTTAACGTGCTAATTGATGTACTTAATGTGTAATGCAATTAATTGGAAATTAATATTTTCATATTAATATTAAAATATTCATTGCACATGGTTAGATTGAGTTCCTGGTATTCTCCCCCTCCTTACAGTACAATAGTTGAGTTTTCATGAAGTGTGACAAAAAAAGCGTCCCTCTCCCTTACTCTCTGCCTTACTTCACCCTCCCATCGCCTTGGTTTCTGATAGAAGAATATGTGAAAGAAAAAGTTGCCGGCTTCTAGACATGGGAGAGCAAAGTCTGGGACGTGATTATTATTTTTTAATAATAATAATAATATCATTATTAAAGAAAAAGCCAATACTGTAATACTCGTGCCGTGACTTTACAGTTAACCATATATCTTTGTAATATTGCCGTAGATTTTACTATTATACCCATTACAATACATAACATTTAAGATAATTCCGAGTCCTTGCTCCCCCGTTACGCAAACTCTTATTAGATTAAAGCAAATTGCCTAAGTCGTAACATATGGGACGCATCTTGTTCTGGTTGTTTATTTTGCGTCCCTTTATTTTGGCTAGCGGACGATTAGGCACAGAAGATCGAAACCAGGACATTTAGTCTGTGTAATTCCCATGCCGCTCCACACACACACACACACACACACACACACCCATGGGTCGTTGATTTTTATATTAAAAGAAGAAAAGAAAAGAGGAGTTTTTTAAAAAAGATCCAGGTAAAGTTACGCGGTGGCGGCAGGGAGATGCGCTTTTTGAAGCTGCCACTAGTGGGCGCTGTGGCTCCATGAAATGTCACCCGGCGGGAAAGCGCAGCGGCAGGCAAGACCGACCTGGCGCTGTAAGGAAAGGATTCGCGAGCAACCTTGCGCCCCGATCCTAAAAGTTTGGGTTTCCTTGAGACCGATGGGAGGCGCACACAGCCCCTGGGGCTCGGAAATAACCTCGCGGAGCTCAGGCGGGGCTTAGCAAAGGATTCCCTTGCTCGAAAGGCAGTCGTATCCGACTCTAGGGCGCAGTGCTCATCTCTGTTTCAAAAGCCGACGAGCCAGCGCTGTCTGCTTCTGCAGACGTTTCCGTGGTCGTGTGGCAGGCATGACTAGACACCGGGAGCGCACGGAAACGCTGTTTACCTTTCCCACCGAAGGGGTCCCTATTTATCTACTGTACTTGCAATTTTCTCGGTTGGCAGGAGCTGGGACAAAGACGGGAGCTCATTCCGTCCTGCAGGACTCGGGAATCGAACTGCTGACCTCCCGCCTCCCAGTCAGCGTCTTAGCCGCTTGAGCCACTGCAGTCCTCAGGCGGGGTTTTACTCCCGACTAACTGGAGGGGGGGAGGCGGACTTGCGCTTCGCGGTTCCCGCCTAGTGGTGCGGACCCGGCCGCGCATCTCGGGCCGAGATCCTAAAGCGCCAGTGTTTCAAGCCATTGGAATCATGCGGCACGAAAGTGCGCGCCGGGGTCGGTACCGTGGGTTCCTCCAAGGCTACTAGTCCTCAAGGTCCTTCCTCGCACCACGGCGCAGAGAAGTCGGAGGGTCATCGCAGCCGGGGAATCGCCCGCAAAGTTCGTGGATAATAATAATAATAATAATAATAATAATAATAATAATAATAATAATAATAATAATAATAATAATAATAAATTTTAATTTATATCGCGCCTTTCTCGGCCGAGGCGATTGGAACCGCTTCTGGCCTTTCAGCAGACGATGCACAGTTCTATTTTTTCCCTTTTCCTGACTGTGTTGGATTTAAAATGAATGATTTAATATAAATCGTTTTCTCCTTCCCTGATTGTGTTGTTGTTTTTTTAAAATACATAACTGTGTGTTTTTTCATTCGTTACCACTGGATAACTTTACTCTGGTGTTTTATTTATATGTCTATCTATATATTGTATGTATATGTACAGTATCGTAAACCACCCTGAGTGGTGTAGTTAGCATCAAAAAAAGGTGGGATATAAATGTGAGTAAATAAATAAACAAGCAAGGTAAAGGTAAAGGTTTCCCTTGTTCGAAAGCCAGCCGGCCCGTATCCGACTCAGTGCTCATCTCTGTTTCAAAGCTGAAGAGCCAGCGCTGTCTGCTGCTGCAGACGTTTCCGTGGGCATGTGATGTGGCAGGGGCATGACTAGACACCGGGAGCGCACGGAACGCTGTTTACCTTGCCACCGAAGCGGTCCCTATTTATCTACTTGCAATGTCTTGCTTTCGAACTGCTAGGTTTTGGCAGGAGCTGGGGCAAAGACGGGAGCTCATTCCGTCCTGCAGTAGTCGAGAATCGAACGGCTGACCTTCTGCCCCCCAGTCAGCGTCTTAGCCACTTGAGCCACTGCTGTCAGAGCCTGAACCTAGTGGAGAATAAAGAGCTGCTGATCACACACACACACATATATTTCCTTTGCTTTCTCTTTCACCTCATCGGGTGTCGAGGGAGATTAAATAAATGAATGAATGAATGAGTAATAAAGTCTTTGTCCCCCGTCCCCCCCAAATTATAATACTTTGATGGGAAAAAGAGGTCCCCCTTACTTCCCCGCCCAAAACCTTGGTTTTTGGGGGACTGCAGTGGCTCAATTGGCTAAGACGCTGACTGGGAGGCAGAAGGTCAGCAGTTCGATTCCCGAGTACTGCAGGACGGAATGAGCTCCCGTCTTGGTCCCAGCTCCTGCCAACCTAGCAGTTCGAAAGCAAGACACGGCAAGTAGATAAATAAGGGACCCCTTCGGTGGGAAAGGTCAACAGCGTGCCGTGCGCTGCCGGTGTCTAGTCATGCTTGCCACATGCCCACGGAAACGTCTGCAGCAGCAGCAGACAGCGCTGGCTCTTCGGCTTTGAAACAGAGATGAGCACTGCGCCCTAGAGTCGGATACGACTGGCTTTGGGGCAAGGGAAACCCAACGCGCCGGGGGATTTACCTGTGTCCCTCCCGTCCGGCCCCTCCTTTCTTGGCCCAGTCCCCGCCCCCGTCGGAAGGAAGGTGGGGATTGCACCTCTGTATGCCAATGTGTTTGTGCGCGTGCGCGCGGCTCTAACTCGGGGCGAGCGAGGAGAGGGGGGGTGTGTGCGCATTGAGTGACAGCGCCGCCGCCCAACCAGCGCTCGCGCTGCCGGGGAAGGGGGGCGGGCCTGGTTTATAGCGGGGAGGCAGAACGCGGGAGCCGCGACTCGACTCGAAGCCTCGCTCCAGCCACCTACGGTGCTGAGCCGGAGGACTCGGAGGAGCCCCGCGGGCGGGCGTCGGACGGGCAGCCCAAGCAGCCAGGCGCGCCTGGGCCAGAAGCGGCCCGGCAGAGAGACCCGTCGAGAACCCGCACGGGCTGTTTCGGTGGGGGAGAAGAGAGCGCCTTCCTTCCTTCGGAGCCTTTCCCTGGAGGGATCGAGAGAGCGGACGTGTGTGTGTGTGTGTCTTGCGGGCGGTGCGTGCGTCAGGGTGGGGGTGGGGGGGAACCATCGGGTTTCGACGCCAGCCAGCAGGAGCCGAGCCCTCCAGCCGGGGCCCGGGCTAGGCGATGGAGCTCCGCGCCGCCGGACGGGACCTGCCGCTGCCTCGCCTCCCCTCCCGGGTGGATTTATAGACGGGGCGAAGGAAGCTCGGACGCCGGTGGGGAGGATCGGAAGGGAGAGACCCTTCTCCTCTCCTTGTGTGTAGGGGGGGGGGGACATTTCCCCCCACCTCCTCCCCTTTTTTTGGCCTTCCATCCGTGCCTGGGGTGGCTGTCGGTGCCTTTTTGGGGTCGGGATGGAGACCCCCTCTTTGCCCCCCGTGATCTGGACCCACTGAAGGCGGCGGTGCGGGGCCGCCCGGGATCTGCCTCTGGCTGTGGCGCCCTCTGGGCTGGCTGGGAGACTCGGTGGACGCCGCCTTCCTCCTCTTCCTCCTCCTCTTCTTCCTCCTGCTGGGGCGCCGCGGAGTTGGCGAAGCTTCGGGGCCAGAGCCGGCGGCGGCGGCGACGAGGGCGGCGGCGGCGACGGCGCCCCGGACCATGGGATCGCGCCGGGGGGGATCCCCGCTTGGGAGGTGCTGCTGGGGGGTCTGGGTGCTCTTGTGCCGGACGGCGCTGGCCAGCTCGCTGGTGCTGGAGCCTATCTACTGGAACTCCTCCAACTCCAAGTAAGTGCCCGGATTGTGTGTGTGTGTGTGTGTGTGTGTGTGTGTGTGTGTGTGTGTGTTGATGTTGGTGTTGGTGTTGATGCGACATTGCGCCCTCTCCCCGGGAAGCAGGGCAGCCAAGCCTTATGCGAACCTTGGCACTCCAGGTGTTCTTGGACTACAATTCCCAGAAGCCCAAGTCAGCACTCCTACACTGATCAGGGCTTCTGCGGATTGAAGTTCAAGAACAGCTGGAGGGCCAAGGTTCGCCATCAGTGCCTTAGAAGGGTAGGTGGGTGGAGGGGAGACCGGGGATCGAAAGAAGGGACGGCTCGGGTTTGCGATCCACCACCCCCCCCAATCTGAATTGGAGGGGGGTGAAGTTTTGGGAGACTGGGGGTTACGGACGACTGACTCGGGGGTCCGGGTGCCCGTTAAGCCATTTTAATCGAGGGCGAGGCGCAGGCTGGTTCTTTTAAGGGCATCGCAGAAAGCGCCTCCTCGGAGAGATGGTGCTTTTGAACCACCGTCGGGCGTACCCCAGGGCAGCGGTACACCTTGTGCTGCTGGCTAATCTTTCTCACACTAGGTCTGGCGAAAGGAACTGCGGGATGGACTCACCCAAAGGCGCCCTCGTTTTTGTTTTTTGTTTTTTGGCAGTTTCACGTCTGGCCTAGACACGGAGGAAGACGTGGGAAGGGAAGGCCATTGATGTGCAGGTAGAGATCAGGGTCGCTTGCAGGCCTTTCGATTGTTCCTTTGAGTAATGGGGTCCATCGGTAAATATGGAGTGAAAGGGGGTAGGGGGAGAAGGCAACCAGGGGGAAGGAGGAGCGACAGGCCAGCTGTGTGGTGGAGAAAGTGATGGTGCTGGGTCTGGCTTCGCAGCTGGGAGAGAGACTGGCAGAAGTTCAGAGACTTGGTGACAGTGGTTTGGTCCCCTCTATTTTATGATGGGGCAGTCCTCTGATGTTGAGGATGTGTGGGAGAAATAGAGGAGAAGCCCCAGATGTCCCTCTGGCCTGATTCCCTGTTCACCTTGACCATTGGCGGTAATGGAGTCAGGAATTACAGGCTTAGAGAGCAGAGACCAGGCAGCTGAGTCATGAAAGGGTTGTCTGAATGTATGCGAGGTTTTTTGTGTCCCCCCTAAGAAAGCTAGGCAGAGCCAGGATTGTGCCAGATACCCTCTCAGCAGGGCCAGGCCCCAATGGCAGCAGGCAACTCTTGAAGTGGGTTGGGAGACATGGTGGAGCTCTTTAGAGAGGGCCTTTGAGGTTGAGGTGCAGTGGCAGAAGGTTGAGAGTTGGTAGGACTTCCCATTTGATATGGGTGGATTTGAGAAACTTTTTCCAGGATGGCATATGCAGTCAAAATGAAAACTTCCCCTTCTCCATGAAGCAACGAGGTAGAGATTGGATAAGGACATGACCTCTCTGTTATTGCAGGGTTGTGAGGGTTACATGCAGTATGCAAGCTCCAATGCAGTTGGCAACTAATGATGATCTTGAAGGGAACAGTCCTGACAGTACTTTGGTGTGGCTGTCCCCTTTTGGAGAATGTTTTCCCGCTGAAGGGGAAGAAACCTGGCCAACCCTGAAGCCTGGGGTGGGGTGGGGTGGCGTGGGGGGAGAACTCCATTCCAGTTGGATTTCTTTGTGCCTGTGTGCAACACATGCTTTATACAAGGCAGATGAAAGAATCAGCGAAGGAAATCTTTGTTAAGGAAGGATTGTAACAGTGTTTTATTTAATGATTTCTTGGGGAATAATTTATTTGAAAACAAGCAGATCAGCTTGTCTATAAAACCAGAGCAAGCTTGTTTGGATGAGAACAAGGAACAAGCTCTCCTATAAAACACAGTTAAATGGCTGCTAAAATACCTTCAAATGAACAGCTCTTTGGGGAAATGGCTTGGGTCAGACCTGTGAAATAGCTCTATAGTACTGTGTATTAGTTATAGTACTGTATATTAGTTATAGGCTCTGCGGGATCAGGTTGAAATGATGCACGTTTGGACTTACAACTATACAGTATTTTATTTTTAAAAAATAATCTTCCACAACTCATCAGTTTTCTTTCATTTCATTGTAGCTTTATTTCCTTGCTTCATTTCCGTGGAAAGGAAGATTCGCAGGCAAGGTTGAAGCCCGTAATAACAAGCGCTTGTTTTTAATGAGAAAAACAAAGAATGTCCACTTGTTTCTAGTAGAATGTGAGAATCTGACTCCCTGTTTAGCAGGATCACGCCCCTCTTACTCAGTTTCCTGGGTGCTTTTTTCCTTTCCCTAGATACCAATCCAAGAAAGTAACAGCTGCATGTCTGTAGGGACGCTTCTTACGTGCTGCTGGCACTGTGACTTCAAGCTTATTACAGCTCTTTCTTCCAAGCTAGAAAAGACGGGATGTTAGATTTGTGTTCTAAAGAAACCAAGCAAGACCTAGCTTCTTTTCCATTTTTGTGTTTGTTTTGGCGTGGAGAAATCATACCTGCGTAGGGTTGATAACATTACATTTAGCTCTAGAGGAGAAAGGTATTCTCTTGGTTGCCGCTGCAGTCTTATGATTGCTTTCTTCCTACAGAGGTCACTCTTCCAATATGCAACAAGATTCTGTATTCTGGCCATTTTCTTTGCTTCCAGGCCTAACACGCCTTTGCTACCCCCAACCCTTTGTCCAAAGTTGGCATTTTTCAGTCTCAAATGTTTGAGACAATATTTATAGCATGTGACCTTGTTGAAAAAGTACCTATTCTATTACTTTCCCATTGTGTAAATAATTTTTTAGGGCCTACACCTCAAAATATTATCAGTAGCAGGTATATTGAATGATTTTTCCCCCAGTTTAAATATGGTATTTTAAGATAAGTCATGGCCGTTGAGATGATGTAAATGTTGTTGGATTAATCTTTTTGAATATGTGCACAAGCTTTACACAGTACTGTGCAAAAGTCTTAGGACACCACCAACTGGTTTGGAGAAAATTTAGTTACTGATGTAGGGGCCTGTAACTCAGACACCCTGACTCCAAACATCCCCAAACCTGGAGAAGGTTGAGAGGAGAGTTAGCAGAAGGCTCTTTCCAACTTTGGTGTGTCTACGTGGCTCTGGAGCTGAGTTATGCCACCCCCCCCCCAACTCACTCATTGAATTTCCCCCAAGGCCAGGTGGTAGTGGCCTGAGACTTATGTACCTGTGTATGATCTTAACTTTGGAAGACACAGTTTGTTTGAGAATTCATCACAGATTTTCCCGAGTAATAGTGAGTGACTTCTTGGAAAATAGAAATCCATTGCATCCCCTTACCGATACTTCTCAGGAGAGTCTGTATGCAAGAGCGGTGTTTGAGGCTGCAATCCTAAACATAAATGCAAAGGAATAGTTTCCGTGGAGCACAGAGAGGGGGATTTCATCTGAAAGAACAGATAAAGGATTGTGCTACACAGTGGCTGCCTGTTTGAAGACAGAGTTACCGCAACTAGCATTTAACATTTTATTTTTTTGCTAAAGATGTGTAATTATTTCCTCTGAACATTCATCTTCCAGTAATTAAATAAGAGTGCATATATGGACTCAAAGTGCATATGTGAAAGTGTTGTAAAAGGAAGTGTTGTAAATTCTTTTATGGCCTTCCCCCTAAAATATGGTTGTTTCGTGGTTTATTTCAGTGATGGACTGTTTTAGCAGGTGGTTAGGATTGGGGAGCAAGAAGGCACACCATTTAGTTTTTATTTTTCTTGAGCTGTTAACTTAGTAGCTGCTTCCTCTAAAGTGTTCCATTAAAAAGTGCTTGAGGGGGATGAAAAGGAAGGAATAAGTAAGAAGGAGGGAATATTTTACATGGGTTTTCTTATAGGCCTTTGGAAAACTAGGTATGAGTAAAACATAGTAAAACAAACTCTTGGGTAACTGTGCTGACACTTAATCAAGGATCTTTGACTCAGTGGAGATTGCCTTGTATATGTCCTAGCTTGTCCTCTACAGCTGACATGATAGCCCAGCCCAGCTTTTTATTATAGACCACATTCTGCAGTTTATTAGGTGGGTTTTGGTGGATCTTTCCTTATCAATAAACATTGGCAAACCGAGGTTGCCTTCCTGAGCATGGAATAGTTCTGCCAGCTAATTGCTTCTCTGTACTCAGCATCATAATTTGGCCTCTTTTCTGTAACAAGATGTAATTTGGCAACAGGAAAGCAAACAAATAGCTAAATAGTATCTCTAATGATAACCTATTACACATAGAATCAGCCACTGCTTTCCTGAATAAACACTAACCTGTCAGAGGCTGATAAAATAGCCCAGAATGGATGGCCCTATTTAAGCCGCCTTTTCAGTGACATAAACCAGTCTAACTCTCATTGTTTGTTTGTGAAATTCTTATTCTTCCCTTTTTTGTAGGCAAACAAATGCACATTCACTGCCGAATGAATAGCCCCTTGAACTGTGCTCTGCAATTTGCGTTTGGGTTAATCTTGTCGGTTTTAATGTAGAGAAAGGGGGAACAAAGCACCAGGGGTGGAATTGTTAGTGGCTTCACATCCCATTCCTTGCATTTGGTCAAGATGATAAACTGTAAGTAATGGACAGTCTTGTTTCAGAAGAAAATTGAACCTAGTAAAGGTAAAGGTTTCCCTTGCTCGAAAGCCAGCCGTATCCGATTCTAGGGTTCAGTGCTTATCTCTGTTTCAAAGCCAAAGAGCCAGTGCTGTCTACTTCTGCAATTGTTTCCGTAGTCATGTGGCAGGCATGACTAGGCACCAGAGCGCATGGAACGCTGTTTACCTTCCCACCAAAGTGGTTCCTATTTACCTACTTGCAATTTCTTGCTTTCGAACTGCTAGGTTGGCAGGAGCTGGGACAAAGACGGGAGCTCATTCCGTCCTGTAGTACTTGGGAATCGAACTGCTGACCTTCCGCCTCCCACTTGAGCCACTGCAGTCACTGAACCTGAACCTAGTGGAGAATAAAGAGCTTGCTGCAATGCTGTGTTGCAGTGTATTTGGAACCACTCTCTGTTGGCAAAGATTTATTTGGGAATCCTAGAGCTTTACTCCTTAATCCTTGCTGTTGCTGATTTATGTTAGAAAAATATTAAGTGCTTTCTGTAGGAAGATTCTTGGTACTGATGGTTTCATTAGATAAATACTTGGATTCTTGGGTGCTGCCCTGAGTGTTAGGAAACTTGAGGAGAGTATATTCTTGTTAATTTGCCTCTCCTATGAAATAGAAAGAAATCGGGATTGCTCTGAATAGTCAATTTATTTTCATGGTGGTTACATAGCATGGATCTGGTTGTAATTTACCTAACATGTTTACCTCACAAGAGACTGGCACTTCAGCACAAGCTGAAACAATGTCTTCTAACAGCAAAGAACATATAGCTGAGTTTATTGTTACTAAGCCAAAAGTTATACAAAACAAAAGACTTATTTTCAGATCTAGCCTGAATATAATTTAGTATCTTATTGCTCCAAGGCAAGAATTTAACCAGTAGACTGAGAGGCACATTTACTACGGAGTAAGCCCCTCTGTATTCATTGGGGCCTCCTTCCAGACAAGTGTGTATAACACGGCAAAGTGATTCATTTCCTCCCCTTCATTTTAGTATTACTGTTTTTTATGGTGACACGAACTTTGGTGCTATCAAAAGGCTGGATATCTTGTTCAGTCATTTTCTGAACCCTGGAAAACCTAAACATGATCAGTTGGGAGTGTAATTACTATATTTATGGCAATTATCTCAAAGCCTCTTTTCGGTGCCTTCTAAGCTATCCAATTCTTGCTTTAGAAATTCTGATTAGATAGTGATTGAAAGTCAAGCTGAAATCAGAATGCCCTCCTCCCCTTCTCCTGTCCTATTTTATGGACTCCAGTATGATACTTAAAATATACTCTGTGTTCATCAAAGAAACATTGGTGGGAAATTGGTTGGTTGCTAGTTTAACTCAGGAGAAATCTAAGGCAGTGGTGTATCACCCAGGGATTCTATTAAAGATACTACGCTCGTTATTATTAAATTGGATAGGAAACTAGTCTAAAATGAACCAGGATAATTACAACATAGCTAATGCAAACAAAGACAGAATGTCCTTGGAGGTTAAAAAATGGGGATAAAACTTCATTTCTGTGCACCCAGTCATTGATTTTTTTTGTGATTACAAAAACACACTGATTTTGATTGTTGCCCTACATAAGACTTACTCTTTGATGATAGGGAGGTGTGATAAGTTGAGAAAAGGAATTTCCTGATTAAAATATTTTTATTGACACATGAGAAACTGAGTAACTATACAAAATGGAGTTAGAACTTTAAACTTCGTCATATTTCTGGGCTATAGAATCCCCTAATTTGGATTTGGTAAATGTAAAATAGTCCAGAAGGGTCAGAACTCCTTTTGGAACAAAACTCCCGTGGTATCTTTGTCTTTCTGTATAGCCAGTGGGTACAAAGACATAACCCTATTCAGTCCTTCACCCATGATGGAAAATGTAAACCAGTTGACATCGCTCCCCTTGTTTAACTTGTTTAATTCTCATTTTAAATTCAATAGTATAGCCACCATGTGAACTCTGAAGATTTCTTTAGTAATCCATTTTGTAGTTCCGAATCAAAAACAAAGTGAAAAGGCCTGACACAATTTGCTTTTATTTTTAGGCAAATCAACCCTGCTCCTGGTTAATAAGGGGATTACAACCCAGACTAGGCCTTTACAGATGTAATGTAAATCAAGGGCAGAGTATAAAGAAAGTGATCCCTTTTGATTGAAGTATGGTAAAAAGGCATAGAGAAACTAGCAGCAGTAATCTGATTGTATGGCAATAAAACCACCATTTTCTGTCTTTCAGATAAAAATAATGTGGTAAATCCATGCAGCTCATAAGATGTAAAGGCAGATAAATGGGGATACCATGGCAACATATAGATTAGCTTGATGTTAGAAATGACACGTCTGTGAAAGGGATATAGAAACTAAGGGTTTTGCTTCAGGGCTGCAAGGTATTATGTGAGAATGCTGGGGGGGGGGGGGGGAGAAGAAGAAAAACTTGGAGGCTGGGATTAGGAAGTATGAAAGGCCTACTTGTGGCCATGCTAGTTAAAGCGGTAAAGAAAAGCTGCTCAGTTCTTGCTCATTGGTGGCGTATAATATGGTAAAGGTAGATTTCATTTATTGGCGCTTTATTGTTGAGATTTGGACTGATTAAAACTCTGCATCACTGCAGTTGTTCAGATGCAGAAGATCCCCCCTCCCTTTAACTCCTGGCATAGAAGCGACAGCCCATTCTGTAGGATTAGCTGCACTTGGAGTTTATTTCCTTAATCTATTTGCGAATGAGGGAAGGGCATGCTGACAGGAGCAGAGAATGTAAGGGAGGGAAGATAATGCTGAGGTTGACTGAAAAGGAAAAAGAGACTAGCTCTCTTGATCTCATACTACACAGGAGAAGCTAAAATAAACATTCCATATTGTCCTCTTCCCTTGGCCAGATTATCCTTCTAGAGAGTCTTTGTGTGCATGTGTGTATCTCTGTGTGTTTCTTATTCAAAATCCATATTTACATATATATTTTTAGACCACCACCTTTCCTGGTCCCGGAGCAAATTAAGGAGCTTAGTCCAGGTGGCACCTTATTCATTTGAGGCCAAACCACAGAAGGCGCACTGGCTTCACAGTGGGCCCACTTCATGCTAAAACAGTTGAATCAAATTCTGCTGCCTTAATTTCACTGGGTTAATTTAAAGGAAGTTTTCCCCTGCTGGTTTGTTCTACATATTCTTAGGGCTTATGGCAGTTGTAAAAGTACAAGAAGAAAATGTTCACAGCTATATATATTCTCCGGTACATCTGGTCTTAATATCTCCTTGTAAAGTAATTTGCCTAGAGCCCTCACAGGTTGTAAAATAGCCCCAAAGAGAAAAGAAGCTGTACGCTATTCACCGATTACTGCATACTGGGATGCCCTAAAACAAATGAGAAGAGCTTGGAAAACTAGCCGGCTATACACACACGGAAGGCAAAGCAAATTGAATTGAAAGGCTGCATGAAAGAAAATGCAGGTTCCTGATAGAATAGAACATGAGATAAATTTTGCAAAATAAAATAAAATAAATCCACATATCAGCAATCCTAATTAGATAACAAACCAATATACAGTAGAACCCCACATAACGAAAAAGCTCCGTTCTACAGAGCTCCTTGTTATGCATTTTTCCCTGTTGTGCGGTTCAAATGGACGATACCCCGCATAATGAAAAGAAAATGTTCATTTTGTGGCGTTTCTGTTAAGCGGGATATACCCCACTTACCGAAAACCCCGCATAACGAAAAATCTTTTTCGTTATGCAAGGTATCGCCATTGCATAACGAACACTTCATTGTGCGAATGTTTTGTTATGCAGGGTACCACTGTATTTTATAGGTTGCTATCCTTTGAGTTGGGGCATTTTTGAGACAGCGGCCTGATAAAATTCTTCAGGTTGCAAAATATTTCATAATTTCTTTCTTTGGAAATCCCCAGTTTTTAGACTCAGAACTATCTCTCAGTGCCTCACCTGACAATTTTTTTTGCAAGTTGGCCAAGTTTCTTAAATTGCAGAGTGCTCTGTATGATGGCTGAAAAATTATGTTATTTTAAATTCCATGTTAACTTTCACAAATCTATCCATGTCACAAATGATCCATTTTGGCTGTGCATACGATGGAAAACTCAGGAACAGTGTCCTCTACTTTATAGGCTGGTCACATCGAAGCACCTTGCATTCTGTATTTGACAATGATTGCTAATAGGCTATTCAACTAAAGTATTTGCTTGTTCGCAAGGAACAGGGCATGATAAATGTCCAGCAAGCTTGCTGCCTCCTTCAGCTTTTCAAATGCAGACTGGTGCATATTTATGAAACGCAAATGACAAAAGAAGCAGCTGAATTACTCTGGCCTTATGCTTTCTATTGGAACAAGGGTTAAAATGATTAAAGAAATAATGTAAAAACTAAAGTCATTTGTTTGCTAACCATTATCCAATGTCTAGCTTTCTAACCTACATGCCACTGCACATTTCAAAAATGTTGTGGACAAAGTTGTGTACATTTTAATACACCTTAGAGGAAAAAGAGGGAAATATTTTGATAGCATTTTTATGTAGCAGTTGTCAATTGTGTTTCTTTAGATACTCTGCCATCAATTCAGTGCTGGATGTGAGTCTTTATATAGGATTCATTCATATACATTTGTTCAAGTAAGGATGAGTTTACACCTGGAAATGGTCTTCTGTTTGTGGAGATTTTTTTTACATAAAATAAGGCATGTCATATGTAGGATGTTGAACTAATTTTAAATCCTGAAACTTATTTTGCTATTGCAGACTGTTCCTGTGCCCTACCATGTCTCATGAAAAGTTTTTGCTGGTCCTTTCAAAGTCAGTGCAAGTTTTTGATGGTCCTTTCAAAGTCAGTGCAAGTTTTTGATGGTCCTTTCAAAGCCAGTGCTGCACAATAGTGTGGCAACATTCTCTTTATCATTATTTTAAATAATGTGATTATTTCTACATCTTTGGGGCTGTAACTCAGAGGCATACATTTTGGATGCTGGTTCTTTTCCTTTCTTTTTAAGCCCCCCTCCCTCTAAATTGTTAAATATTCAAAAACAAAAAAGAGCCCTTCTGGATGAGAACAAGGACCTTACAATGGCCAGCTAGATGTTTTAGAGGAGTCTAAACTTTAATACAAAATTGTGCTCTGTAACTCAGATTGAATGATTCAGATCATGATAGTATTTAAGGGAGCATATAAAAGAACAGCAGTCTGTCTTCACATTTGTAAAGTGATAAGATGGAGGACAGGGCAGCTGTGGTGGCTTATTGGTTAAGATGCTGAACTTGATGGCTGGAAGGTTGGCAGGTCAGCAGTTCAAGACCCAAGTGCTGCGCGATGAAGTGAGCTCCCATCTCTGTCCCAGCTCCTGCCAACCTAGCAGTTTGAAAGCAAGAAATTTCAAGTAGATAAATAGGGATCACTTCAGTTGGAAGGTAAACAGTGTTCTGTGTACTCTGGTGTCTAGTCATGGCTGCCACATATCCACAGAAATGTCTGCGGACACTCTTTGACTATAAACTGAGATGAGCACCAAACCCTAGAGTCGGATAGGACTGGCTTTCGAGCAAGGGCAACCTTTACCTAAGATGGAGGATACTGTACTTAAGTGCTGCTTCCACCCTTTCCATAGCAGGGTTTGTTAAGTCACCTTGTAAGGCAAAACTAAATTGCATAGGCTGCATTTTCCAGATGTGTCAGCAGTTTGAGTTACCCACTCCATAAAAAGAGAGACTATCATTAACCAAGTATTCCATAAATTTACAAAAGACATGTGTAATTAGATTCTCAAGTTGCTCTCATTAAAATAATTGGAGATACATTAACAGTGATTTTTAAATGTTGGATCAGCTCCTAAAAGTTTACCACTATCAAAGAGCTGAAGCTTTATCTTGATTTTCCTGCTGAATCACAGCTGACACAATTAAGTTTATAGCAGTTGTGACAAATATATGGAATAGTTTATACAGTATGAAGTAGCCAGAATTACAAGGCAATTGAAGGGATTTTAAAGTATTGTAGCATATAAATGGGAATGGATGTGTTTATTATATGTGGCAACACAGCAGAGGAACATTTAGGTATTTGGTTGTTTAAGAATAGGTCTTTTGTAAAAAAAAAATGTTGCATATGAAAGCTTACCTAAATTTTAACATACAGAGGCAAATGAATGGAGAGGGGAAAAACAGTCAAAGTGACTGCAGTTTGCTGTCTTTTGTGTACCCACCTATATGCAATGATTTGGCTGATTTCACTGCAGCAGAGAAGGGTTGTGCATACTGCGTTCTGTGAGTCATAGAGGCCCATTGTCTTTTCACACTCCAACTTTGACTTCCCAGTCACAGTCAGTCATTATTTATAGTCCTGATCACTGCCTGTCCTTCTCCTTCCTAGCCTTTTACATGAGCAAGACACTCAGGGAAGATGGCATCAGTTCTCCCTGGGATTGGCAATAGCAGTAAGATGCCTACTGCTTCTGTTTAAGCAGTTTGTGAAAAAGGAAGACTTTTTGAGTCCTCCAATAAGAACAGGTTATTTAAGGAATTGAAGGAGTCTCCTTCTAAAATCTTCTTCTTGTTGTGCCATAATATCCAATTCCAAATATTGGTGATCATCATGACGATCAGTCATGAAGACTGTCCTGCGAATATAATGCAGTGACCTTTCATCTGCCTTCCGCATCGCAGCATGACACCCATGCCACTGATCCAGCTCCGCGAGTCACTTTCTGGTCCTGAGCCCTTTTGGCACGCAAAGTCCTCATTGGCCCCAAGCCAGTATTAATGAAGCTCCTGCCCTCCATCAAGATGGATTAAAGTGGGATTTAATCCACTTGGGGACCATCATCCTTCCCTGTGGACTTCTCCAAGACTGTTAGTCCTCAGGGTTGTCAGGTTAGTTAACTGCTGCCTGACGCCCAGCGTTGAGTCACTGGCAGTATGGTCTGCTCTATTACCATCGCAGGATAATCTGGCCAGACAGCACTTCTAAAGTCACTTTGTCCATATGTGAGTGACTTCAGCCTCTTGTATATTCAAGCTTCTTGTTGAACATAGTTGTCTTTTGAAGGGACTCTGGATAAAGTCCTATATGATCAGATATGATAGTACTAGCATGAACATGTTAGCGTTAATGCTAGCTCACTTAAGTATTTTTGAAAAACTGATTCAAGGCAAGGAATTACTTTTTAGCAAACTATTTCCATGTTTGACTTTGTTTTGTACTTTTGCAACAAGCTAGCAGTGGGAGACTTTCTTTTTTCCTCCAGAGAAGTGAAAGTTCCTTCTTATTTAAAGATGCAGTACTTGAAATCACAGAGAACTTTGGGTCGTGAGATAGTTTCACTGATACATCATAAGAAAAGATGGGTTCTGGGATGACTGGTGATTTATTATTCCAACGGAAGGAGCCATACCTTTTCTTGTAGACACCTCAGTGCTATTCCAGGATGAGGAGTGCTATTTGGTAGGCGGCTTTGTTTGTCCTGTGTCTTTATTGCTTTGAGTAGATCACTCAATTTTATTAAGTGTGCCAGAATTAGCCTTCTTTAAGCAGAGTGAGACTTCTGCAGATCTGCCTATGCCTGATAGCTTAAGGGCAGAACTGCCTATGCCTGATAGCTTGCTGACTCCGGTGGGCTCCTGCTCTTGGCTGTGAAGGACAATGCCATCATGTTCCAAGCTCGATGTGGGATTAGATTGCTTATTTCAGTTGAAATTTGTACATGGAGTTTGGAGAGGGATGCCACTCTGATCTTTGTGTTACACAGCTAGTCCAGGAACCAAGTCACTATGTCAGTGTAACAACAGAGATCATGATGGATTTATCTCAATGGCTGTATTTGACTCCAAACATGTGTTGTACCTCACACCAAGCATGTTTAGGTGGGAAAGTAGTGCATATCACAAAGCCGACGGTTGGCTCCTCCATTTGTTTGTGTCCTTGGTCGACCTTCCAGTTATTCTCATCACATTTAATTTTCAGTTTCATTTCAGGGGCAGTCTAGATTAATCATTCTATTGTGCTTAACTGCTGTCTGTTTTCTTTTTGTCAACATACTGTAACTCAAGATTGTATTAGGGAGATAAGCAGGAAGAATCTGTCTAGGCATATTTTTCCTTCTTGTCAAGTTTTGCTATGCCATTACAGCTTACTTGTAGGAAAGTGTGGGTAGGATTGCCCCCTAGTCTGTGGAGAGCTGATCTTTAAGGTACAGCTCCTGTTCATTGCTTTCATATTTCAGAGGCCTACACAGTAAGATTTTGATAATGTCTTTTATTTTCAATTACTGAAAGAACACAGGTGATTTGTTTCTGGACTTCCCAATTTCCAGGAAAGTTTCCCCCCTAATGTAACCATCAATTCCGCATTTAGGCTTCTTGAAGCGGCAGGAAAAGGAATCTGAATAGGAGCTGAAACTCATAAACTATTACTTTGAATAGTCTTGGATAATGTGAGATGGCAAATAATAAAAATAAACAAACAAATAAGTCTCTTTAACCATTCAGTGACTACAAATAGACACTACAAGCTTTCATGTTTTGAGCTGCAGCTTCAGAACATTGCCATTTTATAGAATTTGACCCTAGCTGTCATCTATGAAACCCTTAGCTGAAGAAAAAATATTCATTCTCACAGCTTAGGATTTAACAATATTCTGGCCATGTGCCGTCCCTTTAAAAGAAGGTATATAGTGCACTTAAAATATTTTACATCAGTTCCTAAAAATGTGACATTTTTGTATAACAAATCTATGCATCTTACAGGCACCCTTGTGAGAGTGGGAATAACTGCAGCACCACATGCCCATTGGCATGTCTGCAGCATGTTAAGTAGCCATGAACAGTTGCAAAATTTCAGGCCACAGGTGATTTCTGTAGTTTGCACTGTGATGTGGCCATATTCTATTGGTGCCTAATCCAATTGTGTAATCCATACTGTATATTCTCTGAGGATGCTGGTTTGATTCCTGTTCTAACAGTTGTGGGGAAAGGATATCCTGTAGTGGTATTGACAGAAATATTGTTATATTTTTTAGGGCTGCATCTCTGTAAATTTTTTCAGAATTGAGGCCAATATCCTCCTCAGCTTCTGTTGAATGGAAAGTCCCACTAGCAGAGTATTGCAGGGTTGCATCCCTTATGCAAGTAACATGAGCAGAAGGGTTTTTCCCCCCTTTATGGAGACGACGGACTACTTACATATTGGCAGTGCTTGGGTGAGTGACACAGTCCGATGTAGGGGAAGTAAAAACCTAGTATGATACTAGTTGAAACAATATAGATCATATAGCAGTGCCTTTCGTTCTTTTGCTAATGAGAGAGAGAGAAGAGGTAAAGATGACACATGATAATTTCATATGGGGAGGAATTTCAAGTGGGAATACTTTGAGGACTTTGGAAAAAACCCTACATATATAGTTTGCAAACAGCATGTTTTGAGAAGTGTCTGTATCCCCATGAGTTTCCTTACTTATGCAATCAAACTTTTTTACTAAAACACAACAACTGAACAGGAAAACTGACTCCTATGTTTTAAAGGCAGAAGTGTCACTTTAGTGTTCTAGACCAGGGATTCTCAACCTGCGGCCCATGGGCTGGATGTGGCCTGCAGCACCATTTCATGTGGGCCCCCACTGCCTCCACCATACCAGGAAGTGCCATTTGGTGTAGGAAGGGCAAAATGGCTGTTCAGCCCCTGAAGCTCTCTGAGGGAGCATGACCCGGCCCCTGGCTTAAAAAGGTTGAGAACTCCTGTTCTAGACAAAGGACAATACTGTCCCCATCCTGTTTATGTTCTTGCTGCATGAGAACAGGACAGTACAGGTGCTGAGAAATCATAATTAGGAGGAAGGAGTCTCAAACATGTAAGCATTACCTCCCTGTTTTCTGGCTGATAAAAAGGTTAGTAGAACAGTCTTCTTGCATTATCTGTACCAGTGTGGATGTGCAATTTACTGCAACCTGTGAAAAACTCATTCGTTGGCAGATGCCACTTGGACCTGTTACCTTAGTTAAAGCTGAAATTTCTGTGACCTCTAAAAGAGGTGTGCACTAGGTCCACACTCTGTTTCTCTCTCATTATAAGAACATAAGAACAGCCTTGCTGGAACAGGCCACAGCCCATCCAGTCCAGCATTCTGTCTCACACAGTGGCTCACCATTTCCTTCAGGGTATTCCCAAGCAGATGCCTTCACCTGCTTAGGATTCCCTGGAAATGCCATTGGGAGATATCCTGCCTATCTCTCCAATCCGGAGGTTGTCCTTAGGTATCCATAATTATAGCCATTGATACCCTTGTCCTCCATGAACTTGTCTAATCCTTTCTTAAAGCTGTCAAGACTGACAGCTGTCACCACTTCTTCTGGCAGGGAGTTCCATAGACCAGTGATTCTCTGGGTGAAAAAGTACTTTCTCTTATTTGTTTGAGAACTAGTACCCAAAAGTTTCATGGAGTGCCTAGTTCTAGTGTTATGCGATAGGGAAAACAGTTTTTCCTTATCTACTTTGTCCACACCATGCATGATTTTATAAACTTCAATCAGGTCACCTCTTAGACGCTGTCGTTCAAGAGTGAAGAGGCCCAACCGTTGCAGCCTCAGATGGTAAGGAAGGTGTTCCAGTCCCCTAATCATTTTGGTTGCCCTCCTCTGCACTTTTTCCAACTCCATAATATCCTTCTGGAGGTATGGCGACCAGAACTGTACACAGTATTCCAGATGGGGCCTCACCATAGATTTATAAAGAGGCAAAATGACACTTGCTGACTTATTTTCTATACCCTTCCTAATGATCCCTAGCATTGAGTTTGCTTGTTTCACTGCTGAGGCACACTGGGTTGACACCTTCATTGAGCTGTCCACCAGGACACCAAGGTCCCTTTCCTGGTTTGTCGCAGAGAATTCAGACCCCATCAGTTTATAAATGTAATTGGGGTTTTTTGCCCCAACATGCATCTCTCTGCACTTACTAATGTTGAAGCGCATTTGCCACTGTTTTGCCCACTCCCCCCAGTGTCAAGAGATTCCTCTGGAGCTCCTCACAATCTCTCACATAGGCTGTATCTTCTTATCCTTCAATTAAAACAATGTGTTTTTTTTCTATACCGTAGAGTTCAGCAAATGTACTCTAAGTAGCAACCATGTTACAGAACAGCATATAGGCAAATGGATTATCATAACACCTTTTAGAGTGTTCTGTACTGTTTAGTTTCAGAAAACCAACACACAGAGCATACTTTGATATAACCTCAGTCTTGTCTTGTATTTTATGAATGTGAACCAGAGCACAAGTCATGATATCAAAGGGAGTCAGATTTTATTACATCAGCGGCTTAGTTGTGCTGTGCTGTAGACAGTGAAATTTAATTTTATTGAAACATGTTTAGTAATTTTAGGATGACAGAGGGGAATGGATGAAGTTCTGTTGCAAAGGTGCACAACACACATAGTCTTTGTTAAATGGACTCTGAGTTTATTTGGGGAGAGAGTGTCTTGTTTCTCTTTGTCAATGTGAATCAATAGTTTGTAAACAACCAGCTACTAAATGGTAGATTTATTGCCTTAAAAAAGAGGTATACAGAGACATAGTTGTTCATGCAACATGTCTAGTGCATTCGCAATTCAAAGACGTCAAACTGGTTTTTCTTGCATAGATTTACAAGGCATTTGAATTGGTTTGTCATTCTCACCGAATAGAAGTTAATGTTTTTGTATAGTTAATGCCACTGTATAAAAGACCTGGAGTGAAAAATGGTCATGATCATTTAAGACTTAGCAAAATATATACAGCCCTGTGGTGCAGAGACTCTTTGCTGTTCTTCCACAGCCCCATAACCTTAACAAACCACCTGAAACAGGCAATATATTTTGCCTTTATTAGTGTGCAGAAGGAACAGTTACATAAAATAACAGGAAAGACCTCCAAGAGCGGATATGCCTGAATAAATGTAGAACATTTTTATTTCAGTTCCCCAGTTATGGCGTTCTATACCTATTAGAAGTGACTTGCCATCACAGTTATTTACTTCTTCAGTAATTACTGTAATGCTTCAAAACACAGTGTTTGACAGTCTAGTTCTGTGTAAAGCAGAAGCTTTGTTCTGTTCACAACATCATGCCCGTGCTCAAACCTGTTCTAATGTTAAAGTGCAAAAGGGGGCAGTAAAGTGCCATCCAGAAAATGCTATCTTTTGAAGAGTGAATGTAGATACTCATTTTAATTCTCAATTTGTTATCTCAATTATTAGTTGGTTTGCTCCTTTAGGTGACTATTTTTTTGTATCTAGTGGTTCTGAAAAATATGTGTGTGTGTTTCTGTGAATACATGACTTGCCACTTCTAATGATAAAAGCAATAAGTGTAGCTGCAGTGGGACATTGCTTTTCTCTTTCAGATCCTTTAATAGCCATATGAAATATTTTTCTTCCTTTTTCTTTCTTGGAAACTGTCAGAATTCTTCCTTATTCACATCCTGATGACAGAGTGCTTTTTCAGAAGCCTAATTCAGTAACAGGTTATTTTTTGCCTTCTGTATTAAAGATGTGTTCCTGTGAATACAAATGAAAGAGAGAAAGAAATAATGGGAGTAAAAAGGCAAGGACATTGAAACTAGCAACTGAGATATGGAGTACTAAAATGTGGAGAGGGACCATGAGGTCAAGAGTTGAGCTCTCATCCAAAGACACATGCATGATTCATCACAAGTAGTTGAAATGAGCATTTAATTGTGCTATATCTATCAATGGCTTCACTTATTTATTTTCATTTCTATACCATCTACCTAGTGGGAAAGACTATTCTAGGCTATTTTCTTTTCTACTAATTCTGTAGACTAAGTAATTTATACAGAAGTAAGCACTTATTTTTCTATAGTTGGTTTGTGTTCCTCTCTAACTTAAAGGATAGTTGAATATTAAATTCAAACTGTGCTGTTTGTCCTCTCCCAGTTGCATAGGTAGATGGTCCTGTGGTCGTGGCATGGGCTTAGGCATCTGACAGGTCCATGTGGCTATGATATTCATATCCACAGAGGAGCAGAAAGATGTCTCTTGTTAGTAGCTTTATGTAAACAAACATTGCTTGAGTAAATGGATCAAAACAGTAGTGCTACAAGTGCTTATAGCATTCTAGTAATTGCTTTGTGCAATGTTGGAAAGAAATAAGTGTTGTTAATATTGCCATCTAAGAAAGTCATTTAGTAAAGTAGCATTCATAGTTTGTAGTTTTCAGCTAACCTGGCTTGATTTGTTTTTGTTTTTTTACAAAATGTTATGACTTGTGCACTTTCCAATTCATGTAGATTTCCATCAAATTATATACCCCGCATCAGGCAAGTGTTGAGTGTATATGGAAGGAGGCCAGATGGGTCTAGATTCTGTATCTGATTACCCTGTGAAAAAACTCCTAAAACACACAATGGTTACAACCGGGAAGATCAACCACTGTACCGTACTTGGATTCAAATGTGAAAGTGTGACAAAAAGCATGAGGCTATTGTCTATGCTTGATTGCCTTGCAATGTTTAAAAGCCATTCTTTACCTTTTAGCAAGTAGACCAGAGGCTGTTTTATGTTGTAACCTCTCTTAGATAAAAATGTCCTGTTGGAGACAAATCACTTAACTGTACTGACAGGATGAGTCACTCCTACTCCTGACAGTGGGAGAATCACTCCTCCTTTTATTGTACTATTACAGGGAACTCCTGTGGAAGAAAGGGCAGGACGGAAGACATTTTCATGACAAAGCTCTAAAAGTGGCTTTAAGCGCATCTCATGTAGCTTGTGCATCCACATGAAAGTTGTTACTATGTGATAAAGCGCAGATCTTGAGAGGGAATTGCATTTTCATTACCGAAAAGAAAATGACAACGGAGCTGCATTTAGTATCATGTGAAAATATGGGTAAAGGGAAGCAGGCAGGCTGGTGACTAACTGCAGTTGCTATGGGAACTAGAAAACAATGGAAGAGACTAAGTACCCAGAACATTTCAGGATTTAAAAGTCAGTTGGAACAGTCATTGCAGTGTAGTCGTTGCTTATGTAGATGTTACATTTTTGAGTCTTGGAAATAGTCATGCTCCTGATAAATCTGAAAAGGATTGATCCAGTTTTCTTTCCCTGATGGTTATTTATCCTAATGTTTTACTTGTTGGTGTCCCAGTTGTGCATCCTTTACTGCTTTTCTCATGAGGAAATGTGTGCATTTGAAGATCAGTAGTCTATCTTCCCATGAGGACGCTCCAGCTAACTGATTTTCCAACATTCTTGTTTCCTACATTTTTTTTCATGCAGAGAGGAGCCATACAAACAGGAACCTCTCCTTTTGGTATTTTATTTTATTTTTATCCTTCTTTTCTATCCGAAACGTACAGTGTAATCTTGTAAAAAATACGGTTAAAAATAATGCATTATAAAAATTAAAACATAATTAAATGAGTTTTTTTACATTAAAAGTGTATATGGTTAAAAATTTAAATCTTGACAAACAAAATCCTCTTGTATAATAATCCCAGAAGAATGCTAAAGGTGTGACTTTTGGAGGCCAATTGCCTAAAGACATCATTGTATACATTATCTGTTGTATACTTAGTCACATAGTCCACTGCACAACGGAAACCATCTGTAGTAATATGTGAGGCAATTGGTAGCCAAAAGTTGCATCATTAGTGTTTCTAGTGTAATTATGCAAGAGGATTTTGGCCAATATCTACAAATCAGCAGTACAGAAATACTGATCTAACTTACAAGCCCCTATTTTTGGCAACTAGTTAGGTGCTAAAGGCCTGTCTAAACAAAAAGTTCCTTGTGTAACAAACAGTACAAGGTTGTCAGGAAGATATCCAAATCTTTGGGCAGGGAATTTCACAGTCTGGGAGCAGTCACTGAAAGACCCTCTCACCAAATATGCATCTGAAGGTGGTAGGGCTGACAAAGGGGCCTCTCTCTAGATCACAAAAACCCAGGCATGCTTATATGAGAGAACATGGTCTTTCCGATTAATCTGGTCCCAAGACACAGAAGGCTTTAACTCACCTATTCTCAATGTTTTCAGGCCGCGGGCCTGACCACACCTCCTGGGCAGCTGATCGGGCTGGTTACGTGGTTCCTCCCACCCAGAAGTGGAAGTAAAACGCATGCCGGGAGCGATGAGGGCATCAAGGGCCAGATGAATTGGAATCAGGGGCCGTAGGTTGCGAATACCTGCTTTAACTTGAATTTTAACTGGGTCCAGAACAAAACCATCATTCAATGAAACTGCTGTAACAGTGGAGTTATATATTCCATGTAATTGGCCCTGATCAGCAGTCTGACTGCAGCATTTTCGACCAGCTAAACATTCTGAATAATCTTCAGAAGCACTGCTACACAGAATGTGGTACAGTAATCCATGTGGGAAGTTGCTATAGCATATGTAATAAAGTGTTTTCTTAAGAATGAATTGTATCTTTGCTATGTAGTTACTTCTGAAAGTGCAAAATAGTGAAACAGGAGATGTTTTTAGCAAGCTGATATTAGTTTAATTTCAGAGAGTACAACAAGCATAAAAATGCTTGTTCTGTTGCAAGTGATACCATCAACGTCAGGTTGAGTGATTTTCCAGTTCTGATTTTGCTCTAGTGTAATCATTTATGCAAATAGTCTTCTCATTCTCTAGAAAATACAGTCAGGTTTTCTGTATGGAACGCTGGCAGAAATAAGCAAACAAGCTGAACAGAGAAACACGTTAGCCCATATCTCTGAAAAACTAGTACTGTACCTGTATTGTGTTTCCACAACACATCCCTTCCAAACTTGGATATTTCTGTTGCAGCAAGCTTCTAGGACTACCTGTGTATCCAGTCTGCCAGGTTGTGATCAAAGTAATTTAATGAACAAAGAACATTTGTAATAGATATAGATAGTTAATACCCCTTCCATTAAAATTTAAGTTTAAAAAGTCAAATGCTAATCTATTGTCTGTAGATTATTACAATGCCCTAGAAGAATTTTTTTTTTGAAGTTGACCTGTATATTCTTGAGACATGCATATTTTTGTTCAGATGCTTCCCTTAGCAATTCAGTGCAAAATTTGGTTATATTCAATTCTGCTAGGCTTTGCCTGTTGGCTGTTGGAAAGGATCCTGGCAGCCATATGCAGCTCCATATTTTCTACTGTGGCAACCATAAGAAAGGCAAATCAGACAGACAGAGATAGATTAGAAGCACTTGTGCTCACCACCTCCATCTGGTCCTTCATGCCAGCGTTAAAAAATAATATGTTCTGTTTATCTGTTATTTTGCATGTGTTTGCCTGTATCCAATAATACAGGGCTTGCTTCTGATATGCCCTTCTTAATAATGTTTGAGTAATAATCTGCATTGAGACTGAACAGGGGAGCAGTTGGAGGGCTGCTCTTTATAACTCCAGGTTTTTGCATTTGGTTCTAGCGCTTAGCATCTCATACCTTTGCTCTCAAAGATAGCCGACTGTTACAGACATAATTAACCTACTCTAGCTGTGAAGCTTCAAGCTGAACTCTTTAGAGGACATGGCCTTGGCATCGCGGGCTTGGCATCAGCCGTGGGATTCAGGAGATTAAAACCTGTGTATTAGTTACAATTCTGTTTGAATCATTTTTTAAATTAGCTTGAGGGCTGTTGCCTGATGTGTGAATTTCAAAGCATAGTGGGGGACATGAGTGGATTTTGGACATGTGAAATGTCTTAAGATTCTAAGCTCCCTGAAAAGATGGTGTAAGAGCCACTAGCAGCTTCAGTTTCACCAAATCCAAAACTTCAGACTTAATGCCACTGCAAATCAATGAAATTGCAGAATATGGTTTAAAGATGAATCCATATTTTCAGTCATCCCAATTAATATAATATCTACACATGATAACATATCAGCCATTTCTAGTCTATTAATTTGGGAAACTATGGAACATCTTATTTCTAAACTTAATTTAAAGCCCTAGACAATCAAATACTGTCCCTGTAAACTTAATTGCAGATGAATAAAATATTTTTTTGGGTAGTCAAGGCAAGTGATTTAAGAAATAATATGTTTTCTTGTGGTTTATTTAATGTTTTAAAAAGATGCTTGGACGCATACCTTTGATATTGAACTGTACATCAGTGTACTACTGTATTTTCTTGGAGAAAAACATCCAGTCTTTTCCAGCTGTATCTGAGAACTTGCACAAATGAAAAAAGCTGAAAAATTAGAGATCTAGTGCACCTATCCCATTTTAAAACAAGTCAAAGTTTGTTGCAAGCATTCATTAAATATTCTTGGGAGCTTCTTTCATTAAAGTCTAGGTCCGTGATGGTGAACCTTGGCACTCCAAGTGTTCTTGGACTTCAATTCCCAGAAGCCCAAGTCAGCACTCCTGCTGATCAGGGCTTCTGGGAATTGAAGTTCCAGAACAGCTGGAGTGCCAAGGTTTGCCATCACTGGTCTAGGTTGTTAGTGATTTTTCTTGACTAAATCCAGTATAAAGCAATCCTTGGTTTAGCGTTTTGCTGTGATGTTATATCTTTGAATCCAAAGTATTGCGGTGGAGGTGATAGGGTTACAGTGTGAAGGTGTGCTTGTTAATGATAGCTGTTGGGCCTTTTGTTTGAGTGCAAAGATGTTTTTATTAAGGAATAGGAATGTTTAGACAATTGAAGATGAAGTTGTATGTACTGTATTTTACGGAACATAAGACTCACCTGACCATAAGACGTACCCAGTTTTTAGAGCTTTCCCCCTTCCCTTCCAAGGCAAGCCGGGCTCATCCCACGCGCACTCCCTGCTCGCCTTGGAAGGAAAGGGGAGAAGCAATCACCCTTCGAAGGGGAGCACGGAGTGTACATAGGCTGAGCCGGCTTGCCTTGGAAGGGAAGGGAGGATCGCTTCTCCCCTTCCCTTCCAAGGTGAGCAGGGTGTGCACGCAGGCTGAGCCCAGCTTGCCTTGGAAGGGATAGGGGGATCGCTTCCCCGCTTGCCTTCCAAGGCAAGCCGGGCTCAGCACGCATGCCTTGCTCACCTTGGAAGGGAAGGGGAGAAGCAATCCCCCCTTCCCTTCCAAGGCAAGCTGGGCTCAGCCGGCGCACATGCCCTGTTTGCGTACACTCCCGCATTCGGACAATAAGATGCATCCTCACCCCCGCCTTTTTTTTGGGGGGGAAGTGCATCTTATGGTCTGCAAAAATACAGTACAGTGGTACCTCATACAATGATTTTAATCTGTTCCACAAGGCTCGTTGTTGTACAAAACAATTGTTATATGAAGCATGCACCGTATAGCGATTTTCTCTATGGGATGCATCGTACAACTTTTTTTTTTTTTGCTATGTGGTTTTTCCCATTGAAAAATTGTTGTACAATCTTTTACATAGGGAAAATTGTTATGCGAGACGCCATTTCCCCCAAAAAACTAATTGTTATGCGATTTCGTTGTTATATGGGGCAACTGTTGTATGAGGTTCCTCTGTATATATTAGAGGAATATTGTATCCATAGTAGTAAAGCTCAGGTTTCAGGTAGTAATTGGAACAGGCACACATTTTAGCAGAGGAAAAGCAAGCAAACCTTCACTTGTGATTGATTCAATGTAAAAAGCAATTCTCATTTTGTGACATTTATTTTGTTATGGCACTGTATTAAAATGAGGCCAATTATTTAACTGAGTTGCTGGTTGTGAGTAATATAAAATATCCCAGGTATCTGTTTGGTTCCTAACACATTGGTTTGTGTAAAAAAAAAACACTCTCTTTCAAGAGATGGAGAAGCTTTTCTTTTTGTGAAAGTAACGAGGGGAAAATGAGTTGAAGCCTTTTTAAAAGAACAGTAAGCGGAGTGATGTATTGTACACAAAAGGAGGTCAGATGTGTATATCCACTGCTAGAGGGGAAGCGGCAGAAATTGTTGGCAGCATCTGCCCATATGGCATACTGCAGCAGATCAGCCCAAGGACTGTACTACAGTTTGAAATTGCTTTGTGTAACATAATTAAGCAGCTGCTACATTTATTGGATAGTACCTCTGATATCACCTCTCCCCCACCCACCCACCCAATACACACACACACACACACACACACACACACACACACACACACACACACACACACACACACACACACACACACACACACACGATGTATTCCTCACCCCTCAGGATGGCCACCTGATTTTTGAGATTCATGCTAAGGACCTTTCTAAGATTACAATTTCCCATTGTTATCGACAAACATTTTAGCCTGACATTGTGCTGCTTTCTACTTGCAGCTTTTCTCTTCAGAACACATCTATCAGCAGGATGTTTCATAATCCCATTTTTTCCTTTCATCTTTGAAAAGGAGAAAGGGTGAAGGATTTTATTTCCTGCAGCAGAGTCTGCTTACCCCCCATGCATCACTCGACTTACCCAGTATATCTCTTTTAACCACTCTTAAATCGTGTTATTTCACCATGTAGTGCCAACATTTCTTTTATTTTTATTGTATGCTTTTCAAATTGTACGTTCCCTTTCAAATTCCCCTCCCCACCTTAAATGTTTGAATAGGTTTCTTATCAAATGTCTCACTTTTGCTCTTTTTCCTCTTTTTTTTTTAGATTCCATCCTGGACAAGGATTGGTGCTGTATCCAAAGATAGGAGACAAGCTGGATATTATATGCCCAAAGGTGGATTCTAAAACTGGTGGCCAGTATGAGTACTATAAGGTCTATATGGTTGATAAAGACCAAGCAGACAGCTGCACTATTAAAAGGGACAACACACCTCTACTTAATTGTGCCAAGCCTGATCAAGATGTTAAGTTTACCATCAAGTTTCAAGAGTTCAGCCCTAACCTCTGGGGACTGGAATTTCAGAGAAACAAAGATTATTACATCATATGTAAGTGAACAATACTTTTGTTTTCTCTTTTTTCCTGTCTTGCTGTTTCTTAATTTATTCATTGTATTCAATCAAGTAAGAAGCTTAAAGGATTTATATTGTTTTCTTTTAAAAGTATTTTCATGGAAGCTTATTATTAACCACCTCCCCTACTGTTTTAGATCCCGTTTTTATATCCAAGTCTGCACAGAGATGCTGTGAGCTGTGTAATTGTGGAAGTGATGCTAGTAATGCAATTTATGGAAAACATGAGTATCTTAATTAGGTTCAAGGTGGAAAAGGAGGCTCAATAAATGTTAAAATTTCGCAGTGCTCTGTTCCAGTGATCAGTCCATGGAATATTTTCTCTCTAATTTATATCAAGCCTTAAATGTGTGTTATGTATTTTGAAATATTATTTTAGCACCCTTCTGAATTACAGCATCTGGCTATTGGTGTTTGTTGAGTATGAAGCAGTAGAAATCCTGCTGCATGATGATGACAACAATAGCAACATCTTGTCAAGTCAATTATGCCTGGTGGCAGCTCTTTCCAAGGTTTTACTAAGTATGGTGTATTCAGAAGTAATTTATCATTCTCTTCTTCTGGGGCCACTCTGAGACTGGGCAGCTTGCCCAAAACTAAAACAGGCTGGCTGTTTTGCTAATATGGGTCAGCAATCATAGCTCTCTAGGTGTTCTTGGGCTTCATTTACCAGAAGCCCAAGTCAGCACACCTGCTTCAGGGCTTCTGGGAACTGAAGTCTGAGAACATCTGGAGAGTCAAGTTTGAGGACCCCTGCGCCGGAAGGTACAATGGGAAAGTCAAACTCCCAGTCTTTGGCTCCACAACCAGATAAACAGCTTGCAGAGTAATTTAGCCAGCCTGTATTTTTCTTCATGGTCCCTATGATTCACATAAATGGGTTAATTTCTGCACATGAACAGACAAGTCAGAATGTTCCAGAGCTTTTAATGACCCAAACTGTTTAAGTGTGAGGAATGGAAAATACAACAAAAGGGGGAAATATGTCGGTATAAGAGTGCCGTCTTAACTTGGGCCTGCTCAGTTGACCCTAGATCAGTGGTTCCCAACCATTTTTTGGCCATTTCCTACGTAAGCATCTCTAAAATATCCATGACATATAATTCTTATTATTCCAAAAGTGAACTATTCATGTGGAGGAATCTTAAAAAGCCATTAACTTAAAAATCAAATTGCCCCCCTGTAGGACATGTGTCCTATTGTGGGGAACCATGGCCATAGACCCTCAAGTTGTGTTGGGGGGCAATCTCACTACAATCTAAGATATTGAAAACCACTCAGGGCTATTCTTGATACCTTGAACTAATTTTGTACTGTACTTGAAGGGTTGGAAGCAATTTGGATCTGGAATAACATGCTTCCTTCCTCACTCTGCCCCTTTTCATCTTTTTTGACTTTTCTGTTGACAGATCTTAGGCAGCAAAACAGTTCTTCTAGCAGAGAGTTCCTGAATTTTTGGGCACCACACTTTTCTTTTTTGCTTTCTAAGAAACCTTCATGCCTCCCCACTTTGCTTCCTACACCATCATCCACTCCTCTTTTTAAACTAAAAACATTCCATCCGTAATTAAAACTATTCTAAGTACAAATAGATTTCTCATCACAAAATATGTTATTTAATGAAGAAACATTAGCGGGGGAAAGTAATGTGATGGCTGATAATGGATATCACAATCTCACCCCCTCATGTCTTCATGCTCTTTCCCCCCACCCAGTTGGAAATTGTATGACTGTAGATCTCTCTGTTGGCACATTTCTGAGATCATTAAGCAGAAGGGTTCTGCTAAACAGGACCATTCTGTGAGCATAATGGGATTTCTGCCAAAAAAAAACTTGTTTCTGTCTAGTTAGGATTGTACTAAAAAAAACCAAGAAGTTCCTAAAATATCATTGGGATAATTTGTATTTCAAGTAAAATTAATCCACAGCTCAATCTCGTATACCACACAAGAGGTTTCTATTTCACCTTGTGCAATTTTAAATTGCTAAACAGTTCTTTGGTATAGTCAGGATGTATTCCATCTAGACAGTTTCAGAAAAATGGAGTGCTTCTACCCTTCCAATTTATTTCCTAAATGCATGCCTTAGTTCAAACTGCGGATAGAAGGTGATGTGCCTGGGCAGAAAGGTTTAAGTTCTTCTGAGTGTAGTGGTAAAGAAACAAGGTAAATTTTTTTTCTGGAGCCCTTTGTTTTCTGAGCATATATGCACGGAAGTGGCATAACCTTATGCCAACTTTGGGAATGACACAGTTGGCTAATTCGTTCATATTTTAGTAAACTAAAGAGCAAAGTAGAAAAGTTCTACATATTTTCTTGCCCTCCTTGTGTTAGACAGGGGGAACAGATGTTGCAGTTGGTCTACCAGATTATTTCTTCTTCCTTTGCCATAAGTCTATGGCAAATTGCTGTCTTAAAATAAAACTATTAAATGTATGAATTAAATGAATTAACTGTTTTTAATAGGACATTTCCAAATAGTGGGTATAGCCTTCAAGCCTGAATATGTTGGGTTTCCCCAAGTTGCCTTGTTTGATTGCTGGACCCATGACAGATATTTATTAAAGTTTACATTTATTCCCTCCCCCACCCCCAATACATACTCATTTTCAATGAATATATCAGATATTAAGCATCAGAGAAAAGGGAAAATAGAGTCAGATTGGAAAAATTTAACAGCAGTAAGATATAAATAGCTGTTTCAAAGTTATATTCATTTTAGTTGTTTCTAGTAAATTCATTTATAAATCAAATATGTAACAGAAAAATTGTGTAGCAATTTCAGTGTAATTAAACCATGAAGCAATCAGAGAAATGATGAAATAACAAATGCATGATGTTTAAAAATGCAGTTTGTTGATTGTATGATTATATTTTAAAATATTGCTGTTTTGATCGGCATAAATGCAAAATTGCCCAGTGCTGTTGCTTGTTACTTTTGAGAAAAAAGAAATTTTACTTGGTCTAAGTAAGTAATGGTGCAATGCTGAAACTAAAGACAGTTGCCAGTAGACCCGATGAAAAAGAGCAACATAAAAACGTCTGTCTGTGCTCAAATGGCTGGTTCTCAGGTTGAAATATTTCAGTTATCTAATGCTATGGGGATTAATTCTCCACAGTAGGCCAGCTGTGACATAAATGGCACCATTTTAATTATGACTTGAGAGTTATGGACACAAATGGAACTTCATGGTAGACTGTCAGCTTTGTCGTATCTTTGTCAGTAATCCCTTTGAGTAAATCCATAAGTAGGACTCATTTTCTTCATTTTTGTATAATTATTTCATTACAGCAATAAGGTATAATAGACATTACATTTCCGGGAGGATTATAGCATTCTTTAGGGGTTATAGAATTTACTGTCCCTTCAGTCTGGTGCCTCGGAAATGGCATTTAACTTCCTGTAATACTGCAGGAAAAGATATTGCTTGAAATTGGAATGCCATGACAGAAGGCTAAATGTGATGGGTTGTTAAAGATGCCTTAAACGTTTGATTTCACATCACCTGGGACCGCACAACCCCAAGCATAAACCAAGTGAGAAACCTGTTTTCATCATAAAAGCCAGACATCCAATAACACAAATACAGTAATACCTCACACAACGTCCGCTTCATAGAACGTCGGATCCATACAACATCGCCCAATTCTTGGGGAAAAGATGCCTCATACACCGTCGCCAGACATTGCCCGCCTCACAGCTGAAGCCAGTCTCGCTTCCCTTCCCTGCTCTCACCAGAGAAGCGTCCCTTGGAGACTGGCTTCAGCTGTGAGGTGGGCAGCGTGGCGCATAAGAAGACCAGGCATGCCGGAGTCTCGATTACTTCCCCGCTCTCACCAGGGAAGCGTCCCTTGGTTGTGAGCGGGGAAGGGAAGCGAGACTCCGGCGTGGCTGGTCTTCTTATGCGCCACACTGCCTGCCTCACAGCTGAAGCCAGTCTCTCTTCCCTTCCCTGCTCTCGCCAGGGAAGCGACCCTTGGTTGAGTGTGGGTAGGTGGGAGCGAGACTCACCGGCGGGAGCAAGAGAAGCGACCAGTGCCCAAAGAGGAGGAGACTTGTTGGGTCTCCCGCCACCACCCCGGAAGCGCCATTCCTCCTCCTCGCCCCATTCCTCCTGTCCTCAGGTGAGGGTGCTCGGGGCTACTTGGATATTTTGGGGGATTCCCCCACTGTCGCTTCTCTGGCCGCCTCACAGCTGGGGCCAGCCTTTAGCCCCCGCCTCCCCGCTCTCACCAGGGGAACAACATTATACAAAGCATCAGTGGCAATAATTTGGACGTTGTATGAGGCATCGCGGATAGGATTTTGCATGCCTCATACAAAGTCAGAATTCATACAACGTCCTAACTTGTGGAACCAAGTTTGGATGTTGTATGAGGTATTAGTGTACCATTTTCTGTTCATACTCATTTTTATTTGCTCAGATACCCAGTTTTATATTACTGCTTAAACTGCTGTAACACTTACCAATTTTAAAAAATAGACCAAAATTAGGATTTCAGTATTTTGAGTATAAGTCATAAAAGTATCATTGAATACTAGTTACAGAATGAATGAGCATTATGCTCCTTTTCCTAACAGACTTTTTTTTTCAAATTGTGTTTAGACAAATACAGCCGCCTTTCATATATGCTTGTTTCAGCTCTTCTAATAACAGCATTTTAATGAAGATGCTTTTGTTTTGCCTGGAATCGTGACATTTTTCCAGGTTCCTGGACAGGCTCTGCTACTTCCCAGAGTGGCTTTTCGAAGCATGTTCACTCTGGTTTAGGATTTTTTTTTACTCTTCTCCACTGCACTCTGGCAGCTAGAGTGACTTCTGGTGCTAGGCGGAGTTTACGTCAGTGCCTGGGATCTCAGTGTAGAACTAGGAAGTTACCCACGGTGGTGCTTATCTGTTTGAAGTGCAGCCTAGAAGCGTCGGAAAAATCCCAAACTGGAGCGAACATGCTCCGAAAAGCCTCCTGCTGCCCTGGGATATAACCTGCTAAAACACCGCCACCAACATAAGTAGTGGGCACAGCCACACCTCCAGCCCCCATAGCTGAGCGTGGTTGCAGGAACTGGCACCTGGTGGAAAATTATTGGGAACCCCTGAGCTAAATCGATAGGATGAGTCTTTGGTTGCTGTTTCCATTAAAATTGGGGCAGGTTGAATTCTGGTGTGTGTGTGTGGGAATTGTAAAGTTGTGATCAAGCTGAGCTATTTAAAGAGTATTTTGTCTCTTTTATACAAGCTGTTTTGGTAATATTCAGCAGATGGAATGTTAAACTGGCCACAAAGATTAATGGTTTCCCAGGAGGCAATCTTGAAGTACCACACTTGATGTCTCTGTTCTCCCAACTCTTGCCTTCCCTGCTGGAAAAGTCACATTTTCATTGGAGGGGAAACTGATTTTTTAACAACAAAAGATAGGTTTCTGTGGTTTGAACCCAAACTATTGTACAGTAATACCTCATACAAAGTCCACTTCGTACAACATCGAATTCATACAACATCGCCTAATACCTTGAAAAAAGGTGTCTCAACATGTTGTTTGACATGTTTTTGTAATCTATTTAGCCTTTAGACAATGATTTCTTAAAGTTCTGTCAGTTTCCTGTCTGTTTCCTTAACTTTGCCCTGAAGTCTGTGTTGTTACAGTACAATGTATCTCTATGGAAACGACGTTGTACGAAGCATCGCGGCAAGGATTTGGATGTTGTATGAGGCATCATGGCTAGGATTTTGCATGCCTCATACAAAGTCCAAATCCGTATAAAGTCCAAACTTGTGGAACCAAGTTTGGATGTTGTATGAGGTATCACTATATTCATGTGCTATGTTCTTAAGTCAGGATAGCAGCCCAGTCCTCCCTCCTACACCCCTATTTGCAGGGCCGCATCAGGGCAGTACTACCAGTACTGCTGTATAGGGCCCAGAACTGACAGGGGCCCTGCCGCCGCCGGCCATAACTGTGACATTACTGTGATACGATCGCTCAGTATGGGGCCCAGAAATTTCTGATGGCGGCCCTGCCTATTTGAGTCAGGCTCCTGATAAAAATAAAAGCACAGAACTTACTCGGAACGAAACAGTTAAATCTTCATTTTGCTTACTCTGTGCATGCATCAGCTATTCCAGAAGGTGTGCAGTTTATTCCACAGTATGCTTAGTATTTGCCCAGATTTGTAATAATTGATCTAAAATGAGACATTTCAATGCATCTGTTGCCCAGTACAAAATAGTAGTTTAAAATGGTGGTGGTTGTAATTGAGAGTTGTTAAAATATTTATTAATCCCAGAAGTGACAATATGGTAAGGTCCAGTTGTGTTCCTGGCTGTATGACTGGTTCACACCACATAGCCTGTATTGAATTCAATAGGATACTGGCAACAGAACACTATTACAGAAATTTAAAATATAGTATTTGCTTTGAACGTGAATAGGCTGATGGGTTGGACTAAACAAGGGAGTTTGCCATGCTCTTGAAACAGTTCAGCTGTGCTTTTTTGGGTTGCATTTTAAACTACTGTCCTGCAACCAAAAGGTTGTGAGTTCGATCCTGACCAGGGATCAAGGTTGACTCATCCTTCCATCCTTCCAAGGTCTGTAAAATGAGTACCCAGCATGTTGGGGTCAAAATGCTAATTAACTTGTGAACTGCCCAGAGAGTGCACTAAGTGCTATGGGGCAGTATACAAGTGTGATTGCTTTGCTTCAAAATATATAATTTTAGATCTCTGTAGAATCATAGGGTCAATACTGGCTTGTAAAAATAGTCTCCCTCTCTCTCTCCCTCTCCTATTTTGGTCAACCATGAGCATACTTTTTGTGCGCTTTCTTGCTTCGAGAGTCTTCCCATCTTCAGTTTTCATAACAGTTGTATTTCATAAAAATAAAGATTCAAGGCTCTAATGTGAATTCCTCAGAGCAGGAAAACTATTGAGGTCCTGTCTCCTCCCTACCATATCCTCAAAAAGCTAAATGGATTTTCTTTTAACCCCTTTTACTCAAATGATCTGGAAGTACAGCCATTGAATCTTACAAAGGAACTCTTGTTCTTAATTCAGCTCACTCCAAATCAAATATACAAATAAAATTACTGAAGTTGGCGGAGGGGAGGAGACTGTAGGTGTTTGGAAGGCTTCAGATTCGTGTGTATGCATGGCGGGCAGGGCTGATAGAGTTATGATTTGTTGGGATTGTTCTCCCCATTCCCGTGGGTCTTGCATACCTACGAATGCGGCTATTGCAGATAGCCTTTGTTTATATTCACTGCTGTTGCTTAGGTGACACAGACAGTTGATACCATTTTAAAACTAGACAGAAAGGCATTACATCATGAAACCTGTAAGTGCCACTTTATACTCGTGGATAGTAAAATGACTGAAAAAGGTGGCTTTGCTTATGAATAGGTGGGAGCTGTTAAGAGGTAGCCCCCCCTCCCCCCAACAAAAAATACTAGATAGAACAATGGGCAGGGAAGAAACCGGTAGATGCCAGCCACTCTTGCTTTCGAATCATGTATAAGGACCAAGCTGTGTTTCTTCTTCTTCTAGGAACAAGAATTGATTGTCCTAGGAGGGAAAAGGAATCCTTTAGGAAGTGCTTGGATTCAAACAGTTTGAATATTTTATAATATGTAGCTGAATATTTCCTGCTACTGGTTATTTATAGTGTTCCATCCCTCCCCTGCCTGCTCCCATCACCCGTTCTGTGTTGTAAATTATTTAACAATACCAAGGATAAAACGCCACAAAGGAGAGAGTCATTTCTCTGTTTCAGAAGCTTTTATATATTCATTATGCAGATTAGCATTAAATGAAGGAAACTGCTTTAAACATAATAAATAACTTAAGCTGCTGTGTTACAAAGGCTTACACCCAGAGGTTTAATTCTATGTATATAAAGCATCTCTGTGACTTAAGTAGGACTACTCCCATGTGTAAAGTTAACTACTAGTGTAAAACTCTGCAAAATGAGTGCCCTAAGGCCTTTTCCCTCTTGCTTTGGGATTTGAAGAACTCTCATTAAATCAAAGGGAGTCATTTGCATCCTGCTGAAGAGTAGACCCATTAAAGAAGAACTAGAATAAATTTAAATGAGTAGTGTAATAGGTTCTCGAAATGTGCTTAATTTTGGAAAATACATTTTGGAAATGTGCTTAATCGTACATAAATATGGCTATGCAAAAGGCCAATATATGCAGGTGAGACAAAAGTGCTATAGCATATATCAACATAAGAGCAAACCCCATATGTAATCTTATATACCTTCCCCTTCATTTCATTGCAGTTCATTTTATAGAGTGAGAAAAGAGGGGTGAATGCTGAGAAGAGTGCTAAAGTATTTTTTTATCATTTCTGTTGGAACAAACACAGATATATCATTTTTTAAAATATGAAAAATCTGGAAGAATATTGATAATTGCTTTGAAATATAACTAAACCTGTTACTATATTGAGATTGAGTTTTGCTTTGAAATGTTGCCGTTTTCAATTAATAGTTTTTTCAGTTATTTTTTGATTGAAAATAAAATGCGTCAATTATACTTCATCAAATTATTTTGAAGAACTTTCAAGAGCTAGATGATCAACTGCATGTTGAAAAATGAAAAAAAAATCAAAAAGTAGCAAGTAAGGTTTGAAGAATTCATCTACCACCCCATAAAAACCACCCTATGAGTGCTAGAAAAGCAAGATGAAAGATACATCTAGTTGGAAGTTGATGGCCAAATTCCCATTGATTTGAGCGGTTGATAGCCTTTGATTGAAGGCAGCACAATCTTGTGTTTGCTTGTTCAGAACTACAGTTAAACCCAGTGGTGGGTATTAGCAGGTTCGCACCAGTTCGCCAGAACCAGTAGCAGAAATTTTGGCTGGCCCCACCCATCCGTTTTGAAATAAAGTAGTCCTAATTCGTGCGCAATGCAGGGCTTTCCCCCTGGCCACTCCCACCATACCACGGCCACAGTGTGGTACTGTTGTAAAAAAAAATTGAGCCCTCCACTGGTTAAACCCCTACTTAAGTAATAAGTCTGTTCCGTAGGCTTTTATGTAAATTGATTTTTTACTTAACTCAAAGCAAACCCATAGGAAAAATGAATTTTTACATAACTCGAAGCAAACCCATAGGAAAATGATATTTATCTAAATTGAAGTAACCCTATAGGAAAAATGATTTTTTTACGTAACTCGAAGCAAACCCATAAGAAATTGTGTTATGTCAATCGGGACATTTATGTAAACCGGGACATGGTTTTAGTGCAAAAATCATTATACAATGGAACCTCATACAACAATCTCCCCGTATAACAACGAAATCGCATAACAATTAGATTGGAGGGGGGGGATGACATCCCGCATAACAATTTTCCCTATGGAAAAAATCATACAACAATTTTTTAATGGGAAAAACCACTTAGCAAAAAAATCATTGTATGATGCATCCCATAGGGGAAAATCACACTCCCTCAGACAGCTACAGGGGCCGGATGGCCATTTTGCCCTTCCTCCACCACATGGCACTTTCAGGTATGGTGGAGGCGGTGGGGAGCACATGAAATGGTGCCGTGGGCCGCAGGTTGAGAATTCCTGATGTAGAAGAATGACAAAAACAGGGATTGTAGGAGTAGGGGTATTTTACAGCATTTCCTAATTCCTGAATAACGTTGTAGTGTTATCTTTGACCCAAGGAGACTTTTAAAAAATCAATTAAAACTCTGAGTTTTTTTAAAAAATTAACTAACAAAAATGTAATAATACATGCACACAAACTCATTAACCCTCCCCTAATGAAAAAACTAACTACAATTAAAGAGAAACGTGCTTCTCTCCACTGAGACTATTTGGAGAGATGACCAATTTTTCTTCCAGTTATGGAGCCCCATTCCCTTTCCAAAGCTGAGTTGAGTCTTGTGAAGGTGCACAACCCTTCTGACAAGGGAGATGAATCTGTTTCATACATCAGCAAGCAGTTCCAGTTGTTTAGGTTGGGTACATTGTGAGTCCATTTCACCCCTCAGAAGGGAAAGCAAGAGCTAATTCAGCTCTCCCTACCTCTCTAAGTAAATGATAAAGGTTTTTAGCTTTGATTGTACCAACGGGTCATTTCAGCATCAGAGAAACAGTTCAGAGTCAAGTCTCAAGTTAACTTGGAAACAGGTAGTTCTTTGAATGATGGTCTCTATAGAGCCTAATAGGCAGCTAGACTTCCTCCCTCTGCTACCTTGAGACTCTTATGAATCCTTGTTATTCCCAAACACTACAGAGAGCTTTCTTCTTATTGAAGGGCCAGTATAATGGTGAAGGAGGCCCACCACCTTATCTTTCTATCTTGTTGTTTTGCTGCACCAGCTCCAAGGATTCTGCCTAAATTGCTATATATATAGATTTTGCTAATACATACAAAACAAAAAGTACATAAGATACAAAATACATTAACATAACTAAAATACCAAATAATCAAAACTCAAAAGAGAAAAAACCTATCCTAATACATTTTTCATCTAACTTTAAATTTCAATTACATTAAAACCTCCTTATGTTAAATCCCGTTAAACACTCCAGTTAAATTCTGGATAGGAAACCACAACAGAAACAAAATTAAATTACACTCAGTGTTTATATACAATGCCCTAGAGAATTCAGAGTGCCTTATTCTTTTACCTCCAAAAATTGCTTTGATCTGGTACAGGTCTATTTCTTTCACCTCCCATAAGTGAGTGATCCACAAATAGCTTCCAAATATTCCAAAATCTGTTCTCTTTCAAATCACCCCTTTTTTCTTTTATCTCCCAAGTTAATTTATCATTCAAAGCTAAATTCCACATTTCTTTATACCATTCTTCAGTCTGTATAATTACATCATTTTTCCAATTTCTAGCAATACATTGTCTACCCGTTGTAAGCATTATTTCTAATAACTCTCTCTCATCTTTATTTAAGCAAATACATTCCACATTTGTTAGCATGGTGGTACCCGACCCCAGTTTGATTCTCTTACCCACTATTCTACTTATCTCTTTTTCAATTCTTTTCCAGAAATCTTTTACCACATTGCAACTCCACCACATATGCTCATATGTTCCTATTGTATCTTTACATCTCCAACACATTCTATCCCTTTTATTATCAATTTGATGTAACCTCGCTGGGGTCAAAAATTGCTTTATATATATACTGTACAGTATATACTTTTTACTTTTGCAAATTCAGCGTAAAAAAATGTGAAATAAAAAAGAAAAATACAAAACAACACACAAAAAAGAAATGTTTATAATGTTATTTTCCATTATATAATAATTATTGTGTGCCATCAAGTCAGTTCTGAGTTACATATTTTCAAGATATAGAATACAGTAGAACCCCGTATAACGAAAATAATTCATTCTAAGTGACACTTCGTTATACGATTTTTTCGTTATACGATGCATGCATCGTACAATGAAAACCCCTATGGGAATAATTGTACAACAACAATCTATGGGGAAAACCATACAACAACAACAAAAATCCCAAAAAATTTCATTGTACGATTTTTCCCATTGCATCGTATAATGAAAATTTTAGTTATGTAGTTTTTAAAATCTTCTTTCTTGTATGATTTTTTTGCTGTATGATGCATTCATTATACGGGGTTCTACTATACAGAAAATTGGTTTACCATGCTGGCTGTTCTCGCAGGAGGCATAGTGAGGAGCTGAACTCCCAACTTTTGGTTCTCATGTCATGTACCTAAACCACTGAGCTATCCAACCAGTTAATATTCACTGTAAACCACCATTATAAAAGCTGCAATATGAATATAGTTATAACCATCACTACACAATCTTTAAGCATATAAATCATTGAATCTAAGGAAACATCCAGTGTAGATTCTAATATAATTTTCCATTGTTTAGAAAAATTGTACGTTAACATATTTCTCTAAGCTCTTGAAAAATCTGTCTTACAAAGATCTATAAAACATTTATAATGCATTATTATGAGTTTAGGTTTTGAAACAGACCCCACAATTCCCTCCAACCATAGGAGATTCTGAAGCACTTGGTGCAAATGGGCTGAAGGTAGACTCCAGCAAATGCTGACATTGGAGTTATTGCCATTCTGCACTCACAGGGGGATGATATTTAACTCGTAAAGTAGAAAAAATTAGAAATTCGTCCAACTTAATGAAGTCTATATAAAGTATATATATCACATTTTACCACTTCCACAAAAAAAGAATTTATCAATATCCTTAGATCTCACCATAAAGTTTTTAGCATGGGCATATGGATTAAATTGTAACTGATGAGCCAATATGTACTATGTCTTTAGTGCCAAAATTAGTATTACTACTTTTTACTGTATTTGGAACCCAAACGCAAACCATCCATAAAGGGGTGCTAGATGGACCATTTCTAAAATCAACCAATATGGGGTATTCACAGGAACAAAGACTTGCCAAACCTTTACATGTGCTAAAATATATATCTTGTGGTACAAAATAATAGCTGGGAAATTAGAACCACTTTCTGATATTGGCAACTGCATTTTCTTGAATGGAAAGTGTTACAATCTCCAGACCATTTTCTTAAAAAAATCTTGAGTCTGGGATCGTAGCAGGCCAGGATGCTTTTTACCTGCGAAGTCTGGCCTGGATTTTTCTAAACACAAGACAAGTCCTGGGATATTCAATACTTCAATCCTGGCTCTGCTTTAACAAATTGCAGCTTCCCCTCTCTAGGGTTTGCTAATAAATAGGGCTTCAGCCTAATCTTGGTAGCATGTAGATAACTAAAACGAACCAAGTCCCCTTACATATTTAATGAAATAAAAGGGCTTCAATTTTAAAAAAGGTTTATTTTAACACAACTGAGGTATTTACAAACAGAAAGTTTGCTGTTTTTGCTTGAACTTTTACCAAGGCAATTTCTTTCCCCATTCATTCTTACCCAGCACTCTGCACATGCTCTCATACATCAATTTACCCTAAATACATTCATTCCTCCCAGAAATTAAGGTAGAGAGTTATTCCAAATAAACTTCTAAAATGCTGCATTGATTTTTAAAAACATGTTTGGAGAATATATAATTAAATACCAGAAAAGACCTAAAAACCTGGTTGGCGGGGCAGGTGTGGGGCCCAGATGGAAGAGTGGCCCCCGCCTGTTGGCTTATAAATTAAGCCCCCATTTCTTTTAATTGTCAATGAAGGCAGTTTTTTAATGTGGGTTTTAAAGAGGAATGGGGTAGGTGGGTGGGTAAGTTGGGTTTTAATTGGTTGTATTGTTTTATGTGTGTTTTAACTTGTTGTGAGCCGCCCAGAGTCGGGTTTACCTGATTGGGCAGCATATAAATTTGAATATAAATAAATAACTAAATAAATAATAAATGAAGAACAGATACTATCTGTGGTAGCCTATTAATCTTAAGTGTGTTAACAAGGGATGACAATCTTTCCAGATCATTAGAAATTTGTATGGTCAGCTTATTTAAATTCAGTTTAATCATTTGAGAGATATACATTTGGGATAAAAATATATAAATATGTAAATAATTCTGGACACTAACTCCGAAACCTTTTACTATACAATGTAAATTTTTTAAAATTACCCAATGGCATTAGATCAGGTTTTGGCCAATTAGTTGTGTATTCTGCAAAAATTATGAATTATTTTTATTAATTCTAGTATACATACTTCTGATCTACTAATAAATAATAATGAATCATCTGCATATAAAGATAATTCAAATTCTGCTTGTTCATGAATAAAACCATGGACAATCCTGTTCTGTCTAATAGTACATTCAGAAAACATAAATCATGTAACAGTGGAGTCAAGGGACAACATTGTTTTGCAGATTCTCTCCACCCAAAAGAGATCAGAAAGAAATCCATTAACCCTTACTTGTGATTTAGAACAGAGATATAAAATAATAATTCATTTTATGGATTCTTGTGGAAATCCAAATTATTCTAAGGTAGCAAACATAAATTGCCAATATATTTTAGCATCCAATTAAAGAAGTGTAGCTGAATCCAATCTATTACTATTTAAGGCTACCAAATGAGTTGCTATTCGTTATTTGCTTCCTATCTGTGCCACATAAAATTCACTTGATTTGGAGGTACTGTTGTTGATATCACAGCCTGGACTCTGCTAACCAAAACTGTGTTAATATTTTAGCACCTGCATTAATTAAAGAAATCAGGCTGTAGTTTGCACAATTAGTATGATCTTTCCCAGACTTAGGTATAAGAGAAATACAGTATATGCATTGCACATTGAATTTGGCAGGACATCTGATTCAAAGGCTTTTTGATAGACACAAAATAGTTTGGGGGCCTTGTCTCATACCATTCTTTGGGGAAACCATCTGGCCATGGTATTTTTCCAACTTTCATTTTTAAAATAACCCTCCTAATTTCTTCTGTCTCTTGAAAGGATCTTTTTCCCTAGTGTATTTCGTTGTGGAAAATCAACTGTAAAAACAAAGATTCAGCTTCACTACCTATAGAGTTTTTCATAAATATTTTATAGTAATACTGTACTTCTGAAATTCTACATTTATTTGTAGCATATGAAGTATTTTGTTGTCCTTTTATCAAGAAAATATAATTCTTTTTTTTTTGCTTTGAAATGAGATGTCAAAATTTTTAGCTACTTTCATACCACTTTCCCAATATTTTTAGCATACACATGTTAGCACAAATTCAGCTTTAGCTGAATTCTTATTTAGATTGTTGCAACCTTTGATAATGGCCACGGTGGTTAAGTCGCTGAACTTGATGACCAGAAGGTCAGCTGTTTGAGACTCGAGTGCTGCATGACGGAGCGAACTCCCGTTACTGTCCCAGCTCCTGCCTTAACCTAGCAGTTCAAAAGCAAGAAATTGAAAGTAGATAAATAGGTACAGTACCACTGTGCTCCAGCCTCTATTCACGCCTGCTACTTGACTACGGAAAAGTCTTTAGATGCAGACAGTGCTGGCTCTTTGGCTCTAAACAGAGATAAGCAATGAACTCTAGAGTTGGATATGACTGACTTTCAAGAACAGAAGAACCATATCTTTACCTTTGATAATGATATTTCGAGTGGGATATTGCAGATTGACTTAGAAAATACCTCAGTAACTTTTCATCCTGCTTAATTCTACTTTGCTTCTTGTGTGAATACGCAAATAACCCTAACTTGAACACACATTACATGCCTCTCATTCAATGACACACGAAGAGACTGTACTTTTGTTCTACTCAAAATATTCTTGATGTTTGGTTCCTATCTGTTTCTTAAAATTCTCGTCACTCAAAAGCCCAATGTTTAGATGCAGTGAGCCAGAATTTTTAGCCATATAATTTAGCTGCATGGCGAGGTATATAGGAGCATGCTCTGAAATTTCGATCATATGTAACTGGCATTTTACAACATATTGAAACAAAGATGATACCAAAAAGTAATCTTAACTATATATATAAAAAAAACAATTTTGATGCACCAGTGCACCATATTCTGTAGGATGTAGTACCCGCCAAACATTAATCAAGAACAGCTCAGACATGTATCTTTACAACATTACTCACTAATGTTGGAGTTCTATATAGAGGTTTATACCTATCTAGGACTGGATCAAGAATTTCATCATGATCTGCACCAATTATCACGATCATATGTCATATCTGTCAAGTGTCTCATACATTCATAAAGCATTACAGTATCAGGAAGTCTACGTTTGGATAATAAATATTCACAATTGCTATTGTCATATTTGAAATGTTTGCAAGTAAACAAATAAATCAACTCTCTGCATGTAACAGTACAAGAGAGGCATTTTATGTATGAGCATAGCTACACTTTTGACTTTTTAGAATGATCGCTAATATCCCCTACCCACTATTTATGTATACTGTCTTTATCTTCTTCCATAAGACATGTCTCTTGCAATAATGTCATATTTGCTTTAAATTTTTAAAGTATAAAAGCACCTGCTTTCTTTCCCCAGGATGACGTGGGCCCTTAATATCCCATGTTATACAATTTAATGCCATTAAGTATATAACAATATTCATAGTTACAGTATATCTTATGCCATCAGTAATAATAATTTTAACAAAAAGAAAACATTAAAAAAATTAAAGGGACTATTTCTTGAGACACAATTTGAATATTTTCCTTTCCAGATTGAAGGCCCCATTTTAATAGTAAATAATGATAGCCAGCAACTAATTTGATCGGTAAATATAAGAATTAGGTTTTTTATAATAGTTGAATCTACTATATTGTAAGGTTGAAGAATTTTTTTTAAAAAAGGAGAATAAAAAAAAAACAGTTAAAAGAAAATAATAATAATAAAAATTAAGAGACTCCAAAAAAGGAAAAACAAACAAACTAACCATGTAGTCTAATTTGACAGAACAATTTACCCATTCCTCAGTCTCTCCCTCCCGTTGGCTACCTAATTCTACTTTTTTATAATACTGTATGTATAAACCTCTTAAAACATGGGGAATTCTTGGGGAATTCCATGAGCTGCTATCAGAGAAGTAAAAGTTCCATGCTAGGGCATCGTATGCACTCAAAATAGTTCCTGTATTGGGAATATTAATATGTAATTCATGTAGGTAAACTATGTATATATAATATATACTCCACTTTAGAAATTTGAATATGAAGTACTGTAGTAGATTGTTATGAAAGTTTCAGTCCATAACAATGAAGGCTTTGTTGTTCATTATTAGCCTCTTTGTTTTAAGAGGTTTATTGTTGACTTACTATTTATATTCTACCAAAGTTTTGAAGCTAATAAAGGCCAAAAAATCCAATGTGTAGTGTTTGCTAAGGTAGACCCTACTGAAGGAATTGCTGAATGATAAGCCATTTCTTTAGTAAATCTCATCGATTCAAGAGGTTTACTCTGTAATGAATTTGAAAGTTTAATTAAGCAACAAAACCCACAAGAAGATAGTGCCGTGCTTTAATTAATCACAGCAGGTTCCGTTTCTGAGGAACAAAGCCTTCAAGCAGGGTTTCTCAACCTTGGGCCTCCAGGTGTTCTTGGACTTCAATTCCCAGAAGCCCAAGTCATCACACTTGCTGATTAGGGCTTTTGGGAATTGAAGTCCAATAACATCTGTGAGCCCAAGGTTGAGAAACCTTGCCTTAAAGGAACAATGTAACATTGAAGCTTTCCCTGTGAATCATTACGTCACTGGGTTTAGCGCCCCTAGAGATGCTAAATGCAGCTGTATACACTTTGAGCTTCAAGTTCACACACTTTCAAGTTCACACACTTTGAAACTTGCAAGGTCATTTATCCACAAAAGAGGGTGGAGGTGAAGTCCGACCTTGGGCACCTTGCCAGGTAATCATGACCTTGGGAGATCTTGAAGATATAATGGAAATCTTATCTCTCAGATCTACCCTCAGAGACACCCACAGATTCCTTAGGTGGGAGAGAGGAACCTTTTTTTAGGATAAAAGGACCTGCTTTTGCTCAGTTAGAGTCAGCGGGAGCTTTTGGAAATTCAGAGTCTGGACCATCACCAGGAGAAGATCGGAGATGGAAGTCAGAAAAATGCGGCCGATGCCAGGCCATTCCTTCAGGGATAAGAGGAGGCTTTGTCTTCGGACTTAGTCGTTTTTCCATTAAAACAGCACTTTGCTGAATTTTCAACATTTTCAGACTTTGGAAAGATTCTAGGATAGTTTAAGGATGACTCTTAGATTTTACGTGTTTTCTTATTTTGTAGTTTAAGTGTGTTTAGCTTTGTGTGCTTAGAAGTAGAAAGTTAAGGATAGTGTCTTCAGAAGTTAGGGACCCATGAATGAGATCTTTTTCTTTGGATTCACTTAATGAGATTAGCATTTTAATGATAGCTATGCTTCGCTTTTGGATACAACATTTGGAACTATGGACATTGCTTTGCTTTTTATCACAATAAAAGGAGGGAAGCCGAACAAGGTCTCTTATTGAAAAGACAGTTGGAAGCATTGTCTGTGGAGGTGCCTGATTCTGCTGTCGTCTATTCTATCACGTTACCCTACGAGACTCCCATAGCTGTCCTTAAAGAAGCGCCCGGGAGGAGGCGAAATAACAGGAGCCGACCCAGGCCAGATATACATTCCGCAGGGCTTGATACAGAGAAGTAGCCGTGGGAGGCAACTATAGCCCTGGAGCCTGAGGAGAGAAATTGGGTTTTGAGGTCTAGAAGTCCCATCTGGGTGCACCTGGTTTCCCAACCCCTCCTACTGAAGGATTCCGTTTAATCCCCTCATGGAAGCAAAGTGGCGACATACTCTAGTTAGGTTTAGTAACTGTAAGGATGATATTTTTATGTATATACAGGAATCTTTACTCCTAGTAAACACCTAGGCTTCTTCTGGTGTGAAAAAAAGTAGAGTTGCAGTTATTGCCTGCTAAAATGTGGAGGAGTGGCCAAAATTTAAAAATATGCCTCAGATATCAATAGTGCAGTGACACTGCTGTTGGGGGGGGGGATTATCTGAAGTTACGTGTGTGCCTTCCTCTGGGCACAAGCCTTATATTATTTATTCATAAAAATACAACTGTGGTAAAATACGCATGAGCCTTGTAACTGATTTGGAGATTTAAAATGCCAGATCCCTTCTGTGAAAGACAGTGGCAAACAACCCTTTGTATTGTGCAATAAAGCATACTTCTGTTTGAGCTAGAAGTAGAAGCAAGAGATGAAGGTATTCTTTTATTGAAGCAAACATGTGGAAAATTGCAGTAGATTGTTGTAGTAGAGAATATCTTCCCTGAAAGGAAGGAGGTTCATTTGTAGGGCAAACCCTGACTGTGTCACTTCATTGGGGTTACCACTGGACTTTCTAGTCACAGCAAATAACATCATGTCCATCTATGCCATTACAGCCGTATGAGTGGCACATTTTCTCATCTGTAGTGTTATATTCCAAAATGTCACTAAGCATTAACTGAGTCAATGGTGATGTCCTACCACCTAGAGATGAACTCTGCCTCAAGATGATGTTTTCCACTTCAGTGCCACTCTTATAGCAATTACTGGGTCATTAATATCATTGCATGCAATTATTGACAGTAGACTGCACAAGGATTTTGCTATATTTTCCTATCCCCAGCCCCCACTTGGAACTTTTATTTCTAGCCTTATTCAAATAAGCAATTGAGTAACAACTTTTCAAAGTGGCAGGCATACATTTTTAGGATGAATCTGTGTAGTAGTGGGCTTCCCAGACCATACTGAAACAACAATTTTTTTTCCTGGGAACAATAATAGATGTCAATTGAAAGTAAACACATTTTATTGATTTTGTTCATCTTGATTTTGAACAAAAGATCATAAAAGATAGTGGGGATTGTTTTCCTTAATCTTTCTGAAAGCCTTTCCAGCAGCATGTTCATGGTTTAAGGGGGGGAATTATATAAAATCACGATCTATTCTGGAATAATGACCTATTTGAGAAAACTCAGGGGGAAAACTAGTTGCTTGAACCCAAGAGCATCAAATCTGTAAATTGCCCATGTGATTGTTGGTGAACAGCAAGATACAACTTACTATGTGCCATTTTAGAATTCTTTAGCATCCTTCAGAAAAGTGTTTATTGCCTAATGGTAGCAAAGTATTCTAGCTAATTATCATTCCAGTGAAAATACACTCTTTGTAATATTAAATTCATTTTAAAAAGGTAAAATAGCCACCCCTCTGGCTGCCTACCCTTTCTCCTCCAGCACTGTGTCACACTTGGACTGTCTTTGTATTATTTCCTGGTTTTTTCCTTCTAAAAATAAAATACATGTATGTATTTCTCTTGTCCATGCCAAGAAAATTAAAACCGGGCAACATGCATCTCTCATGGCCAGTATATATCCTCCTTCCTTCTACCAAGTTTTAGTTGTCTTTGATTGTGAATAAAGGATTTCAAGGTTGCTGATTTTTAAGGCAGTTCTACACTTAGTGTTTATTTAGACTAGTGCAAATATGCTTCTGCTTTTTCTACTTATTTTGAAAAACTTTAACAAAAATTACCAGTGAACAGTTCTTGGTGAGAAGATACTGAAGTTAAAATAGTGTGGTAAAAAGCTTCTCCACCTTAATGGAACAATTAGGTTCCCGTTTTCTTATCAGTTTTAGATTCTTTTGATAGAACAAAGCTTTTAGGGTGCCACAGGCTGGGCAGGAAGAAGGGTGGCCAGGAATTTAAGCTAAATTTATTTTCTCTATAATATATTACTTTCACTTATATCCTGCCTTTCTTACAGTGAGACTCTTAAATGGATGTCCTCCACTCCTTTATTCTCACTGCAGTCCAGTAATGGAACTAATTGTTTGTGCACTGTGTAACCCTAAATGTTAACTTTAATTCATGGAAATAGATTTTATCTGCTTTTAGCAAGCATGGGACTCCTTCCTCACTTACCCAGGTTTGGAAGAGCCAAAGCAGAAGGAGATTTTCGTGTTCAGGGAATGAAGAAGCAGACGAGAGAAGTAGTGAAATTCAGCTTTTTATTAGTGGGGTTTGAACACAGTTTGGATGGGGCAAAACTCTGACTTATATACACTATAAACAGTAACAGTAACAATAATACAACAAGCCCATTGGCTAACAGTGTGCACATTTTTGATCCACTTATTTGCATAAGAATAGATACATGAGAAAAGATATGTTCCGCTCCTATAAACAGTAACAATAATACAACAAGCCCATTGGCTAACAGAGTGTGCACATTTTCGATCCACTTATTTGCATAAGAATAGATACATGAGAAAAGTTACATTCTGCTCCTGTCAGATACACAGTTAATATACATAACAGAGATCCAGTATTTTTATCTTTTCTAATGAAAGTTCCACACACTCCCTTTCCAACATATTTACTTGGTGGGGGAATGTTATTGTGCGACTTAAGTAAAAAATGGGATCTCTTTGGCATGAACGGTCCAGGCATGTACCACTGTAGACACTGTAGATATTTGGGGCAAAATGCTAATTTACTTGTGAACTGCCCAGAGAGTGCATTAAGCACTGTGGGGCAGCATAGAAGTATAATTTCTATTGTATGAAGGCTGAGAGAGGAAGAAAATAGATCTGAAGAGGTTGGGCTACAGTAGTGATGGCAAAGTCCAAGAACATCTGGAGTGCCATGGTTCACTACCACTGGGCTAGGGTTAAGATGATGTAATTGCCTCCTTTTTGTAGAGCAAAATGGATGGCATGCTTGTGAGAAAAGAACTATATTGTACATTTTATATAGATTCTGAAGCATTCAATAGATTACTGATTAAAAATATTAAGCCCCCACCTATAGATTTATAGTTTTTAGAAAACAGTAGAAAGGCAAAAAGTCAGGGGCAAGGAGGAGAAAGCATTTGGTAACCATGGGCTCAAAGATTTAACTATAGCTAAGTTTGGATGCCATTCATCATTCATTTGTATTTAATTAATATTTGTATCCTGCCAAATTAGTGTTTAGTGCTACTCAGGGTGGTTTGCAGTAATACGTCACTCCAGAAAAGAACAACCATTAAAAACTAATCAAACAAATTAAACCTTCATATCATTGAGGGTATGGCCTGAAAAACATAATTCTTTATGGATTCTCAATGTTAAACAAAATGTTGAAAATAAAAGGGGGGGGGGGACTAGGGAGGAGAGAATCCCCTAACATTTTAGGTAGTTGTACAGGTATATGCAAAATATTACTTAGGAATATGCACTGCTTAAATTAACAATATACTGTACAGTATATGTATATAGATATGGCCAGCAGAACCTGGATTTGTCTTATTTGTTAGTAGAAAATCAAGGATTAAAGAGAATTTGAATGGGAAGCTGCTTATTTTTTTTTTGTTAGTTATGGGAATAAGACTTCATTCCCTGTGTAAATTTGTCATATTCCAAAGGCACAACAATGGTGGGCTGGGCGTCTGTGTGTTTTGCGTCTTGCCTGGCAGTTTATTTCTGTGTCATCCAAGCTCTTGATGCTCTGGGATCAGAGGATTGGTACAAAAAGCAAATTTAATACAATTTAATTAAAACACAGTGCTTAAGCTACCACAGCTGCTTTATGTGCAGTTTCTAACTGTTCCAGAAACAAGCACCTTGATTTGTGGGTTTTCTATCTGTTTGGGTCTTAATGTATTTAAAGCTGTCTTGTAAAGTTAGATAACATGTTTGAAAGAAGAAGTAATTACTTGATACTTTACCAAGAAAGGCATTTAATAAAAGCAGAAGCAACTACTGTAGCTGCAGCTGCACTGCTATTCTATCCTAAGACAAACATCTTTCTTTCTTTCTTTCTTTCTCCTATCTCTTAATGTTTCCTTGCCTTTTTTTGTTAAAGGAAAGTATTTGGAGAAAGTTGGGTAATAGCTCACATTTGCAGGGTTCTTAACTTTTAATTTCTGAAAGCAGAGCTTTGAGTAATGAGCTTTACTATCTGGGATGGACTACGCAGTTCTCTGCCTTCCAATTTGTTGTAATCCCACGGAAGGCAATGAGGCAACAGGTGCCAAGGATGGCAACCAATGTTATGGCATTGCTTGATCTCCTAAAAGGAGAAAATTAACCCTATTGATTCAATTTAGACATTCTTACTGAGCCATATGTACTAAGGGAATTGGTCGCTCTGTACGTTGCTCTGTTGTTGTTCAGTTGCACAGTTGAGTCCAACCCTTTGCAACCCCATGGACCACCGCATACCATGCTCCTCTGTCATCTGCCATCCTCCATAGTCCTCCCAGATCTACGCCCACTGCATCAACAATGCCATCTAGCCATCTCATCCTCTGCCAACCCCTTCTCCTTTTGCCTTCAATGTTTCCTAGCATCAAGGCCTTCTCAAGTGAGTCCTCACTTTTTTTTGGTGGCCAAAGCACTTCAACTTCAGCTTCAGTATTTGTCCTTTCAAGGAGCAGTCAGGGTTGATTTCCTTAAGGATTGACTGATTTGATCTCCTTGCAGTCCAGGGGACTCTCTGTGTATGTTGCATAGAAAGGCCAGACTGAGACTGAGAAGACATTCCCCCCATCCCCATCTTTATGCTAACTCAAACTGCAAACTTTCTTCCTCTCAGGAACATGGACCTCAGTTAGTTAGAAATCGGTGGGTGGAGTCAGGAATTTCTTAAGAGAGAAAGGTGTGCTTTTTCCAGATAATTCCTTGCTATTTGTATGATGTAAGGAAAATCTAACTTTGGGAACAATGTTTTCATTCTTAAGGGGAAAGGAAAAAGTTGAAACTTCAGCACTTATGGTCTTCAGTAATACTTTGTGTTGGACTAGCCATCTGCTGAACAAACCTCTCCCAATCTCCCAATAATATACAGTAGTATCTCACTTAAAGAGCATAATGCATTCCATGGGATTGCTCTTTAAGTGACTTTGCTCTTTAAGCAAAACACCATTGTTAAGTGACCAATTGTGACTTCTGGTTGGGGGCATTGCGAACCTCGATTTAGTTGTTAAGCGAGTTTTTGGTTGGTTTTAGTTGTTAAGCGAGGTGACTATTCAGAGGAAAGGCTGACCTTTAAGCGAGTTAGTCTCTAAGCGAGGCACTCTTTATGCAAGGTTTTAGTGTAGTACAAAACACAAAAAAATAATGGAAACTGGGCTGAGCAAGCAGGCAAAGATCAAAGCTGGCCTTTCCTCATACTTGGTAAGAAATATATTTACAGTAGTATTAATTTTGTTAGGTTAGCCCAGGGTATATCATGCTGAACAAAATAGGAAGATGTGGCTAGAGTTGATACCAGTACAGTAGACCCTCACATAACAACGTTGCTTGGTTCCCCAAGTAGCGTCGCTATAGAGGAAATGTCATTATGCAGTTTTCAATGGCAGCTGTGCCATCTAGAGGCAAAAAACTCATCCGTACAACGACGTTAAAAAACATCATTAATCCGCACAACGATGGTTTTTCGTCGTTGTGCGGATAGTCACGTGGCGAGTGGTGACATGTCGTTAAGCAGAAATGACGCTATTCGAACGCGTCATTAATCGAGGGTCCACTGTACCCAAATTCTGAAAATTGGGTCTGTAATTTCATTGTGATTGTTTTATTTTATTTTAAAAATAATGCATATTCTGTTTTGAAAAGGGACTGGTTCTTGACTTTTCTCTCTGTTTGCTTGCCGCCTTGTTTAATCTCATTGTGAATGAAAGGCTGCAGCTAGGCACAAATCCAGGAGGTTAATTCTTCATCTGATTAGAGTAATGTTAGAAACTTGATAGGTTGAAAACAACAAAGATTAAGGCAATGGCTTAGCCTCCTGGGTGAGAGAATAATAACAATCGAATGATGATGTATTAATGTAATATTACTTCTACTCCATAGGGACTGTAGGAAAATCACAACCCACAATCTCTTTTTGTCTTTCTATTTTTCTCTGCATCTAGAGTGAAATGGATTTCACTCTCTAAATTGTGTTGCACAGTACTGTATTTGAACATAACTGTGACAATCAAATGTTGGTGTGCAGAATTGTTATGTATGATTACCTAGTCTTTCTTGATGTTTCAGCCAAGTAAATAAAACTAATTTCTATCAGAGATGTTCATTTTATAACTCCCTTAGCTTTCCTTTCCTTATGGAATTATTATTCCTATTATTTCAGTCAGTATAAACTAGAGTTTGAGATAAAGTAGCATCATAGTGAAGAAAATGTGTAACCTTCTATTAGGCCCCCACAATGTCTGATGTATCATACTAACTGAATCGCAGCACCCCCTCCTCCCCGTGGGTTATCCCGTTGGATATGACAACAGAAACAAATTGTTTAGAATACAACCACTTATGGATTAACATATACAGTATCCCATTCTTCTGACATAATATGATGTATTCAAGGCAGCACATAATTTAAAAAATAAAAATAAAGCACAGATCACATTGTAAGCACCAAGACAATAAGTAATAATGCAGCTGCTCTTGATCTGGTGAATACCAAGTGTAAGATTAATATAAAACCAAGCAGCCTTGTAGACAAATGGCACCTACTAATATCTGAAATGCTAGTGAATTATATATAGGTGTTCAAATGTTTTTTCAATGAGTGTGAACTTATGTTTAGTTTTATTCTTTCTTTTATTAGATTAGTACAAACATGTGAGGTTTTTTTTAATAATGAAGCAGCATGTCTAAACTGTGTCACTGTGCTTTTTTGTATACTCAGTGCAAACCTTACTGTTTACTTGCTTTATGTAGAAATGGCTATTGGAGATAACAGAAAAGTTGTTGGAGGATGGTGGGGGCATGTGGGAATCTGATAGGGATGAACCATAAGCCAAGTTCATAAGAGTGCAAACACTCCTGTTTGCCTTATGAGTTCCTCCCGAGAGATGTCCTGCATCCCTTTACTATGTTTCATTATTTCCCTGAAAATATGTCAGTACACATGTAATCAAGGTCTAACCCTCTACTATGGAGAGACTGATCACGCAAGTTTCACGAGGCCAGTATGCTATCTTAGCTGCTCTAACCAATCAGTATCATGTACTGTAGCTTGCATGATTCTCACACGGTACCCTAATGTTAGAAACAATGTATGCCGAATGTAACCTGCGGCTGAATACTCTCTATTGTTCACTATGCAATCCATTTTGCTCCCTTTCTGCTGAATGCACTATTGTTCCTGTATTCTTATCTGCTATTGAATTTTGGCAATAAAAGATACTGGTTGGGGTTGTTCGTCAGATCTCTCCCCAAGCAGCCGGCTGGACCGTATCTCTGCTTGGGCATTTCATGATATCAGGATTTCCTCCCACAACAAAAAGTAAGCTGAATGTTTTTACCCATGTTGGAAAGGTGAATATTTTTTTAATGTGCCAAATGATACTGGCAAGCGTGGTAGAACAGCTCTCTGCTGTTTCCTTTATGCTGATGGGAAATTGGGTGTGGGTAGTTTCATTATATACCGGTAGTCACTAAGGAGTGAATTGTCTTGGTTATATCTTGGTAGTTAAGGGATTCCTGTATCTATTCTGTTGGGGGGGGGGGGACCCATGTTCTTCACTGGCACAGAACATGCTAAAAGGCTGCACCGTAAAAAAGATGAGGAGACCACTAATGTACTGTTAATCCAAATTACTGTATAAAAATCTGAATTCTAGAGAGTAATTTCCTCAAGAATAAGGAAAAAAACATAACATCTGTGAGGACTTCATGTAAATCATATATTATTGGTAGGGTTTGTTGATTTATTTGCATGCCATGTTGGCAGGTATTATATTTTATTTATATGATTTTATTTATACTGTAAAATGGTCCTTTTGATGTTACTGTACTTATCTTTTTCTCTGTGTTGATTTATGCAGTGTCTGTGAGCTGCCCAGAGTTGTTTGCACCAATTGGGTGGGATACAAGTCTGTCTGTCTGTCTGTCTGTCTAACTAACTTCTAGAAAAACCTGGAGCTGTTGACTTCTGAAGTGGAAACTTCCTTGTTCAAGGATATTTTTAGTGAAATTATCCGTCATTCCTATAGGCTGTAAGTTCCTTTGCTGTAAAATATAATACAAAATTTCACCAGTATCTAATAATGGATGCTTCTGTAAATGCAGTGTTACAGCTGATTCTGAGACAGCAAAGCAAGTTGGTATCCTTAAGGAATGCAGTGCTATAATAATTTTCATATACAGTAAAACCCTGTATTCCTTTGGCACTGCTAGTGTTGGATTTCTTCTCCAGCTGTCTTCGCTGTCATACCGGCAGTTAAGTTGTGGACTGTTTTAACAGTATTGCCATTGCTGCAAGTCTTTTCTGAAGAGCAGACTGACATTGATGCCACTCTGATTCTATTACATTTTAATCAAAGAAAGGTAGCTTAAGGAAGGTGAATTCCTACAGCTTAGCCCTAAGAGCAGGATGGTCACTGTTTTATTTAAGCTGCCTACTTTCCTGAAGTTTAGTTTTGCTATTTCTCTTTACTGTTAGTCTGTGTGTAGAGGCACAAGGGCAAAAACAAAGAGGTCATAAAGAACATAATAAAAAGAAGAAAGAAAGAAAAGCATTTGATTTATGTCCAAAATTGGTTCGTAGTATTGATTTTCTTTTCTCTGGGATGGGAAAAAAGATATCAGCAAAACAAAACTATACATCTCCATTATTTTCTGAGTCTAGCAATACAGATGTACACATTAGATATATTTTTCCAATAACTTATTCACACACAAAAATTACACTAGAATTTGGAAAACTCAGAGGTAAAATTTGGCTCATTGCATTTGTGTAACAGTAAAGAAAACAAAATTAGTGGTAGAAACCTGAGTATAAGGGAAATACTTAGAAACAACTGCAGGGAAAGGAAGTTCACATAGTGAGAAATTATGTTACACCCACAAGGAGGGAGACGTAGAACAAAAGCAAGCAGGAGATCAAAGACGGGGGAATGTTCATATTTTTGCATTTAGTGCAAAGATTAGAGAAAGAAAAACATCAACTAGGGGCTGGGAAGACATAGTTAAAAAAGAGAGTACAGGCCTATTAAAGAAGTAGGTAAGGTATATAAGATATATTTTTTAAAAAATCCCCAAGGAAAGATATGGGAAATTAAAGAGAATAAAAGACAGAGAAGACTTATGGAGCCCTATCTAAATTGGATGAAAGGGAGATTCTTCTTTCTGCCAGACATGCCATTTAATTGCTTTTTCTCCATGGGAGCTCCAAGGAAGTACTTTCATGTTCTTCCTTCCCATTCTCTCTCTTTTTCTTTTAATATTTTAGGAAGCAGGCAGATGTTGTTGCAAAATGAGCCTTGAAAGACAGAAGGACACTGGTGTGAGGGGAAAGCATTTAAGCACGTTGACATCAGATTGAGAAGAGCTTTAATCAATTTCCAATATGAGATGTTGTCTTGGCGTTTTTTCCATGAAGGCAGTCAACACCATTGTTTCTGTGTAGTGTGTGAAAGATTGTTAGCTGCTTCAGAATCCTTATGGCACAATAACATTGATGTGGTGTGGATTAAGCTAGTGCCTTGCAGGTTCCATCAGGCTGGTCGTGAGGCCTTCATATTATTCCCTTTCTTCCTGTTGGTGGTAAACATAAGCTGTTGCCAGTCACATTCTTTTGAGATGGCTTTCTTAGGCAACCACTGCTAGCATTTTCCTTTGTGTTTTGCTCTTGAATTGTTAGTACTGCAGCTGTGAGATTTTTTTGACAAGTATTGATGTTTCCTTCTAACAGGAGAAAGACTTGTTGGTTTTTAAGTTGTAAATATAGAGGGGAAAATTGAAAACCTTTCTGTTAAAAGTAGGCAAGCTCAGAAATTCTGATTGTTAAGATGCTAAAAACTACCAATGAAATAAAAGAGCAGTTTGTTTTGTTTAATAATTTTTATTGAATTTTCAAAATTTTAACATACAATAATAGAAAGTAAAAACAATCAAAACAAAACACATAACTTCATTACATCAGTATCTCATCTGTCTTCTAATTTATGTATAACATACTATTACAGCCATTATTCTAAATACTTTTGTTTTACTTTTTCTGTAAGTTCCCTGGTGTTTTTATCCATCTTTCCATCTGAATATCTAATATAAACACCATTGTGATATATTACAATGTCCTTGAATCCACCATTTGCCTCTTATATTTCCATTCTTATATTTCCTAAAAACTCATTGCATCAGGTACTGGTTTGTCTCCTTTGTTATTTGCCAATGTATATAGTAAAACCATAAAAGAGCAGTTTTGGTATCAGAATATATATAGAGGATACCAAAAATGTATACACAATTTAAGAGATGTTGTCTATGTCTTACATTTTTAAGTTGAATTGAATTACTGTAGCAATGTGTAGTGTGATGTTTGCTCAAAAGAACGAAAATGGCAGAAATACGATTGTCGTTCAAAGAGTGCAAGACCATTTTGAAGTGGTATTTGAAATTCAAGAACATTGTGTAAGTACAGCAACAATGGCGGCGTGAGTTTGCAGCAGAACCTCCAACACACCTAACAGTTTAATGCATTCACGATAAGTTTGAGATGCATGGTACTGTATGTGATGTGCACAAGGGAAGATCCAGAACACTTTGGTCAAGATTGCTTAAGCAGTAGTTCGCCATGATCAGAAGTGTCTGGACGCTGGCGCTAACCACTTTGAGCACTTCTTGTAATTGCAGAAGTCAAATGTGACTTGTATTCGTCTTTTGTTATCAGTATATAGTGAGTATTACAATTTTAATAGTTTTTCCTTTCTTAAAATGTGTATACGTTTTGGTACCGGCTGTAGATGTTTGCTGTTTGTCTTTAATTTTTTTGTCTCTGTACAGGTATGGCTATGCAGCCATTTGTGGAGAACTTAGAATTGGAGTATGTTTGTAAAACAAGCCAGAGCAATTTCCTTGCTCCTTGGGAGCAGGAAGAACAAAAAGTCAATACAGTACTAAGATCTAATTCTGAGGGATATTTCAGCCTTTCTTAACATGTTGCCTTCAGATTGTGTTGGGCACATGATGCATAAGGGTGGTGGAAATTGTAGCCAAATGGGCACCTATTAAGCTGGTTATCAATTTTCATGTGGTGTGAATGGCTTTCAAATGGGCGCCCAGGGCACCAGATTGTGGAAGAGTGGATTTAGCTCAGAGATACATCACAATATATAGCACAATATATAGCACAACTTCTTTACAGTTCAGTCACCACCACTGGTTTAATGTGCAAAGTGTGTATTGAACTAGTGATTTTTGTTACAGCAGACAAAACTCAACTCTAGTTTGGAGAAGAAGGAGGTGGGAATAGTGTTTTCTTGCTAGCAAAATCCCATTTTTTTCCAGGGGAGTGGAGGCATGGGTATGAGGAACTTCTCCTATCTCAGTCAATAGCATTAATAATGAAACAGTTAATCTGTTCATGAAAGAAAAGTGTCTGGATACATTTGAAACCTGTTTTGTTACAGCACTAGGTATATTACAGTACCTGCTTTGGTGATGCATTTCTTCTCCTGGGTGTCAACATTTCACAATCTTTTCTGGGTAAACCTGAACAACTGGAGGCAATTTGAACAAATTATGTCTATTTTCAGGTACCCTTGTGTTACTGTACCTACTGGTTTGCTGAAATATTTCACCTGGGTTTTTTTCTTTTCTTTTCTTCTAATCAGCAACATCCAATGGATCACTGGAAGGCTTGGATAACCAGGAGGGAGGGGTGTGCCAGACAAAAGCCATGAAGATCCTAATGAAAGTTGGACAAGGTAAAGACTACCTGTGGTTTCTCCTCCCCCCCCCACTCCATTAAGCAACTTTGGTCAATCTCTGAGCCCTACTGAGTGCCTCCACTTTTAGCAAATAGGGTAGAACAGCATGAAAGAGTGGATTCTGTTAGTTTACCTTCCTTAGATTCTAAAGGCAAAGCCTATTTTCTGCACCTAAGTTACTGACAGGTTTCATAGGAAGAGTTTAATAGTTTAAGATCTCTTCATTGGCAAGCTCTTCTTGGAAGGAAACAAGGGAACAACACGTGCTCTTGTTTATTCTTTCTTGTATTCTAAATATTACAACTGTTTCACTACTTAAAATTATCCAAAACAAATGAAAAGGAGAGGGAGCTAATGTTTCCATAAGCTTGCTTGTTACAAAAGCTCACTAGAAAATGACATTTTGGTTCATTTCCTTATTTCATAGAACAGTAACCTATTGTATGAGGGGTGGGGGAAGAATTATTTGTTCTAATTAGAGGTTGGTGTAATAATCAACTTGCTTGGCTACACTAAATATTATCTGCAAAGGTTTTCCTGCTTGTTTCAGGAATCCCTTCATTTTCTGCTGATAGTTTCACAATCTAAATTTTTCAAATAACTATATAATGGAGGGCAGGGTTTTGGTTTCTTTGCTTGTTTTAAAGAGGAAAATTACCTTCTCATATCTCCTTGTACTCCTGCATAAAGGGTCTTCTGTTTGAAAGCCATTCACGCCGCATGAAAATTGATAACCAGCTTAATAAAGCACATTATTGCTAGTTTGTAGTGAATCATTTGTATTCTTTCAGTTCCCAATTCTAGTGGGTCCCCAAATAATGCTGATCCAACTAAACACCCGGAACAGGAAGCTGGTACCAACGGGAAAAGCTCCACAACAAGTCCATTTGTAAAGGATCACGCAGGTAAAACAGGAGAGTTTTTAGATCTTTAATAAGGTTAAGTTAAAGGCTATTTCGCATGCATGTGGTCCAACAGTTTTTAAAAAGGAAGAAAGGGAACAATTCAGCAGTGGCCTAGTTGTGGGATGGAGAGGGAGTCCTTGCCAAAGGATATATCACTTCCAAAGTGCTGCAGAGCTTCTCCAGAAGAAGTGCAGAAAGGTTGATTTTCTCCCCCCCCTCGCTAATTTCTTTTCAAATGATTCATGTCCATTGATTCCAGTAGAAGGGAACATCATTTTGCTTGCTGTAAGGCTGGCATAAGCTCTCCTACACAACACCCTATCCCCGGAATCTGTCTGTGACACAACCATAGCCCTCTCTGTTGACTTCAGATTGTCCCCCTTTGCTCTTAATAGCTGCATGAAAGGTGACATTTCTGCCCATAGTAAGGGGATCATTTCTTTAGTATGTTTCTCTCTTCAGTGGTACAGAGAGGGAAGTCTGTGGCATCCCATGGTTGCTGTGAGCATATTCCATGAGCCATAGGATTCCACATCAAGAGTTTGTTAATGAATAAAAACATGCATTCATGTAAGTGAGAAGAAACAAGTGAGCAGCAGCATATGGGAAGTCAAAAAATATTACTTCTTCAAAAGCAAGCCCCTCTCTCTTCATTTGGATTTCCCAGAAACTTAACAGTTCCATAGAAGAATAATTTTGATATGTTGGAAATAGGCTTTGCTCTATCTAGTTTTCTAATTGTAAGAGCCAGCTTATAGCAGAGAGTTGACTTATGGTCATTGGTTGCAGTCCAGCACATTGTTAAGTATACTTAAGCCTAGTTAAAAGTCCTCCACCTGTCCTTAGCAGTTTGTCTACTGTGGAATGGGTGTTTGGGGTGGGGGTGGGGACTCCTGTCAATGTGCACTGAATACTCAGGAGTGGCATAATGCTTGTGGGTTCATATTCCTCTTCTAGTTTGCACTTAGGTTCACGGGTACATCTCTTTTCTCTCCCTCTTATTAATTTTTCTTCCACTAAATTAATGTTTTGTGATTGCCATGTTCCCTTGGCAGCCATTTTGAGACTTCTTTCAAAATTTACCACTGTCCACTTTCCCAGTCCCTACTTTAGTTGATTACAGTGAGCCTTAAGGATCCTTGACTGAAACTGGATTGCAGCCATTGCCTTGGGGCAGCATTACTCAAGCACTTCTAACTTGCACCTCCATATGATGAAAGTTCTGCCTGCCATACTGCCATTATAAAAGGAAGGGGTCATCCTAGAAGTCTTACCTTTCAGAGGTGTTGGTTGGACTTCTCAGTTTCTAATTAATCTTGAAATGGGCATTAATTGCATTGAAATTGCTCCTAGTGGGAGAGAACCAAATTCAATTAATAAAATTAAAGTTACCTCTGCATGGTAACCTACAGACCAATCTGCATCCTTATGTTTACTATATTATAGTTGAGGCTACTTTGGAATCCTGTTGCTAGCATATCCCATTTGTTACCAGCTATGGCCAGCAGCACCCTTGAAATGCTGAAATCTTTTGCTCTAGTGAGGACTGCATAAAAGCAGCAAGATGTACCATATCTCACTCCCAGGAGACTAGTGTAAACTTTTTCTGTGTTCAAAAAGTTGTCGAAGTCAGCTGATATCCTGGAGTTTCTATAGAGTCCAAGCAATGGTATGAGATTATCAGCTGCCCTCTCATGCCAGTGCTAGAACAGTGGTGCCGAAAACCTATGAGCAGCTTGTTTCTGCTTCTGCACTTGGGTAAATGAATTTTGACTATAATTCATAGATCTCCTCTAGTCTTTGGGATGATCTGCGAGTTAACAATCAAATAGTAAAAATTGCATGTACTGGCTTTACATTGGCTCCAAGGGTTGGGTATGAGATAAACTGAAATAAGATACAGCCAGATGCCTGAAACTCTTTTTCCTTTTTAACTGGATATGCAATTAAAAAATTGAGAGCAACAACAAAGAAAGAATACATGCTCTTGAATTTCCTCCATTACCTCCCACCCAGCTGTAGTTTTCTCTGATCTGTGACAAAAATGGGATCTCCAGAGAAGACCTGGGCAAACAGCGTTTGTGTTTTGATCAAATTAGTCTCCAAAACAGGAGGGTGGCAGAGCAACAGTGAGCATTGAATTCCCACTTCCCAGTTTCATCCCCATTAGCTGTCTTGAGCTGGCCAACGTCTGTTAAGAAGTGGCATGCATCAAAGTCTGCTTGTCATTGTCAGCCCTTGTTGCTGATGGGTGATGATAGATGGAAGGAACACAGTGTGGCTTAGGAACAACATGAAAGGAAAGGGAACAGACACAGCTTCTTGCTTAATACAAATGGTTGGGCCATCTTGCAGGGTAATTGGCATGCTATGTTTTTTTAGTCCTGCAAAGTGATAATGGGGCCCTGTTCACACTGAACTGAAATCTCTCTGTTTCTCTTCTCTCTCTCTCTACCCCACCCCTGACCTTCTAATCCTCTTCCTAGGTCCTAACTCAGATGGGAACAAAGCTGGACATTCCAGACTCCTTGGTTCAGAGGTGGCCTTATTTGCAGGGATTGCTTCAGGTTCCATCATATTCCTCCTCATCATCATTACTCTGGTGGTTCTCTTGTTGAAATACCGAAGAAGACATCGGAAGCATTCACCACAGCACACGACAACTCTGTCTCTTAGTACTTTAGCCACCCCAAAGCGCAGCGGGAACAACAATGGGTCTGAACCCAGTGACATTATCATTCCCCTGAGGACTGCAGATAGTGTCTTTTGCCCTCACTATGAAAAAGTCAGTGGCGACTATGGACATCCAGTGTACATAGTTCAAGAGATGCCCCCTCAGAGTCCAGCAAACATTTATTACAAGGTCTGATGAACCCTCAAGCGTGGCTTTTTTTGGGGACTCTCTGTGTCTCTCTCTCTGTCAGATGCTGTCCATGACACAGGGGGGTGTTGTGAGGGTGAACCCCTGTGCTGAACCCGATGAAGTGGAGGGAACAGCAAGTCTCACCCTGTTACAGAGCGCCGTTTTGAGATGGGCAGCTTCCCTAGTTTATTGAACTCCTGCTATGGCAAACAAGCATATACTTGGAAACAGGAAGAATTGGCATAGAAGATAACCCACTGTATGTCCACCACCTTCTAAGCCATGTGCTGAGGCATTTAGGCACATAAAACCAAGGGAAGATGTAGCAGCTTGCAGGTGCTATTGGTTTTTTTTGGCATTCTGGGAAGAAGTCTTTAAGTCGTCGAGCTTGAAATGCAGCCCTGTGACTTTGTGTGTGGATGCTTCTCTCGTAGTGCTTATGGATTTGCCATACAGTCCTTGGGTTTTACGTAAGACTTTTGACCATTTTCTTGCTTTCAGTCTGTCCTTGTTGCTTTTACTTCAACTGGGTTGCATTCTGGCATCCTTCACATGGAAGTTCTTTCACAGCACATCCTGAAAAGGTTCATGTTTTTAGCTATTTCATACTCTTTGTGGTCGCTTCACTTGAATGGGTCATGCTTTGGGAGAAACTAGGCTTTCTACATTGGGGATCTTCTAGCCAAGTGCTAGCTTGCCTGCTGAGTCAAGAACACAGGATAAGTGGCACATGAAGAAAGAGAGAGGGAAGAAGGGCTGATAGGGTGCTAAGGCCTCTGGGATTTCAACTGGACATAGCCAGTCAGTTTAGGTAGCATAGCACTTTTGATATCTGGAGTTCTAAAGGGTGATTTAGACAGATGCAACAGACATAAGCAGCTGGTTGAGGTCTGCTCCTGAAGGATGCAAAGGTTATTCTCAAATAGGAGCTTGCAGGAGAAAATAGTTCTCCCCGTAAGAGTAGGACACGGAGTGTAAATAAATGCACAGTGCCTGGAAAACAAGATAGTAAAAGGCCATTGGTGATATATTATGGCAGGACTGCTGTGGTACTGTATCAGCAATAAGATGTACAGCTTTGAACCAGCTGTAGCAAAATCTTGGTCTGCTTCAGATGACATCTGTCTACTTTTGTTGTTGCTTTTTTTAAAGCAGACTCAGCTGCTATACTTATCATATTTTATCTAATCACAGGGGGAAAGTATTTAAGAAAACAGTAACATCTGACGGGAGGATCACAAGCTTAACAGTCAAGAGGGCTATAATTCCATCATTTTGAAAAAAACATTCATATCTAAAAATTGTTCAGGATTTTCCTTTTTCCTCCAATCAAGCCTTTTGACATTCTGGTTTCTTCTGGCAGTGCCTTTCTGATACAGACCTATAGTGTACACTGCTGTTACTGGGGTATTCGCTTTCAGAATTAAAGCACACACGGTAAGCTGCTTACAGTCCATAAAGATGCAACACATTTAGCAACAAGAGGGGGGAATAAGGTATGACTTATTTATAATAGTTGCATAGAACCCAAAGGGATATAAGTAGCAGATTTTGTTATGATTACTAATATATCTCTAAATATTGGAGATTGCACAGAATCTGTACCAGAAGATGTGAGATTCATCCATGACAGTGAAATTGATCTTCAAATTGTCAGCAATGGAACAAAATAATTGGGCAGCCATGTCTTTGTGGGGGGTGGGAATAGTTTCATCCCCAAAAGAACAGTATGGAGAGGAAATGTAAAAATAATAACCAAGCCCTCTAAGCTGTCTTGCGTAACTAGTAGACTAGAAAATCAGTTCCCCAGAATCATGGAATCAGTGTGATTGCATCATGTATTTCAAGAAGATATTTTGATGTAGGTTCTCTTTTGTGTTTTTTAGTTTATCTCTCTCCCCCCCCCCTTGCCTTATGAGATGGAGTATGTCAGCTGGTCACAGAGTAGGAGAGTTTCACTATAAAGTTTCTGCTTGAAGCATGTGTGTTGTCCTGCCTCCAACCTCTCTGTACCATGGGGGGGAAATGAACCTACTTTTTTATGTGCTATGCAAAATAGATGTCTTTTCACATAGTCCCGTTCCCATGGCAATGCTTCACTTTCTGGACTGGGAAGAGATGTAACTACAGCGTTTTAAGGGTCTCAAACTGCCACTGAGCACATGCAAAAATGTACTGTCATAGAAATGATTACTTTCTGTATTTTCTGAACCTGAAAAATGATCTTTGTCCAAGAAGGAGAGACAGGAGGGAGGGGAAAGCGGAGGAGAAGCACCGGTTCTGGGGGAGGTTACCATGGTAACTAACTTCACTATAGATGTCGGTTCTTTCCTGAAGCCTTCTTCTCTGTGAATCCATCCATGCAAGGTTTTTCTTGTAAGTCATGAAGCTTTTTATTTTGAGGGACAGGGGAAAATAGGTGGGCTTTGGTTTATCCAGCCCCACTCCCCAAACAAAAACCCTCAAGAGAACGTTTAGTTGATCACTTACATGCTGATTATGTACTAAACTTGGTGGCAGAATACTGGATCAATCAGTGAAGAGCAACTTGTAACCAAGGGGGGCTTAGAAAAGAAAGACCTCCCACATATCTGTGTTGTGTCTGTGCAGAATAATGACAATCTTGCCAACTGTTCCTTTAGTTGGTGTTTGGTTCAGCTTTGAAAAGTTACTGTAAATGCCTTGCTTGTGTTTTACCCCTTGATCACCTAACTTTTTGAAATTTTCACCATGATGTCTATGATAAAGATGCTGTAAATACGTTCAGATTTACTGTATATGGATTTGGGGTGTTACAGTAGCCTTACTCACCTTTTTTAAATAAATAAAAATGAAATACACATGGAAATGAGAATAAACATCTTTTCTTAACCAGATTATGTATATAAAGCAACATTGATTTTTTATAAAGTCTAAGCAAGATGTTTTGTATAAAATCTGACTTTTGCTATGTATTTAGCTACAGCTTGTTTAAAGGCCGTCTCATTCCCGTTTGCACAGTATCCAGAAAAAATAAGGATAAGGTATAAAAAAGGTTGCCAAATTGCTGCATATTTGTGCTGTAATTGTGTACCATGAATATTTATTTAAGAATTCCTTTGTCCAGTTTGTAAGTAACACAGTATTATGCTTGAGTTATAAATAATTTTTTCTTTTAAAAAAAACTAGGCTGTCATAGATTTTTAAAATTTGTTTTGGTTCATTGCAGTTAGCCCTTTCCAGAAAATGAAATCTATGAAAATCACATTCCACTTGTTTCAGACTGAATTCATTCTTTTAAAAAAATTAATAAAATAAAATATTTTTTCCTATGGAAATAATGCTTTCTATGGATTTTCTTTGGTTCTTCCCACCCTTTTTTGGCATCTCTAATTCTTTGCCTCTCCCACCCAAAATTAGCAGGCTTTCATCTCATTCAGTGTTCAATAAAAGTGACTTAGATAGTGAATGAAAGAACAGAATTTCTTTGAGTGTTAGTTTATGCACCCTCTCTGTCATATGTAGCTATCTAGTAATGCAGCAAAGGAACTTATTTCTTGACTCAGTGACATAGCTAGTCTGCTGCTGGCTAAAGTGATGTCACTGAGTTAAGAAACAATAAGAACACTTTGGGTTAAGCCTAGATTTCAATCCAGTTCAGGTGTGGGTTTTGCAAGATGGGAGCTAATTTAATGTGGTTTGATCCCCGAAAGCAGTAACTCTTCCTGTAGACCTGTCAAGTATCCGGGATTGGCCAGGAAATCCCATATTTCACCGCTCCATCACGTTCCTTCCCGTGGCCATCCCGTAATTTGACCGTCCAGGATAGGGGTTACTGCACATGTGCACAGGGGTTACTGGGTTACTGTGCATGCGCAGTAACCCCTTTCCTGCCTGGCACCTGGAAACTTACTGCACATGCGTGCCCGGCTCCTGGATTTTGAAAACCGCGGCTTGACAGGTATGCCTGTAGATGTCAGTACAGTTACGTGGTTACTTACTGTCCCTCTCAGTGACAGGACATGGCCTTAATAGCTCTTTTCATCTCAGCAGACACAGTGTATGTAACTCAGGACAGCTGAGGCATAAAATACATTTTCTCTTGCCTGTCTTTTTAATGCCTCTCAGATTTGAGAAAAAAGTAGCCATTACTAATTGAAGATACTTTTGTTATACATGCATTTTATTTCACTGCTGGTGTAGCCTTTGTGAGCAATGTGTTCAGTCTTCACTGGCCATTCATAAATGTGTCTGCTGTCATAAATGTGTCGGCTTCTGGCATGTTGTCGTTGTGGGCCACATGAAATGTTGCCACAGGCTGGGGTTGTCCCATGGGCCACCCCTGGTTTAAATCAAACTATCTTCATTATTTTTAATGTAAATAAGAGGAAACAAAACAGATTACAAAACACCCATGTTAAGTAAAGCTAAATACTGTATTACTACTAGGAATAAAAAAATAACTAATATAGAAAAACACTCTCACTGATCACCTGCCTAATCTAAGGTAACAGTTTTGAGCAAGGCGGCTCTGGCAGGGGTGGAACATAAGAGGCAACCCCAAATACTTGACTTAGGTTTTGGGGGTGGTTGTCCTTTGATGCTAACAACTTCCCTAGTGGCTCGAAGGAGTGATGACTAGGTTTAATGTGTTAAAGGATTCCAAGAAGGTATCTGACCTCCTGAAGAGTGTTGTGACCCACCCACCAGTATTAAAATTACCTGGAAATAACCACCTTCTACTGGGTATTTTTGTAATAAAATTACACTGGGGAGAATCCTCTTCAGGTTGCTTCTAATACTGTAAACTGCACAACTAATAAACGATCAGTAACATCAATGCAGAAACATCTAGCTCAGAAAAAATACAATGAAATATAATTTGTAATTAACTGTATTATCTTTCCAGCAAACCAATGATATTGTTCTAGGAATAAGCAATGAGAGGGGGAAACAATCTAGGTTTTTTGAAAACCAGTTGGCACAGCATTACACAAAGGATGAAGTCTGATTTAAAAATAATACCATTTCAAGTACTCTAATGAAATTTCTAATCAGTCTATATAATATAACTCAAGATTACAATTAAGCTTTAATATTATTAAATTGATTGCCTATGATAGTAAGCCCACAACCCATATAGATAGATAGATATAGATATAGATAGATATGGATAGATACAGATAGATAGATAGATATAGATAGATAGATGGATATAATTTATGACATTTTCATCAAATTTGTCACATCCCTCACCATGACAACTACCACCTGCTGATTTGCTCTTTAAACATTTTTATGATATAAGCAGTGCAGTGGTTAAATTGCAGTACTGCAGCCAAACCTGTGCTAGAAATCTGAGTTTGATCCTGACTGTCTCAAGGTGGACTCAGCCTTCCTTCCACCTTTCCAAGATAAGTAACATGAGTGCTCATAGATAACATGAGTAACATGAGTGCTCAAGATAAGTAACATGAGTGTTGGGGACAAAATGCTAATAACCTTGTGAACCATTCAGAAAGTATTGTTAGCACAATTGGGCAGTATATATTATATAAGTGTTATTGCTATTACTATTACATGGACACTTTGTTGAATTCTTGTGCTTAACGTATGCTGACACTTAAGTGTATCATCAGGAACTGACTACCACAAATAACAACAAATTCCTTGTTCTCAGTTTTCCAGCACCGTACTCTGGATATACAAATTGTAGCTAAAAAGACATGCCATGAATCTTTCAAAAGCACCATGTCCTGAGTGTAGAAACTCTACTGGAGATGTTTTTGTAGCGGTATTTCCATCCAACTTAAGCTGCCACCGGCTTGTATCATGGCGTTATACAAGTGCAGGTCAAAGAAGTATTTATTTTGTACAATTTCACAAAGGTTCATTCATTCTCTCTTGATTTACTAATGCCCATCTTTTTCTTGAGAATCTGACCTCTTTGGGTGTGAAGAACAAATTTACAAGGCTAGGTGTATTGTAGTTTCTATACAAGCCTACTTAGGCTTAGGCTCCAGTGAGGTTTCCAGTAGACATTGGGTTGTGATTTAGTGCTAGAACAGTTACTCTATGCACATGAAAGGGTCTCAAGTTTGATCTCCAGCATCTCCAATTGTATTGCTGAGCTCTTACTCAGAAACTGATAGCCTAGCCTTCCAATAAAATAAAGAGGCATACCTAAGTACTCGGACTTGCATAATAAGCTCATGTTTACCTCTTGATAGCCAATCACTAAACAAAGCCAGCTAACTTTCAAAATGAAGAGAAAAGTTTCTGGCACAAGCAGACCTCTTTTGCCATTTAAGGGAGTTTTCTTTCTCAGTGTGGAAGTGAGCATCTCTATATGCCTAGTAGAAAGTATTGGCACAAATGTGACGCCTTCCGGAAACACACTCAGCACAGAGCAAGTTTACTTACAACCCATGTTTTATAACCTGAAGAGAAAAGATGTTCTGGTGTTTTAAACTATTGCTGACATAGCACTATTAATTATTTGATAAGAACAAAACCAGAATTTACTATCTCTTTATGAAGCTTGTTTCTCTAGCAAAGGCCTGGGCTGAATCAATCGGCTTTTAAGTGAAAAATAAAATGATAATGTACAGTTTATTGCAGGGGTTCCCAGGTCATGCTCTCTCAGTCAGCTTCAAGGGTCGGTTGGCCATTTTGCCCTGTCTGCATGATGAGGGTGGCCATTTTTCCCAATAGCTTCAAGGGGTGGCCATTTTGTTTCTCAAATGCCCTTTGAGAGGTGGAAGGCCACATGAAATGGTTCCAGGGGCCAGATCCAGCCTGCGAGCCTTTGTTTGGGAACCCCTGGTTTATGGTCTACCTTGAGAAAAGCAGGAATCTATTTAAACAAACAAAAGAAATAAATGAAGAAAAAAAAGAATGAGTAGCTCACAGATTATGAATGAGGAAATTTTGCCTTAAATACTGTATATAAAATATGGTGCTTTTTAAAAAATGAAAAAAACCCACCAATAAAATACATGTTCAGTGAAAAACATGAATTCACTTGCATCCTATCTTGTTTATCCTGTGGAAGGGTTACTATTCCAAAACCTGGGTATGAAATATACATTGAAGGATACAGAAAAATACCACTTGAACAAAATCAATGATCTTTAGACTTAACATACCTCAAGATATTAGTTCAACACTGCTCACTGCAAGGACAAAGCATATTGTTAGTACTTGGGCAGGAATTTTAATGGCTGCTTCTTCACTGCAGAAGTTCTCGGGTTCAAGATCTAACCATTCATGCCCTAGGAGGCTCAAGAGTGACCATGACAACATGTTGCACCTGGGGCCATCGCTTGAAAGATTTGGAATTTGGCACTTGTACTAGAAGGAGGTGCAATTCAGACTGGTACGGAAGGAGCTGAGCTCCTTTGGTTGCTACTAATTTTGAGGGGAACAATATGAGGCTGTTGTGTGGACAAACTATTTGGAGATAGGCTATGTTTTTGTGCATGGCTCCCATTAGAGCAGGGGTTCCCAAATGAATGCCCACAGGCCAGATCCAGCCCATGGTGCCATTTCATCCCACCCCTCCAAGGGAATTCAAGAAGCAAAATGGCCATCCCTTTGAAGGTGTTAGGACAAAATGGCCACCCCATCATGCAGGCAGAGCAAAATGGCTGTCCAGGCAGTGGTGGGCTCCAAAGTTTTTACTACCACATGGCGGGCATGGTATGGTGGGCGTGGCCAGGGAGGAAGCCCTGCATTGCACCCGAATTAGGACTACAGTACATTAATTTATTTATTTTTCTGATCTATATTGCCGCCCAACTCCGAAGACTCTGGGTGGCTCACAGAAAATAAAATCAATCACATTTTTTAAAAAAATTCAAAACTTGGGTGAGCGGGGCCAGCCAGAATTTCTGCTACTAGTTCTGGCAAACTGGGGCGAACCTGCTGATGCTCACCACTGCCTCAAAGCTGATTGAAAGAGCATGACCTGGCCCCTGGCTTGAAAAGGTTGTGAACCCCTGCATTAGAGTTTCAGGATCTTAAGTCTACAACCTAGTTAAGGTTATTTTGCAGCAGAGGCCAACAACTCATTCAGAGATATGGTGGAGCAGCATTGTCCTTCAGCCGCCTGGCACCAATAAATGCCCTCTTGCTATTTTCATTTGCATCAACAACACCACTTTACTAAGTGCATATCTGTCTGTCTGTCTGTCTCCACAAAATTATACAACAAAAAAGACAATCAAATTATACAATTAAAATGACATTTATAATACTTGCACTCAATACCTACGGAACGTGAGAAAACATATTATTATGTGTCTCTCCCCCCCCCCTCCCCAATTTGTTTCCCATGCCCAAATTCATCTGCATTTCTGCTAGGAAAACATAAAGTGGACAGCGTGCACCTCATTTCCTAGAAAAATCACATCGCTGGTTGCCTGCTGGAAGCACAGTCTCTTGGGAATCAAGCCCCATGTCTCTTGTTTGTCAGGTATTTTCACGGAATTGGCAATACCTGCAGAAGCCACAGGGCCTTGTTAGCATAGCCAGCAGCATCTGGGTGGTGGATTTGGACCCTGAGCATCAAAACACTTTCCCTTGTGGAAGAAAACCACATCCATACTCTTTATTCTAGGAGGGTCGGGGAGAGAAAGGAAGTGTTTCTTAAAGAATTGTATTGAACTAGGAAATATAATGGGAATCCGAATTCTAGCTACAGATGGAGGGAGCCAGTGCTCCTATCTCAGTTTTGAGAAAAAAGGCAAATGTCTTCTCTGTCATCACTTACTGTGGGCAAACAAGGAGATATGAGGAGGCAGGAGATGACATTAGCAACCCAAAAGATAAGAGTCTAGGTCAGAGTTCCTCAAACTAGGCTCTCCAGATGTTCTTGGATTTCAGTTCCCAGAAGCCCTGATCAGCAAGTATCCTGACTTGGGCATCTGGTAATTGAAGTCCAAGATCACCTGGAGAGCCAAGTTTGCGGAACCCTGGTCTAGGTTAAAGAAAGACCAGGGCAGCAAAGCCAAGGAGATGCTCTCTGTCGACTCCTCTCTGTGAAAAGAATCTGCACTTAGTGACCTCCAACAGACCAAATGCAGGCTCCCACAAAAAAGGCAAGGGGGAGACTTGTGGTCCACACACCTTGAATGCTTTCAGCACATATCTAGTGCTGCCTTTGCTTTTGACACAAGGCTAGTGTCTACACAGACAAGTGCTTTTGTGTAATAGCACTTTTGTTACAGAATTTCCTTCCTTGGAGAGATTTGCTGACACTGATTTCTGGGATGTTTTAGAAAACTAGTGAAGCCCTGTCTGCAAGTCTTTGTTTCTGCACATTGATGGCACAATGATGTCCCACTGCTCCTTTTGTATTTTCATAGCCTTTGAACTGGCCATTATGGTAATATATTTCTAATAAGCACAGCATGATTATGATAGCAGTGTTTGGGCAATTTAATGTTGCTTTTTCTAGAATAAATTTTTTTAACTAAAAATCTTTCCCAATGAATTTCCTAACAACAATCAGCCACCATAATAATAATTTTGTGTCAGAAATTATTCTGGGTTGAAAGGACAGAGACGGGCGCTCAATCCGTCATGCATTTCCTGAGTTTCAAACTGCTGACTTGCCAGCCTTCCAGCTAACAAGGTGAGTTTCTTAACCACTGAGCCACAACAGCCCGATATCAGCCACCATAATCTAATAACATTCAGGGAAACTGCACTTTGCTTAACCCTGTCTTAAGATGACTGGAACTAATAGAAACTACCTCTTCCTTTACATCTAAGGCCCTGATTTCTGTTTCTCCACTTATAAATGTACAGTGGTGAATAAAAGGAACACTTCCTCTTTGATGGTGATCCCCAAAAGGCATCTGTTTTGTCCCTCTGTTCCCCACTTTTAGGCACACTTGGGAACCAATTTATTTCATTTTGTTGTTACAGTGGTGCTTAGTGTGTTTTTAAATGGGTGGCTGCTTTTCAAATCAATAAAATTGCATGTTCTAATTCCTGGTCAGAATGATGGAATGATAAGTCTAAAAACGAATAAAAGAAAGATCTGAAATTTGGGATCACCATCTTGAATTCAGTACAAGCACAGATCACGTACAACATGAAAACTGATTAAAGTTTGCCTCCAATATATATCAGAAATCTGTAATCTTCTTCAGCATTTCAAATCAAATTTTTGACACCTGAGTAACTTTCTGACTTTGTTCCTGAACAGATTTCCATTCTTTTTGGAATCTCTCGATCTTTTTGCTTATTTTTTTTACGTAATACTTCACTACCTATCATTGCTCAATCTTGCCCTCTTTTGTGGTGCAACACACAGAACATAGCTCATAAACAGGTGAGAGTTTGGAGATTGTTGGATTGGGGCCGCAGGGCGGCCGTGAGGTCCCGGAGGAGACTGGTCAAGGAACGACACGAGGCAAGATGGAGCGAAGACCAGTGGTTTATTGAGGAAAAGACATCATCATATATAGGAATTCAAGGCAACGTGTGATACAATCGTCATCTGACAGAAAATCACATCACCCATTTACCCGGATTAATGGGGAATCTCTCTTGGGGAAGTTAATTAACTAGGGCAAACACTGACAGGGGAAATCCATTGTTCGTGGCTTACACCAGGGTAAATATGGCCACTATTTGCACTCCGGCTTGGGCTGATCTGTGAGCGTGTAATTGCCTAATGACGAATGGAGGTTAGCGATTCAGCTTTCCTCAGCAGAACTGCCGGTCAGGTCAGATGTGGGTGAATCAACCCTATGATTATTAATCCGCTCCCCAATTTCCATACTGGCAAGGGCCAGTGGCCAGGAGTTTTCTCGACTGGTTTAACCTCTGCCAGGGGCCGTATATGCCAATTGCGCTTGTGGAACCCGCATCCCCCCTTTCTCTGTTATTTATGGACCTGACAGATGGCCCTGCGTAAGAGGGGCATCAGCTGGTGTGTGGGAATGACGTGTCGGGGTTCCCTCCATGGGGGACATCTCGATAGCAGCGAGGGAATACATTGCATGAAACAACATCCTGCTATGCTCAGTATAATCACTCCCACAATCACTTTGAGCGTTGTCTGGAGCCACCCCCATGGGAGCCACGACCACAAGGAATCCCACCACCCCCATGAAGTATCCTCCTTGATATTCTTGACCAGGGTGTGGAGGTTCGTGAGCTGGCACTGTACTTTACGGATATTGTCTGTGAGATTAAAGCAACACATGCTGTGAACAGATTCGCAACCCAAATGATGTAACAACAGAAGGTAGTCTATCGCTGCTCGATTGTCTAGGATGGCATGGCAAAGCTCTGCCTGCTCCTGGTTGAGCAGCGCTATTACTGAGGAGGTATGGTTAATGGCCTTTGCTAATCCGCAAGCCAATTGACCAATTCTCCGAGCGTTGCCGACAGCTAAGCCTGGCACGCCAAGTATGCTGACTGCCAACGAGACGTACTCAGCTGGACTCAGAACCCTAATGTTGCTATCACATGAGCTGTCTAACTGGGTGGCACGAGTGCGCCGTATGGGTGCAGAAACATTTGTGCTTGGAACAATCATATCCCTAGTGGGGAGTAACAATGTCAAGCGACTGATACAACATATGGAATCTGATACATTTGCGGGAATGTAGTTCCAAGTGTACTGATTGCATGTGAAGAACCAACCTGAAGGTAGGGTAACATGAGCATACATAGAACCAAGTGTCTCTGGGTTATTACAAGTCCAGCTGCTGCTGCCAGCGTCAAGGCAGCGGCGCCGAGTCCGGCCGACTGCGGAGCAGCCGGTCATTCGAGCACAAGTAGAGTTCAGGCTGACCGCCACTCGAGGGGTGTGGAGAGTGGCTGCATCAGCCGGCAAAGTCATGGTCAGCTGCCTTCCCCAGCGAGCGTATGCTGTGAAACTTGTTGGAAGAAACGGACCGAAAATCCGCCTCACCAGCCAGTCGCCATCCCTGGTGTGCGCGTCTGGAGTGTGGCACTCTGGGATGAGACAGGTGCTCAGAACTGAGGCAGAACCAATGTCCCGCTTCAGGCAAAAATCGGACTGGTTGACGAGACCCGCCAACCTTTCCCATAGGTTGTAGTGCATCCGGGCAGAGAGATCTCCGCCTGGCATCAGATCACTGGCCTTTAGTGATGCTGCCTGAACGCCTCCCCCCGCAAGTAGGGAGAGGGTCAGGATGATGGTGACTGCCACGGAGTTGGCAGTAATCTGGGCAAAGACTGCAGCCATGAAGTTCTCCGGTGTCGGTTCCCTCTCCTCGCGTTGGATGACATCTTGGGCCTCACTGCAAAGGGTCTTGACCATCCCCCAGGTGATCTTCGGCGCTGTCATCCGCAGTCGCCGCTTCTCCCACCGGGTCCCCTCGGTCAGGGTGAGGTCCTCCATCTCCGGGATCGGACTCGGGTCGGTCTGGGTCCACGCCATGTGGCTCCAAGTGAGGCTTAACGCACCGGGCTGGAATCCAGATGACACCTGTAGGAGACATAACTGCAGCATACCCTCTTCCCCAGGTTACGAGTGGCACCGGGCCCCTCCAGGAAGGGTCCGGTGGCACCCGGTAACAAACCAGCGGCCGCGGGAGAGCTTCCGAATGGCGGAAGTGTTTCTCCTGCGGTGTGCAATCGGAAAAAACATTAAGGTGATTGTAGGTGAACAACACCTTGTTCAGACAATGCTGTGCCTGACCCTGTGACTTGGGGAGGGCTGGTGGCTCCCCCCTTTCTGTTTGTTTGTCAGTGTAGGACTTGAGTGTCCGATTGACTCATTCCACAATCGCTTGCCCCTGCGGATTGTAAGGAACGCCAAAAGTATGCTTAATATAACGGGGCGTTATCGGTTTTCACGTGCCGTGGTTTGCCCATTGCCGCGAAGCAGGCTAGGAGGTGCTGCTCCACGTGGGAGGCAGTCTCCCTTTTTTGCGCTGTCGCCCAAACGAATTGCGAGAAAGTATCAATGCAAACGTGCATATACTGCCATATGCCAAACTGCGGGACATGTGTGACGTCCATTTGCCACACCTGGTTAGCCTCTGTCCCTCGTGGGTTGACCCCCCACGAGGGCCCCCCCCCCGGTGCCCCTGCACAATGCTGGCAAGAGCGAACTATGCCTTGGGCTTGAGAAAGTGGCAGGTTAAACTGTCTGGCGAGCGCTTTGGCATTCTGATGAAAGAATGCATGACTCTGAATTGGAGTAGTGAAAACACCCAAAACTGACCGTTGCTGAATTTCCTTTGCGGCCACATCCGCTTTGCTATTGCCCGCGGAAATCGGACCCGGTAGGTCCTGGTGACTTCGGATGTGGGCAATATAGAGCGCTTCTGTGCGGTTTCGCAAGTGAAATTGAGCTGTGAGGAACAAACTCAGCAAATTTTTGTCTATCGCGGGAGTGATGTATGCTCCCGGTAGACTGTGAAGCAAATTCCTAACGTACTGACTGTCAGTAATGATGTTGAGGTGCTCTTTGGCGAAGGTGCACAAAGCAAGGTTCACCGCTGCCAACTCTGCCCGCTGCGCGGACTTCTGTGGAAGAGTTAGCAGCGTGCGCCAAGCCTGGCCCTCCTGCCAAGTTAAGACACCATATGTGCGACCCCCATCTGTAAAAACTGTTCTGGCCCCCTGAAGTGGAACCAGCGAGATCAATTCATACAAGGTGATTGTCTGCGTTTGAAGCGAAACAAGTCTGGGGTCCTTAGGCAAGTGGTATGCCAAGCATCCGGTGAATCCCTCCAAGGCAATTGGAAGCGAGTCACCGAGCTGCATCAGCTGCTGAACTTGCTCCTTGGTGAATGGGACCACGATTTTTGCTAAGTCGTGCCCTGAAATGTCCCTTGCTCTCAGCCTTCCGCGGTAAACCACCGCGGAGACCAACTCTTGGGGGGGGAAACGATGTTTCGGGAAGAGGTGTTCGGTAAGTACACCCATTCCACGATACTCGCTCCTCTCTCGGAGTCCACTCCTAGGGCTCCGATGAACATGGATCCGGCCCGAACGATGTATAAGTTCAGGATCGGGGCATATGGCCCCTGAGCAATCCTGTCCACCCACCTTTGGCTGAGAATTTGGTTGACTTTTTCGAGAGCCAAGCGTGCCTCTCGAGGAATTTGTATCCGGTCTGCCGGCTGCTTACCTAACGTTAGCAGCGAGAAGAGCAGTTTCAAAAGATCCGTATCCAATCTGAAATACGGTCTGGCCCAATTAATGTTACCTAAAACTTGCTGTAATTCTACCAAGGTGACTGAGTCTTTTAAGTTGATCTGGGGCAAAACGGCTGCTGTGAAGGAACGGAGAAGCCGATGACCCAAGTATGAGAAGGGCTCGGTTCTCTGCACTTTCTCTGGGGCAATGAGTAACCCTTTCTCCCCCAGGCTGGCCTGGAGGTCTGTAAACATTTTGCTGCCGAGTTGTGGCGCTGCGACCAAGATATCATCCATGAAATGGCATACTAAAGCTGTGGGATGAAGGTTTTGAAACTTTGCCAGTGCGTTGTGAACATAAATTTGGCACAGGGTGGGCGAATTGAGCATCCCCTGTGGCAAATATTTCCACGCGTAATACTGCGTGGGCTCACTGTGGTTCACAACCGGCACCGTAAAGGCGAACCTTTCCCGGTCCCTGGGGTCTAAGGGAATGGTGTAAAAGCAATCCTTTAGGTCTACGACCAGGATCTCCCAACCCTCGGGAATCATATTTGGATTTGGGATGCCGCATTGGAGCGGACCCATTGGCTGTATACATTTATTGATCTCTCGGAGATTGTTGAAGAGTCGCCACTTCCCCGACTTCTTCTTGATGACAAAAATGGGTGAATTCCAAGGACTAGTGGACTGCTCTATATGTCCTGCGTCTAGCTGTTCTTTAACCAGTTGCTTTAGGGTGACTAATTTCTCCCCCACTACCGGCCATTGTTCCACCCAGACTGGCGTGTTGGTAAGCCATTTAAGTGGCAAAGCCATTACCCGAAACTGTAAAATGTCTCGCCCCCAAAGGTTGATGTGCACGTCCAGAATGTGCGGCCGAATGACCGCTGTGCTGTCAGCCCTGGGGATCATGACTTCCACCCACTCCCGGATCCTAAACGCTTCTTGGATGCCACCTACCCCCCACACATCGGAGACCGGCTCAATGGCCCACTCTTGTGGCCACTGGCTTTGGCTGAGCACGCTGACGTCAGCTCCGGTATCCAGCAACCCTGAGAATGATTTTTTATTCAAAAATACCTCGATAACTGGTCGCTGTTTCCACTCTATGTTGGTCTCCACTGTCGCTAAGACTTGGTATCCTTGCACTCCCTCACTTGCGCTCGAGCGGTCTTCTGACCCGGACCCTGCGCTGTCCCTTAGCCTTCCCTGGCTATCTGCTGGCGAGTTACAAGGAAGCATAATCAGTTGCGCTAGTGTGTCTCCCTTGTGAATGGTTTGGGGTAGGTGCATCCAGAGTTGAACTTGGAGAACACCCGAAAAATTGGAGTCAACGACTCCCGGAATTACAAGAATTTTGCGTGCTCCTGCTACACTACGAGGCAAAACTAAGCCTATGAAGCCCTTGGGCAGGGGTCCCATGTACTGGGAATCCACCAGCTAGACTGTGCCTGGCAGGTCACATGTGACGTCCGCCTGGCAAGTCAATTCTAGCCCTGTACTACCCTTGGGGCTGGCCTGCGCCTTCGTAATGCCTGGAATGTGATTGGAATCTAATCCAGCTCTGGCTCGCCCAGAGCGAGGGAAGCCTCTGTTTGGACCGGGGCCAGAGACGTGCCCGCATTCCGGTTTCCCGAATTCGGACAGAATCTGGACCAATGGAAGCCTTTATTACACTTCGGACACGGGGTGATTGGAGCCTTGGAATGGCCGGAATGTTGTCCGCCGCTCTTGGATCGGCACTCCCTAGTGAAGTGACCGACCTTGCCACAATTGTGACATGCCCCTTTGTTCTTGGGTCTCCTACCCCCTTGCACCGCTGCTGCCAGCAGACCCATTTTGTACAGACCCATTTTGTAAGAGTCCGTGCCAACGTCGGCGCAAGCTCTAATCATGTCCGTGAGAGTCAAGTCGGGATGATTGCCCAGTGACTGCAAGATCTTACGGCAGTCGAGATTGGCGTTGTCCTTGGCCAATTTCATCATGAGCTCTTGTTGGGCTTGCTCATTATCGATCTGCCTACTAATCGCTTCCTCTAAGCGATTGATAAAGTCCATGTAGGACTCCTGGGCGCCCTGTTTGACTGCGGTGTAATTTTTGGCCGCTTTGCCAGTTGCTGGGACCTTGAGGAAAGCCCTGAAGGCTGCCTCAGCTGACATCTGGAGGGTGGCGAGTGGCAGGGCGGTCTGCACATCGATGGATTCGAAGGCACCTGAGCCATATAACTGGTCAGGAATTACTGCCCCCCCCATCCTGGCAGCCCTTGCCTGAGCCTCGAGGCGATACTCGCTGTCCCATAGCAAATACTGGCTGGGGTTGAGCATCATCCGCATGACGGCTTTCCAGTCGTGCGGGATGAACATGGTGTTCTCGCACACTTGCTGAAGTGTGCCCCTAGTGAAGTGACTCTGTAGTCCTGTCTCTGAAATGGCCTTCCGTATAGCCATGAGGAGCTTATACGGGACTGGTGAATGAACTACCTGCTGCTGCCCTGTGAGGGCATCCATTTCCAAGCGAATTGGACAAATCTGACTAAGCTCAGCTAGTTCTTCTGCTGGCAATTCCCCCTTCCTGATCTCTTCCTCAACTGTGCGCTGAAGGGCACTCTTAGTTCGGGAACCTGTAGCTGTCAGAGAAGCACCAGCGCTCCCCATTCCGTGCATTCCACCGGTGACGTCTGCAGCTGTCACCGAGGGAAAGCTCCCACACTACTCTGCTTAAACTGAAATGACGGATAGAGCGCCGTGGGCGCCGATGGTTCTGCTGACGCTGGGGGTTCTTTAGCCTCTACCCGGACTGGATCTACCTCTGCTAAAAGTTTCCTACATTTGCTCCATGTGCGAATTATGCCTTCTGGAGCTTTCGGGGGTTGCTGAATGCAGACTCCTATCTGATCCCAGAGCTGAAGGGATAACGTACCTGCTTCTGGGTAAAGCAGGCAGTGTTCCCTCAAGAACACCAAAAGCCGCGCTAGTTCTCCACTGTGAAAGCTTATCTGATATACCCTGGCCAGGATTTTGAATTCATCCTCATGAATTCTTTGACTAGCGGACGGACGTTGCCGCTGAGGACAAGTCCCCATATTACCTGCGGGGGTCCTTTGAAGTCTCCTTCTCGGGACGATTCAACGTGTCTGTAGTTCAGGCAATAGGTTTTGCGTGACAAATCTCTGGGTAGAGCTCGGAGCGTGGACTGCCGCCACGGGCCCTCGGTGGCCTCTGCGCTGTCAGGGGTTCACAGCCGACCCTGAGCGGAACGCGTTTTTCCGTGCTGCAAGCCACCGCGAAAGCCGGAGCAAGCTGTAGGATGCCTCTCTGAAATGCCTCGTCGCGGAGCTGTCTTCCCGATCGGGTGGCTTTCCGACCGGGCTACCGCGCTGTCCTCCGGGATGATCGGACACGGTTCTAGCGTAGAACTGGACCACGTTGATCGCTTACTCTCAGGTAAAATCACGTCTCGGGGTCACCAGATGTTGGATTGGGGCCGCGGGGCGGCCATGAGGTCCCAGAGGAGACTGGTCAAGGAACGACACGAGGCAAGATGGAGCGAAGACCAGTGGTTTATTGAGGAAAAGACATCATCATATATAAGAATTCAAGGCAACGTGTGATACAATCATCATCTGACAGAAAATCACATCACCCATTTACCCGGGTTAAAGGGGAATCTCTCTTGGGGAAGTTAATTAACTAGGGCAAACACTGACAGGGGAAATCCATTGTTCGTGGCTTACACCAGGGTAAATATGGCCACTATTTGCACTCCGGCTTGGGCTGATCTGTGAGCGTGTAATTGCCTAATGACTAATGGAGGTTAGCGATTCAGCTTTCCTCAGCAGAACTGCCGGTCAGGTCAGATGTGGGTGAATCAACCCTATGATTATTAATCCGCTCCCCAATTTCCATACTGGCAAGGGCCAGTGGCCAGGAGTTTTCTCGACTGGTTTAACCTCTACCAGGGGCCGTATATGCCAATTGCGCTCGTGGAACCCGCAGGAGATATAGAGATTTAAAGTTCTATTGTATAATGGCAATCCAGTCTTCCTGAATTCTCACTCTTTTTGATAAGAGGTAGTAGTAGTTTCTTTTTACATTTTCAGTTTCTAGTAACAGTTGAATTAAAATCACATATCTTGTATTGATTTGGTTGTATAGTATAAAAATGGCTATCTGTGCAAAAGTAGTTTTTATAACATATGATGCATGGATTGCAAATAATCAAAAATGTTTATTCTGTATTTTTAGTGTTTGCCTTGAGGAAAAGCAAGCAACTTAATCTTCTGCATGTTGCAAATCTTCTAATAAATGTCTCTATATTTTTCACAACTGCCAATTTTTAACCTTCCATGTGCTTTACTTTTTTAAAAATGAACCTACTTCAATTTAATAACAGCTTGTTTTTCTGTCAGCATTCAAATCTGAAAACAACAAAAAGACACATATATTAGATGAGATCAGCTTGGAAATTGGAGAGAAGAAATTGGCCATACAGCAGTCTCATGAAAGAAAATATGGAGAAACAACAGTAATGATCTCCTTATCACATAAGACAACAATATAGATCAAGTAAATAGTGCAGTATGTTACCTTCAGAGGTAAAATTTTGCTTGTGTTTAACCAACATCCAGCTAAATGGAAACCTACTGATTTTGGAGAGGCAGACAGGCAGCTAAAGTTGGAAGACTTCTTAATTCTAATGTTGTCTCAGTGCATAGGTACTTGAAGTAAAGCTGGAGTGTGGTGGAAGGTGGAGAACCAATTCCACACTCCAATTATTTGTTAAATGCGTGGAGATGTAATGATAGATTGATGTGAATGACTTGAATCTTGGCTCACCTCATCTTAAACCCAATTGTTAACCTCAGGTAACAGTTTAACAATAGAGCAATGGGAATTTAGCAACTCAACACATACGTTTGCTTGATTGACTCAGTGGATCTACTGTAGGTGGGACTATCAATTTACTTTAGCCCCTTGCCACCTTGCAACATAAGGCTTTGTTCTGGACCTAAGTACCCAGGGGAAAGTAGGGATTATTACAAGAATATTTGTGGTTTGTTTATTTCCTCCCACCCTCTTCAGTTACAGTATTATATTGAATTTGTTTTAATAAGTTGCCTCTTCTTGAGGAGAAAGGTGGGATTTAAATATTTAAAATTAATTACATTATTAATAAGAAAGAAAGAGCATGCTTCAAAGTTCTAACTGTCTGTATCTACTACCCTTTTCCTTCTGTATGGTAGATGGGAAACTGATTCCGGAGAAAGAAAAAGCTACCAAATCTGAAGAATTAAAGCCTACCATCTCTCACAATTAAGCATTCTCTGTCCAAGATCATGGAACTAGGGTCGCCAGGACTTGCAGTTTCCCATTTCTTGGAATTTCAGACCAAAACCTGAGGCTGGATGCAGGCCCTTGTGATGTCACAGGGGATGGGCCATTGTGTATCAGTTGCAACCTATGTGTGTATGTGTGTGTATTTGTAGATGAACAAATGGTCAATGTGGGTTTCCTGTGATATGTACTGAAGAATTTTTATGTGCACCAAAATCACATACAAACAGGTTTGCAATGATTTAGTGATGTTTGGCAAAGGTTGGGATTGAGGAAGAGAAACTAATAAGGAAAGACACACAGATAGGACTAAGCTAGTTCAGTTCATCTTCTCAATTAATATGATAATTACAAGACAGAGTCCTACCTGTGTTTGCATAATTTCCATGAAAAATTGCAGCTAATTATTGGTGAGCTGGTATACCCCATGGGTGCATAACCACACATGTGACAAGGCATGGGACCTCGGCATTTGCTGCACCTCATCAAGGTGTGCTTTTTTTTTTGTTCAGTCGCACAGTCTATTCTGACCCTTTGCGACCCCATGGACCATTGCCCTCCAGGCACCTCTGTCCTCCTCAACCCACCCAGTTATGTGCCCATTGCATCTATAATACCATCTAGCCATCTCATCTTTGGCCGCCTCCTCCTTCTTTTGTCCTCCACCTTTCCCAACATCAAGGCTTTCAGTAAAATAAAGAAAAATATATTTTTTTAAAAACCAATACATTTTTTAAAGTGTACAAATGCTTCAAGGCGTGGTATAGAAGTATGAAAATTTAAAGAAACATTTTTACTCCAAGAGGTTGACCTTTGAAATGAAAAAAAAAATAATCTTTACAGTGAATGTACTGAAGTTGCATCTCAGTCTGGTTTACAGTTCTGATAAAAATGTCACTTCTTTGCATCCTGGTAGAAACTATTACAGAAAGAAAGAAGGAAGGAAGGAAAGAAGCAAAGAAAAAAAGAAAATTAATTAGTTGAGATGAAAATAGAATATTTGCTGTTCTTGCTGCACTGTCATTTGCCAGCTGGACACCAGCATCAGGCTTGCTTATTTAGCAACTTCTCTTCATCAATAAAACCCAGTTTGCCTTTGCAGGACATTTGCCAGTACAGCCTGTGTGATTACACACAATCCATTTATACCAACATGTTATCCTTCCAACTTAAACACTCAACTCTTTCTTCCCATGTTGTCACCCTGTTTTACAGCAGCAGGTTATTTTATTTTTGCCATTTCTTCCTTCTAGTGTAAATATTTCAAAGACAAAGGAGCAAGAGCTATGTATGCCAAAATGTACTTACACAAGCACTTCTATTTCTCCACGGAAGCTGGTAGGAATGTGGTGTTTGCCGACCTTTCTTACATCAAAGATACAATACCATACCAAAGAAAGGAGAAAAGTTTAAAGCAAACTTTTTTACTTTACAGCCTTGGAAGAGAACTTGTTGCTTTCATACTGCAGCTGGATTCATGGCCATTTTGAATGGCAAAACCAGAAACCTGGCACTGTACATTTTTGTGAATACTTATTACAGGGAGTGCATCTTCTAACCTCCTTCTCAAAGAATAAGCAGCTCTGCCTGGCAGGCAATATGGTTCTTTGGGTCACAAAAGGTCGGAATCGACTGTGCTACTGATCAACAAAACCTAGTGTGAAAAAGATTAGCCAGCACAAGGTGACCGTTGCCCAGGATAGGCCAGATTGTTGTTCAAAAATGCCACAATCTTTGAGGAGGATCTTTCTCTGTTGCCCACTTAAATTACTCATTGCCACACTGTTCTCCACACTCCGTAGCAATGGCTGGCAACAGAGGGGCAAAACCAGCCATTTCAACTTTCTGAAGAGGAAGAGCAAATGGAAGAAATAGCAGCACCTGATGGGTTATCTGTAAGACGAACCAGGCTTTCTAAAGCATTTTATTAATATTTTCAGATTCATTTCTGCAAACCAAACGATGCACCTTTTGTCTCAGGATTCTCCCCATTTCCTATATTTCAGTGAGTTTTTTATATTGCCAGAATCTGGTGATCCAAAACTCAAGAGGATGTTTTGATCTCTGCTGTGGTTTAAAAATAGCTTTGTTTTCACAGATTGCAACAGATTGTCCTCTGGTGTGTAGTGACAATGGGAACATAGGTGTCTCTCCTCTTTCCATGCCCCTCCTCCTTTTCTATGCTCCAGGCACGCGCTGAACTTCTCATTCAGAAAAAATCCACAGCCACAGGACAGGGACTATGAAAGATTTCATCTTTTCACTCTTGACTTCAGTTGCAAAACATGATCTTACTTCCTTTCAGCTTGTGCTCCATTGCTTTAAAATAAATTCTAACATCTTGGCCAGTGGGGAAGAATTAACTCTAAAGACAGAGGAACCAAAGTGCTGATTATTTATTAACACTGCCATTTTAAAAAAAACAATTTTTGTGGTATCTGGACTCCTTTTAAAGTTGCACTACAGCAATGAACCTGAAATCTATTAACAGTCTGCCAGATTACAATTGATATGTTTTTTAAAAATGGCTTCCTTCTCTCCGTGGTCAATATTTGAGTGTTCCCATTGCTATTTTTATCTCTTTTCCTCCTCCATTTCCTCCCCCCCTTTCTCCCTCTCTAAAAGGAGAATGAGAACTGGTGGTGAAAAATTTGGGTAGATGCTGAAGGGGCAGTGTCATTTGGAGTAATGACAAGAGGGCAGATCTGCATAGAAAAGGGGAAATGCCATGTGGGTCTGAAAAAGTAGAACATTTCAGAAAGATGCAGGAAGGAAGTAGATGCTGATGGAGCTTTCAAAATGAAGCAGATTAATTTGGTTGCAGTGGCTGCGGTGGCTCAGTGGTTAAGAAGCTCATCTTGTTAGATGGAAGGCCGGCAAGTCAGCAGTTCGAGACTGGGGAACTGCATGACGGTTTGAGTGCCCGTTTCTGTCCCAGCTCTTGGGGACATGAAAGGAGCCTCATTCAGGCAACTTCTGAGTGGAGTTTCTCCAGCAAAAATACTTTCAACCCTAAATAAATTCTGACACACATTTTTATTTATTTTATTCCACAAACTACTATTTTAGTGAACCTGTAACATTTCCAGAGGGCCATATATAGAAAGGGCCGTCCTTTGTCTTTGAAATATTTACACTAGAAGGAAATGGCAAAAATAAAATAACCTGCTGCTGTAAATCAGGGTGACAACATGGGAAGAAAGAGTTGAGTGTTTAAGTTGGAAGGCTAACATATTGGTATAAAATGTACAGATTCACTAAAATAGTAATTTGTCCTAACATATTGTCAACCTGTGGGTTCTGGATTTTGTTTAGAAACAACATAAGTGCAGCTGGGGCCAAGGGCCTTGGTTAGAGTTGCCATAATTCTCTCCCACAAATCTGGGACAGAGGAAGTATACTTTTTTAAATGTGTTGTGTGTTAACCGTCCAGAGTGGGGAAGACTTCCCAGATGGGTAGAGTACAAATGGAAATAAATAAATAAAAATGGGTGGGTTATCTACAAAGCAGCCTTCACCCTAATAATCCCAGCCGCCACTGCACCACCAGCGAGAGCCCAAGCTTGGTCAAATCACACATACACACACTCTCCTCCAGGCATGCACTCACGGGAAGCAAGGTGCAGGCAAGACTGAGGTGCAGGCAGCTCTCTCCGGCTTGGTGGCTGGCATGTTTCTTTCCCTTCTCTTTGTCCTGCTGTTCTGTCTCCCCCTCCCTCTTCTGGGGCACCGGCAGGCCGAGCTCAACACTCGCAGAGAGAGTCTCTTACTTCCATGCCGGGGTTACACTCACGGCATGGCAGATCCAAAAGCAGAAGTCCTAGTTCAGTCCAAAGTCCAGTCCAGAGTTTTCTATAAGCCTTGTAAACCGAGGTGATGAGCAGGAGTGACGAGCAGGAACAGGAACGGGGAAACTCAAACTTTGTCCGTCACGGAGCCACACCCGGCATTCTATCTCCTTATATCCCCCATGGGGTGTGGTCCAATGCTTCCTAATTACCTCCTGGCCCTCCTCCTCTTCTGCCTCTGTTGGAGTCGCTTCGCCTTGCTCCAATGTCTGGCATCTAGCCACGCCTCATCACCAGAGCTATCCATGAGTTGCAGCTGTTGCTGAGGAACATTCTTGCTGTCAGACTGCTCCTGGTCCTCTAATGGAAGCTGAGGCAATGTCGAGGGGGGGGCACTCCTGGGGAGGGGGCATACCTGTCAACCCGCGTCTCCGGAAAAACAGGACCTGCGCAGATAGCTTGTACGCAGGTCACTTTCCACACATGCGTGGAAGCACTACGCCACTTGCGCGGCCCCTATGCAAGTGGTGTAGCGCTTCCACGCATGCGTGGAAAGTGTTTTCCCCCGCTGCCAAATTACGGGGTTTTGGCAGCGCGAGGCGGGTTATGATGTCAATTGACGTCAAATTACGGGGTAATCCTGGCCAAATCTGGATGGTTGACAGGTATGGGAGGGGGATCCTGCCAGCTCTTCCCCCTCATCCTCAGAGTCCTCATCCCCCAGGTGGGCTGGCTCAGAGGCCGTGTCAGGGCCCGGCCATGGCCAGGGGCCATGCTAGGTGCCAGGCTCACAACATAGGTGCTGCTTTCCCCTCCCAATCCGCAGAGCTGCAGCTGAGCAAACGAGAACTGAAGACAGGCAGGGACTAAGAGGGAGGCGCTTCCCACCTTCTCTCCCTCCATGTGTGTGGTGTGTTGCAGTGCCTTGCAGCAAGGCTCTGGGTGTTATAATATACAATCAGTTATTTTTTTAAATCCGGGACTTGAACATTATTTTTATTGAACCGGTCAGGGCAATTTTTTTGGGCTTTTTATTCGGGACAATCCCGGGTTTCCTGGACATATGGCATCCCTAGCCTTGGTTGATTAGAAGGTAAAGGTCACCCTTGCTTGAAAGTCAGCTGTGTTTGACTCTAGGGGTGGTGCTTATCTCCATTTGCAGCCAAAGAGCCAGGGCTGTCTACATCTGCAAATATTTGTGTGGTCATGTGGCAGACATCCTTTTCCACCAAGTGATACCTATTTATCTATTTGCAATTTCTTGCTTCCAATTTCTTGCTAGGTTGGCAGGAGCTGGAAAAGACAATAGGCACTCACACTGTTGCACAGCACTCAGGTCTCAAATGGCTATTCTGCCAACCTTCTGGTCATCAAGCTCAGCATCTTAACCACTTTCTGACGAATGAACTAGGTAGTAACATCACACTAGGAATGAAACAGTTGAGTTTATGTGAATCCCAGGAAAAAACCCAGAAGCTGCATGGTTCTTAGTTGTGCTGTTTCCTGCTTCATAGCACAGCAAAAAATGGCCAAACGGAGAAAAGGATACAAACACAATGTACCGTTTGTGTATGCCCAAAAATGATGAAGATAATAATAAACGAATCTTCTTATAAGGTCTTTGTATTCTTAATGTTATTTTTATTTTGCAAACTCTTGTATATTAACTTGTAATGTCATCAAACAGAAACCAAACTCAGTACTTCTCTGCACAAAAAGTCTTCAAGTTCCTTTTGTAATCTTGACAATAGTAACCAAATTCAAATATGTTCTCTTCAACTTCTTCACTATGTCCTTTGTAACAATATGAAACATTCATATTGTTACAAAGGACATAGTGAAGAAGTTGAAGAGAACATATTTGAATTTGGTTACTATTGTCAAGATTACAAAAGGAACTTGAAGACTTTTTGTGCAGAGAAGTATCTGAGTTTGGTTTCTGTTTGATGACATTACAAGTTAATATACAAGAGTTTGCAAAATAAAAATAACATTAAGAATACAAAGACCTTATAAGAAGATTCGTTTATTATTATCTTCATCATTTTTGGGCATACACAAACGGTACATTGTGTTTGTATCCGTTTCCTGCTTCATAGGCTGAACATCACTCTCATCCCAACCCCTTTATATTTGAACCTGTGCTATGAAAATACCTGGGGGACCCATTTAAAGTTATTGCTAGAGACTCCTAAACCCATCTCATGACATCGTGATAGCTTTTGTGCAACAATGCCCATAAGTTTCTTCAACTGTGAATGATAACATACATGAACTTCCCTTAATGATTCAAATTCTTTGAAGAGTATAGAAGTAAGGTCTGAGCATAATTGTTGGGAATTCAATTTTCTCTTTTTTTCTGGTAAGGTGGGGAAGACATAAAAAGTTGAGCACTCAAAGCAAAACTGATGTGAAATTATCCAGACAATTTTAATTGCTGCCTTTGCTTTTGCATTTTTTTTCCACCTGGAAAGAACATGTTTGACTGGTATTTTTGGGGGTGGGGGAAGGTAGTAATTCTCTAGCACTAAAGACAAATTTCAGAAAATCATATTTGTGATATGGTTTTCAGCAAGGAAACATATGGTCCTACTAAATTTAAATGTAAGGTGGTTTTATTCTGTGAAAGTGTGAAACTTATCTTACTCAGGTCTGAACAGACAGAGAGAAACATCCCTCCTGATGGAATGATTGGCAGTTAGGTTAATGAGAAAGCTCCTTTGGAATTGACAGGCGGTAGCCGACATGCTCTTCCATCATCACTGAACTTAAGAAGAGCAAAGAGCAGGGCCAACACCTCCTTGTTTACATTCCTGCATATAATGGTTTTGATTTCTGGCCTTCACACCTCTGCCCATGTTCTAGCAGTGGGACAACTGTTTGGGGGGGGGGGGGGAGATAAAAGGTTTCTGTCACCTTGACAGCTAAGAGATACATAACAAATTAAGCTTTTTGCTGGCTAGAATCCTCAAAACATATACCAATACTTATTTCTTCTTTCACAGCCCCAATAACCAAACTTCTCTTGGTGGCATACAAATAAATTAAAAATGCTAAATACAGGATAACAGTAAGACAATAAAACACAGCACATTACACCAAAATAAAATCAATAGCAGAGGTGAAAATAATGATGTGCATAATGAAACCAAAAAGACCATTTTATAATTAGCACCCACATTGTGTGTCTTAGTGCTGAGGTAGCTAAAAATGAGATACCTCTTCAAATAACCTGTCAAGCTCTGAAGGAATTTAAGGGTTAAAATCAGCCCTTTGAATTGGGTTGGAAATAGACTAACTGCCTGCACAGATGGCAAAATAGTAGCATACAAGTGCATTGGCCAGTGCATATTAACTATGTAACTACTCTGTTTTGGATTGGCTGAATTTTCCACGGCATTTTCAAAGGCCATATATAATGTTCCAAATGGGAGCAGGTCCAAGTGGGGAAATGACCAGCACGTGAATAATGTCACAGATTATCTCTGCTCACACAGGGTCATGGGTGTTCCATGACACAGAGGCTAACTAAGATGTCCAAAGTGGCCACACATAACAATGAATTATAGTGATCAAACTGGTGTAGAACCACTGTCTAGGAATGTCTGTAACCTGATAAAAGGCATTCCTAGCCATCAAAGCCACTTCAGCCTCAAGTGAACAAAATTGGATCAGGGGATACTTTCCCTTTCCCACAAGCTATGCATTCGCCTTTTTCTCAGGGGGAGTTGCAACATCACTTAAAATAGAAAAGCACGGTCATTTTGTGGTCAAGTCCCCCCCCTCCCAATTTTTTTGAGGTAAGGCGTTCAGTCCACAAGCTACCCTAGGATAATGCATTCTTGGCTCTGAAATGTAAGAATCACTTATCCATAGATTCTCAATATTGTTGGGATTCAGAGTTATTTTTCTGGCCCTTATCCCTATCTGATGTCATTCAGACTACTAGATCAACCACTTCATATGTATTTTGTGAAAGAAGACAAAGGCCTGGATATCATGTAACACTGCCAACAATCTTAGCCCAAGTCCTTAGATAACTTCTCCCCGAGCTTTCATGTAGGTGTTGGAAAGCATGAGTGATAAAAAATAAAGTCCTGGGAAACATCTTTTACAACTGAGATGGAGCAAAACAATAATCTGACCAGTACTACCTTCTGGAACCCAAATTTTGAAACTGGAGCAGAGGTACATTATTAGCATAGCAGTTCAGAAATCCTGTCCAGAAAAGTACTACAGTTGTTAATATATATAATACATCTGTGTGCTGCACATGTGTATGTATCTATCTACTCACTCATAGTAACACTTAATGCATCTGTTGAAGTGGGCTGTAGTTTATGAAAATGAGAGAGAGAGAGAGAGAGAATTGAGAGCTACCAGGTTGTCTTAAAATGAAGGAAAGAAGGAGGAGGAAGGCAGAGAGGAAACTATAGGGAAGGAGAAAGGAATTTCTTCATTTTCTGTGTCTAGGCCAGACATGGAAACTGACAAAATGAAGCCACCCTTTGGAGCAGGGGTTCTCAACCTACGGCCCGGGGGGGGGGGCAGATGCGGCCCATGACACCATTTCATGTGCCTCCCCATCTGCCACACCAGAAAGTGCCATGTGTGGCAGGCAGGCCAAACTGGTCATCCAGCCCCCGAAGCTGTCTGAGGGAGGGTTACCCGGCCCTCAACATGAAAAGGTTGAGAACCCCTGCTTTGGAGAGTTCATCCTGCAGTTCCTTTTGCCTGACCCAGTGTGAGAAAGATTAGCTGGCACAATGTTGCCATTGCCTGAGATATGCCCAATCATGATTCAAAAATACCACAATGTTTGAGAAGGCTCTTTCTGTATACCCCAGGAGGAAGGGATGATACTATGTTCCAGGCCGGGAAGGGATAAAAACAGCCAGGCCAGCGGCTGGCCGAAAACCTCCACCACCGCTGCCACAGCTGTTCTGGGGCCAGCCCTTCCCTGTCAAGGAAGGGATAAAGACCCACCTGACTGTATTGTATTTTCATTTTTATGTTAGATTTATTGACTGTATTGATTGTATTGCATTATGTTCTTATATTTATATTATGATGTTGTATTTATATTTGATATTGTAATACTGTAATATATGTTGCCCCATGGTATGTTAGCTGCTCTGAGTCACTCCGGTGAGTAGGGCGGCATACAAGTCTAATAAAAAAATCTTAATATATAAGCCCATGGTGTCGTGGCGTGAGACACATATGCGCCACGACACCTGGCCCCCAAACCCCATGGAACTGCACCCATTACTTGCCTTGCCCCTTAAGCTGTGTAGGCGCATGGTACCGGCAGCCTGCCGTGGGTTCATTCACCCCGAAAAGGGGCCATGAAGGGGGTGCCCCAGCCGCCAGGGAGTCCAGTGAGGAAGGCGGGTCTGCACATGCATGACATGCGTGCGCAACCCGAAAGAGCCCTCCCCAGCGAGGCCGGAAAGGACAAAGGGGACTGTGCATGTGCCACAGTCTCCGTCTGCCAACCAGCCGGCCACTGCAGGTAAGGCGAGCGCTGGGGGAGGCTCCATGCAGCCCAGCCCGGTGCTACCCCATGTCTCCCGTCAGCGTCGCCTGATTCTCCAGGCAACGGCCGGTGCTTCTGGAAGCAGGCCGTTGCCTGGAGACACAGGCCATGCTGGCGGGAGACATGGGTTACTGCCGGGCTGGGCTGGGCTGCGCTGTGGATGGCCCATAAGTGAGGCAAGTGCCATGGGAGTGGGGGGCAAGGGAGGCCTCTGTGCAACCCAGACCGGCGCTACCCCACATCTCCTGCCAGTGTGGCCTGCAGCTCAGCTCGGCGGTAACCCACATCTCCTGCCAGCATCGCCTGCAGGCAATGGCCAGTGCTTCTGGAAGCAGGCCGTTGCCTGGAGGCACAGGCCACGCTGCCATGAGACATGGGTTACTGCCCGTCTGCGCTGCGTGGAGGACACCCCACAGGTGAGGCAAGCGCCATGGGGGGGGGGTGGTGTGTGTGGGGCCTCCATGCAGCCTAGCTCGGCGGTAACCCATGTCTCCCAGCAGCATGGCCTGCATCTCCAGGCAACGGCCGGTGCTTCCAGAAGCAGGCTGTTGCCTAGAGACGTAGACCAGGGAGAGAGAGAGAGAGAATGTGTGTGTGTGTGTGTGTGAGAGAGAGAGAGAGAGAGGGAGGAAGGGAGGGAGAGAAGGGGAGAGACAGAGTATCTGAGAGTGGGAGAGAGAGTGGGAGAGAGAGCAGAGTCACAGTACACCACTGCTCTCTCTGTGTGTACCCCGAGGAGGAATAGAGAGAGATAGTGTGTGTGTGTGTGTGTGTGAGAGAGAGAGAGAGGGAGGGAGGGAGGGAGGGAGAAAGAGAGCATGGATGTGTGTGCAGGAGAGTGTGCATGAATGGATGTGGCTGTGGTGGGTATGGGTTTTGTGTCCAGGGTATGTGTTGTGTGCTGTGCTGTGTGTGTATTATGTGTGTGTGTGAGTATTATGTGGGTGTGCCGTGTGTGGGTGGGTGTTGTGTCGGTGCGTGTTGTGTGGGTGTGCCATGTGTGGATGTGTGTTGTGTAATGTGTGTTGTTTAATTTGTGTTCTGTCGTGTGTGATGTGTCTGGGTGAAACTTATGCCCCGGGTTGGGTCCCTTACCCAGGCAACACCGGGTACCCTTGCTAGTGATAATAATAAATCAGGGGTGGCCAACTTTTTGCGCCATGTGCCGGTCACGTGGTTCCTCCCACCGAAAACAGAAGTAAAATGCGCCTGCACATGTGCATAGCATGCCCGTGCAGGTGCAAAACGCTGTCGTAAATGCACCTGTGACTGTTGAAAATGTGTATACGATAGTCGCTGTGCATTTACAGCAGCGTTTTGTGCATGGGCAGGCATATGCACATTTAACTTCCACTTCCAGGAGTGACAAGGGCAGCGCAGGCTAAATTACGTGGTGCCATGGGCTGGATCGGGCCCGTGGGCCATAGTTTGGCCACCCCTGCTCTAAATGATCCAGAGCAGCCTTCGTGAGAAGCATATGATTCATTTAATAAACAGGCAATCACTGTGTTTCAAACCTCTAATATTGGTGTTCATTTGTGGAACTTCCCCTCCTCACAGCTATTTTTCACTCTGTATATTGCTAAAAGTATTTTGCTACTCTGAGCAGTACTGAGACTTAATTTTGGTCAATGACAAAGCCAAGATAGTGGCTTCATTGTGGCAATCCAAAGTTTGATCTGGACAGGAAAGAAGAAGCAGCAGCAGCAGTAGTAGCAGAAAATTATACCAAAAGTATAGAAAGGAAGTTTTATTCTTCTCTAGCAGAGGGGAAGCAAGAGATGACAGCTGGGGCCCATTAGAAAGCCGAATAACCTGTCTGGAACCAATTAATCAGCTATAACTGAGACTAAGCCATTGGAGGACTATGGGATGCTTTGGTCATGGGTTAGACATCCAGTACTGAGGTGCTTTGCCTTGATTGCCATAGACTTGGATGATTTAAGGCTTCCTGCATGAAGGACAATTGTGGTTTCTAATGGCCACCCTGCTGGAAGGGGGGAAGCAGGGTGTGATTAATGGTGGTGCCACAAGGGAGACAGAAGCCGATCTAGTAAAACATATCCCCTTACCAACTTGCCTCTCTCTCACAGAAGGGAGACAGGAATTGTTTTGCTAGTAATATCAGTCAGGAGGAGGTGAAAGAAACTCTTCAGATGTGAGAAATGATAATGAAAACCACTCTTGCAGTCTCAGGGTGTCTTTTGGATTACTCGTTTTTTGCTTTGTCCAACACCCATCCAGATAAATGAAGCAATGACTCATGGAATGCTATTGGGGTTTGCCTTCCTTTCCATGCCACCTCATATGGGAGTTAACCGATTCCCTTTTTTGCCAGTTGCTTTCCCACATTCTGTTGTAAAAGTGCCTGCTTATTTACCAGCCCTGCTCTTCTGCCTTTGCAGTAGCCCAAACATGCAGAAATGTAGTTGAATGTTGCCTGTCCTGGCATGGAGATGAAGTCATGCAGGAAGACGCTTTGCTTGCCTAATTTCACTGTACCAGGCTGTGGCTTGAAGTGCTGATCTGTTTTATTTATTTATTTGACAACCATGTCCCAGTGCTGTCTCTAACAATGTGTGTCTATGATCCTCCCGAGACTCGTACTTTCTTGGAGATAAGAAAAAAATGTAGAATGCATTAAAATGATGTAGGAAAGAATATTAAAATGGAGGAAAGAAAGGCTCTTATCCACATTTGCCTGCCTGCAGTGCCTCTCTAGTCCTGTCTCGTCCTTTAACATTTTTTTGTCTCTTCTTAATTCTTACCTTGGACATGTCTAAATACCTCTTTTTGCAAGTCTATCTGTGCATGATTTACATGCTAATTTAAGGTGACATTTTCTAACACATCTCAGTATACCACTTAGAACACTCATAAAGTGTCAAGCATACCATATTTTGTGTAGTTTTCTCCTGTTTCCACAGACATTTGCTTATAATTCTAATCAGTATGATTCTAATCAGGAGTGGAGGAAGACAAATACTGTAATACAAAGCAAAGCTGCCTTGGTCTTGATGGATTTGATTGTATTTGTTTTATTTGTATTGTTATTCTTTTCATGTTGTACACCCAGAGTGGGAAAACCACCCAGATGGGTGGTATATAAATACAATAAATAAACAAAAGCATAAATAATTTTTCAGGCTGTTTTAATCTCTCAAACTGAATTCCTGGACAGTTCCCCTCCATTCTTCCTTTAGCGAAAGTGACAATTTTCTGTTGTTCAATTCAGTGTTGACAATATTCTTATAGACAAGAATATGACAGGTACTCAACAAATGACAGACTTTCCTGGGGTGAAAGCAGTCTGAATGTAAAACAGTAGCATGTATAGGATTGGTTAATATATACTAACAAATATGGTGGCATTTTTTTAGTGGAAATACTAGGAACTTAATTAATCAATTAATTCATTCTATTTATGTACCATACTCTTTCTCAAGAAATGCATATTAACTGATATGTTTTTATCAGACAATGGTGAGGGGGCCAGCCCTGTCTATTTATCTGTTTGAGGGCTGTGGTGGCTTAGTGGTTAAGATGCTGATCTTGACAACCAGAATGTTTGCAGGTCAGCAGTTCGAGACCCAAGTGCTGCAGGATGGAGTGAGCTCTCGTCTCTGTCCCAGCTCATACCAACCTAGCAGTTTGAAAGCAAGAAATTGCAAGTAGAGAAATAGGCACCACTTTGGCGAGAAAGGTAACAGCATTCTCTGTGTGTCATCATCTAGTCATGCCTGCCACATGATTATGGAAATGTCTGCAGACGCAGACAGCTTTGGCTTTTTTGGCTGTAAATGGAGATGAGCACCGCCCCCTAGAGTCAGATACGAGTGACTTTTGAGCAAGAGAGACATTTACTTTTACCTATTGATCTATATCTTTTTCATCCTTTATATTCACTAGGCCACCGTAGTGCAGTGAGAAGTAGGGGGAAATATGAAGAAAAGAAGGAGGAAGCAGAGTTATAGCAGGAATACGTAGGACACCTCTGGCCCTACTTTTAAATATAGGAAGACAGTTATAGATTTTTCTGCTTTACTAAAGCTAAAGGTTTCCCTTGCTTGAAAGCCAGTCGTATCTGACTCTAGGGTCCAGTGCTCATCTCTGTTTCAAAGCCGAAGAGCCAGCGCTGTCTGCTTCTGCAGACGTTTTCGTGGTCATGTGGCAGGCATGACTAGACACCAGAGCGCATGAAATGCTTTTACCTTCCCACCAAAGTGGTCCCTATTTATCTACTTGCAATTTCTTGCTTTCGAACTGCTAGGTTGGCAGGAGCTGGGACAAATAATATGTGTAACCTTCAGGACAAAGTTCTTTGATACAGGTTGTGGATGAACGTTTCTATTTCAGCACCAACAGCAAAACGTCTTGCATTGGCCTCAAATTTGAAGAAGCAAAGCAACCATTTATGCAGAGGTTGGAAGAGTTATTCTCTTGAACTGCACCTCTCAGAATCCTCCAGCCAACTTGGATATATTGGGAGTTGTATGCTAAAAAGTAACTCTTTCAAATTCTGCATTTGTGATATGCTCAGACTAACCTATATGAATCCTAACACTGCAAGGATCAGAAATCTGAGTCAGAGTTTGTTCCCAGCTGCAGGTAGAGACATGTTCTGATGCGATGGATAATTTATACTGCTTTCTTGTAAGGAAAAATGGAGGCAGATTTGTAATGAAGGAAGGGAGAAGATTGTCTTCACAAACTGTGAATGGCATTGGCTGAGCTGTGGTCTTGAGGGCTGTGAGGTTGAGTTTGAAGATCATTGCATAAAATAACATTGATTGGATTTCCACTATGGGATGTAGTGACTCTATGAGGAAAGTCACAGCCTTTAGTTTATAAGATCTGAGCAGAGCTCTTAATGATAGGACTTTTTCAGGGTCAGTAATTAAGGTGGCAGTAAGTCAGAAACAACTTGATAGCATGTAAGAAGAGCACATACTCCACTGTACAATTACATCACAGATGGATGAGAAAATTTACAGATGCTGTGGATTAAAACAGCATCTATTCTATCTAATGGAAACAGAGTTTGGACTGGAGCAATCATCCAAAGATACCATTTTCAACCGTCCTGAAATTGGAGAAGGCTGTTTGCTTCTCTCAGCTCAAACCTTGCAAGATAACATGTGATTTCTTCAGCTTCTTCTCCCCAATGACCATTTTCAGCTGAGAAATTCTTAGACCTGACAATCAAGAGAAATGTGACAGGATTATCTTCTGTGATGGCTTAACATGAGACAGTTTCAGCAACCGATAAAAGAAATTAGCTCTCTTGAGAGTCACTGGCTGGCTCTTCCACCAAGTGTTAAAAACTTGTGTCTGAAAAAGACAACATGTTCTTTAAGGTTAGTGGGGCAGTAGCAAGTCACTTTCACCTTTTTTGTCTCTTTTTTTCCCAAATGGATGGCAGCGCCTTGAATATTTCCAAAGGGGAATTTAGCACATGAAGTTTTTTGCTGACATTCTGTATGATGGAAATGTTTCACCTGCTAATGATCATGGCAGGCTGTTATGCAGGATGCATAGAATCCCTACCAGTAAAAAGTTGGTAACATTTTCCTCAAGGACCTCTAACAATGAAAAATACCATGCAATGGTGATTGATGGTTTGAAGTTCAGAGATTCTGTGAATCCACTCTAGTTTTTAAACTATACTGTACAAAAGCTATCCAGGATTATTAATGTATTTTAGAGAAAGCTCCTATAAACTGCAGCCTAAAACCTCGAGTAGATTCACCTTCTTCCAGAAATGAAGTCACCAGGCACCATTGATGACAATAACAAAAATAATGACACCACCACTTTGATGTAGGTAGATTGATTGCACACGACGCCAGCAGACAGGAAAACACTACTTTATTGTAACATGGTCAATCTGTACATGAGGCAATGGCAGAGCCTTGCCTCCTTATATATGGTACATGATAATTTGAATCTCGCCTGAAGGCACCTATTGGTTACTGTATTGGTGACGTCTTCCTGACGTAATGCATACCTAACATAGTTTTGCCTGTGGTGGGAAGGGTTCCCGCGTTAGTTCCTCATTGTGTGAATTGGAGCCAAGTGAGCTCCGTCAGCTGTGCTAATGGTGAGCAGCTGAAATGCATGTATACACAACATCCCTCCCCCCTAGGATGGGATGAAGTCCCTCAACCATTGTGGGGGCTGGCAGGCATGCTGCGGTTGGCCGGTTGATTCAGCGGTGCTGCCGGAATCAGCTGTTGCACCCGAACCTTCCCCCCAGGAAAACTGAAGTGTCCCATCGAACCCCGGCAAGGGCAGGAAGGATGTGGGGGGGGACCTCTGGGACAACTCAAAACCCCGCTGCTCACTGGGATGAGTGGGGGAACACTCACGAAAACTCCCCCCATCCTGTAACAAAAAATCAAACTGGGGTGACTGTCTCCTGTGGGTTTATGCCACATGTTAAGCTGCGTCCTGTATTCCCCCCTTGGGTTACGCGGGTGGGGGCAACCCTTGCGCTGACTCATCAAAATTTCCATTTTCCCCTGTGGCTTCTGTGACTCTTCTCCTAAGCTGATCGGCGTGCCTCCACCACAACAACCCTGACCCTGTCTTTACTTGGTACGATATGGGCCCAGTTTGTTCCACCACCTCCCCGGGTACCCACGCTGGCCCTGAACCCGCATAATTTCTGCAGTACATTGGGTCGCCTGCCCCAAACACTTTCCTTTGATCTACCGCCACGTTCGTGCCTCTATCCTCCACCCTGGAAGGATTCAAGTGGTCAAACAATGTTGTGGGTCTTCTTCGCATCAGAATCTCCATGGGGGATTGCCCCGATGCAAGCGGAGTAACCCTATAGCACAGGAGGAATTTGCAGAGCAGTAGCTCCAGATCCCCCAGTCCCATCTTCCGTAGCGCCTCCTTTGTAGTGCGGACCAGACACTCTACTCGGCCGTTTGTGGCAGGGTGAAATGGAGCGGAGGTCACACGCCTGATCGCATTCCGTTCGAGGAATGCCTGTGAATTCGGCGACCGTGAATGTGGTCACGTTATCCGAAATTAACACGTCGGGCAGGCCAAAACACATGAACACCCTCCTCAGGTGTTTGACTGTGGCTGCGGAGGACGTGTTTCACACTGGAATGACCTCCAGCCATTTCGAGAATGCATCAACCACTAACAGGAACATCGTACCCCGGAAAGGCCCCACAAAATCCACATGGACCCTTGACCATGGTCCACGGGCTGTGTCCCACTCCCTAGGGGGTAATCTGTGCTCCTCGGGCGATGAGTGTTGGCAACTCTCACATGTACCCACCAACTGCTCTATGTCCCTATGTTGGGCCACCAGAAATAGCTCCTTGCCAGAGCTTTCGACTTCTCGATCCCCGAGTGGCTCGTGTGGAGCAAACGGAGCACCTTGGCTCAAAAAACCTCCGGAATTACCACCCTCTGCCCCCAGAGGAGGCATCCTCTCTCGAGTGAAAGCTCAAAACGTTTCCTGAAAAATGATGCAAGTTCTTCAGATGGGGACGTTGCAGGCCAGCCCTTCTTTACCCATGCCAATGCCTGGGACAGAACCTTGTCTTTGGCAGTTGCCTTGGCGATGTCTGCAGGCACAATTGGGGGGGGGGGAATCGAGAGATTCGATGAGCAGCACCTGGTGATCTTGCTCAACCTCGCACTTGGGTTCTCCCAATTCCGGAAGGGGGGACCTAGAAAGCGCATCCGCATGAGTGATGTCTTTCCCTGGGCGGTGCTCCAGCATGAACTGGTACGCATTTAAGAAAATCGCCCACCATAGCATTCGTGGGGACAGGATCTGGGGAGTGGGCTTGGCTGTGACAAAAATTCCCAGGAGGGGCTTGTGGTCTGTGACAATGGTGAACTCCCTCCCATGGAACTTCTTTGTCCCTGCAATGATCACAAGGGATTCCCAGTCTGTCTGGGCATAGTTGCGCTCCACTTTCGAGAGGGATATCGAGTAGAATGCAATCAGTGCCTCCCTCAAGCACATGGCAGAGGACAGTCCCAACCCCCCACCGGAGAGGCATCACATACAAGTACTATGGGCGTCCTGGGGTTGAAATGAGTTAATATCGCCTTGGAAGAGAGGAGCCACTTTAACTCATTGAGCGCTCACTCCTGACCCTCCCCCCACTGCCAGACTGCATCCTTCTTCAGCAGGCGGTGGAGCGGCTCCACCACGGATGCCTTCCATGGGAGGAAGGAGTGGTAGAAGTTCAGGAGCCCTAAGAAAGACTGCAGCTCTTGTTTGGCGGCTGGTCTGGGGACGTCCTGTACTGCCGCAACCTTGGATTTCGATGGTTTTACCCATCAGGGATGATTCGAAACCCCAGAAACTCAACTTCATTTGCATAGAACACACATTTGTCCCTTCTCAGGCGTAGCCCAGCCCTCTCAAAAATGGATAGTACCCCGTTTAATCTCTGGGCTAGCTCTGACTCATCCCCAGCTGTTATCAACACATCATCAAAATATGGCAGGACCCTGGGGAGACCCTTAAGCAGGCATTCTACAAGCGCCTGAAATATCCCGGGCCTGAGTTCACGCCAAACTGGAAGCGTGTCACCTTAAACGCACCCTTGTGCATAACTATCATCTGGGCAGCTGCTGCCGCAGGTGTAACTGTTAACTGTTGATAAGCCTGTGCTAAGTCCAACTTCGCAAAGCATTTACTCCCATGTAACCTGTCCAGCAAATGGCTAACTACCGGCACTGGGTAGGCATTGGGGCGAATGGCCTTATTGATAGTACACTTGTAATCAGCACAAATTCTAACCTCCCCATTAGATTTCATGGCAGTCACAATCGGGAACTGCATGTATACACAACAACCACCAACAAGCAGACCTTAACAAAAGGCAAATTATTGTGCCATCTTTATGATTAAAAGGTTTATTCCAGTGAGAGTTTTTGTAGATTAAAAACTACTTCCTCAGACACAGGAATTAACCAAAACCAGCAATGGACAAGCCAACCCACCTTTTAAAAAAAATTAAAACCTTTTTAGACAGCCAGTCACTGAGGGAAAGCCTGCCTTAAAAGAAAGGTCTTTACCTGCTTGTGGAGGGACGGCAAAACTGGAGCCATCCTAGCCTCCTGTGGGAGGGAGTTCCAGTCTAGGACAGTGGTTCCCAATGTGGGACCCATGCCCACTAAGGGATTTCGATTCCCAGAAGCCTAAGTCAGTACATTGGCTCATCAGTGCTTTGGGATATTGACTTGGGCTTCTGAGAATTGAAGTCCAAAAACCAAAGGTTGGGAGAGATTGGCCAAGGAGAAGGAACAGGAAAGGCCCTCTTCCCATGCTCCCCCAAATGCATATAGGTAGTGAGACAGAGAGAAAAGCTTCGCCTGAAGATCCTCAGAACTGGGCAGACTCAAAAAGGGAGATGCAGCCATTTATACATCATTTCCTGCCTGGTATGCAGTTGTCTTCAAGACAACAGCCTAATCACAATGTAGCAGCCAACAGGCAACTTGTATTATCTGTTAAGAGGATGCTTATGTAACCAACATTTTGAAAGTTCTTTATCTGTGTTAACAATTCTGTTGTCACTTTGAAAGTTTATCACTTGTGTCTATGCCCACCTGATTCCTGCCCACACAACAGTATTGAGTGCCATGGATTCTGACTTATGGTGAACCCAGAGTTTTCAGGTAGATGATACACAGAAGTGGTTTATCATTCCCTTCTTCTGGGGGCCCTCTGGGATTAGGAAGCTTGCCCACAACTACACAGGCTGGTTCTTGTCTCAAGGTGAACAGCGAGTAAAGTCCAAACCTCTGGCTCTGTAGCCAGATACCCAAACCAATGAGCCAGCCAGCCAGCTACAACATGATGCAGTGTATATGAACTTCTGGACTATATATTTCATGGATTGGAGAGCTACCCACAGAAGTCAATGGAAATATTGAAGAGTTGATTGTAGATGAGATGGAGAACAAATGCAACTCATCCCTTAGAAATCTAAGATAGAAAGGGAAGAGGAATCAATACAGTGAGCATGCTTAGGAGGCTCAAAAAAGCTGTTTAACAGTTTGGATGGCTGGAAAACAGGGTTGTTGTGGAGGGGGATTGAGTGGCATGGATGGCAAGCTGAACTGAAGTATTCGATGCCACAACAATCTGTTGCATGACACTGCTTATGCATGCTTCATAAATAATACATTCTATCATCAACATGGACTGAAGATTGGGTAACTCCACCCTCTTCCCTGGTTAACCTTGTTCAAACAATCATCAAGGAATCAGAAGAAGTGTGGTTCCTGGTCATGTGCAGCTTCCAAATTTTGCAGCATTCTTCTTTGTGTGTAGTATCTACCCTTCTAGCAGGAACATCACCTCTTCAGATTGACGACCGCTTTTATGAGCAATGCCAGGGGTTCTCAACTATTTTAAGCCTGGGGCCGGATCACACTGGGCTGGTGTTGCTGCCAACACTCCAGTCCAGCCCGCCAACACTTCCTCCCATGCTGCCACCACCACCGCCACTGCCACTTCCCTGCTTACCAGCCTGCCACAACAAGCCAGAGGGGTCCTGGCTGTGCTTGCCCATGTTTGAAAAGGATGTGTGTGTCTTCTGCTTCCACCGCCATTGCTACCGTCCTTTCCCCCTCCGCCTGGCTTGGCATGTCCCTAACACCGATTCATAGCAGGATGAATATTGTAAGCCTTCTTACAACATCTGCCCTGCTATGGAATGGCATTAGGGACACATCAAGCCAGGCAGAGGGGGAAAGGACAGCGATGATGACGGCAACAGCAGCGGTGGTGGGAGTGAGGGTGTGGGCCAGATGGGCTGGTGCCACAGGCAGGATCCAGCCAATGGGCTGTAGTTTGAGAACCTCTGAGCAAAGCTCCTCTCCCTCCAAGTTGATAATGCTGGGTAAGATAAAGCCATAAGGTATCAGTGTCATCTTTCATTTGTATCCTTTCTGTGTTTTTTCATTGTCCCTGCACCCCACAAAGTAATTTTCTACCTGCTGAGGGGGGAAAGCTGCTGAAAGTTTTTAGATAATGTTTATCTTTCCAGATGCAGTTTCAGTCTAACTGCACGTGACTTGCTATCACATATAACTGAGTTCCAATGTGTCAAGATCTGAGCCACCTCTGATATTTGCAGGACGATTTCTCCAGAGGTAGTTTTGATGCTTGCAGGATTGGACCCCGAGATTGGAGGGCAACTCTAGTGCTTGTAGGTTATGGAGCCCTATGGAAGATCTTGGACCATCATAAACTCCAACTGAAGGCCCTGGGAAGCTAAGATATGTAAGAACCAGCTCTTCCCCCTAGAACTGGCTTTTGACTCTGCATGTGCTCTTAAGCAGAGCTGCTGCTGAGGAGAGCCAAACAAAGGAAGTGAGCACTGGTAAGTTTTGCAGTTGGAGTAGAGCTGCTTTAGAGGCCTCCACTAATTTAAATTGATAATTTAAACTGCTGAGAGCCACCTCTGTTCAAACAGAGGAAGCAGTTTGAAGCTTCCAGAAGCAGGGGGGCAGAGCCACACCAGGCCCTTCCCTGAACTGTGACTCATAGGGGCGGAGCCACACTAGCCTTTAAAAGCTCTAAGCTCTTTCAGGGTCAGCCCTTTTGACTCTGCATGTGCTCTTAAGCAGAGCTGCTGCTGAGGAGAGCCAAACAAAGGAAGTGAGCACTGGTAAGTTTTGCAGTTGGAGTAGAGCTGCTTTAGAGGCCTCCACTAATTTAAATTGATAATTTAAACTGCTGAGAGCCACCTCTGTTCAAACAGAGGAAGCAGTTTGAAGCTTCCAGAAGCAGGGGGGCAGAGCCACACCAGGCCCTTCCCTGAACTGTGACTCATAGGGGCGGAGCCACACTAGCCTTTAAAAGCTCTAAGCTCTTTCAGGGTCAGCCCTTTTGACTCTGCATGTGCTCTTAAGCAGAGCTGCTGCTGAGGAGAGCCAAACAAAGGAAGTGAGCACTGGTAAGTTTTGCAGTTGGAGTAGAGCTGCTTTAGAGGCCTCCACTAATTTAAATTGATAATTTAAACTGCTGAGAGCCACCTCTGTTCAAACAGAGGAAGCAGTTTGAAGCTTCCAGAAGCAGGGGGGCAGAGCCACACCAGGCCCTTCCCTGAACTGTGACTCATAGGGGCGGAGCCACACTAGCCTTTAAAAGCTCTAAGCTCTTTCAGGGTCAGCCCTTTTGACTCTGCATGTGCTCTTAAGCAGAGCTGCTGCTGAGGAGAGCCAAACAAAGGAAGTGAGCACTGGTAAGTTTTGCAGTTGGAGTAGAGCTGCTTTAGAGGCCCACGCGCCTAACGGCGCGCGAGATTGCAATCTAGTAACAAAGGAAGAATATAGTCTTACTAGGTAGAAAGGTAGTAAACATCTACATTTTTGAGGCCCGGAATACTGGACTTGTTAAAATGGATTCTGAGGGAACAGTTGTAGTTACCTGCAATACTTGTGCCATGTTTGTGTTCTTGCCAAAGCATATGGAGAACTACACTTGCAGCAAGTGTAAGCTGGTTGCACTACTAGAAGAGAAGGTCCAGCAGCTAGAGGCCCGCATATCTAACCATCAACAAATTAAGGAGCTTGAGCTGTTCTTGGACAGAGCGGAACAGACTATGCTGGACAAAGTAGAGACAGGGCACAGTTCTGAGGGAGAAGGCCCTTCACTAACTCAGGAGGGAGATGTTTGGAGGAATGTGACTCAAAGGAGGAAAAGAGTAGGGGATCACTCTGAGAGTCTGAAATTACAGAATAAATTTGAGGCTCTTTCCCTCATCACACCTGATGAGGAACACACAGAGGAACAACTGGTTCCACCTGATGATCTCTCCTTCATCACACTTGATGAAATCCAGGATGATAAACTACAGGAACAAACTGAGTTTCTCTCCCTTAATAGGGTTGATGAGGTGCATGTAGATGAACAGATTGCAGGAGAGAGGCTCCTTGTACTAGGCGATTCAATAATTAGAAATACAGAGAAATGGATTTGTGATGCACATGATAACCGTATGGTGACTTGCCTGCCAGGTGCAAAAGTTGCAGACATCACAAGATATCTAGATAGATTGTTAGAGAGAACTGGGAACCAGCCAGTTGTCATGGTACACGTTGGTACCAATGATGTTGTGAAGGCCAAGCGGTCTGTCCTGGAAGCCAAATTCAGGTTGTTAGGAAGAAGATTGAAGTCCCGGACTTCCAAGGTAGCATTTTCAGAAGTGCTGCCTGTCCCTCGCGCAGGACCTACCAGGCAGGCAGAGCTCAGAAGCCTCAATGCGTGGATGAGGCGGTGGTGTCGAGAGGAGGGTTTCAGATTTGTCAGGAACTGGAGAACATTTTGGGACAAGCCAAATCTGTTCAGGAGGGATGGGTTGCATTTGAACCATGATGGGACCAGATTGCTGGCACTCAACATTAAAAAGGCTGCAGAGCAGCTTTTAAACTGATAACTGGGGGAAAGCCGACAGGAGCTGGGCAGCATCCGGTTCGGAAAAGTGTGTACTTGAGTAGTGAGGAGGATGCAAAATTTACTGAGCAGAGCGAGGAGCTAGTCACTAGCATTCTAGCAGAAGGATGCAAGAGGCAGTCTAACAATGCAACTGGACTCAAAAGACTGTATCAGGAAAGCATATATAAATGCTTGTATACAAATGCCAGAAGCCTCCGGAACAAAATAGGGGAGCTGGAATACTTAGCAATAGATAAGAAAGGGAAAATTGATAGAGTCCAAACACTCCAAGAGGCATGGAGGCTGTTTACAAAAACAATAACAGAGGCTCAATTGGAATGCATACCCAAAAGGAAAAAGGGCACTGCCAGCTCCAAGAGGACTCCAATGTGGCTTACAGGAGCTGTTCGGGAAGTGATCAAGAGCAAGAGAAGCTCATTTAGAAGATGGAAGGCTTGTCCGAATGAGGACAGCAGGCAAAAACATAAATTCTGGCAGAACAAATGCAAGGCAACAATCAGGAAAGCAAAGCAAGACTTTGAGGAGCGTATAGCTAAAAATACTCAGAGAAATAACAAAGACTTCTTTAAGTACATTAGAAGTAAGAACCCAACTAGGAAGGCCATTGGACCATTAGATGACAATGGAAGGCAAGGGGTTATTAAAGAGGAAACAGAGATTGCAGAGAGACTCAATGAATTCTTTGCTTCAGTATTCACTGAAGAAGACAGAGGCCACATGCCCAAAACAGAGCCTATCTTCGTAGGGAGGGAAACCGAAGAATTAAGCCAGATAGAAATAACCAGGGAGGAGGTCCTTGCATGTCTTGTTAAACTAAACACTAACAAATCACCAGGACCAGATGGCATCCATCCACGAGTTCTCAGGGAACTTAAAGATGAAATTGTTGATCTCCTAGCCAAAATATATAATCTTTCCCTCAAATCAGGCTTTGTGCCTGATGACTGGAAGGTAGCGAATGTAACACCAATTTTCAAAAAAGGATCCAGGGGTGATCCAGGGAATTACTGACCTGTCAGTTTGACATGTGTCCCAGGTAAAGTGATGGAAACCATCCTAAAAGATAGAATTAATAGGCACATAGAAGAGAAGGCGCTGCTAAAGGAGAGCCAACATGGCTTTTGCAAGGGCAAATCATGCCTCACTAATCTGTTGGAATTTTTTGAGAGTGTCAACAAGCATGTGGATAAGGGGGATCCAGTTGACATTGTTTATCTGGACTTTCAGAAGGCTTTTGACAAGATCCCACACCAAAGGCTCTTGAATAAACTTACCAGTAATGGAATAAAGGGACAGGTCTTGTCCTGGATCAGCAACTGGCTAAGTGACAGGAAACAGAGGGTAGCACTAAATGGACACTTCTCCAAGTGGAGGGAAGTAAAGAGTGGGGTCCCCCAAGGTTCAGTACTGGGACACCTGCTTTTCAACCTCTTCATAAATGATCTAGAGGTAGGAGTAAAAAGCAAGGTAGCCAAATTTGCTGACGACACTAAATTATACAGGGTAGTAAAAACTGTGAGAGATTGTGAGGAGCTCCAGAGGGATCTCTTGACACTGGGGGAGTGGGCAAAACAGTGGCAAATGAGTTTCAACATTAGTAAGTGCAGAGTGATGCATGTTGGGGGAAAGAACCCCAATTACATTTATAAACTGATGGGGTCGGAACTCTCTGCGACAAACCAGGAAAGGGACCTTGGTGTCCTGGTGGACAACTCAATGAAGGTGTCAACCCAGTGTGCCTCAGCAGTGAAAAAAGCAAACTCAATGCTAGGGATCATTAGGAAGGGTATAGAAAATAAGTCAGCAAGTGTCATTTTGCCTCTTTATAAATCTATGGTGAGGCCCCATCTGGAATACTGTGTACAGTTCTGGTCGCCATACCTCCAGAAGGATATTATGGAGCTGGAAAAAGTGCAGAGGAGGGCAACCAAAATGATTAGGGGACTGGAACACCTTCCTTACCATCTGAGGCTGCAACGGTTGGGCCTCTTCACTCTTGAACGACGACGTCTAAGAGGTGACCTGATTGAAGTTTATAAAATCATGCACGGTGTGGACAAAGTAGATAAGGAAAAACTGTTTTCCCTATCGCATAACACTAGAACTAGGGGACACTCCATGAAACATTTGGGTACTAGTTCTCAAACAAATAAGAGAAAGTACTTTTTCACCCAGAGGATTACTGGTCTATGGAACTCCCTGCCAGAAGAAGTGGTGACAGCTGTCAGTCTTGACAGCTTTAAGAAAGGATTAGACAAGTTCATGGAGGACAAGAGTATCAATGGCTATAATTATGGATACTTAAGGACAACCTCCGGGTTGGAGAGATAGGCAGAATATCTCTCAATATCATTTCCAGGGAATCCTAAGCAGGTGAAGGCATCTCCTTGGGAATACCCTGAAGGAAATGGTGAGCCACTGTGTGAGACAGAATGCTGGACTGGATGGGCTGTGGCCTGTTCCAGCAAGGTTGTTCTTATGTTCTTATGTTCTTATGTAGTAATGAAGATTATCGAACATGCAGCTGCTTGGCTCCTGAATTATCATTGGGTCCTGCCTTCCAAGATATCTTGCCTGGTTCCTGCTTCTGAAGACTTCCTGCCCTGTTCTTGGTTTCTGTGGACTCTTGCCACACCTCTTCTGGATCCTGACTCCTTGAACCCTACCCTTTTCCATACCCTGCAGGTACTTTGCTTCACCTGTTTTCTCAGCCACCTGACTTCTGGCTTGCTTGTACTATGCCGTGTGTCTGGATTAACCTTGTTGCCAGGTTGCTTTGGGTCCTAGTGCTTGTGATACTTGCCAGCTGCCTACACCCCAGGCTCTGACACGCTGCCTGTTAGAAGCAGAAAGTGAGGGCAAAGGTGTTTAAATATTTCTATACTCCACAATGCTAAGTCTGGGTAGTTGTGGGCAATACTCATGGCTAGTTTTGTGGGATATGCGCTCTGCTTGGATGCTTTCCCCATTGTAAAACCTGTGGGATTTCCCCCTATTTCTATTATGGCAAAAAAGGAGCTTTGTGCTTGTAAAATACTTTGGGAGATTGATACCACCCCAAACAAGGCACATTCCTATAGACATTATTTTAGATCCCTCCTCCCGTTTTGAAATCTGGATTGGACTGGAGCAGCCCCCAAAGGTAGGTAATACTTCCCCAACCTCTTCAGAGTCCAGTAAATCCTGCTTTACTACTCTATTTCTGGTCCAGACCGACCTACTATGCAATCCACGGTTTCTTCAGTTCCTGCACCCCTCTCTTTTTAGGGGTGGGTTCTTATTGCTGGTTTTTATCTGTTTTATTTGTTTTTATCTGTTTTTACCCACTGTTGTGAACCGCCCAGAGTCTGCTTTGGCTGAGTGGGCGGTATAAAAATTTAAACAATAAATAAATAAAATAAATTAATAAATCCTTTACCCTAATAAAGTTCCAACAGCATCATTGCATCAGCATTTTAAAAAATTCTGCTCACAGATTAATTTTTAATATAGTGAAATTTTATTCCAAAACCATATCTAAAATAAAAATCTTTATTTAAATAGTTCTCTTCAGGCCTCTGCAGACTTGGAAATCTCCTCCCCCCCCCAACCCTCCTCCAGCAACTAAACCGAGAGAGAGAGAGAGAGAGAGAGAGAGAGAGAGAGAGAGAGAGAGAGAGAGAGAGAGAGAGAGAGAGAGAATTTATTTCTTTAAAATGATAAGCTGATGCCTTTGGGTGTTAATTGTTAAAAAACCAAGTCAAAACCTATCCAGTCCATACCTTTCTACCCTCCTTGTCCCTTGAGGCAAAATTATTAGACAGTCTGCTATACTGAGCTGCTTCTCTCTCTCTCACTCACTTTTTAAAAAAATCTGCTTCTCTCATTTGTTTTTACAAGTTGCCTAGGATAAAATGCATCCCCCCCATATCTGACTGTCTGTCTGCTTCTGATTTAACTCCCTAACTACATGTGCCAGCATATAGACAGAGCGTGGTGCTAATTGAGAGAAGCTGCCAACATTGCCGAAGGTTATCACTTGATTTGAGTGAATGGCTGGTTTTTACTGACAAAATCATCAATTAAAGTTTCTCGGTCCTGAGAGGATAACAATATGAGTATTTCAGATAGCTCATCCTTCAGAGAGAGGGTGGGTGGGTGGAATATCAGCCAGTTGAACTACTGGGGCTTAGCAGCCTGCCAAGGGGCAATGTAATGTTTAGACTCTGGCATATCCATGTCAGATTCAATTCAGATAATCACAGGTCACTTTAGCCCCTATAATTTATCTCCTTCAAGCTGAGCACCCATGGAGCCTTCCTCAAGAGTTGAAATGGGGTGGGGGTGGGAGGGGATGGGAGAAAGAGAAAGAACGAGAGAAAGGATCCTGGATTACTTCATAATTGCATTGCAATGCCTTGTTTGACTTCTGAAAGAAGAGTTTACAAAAGCTGCCCTCAAAGGGAAAGCCTGAAGGAAGTGAAACCTCATGTTGTGGAGGTGTCATCCATGCTGCAAGGGCAGGGCAGAAAGGTTAGGAAAGATAATGGCATCTCAAAGGGAAGAAAATGCACATACATCTTGCATGACTCACCAAAGAGAGGGGGAAAGAACCCTATTGGGAGAAAGGGGGATGTATTACCATTCTCACAGCCACAATCTCTCCCCTTCCTCAGAATGGGCCTTATTTAGGAGGAATCCCTTGCTATGCATTTCTTTAAGTAGCCACGTAATGTTTTGTAGGATCTTCATTCATCTGCTTGATTTTGGATACAACGGGAACACTTGGGAGCAGAAGGCTTATAAAGATGCATGACCCTGTGAGCTTATGTAAAAATGAAAATATTATAAATGAAGAATAGATGCAAAAATTTATAATATCCTCAATGTTTTAAAAAAAAAGGAGTCAAAATGGCATTCTTTAGGGAAATCTTTGGGCATTTGCTTTCAGATTAATTTATTTTTTGTCTCTGGGCCATTGATAACTGCTATTGATAGTTCTATTCTCATTTGACATTTGATGGCATTTTCCCTTCTGCAAATCATGCCTTTACCTTTATTGGTTCAGTGTTTTTCATCTAGTTGTTTATTTCATTTATTGCTGCTTTTGGTTGTAATCATGTTTTGTACATTGCCCAGAGTAGCTTGCTTAGTGGGTGGCAAGTAAATAGATAGGTAAATAGGTAGGTAGGTAGATAGATAGATGTGTCTTTAATGCCAAATGCATCATCATTTAGTCGTGTTTCTGCAGGGTATTTTTAAAAATGCTTATGACCCCAGACTTGACTATACGTGCAAGAATCATGTATGCTAGTTGTGACATCACTGGTTTCAACATTTCCTCTTTTCATACCTGTCAAGTTTTGGGAAATTTCTGTCAAACCCCCATATTTTACACTTTTTCCCATCGTCATCCCGTATTAGTTTGACTGCAATTAGACTGGAGTTAGACTGGAGGCCAGCACAGAATAAGCATAGCTGTCCAGTTTCCTGTCTTGGCCGGGAAATTTCCCTTATTTGACAGAAATTTCCCGAAACCTGACAGGTATGGCTCTTTTTCATCAAACATGAGCATGTGAATCAGCTTTGAGGTGGGGTGATATCACAACATATGCTTCTTTTCCCACATAGTGCCCTGATTTGGGAGGATGTGAGTCAGCAGCTGGCCTGTGGCCACAATCCTATGTATATTCCTTAGAAATAGCTCTAATTAAAGTAGTTGGGACTTTATTCCATATAGCACGTATAGAATATGTTGAAAATAGCATCACAATTGATTGAGAAATGTGTTCTCTATTGACATTTCTATCCCATGTTGTCTGATAACTAAACAGAACCACCTGTTCAGAACCTATGATAGTGACCTTGTTTTACGTGGAGATCTGTTATCATATAGCAAAGCTCTTTCCTTTTCAGACTTGTCAGCCTCCACATTGTAATGGAAGCAATGGTCCCTTTCTTCCCAGTGTGAGTGCCCAAATAAACCTAATGTGTCCATTTATTAAAGTAAATAAGTATGGTTAGCTAAAAACTAGACAGCCAGAGTACTTAGTATTAAAATCCGGCCCACAGCACCAAATAATCTGCCCCCACCAGAATCGACTGCAGACTTGTTTATGGCTGCCGTAAACGCATTTACGACAGCCATGGACGCATTTACGGCAGCCATAGATGTCGGGGAGACCATCAGTCTGGGCCCCTAAAATGTTTGAGGGAGCGTGACTCAGCCCATGATTTTAAAAGGTTGGCAACCCCTGGCTTAGAGGATGGAGTGATGGATTCAAGCTCAGGAGCCCTGGGTTCAAATCCCTGCTTGGCCATCGAAACTTTCCTTTTACCATCCTGTGAGGATGGACGCCGAGCCAACCCACCACCAGCTGGCGTCCCAAGCCCTGCCTCCAGCCCGGGACTTTTAAAAGGCTGTCGAGACGTCTGAGCCTTTGCCACCACCTTCGGCTCTCCCGGTGGGCGGGGAGGCTCCTGTGAGGATGGATGCCGAGCCAACCCACCACCAGCTGGCGTCCCAAGCCCAGGACTTTTAAAAGGCTGTCGAGGCAGCTGAGCCTTCGCCACCAGCTGGCATCCCAGGTGCTGCCACCACCAGGACCTTCATGACTGCTATTTTCCTTCTGCAAATTTGTCGTCGGGAGAGGGAGGGAGTCATGGGTTATTCTATTTTTCATTGTATTTTGTATCTACTGTACTGGATTTTGTATCTATTGTATTTTGCACCGTGTTTTCTATAGTGTATTTTTTGCTTTTGTGATATTGGAACTGTACTTGTATTGCATTGTATTTTCATATTGGATGTGCCCTTTTGGTATATTGATTTTTATTATTCTGACATGTGCTGAGATATTGTATCATTATTGTGGAATTTATTGTAAACGTATTGACTATTTATTTTCTGTATCATTATATTTGTATTAACTTGCTGTAAGCCGCTCTGAGTTGGCCTGTGCCGAGAAGAGCGGGGTATAAATCCAATAAACATAAACAAACATAAACAAACATAAACAAGATAAATAATGATGTGCTGTCAAGTTGATTTGGAGCTATGGAAACCCTTTCCAGGGTTTTCCAAATAAAGAGAAGTGGTGTACCAGTCTCTTTTTCTAGGGGTACCCTGAGGACTGTGTAGCTTGCCTAAGGCCATTGCAGATTGGCTCTACTCTAACTCCTAACCTCTGACTTTGCAGCCATATATTAAACCCACAGAGCTATCCAGCCAGCTCCTTAAGCAAAATAATACATTATCCCACCCCCACCCCTCATAATTTACTTTTCTTCTGAGCTCAGTCCTGGTTTCTGGAAAATTCAAACCCTTTAGAGTAACACAAAAGGAACAATCATATCTTCAATTCCCTGTCCTGGCTGACTAATACTTGATTGACAGGAAAGAAAAAGAATATGGCAACTCTTTCATTTTCCAGGTAAGAGTATTAGATTCCTTTTCTGCAAGACTCCTCTCTTCCTTCTCAATGTCCATGCAAACTATACTCATGGATAATCCCTTTGGCCAACATATCCATCTTCTTGGCAGTAAGACTGTCTTTGCTACCTCTCACCTAGGGAGGAGGGAAAAAATGTAACAGTCTGTTTGTGCAGTGTTTTACCGTGTGAAGCTTTAGCATTGTTTGGAAGGTGAGCTTTAAAGTTTAGGTGGTGAAATCAACTAGCCAACCAAAAGCATAATCTAAATCCCAATCAGGTTGTCTTAAATGCAGAATAATCTAAGCCGAAACCTTTCAGCTGGAGTGCATTGAGAGCTTTGCTCATGGGAAAAGGTCACCAACACAAGAGACCAAGCAAACATTGTATGCAAAAATGTAAAGTGCATTCATTTGTTTCTTCCAAATTCTGTGCAGAAGGGCAGGGGAAAAAAAAAGATAATAGGCTGCTCAAGAAGTCAATTTAACACCGGGCCATTCTACCTTTCTACAGTAATACCTCATACAAAGTCCGCTTCATACAACATCGGATTCATACAACATCACCTAATTCCTTGAAAAAAGTTGCCTCATACAAAGTCGTGCGACTTTGTATGAGGCATTGGGGTTTTCCCAGGTTGCATTGTGCCTGGGCAGTATAAAAAGCAGGACACATGCATGCATTGCTCTTGTGGGTTTTGCATGAGGTGAAGGGTGTTTAGGAGTGGTTTTGAGGAAGATTTTGGATTTTTTTTAAATTTTTCGTCAGAATTTTTAGAAGCATTCCTGGGATTTTTGCAGCATTCTTCAGGTTCTTGGACAATCAGGGTTGTTTGACATGTTTTTGTAATGTTTTTAGCCTTTAGACAATGATTTCTTAAAGTTCTGTCAGTTTCCTGTCTGTTTTCTTGACTTTGCCCTGAAGTCTGTGCTGTTACAGTACAATTTATCTCTATAGAAATAACGTTGTATGAGGCATCACGGCTAGGATTTTGCATGCCTCATACAAAGTCCAAATCCGTATAAAGTCCAAACTTGTGAGCTTGTGAACCAAGCTTGGACGTTGTATGAAGTATCACTGTATTTCATGTCTTCAGGTTTCAGTTGGTAATAAAAGGGAAAAACAGAGAACATTTTTTTATCCTCTTATCAGATCTAGTGCTACGACAATTAGCTAGGAGTGTAAAAAAACAATTAAACACTTCCCCTGCCTTTCTGCAGAGGAGCAGGGAAACTGTCTCATCTGCCTATATGGTGAGACATGTCTTAATCCACTTCACCATAGAGTAGGGGTCAGCAAATATGGCTCTCCAGGTGTTCTTAGACTTCAATTAGCAGAAGCTCAAGTCAGTACACCTGCTGATCAGGGCTTCTGGGAATTGAAGTCAAGAATATCTGGAGAGCCATGTTTGCTGACCCCTGGCATAGGGGAAAATTGCTTGTGGTGTATGGGCACAGGGGGAGCAGGCTAAATGTAAATTAGCCCCTCCGCTATCCTCAAGCAACCCAAAAATGAGCAAACTCAGACAGCCCCACAAGGGATAGTCTGGACATGCTCTGTGTTATTGTGGGAGAAAATTCCATACACATCTCCATAAATTACTTGTAGATGGGATGGATGCCATTTTAAAAGTAGGTTTTTTTAATATATATATATATATATATATATATATATATATATATATATATATATATATATATATATATATATATATATATATATATATATATATATATATATATATATATTCCTAGTTTTGATTCCAGAAGGAACCTTTGCAGCAGAAGTGGGCAACATGTGGCCCTTGCCTGAGACCCCATGAAGGAAATAACAAACAAACAAACAAAAGATTGGTTTGCATTCTTGTTTGCATTCTTTTTTGTTGAAAGAGAGAAGTTTTCAAACATTGTATGCATTGAAGTAGGTATACAACTATTTAGATCACTTCTTTCTTCTGTTTTTATTTCTATGTAGTTTCTTTATTTATTATTGTCAGCCTGACTTGTGAATGTGCATGATCACTATTACCAAAATTAAACAGTGGATGATTACTTTTCCAAAGTTATCTGGTGCATCTCTCAGCACATCAGGCATTACATGTATAACTTCTCTCTCTCTAGGAAGATAGGGAAGCCAGTAAAAGCATCCAGCAATGCCTTGCAGGTAGCTAAGTCTACAAAAAATATATATCAAATTTCTAGTTGGTAGTTTGTTTTTGTTTTTCCTGCCAATTCTGACTTAAGAGTGGAAAAACACTTTATTTCTTTCTTTTGTGCAAAACCCAAGAGGTAGCAGGGCAACCCTAGAGCTATACATTTATCTGTTCACTACCTGTAAATTCTTATTAAAATACAGAGAAGGAAAAGGAATAGATGTGCAGAAGAAAGCCAGGGTTATTGTAATAGCCTGTATTGTATTTTTTTATTAAAAAAAGACATTTCTTTAAATTCTGTTCTGTAGACACTAAACAATTAAATACTGCTGAGTGTGATAGGATTTTTGTGAAAGAGTACTTGGAATCAACTATGAACAAGATTTGTCTTTACATTTAGCTTAGAGTAATTAATTTCACTCTGTCCGTATTAGCCGGGGAGAGTTCTTTCCATGAACCATTTGAGGAATGAATACGCTCTGTGATGCCTCCCTAATTAATTAAAGTGACTTTCCATTTGGGTTCGTTCATGTCTTTTCATATCATATATTGTATTCCATTAGCATTTGTTTGGAGTGTTGCAGATGAATTAATTGCCGAGGGGGAAATAACTGGGATTGCATTCCCATAAGTACATATAGTGGTATCAGCATGATAAAAGGCAAACTTCTGGACCTTGTTTGATGTTGAAACCAAGAACAGGAGGATTCTTTTAGTGCTGTGTGGTAAACACTTAAATTTGTTTTAATCCCTTGGTATTGTCTAATATGTTTGAATTTTAAATGTATTGGGCCTGGGGGAATAGGAATAGTAGAAACGTGAGGTCTCAAGATTTGGATTCATAACTTTCAGTCCCTGTAGAACAGGTCCTTCTTAGCTGTAAGATAATAAGTCTACCTGCAGTGGGCCACAACACCTTTTATCATGTTACAATTTTTAGCTATTAGAACATCCTGGAAACACACCTCAGCCCTGTGGGAATTGGTACACTAAGCCTGTTCATATCAATTTTTTTTAAAAATGAACCAAGTCTGTCAAGACTGTCTGCCTTTCAAAATTTTGCAATAAAAATTGTCTCCAAAGGTAACTTGTAGGGAAACACTCTCATATCTGAAAAATGTGACACAAGAAGCAACTCTGATGTTTTATTTCTCAGTAAAAGTAAACCTCAGGTGCTGTTTGCAGTTAACTAACATGAATAATTGGGTAGGATGCCTATGTAAAACAGATGCAGCTCTTCAAGGTGGGACAAGAGTTCAGCTCGGAAAGACAGATTTGTTTAATGTACAACCAAAGGGAAAGGCCAGGGCATGTGACAAGTATGGTCATAAAATATTCTGGCTGGAATCCTATAAGTCTTCATATCAGCGTTGTGTAACTTGCCATGGGTAATTGCAGCTAATTGACAAGCAGCTGAGGTGCATATCACTTGTACAATCATATGTGTGACCAGCCAAATGACTACTAAGACATGATCCCATGCCTTTTCTGTTGGTTGCAATTAGCTGTAGTAAGTTATGCAAACCTTAAATGAACATCAGTAGCAGTGCCGGCCTGAGGCAAGTTTTAGGATGGAGTGAGATCCAACTATGGCACCCCCTTGGTCATAACCCTAATATATGGGTTTTTTTCCCTTTATCCACTGCAGCGCCCCCTGGGAGTGGGAGCCTGGAGTGACCGTTCCATTCACCTTATGGTTGGGCTGGCCATGATCAGTAGCACACTAACGCTTGTGTCTTTAAGAGGCAAACCCAGAAGGCAGCCCTGGGAGTTGTGTAAAATATTCAAGGATACTTTCACCTTGGATGCAGAAAGTAGTAGGTACAGCTGAGGCCTACACTATCTCCTCAGTGAAGAAAATAATCCTGTATCTTTTCAGCTTAATGCTACATGTCTTTAAAGTCAGATATTGTTCTGTGTTTCAGTAGGTTTTAATAAATAATGTTAGTTGAAGATATCAATGAGCAGTGTTCTTTTTCATATTAAACTGACCACGGTATCCTTCTGGAACGGCTCAAAGGATTGGGGACCCAGGGCACTGTGTTGTCCTGGTTTTCCTCTTTTCTGGAGGGCCATACCCAGTCAGTGTGGTTGGAGAGTGAGAGGTCCAGCCCTAGGCCCCTCAAATATGGGGTGCCACAGGGCTCGGTGCTCTCTCATCTCCTATTTAACATCTACATTAAGCCACTGGGTGAGATCATCCGTTCCCATGGGGTGTGGTACCATCAGTAGGTGGATGACACTCAGTTGTACATCTCAGCCCATGGTGATCCCAGTGATGTGGTCAAAGTCCTGTCTGGATGCCTGCAGGCCATCGGGGTCTGGATGGGGGACAACGGGCTTCAGCTGAATCCCGGCAAGATTGACAGGCTTTGGGTTAAGGGCCCCAGGTTACCTGGGGAGCTACCACCTCTGGTCTTGGATGGGGCAGTTTTGCCCCAGACAGACCCGGTGCACAACTTGGACGTCCTCCTGGACTCACAACTGCTACTTGAAGAGCAGGTGGCGGCTATGGCCAGGAGGGCTTTTGCTCAACTTCGAGTAATTTGCTAGTTGTGCCCGTTCCAGGACCGGAATTCCTTACTCATGGTCACCCATGCTCTGGTCACCTCCAGACTAAATTACTGTAAGGCGCTCTACATGGGGCTGCCGTTGATGACCATTCGGAGGCTACAACTGCTCCAGAATGCAGCTGCCTGAGTGGTGATGGGGTTCAGATGTTATGCCCACGCATCCCCACTACTTCAGGAGCTGCACTGGTTACCAGTCTTCCTCCGGATGCAATTCAAGGTCCTGATATTGACCCCAAGAGTGTCTGCCCATCCAACCAGAGCAGACCAGAGGGGCTCCCTAGTTGTATCATCAGCTAGAGGGGCCTGCCTCTCTAGTACATGAAGACGGGCCTTCTCCATGTCCTTACCAGCCCTCTGGAACCTCCTGCCAACAGAATTAAGGTTACAGACAGGATTGCTGCCCTTCAGGAAAGGTTTGAAAACCTGGCTGGCAGGGCAGGTGTGGGGCCTTAATGGTAGTACGGCCCCAGCCTGTTGACACATTTCAAGCTAAATCTAGAGTGTCTCTCCCTCTGTATCGCTTATATCCCTTTTTATTATTTTTATGAATATGGTGGGGGTAGGATGGTGGGTAGGTGACTTGGGGTTTTTAATCTGTTCTATATGTTTTTAACCTGTTGTAAGCCGCCCTGAGTCAGGTTTGCCTGAGTGGGTGGCATAGAAATTTAAAAATTAAATTAAATTAAATTAAACAAGAACAATAAAAGAACACCAACAGACTTTACAGCTTCTAGGTTTAGCAATACGCATTGAGAAGAGCACTTAGACCTGCCCCCTCCACAGCATGACTTTCCTCATGTGAGCAATAATGATACCAAAAGGTTCTGTTTACATGTTGGCTTTATGTGTGAATAGCAACCCAGCTATTTCCAGATTTCTTTCTCACTTACAGAAACCACATGTGAGCAAGAACCTCCCCTCTTCAGACTCATTAGGCAAAATCATGTTGGCATAACTCTATGCTGGTGCAAGCTGGTTTTGGCATTAGAAATAATTGAAATAATGCAAAGCTTCCTATCTCCTCCTTTCATGATCTCAGGCTCCTTAGGGCTCCCCTTTGCTTTAGGAAAGCCTTTGGGAGCCCTCAGGAAGGAAGTGAGGAACAGTTAATAGTATAAAATAGTATTTGGGAATAGTAACTATAGTAACATAATGACTATAACAAAAGTAGTTTTGCAGTGGCTCAAGTGGCTAAGGAACTGACTGGAAAGAGGGAGGTCAGCAGTTCAATTCCTGAGTACTGCAGGATGGAATGAGCTCCCGTCTTTGTCCCAGCGCCTGCCAACTTAGCAGTTCGAAAGCAAGAAATTGCAAGTAGATAAATAGGGGCCACTTCGGCGGGAAGGTAAACAGTGTTCCGTGTGCTCCAGTGTCTAGTCATGCCTGCCACATGACCATGGAAACGTCTGCACAAGCAGACAGCACTGGCTTTTCGGCTTTGAAACAGATGAGCACTGAACCCTAGAGTCAGATATGACTGACTTTCGAGCAAGGGAAACCTTTACCTTTACCTTACCTAGTTTTACTAACAGTGGCATTTGTTTTTTTATTGTTATCGATGGAATTAAGAAGTCAAATGTTGATAACCAGTGACTGCATGCTTTAGTGTCAGTTAGTTAGTTAGTTAGTTAGTTAATTGTGCCAGGATAAAAATTCCCAGGTTTTGAACCCTTCCTGCAAACTCTATGTAAGAGTGGCCTAACCATTTAATAGACAAGTGCCAAAGACCCTACCCCATATGTAGCCAGGTGAAATAACTAAAATTTAAATATAATGTGGAAAGGTGAATGGAAGTGACTGAAAGTACCTCAGCCTATGATCAAGAAAATGGTTATTTTTGCATGGGGAAATGTATAGAATCTCCTCAGTTTTTTTAGACTGACCTTCACCTACTCTGATTTACGCAGATCTTTTTTCAATTTCAGATTAGTATTGTTAGCGTTGCTGATATTCCTGTTTTCATTATTCATGCTTCTCTTCTCCCTACAAAGAAAGGACATGTTGCCTTTGTTCTTTAGAGATGGGATGGCCATAGAGTTGCCATAATTCTCTCCCACAAAACCGGGACAGAAGTATATTTGACAAAAATGAGCAGGTTATATACAAAATAGCCTTTTAAAAAACAAACATAGTATAATGACAGCTATAAAACACTTTCACATTAATTATATCGATACATGGATGAATTTATTTACAAGTTAATTCTTACTGTAAGATGATCTGTTGTACTTCTGAGAAGTCACACTGCAGTCAACTCTTATCATCCTCAGTTCCAGGAAACACACTGGTCACACTTATCAGGCAGTGGTGTGAGGCGAGGACATTAAGATTTGTCTCCAGGTACTGTATACGCCAGCTCCAATGTGGCAGGAAATTGCTCATTTGATGGTTAGAGTTTGAATTTATTTTAATGGTATGTTATAATACACACTCAGTAAATTTTAAAAATCCGGGACTTTAGCATGATTTTCATTGACCATGATTTTTCTGACCTTGAATCTGGGACAATCCTGGTTTTCCGGGACATGTGGCAACCCTAGATGGCCAACCATTACTCCTTATCTCTCCTACTTAATTAGCTAGACCTGGGACAAATATTCTACCACAAGAGAATTTCTCTAGTAAGCACATGCTTCCTTATTTTGTAAGAAAGAAGAGGTGATTTATGTACAGTGGGGAAAGTTTGCTTCGGTAATCATTCCATGTTTCAAAGGGCTGGATCCATAAGTTAACATTGCTTCTGTACTGCTGTATACTTACCCTCCAGCAGTCCCAAAGCTGATTCCATGATACGTCCTTTCAGAAGGAAAAGTGCAGAGGATTTGAATTTAAGAGCCATTTGGGTGGCCCTGAGGGACACCAAATTGCCTCTGAGGGGCCACAGGCAACTTTTAAGTGCTGTACTGTACCTGACTCGGGTAGCAGGCTGTCAAAGGTGTCCTATGAACTGTTTTCTAGCAAAAAGGAAGCATTCCATGTGGCAAAGTAATTGCTTCTTCAAGGAGAGGGAAGAGATCTTGGGGGAAAAAGAGTGTATGTGGCTCTTGTGCCCTTAGACATTGGGCGGAGAGACAGCTGGATAGCAAGGACAGTGCCCTCCCACCCCAGTTGCACCAGTTCCTTTGTAAAAAAATTACCTAGGAATGTGCAGGGTGAAAACTAATGGATTTCATTCACTGTGGATTCTTTCTGGAGTTGGAGAGTGTGTATATTTGCCTCATTCCTCTTCAGGTCTTTTGGGTACCAGTCCTTTCATGAAACACAAAAAGACTAGCTCTTTGGGATCTCTTAGCTTCAGACCTCTCCATTCAGGTTCTGCCTGGTGCTCATCTAGAGACCCTAAAGATGTGTTCATTCACAACTTTTAAAAAACAAGCACAACACGGGCAACAGAAAATCAATTCAAAAGCCCAGAAGAACCCTTAAAATACCTTTTTAAAAAGGGCAGGGACAAGACATGTAACCTACAATGTAATCTAACAAATAACACTGTTCTTTTTTAAAAAAATCAATTTAACAGGGAATCTCACAGAGAGAGGAGTGGGAGGAGGAACAATATATAACAACACAAACACTATAGCCCTTGTCCTGAATGCCAAGAAAAGCAGGAAAACAAACAAAGGCAAAAAATCTTTCATTGTCCAAACTGAAGTCTTAGCATAAAGTAGCAGGCAGCAAAAATAATACAGAAAAAGAAAGGGTAAAATACCACTCCCCCCATAAAAAAAATCTAGAAAAAAGGCCAAAAAGAGGCACAGACAGAGAACATAATCAAGATGGAGGGTGCCATGGAAGGACTCAACATTCTTTACTGGCTTCCACAATAAAACCAAGTCCTTCTACAGCAGGAGTGCCCAAACGTTTTGGGCCATGGGCCAGTCATGTGGTTCAGGGGGCCAGTCTCTTTGGCCCATGGGCTGGATCCTGCCCCCGACTCAAATTCATCCAGCCTGCAAAGCCCTCGTTGCTTTCAGAAGCGGAAGTAAGATGCGCCCGTACAGGTGTGTTTCACTTCTGCTTCCAGGAGCAGCAAGGGCTTTGTGGGCTGGATGAATTGGTGTTGGGAGCTGGATCTGGCCCATAGGCCATAGTTTGGGCACCCCTATTCTACAGGCTGGGATGGAAAGGGAAAATGAAAGTGGGAAACATGAAAGAATTTGTAGCTTTCTTTTGTGTTCAAGGAATGAAGACGAGATGAATGAAGTAGTGAAATTCAGCTCTTTATTAGTGGGGTTTGAACACAGTTTGGATGGGGCAAAACTCGGACTTATATACACTATAAACAGTAACAGTAATAACAATAACAAAAGCCCATTGGCTGACAGAGTGTGCACATTTTTTGATCCACTTATTTGCATAATAAAAGATACATGAGAAAAGATACATTCCGCTCCTGTCAGATTCTAATTTGCGCAACACATTGAAATCTCGCGAGATTACGCTGTCTGGCGAGATTTTAAAACTGTCAAACAGGGACGCTGTTTGACAGTTAGGAAAGCACGGGAACATGGCGGTTTGAATTGCCTTGACAGTTTAAGCACAGTTAACATACATAACATTCCTCCCCCTAGGTAAAAACAAAATCCTTTAACCAGGATGGTGGTCTAGTTTCCCTTCTGGGTCGGACGCTTGGCTGAGACGGCTCAGGGGCTTGTATGATGGGCAACCTGACTGGAGTGAGGGATTGACTAGAGGGAGAGGATTGTAAACCCAAATTAAAGCCCTGTTTGTCAGATGGAGGAGCAGGGGATCGCTCAAAACCAAAATCAAATTCTGTGGATGATAAAGACAACTCAGGGTCCCTCCTGTGTGTACTAAGAGTGGAGAGCGACTCTAAACAAAATTGGTCATCATCAATAAAGGAATCCAGAGTGCTAGGCTGGGACAGTGTAGGGGTACACCTGGCCATAGTAGGGGAGCATTCCACAATTTCCCCTTGAAGTCGGTTCCTAAAACACACCTCTGGGTCTAACTTAGCTTGCAGCTGACTATTACCTCTGCCCCCTGGGTTTAAACGGGTGGGGGCCAACCCTAATGTTGAGTGTCTGTATTCGTCCTGTGGGTCCAGTATTCTGGGTCTCAATTGATCCACGTGCCTCGTCCAGATCAGACCAGTGGCTGTTTCGATTCTGTAAGAAACAGGACCAGTTTGATTGATCACGAACCCAGGCACCCACGTAGGACCACCAGCTGCATAATTGCGGCAATGTAGAGGGTCTCCAGATGAGAAACCCTTCTGGTGTAGGATCGGTATATTTGTCCCTTTGTCCTCCACCCTAGAGGGATCCAATCTGTCCAGCAAGGATGACAGTTTCCTTCGCTGGAGCAATTCAGCAGGGGACAGCCCTGAGGCAAGGGGGGGTGAGCCTATAGGTGAAAAGAAACTGGTATAACTGGAGCTCTAAATCCCCTTCGCCCATACGCCGAAGCGCGTCTTTAGTTGTGCGTACCTGCCGCTCCACCTGGCTATTTGTGGCTGGGTGGAATGGGGCGGCAGTGATGTGCCTAATTGCATTCCTTTCCATGAAGGATTGAAATTCTGCAGATGTGAACATGAACACGTCGGACACCAGCACATCTGGAAGTTCAAATGCCGCGAACAGCCTTCTCAGATGCTGTTGTGTTCTGTAAAGCTGTGCCTTTAACAATGTACCTAGCCATGTGGTAACAATGTAACCTTTCTGTGTGCAACATTATAACCTTCAGCTGTATCACTGTAACCCCTATAAGAGGACGCGAGCTAGTGACCACTAGATGGCAATAGCGAGCGTCCAGCTCTCATGGCTCAGATTCACCCTGGATCAGCAGCGCGGGAAGATTCCCGCCACCTCCTCACCTGGACAAGAAGGGCGTGACCTTCTATGACGTCACGCAGGCAGCAACCAATAGACTGTCAACGAGCCACATTCAAATGTATAGCCAGCTGTATATATTGAGCTACTCATCCGCCATTACCACATGTTCCTCCGGATCATCATGCAATAAACCTGTGTTAAGCCAACCTTTCGGCTGTTTCATTGTCTTCGGTCCCATACACTAAATTGGCGACGAAGGTGGGATATGGATGCCCACGGGACCAAGACATGCGCCGGTTTCGAGATCAGGAAACCGGGAGACTGGGAGATCTTCGAAATGGACTTCCAGGGAGCACTGGTCGAAGCTGAAGTCACGGATGAGGCAAAGAAAAGGGCCATCTTCACCAGGATGCTTGGACAAGAAACCAAAAGGACCTTGGTGGACCTGATCGCACCGAAGAGGGTGAGCGATTTCAAGGCCAAAGAGCTCCTACAGATGCTGCGCGAGTATTTCCGGCCCTCGACGGCGATGTTTCCCGCTCGGAGCGCGTTCTGGAGGCGAGTCCAGGCGCCCGGGGAGACGGTCGCCGCCTTCGTGGCGGCCCTGCGGCTGGCTGCCGGCCCGTGTAAATGGGAGAACTCTGAAATCACCCTCAGGGACTGCGTGCTACGCGGCCTGAATGACGCCGAGACTCAGCGCACGCTAATGAACCAAGAGCCACCCCCCACGTTGCAGGAGGTCCTGAAAGCGGCATAGGCCGCGGAGGCCACAAAGGCTGGGGTGCAAGAGCTCCAGGACTGGCGGCCGAAGACGAGCATGGCAGAGGCATCGGTGCACGCAGCCCGGCGAACTTCGAAATCGTCCGCAGAGAGCAGCGACGACGAGGACGTCCGGAGGGTCCGGAAAGAGGGCCGGCGGTGTGACGGCTGTGGAGTGGCCCACGACCGCGCCAAATGCCCGTTCAGAAAGGCCGAGTGTCACAACTGCGGCCGCCGCGGGCACATCGCCAAAGTATGCAGAAAGAGGCGCGAGGCACGGAGGAGCTCGGCAGACCGTTCGACGGGACAAGACCGCCCGACAAGACCCAAAGACGGCGCCCAGGCCACGAGAAAGCGGGACGGCGTGGGCCGCATCTCCGACGGCAGCGAGGACGACGCCCCAGTATTCAGCGTGTCCGCGGGACACCCCCGTTACTTTGTTGAGGTACTAGTGCAAGGGGTTCCCATTAGGATGGAAATTGACTCGGGTTCCTCATATTCAATTATTTCCCAGAGGGAGTTTTTGAGAATTGCCCCCCACATGCGGCCCAAGCTCAAAGCGTTGAGGTCCACGCTACGGGACGTGCAAGGGAACAGTATTCCAGTGTTGGGGGTTGGAGAATTTCAGGTCAAATTTAAGAAGCACGCCGCGGCCCTCTCCCTAGTCGTGCTTAAAGGGGGGGATTGCAGTCTCCTCGGAACTCAATGGTTTCAGCCCCTGGGTTTGTTTATTGGGGGGGTGCACGCCGTTGGGATTGACCCGGTGCAGGAGGTGTGCGACGCGCACCCCGAAGTTTTCAAAAAAGGACTGGGGAAATTCAAGGGGCCCCCAGTGACATTCGACCTAGACCCGGAGGTCCGGCCAATACGACTCAAACCGCGCCGGGTGCCGTTTGCACTCAAGGACAAAATAGAGGCGGAACTGGACAAATTGGTGGGCCAGGGGATCCTTGTTCCTGTTGATTCTGCGGAGTGGGAAACTCCAATTGTAACAGCACTAAAGGCCAATGGGGAGGTCCGCATATGTGCTGATTACAAGTGCACCATCAATAAGGCGATCCGCCCTAATGCGTATCCGGTGCCGGTAGTCAGCCATCTGCTTGCCAGGTTGCACGGGGGAAAGTGTTTCGCTAAGCTCGACTTGGCACAGGCCTACCAGCAGCTTTCGGTGTCCCCTGCCGCAGCTGCTGCACAGACCATAGTCACTCATAAGGGGGCGTTCCAGGTGACCCGCCTTCAATTCGGCGTAAATTCGGCGCCTGGAATTTTCCAGTCACTTGTGGAACGCCTCCTGAAGGGGCTAGAGGGGGTGTTGCCTTATTTTGATGACGTGTTGATAATGGGGGGGAGTCGGGCTGAATTGGCCAAGAGACTGGGAAAGGTTCTGGCAATATTCGAAAAGGCGGGGTTGAGACTGCGAAAAGACAAATGCGTCTTCTTCGCGACCGAGGTTGAGTTCCTAGGGTTTCGTGTGACTCCTGAGGGGATAAAACCATCCAAATCTAAGGTGGCCGGCATTAAGAAGGCCCCTCGCCCCACCTCCAAGGCCGAGCTGCAGTCGTTCCTAGGGCTGCTTAACTTTTACCACTCCTTCCTCCCCCGGAAGGCGGCAGTGGCTGAACCGCTACACAAACTGCTTAAAAAGGACGAGGCATGGAAGTGGGGCGACGACCAAGAGAGGGCATTTAGTGAACTGAAACATCTCCTGGCGTCTGATGCCATACTGACCCATTTCAACCCCAAACGCGCGGTGGTCCTGATCTGTGATGCATCCCCGGTGGGGGTGGGGGCGGTGCTGTGCCACATGCTAGAAAACGGAAGGGAGGCCCCGATAGCATTCTACTCCAGGTCCCTGTCCCAAGCGGAGAGAAATTACCACAGACAGATAGGGAAGCGCTAGCGATAATTGCGGGAACGAAAAAATTTCACGATTTTCTGTATGGCCGCCCTTTCACCATCGTGACTGACCACAAACCCCTGCTAGGGATTTTTACCGCAGATAAGCCCACGCCACAGATCCTGTCCCCGAGGATGCTTAGGTGGGCCATTTTCCTCAATGCGTATCAGCACGCGTTGGTGTACAGACCCGGGAGGGAAATTAGCCATGCGGACGCCCTGTTGAGATCCCCCCTCCCCCAGGATAGCAGCCACGTGGGCGGGGAGGAGCCAGACCACCAGGTACTGATGATAGAGGTCCTAGACTCACCCCCAATATTGCCCGCCGACATCGCCAAAGCGACCGGCAAAGACAATACCTTGGCGAAAGTTTGCTCATGGGTGCAGAAAGGGTGGCCTGCGTCTTCCCCGGCAGCGGAATTCGACCCATTCTTCCGGAAAAAACTAGAGTTGTCCCTAGAGAGGGGGTGCCTTCTGTGGGGCCAGCGGGTAGTGATCCCCACGTCCCTACGACCGCGGGTGCTCAAACTGCTGCACGTCAGCCACCCCGGAATTGTGCGCTCCAAAGCGCTGGCCCCTAGTTATTTTTGGTGGCCCCAGTTAGACGCTGACATCGAGCACATGGTCGGCACTTGTGAGAGTTGCCAATGCTCCAGACCAGAGGAGGCCCGTCTTCCCCACAGGGAGTGGGACGCAGCTAAAGGGCCGTGGTCCCGGATACACGTAGATTTCGCGGGCCCGTTCCGAGGAACTCTGTTTCTCCTTGTTGTGGATGCTTTCTCCAAGTGGTTGGAGGTCATCCCAGTCACGAGCACCTCCTCGGCCACGACAATTAAGCATTTGCGGAGAATTTGTTCCACGTTCGGCATACCCGACACCCTAATTAGCGATAACGCTAGTTGCTTCACGTCCGCTGAATTCAGGGCATTCACGGAGATTAACGCCATCCGGCACATCACCTCCGCCCCTTTCCATCCGGCCACCAATGGCCAAGTAGAGCGCCTCGTCCGCACCATGAAGGACGCGCTGCGGCGCATGGGCCCCGGGGATCTCAACCTACAAGTGTGTCAGTTTCTGCTAGGTTACAGGGTGACCCCGTTGGCGTCAGGATACTCCCCCGCAGAGCTCTTAATGTGCAGGAAACTGACCACCATCCTCACTAGGCTAGACCCCATGAGAGTAGAAGACAAGGGAAGGAACATCGGGCTAGAGGCCACAAAGAGTTTCAGCGTAGGCGCCCCTGTGCATTGCAGGAACTACGCCAGTGCGGGCCCAGCCTGGGTACCGGGCGTTGTCGTGGAGCAAACCGGCCCCGTGTCGTACCGCGTGGAGACCAGCACAGGCTTACTGTGGAGGCGGCACGCGGACCAGCTCCGGCGCAGGGTCCCCGATGAACAGGGCGCAGACCAAAAGGAACAAAACTCAACGTTAGGGTTCTCCCCCACACGTTCAGCCCAAGGGGGAGGAGAGGGGGGCCGCGGGTCCCCACCAAGGGGGGAGGAAGGGGAGTCTGTTCTCATAGATATCCTGCGGGATCTTTCGGAGGAGGAGGAACCCGACCCCATACATATCTCGCGGGATTCCCCCACAAATACGGATACCCCAACTGAGTTAGGATTTGATTTTCAGAGCCGGGGGAGTTTTTCGGAGTGGTCCCCCACCCGTCCAAGCGAGAAGAGGGGTTTTTCGTTAGCCCTGAGCGCCCCCAGTCTGCCCACAATTGAGTTTTTCCCTTCCCCTAAAGCCGCCAAACCACGGCAAGCAGCTAACAAGTCTCCCTCTCCCGTTTCAGGACAAGGGATCAGGGAACAAAGAAGCGGTAGCGCCCCCGGGGCAGGTCAGCCCACATCACGGCCCAAACGCACTTGCAATAAGCCATCTTGGCTGAGAGACTTTGTCTCATCCTAGGGGGGAGGGATGTTGTGTTCTGTAAAGCTGTGCCTTTAACAATGTACCTAGCCATGTGGTAACAATGTAACCTTTCTGTGTGCAACATTATAACCTTCAGCTGTATCACTGTAACCCCTATAAGAGGACGCGAGCTAGTGACCACTAGATGGCAATAGCGAGCGTCCAGCTCTCATGGCTCAGATTCACCCTGGATCAGCAGCGCGGGAAGATTCCCGCCACCTCCTCACCTGGACAAGAAGGGCGTGACCTTCTATGACGTCACGCAGGCAGCAACCAATAGACTGTCAACGAGCCACATTCAAATGTATAGCCAGCTGTATATATTGAGCTACTCATCCGCCATTACCACATGTTCCTCCGGATCATCATGCAATAAACCTGTGTTAAGCCAACCTTTCGGCTGTTTCATTGTCTTCGGTCCCATACACTAAAGATGCATTATTGTTGTGGCTGAAGTGGTATTAGGCACCCTAATCACTTCCAGCCACTTAGAGAATGAATCTATAACTAACAAAAATAGGGACGCTGTTTGACAGCTAGGAAAGCGCGGGAACATGGCGGTTTGAATCGCCTTGACAGTTTAAGCACAGTTAACATACATAACACTTTCATAACCCCTCTTTCAGTAAAATGAAATATTTGAATGAAACGTAGGGGTGTGTGCGTGTGCGTGCATGCGTAATACTGAAGCCAGTGTTGTATGATAGCTGGCTCTCTGCAGAACTGTTTTTATATGTTGCTCACTTGCAGGGTGTCTGCAGATTCAAAACCAGGAGCAAAGAAAGGAAACAGGTGGGAACCCCAGTAAAATGCAAATATATGGATTCACTATGCCATTTAAAACAAAACTGAAACTGGAGGATCTGCATTGTGACTCATGAGCCCTCTTGTTGTATAAGTACAGTACTGATAACAGCAATGGAGACCCTGAGGAAAAATCTACATAGGTTGATGGTGAGCCTTATACAAGCCTCATACTATAGGGCTTTGAAAAACACCCTGTGTATCATGAGTGCTGTAGGTGAGCATGCACGACAATGGCAGCTAAGTGCCAAAATTGTTAGCCATAGTAATAGCAATTACACTTACATGCCATATCACTTAATTATTCAATGTAATTAGTATTTTTCCCTCAACACAATGGGTGCTCATTTTGCTGACTTTGCAAGGCTGAGTCCACCTTGATATTGTCATGATCAAACTTAGATTGTGAGCAGAATTTTGGCTGTAGTACTACAGCTTTATCACTACACCATAGGGGACAGTTTTATTATATGCATAGTGTTTGAACATGTTTACACAGGCACACTACACTTTGCTGTATATACACATTGTAGGCTTGCCACATACCGATTATTCCACTAGAAATTGTATCACCGGTGTCTAGTTTGATAAATAACTAATGCTTTCTGCCTTAGAAGTTTTTTTAAAATATCTTGAGAGATAATCTTTGTGGAGACAATGAGTGCTGGGATGTGTGTGTATGTGGGCATGCACATTTGCTTCCTTCAACTTTGGTCATGAGATAGGAGGTGAGGGGGGTAGGTGCTATGCTAAAGCACTGCTTTGTGTGCATGTGTTCAGTTGGTCTTTATGCATCAGAGAAAGTGAAAAGATTTAACTTTTAAAAAGTAGACGGTTCTCTGGTGTGGAGGAAAAAGCTACAGATTAAGTCTCTGGGCTGATTATTTTTCTTTTGTGCTAAATTGATCTCACACTAAACTAGTATATCAATGCAATGACTCAGTCAAAAATGCATTTGTTCAAGGAGAATAAAAAGATCTGAGATATTCAAGGGACGTGTGTTCCTGCAGTCCCTAAATATCACACTTCAGCTGGCTATGTCATCACAACACCACCCACAGATGTGTCCCCCACCCTCTGTTTCTTTTGCAGAACAAAACATCTGTTCATAGGAAGAAAAGTTCTTTTGAATTGTTCTGTTTTTTTTAAAAAAATAGAAGTCCATAGTGGCAGAAGAAAAAAAATCTGCATTGGCAGCAGAAAGGGCAAGACTGATTTAAACTGGCCTTTGCACCATGTTAAAAAAAAAAAAGGGGGGGGGAGAATCAAACTCATCCATTTTAATCCAACAGCAAGTCCCATTGTATTTTACCATTCCGTGCATCTAGTCATGCCTGCCACATGACCACAGAAATGTCTGCAGAAGCAGACAGCGCTGGCTCTTCAGCTTTGAAACAGAGATGAGCACTGAACCCTAGAGTCGGATATGCCTGGCTTTCGAGAGTTGCAACCAAAGTTTATTACTACCTGTCCTTTTCCTGTATTTTCTAATAGTATATTTCCTCTCCTTTCCCAGGCTAAGCATGTACAGGTTAAAACTAGAATATCTGTTCCTGGTATAATTATATAATTGCGCCTTCTGTATTTTTATTTTCATTGTTAGTTTGTCACTTTGCTGTATTATGCTTTTTAGATATTTTTACTATCCATCTTGAACATTCTAGGAGAGAGAGGGCATATACATACAAAAAAAACCAAAAACAAATATATACTACGCGCTTTCCTTGTCTATATGCAGTGTTTTACATTCAGGCTGGCTGTGGCATAGGCAACCTGATGCTCTCCAGAGATTTGCCCACTCCAACTCCCGTAAGCCGCCAATGACATGGCTGACAGTAAGGGATTATCAGATTTATAGCACATCTGGATGGCAGCAGGTTGTATACCCACTTCCCAATGTTTTACTCAGCAATCTTGAATTTGGGATGTTTGTGCGGGATGTTTGTGAGGTAACACACACACACACACACACACAACCTCTTTAAAATAATAACAGTGCAGAACTCTTTTGTGGGGAAAAACCATGGTTAAGACCACCATGCCTGACCTCCTGCTGTTTTGTTCATGCAAAATTAGCAGAACTGGTGCAGGTTGTGCTAGATTTAAGATACCAAAGATGCCTACAGAGAATGTATATAGAAGGAAGGATGTGGGGAATACCTGCACAAGAAAGACTTTCCTTTATGTAAGGCAAATAGTTCCCTCACATGTTTTCTTTCCTTCTTCTTTTTTGTTGTTGAAATGGCAGGATTTCCTGAGGAAAAGCAGCTGAGATTTTAACCTCTCATCTTTTCTTATTTTCTTTGGCTACTTGTACAGCAAGATTCATAGTCTTTTTCTCTTTCTTTCTTTTTAAAACTAGAGCCAATTATGTGGCTGGATGCTTGCATCTGATAGGTCATCAAGCTGTAATTGCTACACAGATCTCCTGATATAAAAATTGTAACTTGGAGCTACTCATAAGGCCCCTCTTTCAGCCAATTTGTGAATTATACATGAGAAAAATATAATAGGCGAGCAAAGTACAGAGCAACACAAAACAGAATGTATAATTACAAATAACAAGATTTAAAATGTCTGTAACAGCTGAAATAAGTAGGTTATATGATGAAGCTTGTTTATTTTGTTATGATTTCTAATACTAGTGGTTTTAAGCAGAAGGAATGGTTGATTAACTCAATATTATGTGCCATTATTATTCTATGACAGGATATAGGGGCTTCCATTTTGTCTCTCATGCTACAAAATTACCACTCAGAGCCAATTTATGGAACTCCATGTTAAGTTAGTATCCAATTTAAATCTGGCCATGTAGCTGCTTCCAGCCTTGGCAAATGAGAAGAACTAGGAATAGCCAGTGTGTTATAATGATTACTAGCTTATTGCCCGGCCTTGCCGGGTAAGTATTGATTTTGTTTTGGTGGTGGGGTGGTTTTTTTGGGGGTTGGCTTCATTGGGAAGAGATGATTTACTTGATTAAGCCTTGATGCTGGGGAAGGTTGAGGGCAAAGGAAGAAGGAGACAGCCAAAAACATGGCAAGGGCGAGTGGCAGGGATCCACCAGGGGAGGCGCCTCCCCTGACAGATTCTTGCCTCTCGCCCTTTCCATTCTTTCTCAGCTTTTTCGAGGGCTGTCTTCAAAATAGCGGAGGGAAAATGCAAAGGTGTCAGGCAGGGATCCGCCAGGGTAGGCACCTCTGATGGATTCCTGCCTCTTGCCCTTGACATTCTCTCTCCGCTGTTTTCAAGGGCTGTCTTTGAAACAGCGGAGGGGAAATGGCAGGATGAGAGGCAGGTATTTGTCAGGGGAGGCACTCTCCCTGGTGGATCCCTGTCTGGTGCCTTTGCATTTCCCCCTCAGCTGTTTCGAGGGCTGGCTCGAAACAGCAGAGGGGGAATGCCAGCACTCTGGGGAGGCAGGGAAGGGGGTAGGTTGACACGTTCGGTTCTCTCTTCCATTCTGGCACCCCTTGGAGGGGGGGAGGCAGGGAAGGGGGAGGTAGATGCGTTCCATTCTCCTTTCCCTGCTGGTGCCCGGGGGGGGGGGGAGGCAGGGAAGGGGGGAGGTGGATGCATTCCATTCCCCCTTCCCTGCCAGCGCCCATGGGGGGAAGGCAAGGAAGGGGGGAGGTGGACATGTTCCATTCTCCCTTCCCTGCTGGCACCCCTTGGGGGGGAGGCAGGGAAGGGGAGAGGCGGACGTGTTCCATTCTCCCTTCCCTGCCCGCTGCGCGTGCATTATCTGTTGTTTTTTCTCACGCGCTGGCTGTCCCGCCTCCTCTGTGCTCATGTCCTCCTGCCTGATTGGCTGAGGCGTGCTGCAGCATGGAGGATGCTGGGACTTGTAGTTATTTTGTCCACGTTCGTGGGGCATTGGCCCCACTCTCAGTTCCTGGACCCTTGCAGCGCTGATCTCTGGGACAAAAGTTAAGTGTGGAAGGCACATTACATGATAGGCTGGATGAGTGCAGACACGCATTCCGGACACGCATGGCCCAACCCCATTCTTTTAGGTATAGATAGTACTGTCTGAAATAGAACTGGAGCCTGGATATTTGTGGGCCAGTCACTGTCCTTTGGCCTGACCTATTCACAAGGTTGCTGTGAGAACAGCAGAGAGGAGGACAAGGAAAGCAACCATGAGCTGACTGGATTTGGAGGAAAGGTGGGGACTTGAAGTAATTTAGTATGATCTCATGCAGTTAAAGGTAGTATCACATATATTCATATGCCAAACTGGGAAGTGACTCAACCATTAGTACCCCTTTGAAACTAAACTGCAATCAAACATATCATCAGGAGTCAGACAGTTTTGCAAAGGACCAGACAATAGAAGTCCTGTGTCCTCTGACACAGATTGTTTCATGGAAATCTTCCTGAGATAGAGAAGTGAACCTTCAGGGCCTGGAAAGATCATCTGATGATGTTGCTGTTTTCCCAATGACCCAAAAGGGATTTCTGAGTTCACTTCTCAGTAAAGCTGGAGCTAGATTTTAGGAGAGTCATCTACTGAAAGCCAAGCTCCCACGTCTGGTTGTCTGGAAAAGCCTAGTCAACCAAAACATAAGACGTGAAGTCACCATTGTGCAAGTCTTCCCCATTCTTAGAAACAGCAACCAATGAGGTGCAGCATGGATCAGAAAGCTTGGAGTGTGGTGATGTCACACCATGTTTTTGGATAACTGAAGTTAAAAGGAGAGAGAGAGGGGAAGTGATATTAGCATCTGAGTGGGTGGGGTTTTTTTTTAAAAAAAAACCTATTATTTTTGGACGTGTTTTGTTCCAGCCTGGTGCAATCAACTGTTTTCTGAATTGTGGTTATAACAGTGAGGTTGTTGAGTCAGAGATGATAGAGACAGTAATGGCTACATTATGTTCTCAAGAAACATGGAGTTATTTGTGCCTTGTGGATTCAGAGAGAGAAGAACACTGGGCAAAATCCTGAGCCTGTCAATTCAGGTGTTGGTCCCACTGGGTCCTAGGGGACTTTCTTCTAGGTCAGTAGTCTCAGATTGCAGCTTGCAACCTGGTGCCCACATATCTGGGTGCAAGCCTCTCTGAACCTAGTGGGATTTATATTTGTGTAAATATGTATCAGATGACACTATTGAAAATGTGCACTGCTCTCATCTACTCTGTATGTGTGTTTCAAAGAACAATCAAATTAGAAGAGTGCTGTGGGGATTGTCCAAAAGAAACAAAGTGAAGTGTAAACACAGAAGTGTTTAGACATTGGGATATTTTCCAGCATTTCAGCTGATAAAACAATTAATCCTGGAAAGTAGATTATGAACAGTCTAAGAATATAAACAATTTTTCTCAACACAAATAACCATGGAAAATCTCAAGATTTAACTGGAGCTGTCTGTTATTTTTTAATGTTCACCTATCACAGTGCAGGACTTGTTTAGCAATGGCTATAGAGGAACTGTAAGCTTTGAACATGCTGTTATGTTGATCTCTTAATAAATATATCTAAGTATCATCATTAGGATTGTAGTTAGTCGGGGGAACGGGATAGTGGTGTTGCTAGAGTATAACTCAAGAACTACCAAGGGAAATACTTGTTTAACAGCCCTTCCTTTCAAGGCTGAAAGGCAAATTCCTTTCAAATCCAGGAACTTCCAAAGCAGCATGCAGTATGGTGTGCAGGTGATAGGGCTCAAATTGAGTCCCAAATCTTTCAAGAGAAATGTAAGTTCTTAGAAGTGACTCCAAAACTTTGACTGGCCAACATTAGATTCTGGAACATCCTGCCTAGGGAGCTTGATTTACTCTGTCATTTTCTGTTGTTCACACTGTCAAATTTTACAGGCTTCTGGCATTAAGTAGGTGAAGTGGAGGGAGGAAGCAAGGGACTAACATTTTGGATTCTGGCTGTGTCTTACTATTGTATTTTTAATGTGTTTTATTTGTTTTAAAATAAAGTAAAATAAAACACATGTGCTTTAATTTGGATCACAGTTTCCAGGAACATTCCAGGAACTCTGAGCACCTCAAACACAGGCCAATGTAGACTGCAACCTACATCCATATGAACATGTCATTATCTTAAAGAGGTAGATGACACTTTCCTTAGCTGCTTTCTTACTACAGAATAGCACTATTGGGTATGTTTACAGCACTTCCAAATCATCTCAAGTTTATTTGTCTGTGCACCACCCAGAGAGGGAAATATTTCATATGGGTGGTATAAAAACAGGGTTGCCATATGTCCTGGTTTTCCAGGATTTTCCTGGATTCAAGCTATCCCAACCAGTTAAAAACCATGTAAAAGTCCCAGATTTTTAAATTTGAACAAAGGAAGCAAGATCACCCCTCACCAAGGGATTTTTGCAAAGAGTTAATCCACTGCCTCCCTGCCTTTCTTTCAATAATCCTGCTTGAAAGCGAAGGCAAAACAGCACCCTGAGAAGCCCGCCACGGAGGGGAAGATACTTGCAAGCAAGATAATTGAAAGAAAGGCATGGAGGCATTGAAATAACTCTTTGCAAAAATCCCTTGGCTCACCTTGAAGTTTGGGGGACAAGGAGTCATCCTCAGCCCTTTTCCTCAAATGCCGAGAGGGAGCAAGAAATACCCATATCTAAGAAGCCAAACCTCCACCATAAACTGAGATGGAGGATTCCTTCTTCATGTGACTGCAAAGGGTTAATTGCATAGGGTTGGTATTTCTAGAGAGGAAGGGAACAGGGTGGACAGAAAGTGAAGGGTCCTCCATTGCAAAGGTCCTCCTCCAAATTAAGTCCCTTCCTGTATCCTGCTTTTCTTCTTCCGGAGGGAAACAGAGGCACAATGGACTGCATTGCCATTCTGGGCCCCTCTTTAGAACTTTCTTCCAAGGGAGCCTTGTGAGGGGTTTAAAGGTGAGTCTACTTCAGTGGGGTGTGTGTGAAGGGGAGGGTGGGGTTACCTCAGGGGGTGGAAGGCTGGTTTCAAGAGTGGCCCAGGAAATTGTATTCAGAAAAATAAAAATAAAAATAGAACCATCAAGAATAAAAATAGAACCATCACATGGGGGAAAAACCTCTTGGCTACAGCTAATTTTAAACTGACAAAGGCTGTCCACCCTGGACGGGATTCTGTGGAGTCTTAAAGCCGTGGTCTCCCTGACAGCCCTATCCAATGCATGCACAGTTTGAAGAATGCAATGACATCACATGGCTGTCCCAGTTTGGCGGGAGAGAATTATGGCAACGCTATATAAAAATGTAATTAATAAATAAAATAAACCTCATGGCTTGCTGCTTCCTTGAATGTGGAATACATCTTTCTCAGTCATCTTTCTTATTATTGAAGGGAATTGTGTGGAACAGGTCTTGGTGTTTCAATTTCTGGGAATGGAGCTGAGGGATGATCTAACATGGGGAGCAAACACCAAAGATCTGATGAAGAGAGCACAGCAGAGGTTATACTTCTTGAAGATCCTCAGGAAGAACAATCTTTCAAAGGACCTGCTGTTGGCATTCTACCACTGTACCATAGAGAGTGTGTTAACCTATGGTCTGTGTGTATAGTTTGGGAGTTGTACAGCTAGGGAAAGAACAATGCTGTCCAGGGTCATAAAGACTGCAGAGGGGAGAATCGGGCGTACTCTTCCCACTCTAGATCAAATCTATGCCACCAGGTGTTATAAGAAAGCTGTAGAGATTGTGCAAGATAGTATGCACCCTGGAAATGATCTTTTTCAGCTTTTGCCTTCTAGAAGAAGGTATAGGGTCATAAAGATCAGGACCAGCCGCTTGAGAAATAGTTTCTACCCAAAAGCGGTTCTGGCTTTGAATACAGTGCAATGCAGTCTATGAGGGAGCTTCTGTATATAGTTTTTAGAGTTTTTAGAGTTTTAGAGTTTTTAGAGTTTTAGAGCTTTTAGGGATTAAATGTGTATATGTGGGGTGGGAGTATGTTGATAATTTTGTATAGTTGTATTTTGTTTAGGTTTTGTTGGGTTGTTAAGTGTTTCCCCCCCAATCTCATTGTTCTGTGCAGGACAATGACAATAAAGATTTATCTACCTACCTACCTACCTACCTACCTACCTACCTATCAAGTATTTACTGAATTGGGACTCAGTGACATGATAATAATAATTTCATGTCAGTAATTATTCTGGGTTGAAAGGATTTTTGCTGGAGAAACTCTGCTCAGGGACACCTGGATGAGGCTGCTTTCATGTCCCCAAGATATTTTCCCACTGAAGTGGTCCCTTTTTATTTCTTGCAATTTCTTGTTTTCAAACTACTAGATTGGCAGGCGCTGGGTCAGAGATGGGTATTCAAATCCTCATGCAGTACACGGGTCCTGAACTGCCGACTTGTTGGCCTTGTTGTTGAAATTAGAGCCACATTCATTTGAGGTCTCAGGATAGCTTTTTTGGTTTATGTGCCCTCTTCCCCTAGACAATGCAAACATGCTTGGAAACATGCCTGTTCACGACTTATATCCCACTTTTCTCCCAAAAGCAGGAATTCAAGGCAGTTTACTGTATTATCATCATCATCTTCTTCTTCTTCTTCACCACTCTGGGCAGTTAACACAATAAAAGAACATGTACATCATAAAAAAACAGTGGAAACAAAAACCATAAGAGCAAACAGACACACAGTCTGTAACACACTTTAAAAAGTGGCTGGAGCAAAAAAATTGACAGAGAGCAGGCTCATTCTAAGGGCAAAATGCCTGCAAATGCCTCCCTGAACAGTACAGTTATTAGCAACTTGTGAAAATGTTGGAGTGTTCAGGCCTGACAAATATACATCTTCTTCTTCAAGTGCCATATCAAATTCCGAATACTGGCTATCCTCATGGTGATCAGCCTTGAAGGTTGTCCTGAGAACAATATAATGTAGTGGCCTTCCATTTGCCTTCTGCATCACAGCATGACCCCTGTACCACTGATCCAGTTCTGCGAGTCACTTTCTGGTCATGAGCCCTTTTGGCACACAAAGTCCTCATCACCCCCAGTATTGATGAAGCTGCTGCCCTCCATCAAGAGGGATTCAAGTGGGATTTAATCCACTTGAGGACCATCACCAAGTAGACTTTGCTGCCCAAGGTCATTAGTTCTCAGGATTGGCAGGTTAGTTAACTGCTGCCTGACAGTTGGCATTGAGTCACTGGCAGTATGGTGTGGTGTTGAACCTATGGCACACTGCCAGTGGTGGAACACAGAGGCCTTTCTGTGGGCACAAGTGTTGTTATGGACAAGCCCAGCCCAGCCCTGCCCCACCCCACTCAGCCCAGCTGGCACCAATGGAAGCATTGCTTCCCCACCGGCACTGGCCCCTCTCCCTCCACCAATGGGGAGGTAAGAGAGGAGGCTGAAATCCCACCTGGGAGGTGGAGTGGGGATGGAGTTGAGGCAGGGCCATAGCCAGGATTCTAGATGTGGGTGGGCAAATATTTTTTCAAGATGGGCAACAATGTAATCTATCTATCTATCTATCTATCTATCTATCTATCTATCTATCTATCTATCTATCTATCTATCACACAAATGACTTCACCTGAACACATACCTCTTTCTCCTTCTTGGGCGCTTGTTCTCTAAAAGGTTTGCCATCACTGGTCGACTCTATGACCATAGCAGGATAACTTGGCCAGACTTTAATGCAGTATTCCTAAATTCAATTCAATCTATTCCAGAGTGCCGTAGCCACAACAGAGAAGTACTGACTCACATGGAAGATTGCTGAGTTTCCCTAGGAGTAAGGACTCTCACTCCACCAATATGAGAGAAACAAGTTGTCCAGGAGACAACTTCATTAAGGAGGGCGTATTCCAACAGGTACTGAGGTCCTAAACCATTTAGGGCTTTATATGTGTATAACAATTTTCTGGCACTCACAACTGAACACATTGCTAATCTAGAGAGGGACCAAACTTTATTTAGTCAAGTGGTTGCACATTTCTGAGCGGCCACCTATTATCATTTGACAGCCCTGTGAATGCAAATGTTGTGTGAGCAATGGATTTATTTGCTGTAGCAGCCTTTACATATCCTGTTGGCTATAAATGTCTACAGTGGAAAGTGCTAACTTTCATTATAGTTAGCATAATTAATTTTGTGATGTCCAGTTAATTCTTTTTATAGTTCAGTCAATAATAGAAGGGGAGACTCTAGGCCAAAATTAAATTCCTTCAAAATTTTACTACACCAGTTTTAGTTGGTAATGCAAATCAAAAAGAAAGTACTGTAAGTGCTTGCATATGCACATTTTTCTCTGAACCACCACAGAGAAGGGCTGAAGGCAGGAGGTGCTTCTTGTTAGACTTGTACCTTGCTTTAAAGTTGGACTTGGATTTGAGGCAGATTTCGAAGAGAATGAAGGGAAATATGGAAGTTAGAGAAAAGGAAAGGCATTTTTCTTTTTAAATACCTTTCCAAGCCTTTTCTTTTATCAGTCCCAGTTGTTATTTACTCAGAAAAACCACCTGTGTAGTCATCAGTTTCAAAGCAACGCGTCAGCAAAAACCTACTTGTCTTGGAGATGGGATTTAGAATACTATTGAAGGAGAAGAAGCACCACCCTTTAACATAAAATTCATGCTTACTGCAATAGTGGTGCCATAAAGACAGGCCTTTGGGGCAGATGTCTAGAACTTCACAAAGCAGAATGAGAAAGAAGTCCTCTCTCAGACACATACATAGGCAAGACCTCAGCAAGATATTGTCTCCCCTGAGGCAAAGCACCCTCTCCCATTCCCCCACCCCACATAGAAGAATATCTCATCGCTGATAGTAAAATAACTAATTAAAACAGTGGCCATTTGCTCCTTCTCTTGTTACCATAAATCTGCTTTATGAGGCAACAGCTGCAGTATGCCGTGTGTTAGGGCTGGTCCTAAAGAAAATGGTATAACACACGTAAACTTTCTAATGGGTTGGGCCATTAAACATAACATGTTCTAAGGACACTGAAAAAGCGACAATCCACCGTTCTTAGAAGCACAGCATCCAAATCTTTGCTCTTATTCATTTCACACATGGTTATGTTGTATTTCACAATGAAATCTAATCCAGTTGCATGATTTCAGAACTGCTCACATAGTTTCACAGTTGTTCACATAATAATTGTGCCTACACAATGAATTTCATCAGAGGGTAAGCAAAAGGTGGTTGTTTTTTAAAAAAACAATTGCTATCCAGGACCCTGTTTTTCCAAGAAATGGGGAAAAAACAAAAATTATAATTTGACATTTATTTTTTTTAAAAGGAAACTAACTCACCAGCACAAAGTGATTTTAATTCACAAGCCCTTATGAGGTAGAGTACTTGAGAGTTAAACCTTATCCACTTCAATCCTAAACATATTTGCTATTGCTTTACTTGCTGTCTGCAAGTATTTTTCTGGGTTTGGAGCTACGTCGAGTGGGAATCACATTAAACACGCACCTTCTTATCCTTTTTACACAATAGATCAGATATTTAATATGTCTGCTTTAAAAGATTACTTTCCATTTTGTATCCTGGAGAAAGTATGACATCAGATTTCATGGTTTTATCCTGTCCTACTACGTGTTCTATGGTTGCCTTAGAAACATAGTTGCTATGGATTACACAGTGGGAGTTGTAAGGGTCAGCAAAGATCAGAGCCCTGTCATTCTTCATTCAAAGGCAATTGTCCCTGAAAAATGTAACTTACTTCAATATTTAAGAGCTAGACACTGATATTAAGCCAAAATGAAACTTCTGTTAAAAACCCATAATTAACCTTGTCTTCAACTCTAGGTCACACATTAATAGCAATTTCATAAAATGGACATTCCTGTGTCTTTCATTCTGGAAAGCCCAGATAGGCTTTAAATAACATGTCTCTTGGAAAAATACATCGATAATTGTTGCAATTTATTTTATGTCATTATCTGAGCCCTCGAGACCTCACATTCCCAGCTCCTCTCCCTGAGGTAATTGCATACATCTTGGGAATGTGTGAAATGGTGTTAATATTCAGCACACCAGACTTTTTCAAAGGGCCTGCAGCCCACAATGGTGTTCTGTTGACAGGATTTTTGTTTTTGCTCAAGCAAGGATTGCTGAAGAGGCAACTTTTTCCATGCGCCTAGAGCGGATGATTGGTACCAGAATGCTGCATGCATTCCGCATTTTATTTAAGCTAAAAGTGACATTTGGGTGTGTGGCTTTTTAAAACACATTTGCAAAATACAAATAGAAACACTGAAAAAAATAACTGGGTTGTTTTTAATTCCTATCTCTGCCAGGCTTTCAGCTAGAGTTTGTTTTCCATCATTCTTTCCTGAACAAATAAGAAAACATGAACCCCAGTTTTGAGACATAAGAATGGAACATAATCAAAGTTACACAGAGATTTTGTGGGTTCCTCCTTTTTCCTGTTTTGTGTGCAGAGTTGACCCAAATACTTCACTAACACACAAAGATATTATATCACCAACAACTAAGTTCAGTTACACAAATTTAGCTGAACTAAACAAGGTTTTCATTTTATTACTGCAGTACAGTACTTCATTTTTTAAATCCATAAGGTTACAAAAGGTTCAGTTCATGTCAACTGAAATGGCTGAATTTTCTTTTAAAAAACCAAGTAACATTTATCTTGGTTTGTTCCCAGGAAGCTGAAAAAACAATATACTATAGTTTTCGTAAATCACGGCAGCATACAATAGCTGAGATTGCCAACTTGGAGGAAGGAAAAAAAAATACTTGTGGAGATCTATAAAGATTGAGCAAGCATCTATTCACAATTTTAAGTGAAGCTAATGCAAATCTTTTATGTCCCATGGAGTTATAGTATACTAGAATAAAAAAAAATAGCCATTATATTTTAAAGGGATTTTAGCATCTGGAACAGAGAATGTTCTTTAATAATGCCTGCTTTTTTACTATACTTTTTTGTCTCTCATATCAAACTGGGGAAAAGTCCAAGCCTCTGCTTAGCATTTTAAAGAGAAAAGCCATACATTTTTACCTAGTGGTCAAAATCTTGTTAGCCCCTACACTCCCTACACTCACCTGTGATGAAACAGTGAGATAGAACTAGAGCATGTGATTTCATTTGGAGGTATTGTGGAGACAGGCTAGAGTTGTTGTTTAATTGAAACCCGGCAAAGACCAAGATGACCCAGTGGTGGCACTGCAGGGGAAATGGGCAGGCCAGGCCAATTGCACTGAGGAAGGAAGTAATACTCTAGCCTAATCTCTTGCTCTCCTTTCAACCAGGAAGCATGTTTTCCCCCTCCATTTTGTCCACGTGGAGTAGAGACAAAGGCATCAAGGTAAGTGAAACCCTTTCTTTTTAAGCACAGGTTTGGTTTCCCACTTAAATGCATTGGGAACATACAAACAGAAAACTTTTGAATACAAGAAATTTATTTCCAATGCATTTAAATGGGAAATTGTGATTTTCGCCCTCTAGTGGCCACTTATTTTTCATATGTTTTTCCCCCTGCCCAGAACAGCTGAATAGCTGAGAGGCGGCAGTAGTAGTCTTCAGCCAGCTGCGGCTCTTGTAAAATATCCTTTTACAACAGCCACAGCTGGCCGAAGACCAGCATTTGGACTATAAGACGCACCCTCATTTTCTCCCCACTTTTGGGGGAGAAAAAGTGTGTCTTATGGTCCAAAAAATATGGTATTACACAAATGACCAACCAGTTCCTGATAATACAAAATTGTTCATATATGCGGATGACACAGCAATGGCTGTACAAGGATCAAGATTTAATGAGGTAGCTGGAAAACTTACTGGAGTACTTGAAGAATTAGGACAGTATTACAACATCATCCATTTGAAGCCTAATCCAAGCAAGACTCGAGTGTGTGCTTTCCACCGTCAAAACCGAGAGGGTTGATTTGGATGTTACCTGGCGAGGTAATCAACTACATCATTGTTCAGTAGCAAAATACCTCATTATAACATTTGACAGGATGCTCCCTTTAAAGCCACACTGCCTGAATACCAAAAGTTAGTACAAGGAACAGCATCATCAGGAAACTCACAAACTATAAATGGGGAACTCAGTCATCCACACTGTGTACATCAGCTTTGCTCTGAGCATCTCCACAGCAGAGTATGCTGCTCCAGTATGGAGCACATCTGCACATACCCATCAAGCACAGCTCCTGGAAATGCGGGAACTGCTCCTGCCCGGGTACGCATGTGCTGCAACAACTCATCTGCGCATGTGCAGAACCCCTCTGCGCATGTGCAGAACCCCTCTGCGCGGAATTGTCAATACAGTAGAATTTACTGGAGAGCAATTGAGTCAGAATTATGTAAAATATTGAATACGACAATCCAACTACAACCAAAGATAGCCATATTAGGAGAAGTTGAAGATCTGACATTGGACCAAAACAAAAAAGAACTACTGATAACTTTGCTATCGATATCAAGGCAGATTATGGCCAAAGAGTGGAAAGAAAAATTTGAGATTAACAAACACAGGTGGTACTCTGAAATTTGGCAATTAGCATTGAATGAAAAATTAACTAGATATGTTCATAAAAAAGAGGAATAAAAAACAAAAGTGATTTTTGGGGGATATGGAGTTCTTTTGTCTCATATGCACTACCTAAAGAAAATATGGCAGGCCCTGACTCGACAATGCGAAAATTCTGGGAAAATAACAATGTGGATTAAACAAGAAACAATCTATCTCAGACCCCATGTATAGCACGGGTGACGTACCACCCACTCTATTATTAATGACTACATCAAGCTATACCAAGTGTAATAATTGAGTTAAGGGTACTATATACGTACAAATACATAATTTTTGTTGTTGTATTTGTTGTCATCTTGTTTAACATAAGTTATGTTTTTAATATATGTAATCATGTTGCTTAAATATATATATGTTATAAAATTTCAACAAAAAAAACCTCTGTGCATGCACAGAGCCCATTTGCAATGGATGTGTGTGTGCAGTAACCCCTTTCCCCCGCTGTTCAAATACGGGACGGCGGCGGGAAAGGGGAGGAATGAGCGGGGAAATACAGGAAATCCCGGCCAATCTACTTGACAGGTATGCATCTGCACACGCAAAACAAGTTGACATCACTGTTAATGAAGACATGCATATAGTGACAGGATGCTTCCAACCTATACCAGTTGAATACCCTCTTGTTGGTATTGCTCCACCTAAGATAAGGAGAGAAATAGCAGCAGACACTGAGAGAACAAAATAAGAGAATGACCCTCAACATCCTCTGAATGGATCTGAGCCTCAAGTCCGCTGGCTCAGATCCAGGAAGAACTTTATGGCAAGAATAAATGTTCTTGAGGGTACACAAGAGCAAAACAAAATTAGAAGATGGAGGAACGAGCTCAATGGACAAGGAATAACATTAAAGGAGGATATAGCAGAATAACTGTTAAGATTTGGTAGAGTTTGGACCTAACAAGAACTTAACCTCTCCTACGTCACTTGGAGGACTCTGAATATGCTGAGGGTTGGAGTGGCTAAATGTAAGACTAACATGTTCAAGTGGAGGCTGCTGGTGTATAACAACACACTGTGTAAATGTGGAGAAATAAAGAACCAGGCTCATTTACTCATCTGCCAATTATCATGTGATTTGTGAAGTAGATGATCATATTTACTTTATCATTTTTAGGAGATTTAGAAACATAGACTTAGTGGATTATATCTCCAGTAACCAAATATAATTAATATTATGCATATTATAATGATATGCATACCAAGGCATTTACTGAACTGGAGGTGGTTTTTAAAATGCCATCTTGTATAGATTTCTCCCTTCCCTTTCACTTTACTGTGTATCCAGCAAATACATTTTTAGAGATGAGGAAAATGCATCTTTCAAGATATGGTTTAATAGGTTCTATTTGAAAGGTGTGCAAGGAAATGCTTGGATCTATGAACAAATCCCTGAGCAATGGCTGACTAATGCTTTTGAAAGGTAGTTTGTGGAAAAGCACTCTGAGCAGAAGTAAGCTGTGTGATAAGGGTTTTAAGATAAGCAAACTGCTGGGATATCTATAGTTGAGACTTCCTATTAGCAGTATTTATCAGTATTTTGTCTGCCATGGTGGCAGCACACCTTCCTGAAGGTTGGGCAAAGTTTCTATAAAATATTTACTTTATGGGGCTCCTCTCTCATATATTGGTGGAACTCCACAAGGTCTGTACTGTACAATCTCATCAATCTGATACATACTGAACTGGAGACCAAACAGAATAGGTTCTGTCATTACACAAGTGCCATGTGATCCAAGCAGGGGTGTTTCCCCACCACACTATCTTTTGGGGAAGTAACCCATGAGTCACAAGGAAAATAAAAATGCAGATTAAAAAAATAGTTCCAAGTTCCAAGTTTTCATATGGAGAAAAGCAGGATCCCTAAGGTGGCAATAAGTCTGACCCCTTCTAATGCCAAATGACAATTGAAGACACCCTCAAAATACATAGCGAAGAACTTTCATGGCACATTTAAAGACCCTGAAAATGAACAAAAACTGTTTAAGACCATTAAGCAAAGAAAGCTCCAATATCTTGGGCATATCATGAGGAACGACATAAAATATAGAATAGTGTACTCTGCTATTCAAGGGAAGATCCCTGGGAAGAGTGTCCCTGGACATAGACTGATGTCATGGTTAAAAAACCTGTGAGACTGGTGTGGAATGTCCTCAGAAGAACTGTTCTGAGGCGTTAAGAACAGGAAAACTATTGCCATGATGATAGAACAATGTTTGGAATGGATACGACACCTGAAGAAGAAGATGTACTTGCCCAAGACCGAAACCATTGGAGATCCCTTGCTGCCCAATATGCTACATAGCACGGGAGGGTCTAATTCCAAGGCCCCCAAAGTAGTAGCTTCTAAATCAACAGTAAGCAAGTCTTTGAGAATAATCCTGCCTGTTATCTATTGAAAAAGTAGCTTCTACCTAAAAAGAGAAAGAACCTCAATCTTGCTCCAATTTTCCTCTGCCAATGTATTTAATTTTAGTTCAGGGTAAAAACGGTGGCAGCTCTTGGTGATTATCTAATTCACAAAACAGGGCTTCCAAAGAAAGTTGCTCTTCAAGACCAACAAACATGCTTGACAAAAGATAGTTGGAAGAATTTTTCACTTTGGTTGTGTTTTATCTGCATGTTTAAACCAAACTGTGGGGTTTCTTTTTCAATCACAACCAGAGTCCTGGAATGCCATTTCTTCCCTGTGCCCCCCTCCCACCATTTTTGTGCCCTTACAGTGGAGTTCCTGAATGACAGTGGGACCTTACAAAGGAGAATTTAACAAGGAGATCAAAAGGCTGTAACTGCAAGAAAGGGGCTTTGTTTTGTTTTGTTTGCTGCAGACAGGGATAGGCTCCCCTACTTGGGCATGCACACTGCACTCTCACTCTCTTCAAGACATCTCCACCAATAGTCTAGGAAACCAGTTAGGCCACAAAACAGGCATGCCATTTACCGCTTTCATAAACAAAGCCTGAGCTCTTGTCCTCTGCCAGCTCACTGCTGAGTGAGATAAGCAGACCTCCTACTGCTGAATTATGATCTTGCTTTCAGGCAAATTCCCCCAGGATCTGTGGCAATCCCTCCAACAGCTTGACAAACTTAAGTGCTTGAAAAGAAGAAGTGCTTGCTGGTAGCTATGACTGACAGGCAATGAAACCTTCTCCTTGCTCCAATTCAAAGGAAGGGTCTCCTGTTTGGGTTTCAGCTAGTGGCTTTAACTAACTAGTTTTGTAAGCAGCTATTGAGAAAATAGATATAACCATTTATTCACTGCCAATTTAATCACTGGAAAAGTCCGTCCTGTCCCACATCCTCGTCTGGGAAATATTTTCTTTATTAGTCTGCACCAAGGTACAGGATTGTCAAAAATATTTGAGAGATTTTAATTCATAGCATAGCAACATCTCTGATTTCCTGGATTCCTAAAGTGGCATCTTTAAGGGCTATATTCTTCTGCTAAACCTGTTCATCATAAGGACATGATAACAAAAACTGGCAGCAAAATACATCAATGTACTTGTCTACTGACAATTTAGGCTATTTTCCTGGCTGCTCTTAACTTGGAAGTTATATCTATTGAAATCAATAAGTTTGTATTCTCCTAAATTTATACTTGAGGTGTTATCTATCTTTCTGGAGTCCTCACTCTATTTATTTCAGAGTAATGCTACTGAATTTTATTTTATTTTCCAGCATCAGAGCACCTCATTTTAATAACACAGCCATAGATATTACATCCTCAGCCCTGATAAATAGAATTCTAGCTGGTGAAGAATCTTGGAGACAATGTACTTATCTTACTTATTACTGCAGATATTCTTGTTCTTTTTACTACATTTTGATCCATACAATCAAGATTTCCAACATTTCAAAGTACTTGTTTGACCAAAAGAGAATTTCTCTCTTTTCAGTTGGGCAACCATGGGATGTCTTCTTTTTTTGATCTTTAAACAGTCAATCAAGTATTGTTGAAAATCTTTTAACAACAAGGACTGAGGTTAAGTATTCTACAAATAGATGAATGAATTTACCACTATTCCCAGCAAGTACTACAGATAGATTTGCTAGCTATAAACTTAGCAGCAAGCTGATTCAGCTCCTCTGCTTGCAACTAAGGGACTGGGGTGGCAAGAGTGGAAAAGAATCCCAACTATTTTCTCCCTCTCTTATGATTCTCCAAGCTCACAACGACAATGTCGTATCTGTTTTTGGGACAGTAAATATTTATAATGAATGCTGCATATTCAAAAGGGTTTAACAGCTGCCTGTTCCCGAACACCCCTAGTGAGTAGCTCTATGACTTACTTCTGCTACAGTCAATCACTCCAATCCCTTGAGTCAGCAAAAGCCATCACAGGCCTTCATTCATGCAGAAGGATGTGGAACAACCTGTTGTGTATCTTATTTACAGCTCGAGCATGTAATGGAAAAGGAGAGGGGAGGGAGATGTTTGAAGGGGGTTAAATATAACAACAACAGACCATTGATGGAAATGAAAACAGGTGGAACAAGATCACATTCAGATTCACTGCTGTCGGAGGGATTGTGTAGACAGATCTAAGTTAATAGGTAGCAAATCTGAAAGAATACAATTAACTGTTGCCCAGATAGAAGTATCTCACCCGTGTTGTATTGGTATTATGTTCTGCCAAGTTGCCCCTAATGTATGGGCAACCCTATGAAGGAGAGGGCTCCAAATTATCCAGTCCTCAGCAGTCCTGCCCAGCTTCTTGAGAATACTCAATCCATCTCATGTTTGGTCTCCCTCTTTTCCTTGCTGTCTTCCACTTTCTCCCAGCATTATTGTCTTTTCCTGCAAATCTTGCCTTACGATGTGCCCAAAGTAGAATAGGCTCAGTTTCACCATTTTTATTTCCAGCCTTGATTTTCTCTAGGACTCATTTATTTGTCTTTCTGGCAGTCCATGGTACCCACAAAACTCTCCTCCAGCACCATATTTTAAACAAATCAAATTTTCCACCAGCTTGTTTTTAATATCCAGCTTTCACTCTTTGGTGCATTGGTTTATCCCTCATTTCTTTCTGAATGTTGTGACATACCATGAATGGCATTATTGGATGTGGACTAACCCTACAAGCTCAAGTTAAGCCTCTCTAGATCAACCCTGATTCTACAGAATATTTATCTTATGTAAACTATGCTGTGCCTTTTATTCTCTGAACTGGTACTTTATAAATGGAATCCTCCAGCACCAGTTACCTTATTCAAGCTAAATTTGAAATGAATTGCTTTGCAGGCGCACCCCCCAAAGAAAGACTCAGACACCAGTATATGGATAAAGGCATTGGGCCACTTTTATTGAATAATGCCCTAGTCCGAATTATAACTTTCAATTGGTGTATTCATCCAATTGTAATTCTTAAGGCAAGCAGGCCGCAGTAACACTGGTAAGGTTCCTCCCAAAATTGCCAATGGCAATTGGCTACAATGTATCCATTTGTATCAATTTGTTTGTTCATACAAACAAATTGTTGACCGGAGTCAATAAACTATCTACTGACCCCACCCTATGACGTGTATCCGTCAAATCACGGGGTGATGCATGCTGAAAAGCTCCTGCCATCACCCCTTGCCTGGTTCGCCATTGACCGGTCAAAGCTATTACACCTGTACCTGTCCAAGTGTTGGCCAGTCAATTGCGAACCTGCCGGATACCTATGGGTCATAAATCTTTACCTTACCAGTGCTACCCGCCTAAAGTGACCAAAGTCAAAGAAACCCCTTTGCTCAAACACTAGCAACAGTGTGTGATGGGCAAAAAAGCCAGAAACCAAGGGCCAATTGTGGGTTCAGGCCAAAAATTCCCACCCGGCCCCGAAGCGACCAAAATATCACACTGTTCACTAGGGAGGGGGTGGAGGGAAAAACTTCTCCTCTCCGTCGCTCTTTCTAAAATGGCAGCTCGTCTGCCTCGTGGCCATCCCTTTTATAGAGGGGTGGCCACGCCCCCTAACTCACCCAGATGTCTGAGTCCAGGTGGGGGGGCCGCAAAGAGCGTGGTGGCCATTTTGGCGCCACACTTTCATTGCAGGCGCACCCCCCAAAGAAAGACTCAGACACCGGTATATGGATAAAGACATTGGGCCACTTTTATTGAATAATGCCCTAGTCCGAATTATAACTTTCAATTGGTGTATTCATCCAATTGCAATTCTTAAGGCAAGCAGGCCGCAGTAACACTGTTAAGGTTCCTCCCAAAATTGCCAATGGCAATTGGCTACAATGTATCCATTTGTATCAATTTGTTTGTTGATACAAACAAATTGTTGACCGGAGTCAATAAACTATCTACTGACCCCACCCTATGACATGTATCCGTCAAATCACGGGGTGATGCATGCTGAAAAGCTCCTGCCATCACCCCTTGCCTGGTTCGTCGTTGACCGGTCAAAGCTATTACACCTGTACCTGTCTAAGTGTTGGCCAGTCAATTGCGAACCTGCCAGATACCTATGGGTCATAAATCTTTACCTTACCAGTGCTACCCGCCACACGGGGAGGCGTCCATGATGACTCACCGCCCCCCCCCAAGACCGTCAGCTCGGTCGCCAGGCCTGCTTGCAACACACCCAGAAAGAGGTACATACCTCCAGCCAACAGGTGGACCCCTTCCCCTGCCTACCAGCAAAATTTTTGTAAGCCTATCCTCAGGTGTCTGATGGCTGTCTCCCAGCCATGCTCAGCAAAGGACCGAGCAACAGCCCTGTCCACTGACTGCCAGAACAGTCCGAACCACGGAGATCCATGTCTTCCCTAAATTGCGGCCCACCAGCCCCACTGTAACCGGTGTGCAGAGACGCACAGGATCTGTAAAAGAGGAGAAGAGGTGAAGGACATAACTAGGTACTCATGCAGTGAGGGGACGTACATATAAGAAATTGCGCGTACACGCATGTCCGCCTCCGAGTATCCCAAACGTAGCCGCGATCAACGCGACGCCTATCCTAAATAAATGGGTGCCAAAACGGGCCCCACACCGCGAAGCGCGGCACCGGTCACCCTCAGTAACTTTACTTTGGTAAGGGTAGACCTATCCTGGTGGCAGAAAAACAGGCTGGGGCGCACAGCAGGCACTGCTGAAAATTCATGTAGGGCACCAACCGGACAGATGTCTCCAATAAAACTTCGTAGCAGTCAGACTCCACTGCCTACGCCATGCTGAACAACCTTTGAGGATTGTATCCCCAATTGAGCCCACTCATGTGTGACAGAGACATCGTCGAGTTCCAGTGCCCTACGAGACACATCCGCCTTACACAGATGGTACCAACTCTGGCACCCACTCACTGATGTGGAGCGCTCCAAAAAGGCTACCGTGGTAGCTGCATGACCAAGAGCCACCTCACACCTATCCGAACATAAGTAATGCCAGCCTCGTGCAAGGTGGGTCAAAAACTCTGGCGAACTGGGGTGACGCATGTCCGGGTGGCGGACACGTTCACGTGTCCACCCCTCCAAGACACGACGCATACGGAAGTAACTCACACAGTCGTTGAACCCCCCCACGTTGGCCATAAATGCCAGTGCCAAAAGCCTGAAGGCTATAGTACGGGGGGCCAAACCCTGACTGCGAAGATAAACATGCATTGCAACACCTAATCCAGGTATTGACCACACTTGAGGTAACTGTAGTTACTCTCAAAAAGTTCTAAATAGCATGAACGCATGGTGATACGCCTTATGCGTGCGAGGTGCCAATGACATGCCCGGTTCACCTCTCCTCGCCAAACGTCCAAATATTGGCCGGGAGTGGCGAGTGTAATTCATCTGCTTCCGGAGTAAGGCACGGAACCGGGGGATCTGCAGGCGGGACAAAGCAGCAGCAATGTCGTTATTAATACTTGGAACATGTCTGGCCCTGAACAGCACATTTAGGCGTAGGCTTCTCAAAAAGAATAGACAAACTAATGTCATGACCCTGGGGGATTTGCATGTCTGGGTGTTGACAATGTGCACCACTGCCGCATTATCACACCAAAAATGGACCACTGAGTAGGCCCACTCAGTGCCCCATAGCATCAGTGCTCCCCAAATTGGGGAGAAACTCAAGGAAGGTAAGATCGCGGAGGTGATCCGTGCCAAGCCATGCATGATGCCATTGGCCATAAGTCCACCTACCCTCAGAGTAAACCCCCATAAGTCAGGGAGCTGGAGGCATCCGACCGTACTTGAAATCTACAGGCCAGCCATGGCGTCACACAGGCGCCTGGCCAATGCTCTGCTGGGTGGAACCACCCTGCAGGCAAAGTTAAGGTGGCCATGAAGTAACTGCAGCTCACGAGGGAACACTTTATGTTTGGCAATCAATGCCAAAATCGCCGCGGAGATCCGAGCCACCTTATTCATGGTTAACCCGGATTCCTGTGCGACAGAGTCAATTTAGAAATGTGAGCTTAGTAGCTGGGCCCTCGGTCTTTTCAGGCACCAAGGGGACACCCAGTTCCCGCCTGAGTGTCTGAAATGTAGTGAGGAGACGCGTGCATGTGTCTGAGCCCCATTCACCCCCGACCAAAAGTCGTCGAGGTAATGGGCTAGAGACCGAGACCCTGACTTGCGAGCAAAGGCCCACTGAATGAAAGTACCGAATTGTTCGAATGCCGAACATGAATTAACTCAGTCAGAAGGGGTTGGCCTTATCTAAGTAAAATTCCCCTTGGAACCTAAAAAATCCAATAGCTCAAAATCCATTGGGTGCACTGGCAGTAATCGGAAAGCCGAGTGCATATCACACTGAACCAGGAAAGCACCGGGACCGCATGAGCGTACCACCCATAGGGGCTGAACAAACTACGTGTACCTGACTGAACAAGGTCAGCAGGAATGGCATCCCTGTCCGGAGAACCCACAGGGTAAGCTAAATGGAGGATTAAACGACATTCACCCAGGATCTACCTCGGTACTAGTCTCATAGGGGAGACTTTCAAATTAGGAAAGGTGGTTCCAAGAAGGGGCCCGCTACTCTCATAGCCTCAACTCCCTTAGCCGTGCTCCGTGGAGCAACCTCTTTGTTACCTTTCAAGGGAACTGGATTAGTAGCATCTTGGGGCCCCTAACACCCCCGAATGGAATACAAAAGCCCCATTGGAAACCCTCCAGCAGGTACCCTGCATCATCCCTTCTTGGATGAGCTGAGTGCCATCGCTCCAGCATGAGTACACTAATTGGTGAGGGGGGGGGGGGCTTTGACAAGGCTAGTTCCTTCAGACGGGGCTCTGATCGCCCCCTGTGCACCCCTACCTCTTTCCCGTAACCCACCAACCCACGGGCACATGGAGGCGGCGTAGGGGCCAGCGCAAAAAGGGGGCACCCTAGTCAGTAACAACACTGGCGCCTACTACACACGTCACTAGCTGAGCAGGTCGAACACAGCAGGCGGGCTGGAACCCCCTGCCCGACCAGTTAGCGTGGAGCCTGTGTCTGAGCAGGTCGCTGCACAGCATGACCACAATGGTACCTATCACCAGGCGCCAGTCACGTGGGAGTCATGTACACGAGCACAATTGCTGACAGGGCTCATCCCACCTCCTCTCAGGGTGTAGGGCCACCCTCATCCAAATTCCTCATCGTAAGCCAACTGCGATGGGCCCATCAAATCAACCATCGCCCTGTAAATATTATCAAAGAATTGAACCATCAGGATGGCCCAATCAGGTCGGGCCCTGAGGCATACAACCATATATATAAGGTATGCCAGCAACCAGTTGGCCCAGGTGCGCAGCGGCTTACGGTGACGGGATGGCTCTTTGTCTCTGTCGTCCTGTCCCTCTCTCTCCTCCTCAGTGGGCTCACAGTTCAATAGGGAGAATGTCCACGTATCCCCCTCCAAATCTTATCCCTCGTGACCTGCGACAAATGATCACCAAGGGGCAAAGAATAACCAGCCATCGGCAAAGCCGTCACCGGCACATTAGGTAAATGGGGCATACGCAGCAGGACCTGGACAGCCCCTGCGATGCCCGGCACTGCCCCGGGGGCGGAAACCCCCGCCCTCAATGCGTTGCCAGTTTGAAACCAAGGGGCACTGGGATAGACTGGTAACTGATGCCCACTCACCTCAACTTGATGAGGCCAGGGCCACTGAACCCCACCACTGGAAGTGGGCTGTGATGTAGGTGCACTAATTTGAACCTGATACTCACTAGGTGCACCCCCGTGAGCCGCCCCCACTGGGGGCTCCGGCCCACGGCGGGCGTCGGAGCTCGCGACCCGAATCGAGCTCTGGGGCCACACCTGACTGGTCCCTGTCTGCAGCTCTGGACGAACAGGGAGCTGCGAGACACCGGCAGGCACAGGCCGGAGCGTCTCAAGCAGCTCAACCCGGCTGGCCGCCTGGTGCAGTGAGGCAGCCGTCGAGGTAGCCGGTGGACACGAAGGGCCCCCGGCAGAGAGAGAAGGGCCCCCTCCCATAGGAGGCTGTGCAATCCCCAAGGATGCCTCCAGCACCGCTAAACGTGCTAGTAAAGCATCCACTGCCACGGATCCCCCAGCATAGGGTGGGCCGGGTTGGCCGGAAGGCCCACTAGGCATTTGGAAAGGGACACCCAAGTGAGAGCCTGGGCCAGCATAGGGCCATGCCCAAAACTCCAGCCCATGAGGGGCCGGAGGAGGAACGGGTTGCACACCCGAACCAGGCCCTCCCCCACTGTCTTGACCCATGGCCGGCAACTGTGGGCCGAGGGCCGAAGCCCCTGAGGGGCCGGCCTGAGGCTGGCTAGCCAAGGCCTGCTGCCAAGTGCCAGCCTGAATCACCCCACCGGTATCGGTGGGCAAGGCTGGGGTAGTGCCCTGCTGCGGGGGCGCAGCCCTGGTCCTCCGACCTGATGGCTACCCCCGTCCTGCACAGGGCTCGAAAAAGTCCTCCCCTATGGCCGCGGCTTCATCGCCGGGGCCTTCCGTTTAGGAGGCATATCATCGAGAAGAAAGAGCAGGATCCCTTGCCAGGGATCAAAAACTTAGTTCCGAAAGTGCGCAGCAGCCAGCAAGCAAAATGCTCTGCACGCGCTAATCCTCCCTTCCCAGCCGGGAAGGTATCAAGGGCTAAACAGCCGAAGACTACGATAAACAGCGACGGAGAAAACTTCTCCTCTCCGTCGCTCTTTCTAAAATGGCAGCTCGTCTGCCTCGTGGCCACCCCTTTTATAGAGGGGTGGCCACGCCCCCTAACTCACCCGGATGTCTGAGTCCGGGTGGGGGGGCCCCTGCAAAGAGCGCGGCGGCCATTTTGGTGCCGCGCTTTCATTCTGCTCCTAATATCTCTCTTCTATTTGACACGTAGGCAATAGTTAAAGAAACCTTCTCATTTACACAACTATTTCTGTGGGACTGCCTTCCTTCTCCCCCATTACTATTTTTCAAGGAAACTAGTGGTCCTGATCTTACTTCTACTGATCTTCTATATGCAATCTTACCGAAAAAGGATGCTTTGGCGAATGTTTCCATCTCTTAATCTCTTCCAAAGCACTTCTGACCAGTCAGTTCCTTGTTAATGCAATTACATATATTATGAAGTGTTTATAAATAAATATATGGAATGACACTATGGAAATATTTGTCTAGGGCAATGCCAAGAACATTTCTCAAATTAATACAGATGTAGACAATGCTGTTTTCCTTTGGTCTTGAGAAATCAAGGGTAGAGAGGGTGTGTTTTTCTTAAATGCAAGTCTTTCAGTAGCTTACCTTGATCCATTAAAGTTAAAATAGATTCATCTCTAGGGAGAGTCAGCTTCCCCGACATGGCAATTACAGTGAAGGATAGCAAGGCAAAGACATCCATTTAATGAAAACCTGAAGACTAATAAAGTTAACTGCATAATTCTAGCTTTCGTTCTGTCTCCAGACTCCATTGAAGCCCCCATCACATGCTGCCAGAGCTTTCAATATCAATACCTGTGCTCTAGGTTTAAAAAGGACAGAAAAGGAAAAGTAAGTTTTTACAGGCTAGACCAATGAAAACAAAAGAAAAGACCCCCTGGCAATTTGAATGAAAGATAGGTAGGACTGTCACCTCCTTTCAGCAGAAATCCTGAAAAATGAGGATCAGGTCTCCTATTCCATGCACTACTGGATCTCTTGCAAAGAAATTGAGGTAAATCTAGTCAAGACTCTTGCAATTCTAACTTATTGAGACCCTTTCTAGGGCTTTCTAGGCAGACGATACACAGAAGTGATTTACCATTCCTTTCATCTGGGGATGTACTAGGACTGTACATCTTGCCCATAACTGCACAGGCTGGCTTTTCTCCCTATAGGCAGATTGAGGAATCAAATTTCTAACCTCTGGCTTCACGACCAAATACTCAAACCATTCAGTTTTCCAGCCAGCTGGGTTAGTTTTACCATTAGCCATTAATGTCTTTCTTTGTTCTTGTTAGAAGCACCACAGTACAATAAATAAATACATTAGAAAGTTTTTGTCCAATAACAGGCAGCACTTGGGGCAACTATCATCAAGTCTTCCATAGTATACTTTGAGAGGCATAGAGTACACTTGATGTGGATATGAATTTGCCTGTTTTTCTCTACACTTACAAAGGACAGTGTTGGTAATAACCCTTCATTTTCTTGGGTTCACTTTTGTTATGTCAACTCCAGTTTGTAGCTCTTTATTAAGTGACTTTCAACTAACCTAGCTCTCCATCCATTTGCTGTTCCTTCAAACTTCACAGACGTTCGGGTGGGTGGGTGGTGCTTTCCTTGATTTTAATCTGGTAGGGGCGGGGTGGAAGTGCTGTTAATGAAGATGATATAAGTCTTTCTCTGTTAGCTGTACCTCTCTCTGTATGTCACTGGGTGGAATGGCTTCTAGGTAGCTGATTTTGTCAATAGGGATTGACTTCACACATCCAGTAATGATTCTACAGCGCTCATTGAGTGTTACATCTATCTGTTTTCCCTGGCTGGCATATTCACTTGAAAAGTAGCATAAGGCCAAGGCTGTCATTCCTAGTGGTCTGGTTGTGTGCCCCAACTGGTTCCTGATAGCTTTTGAAGACTATTGTTCTTTTGAGTGACTTTTTGCTTTGTATTTGGGCAGCATTTCTTATTGGCCAGCGTACAAACCATAGTAATGAACAGGTATTGGGGCAAAACAATGGTCTAGTTGGATCCCACTACAGGCAACCTGAAATTTCTGAGCTACCTGCTTGCTTCTCAGAATGAAGGCGTATATTTGAGACTTAGTAGTGTTCAGTTTAAATTGCTTTCTATCACAGTATGTGCTAAGTTGTTCCAATGCATCTGTTAGAAGATGTCTGAGTATTAACAGAACTTTTGGTGTCTTAAGGAAATAGTTGGTTATTGGTGTAGAAGTTAAACAGAAGAAGAACCAGTCCCCTGTCCTTGAGTAGACTATTCTTCTGGCTATATTGTCCTATAAAGTTAATGCCACAAAAAACATCCCTTGTGATTTTGCAAAAGGATTATTTTATAATTCTTGGTTTAGATTATAGAACTGTTGCAGTAGCACTTGATGATGACAGTGTCATAGCCTGCTGAGAGATCAGGAAAGGCTGTGATCTTCGTTTCAAAGCCATTCTCAATATGTTGCAGTACATGTTAAGATTTGTGCTTGTCAATTCTTCCCAAGTCTAAAGCCAGCTTGTTGTGAGATAAGGAGTGGTTCCACTAATCCCATTAGATTGTTATGAATCACTCTTTCCAGGTCTTGATAAAGATAACAGCGTAGTTTCGTTTTTGAGACTCAAGATATTAATTGCTGCCCAGCCAAAATGGGTTCTGTACTTTGTTCAAATAACTATTCATTTGAGTGACTATTTTCAATGTTAGGTCTTGGAGATAATTCTACATTTTCAGGCTATGGGCAGTCAGAACATTATTTTCATGACCTCAACCAAATTATTTGATAAAATTCTATATGTACTGAATCAGCACAATACCCAGTTGATCTTGCAGCTGAATAATCTGTTCTGTGATATTTAGTTCCATTACAAATGAAAGTAGAAGGGAGTTTAGGTATATAGTGCAGGCTCAGTCAAGCAATAAAGAGGGAATCACTGAAGGGTTTAGGAGGAAGAAGAAGCATTTGCCACTACTGCTGCTGCCACCACTGCTTGGCATTTCTGTGGCGATGGGTGATAGGACCCAACACCACTGCCGGCATCCTGGGCCTTGCCCCAGGCCAGGGCACAAAAGGCTGCTATGGCGGTGCATGGCAGGACTTCGCCGCCACCCTCCTAGGATTTGCCTCCAGCTGGAGTGGAGAGGTCGTTGTACTTTTGCATTGTTGTACTGTTTTATATTTGATATGTGCTTTTGTAGGATGAATATGATATAATTAGTGTTTATATTGCATATTGTATTATTGTGTTTATTAATGTGTTATTTTTTTGTAGATTGAATTTTGTATATCGTATTATTGTATATTTTGTATATTGTTGATTTATGTTGTGATTTTTGTGAGCCACCCTGAGTCAGTGTATGCTGAGTGGGTGGCATTCAAATCGAATTAATCAATCAATAATTTAGCATCTGAGGCAGCTGCCTCATTTAGCCTCTGTAAATAAGGCCAACCTTTTTGGAACCAGGAGTCTCAAATTATCTGTCCTTTAGATAACAGTATTAAGACAACCATATTTGTGTTATTGGTGGTATGGGTTCTGCCAGCTCCACTGATGTTGACATGAAGGGTGTACTGACAGCAACATGACTTTGAAGACCAACTGCTACCTTGACACGCATATACATGTGCAGGAATGTGTACACACACCCAGCCAAAGAATGTGCACAGACTTCTCTCATAATCTTTCACCTCACTGCTCATACACTCTGCGCATAATTCTCTTCTAGTCTACCACTCTTTTTCTCGTATAGTCCTTGGAAATACTCAGTGACATGTTTCTTCAGAAACATCTTACCCACTTTAGCTCATGAATGAGATTATACTTTTGGCTCACATGGCATTATGTAACTTTCTCTTCATCGTTCTCTGTCATTCATGGGAAATTTCTCCACATAAATCTCCAATAAGACGTTCCAATAAATGCTCATTGTGTAGCCATGTCTTGTAGCCTATAGAGCCTCAGAAGATGAACTGCCATGTGTTCTGGAAACATCTTATTGCAAAATGTGAGTATGTGTTCCTAAAGTTCATTTCCTCAAGCTGATAAGAGAGCATGTTGCTGCTACTCTTCTTCTTCTTCAAGTGCTGTATCAGATTCCAAATATTGGCTATCATCATGGTGATCATCCATAAAGATTGTCCCGAGAACAATATAATGCAGTAGTCTTCCAGTTGCGTTCCACAGTGTGACACCCATACCACTGATCCAGTTCCATGAGTCACTTTCTGGTTCTGAGCCCTTTTGACATAAAAACTCCTCATCGGTCCCAGGTTAGTATTGATGAAGCTGCTGTACTCCATAAAGATGGATTCAAGTAGAATTTAATCCACTTGGGGACCATCACCCTTTCCTGTGGACTTCACCACCCAAGGTCGTTAGTCCTCAGGGTTGTCAGGTTATTTAACTGGTGCCTGACAATCAGCATTGAGTCACTGGCAGTATGGTCTACTTTATTACCATAGTAGGACAACCTGCCCATATTGGGATTTCAAACCCACAATAAAATGTTAACCCAATCTAAATTTGGATCCAAATTTAACATTTTGTTTTTATTGCTATATATACAATCCCCATTTCTCTGTAGATTTTCTCTTTCCGCATCCCATTAACCATTATTTCCAGTTTTATAACAGGAATTTAAAGAGAAAGTGCTGCTACTTCTCCTTCTGAGATCCATATTAATGAAGATGACTGAGGTTTGGGTCACAGGCTGCCATTTGAAGACCAATGCTGTACAGAAATGAAGCAACTTGAAATTCAACACAAGCATGAAGTAGTATATTAATATGCAAACCATGGCCTCATCTCCACAGCATTTAAGCTGTGGGGTTAATTGGAAACAGCACAAGAAAGCTCCACATATAAGCAATTTCAGAGGAATATATGTAATGTCATAAAAACAATGTTTAGTTTGACTAATTTATATGGTGGATCAAAATTAAGCAGGCTTGTCTGCTAGAGTTCTGAGGAAACTCTTGAGAAGGTGGGTGCTGGTTTCAGAGATCATGAAATACAAGCCCTGCTTTTATGACAGCTAATACAAAAAAGATATTCAACCTGAATTTTATAAGATGAGCACATAATTCCTTGATCAACATAGTACAAAATCATTTCCAGTGTTTAACATTTATATGTGCTGCTGTTTAACATGGCCAAAACTCATCTAGGTATAAATGGTGTCAGATCAGTTTATTTATAATTGAGTTTGGTTGGATTATGCATAAAGTAGTGAGTGAGGAGGCAGTAAAATGAGAATAGAAGTGGTGACATAGGCTAAAAAGAACAGGTATCATAAAATGCTGAATCTGTCAATAACTGAGCAGTGGAATGCAGAGCCATCATCATACCACTGCTCAGTTATAGATGAGTTCAGTAAATCATTATAGTCTATTTAAAAGTACCTTTCCAAGCTTTGACCTATAAGGGATGCATGACCCTGTCTTGCCTAAATTGATGTCACATCACTCTGTTCTACCAACCTACCCAATGCACTTTTATCATTTTTCACAATATGGGAGATATTCTTCACTTAGCAGGGGTAAGTAGTAGGTAGATGAAGTGAAGCTATCAGTAGGAGGCATATATAAAAGGGGGTACAGAAGGGAAAGGACTAGAGATCTCTTCAAGAAAATTGGGGAAATTAAGGGAATGTATCAAGCAAAAATGGCCATCAGGGTCGTAGCCAGAGGGGGGCCAGGGAGGGCAAAAAGAGAAGAAAGATGGGGGCAACATCATTGCAAGGGTGGTTGGCATTGGTGTATAGCCATCCATTTGATTCTCTATAGTATATATATGTAATTTCAGGGGGAGGAAAGTCCATTCCATTACAATAATCAAAGCCAGATATTAAACAAATAAATGATTGAGGATCAAATGAACAATTCATAATAGAATATATTCTTTTAGTTTTTTTCTGCTCTTCAAGCCATTTGTTTAGTGGCCTATTTACAATGCCACTTAGCACACTCCATTATGCAGTTTTACATATTTCTTTCTTTCAGAGCCACTTAATATCATTTTCTAAATCTTTCCAACCTGTTTTCTTCCTCTGCTTATATCTTATCAATCTTTGATCCATAACAGTTTTCTCATACGTCTGTTGTTTAATCAGGATCTGTCTGGCTGAGGCAGTAATATTGCTTTGAAGCTCTTTAATCATTGTATTGAATTAATGCAATTACACGGCTGATGCATTAGAATTGTCACCTCTGGTCTCTATATTTACAGCTCCTTTTGAGTCTTTTGTAGCATTTTTTTGTGTGTTTTAGCATCCCAAAGGCTGGATTTCCAGACTCCACATGCTTATCTGTTTGTAAAGTATTGCTGAACAGGACAGGAATCACAAAAAATGTTTGCAATAGGATGATAAATAGCCTGCAAGCAAACAACGTAAATGGTACCTTATTTCCTTAACTCAGTAGAACAGATTTCATTAAAACTGAATCAGGCTATTTGTTTAGGAGGAAACATTGACCGTGGAGGTGGTGACAGTATGATGTTTGGGTGCATGGTAAAACATGCCTAAATGTTATTTAATGAAATATAGCCTCCTCATTCTTTAATCTGTTTTCTTATCCCTTTGGTAGCAGTCTCGTATTTGACATGAGATATAGTTTAAACCATTTACATTTTTAGGTAAATATAAATATTGCTGCATAGGGAGACAAGGTTAAACTCCCTCTCTGTTGTCCATTGGAAAGGTCCTTTTCATTCCAGAAGGTGTTAAGCACCTAATCTGGCCCGGCCAGCACTGCCATGAGCTCTCATAAGGTAGTCACCTCAAGCAATGGTATTCAGGAAGTGGTGGCAAAACAGCTGCCATTGTCATCCATTGTTTGTGGCTAGAGCTGTCTACCACTGGAACACAATTGCCCTCAGGATCAGGGAGGTGGCCCATGTCTTCTTTAGCAACACATAGGGGTGCCTGTGCCACTGCAACTTTAGTCTTCATCAGGGCCACCATCAGGGCAATACTACCAGTACTGCCGTATCGGGCCCGGAGCTGACAGGGGTCCTGTTGCCGCCGGCCATAACTGTGTGTGTGTTTGGGGGGAGGGGGGATAAGATTGCTCAGTATGGGGCCCTGGTCTTCATTACCTGCTGTCTCCTCTTGCTCCATTGGGTGAGTGTCTGAGGGGCATTAATGCAGCAGGCCCCATACAGTGAGAGTGAATGGCTCCTCTCACCACCATAGATGTCACACCACCAGTATAATGTGGTCTGTTTTTGAACAAGGTTTAACTGGTTGGGTGCTTCCTAATCCTTTGTTGTGTTTGTATTTATGATTTACATTTTTTACATTGTGTTTCTAATTTTTTTCCTTTTAGTATTGTAGTTTGTTACAGTTCAGTGCCTTCTTGGGGAGAAAGGTACAGTATAAATTAAACAAAGGAATAAATTGAAATAACTCATATAACAATTTCTTGCATTGTTTGTGTATATCCTGTGCCAAGTCGTGGTCCTGGGCAGGTACTCAAACATCTGCATCCATAATGCTGACTCACTATATGTGCATTGCCATTCTTGTACAAGTGAGCATATGACCTATGGGCCTTCCATAACATTTGTGGAAGGACTGCAGCAGAATGGTGGATGTCTACTTTGCATTGAGAAGCTCCCAGGTAGGGACAGGAAAGAGTCCTACTGGATGCCTTGGAGACCTGATGCCAGTCACTGTTGACAATACCAGGCTAGATGAAACAACGGTCTCACTCAATATATAATGTTTTTCTTTGTTTCTGTCCTATGTCCCCATGTTCCTACCACACTTTAGCATCACACCAAAGAAAATGAATCAAGGCAGATAAATGGATGTGGAAAGAAATGGCTGGCAGCATGCAGTTGAGGCATAGTTGAGAGTTCAGTGTTTTACACTCTATTATTTGAGCAAAACCTGTTATCGAGACATTTAGGGCCCCCAATCTCTGAGTTGGAGATGTATAGGAGCATATAACTCTTTCTGAGTATACTTTTAGACTTTGTTTCTCAGTCCTCCTCAGAATGGATTATTATTCATCCCACCTCCCCTCCCTTCCAGCTTTCAGAAGTGTTTCTCAGAAATAATGTGTGCATATATTAGCCAACTGGAAAGTTAACTCTGGTTACAGTGTCCAACCTGCAGAATTAAGTGAAATGGGACTGCCTTCATTACAGCAAGATATGTGGTCCTGCTTTGTCAGGATCAAAAGTAAGACACTCAAACAATACCCTCAAAACAATGTATACTACATACTTTATAATACCCCTTGGTAGTTTGAGTCTGTGGTGGTCCATTACAGCTAATGTTTATCCTTTTGCCACCATGCCTCCACTGCTGCCATTGTCCTGGGGGCAGGGAGGAGGAGCCCTGGCTGGGCTCAGCAGGGACGTGCTAGTGCCGCTGCTGCCCAGGCACTCCTTTTGCCACAGAAGCGCCCCACCACCTGTCCCTTTTGGGTAAGTCCCTTACCTGGGGCTCTCTGTGTGTGCGTGTGTGCATGCATGTGTGTACACACACACACACACACACACACACGCACGCGCACACGCACACGCACACGCACACGCACACGCACGCACACACAAACACACACACACACACACACACACACACACACACGTTTGCTTAGTCTTTCTTCTTTGAACCAAAATGAAAAGTTTTGATTTTTAAATAAATATCCAGAATGCATTGGACCCCATCACAGGACTTTACAAGGACATCCCAGTAATTAAATAATTGTGCTTGATTACTGTAAAACACTCACTCAAGTTTTTATTTCTGTGATACCTAAAGTTATGATACCTATTGAATCTATACTACAGCAATAACAATTATACTTGCATACTGCCCCATAGCACTCAGTGCACTCTCTGGGCAGTTTAAAGGTAACTAGCATTTTGCCCCCAACATGTTGGGTATTCATTTTACTGACATGGAAGGCTGAGTCAACCTTGAGCCTCATCAGGATCTAATTAACAATGTTTTGGCTGCAATACAGAGGAGGAGGCTCTGGAGCAGCCTAAGGGGGTTTCCCTGGGAGGGGGGAATGAGGTCTGTGTAGCTCCCTGGGCCAGTCTACCTCTGCGCAGCAGCCCACCATGGGTTATATACAGTACCAGAGTCAATCAAATAATTTCATCAGAATTCATCTGGGTAACAAGGTGCAGTATATGTTATTTACTTGCTCCTGCCTGATTCATCAGGAATGTCAAGATGCAGTAATAAATCAATCTGGTCTCTTGGTGGTTTATCAGGATTGTAGCTTTCATACTTGCTCCATCAGAGGATGAGAACAAATCACTGTTTACTGAGAGTGAAGTTAAGAGACAAATGAATCCAAGAAACTTTGTTCATCCACACTACTTCTATGCATAAAAATCCAGAAGTTATCGAATACATGAAACTCTTGAGAAAGTATGGGTATGTTACCTCAAAATGTCATTGCAGGCGCACCCCCCCAATGATGGACTCAGACACAAATGAAAGTGGATAACAGCATGGGCCACATTTATTGATTCAAGCCCTAGTCCGAATTATAAATTTCTATTGGTAAAACGACCAATCATAATTCTTAAGGCAAGCAGGCCGAAGTAACACTGGTAAGGTACCACCCAAAATTGCCAACGGCAATTGTTACAATGTATCTATTTGTATCAATTTGTTTGTTGACAACAAACAAATTGTTGACCGTAGTCAATATCTAACTAATGACCCCACCCTCTGACGCGTATCTGTAAAATCAGGGGGTGATACCAGCTGTCTAGTGGTACCATCACCCCCTTGCCTGGTTCGTCGTTGACCGGACAACGTTTAAACAACTTATGCCTATCTAGTGTTGTCCAGTCAATTGCGAACCTGCCGGATACCTGTGGGTCATCAATGTTTACCTTACCAGTGCTACCCGCCAATGTGACCAAAGTCAACAAAGCACAGAACGACCCCTATATCAAACCATAGCAACAGTGTGGGATGGGCAAAAAAGCCAGGACTCAAGGGCCAATGCGAGTCCCAGCCAAAAATTCCCACCCGGCCCCGAAGCGACCAAAAATCACACTGTTAACTAGGGAGGGGGTGGAGGGGAAAAACTTCTCCGCTCCGTCGGTTCGCCAAAATGGCAGCACGGCTGCCTCGTGGCCAGCCCCTTTTATTAGGGTGCTGGCCACGCCCCTAACTACCCGGATGGTTTCGTCCGGTGGGGGGGGGCGCAAAGAGCGCGGCGGCCATTTTGGCGCCGCGCTTCCATTGCAGGCGCACCCCCCCAATGATGGACTCAGACACAAATGAAAGTGGATAACAGCATGGGCCACATTTATTGATTCAAGCCCTAGTCCGAATTATAAATTTCTATTGGTAAAACGACCAATCATAATTCTTAAGGCAAGCAGCCCGAAGTAACACTGGTAAGGTACCACCCAAAATTGCCAACGGCAATTGTTACAATGTATCTATTTGTATCAATTTGTTTGTTGACAACAAACAAATTGTTGACCGTAGTCAATATCTAACTAATGACCCCACCCTCTGACGCGTATCCGTAAAATCAGGGGGTGATACCAGCTGTCTAGTGGTACCATCACCCCCTTGCCTCGTTCGTCGTTGACCGGACAACATTTAAACAACTTATGCCTATCTAGTGTTGTCCAGTCAATTGCGAACCTCCCGGATACCTGTGGGTCATCAATGTTTACCTTACCAGTGCTATCCGCCACCCGGAGAGGCTTCAATAAAGGCTCGACGCCCCCCCCCCAAGACCGTCAGCTCGGTCGACAGGCCTGCTCGCCAATCACCCAGCAGGAGGTCCATACCTCCTCGCGACAGATGGACCCCATCCCCAGAATAAAGCCCAAAATTTTGCAAACTAATGGCGGGATGATGACTGACCCGCCCCCAGCCCTTGGTCGAAAGGAATCGGGCCACCGCCCTGTTTACCATGCGCCGAGCGCGGTCCAGGGCCTGGAGGTCGAAGCCTCCCCGATAAGCGTGCCTTGGGACCATATCGGACCAAACAAGGGTTGTGGCGGGCCATACGTAATGTAAGTAGGCAAGGTCCGTGCAAATCGCATGCTTCAGCGATAAGCCAGTGACCTGACCCAAGTCATTACCCCCTAGGTGTATGATCAGGATGTCGGGCGGGTCAGCACTCCTTGATGAAAAGAGGAATGGCAAAAGCTCCCGCCACAACATACCGGGCTTACCGTGCCATGTGAATTGTGCGTATGCACCCAGTCCCAGTCGGGGTCCCCAATCTGTCGCCGCAGCGTAACGCGCTGCCCTGTGCACGTAGCTGTGGCCCACCAGCCATACTGTCACCGGTGTGATACGACACCCAGGGTCTGTCAAGGGAAAACACAGGGAAGGAAAGATACATGGTGACTCAGAAGGTACTCACGGTGGGAGTGGGCGAACATAAAACTGGAAACAGTGTGAGTCCCACCTCCCCATGCTGCGTATGTCAGCCCCGGAGTACCCATAAGCACCCGCAGTAGAGGCCGCCCCAATTCTAAATGAATGGGTGCCGTAACGGGCCCCAGGGAGGCCAACTCTGGCCAGTGCCTTCCCTGTCACCTTCCAAAACTGATATTTAGTGAGGGGAGACCCATCTTGGTGACAGAAAAACGGGCCATGGTGCGTGCCACGCAGTGCAAGGAACTCCTGTAGGGCACCAACCGGACAGATGTCTGCCAATGAACATCGTAGCAGTCTTATTCCGCTGCCTACGCCATGCTGATCTGTTTCAGAGGAGCGTATCCTCAGCTGAGCCCAATCATTGCAAACATAGACATCTTCGAGTTCCAGTGCCCTACGACTTGCATCCGCCTTAGACAGCATCACAAGCTCGCTGATGCGGAGCGCTCCAAAAAAGGCCACCGTTGTAGCCGCACGAAACAGGGCTGCCTCATACCTATCAAAACATAGGTCATGCCAGCCTCGTGCCAGTTGGGTAAGTACCCCAGGGGAAATTGGGTGACGGTCGTCCAGGCTACGCCCACATTCCCGCACCCACCCCTCCAAAACATGTCTCACACGGAAATCAGCGGTGCTGTCCGCATGACCTCCCACCTTGGCCATAAAGGCCAGCCCTGATAGCCTAGATGCTATGGTGCGTGGTGCCAGGCCCTGGGCGTGCAGGTAAACCATAAAACGGAGGATGTGGGCCACTGGGATCGGCCAGGTATCTGGCAAGCAATATTGGGAACAAAAGGTCCGAAATGAAATCCACGCATGGTGATACGCCTTACGCGTGCGTGGCGCCAGTGACATGCCTATCGCCCGGTTCACATCTCCTTGCCAATGGTCCATATCTCCTGCGGTAGTGGCGAGGGGAATTCCTCCGCATCCGGAGCCAAGGCACGGAACCGGGAGATCTGCAGGCGGGACAAAGCGTCAGCAATATCATTATTCACCCCCAGGACATGCCTGGCCCTGAACAGTACATTGAGGCGCAGGCTGCGCAATACAAACTGGCGCACAAGATCCATGACCCTGGGAGATTTAGAGGTCTGTGAGTTGACAATGTGGACAACAGCCCCATTGTCACACCAGAAATGCACCACAGAGTTGGCCCACTCCTCACCCCATAGCATCAAGGCCCCCAGTATGGGAAAAAATTCCAAATATGTGAGATCCCTCAGGCGACCCGTGCCTGACCAGGCTGGTGGCCATCCACCATATGCCCACTTCCCATTGAAGTACATCCCATAACCCAGGGATCCCGAGGCATCAGACTGGATTTGAAAGTGGGGTGAAGCCAGGAGGTCAGACCTCCAAAATGAGACCCCATTGAACTCCCTCAAGAACTGGAGCCATACAAGCAGATCTGCCCTGATGCCCCGTGTCAATCTCACCCTATGATGGGGCCTGGATAAGCCTGCCATGGCGTCGCACAAGCGCCGAGCAAAGGCCCTGCCAGGTGCCACCACCCTACAAGCGAAATTGAGGTGGCCATGTAGCACCTGCAATTCCCGAAGGGATGCCTTGCGCTTAGCCAGCAAGTCCGATATAAGGGCAACTATCCTTGCCACCTTGTCTGCGGGCAACCTAGAAGCCTGCGCTACCGTGTCAATTTCCACCCCCAGGAATATTAACTTGTCAGATGGGCCTTCGGTCTTTTCGGGCGCTAAAGGGACACCGAGTTCCTCCATTAGCGTCTGAAATGTATTGAGGAGACGTGTACACGTGTCCCAGCCCCGTTCACCCCCGAATAAAAAGTCATCCAGGTAATGGGCTACAGACCGAGACCCTGACCTACGGACAAATGCCCACTGCAGGAAGGTACTGAAACGCTCAAAAGCCGAGCAGGATATGGAACAGCCGAATGGCATGGCTTTGTCGAAATAATATTCACCCCGGAATTTGAAACCCAGCAACTCGAAGTCACCCGGGTGCACGGGCAAGAGGCGAAACGCCGACTTAATGTCACACTTAGCCAACATTGCACCCGGGCCACATGAGCGCACCATGCGCAATGCCTGGTCAAAGGATGTATACCTGACAGAACAAAGGTCATCAGGGATAGCATCATTGACCGAGTGGCCGGCTGGGTAGGACAAGTGGTGAATCAGGCGAAACTCGCCCGGTGACTTCTTGGGCACCAGTCCTAGCGGGGACACTTTAAGGTTGGGAAACGGGGGTGCGGGGAAAGGGCCGGCGACCCTGCCCGCAGCAATCTCCTTATTAATGCTGGCGGCAGCCACCTCCTCCCTTCCCCTAAGTGACAAAAGGTTAGGTGCATCCTGAGGTGACCTATCCCCCGTGAAAGGAATACGAAAACCCAGTTGAAAACCCCGAAGGAGATACACAGCGTCCGCTCTCCTCGGGTACGATGCGAACCAACGCTCCAGCATGTCGACATTAATTGGGGAGGGGGCCTTTTGGTGAACCCGCTCCCTCCATGGCAGCCTTGCCTGCCCCTTGTCCGCCCCTACCCCTGCCCCTGTATCCTCCCGGCCTGGGACAGGCGGAGGCAGCATGGGGGCCAGAACAAGAGGGGCACTCATGCTTGTACTTGCAATTCTTTCTGTTGCAAGAACCATTGGACGAGAAGGTCCAGCACAGCAGGCGGGCTGGAACCCCCTGCCCCGCCGCTTGGCGGGGTACCTGTACTGGGGCCGCTCGTTGGACCGCATGTCCACAATGGTATCTCTCCCCAGGCGCCGGGCGCGTGGGGGTCATATACAGAAGCCACAGCTTCTGGCAGGGCTCATCCCACCTCATCTCTGGGTGCAGCGGAATTCTCATTCGGAACTCTTCGTCGTAAGCCAGCCATGACGGGTCCGGGAAGTCAACCATAGCCCGGTAAATATTATCCAGATATTGGACCATGGGAATAGCCAAATCCGGCCTAGCCCGGAGATAAACGGCCATGTAAATCAAGTACGCTGGCAGCCAATTCGCCCACGTACGTGGCGGCTTACGACGACGGGCCTGCTCCTTATCCTTCTCGTCCAGCCCTTCCCTCTCCTCCTTGGTCGGCTCCCTATTTAAAAGTGAGAAGATATCTACGTACTCGCCCCTCCAAATCTTTTCCTTGGTAGACTGGGCCAAATGGTCCCCCAGGGGCAAGGAATACCCTGCTGTTGGCAAAGCCGACACCGGCACCGAGGGAACTACGGGCAAAGTAAATTGAGCCTGAGCTAGCCCGGGGATCCCCAACACATTTCCAAGCACGTTGGGGGCACCTCCCCGCCCCAAGCCCTGTGTCGTGGTCAAAGTCGCTGGGCGGGCCGGGGGCCAATGTGCCTCCGCGCCAGCCGAGCGAGGCCAAGGCCATTGAAAAGCCCCCCCGGTGAAGTCAGTTGTGTGGGTGCATTAACTTGGACTGCATACTCACCCGCTGCACCCCCGCGGGCCGCCCCCACCGGGGGTTCCGGCCCGCTGGGAGCGTCGGAGCTCACGACCGAAGCTGAGCTCGTCGACGGGGCCAGACCAGCACCAGACCGCTGCACCTGCGGGGTGGGGAGCTGCGAGGCAGTGGCCGCCAACGGCCCGCACGCCTCAGGTGGCTCAACCCGACCCATCACCGGCCGTTGTTCGGCGGCCAAAGGGGGAACCTGGAAACCTAGAGGTACCCCTACTTGGTTGGCCCTCGCCAAGGACGCTTCAAGGGCCGCAACCCGAGCGAGAAGGGCCTCCACGTCGACGTAGGGCCCGGCCCCAACAGGGGGCAATTGGGCAACCGGCCCAAGATTCACTGGTACCTGGCTAGGTCCCTGCGCCCCAGGGGCCAGATAAGGCCAAGAGCCCATGCTCGGCCCCTGGAAAGTCGTAGGAACGCCCTGCGCGGGCAGGGAACCCAACCACCCTCCGTGGCTCACACCCCCCGTGGGGAACTGCACACCCGGGCAAGAAGGCCCCACCGAACGAACTACGGCAGGGGCCGTGTTCGTCGTTTGCGGGCCAAGGGCCGAGGCCCCGTCTGGGGCTGCGGGTATGCTCCGCGCACCCGGCCAAGGGGCTACCGATCCCATCCCACCGTCCCCGGTGGGATCTGCTAGAGGTGGCTGCAGAACAGGCGCAGTCGCGGTCCTCCGACCCGGCTGGCGCCTCCGCGCCGTGCGAGCCACGTTAGCGGCTGCCTTCTTCTTCGAGGGCATGGCCAATGTAGCTAAAGAAACTGAAGGAAAGAGAAAGCTGCCCGAAAAGGCTTCCCTCAAGAAGACACGATCGACGGAGGTAAGGAGGAAAAACTTCTCCGCTCCGTCGGTTCGCCAAAATGGCAGCACGGCTGCCTCGTGGCCAGCCCCTTTTATTAGGGTGCTGGCCACACCCCTAACTACCCGGATGGTTTCGTCCGGTGGGGGGGCCCCGCAAAGAGCGCGGCGGCCATTTTGGCGCCGCGCTTCCATTCTTACAGTTATACGTAAAAGCTGTAGGTACAAATGCTTAAAATATATAAAGACTGAACTTAAATAGTAAGCAAATACCTTAGTCAGATAAATATATTTCCGTTGTAAAGCTTTTAGCTAAGGAGTTACATAAAAAACCTAAATCTTATTTCAATCCAGTACTACAAGATCTTTAAAGAATTTTAGAGCCTTAAAAATATCTCTCAAAAAAGTTAAATTCAATAAAAGTTGAAACATTTTTCTTAACGTTTTAACATATATGAGAGCACATATGGGAAAAAAGTAATTTCTCTAAGTGCTTACCCAGTGATCTGCCCGTTAAAACTATAAAGGAAAATCCATGCGTGACCCGGCCCCTGTCTTAAAAAGATTGGTGATCCCTGCTCTAGCTCCTTGGCTTAGCTTGGCATTATCATGGCTCAGTACACTTAGCTGACTCAGTCCCAGCTGGTATTTTGCTGCCTTCAGTTTGCTTACTTAAATTTGCTCTTTCATAGGCATAAATATTTATATATCCTAATCTAATGTTTATGTTACCCCACTAAGATGGCAAATTTCTAGGCTAGCAGAGTCAATAGAAAATCTCATAGAATCTTCTTTGGTAGTGAGCATCATTCACTTAACACTGCTCTTCACTAAAGAAGCAAACCCCATAGAGATAATGGGTCTCTGCTACACAGGCAGAATTACAAGGAAATGAATGGAAGGTTTGCAATTGCTTTGCAATGGCCTCTAAACGACCTTCTTTTTCCTCCATGTCTAGGCCAGACATGAAACTGCGAAAATGAAGGCACCTTTGCAGGCGCACCCCCCAATAACGGACACAGACAACATTGAAAGTGGATAACAGCATCGGGCCACATTTATTGATTCAATGCCCTAGTCCGAATTATAAATTTGTATTGGTAAAACGACCAATCATAATTCTTAAGGCAAGCAGGCCGAAGTAACACTGGTAAGGTACCACCCAAAATTGCCAACGGCAGTTGGTTACAATGTATCAATTTGTATCAATTTGTTTGTTGACAACAAACAAATTGTTGACCGTAGTCAATATCTAACTCATGACCCCACCCTCTGACGCGTATCCGTGAAATCACGGGGTGATGCATGCTGGTTAGCTATCGTCATCACCCCGTCGCCTGGTTCATCGTTGACCGGACAACGTTTAACTAATTTATTCCTGTCTAGTGTTGTCCAGTCAATTGCGAACCTGCCGGATACCTGTGGGTCATACTGTTTACCTTACCAGTGCTACCCGCCAATGTGACCAAAGTCAACAGTAGGAACATAAGAAGACCCCTATATCAAACCATAGCAACAGTGTGGGATGGGCAAAAAAGCCAGGACCCGGAAGCCAATATGGGTCCCAGCCAAAAATTCCCACCCGGCCCCGAAGCGACCAAAATATCACACTGTTAACTAGGGAGGGGGTGGAGGGGAAAAGACTTCTCCGCTCCGTCGCTGAGGTAAAATGGCAGCTCGGCTGCCTCGTGGCCACCCCTTTTATAAGGGAGCTGGCCACGCCCCTAACTACCCGGATTCTCTGTCCTGTGGGGGGGGGGGGCCCGCAAAGAGCGCGGCGGCCATTTTGGCGCCGCGCTTGCATTGCAGGCGCACCCCCCAATAACGGACATAGACAACATTGAAAGTGGATAACAGCATCGGGCCACATTTATTGATTCAATGCCCTAGTCCGAATTATAAATTTGTATTGGTAAAACGACCAATCATAATTCTTAAGGCAAGCAGGCCGAAGTAACACTGGTAAGGTACCACCCAAAATTGCCAACGGCAGTTGGTTACAATGTATCAATTTGTATCAATTTGTTTGTTGACAACAAACAAATTGTTGACCGTAGTCAATATCTAACTCATGACCCCACCCTCTGACGCGTATCCGTGAAATCACGGGGTGATGCATGCTGGTTAGCTATCGTCATCACCCCGTCGCCTGGTTCATCGTTGACCGGACAACGTTTAACTAATTTATTCCTGTCTAGTGTTGTCCAGTCAATTGCGAACCTGCCGGATACCTGTGGGTCATACTGTTTACCTTACCAGTGCTACCCGCCACACGGAGGGGCTTCAAAGAAGGCCTGACGCCCCCCCCCCAGACCGTCAGCTCGGTCAACAGGCCTGCTCGCCAATCACCCAACAGGAGGTCCATACCTCCTCGCGACAGATGGACCCCATCCCCTGCGTACAAGTCATAATTTTGTAGGCTAATAGCGGGGTGATGACTGACCCGTCCCCAAGCCCTGTCGGCAAGAAACCGCGCCACCGCCCTATTGACCGTGCGCCTAGCGCGGTCAAGGGCCAGGAGGTTAATGCCCCCTCTATAAGAATGTCGCGGGACAATGTCCGACCAGACCAGGGTTGTGGCAGGCCAGACATAATGCAAGTAGGCGAGGTCCTCGCAAATCGCATGCTTGAGCGATAAGCCGGTGACCTGGCCCAAATCATTGCCCCCCATGTGGATGATGAGAATGTCAGGCGGGTCAGCCCCCAGGCCAGAAAAAAGGAAAGGCCGCAGCTCCCGCCATAACATCCCAGGCTTACCATGCCATGTGAGACTGGCGTGTTCACCCAGTCCCAGTCGGGGTCCCCACTCTGTCACCGCAGCGTAACGCGCTGTCCTGTGCACATAGCTGTGGCCCACCAGCCATACTGTCACCGGTGTAATACGACACCCAGGGTCTGTAAGAAAATCGAGAAAAAAGGCGGTAAGGTGACTGGATTGGTACTCATGGCGGGAGTGGGCGCACATAAAACTGAAAACATTGCGAGCCCCACCTCCCCATGCTACGTATGTCAGCCCCAGAGTACCCAAAAGCAGCTGCTGTAGAGGCTGCACCAATACGGAATGAGTGTGTGCCATAACGGGCACCTGGTAGGCCCACCCTGGTGAGGGCTCTGGCTGTCACCTTCCAAAACTGAAATTTAGTAAGGGGAGACCCATCTTGGTGACAGAAAAACGGGCCGTGGTGCATGCCACGCAGTGCCAGGTACTCCTGTAGGGCACCAACCGGACAGATGTCTGCCAAAGAACACCGTAGCAGTCTTACACCACTGCCTACGCCATGCTGATCTGTTTTAGAGGAGCGTATCCTCAACTGAGCCCAGTCTTTGGCGACATAGACATCTTCGAGTTCCAGTGCCCTACAACTTGCATCCGCCTTAGACAGCATCACAAGTTCGCTGATGCGGAGCGCTCCAAAAAATGCCACCGTTGTGGCTGCATGGAAAAGGGCTGCCTCATAATGATCAAAACAGAGGCCTGGCCAGCCCCGGGCCAACTGGGTAAGAACCCCTGGGGAAATAGGGTGCCGGTCGTCCGGGCAACGCCCGCGCTCGCGCACCCACCCCTCCAAAACATGTCTCACACGGAAGTCAGAGGTGCTGTCCACATGACCTCCCACTTTGGCCATAAAAGCCAACGCCGAGAGCTTGGATGCTATGGTGCGAGGTGCGAGGCCCTGTGCATGCAGGTGAACCATGAACCGCAGAACATGGTCCACCGGGATAGGCCAGGTCTCTGGCAGGTGAAATTGAGCAGAAAATGCTCTGTAAGAATTGAATGCTTGTTGATACGCCTTACGCGTGCGTGGCGCTAGTGACAGGCCAATCGCCCGGTTCACCTCTCCTTGCCAATAGTCCACATCTCGTCCGGGAGTGGCGAGGGAAATTCCTCCTCATCCGGGGCCAAGGCGCGGAACCGGGAGATCTGCAGGCGGGACAAAGCGTCAGCAATATCATTATTAATCCCTGGAACATGCCTGGCCCTGAACAAGACATTGAGGCGCAGGCAGCGCAACACAAAATGGCGCACTAGTTCCATGACCCTGGGCGATTTGGAAGTCTGTGCATTGACAATGTGGACAACAGCAGCATTGTCACACCAGAAATGCACAACCGAATTAGCCCACTGCTCGCCCCATAGCATCAAAGCCCCCAGAATAGGGAAAAATTCCAGGAATGTGAGATCCCGCAGGCGACCCGTGCCTGCCCAGGCCGGTGGCCACCCACCATAGGCCCACTTCCCATTGAAGTACATCCCATAACCCAGGGATCCTGAGGCATCAGACTGGATCTGAAAATTGGGGGATGCCAGGAGGTCAGACCTCCAAAATGAGACCCCATTGAACTCCCTCAGGAATTGCAACCAGACAAACATGTCTGCCCTGATACCCCGGGTAAGCCTAACTCTATGGTGGGGCCTGGATAACCCTGCCATGGCGTCGCATAAGCGCCGGGCAAAAGCTCTGCCCGGTGCGACCACCCTGCAAGCGAAATTGAGGTGACCATGTAGCACCTGCAGTTCCCTCAGTGATGCCTTGCGCTTGGCTAGCAAATCCGAGATAAGGGCCACTATCCTGGACACCTTATCGCCCGGCAACCTAGAAGCCTGCGCTACTGTGTCAATCTCCACCCCCAGGAATACTAGCTTGGTAGATGGGCCCTCGGTCTTTTCGGGCGCTAAAGGGACACCGAGTTCCTCCATTAGCATCTGAAATGTGTTGAGGAGACGTGTGCACGTGTCCCAGCCCCGTTCACCCCCGAATAAAAAGTCATCCAGGTAATGGGCTACAGACCGAGACCCTGACCTGCGGACGAAAGCCCACTCTAGGAAGGTACTAAAACGCTCGAAGGCCGAACATGATATGGAACAGCCAAAAGGCATGGCCTTATCAAAATAATATTCACCCTTAAATTTGAAACCCAGCAACTCAAAGTCGCCCGGATGCACTGGCAAAAGGCGAAAAGCCGACTTAATGTTGCACTTGGCCAGCAGGGCACCCGGGCCACAAGAGCGCACCATGCGCAGCGCCTGGTCAAACGATGTATACCTGACTGAACAAAGGTCATCAGGGATAGCATCATTGACCGATCGGCCGGCTGGGTAGGACAAATGATGAATAAGGCGAAACTCGCCTAGGGACTTTTTGGGGACCAAGCCCAGTGGCGACACCTTAAGATTGGGAAACGGGGGTGCAGGGAAAGGTCCAGCGACCCTGCCCGCATCTAACTCCTTTTTAATGCTGGCCGCGGCCACGTCCTCCCTCCCTCTGAGGGATAAAAGGTTAGGGGCATCCTGAGGGGACCTATCACCCATGAAAGGGATATGGAATCCCTGCCTAAAACCCTGAAGGAGATACTCCCCATCCTCCCCCTTCGGGTACGATGCGAGCCAACGCTCCAGCATGTCCACATTAATTGGGGAGGGGGCCTTTTGTAGAACCAGCTCCATCCGTGGCAGTCTTGCCAGCCCACTGTCCGCCCCTCCCTCTGCCCCGTGTCCCTCCAGGCCTGGGACAGGCGGAGGCTGCGTGGGGGCCCGAACATGTGGGACACTCATGCCTGTACTTGCAATTCTTCCTATTACAGGAACCATTGGACGAGAAAGTCCAGCACAGCAGGCGGGCTGGAACCCCCTGCCCCGCCGCTTGGCGGGTAACCTGCGCCGGAGCTGCTCGCTGGACCGCATGTCCACAATGGTATCTGTCCCCCGGGGCGGGGCGTGTGGGCGTCATGTACAAAAGCCAAAGCCTCTGGCACGGCTCGTCCCATCTCATCTCGGGGTGAAGGGGAATCCTCATACGGAATTCCTCGTCATAGGCTAACCACGAGGGGCCTGGGAAATCAACCATCGCCCTGTATATGTTGTCCAAATATTGGACCATGGGAATAGCCAAATCCGGCCGCGCCCTCAAGTACACCGCCATGTATATTAAATAAGCCGGGAGCCAGTTGGCCCAGGTACGTGGCGGCTTACGGCGACGTGCCTGCTCCTTGTCCTTCTCATCCTGTCCCTCCCTTTCCTCCTTGGTGGGCTCTCTGTTCAGGAGTGAGAAGATATCTACATACTCCCCCCGCCATATCTTTTCTCTGGTAGTCTGTGCCAAGTGATCACCCAGTGGCAAGGAATACCCCGCCGTCGGCAAAGCCGAAAAAGGCACCGCAGCCATAGGAAAAGGGGCCTGAGCTAGCCCAGCCACCCCCAGAACATTCCCCGCAGTGTAAGAACAAGTACCCACCCCAGTGCCCAGGGTGGCAGTCGTTGTCGCCGGATGGGGTGCCGACAGCGTGGCCCCCGCACCACCCGCGCGAGGCCAAGGCCATTGAAAAGCCCCCCCCCATATTGGGAATGTGTGTGGATGTACTTGCTTGCACCGTATACTCACATGCTGCACCCCCGCGGGCCGCCCCCACCGGGGGTTCCGGCCCACTGGGGGCGTCGGAGCTCACGACCGACGTAGAGCTCATCACCGGGGCCTGACCCGCACCTGGCTGCTGACTGGGGAGCTGCGAGGCAGTAGCCGAAACCGCGCCACGCGCCTGCAGCAGCTCAACCCTCCCTGTTGGCTGTTGTCCTCCTGCCGACAGCGCCGCAAAAGGGACCCCAAAGGGGGCCCCCGCCTGACTGGCTCGAGCCAACGACGCTTCCAGGGCCGCAATACGGGCCAGTAAGGCTGCCACGTCGACCTGGGGCCAAGGGCCGGCCGGCCCGCCCGGTCCAGGCGTGGGTACAGGTCCCTGTACCCCAGGACCCGAATATGGCCATTGGCCAGCACCGAAGCCCGGCAGGGTCGGTGGAGAAACCTGCCAAGGCAGGGGGCCGCACCACCCCCCAAGGCTAGAGGGCCCAGGGGGAGGCTGCGACCCAAGAGCAGCAGGCCCAACAGGGTGGGCAGGTGCAGGAGCGGTGTCCACCGCTCGCGGGCCGCGGGCCGGAACCCCTTCCGCGCCCGTATTCTGTTCGCCCACTCCGGGCCAAGGGGCAATAGACCCCATTCCGCCAGCCCCGGCCGGGGCCTGCGAAGGCGGCTGCTGAGGAGGCGGCACCGCGGTCCTCCGACCTGGGTTGCGCCTCCTAACAGCGCGAGCCGCACTCGAAGCTGCCTTCTTCTTCGAAGGCATCTCTACTGAAGCAAAGGGAAGCCGAAAAGGAAGAATCGCTACCAAAAGGCTTCCCGGTAAGCTAAAGAGCGACGGAGACACAGGGGAAAAGACTTCTCCGCTCCGTCGCTGAGGTAAAATGGCAGCTCGGCTGCCTCGTGGCCACCCCTTTTATAAGGGAGCTGGCCACGCCCCTAACTACCCGGATTCTCTGTCCTGTGGGGGGGCCCCCGCAAAGAGCGCGGCGGCCATTTTGGCGCCGCGCTTGCATTTGGTGAGTTCATTTCGCCCTTCCTTTCGCCTGACCTAGTATGGGAAAGATTAGCCGGCAAAAATACCACAATCTTTGAGGAGGCACTTTCTGTGTACCTGCTGTGTATAAGGTTTTATTATGTTAAATGTAAAACTGTGCCAAACCGGGAACCTGGAAGTATGCATTTTACAAGGGCACCTAATTCATAAAGCAGCCTAGATCACTGATTCGCTGTATTGAATGTTCCCGCTTCTCCGGAATACCACTGAAATGTATGCGTTTCTTGTAACGGCCAGATACACTGTATTTAAGCAGGCCACCGTGTACATATTTCCCAGTCCGGAACTTGAGCTGAATAAAGATCACTGTTGTTAGCCCAATTCTGCTGGTTAGATTACTTCTTTGTCTGGACTCAACAGTACCCCAATAGACAGTCAATGTATTACAAATTAACTGGTTACTATTTTCTTTTTTCCTATGTGTCTCTCCTGAAGTAACCTACAAATAGTTCATTGCTGTTCAAAACTTTATGTTAGGTTCACATTTCTTATACCCTTACTCATGCAATACTTTATACAAAGTCCAAACTGTTACAGTCCCTCATGTCAGGTGAGTGTGGGGAAGGCTTGTTTGTAGGTTGGTTCTGTTGCTCAATAGTCCAATATTGCAAATCTAGACAGCTTGTTCCTCAGTGTCTCATAATTATTTATCGCTTTCTAGTATGCGGTCCCATTTATGCCTCCCACCCAAATTCAGAATCCCGTTAAATTGGCAAGATGTAAGCAAAGGTCAAAATGGCAAATTATAAAATGTGGGAACCAAGTGTGACAGGTGAACTGTGTCAGCTAACAAAAGCTGTACTATAATGGTTGCTACTCTAATTCACTCCCAAATAGTTCTGTAGCATTCTAACATTAAAAAAAGAGGTGGGAAATCTTACTTTTTTTGAAAAAAAATCAATGATTCATCTTTTTAACAGACTCTTTTATGAAATAGGAGCACAAATGTTTAATATACCAAAAAGAAAGGTTTTTATTGATCTGTGTTCAATCTGTTTAAAATCAATGATTGTAGCAGAGGACAAACTACAATATTTAAGCTCTGTAAAGATATTGGCCTCCTGCCAAAGGGACAAAATCCTTTAACATGACAAATGTGAGCACAGAACTCCTCCCGCAAAAGTTTCCCCTTTGTTGGACAATACTCACAGAATCCAGGTAACAGTATTTTTTTTTTGAGAGTGAGGAAGAAGCACTTGATTTTGCTAGCCCGAGTTTACAGGATTTGCAACTTCAAAGCTAGCCTTTGGGTCAAACATTCAACAACCGTGTCTTCCCTCCTTTTACAGATCCGAAAATGTTGTCAATCCCTCTTTATCTGTGAAATGGTGTGGGACAATTGTTATGAACTAATGAGAATGAGCCAAAATACTGTCTCTGCAATGGTTTTTTTTAAATAGCTGTCATTCACAGGTCAATATCTCAAAGTAGGGAATGCTGTTGTGTGCATCAGGGATGAGGGATGCAGACCTCTGCATGTTGTTGGGCTACAACTCCCTTGCAAACACAGTCAGCACTGAGGGATAATGGGAATTGTAGGCCAGCAACATAAGGATGGCCACATGTTTTCCCGTCTCTGTTCTTCATTAAGATCCATTAAATATGAAACATACTATGAAGGTGTGAAACAGATGGTAAAAGCCATTGCAACCTAGATATAGCAGCTGTACATATCTGGCATTTGGTTATTAAAAAGTACTCAAACTTTCATATATGTGTCTGTTCTATAAGACTCAGGGAGAAGGCAAGGCTAGACACGGTCTCTTTGATATTTGCTTTTCTATGTGAACAGTTTTTCTGAATGTAGAGGTACTGAGTTATCTGAGTCTGAAGTGGTATAGCCAGAGGTAGATTTACCAGCTCTGTCAGGATGAGGCCTGAATTCTGTTTGTTGCACATAAGGAGACAATGTCTGTTTTCTGTCTGTCACCTAGGCAACCCAAAACCTGCTTTCCTGGAATCCCCACTTTAAATGTTAAGCAGGCTTGTTGCCAGGTGGAAAGGTGTCAAGCGGGGAGCTCTATCTTCCTGTGTAATTCGGATCAACCTGCCTCATTAGCACAGAGAATGGAACTTGCCTGATCTCACAAATCTTGCCACTTCCCCTCTGGTACCATCTTGATTGGTCCCTGTCACAAGAAGAGGGTTGATATCCTTTCCCCCCCTTCATCTTAATGTCTTTAGTTTTCTTTGAACAAAGAAAGAACTCACTCTCTATTATTTCCCAACATTTGCAAGAAGAACACATGGTGGATCTGAAACTCCTTCAGAGCTTAGTTCAGAGAGCTCTACCATCTCTATTCAGTACCTTTGTGGACTTTTTTTTTTAGACAGGATAGGAAGCAAATGGTAGCTTTCATGTATCAAGTCCTCTTCCTCAGATATAAGAGTGAGATTTAATGGCAACAATTTAAACATAGCCTCCTGGAGAAGTGGGGGTACAGAAGGGCGAAATGGTTGGTTACAAATCCTGTGAGTCTGTGTGGCTTTTTACACCTGTTAATGGCCAACGATCCCTACTTGATATTCAGATTTATTCCTGTGAGGTTTTGTTCTGTAAAGTGATAATGGCTAAAAGACAGATGCAACATAATGATTGTGGCATTACACATTTGGCAAGGAGTTTACCTTTCAGACCTTGCTTTTTGCATTTACAGCATTTTGCATTTATGCTTTTGGATACAATTGGCTTTTGAGAGAGAGAGACCTTTACCTTTATGTTTAAGCAACCTGTAGCTGTCAAAGAGATTGCTGGACTGTAGTTCCCATAATCATTCAGCATTACCTAGGCTGACTGGAGCTGTGGGAGGATGTAGTCCAACAAAGAGAGTCTCAAGTTGTTATTATTTGTGGATTTTGTATTTTGGCTCTTTGCTCCTGTGTCAGATATTCTGAGTGCACTAATTGTATTATGATGATGATGTTATTTTTGGATTTTTGCTGTACTTGATGATATTGTAATATTGTTAGCAGCCCTGAGTCAGCGCAAGCTGAGGAGGGCGAGATATAAATAAAAATCGATCAATCGATCAATCGATCAATCAATCAATCCTTCCTTCCTTCCAATCAGCCTGGTATAAAGTTTGCTGTTAGCCAGATTCAAATATAACTCCATGTGCTTTGAATAGAGTTGGGAAGAGAATTCTGGCTACACAGGTTAGCTCTTCTCCTAAGAGACACAATGGAAAATAAGACTCATAGGTAAAGGTAAAGATTTCCCTTGCTCGAAAGCCAGTTGTATCTGACTCTAGGATTCAGTGGTCATCTCTGTTTCAAAGCCGAAGAGCCAGGCTTGTGCAGACGTTTCTGTGGTCATGTGGCAGGCATGACTAGACACCAGAGACACCAGACACCAGAGCGCATGGAACGCTGTTACCTTCCCACCAAAGCGGTCCCTATTTATCTACTTGCAATTTCTTGCTTTCAAACTGCTAGGTTGGCAGGAGCTGGGACAAAGACGGGAGCTCATTCCATCCTGCAGTACTCAGGAATCGAACTGCTAACCTTCTGCCTCCTAGTCAGCGTCTTAGCCACTTGAGCCACTGCAGTCCCCAGACTCATAACCTCTACCTAAATCCAGCCAGCTCGCACTGTACATATCCTCCAACATAAAAGGGATTGTTGGAGTACTTCACCGGAGGGCTGCACTTGGGGACGTGAAAGGAGCCTCATTCAGGCATCCCTGGAGCGGAGTTTCTCCAGCAAAAATCCTTTCAACCCAGAGTAATGTCTGACACAAAATTATTATACTGCTAATGAAGGCAATGTGTTTTTAACATTCCTCTGTATGGCATCTTCTTTCTTTGAATGGTGCTGCATTAAAGCAAAAGATACCAGTCTTGGCTTCTCTGAATATAAATACAATGCAAGCGTGGTGCCAAAATGGCCGCCGCGCTCTTTGCGGGGCCCCCCACCCAGACACAGACGTCCGGGTTAGTTAGGGGGGCGTGGCCACCTCTCTTTAAAAGGGGTGGCCACGAGGCAGCCGTGCTGCCATTTTAGACGCGATGGAGCGGAGAAGTTTGCTCCGCCGCTTCATTCCCGGCTTCGCCCCTGTTCTTTTTTCGGAGGAATTTTCCTCCCCTAATAGCGATCACTTGGGTGGCCATGGCACCCAAGCGCAAGGCACCGGCCCCTAGGTTGCGTTCTAGGGGAAGGGCTCTGCCCACCCCCTCAACCTCTCGGGGGCTGCAACCGGGCCGGAGGTCTCGGGCTGCACCCCCGCAAGCGGGTGGTGGGGTTTTAGTACCCACTGCCACCAATGTGGTCGAACAGGCTTCTGCCTGCCCACCCAGTCTGGGGACTCGGGCGGGGGCGGCACAGGCCTGCCCCTCTGGGGTTCCTACCCCTGCTGCGCCTTCGCCCGGCTCGGGGCATGGCGGTCCACTTGTGCTCGTTGCGGGTTTCCGCCCCACCATTCTTCCGGCCCCTCACGGGCCGGATTACTGGGCATGGCCCTATTCGGGCCAGGGATTGCCATTTGGGCCTATCCTTCACCAATTGCCTGGTAGGCCATCCGGCCCATCCAGCCCACCTTATCCCGGTGGGTCCAAGACTGTTGATGCTCTCCTCGCGCGCATTTCGGTGCTGGAGGCATCAATGGGCATTGCTCCACCACCTTTCGATGGTGGGCTTGCAAACCCTGCAGATCTGGCCCACACGTCGGCCACGGCCGTCCAGAGGGCCGCTGATAGGGTTGAGCTGCTTGAGGCCATCAGGCCAGCCCAAGCTGGCGCCTCACAGCTCCCCATCATGCCATTGCAACAGGGCTTTCCGCCGGGGACCGGTCCTGCTTGGCAGGGGCGCAGGGGCACGCAGAGCTCGATACCCATCGCGAGCTCCAACGCCCACCATGGGCCGGAGCCCCCAGTGGGGGCGGCCCATGGGGGTGCACCGAGTGAGTATACTGGTCAAGTTAGCACACCAGTGACACTACCTAATACTGCTGGGGGGGGGTGCAGTGGCCATGGCCACGGCAAGTTACTGTGGGAGGACAGTTTAATCCACACTGTCCTGTTAATTTCTGGTTACCCAGGGGTTCCAGCCTGCCTGCTGTGTTGGAGTTTCTCTGCCAATGGAGTGTTCAACAGACGCCAGTGTCAGTTCAGGCACGAGTGCCCTTCCTGTTCTGGCCCTCATGCCGCCTCCGTGTGCCCGCGGGCTGGTGGGTCACGAGGCAGAGGAAGGGGGGTGCAGGGGACGGTCAGAGCTCTCTTTGACAGTGCTACCCATTCAAAAGGCCCCCTCCCCAATTAATATCCTAGTCCTGGAACGATGGCTGCACGCTTATCCTAGACAGGATGATGCGAGATACCTACTTGAGGGCTTTCAGTTTGGCTTCCGTATACCCTTTAAAGGTGTTCGCGGGCCTCAGGATGCCCCTAACTTACTCTCTCTCAGGGGTAATGAGGATATTGCTGTCGGCTAGAGGTATGAACCTCTTCCTGGAGGATGTGCAAGCAGGCCTGGTGACCTAGCTGACGGTCTGGGGGGGGGGGTGAGTCATCATGGACGCCTCCCCGTGTGGCGGGTAGCACTGGTAAGGTAAAGATTTATGACCCAGAGGTATCCGGCAGGTTCGCAATTGACTGGCCAACACGTAGATAGGTATAGGGGAAATAGGATTGGCCGGTCAAGGGTGAACCATGAAAGGGGTGATGGCAGGAGCTTCACAGCCTGCATCACCTTGATATTTGAATGGATACACGTCATAGGGTGGGGTCAGTATATAGTATATTGATTCCGGTCAACAATTTGTTTGTGTCAACAAACAAATTGATACAAATAGATACATGTAGCCAATTTCCATTGGCATTTTGGGTGGAACCTTACCAGTGTTACTGCGGCCTGCTTGCCTTAAAGAATTACAACTGGATAAATACACCAATTGAAAGTGATAATTCGGACTAGGGCATTATTCAATAAAAGTGGCCCGATGCCTTTAATCCAATACTGGTGTCTGAGTCTTTATTTGGGTGGGTGCGCCTGCAAAGCGGCTTTTCAACCAACATTAAAAAAGCCAGCCTAGCTGGAAAGCCCTGAGGATTTGATGCTTCTGGAAACTTTCAGTGTTTTAAGCAGATAAACATTTGTTAAACAATGGCCATGTAACGATTCTCAATAACACATGATTGTCTTTTATGTGGAGAACATTTACTTACTGTCATTAAATATAGCACTTGGAGGGTGGGTACAGGCAGAGAGAGAGAGAATAAAGAACCTCTGCTGGAATGAATTAAATACCTTTGGTACAGACAGACAGATCACCGTTCCTGTTCTGGTGTGCAACATGTAGCTCACCATCTTCAAGAAAACAGGCGTACTGTTGTTTGCTTTCTGTCTACAAAAGATGTGTAATGACCTAGCAGTTTGTCTTTTGGAATTCATCTTGGAGCATTTGTCAACTGCTTGATATAAATGACAGATGTTTCAATGAAATGGAGCAGTGGAACAAATCTTGTCAGGCAGGCTATGGGCCAGATGTTCGTAAGCCTGTATTGCTGTTTTGTAGAGAGAAAAGCATTTCCCCCTCCTTTTCTTTCCATTTTTCTTTCACATTGCTTGCAATTCATAAGCAAAAGGGAAATGTGTTTATCACAGGAATTTACATTTCAGGCTTTGTCCTTTCAGCATTGACATAAAAATGATGAAGTAGGAAGCATTCAAACAGCTCTCCCACTTTTGCAAACACTTATCGGGACGCCAGGGCTTTCCTTGCATTGCTTTCATGCACATAATTTTAGATTTAAATCTACATGTTAAGTTTTTTTAAAAAAATGCCTGTCAATTCGATAGCATCTCCACACTTATTTTTCACCCGTCATCAATTAAATTTGAAGGTTTTGTGGGAAAATGCGAGGGAAGTCTGTGACAGTTTCGATTTAAACAACTATTCTACTATGGTCACCCAACCTAATTAGTTCCAAGCACTAATGAAATGTTAAAGTTTTGGATTTCATTTGTTCTTAAGAATATTTTATTGACAGCTGAAATATAATTTGATAAAACAAAAAAATTAGAAACCAGTTTTATTCAAAACATCAGATTTCCCATGCCTTTTCACATTTTTAAAGTAACAGTTGTAATCCAGCAAACAATTTTGAAAATGTAGGATTACTGCGTGTATAATACTAACCCTAGTTAGTTCAAAGGGAATGCCCAGTCAAAAAGGAAAGAAGAATGGTTAACATATATGGAATTGGCATCTGAGCTGTCATCTTTATTTTGTAAGTTGTCATGTTGTGGAAAATTTCATTGACTAGGTAAAGGTTGCATCTGAATCTATTTTGCCTTGTTGATTTATAGGTTATTACTAATTTAATTTAATTTAATTTAATTTAATTTAATTTAATTTTTTCAACTTGTTCGCCACCCACGCAGGCAAGCCTGACTCAGTAATAGATTTTCCTTGGTAATGTGAATTATCTTCTATGTCTGAAAAACTTAAATGTGTTTGAAAAGCACATAAAATTCTCCAGTTTTATGCTGCCCCAATCATAATGTTATATTTTAGCTAAATACATATGTTAAGTATGTCAAACCATTACTTTCTTCCATGATGATTAGAGAATATCTGTAGTGTGGGTTTCACAGTACACAACACCATTTCTTTTACTGAGTGGAGGAAATCTGAAAAAAGAAGCAATAGTGATGTAGAGTCCAAAAATCGATCGCAAGTCGTGTTTTTGTAAAGCAGAGGTCACATAGATTTTAAGCTTCCTGCAAAACAACCTATAAAGACCTTGAAGACTAAAAAGTTTTATTTGGCATTCACAGACATAGTCCTCTTTTTTTGGAGAAGTGGCCTGTGTCCTCAAAAGCTTAAAGGTGCCATAATGTTCTAGGCTGTTTTTGCTGCCAGAGACTTGGCTGTTTGAAATATATATTTCAAAGAGATAGCCGAGTCTGTTGCAGCAGACAGAAGAACAGTCTCATTCCTGCCCTTGTCACATTTTGCTGTGGTTTGACCTGCAGTCCCTCAGTACAGAGTTGTATATTCCCATTAAGATCATCAGACACATCTGCCACATTCAAGGGGGAGGCCTAGCTATGCATCGTGAATGATGCTTGTTTACATCCACCGCACATGTAGAGTGACCTTGTTGAATTAGAGTATTTGGGGTCCTCCCCACCTCTTTCCTTATTTGAAAACAGGACTTTCACTCTCACCGGGCGTTCAAAGGCTGTGAGCAGAGCTGTATGTTAGATATTTGTAGCTTATTTTATTAACATTATACTAAACCGCAAAATAGATAATGCTGTTTTATGGTTTACATCTGGGTAAAATAATAAAACATATGGCCGCGGAGGAAAAGCATTTGCAGCTGTGACTTTCTGTAAATATCCCCACTTCAGATAGCTGCAGAGATAAAGCACTGGTGGCATGTGCTCCAGGTTTTATCCTGCTATCCATCATTCCTCAGAATATTTATGATGCTCTGACATTCACAGCATATATGTTAATTAACCATTTCTTAAGGAGCAGTCTTTGGGGCTTTTTCTTTTATGACAAACAGATTCAGATAATTCTATGTGTTAAGATAGTATAATGGTTCATAAGCTAGGGATCACTTAATGCAAAGGGCCTTCCCTCAGTGGCACAACTGAGAGGTATGTTTAGTATTCTCACAGATGGGGCTACCTCACCTATGAATACTCTCTGAATCACATCTTTTGGAAACTTCTCCTAGGCCTCCATCTCCTGGTTATGCCCACATTAACTTTCCTTTGGAGTCATTTTCAAACTACTCTCTTTCATATTTCTTGCTCGTATCAGTCATATCTGACTCTAGGGTTCAGTGCTCATCTCTGTTTATAGCCAAAGAGCCAACACTGTCTGCACCTGCAGATGTTTCCATGGACATATGGCAGGCATGACTAGACACCAGAGTGCACGGGACACTGTTTACCTTCCAATCAAAGTGGTACCTATTTATCTACTTGCACTTTCTTGCATTTGAACTGCTAGGTTGGTAGGAGCTTGGACAGACGATGGGAGCTCACTCCATCATGCAGCACTTGGGTCTTGAGCTGCTGACCTGCCGACCTTCCAGTCATCATATTGTGTCTTAACCACTAAACCACCACAGTCCCTTCTTCCTCAATTACTTACTGCCTAACCCAAGTTTATGAGCATCAGGAAAGGTATGATACATATTTAGTTTGTAAAGAATAAACATACAATCAATTCTACAGTACAGGCTCAGCAGGATTCTACAAATCCGCAGAATTTGGAAGCTTCAGCCATCCAAATTCAAGGTCACCCCTTTGCCCTGAGCAGTTTTTATGCTTAACTGGTATTTGCACGTCTAAAAAGGTCTGTTTGTTTTGCACCTTGTCTCTTAAACACATTCAGCCATCCTTGTGTCTGCACATAGACATGTGCCATGCCTTGTCTGTTGCCAGCAAGGTGGTAGCAGGAGACTGGCCCCAAATGTTGTGAATGGGGGATGGCACCTGTTGTGTATTGAATGTAATTGTAACCACACGAATGAGCGAATGTAACAATCTGTAACCACATGAATGAGCGAATGTAACAATCTATATCTTGCAATAGAAACAATGTAACAAACCACATGAGAACGTGAGCTAGTGACCACTAGGGGGAAATAGCGAGTGTTCAGCTCACATGGTACACATTCCTAAAATACCTTCAGCTGTGCAGGAAAGATTCCCGCCCTCATCTCACCTGGACAAGAAGGGCGTGACTAAGGATGACGTCATACGGACAGTAGCCAATGCGGTGGGGAGAGAGACTGGAGAAAGACTGGACCCCAGTTGTGGGGCGACAGTCGCGGCTTCACTATCATGCTGCTGATGGAGCCACTGGATTTGTCATTTCCCCATCTGTGGTGAGAGCGGGGGTAGGGAGGGAGAGAGTCAGATGGACAGGGAGACAGGCGGATGTTATTGCAGCTGAAGACGTTGGGCTGGGGTGCCAACGGGGATGTGAGCTGTGCTCCATTGCCTCGGGATTTTGTTAATATTGAATATATTTTTGATGCTATGTAATTATGTATTATTTGTATTATTTGATATACTGATACTACGCCTTTTTTGAATTTGATACTGTATTATTGCCTATTATTGGTATAATTATATCTGTGTTACTGTATTTATATATGTTGTAAGCTGCTTTGAGTGGCACTTGTGCCAGGAAAGCGGGATAGAAATAAAACTATTATTATTATTATTATTATTATTATTATTATTATTATTATTATTATTATTATTATTATTATTATTATTATTATTATTATTATTATTATTATTATTATTATTATTATTATTATTATTATTATTATTATTATCATCATCATCAAGGAGCCACATTCAAATTATAGCCACTGGATAAAAGGAGCTGTTTGTCCGCCATTACCACATGTTCGTACTGTACTCCATGCAATAAAGGTGTGTTAGGCTAGTGTTAGCCTAGTTTACAGCTAGTTTACAGCTGCTTCCATTGTCTTGATTCCCAAACACTAAATTGGCGACGAGGATGGGATGGCTTCACACGGGAACAAGATACTTCCACAGCAACCGGTTTTCGACGTAAGCCAGCCCGAACGATGGGACTGGTTCAAGATGCATTTCAGGAGTACGGTAGTGGTTGCTGGCATCATAGATGCTGAAAAGGAGAGGGGCCTTCTCGTCACGATGCTCGGCTATCACGCAGTACAAATGCTGATGGACCTGGTGGCACCAAGAGAAGTGGAGCAGGAGTAGCGGGCATAAAGAAGTTCCATGATTTTTTGTATGGTCATCCATTCACCATTGTAACCGACCACAAGCCACTGTTGGGCATTTTCACCTCAGACAAGCCCACTCCGCAGATCCTCTCCCCAAGGATGCTTCGGTGGGCCATCTTCCTCAATGCGTACAGGGGATCATTAGTGTACCGCCCTGGAAAAGACATAAGCCATGCTGACGCACTTTCAAGGTCTCCTCTTCCCCAACTGGGAGACCCGAAATGCGAAATAGAGCAGGACAGCCAGGTCTTCCTTATAGAAGCCCTAGATGCACCCCCCATACTTCCCGTGGAAATCGCTGCAGCCACAGCAAAGGATAAAACACCAGCTCTTGTCAGATCTTGGGTACAGAAGGGGTGGCCCACGGCTCCCCCCGCTGATGAGTTTGCCACGTTTTTCAGGAAGAGGGTTGAGTTGTCCACAGAAAGGGGGTGCCTCCTGTGGGGGGAGAGGGTGATCACCCCAGAATCCTTAAAGGCAAGGGTACTCAATCTTCTACATGTCAGCCACCCGTGGATCATGCGCTCTAAAGCACTGGCCCGAAGCTACTTCTGATGGCCACAGTTGGATGAGGACATAGAGCACATGGTGAACACCTGCAAAAGTTGCCAGAGCTCTCGCCCTGAGGAGTCCCGACTTCCACACAGATAATAGGACACAGCCAAAGGACCGTGGTCTCACCTCCACATAGACTTCGCAGGTCCGTTCAGGGGTTCTTTTTTTTTACTGGTAGTAGACGCGCACTCTAAGTGGTTGGAGGTGATTCTGCTGCACAGCACCTCCTCAGCCGCAACCATAAAACAGCTGCGCAAGCTGATAAGTACCTTTGGGATACCTGACATCATTGTAAGCGATAATGCTAGCACTTTCACATCCACAGAATTCCAAGTATTCTTGGAATCAAATGCCATTCGGCACATAACCTCAGCCCCTTTTCACCCTGCAACTAACGGCCAGGTGAAACGCCCAGTGCGAACCATGAAAGAGAGGTTGCAGCGCATGGGCCCGGGGGATCTGGACCTGCAGCTCTGCCAGTTTTTGTTAGCATACAGGGTGATGCCGTTGGCGTCGGGGTTTTCTCCCGCTGAACTCCTCATGAAAAGGAAATTGCATTCGTTGTTAACCAGGTTGGATCCCACCAGGGTGGAGGATAGGGGAAGAAACATTGAGCTCAGGTCCACAAAAAACTTTGAGATAGGTGAACCTGTGCACTGTAGGAACTACGCAGCTGCAGGGCCAGCCTGGGTCCCGGGAGTAGTCATTAACCAAACGGGACCAGTTTCATACTGTGTCGAGACCAACATGGGTCTCCTCTGGAGAAGGCACGCCGACCAACTAAGGCACCGAGTGATTGGGGGGCAGGACAGTGGTGCCCAGCAGCAGAACTCAATGTTAGGGTCCTCCCCCATCCGCTTATCCCAAGGGGGAGAAAATGAGGGGCAACAGTCCCAAACAAGGGGGGAAGAGCAGACTCATATCCATATCCTTTTGATACACAAGTTTTCCCCAGCGCCATGAAAGATAGGAATGAGTTTGTCCCTGTTGCCCCTGGGTTAGATTTTGAGTTACCAAACCCCGGGGGGGTTTCCAGAGTGTTCCCCCACCTGTCCAAGCAAGGAGCGGGTTTTTCCGTGAGTCCCTAGTGCCCCCAGTTTGCCCACATCCTCATTAGAATCCAACCCTTCTCCTCCTGCCCAGCCCATAGCTGCAGATCCGCAGCAAGTCGTTAACGAGTCATCCTCTCCAATTGCAGGGTAAGAGCCAGGAGGACACAGACGAGGGGGCACGGCCGAGTCAAGCATAACGGCCACACGCCCAAAACGCGCATGCGGAAAACCACTTTGGTTAAGGGACTTTGTCCCATCTTAGAGGGGAGGGATGTTGTGTATTGAATGTAATTGTAACCATACGAATGAGTGAATGTAACAATCTGTAACCACATGAATGAGCAAATGTAACAAGCTGTATCTTGCAATAGAAACAATGTAACAAACCACATGAGAACGCGAGTTAGTGACCACTAGGGGGAAATAGCGAGCATTCAACTCACATGGTACACATTCCTAAAATACCTTCAGCTGCATGGGAAAGATTCCCACCCTCATCTCATCTGGACAAGAAGGACGTGACTAAGGATGACGTCATATGGACAGTAGCCAATGCGCTATCGAGGAGCCACATTCAAATGTATAGCCACTGGATAAAAGGAGCTGTTTGTCCGCCATTACCACATGTTCGTACTGTACTCCATGCAATAAAGATGTGTTTGGCTAGTTTACAGCTGCTTCCATTGTCTTGATTAGCAAACACTAAAGCAGCTCCCAATTCAGTCCCTTCCACTCTGGGGTGTGCGTGTGTGGAAAGCTGATGCCAGGAACAAAGCAGTGACTCAGCTAGGTGGTGAATGCCTGTCAGTGAGGAAGCAAGCCACAGAGGTGGAAACGTGTGGCTGCCTAGCCATGACGGAAGGGTGCAGCATGGCAGAGATGGTATAAGGTAAAGATGGCAATGGTAGGAGACATGTAGCAGTCAGGGGCCTGAGCAAAACGGACATAGGAAATGTACCAACATGCTGAAGATGGCATCCAAGAATGAGTGAGGCAGAAGAGGGTAGGTCAGCTTTATCCCTTCATGATGAACAATGGTGTAGTTTAGCCAAGAGTTTCTAGCATCAAAGACCTTGGATGTTCTATGTATGAGAGGGCATGAATCTTCTCTGAGGTCCTCCTCCTTCTCATTTCAGCTATAATAATACTTGCAGCAGCGAGGAGTGAAATAGATCTTCTGAAAAGCTATTATTATTATTATTATTATTATTATTATTATTATTATTATTATTATTATTATTATTATTATTATTATTATTATTATTATTATTATTATTATTATTATTATTATTATTATTGCTGCAAGGCATTCCTGTTGCAATGCAAGGCACTTGAGAGTGGTCTTGATTGGGGGATTAATGGTCTCTAACTTTTTAGGAATCCTCTCCGCATTTATGGGAAGACTTTTAACATGAGGCGGCAGGCTGTGGGGAATCTCATGATGAGCACCTGCCCTTCCACATTGGTCGCTACCTCATTGGTGATGGGTTCCTTTTCTATCTTCCCATTGGGTGTGCAATCATCTGCCCATATGTTCTGTTGTTTTTATGTGTCTTGTATTCTTGTAATGAGCAGTGGCTCAAGTGGCTAAGACACTGACTCAGAAAGGCAGCTTGCTGTTGTATGGGAACATATTTGTGCATATAAAGAGCCATCTCTGTCTGCTTCTAGAGAGAAGGAAATGGCATTGCTCTTGATATGAATTTTACACCTATGGGAGTGTAGTGTGTCATTGGTGCTCCCTGCCCCCCCCCCCTTAAAATTGCAATTCTGTCCCCAGGGCATGCTGAAATTTATGACAAGGAATGTTGAATTCTGTGGCATAAATTACACAAATGTGGGGGGGGGGGGAGGGGGCAAGTGAAGCATAGTGTCTTTTATTCTGCATAATTTGATCTGCAGTGACTGTTTTTTGGCACAACTTATGCTGTTTTTTGTTGGAGAATGGCAAAGTGCTAGACAAGGATACAGAAGCCTTCCCCTCTCATGTTTGATGGCTGAGATTTCCATAGGCATTATCTGGGTGCTTGCAAGCTCTTTGACATTTAATACACTTGCAGCCTTTTGTTACAGCAGTGTTGCGGTCAGTTGTAACTTCTGCTATCATCACATAACTCCAGTCATGTTGTAAAGGATCCACTGGCTTTTGGGGGCAATAAATCTTTTGATCTCACTATTCTCCATAGGTTAAAGGAGTATGTATTTTCTATAATGAATTTCACATGCTTAGATCCTTGCTCATCTTATGTACATGTGTATTTTTACTTGAGGGCCGCTTCCTTCTCTTGAGCATTCTGGGTTCTTTTTACCCATAAAATGGCTTTAAACTGCCTGACATGACAGCCTCAAGAAGCTGATTTCTTCTAAGCATAGTACTTATAGTCTGAATTCTCTACTCCCACAAAACCACAAGATACACAAACCCCTCACTGGGAGTATAATATTATATATTGAACTATGGGTCCCATGGAGTTGTTTTATGAATATCACACACAAGGTTCTCTTTATGGCTCTTGCTTGCCATATTGACCCTTCATTAAGCTAGGGTTGCAGGATTGCCACACTATATGACAGTTCCATTTTCTTGCAGACTACCTAGCCAGGGACACCAAAACCTCACTTTGGAAAACCCTAATTTAAAAGCCTGATGATCTTATGTGTTCAATTTATTATTTCTAGCCAGTGGTGCAATTAGACCATTTTAGATTCTGAACTTCATGAACTAAATGCCTCTGTTCCTCTTTAGATGGCAAAATGTATTATTTCTTCATTCATTTCATTTCAAAGTGCACTAAGCAAAGCTCTGCTTTTTCTCAATGTGTAGTGGTTTTCTTCAATTCATAAAGTTGAGTAGAGCCTTGGGTGTCTGCTCTGAAATCCTTTTCCTAATGCAGTAGTACCATTTTTTCTGGCATGCTTATTTGTTAGCTCTGTAGGATCTTCTCTCAAGAACCTCTTCCAAATGTCATGGAAGACATCCGTACTCTATGATTTCCCCCCTATTCAAGAACCCAAGCCAGCATTTCATTGAAGACATGCCTTCTGAGATGAAACAAACCCAGGAGAAGAAAATTGTACTCTGTTGGCCACTGGGCATTAATAAGCTTTCACTGTGTCCATGGTGTCACCATGAAAACTACCATATCTAAATGGATATGCAAATCACCTCAGGGTGGCTTTAATTTGGGTCAATCATTTTGTAAAGAGGAGTTGGGCAATGCATTATACTAAAAATTGCATGCCATCAAATCAATTCCGATGTATGGTTTTCTAGGTAGATGTTACTCAGAAATGGTTTACCATTCCCTCTTTTTTGGGCTCCCCCTGGGACTGCAGCTTGCCCAAGGCTACACAGGTGGCTTTTCTGTCAAGAGGCACAGTGGGGAATCAAACTTCTAGCCTCCGGCTTTGCAGCCAGATACCTAAACTAATGACCTATTTAGCCAACTGTCTTAACTGGAACACATTTCAATAAGCTCTACATATTTCAACATGCTTTATGTGCAGCTAATCTTTTACCAGTGCAGTCCTGCATCTGTCTACTCAGAATGAAATCCCATTGAGTTCCATGTTAATATGTTAGTAGGTGCATGGCCACACCTTTTATGTACTAGCTTATAAACAGTAGCTGAAATGGGAAAAGCTATCTTAAGAGTAACTGGTACTGTATTTGTGTTGCTGAGTGAGATCTCTCATTTAGTCTTCTTCTTGCCATATCAAAAATAACCTTTCAATTATCCTTCAAATTCAAAAGACGTTTTCCACGCCGCAAACAAGAAGTATAAGAACAAAGCCTACTTAGGCTTGGGAAACCAGTTCTTTGAGTGTTGCTGGAGTTTTGAGGGATAGGCTCCTAACCCCTGGCTACAGAGTTATCTACCAGTCAGATGGATGACTGAATAGCTCAGTGGTATAGGTATCTGTTTATATATATCTAAATATCAGATTTTCAATTAGGTCCAGTTTATTTATTTATTGCTTCCATTTTTATACCACCCATCCAACTTAAATGTCACTCTGGGTGGTGAACATAACAAATCAAACATATATAATATGAAACTTTGTAACTTTCAAGCTATATTCTTTATATAATACAAAATGATGCAGGAATTGATGGTAATAGATAAATTAGTGATAAAAGGAAGAACAAAACAAGGTTAAGTATTTACAAATGTGTTCTTAAAAAGTTCTATTTTGGCCAACTTCTGAAACATAGAAAGGGATGGAACCTGATGGAATAATCCTGGAAGGATGTTCCATAGTAGAGCACCTGGTTGTCTGGGCTGAATTCTTCTGACAGATATGCTCTGCTAAGCACTGAGGTACTAAACCCAGTGTTTCCTAACCATTGGTTTTTGGACTTCAATTCCCAGAAGCCTATCTCAGTACATTGGCTGATCAGTGCTTTGGAGAATTGACTTAGGCTTCTGGGAATTGAAGACCAAACCCCAAAAGTTGGGAAACACTGTCCTAAACGGTTCATGGATTGATAAATCATAACCAGAACCTTAAATTGGGCCTGGAGGTTTATACATAACCAGTACAGCTGAGACAGTATTGGGGAAATCCAACCCAATAGCTAATCCTCACCAACAGCTGAATAGTCACATTCTAGACCTACTCGGACTGCAGTGGCTCAAGTGGCTAAGATGCTGACTGGGAGGCAGAAGGTCAGTAGTTCGATTCCCGAGTACTGCAGGACAGAATGAGCTCCCGTCTTTGTCCCAGCTCCTGCCAACCTAGCAGTTCGAAAGCAAGAAATTGCAAGTAGATAAATAGGGACCACTTCAGTGGGAAGGTAACAGTGTTCCATGCGCTCTGGTGTCTAGTCATGCCTGCCACATGACCACAGAAATGTCTTCAGCAGCAGACAGCGCTGGCTCTTTGGCTTTGAAACAGAGATGAGCACTGCACCTTAGAGTCGGATACGACTGGCTTTCGAGCAAGGAAAACCTTTAGACCTACTGCAGCTTCTGAAACATCTTCAAAGGCAGCCCCATGTAGAGTGCCTTACAATGAACAATTCTCAAGATTACCAATGTATGAATCGATGTTGCAAGGGACTTCATGTCAAGGAATGGGCATAGCTGGGCGATCTACGTAAGAAAAAGGCCACAACAGATACTTGTTTCTCCATAGAGAGAGCCATGTTCGGAATAATACCCAGATCTCAAACCTGGTCCTTTGGGGAAGAGTAACTGCATCCAGATGTGAACAGATACCACCCAACCTAACAGATGAACCTCCCAACAACAGGTTCTCCATCTTGTCTGGATTCAAACACAACTTGTTAGCCCCACTCAACACACAATTGTGGCCAGGCACCACTCTGGAACAACCTCTGACGAAGCTGAAAAGGAGAGATAGAGCTGCACATTCTTTGGGTTTTCTGCATTTATGAGGGGTTTCTTAAACTCTCAATTAGCAGATCTGTATAATTTATTCTTGCTAATGAAAAATATACATGTGCCTCCTCTCCAGAGAGATAAGTAGCTTAAAGAAAGAAAAGAAAGAAAGTAGGGGGAGCTAGAGGAAGACTAGCTAACCCATATTGTGTGTTTTATAGGCCTCTAGTTTAATTTTCATGCCTTTAGATAACTGAGACACAACTGTCAGTAGAATTCCATCAGCCTTTCCTTCGTAGCACCTTAACTGGACTTAGTGCTTCTCAACAAGGAATTGGGGGGGGGGGGGGATTCTCAAATTTTATTCTCTTCCCTTCCTTTCCCGACTATGGTGACCATCAAAGCCTCTGGCTAAAAACACAGCTAAGTGGTATGATTCTTTGAGGAAATATGATTGATGCTGTGTGTGTCAGGGAGAGCGAGAGAGAAAGTATGAAAAGGGGAGTGTAACAGTGAGATAGTGAAACTCTGTGCTGTGGAAAGATGAGACAGTTGAAAGCTGAAACCTTGCATTTATCTGGGGGAAAAGAATCCTCAGTGGTGATAAATAGGCAGTATAACTGGCACATCTTGATCTGACTGAAAAGGGAGAGATGAAGGTGATAGCTCTGCGGAGAGGCAAAACAGGCCTGTGTGGCTATTCAGGATAACACATCTGCCTCTGGGGCTTTCTTATCCTTTGACTTCTCTTTCTGTCAGGCACGTAGCTTTGATGCAACAACAGGGAATGGTGGGTTGATTCATACTGTGAAGGCCAACTAATGCAGTTGAGGGTTCTTCTGAGCCTTGTTGCAAATAAGGTTATATAGACGGAGGGGAAATGACACAGGCAGTGGCATGTCCTTTATATTGGTTGGCCTGTTAGAATAGTACATATGGGAGGATAACTAGTCAGCATGAGACTGAGCCTTTAGCTCAGGAATGTAGGTTGAAACCATGCTTTCAGACAGATAAATGTCTATGCCCCTTTCTAGCTGTATGTCAAGCTGCTTGCTTACAGTTCTAATGACCTGTTCTTTTAGTCTCCTGCATTTCCGATGAATCTACTATTAAGAAACAAGGAAGAAATACCTGACCCTGGTTTAACCCCAGCGAAAGAAAGCTTGAGACATGAGGATGCTCACCCAACAGAGGCCAGAGGCCACAGCCCAAACAGCATTAAGGGAAACTTTATGGCCCTTCAGTCAATCAATTATAATGCTGCTAAGTCTGGGTGAGGGACTGCAGTGGCTCAAGTGGTTAAGACGCTGACTGGAAGGCGGCAGGTCAGCGGTTCAATACCCAAATACTGCAGGATGGAATGAGCTCCAGTCTTTGTCCCAGCTCCTGCCAACCTAGCAGTTCGAAAGCAAGAAATTGCAAGTAGATAAATAGGGACCACTTCGGTAGGACAGTAAACAGCGTTCTGTGTGCTCCAGTGTTTAGTCATGCCTGCCACATGACCATGGAAACGTCTGCAGAAGCAGACAGTGCTGGCTTTTCGGCTATTAAACAGAGATGAGCGCTGAACCCGAGCAAGGGTAACCTTCACCTTTACCTTAAGTCTGGGTTAGATTGTGGTGGTTTTGCAAGTATGTAGTGGGATGTGGTCATCTCAGGTGGAGAATATTAAAGGCTGGGTGAGAGAAAGCACCAGTAGATGCTTCATCCAATTTATTTATTTATGTAGAATTTTTATATGCTGCCATTCTCCTGAAGGAGAACCAAGGTGGCTTACCATATTAAAAGAAACAATATTAACAGCTGAAACAATAGATTATTGCAATGTTAAAAGTAATTGAACAAATATACCGTATCAAAAACATTTAGATCAAAGCAATATTAAAAACACAGTTAAAACAACAGAAATAAAACAGTCCCTTTAAGAACTCCCCCCTTAGTCAGCAGGTCTTTAATAAAAAGTCTGCCTGAAAGGACTACAAAGATGGGACTAGCCTGGCTTCCAGTGGGAGGGAGTTCCAGATCTTGTGAGCAGGGGCAGAGAAGGCCCTCTCCTATGGCCACACCAAAGCCACCTATCAGTGTGGTGGGAGTGCAGTTGATGTCTCCTCTGATGATCTTAGAACCTGGGCAGGCTCATAAAGGGAGACACGGCCTTTGCACTAGTTTGGACTCAAGCTGTCCATGGCTCTGTAGGTTAAAACCAGCACTTTGAATTGTACCTTTAAATGGGTCAGCAACCCATGGACCTGCTGCAGTAAGAGATTATGTGACCCTTGTAACCAGCCCCATTTAAACATCTAGTTGCAGCATTTGGGCCCACTGAAGCTTCTGCAGCCCCATGTACAGCACATTACAACAATCCAATCAGAATGTGACTAAAGGATCTATCACAGTGATGGCGAACCTTTTAGAGACCGAGTGCCCAAACTGCAAACCAAACCCCACTTATATATTGCAAAGTGCCAATACAGCAACAGGGGAGGAAGGAAATGCTCTTGTTGGACTGTAGAGCAAACTCTGTGCTGGGGGAGGGAGGAAGTGCTCCCATTCAGTTGCTGAGCAGAGGAGTGGAGTGAACTCTGTGCTGGGGGAAGGGAGGAAGCATTCCCATTGGGCTTCTGGGCAGGGGGCGGAGCAAACTCTGCTGGGGTGACTGTATGGGTGCCCACAGAGAGGCCTCTGAGTGCCACCTCTGGCATGCATGCCATAGGTTCACCACCACTGATCTATCACATTAGCAAAGATCAGATATCTGAAGGAACAGGCATAGCTGGAGCACTAGGTTTAACTGTGCAAACATACTCCTAACCACTATTGAAACATGGGCATCCAGGCTCAGGGGATGAATTCAGGAGCATGCACCTGTGTTTTCAGGGGGCATTATAACCTCATCCAGCACCAGCTGGCTCCCTATTCCCTGATCTTCCTTTTGACTGACCAGGAGCACCTGTCTTGTCAGGTTTGAATTGTTTAGAATTGCTGGGGGTACATACTTCCTCTCCCTTGCCTCATGCAGCAAAAATGACTTAGGTTGGTTGTGTCCACGGAAAGACATTTTTGGGCATATATTGGATGCACACCGGATTTCTGATCCTGTAGGAATCGGGGCCACTGGGGGCCGGAAGGTCCCGGAGGAGGACTGATCAAGTGACGACACGAGACAAGCTGCTGGATCGATCAGACACTTTATTGGTCAAAGGCAGAATCATTTATAGGGAAAAAGTGCAACGGTGGCAAACTGTCCTCTGGCAAGGCATTACCTCATGCGTTGACACATGTTAATGGGAAAACCTTCAAAGGGGAAGTTAATTAACTCGGGCAAACAGGGAACAAGATTGACCATTGTCTTGGGACTTAGGCAGGGGTAAACATGGCTTATTTGCACCAGGGATTTCCCCAAACCGGGAGATGAGTCATTATGGTTAATAGAATGCATGAATCAGCTATCTGCTTACTCGGCAGAGTCGCGGGTCAGGTCACCTTAATTGGGTGAATCAAGCCCTATACTTTTATTCACCCCCCTTAATTTGACGACCGGTGAGCCCACTGGCCGGGAGCCTGTCTCACCGCAGTGGTCTCTGGTCTATTCCGTGCCCTGTGGGGCACGGGGAATCCATATCTCCCCTTTATTTTCTATTTAAGGACCTGACCGGCGACCTTACACAAGATAGGCATCAGCTGTTGAGCGGGGATGACGTCACGGGATTTCTCTCTGGGGCGGCACTTGGAGATCAGCGAGGGAATACACTGAGCAAAGCAACAGAGCGTAATGCCTAGTATGGTTATTCCCACCACTATCTGAAGCACCGTCTGTAGCCACCCCCAGGGGATCCATGACCACATCCAATTCCATAGGGAACCCCACCAGGCTCCCCACGCGGAGCCTTCCGTAATGCCTGCAACAATGGAGTGCAGGTTCTTGATCTGGTTTTGTATTTTCCGGGAGTTGTCAGTAAGGTTAAAACAGCACATCCCATGGACAGATTCGCACCCCAGGTGGTGCAATAAGAGGAGGTAGTCGATAGCCGCTCGATTATCAAGAACAGCTTGGCGGAGTTCCACCTGCTCTTGATTAAGGAGCGCTATCGCTGAGGAGGTATGATTGATGGTTTTTGCTAAACCGCAGGCCAAATGACCAATTCTCCGTGCGTTGCCGGTGGCCAACCCCGGCACGCCGATCAAACTGACGGATAGGGAAACATACTCAGCGGGACTCATTACTCTGATGCTGCTGTCACAAGAGCTGTCTAACTGGGTTGTGCGTGTGTGCCGAATGAGCGGGGAAACATTCACATAGGATACATTCGTGTCACTAGAACGTGGGGCAATCATGTCCCTGGTAGGGAGTACAAGTGTCAAGCGACTAATGCAACACATTGAGTCCGACAGATTGGCAGGGATGTAGTTCCAGGTGTGCTGGTTGCAGGTAAAGAACCACCCTGCGGGCAGGGTGACGTGAGCGTACAATGAGATGAGGGTCTCCGGTTTATTGCAAGTCCAGTTGCCAACGCCAGGGTCAATACAGCGGCGCCGTGCCTGACCGTCTGCGGTGCAACCGGTCATGCGGGTACAGGCGGCGCCCGGGCTGACCGCCACCCGAGGGGTATGGAGGGTGGCTGCATCAGCCGGCAAGGTTGGGGTAAGTTGCTGTCCCCCCCAGCGTGCATATGCCGAGAAGGCGGTAGGAGAGTGAGGGGCAAAGGATGCTTTTCGCAACCAGGCACTGTCCTCGGTGTGCTCGTCCGGAGTATGGCACACCGGGATGAGACAGGTGCTGAGCATGGATGCAGAACCAACGTCCTGCTGTAAGCAAAAATCGGACTGGTTGACGAGACCCGCCAACCTTTCCCACAAGTTGTACTGCATTCGTGTAGACAGGTCTTCACCAGGCGACAAACCATCGGCCTGGATTGAAGCTGCCTGGGCGCCTCCCCCCAAAAGCAGGGAGAGGGCCAGGACTATGGAGATCGCCACGGTGTTGGCGTGAATCTGGGCCAAGACTGCAGCTGTGAGGTTCTCCGGCGTCGGCTCCTTCCCCTCGCGCTGGACGGCGTCCTGAGCGTCATGGCAAAGAACCTTGACCATCCCCCAGGTGACTTTAGGGATCGGCTGTCGCCTCCTCCGACGGATCCTCTCGCGCAGGGTGAGGTCCTTCATCTCCGGTATCGGACTCGGGCCGGTCTGGTTCCACGCCATGCGGTTCCGTGTGGGGTTTGACACACCGAGCTGGGATCCAGATGACACCTGTAGGAGATATAACTGCAGCATACCCTCTCCCCCAGGTGACGAGCGGCACCGGCCCCCTCCAAGTGGGGTCCGGTGGCACTCGGTACCGGACCATTGGTCGCGGGAGAGCTTCCGAACGGCGGAAATGCCTCTCCTGCGGCGTGCAATCCGAAAAAACATTAAGGTGATTGTATGTGAACAAAACCTTGTTTAAGCAAAACTGTGCTGCTCCTTGTGACTTGGGGAGGGCAGGAGGTTCCCCCCTTTCTATTTGTTTGTCAAGATAGGACTTTAGCGTCCGATTGACACGCTCTACGATCGCCTGCCCTTGCGGATTGTAGGGAATTCCAAAAGTGTGCTTGATGTCCCAAGTCGCCATGAAGGCGGCCAACTGCCTAGAGCAGTAGGACGGTGCGTTATCCGTTTTCACGTGCCGTGGCTTGCCCATCGCCGCGATGCAGGAAAGGAGGTGCTGCTCCACATGGGTAGCCGTCTCTCCTTTCTGCGCCGTGGCCCAAACGAACTGGGAAAAGGTATCAATGCAGACGTGCATGTATTGCCATCTGCCAAACTGCGGCACATGCGTGACGTCCATCTGCCATACCTGGTTGGCCTCAGTCCCCCGTGGGTTGACCCCCCACGAGGGCCCCCCCGGCGCCCCTGCGCAATGCTGGCAAGAGCGGACTATACCCTGGGCTTGAGAAAGCGGCAGATTGAACTGTCTGGCGAGTGCCTTGGCATTTTGGTGAAAAAATGCATGACTTTGGATTGGAGTAGTGAAAACTCCCAAAACTGAACGTTGCTGAATTTCCTTTGCGGCCGCGTCCGCTCTGCTATTGCCCGCGGAAATCGGGCCCGGTAGGTCTTGGTGACTTCGGATGTGGGCAATATAAAGCGGCTCCGTGCGGTTTCGCAAATGAAATTGAGCGGTGAGAAACAGACTTAGTAAATTCTTGTCTATCGCGGGAGTGATGTAAGCTCCCGGTAGACTGTGCAACAAATTCCTTACGTATAGGCTGTCAGTAATAATATTCAAACGCTCCTGGGCGAAGGTGCGCAAGGCAAGGTTCACGGCTGCCAACTCTGCCCGCTGAGCGGACTTCTGTGGAAGAGTTAGCAGCGTGTGCCAAGCCTCGCCCTCCTGCCAGGTCAAAACACCATAGGTGCGACCTCCGTCTGTGAAAACTGTCCTGGCCCCCTGAAGCGGGACCAGCGAGAGCAATTCGAACAAGCTGACTGTTCCTGTCTGTAGGGAAACGAGTCTAGGGTCCTTGGGCAAGTGGTACGCTAAACTCCCAGTGAAGCCTTCCAAAGCTATCGGAAGCGAGTCACCTAGCTGCATTAACTGGTGAATCTGTTCCTTGGTGAACGGAACCACAATTTTGGCCAAATCCTGCCCTGAGATGTCCCTAGCTCTCAGCCTTCCACGGTAGACCACCGCGGAGACCAGCTCTTGGGGCGGAACGATGTTCCGTGATGATGTGTTAGGTAAATAAACCCACTCCACAATTTTCGCTCCCTTCTCTGAGTCTACGCCTAACGCCCCAGTGAACATGGACCCGGACCGTACGATGTACAAATTCAGGATCGGGGCATAAGGCCCCTGGGCGATCCTATCCACCCACCTCTGGCTGAGAACTTGGTTCACTTTCTCGAGCGCCAAGCGCGCGTCTCGAGAGATTTTTATCCGGTCTGCCGGCTGCTTACCTAAAGTTAGCAGCGAGAAGAGCGGCTTCAGGAGATCCGTATCCAATCGGAAATACGGTCTGGCCCAATTAATGTTCCCTAAAATCTGCTGTAACTCTACCAGGGTGACTGAGTCCTGTAAAGCTATCTGGGGTAAAACCGGTGCGGCAAAAGAACGGAGAAGCCGATGACCCAAGTATGAAAAGGGCTCGGTTTTCTGCACCTTCTCTGGGGCTATGAGTAGACCCTTGTCCCCCAGGCTGGCCTGGAGGTCAGAAAACACTGCGCTGCCGAGTTGCGGCAACGCCACTAAGATATCATCCATGAAATGACACACAATAGCCTTAGGGTAAAGGCTTCGAAACTTTGCCAGCGCGTTGTGAACATAAATTTGGCACAGGGTGGGCGAATTGAGCATGCCCTGTGGCAAAAATTTCCACGCGTAACGCTGCGTGGGCTCTCCGTGGTTCACAACCGGCACCGTAAAGGCGAACCTCTCCCGGTCCCGGGGGTCTAAGGGGATTGTATAGAAGCAATCCTTGAGATCTACAACTAGAATCTCCCACCCCTCGGGAATCATATTTGGATTCGGGATGCCGCATTGAAGCGGACCCATGGGCTGAATACATTTATTGATCTCTCTGAGATCGTGGAGGAGTCGCCACTTCCCCGACTTCTTCTTAATTACAAAAACTGGCGAGTTCCAGGGACTGGTGGACTGCTCTATATGTCCTGCGTCTAGCTGTTCCTTCACTAGCTGCTTTAGGGCAACCAGTTTCTCTCCCACAACCGGCCATTGTTCTACCCAGACCGGAGTATCGGTGAGCCATTTAAGTGGCAACGCCATTACCCGAAGGTAAGGGTGGCACCGTACTGCTGGAGAATGTCTCGCCCCCAAAGGTTGACGTGCACGTCAAGAATGTGCGGCCGAACTACCGCCGTGCCGTCAGCCCCTGGGATGGTGACTTCTACCCACTCTCTGCTCCTAAACGCTTCCTGAACGCCACCTACCCCCCACACATCGGAGACCGGCTCAATGGCCCACTCCCTCGGCCACTGGCTCCTGCTTATCACGGATACATCAGCTCCGGTATCGAGGAGGCCTGAGAACACCCTTCTGTTCAAAAATACCTCGATAACGGGGCGCTGCTTCCACTCAATGTTGGTCTCCACTGTCGCTAAGACCTGGTATCCTTGCACTGCCTCAACCGCGCTCAGGCGGTCTGCTGAGCCGGGCTCTGAGCTGTCACTGAGCCTCCCCTGGCTGCCTGCTGGCGAGTGACAAGGAACCATGATCAGTTGCGCTAAGGAATCTCCCTTGTGAATGGTCTGGGGCAGGTATGTCCAGAGTTGGACCTGGAGAACGCCTGAAAAATTCGAGTCAATGACTCCTGGAATTATGAAAATTCCGCGTGCTCCAGCTACACTACGGGGCAAAACTAAACCTAAAAAGCCTCTGGGCAGGGGACCCATGTACTGGGAATCGACCAGATAGACTGTGCCTGGCAGGTCGCATGTAACGTCTACCTGACAAGTCAATTCTAGCCCTGTGCTACCCTTGGGGCTGGCCTGTGCCCTCGTAGTGCCTGGAATGTGCCTGGAACCTAGTCCAGCTCTGGGAAGTCCGGATTCTGGGGAATGAGAGAAGTCTCTGTTTGGACCGGGGCCAGAGACATGCCCGCGTTCCGGTTTCCCGAACTCGGACAAAACTTGGCCCAATGATAGTCTTTCCTGCACTTTGGACATGGGGTTTTCGGGGCGGTGGACTGGCTGAACTTTTGTCCGCCTCCCTTTGATCGGCATTCTTTAGCGAAGTGCCCGACCTTGCCACAAGAGTGACAAGCTCCCCTGGTCTTCCCCTTGGGGTGAGATCTTTTTCCCCCCTGCACTGCTGCCGCTAGCAGACCCATCTTGTAGGAGTCCGTGCCGACGTCAGAACAGGCCCTAATCATGTCCGACAGCGTCAGGTCAGGACGATTGCCTAGGGACTGCAAAATCTTACGGCAGTCCAAGTTGGCATTGTCCTTGGCTAGCTTGATCATGAGCTCTTGCTGGGCTTGCTCGTTATCAATCTGCCTGGTGATGGCTTCTTCCAGGCGATTGATGAAGTCCATGTAGGGTTCCTGGGCTCCCTGCTTGATAGCGGTATAATTCTTAGCCGCTTTGCCAGATGCTGGGATCTTGAAGTACGCCCTATAGGCGGCTTCAGCGGACATTTCGAGAGTGGCGAGAGGCAAGTTGATTTGGGCGTTAATGGCCTCAAAGGCACCTGAGCCATATAGCTGCTCAGCGATTACCGCGCCTCCCATTCTCGCGGCTCTGGCCTGTGCCTCGAGCCAGTACTCGCTGTCCCAGATCATGTACTGGCTAGGGGTTAGCATCATCCTCATGACGGCTTTCCAGTCGTGAGGAATCCACATGGTGGCTTCACACGCTTGCTGAAGCGTGCCCCTAGTAAAACGACTTTGAAGCCCTGTCTCTGAGATTGCTTTCCGTAAGGCCATGAGAAGCTTGTACGGGACTGGGGAATGAACTATCTGTTGCGCGCCTGTGAGCGCGTCCATCTCCATTCGGATTGGACAAATCTGTCTAAGCTCAGCTAGTTGTTCTGCTGACAATTCCCCCTTCTTGAGCTCTATCTCTGCTGTGCGCTGAAGGGCACTCTTTACAACTAGGGAAGCCGGTGCTGTCAGAGGAACGCCTGCGCTCCTCATTCCTTGCGTTCCTTCGGTGACGTCTGCAGCTGTCACCGGGGGAAGGCTTCCCTCGCTGCTATGCTGATAGCTGAATGACGGACAGAGCGCCGTGGGCGCAGCCGGGTGGACTGGCTGACCTGAGGGCTCTTCTAACGGGGGTTCTAGGGCCTCTGTCCGGGCTGGCTCGATCTGCTCTAAGAGCCTCCTACACTTTTTCCATGTGCTGACTACCCTGCCGGGCGCTTTGGGGGGTTGCTGGATGCAGTCTCCTATCTGATCCCAGAGCTTCAAGGTTAACGTACCTACTTCTGGGTAAAGTAGGCAGTGTCCCCTGAGGTACGCCAAAAGTCTCGCTAGCTCTCCGCTGTGAAATCGCAACTTAAAAACCCTGGCCAGGATTCTGAACTCCTCCTCACGAGTTCTTTGGCTAGCGGACGGACTTGGTCTATGAGAGCAAGTCCCCATATTACCTGTGATGGGTCCTCCGAAGTTTCCTTCTCGGGCCGAGAGTCGACGCGTCCTTTTACAGGCAACAGTTCTGGCGACGAGTGTCTGGGGTAGCTGTCGGAGCGTGGACCTTCTGTCCCGGGCCCTCGGCGGCCACTGCAATGCCAGGGGCTCACAGCCTGCCCTGACTGGAACGCGTTTTTCCCTTCGCGAACCTCCCCAAAGCCGGGGAAAAGGTAGGTAGGAAGGTCTCTTGGGAATGCCTCGCCGCGGCCACTCCTCTGTCCGGCTGGCTGCCGACCAGAGTGCCGCGCAGTCCTCCGGGACAACGGGTCGCGGTTCAGGCGTTGAACCGGACCGCGTGGATCGTTACTCACGAGTAGACCTCTCCGGGGTCCTCTTACTCACGAGTAGCAACACGTCGGGGTCACCAACTGTAGGAATCGGGGCCACTGGGGGCCGGAAGGTCCCGGAGGAGGACTGATCAAGTGACGACACGAGACAAGCTGCTGGATCGATCAGACACTTTATTGGTCAAAGGCAGAATCATTTATAGGGAAAAAGTGCAACGGTGGCAAACTGTCCTCTGGCAAGGCATTACCTCATGCGTTGACACATGTTAATGGGAAAACCTTCAAAGGGGAAGTTAATTAACTCGGGCAAACAGGGAACAAGATTGACCATTGTCTTGGGACTTAGGCAGGGGTAAACATGGCTTATTTGCACCAGGGATTTCCCCAAACCGGGAGATGAGTCATTATGGTTAATAGAATGCATGAATCAGCTATCTGCTTACTCGGCAGAGTCGCGGGTCAGGTCACCTTAATTGGGTGAATCAAGCCCTATACTTTTATTCACCCCCCTTAATTTGACGACCGGTGAGCCCACTGGCCGGGAGCCTGTCTCACCGCAGTGGTCTCTGGTCTATTCCGTGCCCTGTGGGGCACGGGGAATCCATATGATCCAGTAGGTGATATATATGTAGAAGGCAATTTTTGTGTGCAGCTCAACTTAGTAGTTCAGAGAAGAGGAAGCTGAGGTGGGAAGGGCACATGACAACTCTTCCCGTCCCCAGTGAAAACAATTTCTCCTTCCCTTTTTAAATATTTTTAAAAATCCTGTTTCTTGCTTCTTATTGTTATTTTGCCAAACAAGAGGTTGAAACAATAAAACTGATGATTTTAATTACACAGAGAAATGAACTGAGCAATCAAACTATGCTTCTTTGAAAAAGGAGCATTTTGTTTCAACATCCCCCCCCACCCCTCCCACTGCCAAGGAACAAGTCTGGAGCAGAAGAAAATTGCATCAAGCCAACAACCTACTGTCTGCTACACAACAAGGACAAAACACAAAATGCTTTGCCCCTTCATTGTTCAACCACATTAATGATGAAAGACTCACAGACAGAAACCAATTGATCCATGTCAAAGTAAGAAGTGGGAAAGAGTGGGCTTTATCAATACACTTTCTTCAAAGCTCCAGAAACAAACAAAATGCAAATTCAACAAATTAGCCATGTGATTAGCACACAGTAGGATCACTTTGGGCATTTAGCGTTGCTGCTTGCCAATGTGTAATCTTCCTGAGAATTACTGCTAAGAGTTCATAAAAGAGCTTCTGCTTCTATTCTTTGTTGTACCAGCATTAACCCAGAAACCACAGCCGGGCTCTTGCTTTGCTGTTTAAACCAAATACCTGCTTCAAATGTAAAAGGATATATTAAAGCACCTTTCTAGAGGTTGGCTTTGGAGGAGGAGAGGGTGAAAGGTTAAAATGCATCCACCCTCTTTAAGGCAGCAGTAACTGGAGGTGACACTGGTGGAGGTGGCAACAGCCGTGGCACTCAAACTAACATTTGATAGTACTGCTGGTGGCAATGGTAACCCCCTGCTGAACTTTCCATACTATGAAAACCCTATGATGAGACAGTCCAAAAGGAAAAAAGAGAGAGTGCTGGAAGATCAGTATCCAAGAGGAAATTGATCACACACCAAAACAAGACATACTTATAATCATTGGTGACTAAGATATAAAAGTACGGGGAAAAACAGAACCAAATGTTGTTGGAGAATTTGGCTAAGGGAGAGAAATGAAGCATGAAAATGACAACAATTTGTTTATTGTAAATATACGCTTCAAATAATTGAACAGATGGCTAAACATGTGCATATGCCTGTACAGTAATCAGATGGTCAATACAGAAATCAAATAGACTATATAATTTAAAGGATGAGATGGATAAACTGTATTATCTCTGTCAAAAAGGAACAGGAGTGAGTTGTGGCACTGATCATGAACTTTTAATATCCAACATTAGAGTAAAGCTGAAAAAGAACACTAAACGAATGTAGTGCTAAAATATAATTTAAACAACATTCCTGATGAATTTTAAGTCCATATAAGGAACAGATTTACATTACTAAAATTCAATTGACTGATAACAAAAGGAACTGTGGATTCAAACCCGAGATTCTATTAGGACAGAATGCAGAAAGACAATTACTGTATTATACAGAAAATAAAATCCTAGATGGATGACAGACGTAACACTAAAAATTATAAAGGTCAGATGAGAAGCAAAAGTAAAAATAAACTGAAATATGTTCACAATCCTGAATGCATTTTTTCAGTGACTGTCATATAGAAACTACTACAACAGCCAGTGCAAAGAAATAGAGGATTTTCTTCCAGAAAATCCAGGAAATTAAAGATAAATTTAAGACTATACTAGGAATGCTGAAGGGAATCACATTATCTTGCCAAGAGAAAATTAAAAGAAAGTGAAAAGTGAACACCAAAGACCCTATGCAGGTGAAATAAAAGAATGACAGATTATTTTGAGGAGGTATCCTATGAAGAAGAACTTGAAGTTCTAAAAAGTGAAGTTAAAGCTGCTCCAAAAGCACTAGGAAGAAATAAATCACCAAGGGTAGATGGAATACCAATAGAACTATTTTAAGGCAAAGAGATGAAATTGGTTAAAATTCTAAGAATATACCAAAAAATATGGAAAACAAAGCAACGTCCCACTGTCTGGAAATGTTTAATATACTTTACAATATCCAAGAAAAGAGATGTCAAAGAGTGCAGTAACTGGAGCACTGCTTTAATTTCCCATGCAAGCAAAGTGATGCTCAAGACACTTTTTAAAAAGGCTTTTATTTTATATGGAATGAATACTGCTTGTTGTTCAAGTTGTATTCCAAAAAGAAAGAGGCCTTCTATGCATGCATAGAAGCAACCTGCGCAGAAACGTTTTGCGCAGGTTGCTTCTACGCATGCGTAGAAGGCTTACGCATGCGTAGAAGGCTTTTATGCATGCGTAGAATGGACCTGCGCAGAACCGTTCTGCGCAGGTCACTTCTACTCATGCATAGAAGGCTTCTACGCATCCCCTTCTGCACTGAAGCCTTCTACGCATGCATAGAAGGGTTCTACACATGCGTAGAAGGGTTCTACGCATGCATAGAAAGGACCTGCGCAGAAGGGATGCGCAGTAACTCCTTTCCCACCACTGCCAAATTACGGGGTAGCGGCAGCTCCGGGAGGGAAATGGAGAAAATCGGTGCGGAAATACGGGAAATGCCGGCCAATCCGGGATACTTGACAGGTATGTGGTTTAATCATCAGTCCAAATGGAGATTATAGCCAAGAAATCAGAAGGGCAGTAATAAAGGAATTACAAAACATAATCACATGTAAGGATGTATCACTGGAGGCCAAGACCAAAATAATCCACATTCTTGTATCACCAGGAAGGTTTATGAATAGGTAAAGGTAATCGTCTCCCTTGCTTGAAACCCAGTCGTGTCTGACTCCAGGGTGCAGTGCTCATCTCTGTTTACAGCCAAGGAGCCAGTGCTGTCTGCATATGTAGATGCTTCCATGGTTATGTGGCAGGCATGACTAGATGGTGGAGTACACGGAACATTGTTATCTTTCCCGCCAAAGCTGTACCTATTTATCTACTTGCAATTTCTTGCTTTTAAACTGCTAGGTTGGCAGGAGCTTGGACAGACAATGGGAGTAGTCTTGAACTACTGACCTGCTGACCTTACAGTCATCAAACTCAGCATCTTAACCACTAAGACACCGTGGCCACATAACATATGGGGTTATGAATACTGGACAGTAAAGAACACTGACAGGAAAAAATAATTTGTTTGAAACATGGTGATTGAGGAAAGCTCAGCAGATACTTTGGACTGCCAAAAAGGTGAACAAGAATTAGTGAGTCTTAGAGGAAATCAAGTTTGAACTATCCCTGGAGGCAAAAATGATGACACTCTTGTACTTTGAGCCTGTAATAAGTAAACAAGATTCTGTGGAAAAAAACATGGTTATAGGAAAGCTTGAAGGCATCAGGAAAAGAAGAAAAAACACAGTAATACCCTGGATAACATTAAAACTTGGTTCCACGAGTCTTAACGTTATGCATTTTTAACGTTGTATGATACATGTATTGCACAATGTTAACGCCTATGGGATGAATCGCATAATATCAAACTCTATAGATAAATTGTAACCAGCACAGACTTCAGCAGACATTGTGTGATACATCCCATAGGGTTTTAACATTGTGCAGTGCAGATTTGTTCTTCAGATTCCTTAACGTTATCTGGTTTTAACATTGTATGGTGCAAATGTTATCCAGCGTTTTAATGTATGAGATGATCAACACCCTAAAGCAGAGATTCTCAATCTGCCATCATGGGTCGGATGCAGCCCACGACACCATTTCATGTCACGCGCCCCCCACCTCCACCACACCTGGAAGTGCCATGTGGTAGAGGAAGGGCAAAATAGCCATCCAGCCCCCGAAGCTGTCTGAGGGAGTGTAGCCTGGCCTCCATCTTAAAAAGGCTGAGAACTCCTGCCCTTAAGGAACTCAAAGCATTGAGTTTACCAGAGCTGAGCAGGGCTGTTGAGAGGACAGGAGATTTTGGAGATTGTTCATTTAAATGTTTACTATAGGTTGGAGGCATTTTGACAGGATGTAACAACAACAAATACCTCAATGTGGGTAGCATTTTGCTGGAACTGACCATAGGCTTCTGCTTTGTTTGACAACACTTATATGACATTCATTTTTACAAATTTTCTCAAATTCTTTGCTTGGCTTATCTTCTTTAGCACAGATAACCTTCTCACATCTTTTGATGTGATTGCATTTGTTCCATTGCATACTATACATCTTTTTTTGCAGCTTGAGAATCCCAAGACTCTGTATCTCACCCCCCCAAAAAAAATCAAAAAAAAATCTTGGAGCTTAATGTGAAATCTGTTCTGCAGGAATCTCTGACTCCCTTGTTCTTTACACCCTCTGGGGCATTTTATGCATTATGTTTTGTATGTATGTGTGTGTTATGTGTGTCCTTGAAACAAAAAATAAGTATGAAGAAGAAAAAAAGAAGCAAAAGGAACATTTATTGTGCTGGTATATGTGTTCTTTATGTTGTTTACCACTTCTCTTCCTCCCTCCAGAAGCTCAAGGCAAAGCACATTTGCATCACTCTTGTTGCTTCCCATTTTATTTTCATGAGATTCTTCCATGAAAAGATGGTGCCTAGCTCAGTTTTTAATTAATTTATTTAATATGTACATCTCACTTTCCTCCCACCACATAGTTTAAGTACCAAATCTTCAGCTTTATGGCTGCCTGGGGAATTGAACTTTGATCTTCTTGACCTTACTCCAACCTCTGTTTGGCCTTTGGCCAATAGGGCAGAATATAAGTTAACCAATTGATCAATTGATCGATGAAACAACAAACAAACAAAGAAAAGAAAATATTAGTGACATTTCATATTTAGTATAAATCGGGAAGGTACATATTAATAGAAAAGAGGGGAAAGGCATGTATCAAATTAACTGTATAAAGTAAAATGTTAAGTGTTTAAGTGTATAATAGTGACCATTCATCATTGCCATTGATAAGCTGCATATGCAAATGTTGAAGGGAAAGTGGCGAACCTTAAGTGATGAACTGAGTTTATATTTTGCAGAGTTTTAAAATTTCTGTCTACCATTATGGGCCATGCATGCTATTTGTTTTAATCCCTGTCCAATCTTTCTTTTTGGCTCTCTATTAGAGTCAGGGTTTCACATCTTCTCTGTGATACATTTGTCCATTTTATTTAAAAATGGTATAATATTAGTTGAAGAATCTTTGCGGATGGGCAATCATTTGCCATGGGGTCCATCCTCTGACAGATCTAGCAAACATGTATTTGGCTATGAGGCATACCCCTCCTCCTCTTGCCTTTTACACTCAGCATGAAATTAGAGCTACTTTCAGTTGAGGTCTCAAGAAAGCTTTTTTGGTCTATATGCCCTCTTTTTCCCTTAGACAATGCAAACATGCTTGGAAACATGCCTGTTCACTTGATTTATATCCCACTATTCTCCCAAAAGCAGGAATTCAAGGCAGCTTATTGTATCATCATCTTCTTCTTCTTCCTGTTCATGTTCCTGTTATTGTTACTGTTATACAAATCAACCATTTGGTTCACAGTTGAGGACTGGAATAAAATTAACAGATCAAGCCCTAACCAAGGACCTAAGAGCTGTTAAGGTAATGTCTGAGTATATATGCAGTCCCCAGTAGAGTTGTTTTTGTTTTGAGAGTTAGGTTGTTCAAATCAGATAAGTCCAAAATTTCAAAATATCTAGGGAGTACTTTAGGTACTGTTCCAAGGGCTCCCATAACTATGGGAACAACAACAGATTTCTTCCTCCATAGACGCTCAACTTCAATTTGCAAATAATGATATTTTGTGATTTTCTCCAGTTGTCTGTCTTCAATTTGTGCATCTCCTGGTATAACAATGTCAATAAACCAGACCTTCTTTTCCACAACAGTTATATCAGGTGTGTTGTGAGACAAATGTCTATCTGTTTGAATTTTAAAGTCTCACAGGACCTTGACTTTCATTTTCTAAAAGTTTCTCTACAGAGTGGGATACCACCCAAATGGGCGATATAGAAATATTTTTGATGATGTTGTTGACTGGATTTGTGTGACTATAAATGTTTTTGTCTTTACTTCTTTATATTTGGTGCAGTGATTTTTTTGGAGATGAGTATGGTTGATACACGACCTTTATTTTAGGCCCATCCAATTATGTGCAGGTCTGTGGTAATTTTTAGTTATTGTTAAATTTTTAAAAAACTGTAAAGATTTAAAAACAAGACATTATAAAATTTAAGCACTGCATAATTGAATAGGTTTTCAGTATTAAACAAAGAATGCAATTAAAAACCATTTAAAAATTGCTCAATTAAAATGACTACAAATGATTGACAGAAAAAAAACAGCATCACTTTAAGATTAGACACACATAAGTCTGTACTCTGAAAGTGCTCATGCTTTTTCATACACAAAACGTGCACCTCCAAACAACTGTGCACTTCAAATTTCAAGAGATGCAACAATCCTTTTATGTTAGCGGATGTTAAAAAAGTGGCTGAAAACAAAATCAAGAGTAAAATGAAGGGTTGGCTTCTCTAGATTCTCCAGCCCTGATCAAAGACACCCTTCTTTCTTTTCCTCTCCATATGTTACAGCATACATCTCTCTGTACTCCATGTAGATCCTCTGCTACTCTGCAGTGCGCTCAAGATGATGAAAAACCATTTAGCTGTTTGCATACTCTATTTATGTTTCTCAGATTTCTAGTTCTGAGGCTTTTTTGTTCCTACTACTTTTACTGTATTCTCAATCACCATGTATGGGTGTGAAAGCTGGATGAGGAAGCTGACAGGGAAAACATTTGATTTGTTTGAAAATGGTGGTGAAGGGAAGCTATGTGGACACTCTGGATGGTCAGAAAGACAAACATATGTGTTCTAGAGCAAATCACCCCTCATGTATCTCTGGAGGCAAAAATATCATGCACAGGGAAGATTCCCTGGAAAATACATGCTGGGAAACATTGAAAGCAGCAGGAAAAGAAGGAAGAGCAAAAATGAGATGGATTGACTCTGTGAGGGAAACCACAGGCTGTAATTTATAGGAGATGAGCAAGGCTGTAGAACTCACATTCACAGGGTGACTATAAAGTAGAGGCAACCTGACGATGTGTAATAACAACAGCTAAAATGTTGCTGGATGTGATATGAAGGCTCCCACAGCATGTATGCTTACAAACAAGTGAAATGCACAATTTGTGCTCTACCGGTGAGTGTTCTGTGCACACACTCTGCTTGCAAACTACTAGGAAGCTTTGCCAAACTTCCTTTAAAATTTTCCCCAGGTACCGTTGGTGTCTTCCCACAGGGTTGAGTCAATCCAAACTGAGAACATAAAAATGGGAGTGAATAGAAAAAGCTGTTACTCTGAGCTTGTCTCTCCCCTTTGATCTGTTTTAGCCAGCTCCCATACTTCCATGGCTCAAGATCAGGCCTGAGGAGTTTCCTCATATACAACTTCTTACAAAAACAAGGAAGTTGTCTGCAGATCTCAGAGTGGGAGGGCCATTGTCAACTCTCTCACATATGGAGATTTTCCATGTGGCTGTTTTGTAGTCTGTCGTGCCATGCTTGATAGAGGAATGCTGTGCATACTTACTGAGAAGTATCTTACTGCATTTTGCATGCTTTGCTCCCTGGTAATGGGACTGTGGTGGCTTAGTGGTTAAAACACTGAACTTGACAACTGGAAGGTTGGCAGGTCAGCAGTTCAGTGTCTATTGTGTGAGTGAAAGAAAGCTGGATTCCCAGGGACCTAAATCATTGGGTCCCAATAAGACAGTTAGTGCCCTGCTTAACTACAACCAATGGCAAGGAGGTGCAAATGTTTTTGAATTTGACCAAGAAATTTCCCACCCCCAAGACCGGAATCTGGCAACCTTGCACATCCCGGAGGGAAGTTTTAAAAGATTTGAGCTTGGGCTGAGAGGCAGGGGGAATTCTCAAAAAAAACCGTGGTGGGATTATGGAAAAGGTAGTACCTGAATCCACCTCCATCTTGAAGGGGATGTCCTACAGGCTCAGCTCTGTGAAGAAACGCTCACTGACGATGCCCACTTGGCACGGCTCAGGCTCTGGTGACACTTTGGCGATGGACGTTTTGTGGTGATGACTCTTCTTGGACTCAGGTGCTGGAGTTCTTTGCTTTCGCTGTCAGCATACTTTAGCAATGTGCCCTCGTCGCCCGCAGTTGTGGCATTCTGCGGTGCGGAAGAGGCACTTCCTGCGGCCATGCCGGGCTCCGCAGCCATCACACTTGCAAAGGAATTTCTACTCCCGATCATCACGGTGCTTTTGTCAGATCGCTCGGACTTATCCCTCTGTATCACTGGACTCCGATGAAGAGGTGGAACCAGGCAATGCTGAGGAGGATGAAGATGAATTTTGTTGAGCTTGCACAGCTGAGTCAGTGGCACTGGTGGTGGAGTGGTGATGCCGGAAAAACTTGATGCCAGACCGTGCGGCCTCAGACGCTACTGCCTCTTCTAGAACAGCCTTGAAAGTTAGCATCTTCCTGATCATGAGGTGACATTGAGCATCTTTGTTCCTCATGCCAGCCAGCAGATGGTACCAAAGTGCTTCTTCGATGTTGTCCCACTTGCACGGGGCGGCAGCAATGGGCAGAGCAGCAGCATAGTCTGCAATGGACTCCCCAGGTCACTGCTCCCTTCTGTGGAAGGCCACCCTGGCCGGGAAGATCGAGACCTCTGGCTGCAGGTGTTTCCTCAGTGCGGACATGATTTCTGCGAGTAGCACCACATCCACGTACTTTGGGAGAATGAGGTGGGTTGCCAGCTGAATCATATCAGAACTGCACTGAGCGAGGAAACAGGAGCGCTTCTGGACTTCATTGGTGATCTTCTGCGAGGCCATTGCGTGGTGGAATCGGTGTTTGTATGTTGCCCATTTCTCTGGATGCACTGGGTCAAACGGGCCGATATTGCTGCCATGTGGGGACGCCATCCCACCTTCGTCGCCAGTTTCGTGTTCAGGGAATGAAGAAGCAGACGAGTGAAGTAGTGAAATTCAGCTCTTTATTAGTAGGGTTTGAACACAGTTTGGATGGGGCAAAACTCTGACTTATATACACTATAAACAGTAACAGTAACAATAATACAACAAGCACATTGGCTAATAGAGTGTGCACATTTTCAATCCACTTATTTGCATAAGAATAGATACATGAGAAAAGATACATTCCGCTCCTGTCAGAAAATACAGTAAACATACATAACAATAGGGCAATCCTCTGGTGAAACCCAACAACCATTGACAGCTGTGAGTGCAGGGGAAAACCCTAGAAGTCCAAGGCAGTCAATTCTTTAGGAATAGGAAATGAAAGATACTGCCGAGGTAGGCGAAATTTTTTGGCAGGCTTAACTGCTATCAGTAGGATGCTGAAGGCATTTTTATTGTTGTATCAAAGGACAAAAATTAGATGAATGCATGTAGCAGTTGGAATCTAATTTCAGATAGTTTACTGCAGTGTATGAAATTAAAACATATTGTAATAATATATGATTTCAGCTCCAAACTCCTCTTTTCCATTGATCTTTGACAAACTTGGAATATAAACATAGATTTAACATCATAGCTGAGATCTCTCCCACCTGACTTCTACCTTTTATGTTTATCAGAACAGCAATAGGAACCGTGCACAGTCTAAATCTCAAGCCAAATTGTACTGCAGTTTGCTTTGCCCAGTTCACTCCCAGATAGAGACCTGTTTAGTGTCTCTTATTTAGAAGATAATACTGTATACAGGTCCAAGAAAGGATATGCTGTTTCTCCTGGACCAGGAAGCAATTATTTTCTGGCTTAATTGAATGGTTTAGTTCTTCTCTTCTTTATTTGATCTGATTTGACCTTCTTATTTTATGGCTATTTTCTTTCTTTCTGCCCATCTCTCTTTTTCATTCTCCAATTCCAGTTGTAGAAAATCTTGCTTGACAGGAGATTAGTGGATTTTTATCCTTTGAAATTTTTGATCAGGATTTGATGTTTCCATTTCACTTCACTCCCACGTTGCTTCAGTTCAACCAGTTCCTTCTCTCCAAAATGTTGGAAAAGTTCGTGCATTACCTTGTGCTTCAAGCTTCTTGCTTGTAATGGCGGTTTTTATCTTGAAGGCAAACATGGCTCTCAATCTCCTAAACATTATTTATCCATCGAAATAATTATCCAATTGGATACTTACCTGAATCATTTTTTCCTCAGCTACATCAGAAGAAATTACATCAAACAGAAGAGATAAAGTAGTCTTGATAGGAAATGATTGTCCAAAATTTCTACATTGTTTATGGCACTAAAATTACTAGTTTGTTTTTGCACAGGAAGTGTTTTTTTTATTTTTTAACCTAATATAAACATAAATCAATATAGACAAAATAACAAATTATAATGCAAACTATGTGGCTCCTACAACCTTTGGGACCTTAAAATCTCTTTTCTTTTTGTTTTACTTCCTTTAATTATTGCACCTCACCTCTCCAAAAAGACATTGTTTCATTTGCTGGCATTTGACCTTTCACCTTCAATAGGACAAATTCTATAAAAGCTCTTCATATACAGTAATACCTCATACAACGTCCAAAATTGGTCCCACAAGTTTGGACTTTATACGGTTTTGGACTTTGTATGAGGCATTCAAAATCCTAGCTGCGATGCCTCATACAACATCCAAATCCTTGCCGCGATGCCTCATACAACGTCGTTTCCATAGAGATACATTGTACAGTAACAGCACAGACTTCAGGGCAATGTCAAGGAAACAGACAGGAAACTGACAGAACTTTAAGAAATCATTGTCTAAAGGCTAAATACATTACAAAAACATGTCAGAATCCAAAATCCCACTCAAAACCACTCCTAAACACTCTTTGCCTCGTGCAAAACCCACAAGAGCAATGCATGCATGCGTCCTGCCTTTTATACTGCCCAGGCACAATGCAACCTGGAAAAAACCCCAATGCCATAGCGACTTTGTATAAGGCAACTTTTTTCAAGAAATTAGGCAATGTTGTATGAATTTGATGTTGTACGAAGTGAACTTTGTATGAGGTATTACTGTATCTTTAAATGTATCTACTTTTGGCAGTCCTTGTTTGTTTTAACCTTAATCTCATATGTCAATTTACCATTAATATCTATATTACAAATTTCTTTTATACCATTCAATAACCTTACTTGCCAGTTTTTTCATAATTAGGGTACCTTAAGAGACCGCATCACCCCATCTGCCCACCCCACTAGAGCGGACAGGAGGGGCTCTCTTATAGTTCCATCTAGCACAAGAAGGAGAGCATTCTCTGTGTCTGCTCCGGCCCTGTGGAACCTCCTGCCAACTGAACTGTATCTCCAGGCAGAGCTTTTCCCCCTCCACAAGAATCTGAAGACCTGGCTGGTGCAGCGGGTGTGTGGGGCAGCTGGGGGGACAGCCACTTTGGACTGGCTTGTCTAAGGTATTGATCAGGGGGTATTGGAGGGCATTTTTAAAAGAAATTTTAAGTAATTTTTATAATTTTTAACTTAAAACCCCCTATTTTTAATGTTTTAACTGTTTTCTGTAATGTCATTGCTAATGTTGTAAGCTGCACGGAGTCGCTTCGATTAGGGGGTGGCAGAAGAAATCCGATTAAATAAATAAATTAGTCTGGCTGCAATTACCATGTTGTAATTAGTTCCTTTCTTTGCCATTTGAGTTGGATGTCTCAAAAGCCAGGTAACAAAGTTATATTTGGACAGCAATCAAGTTTCATAGAGAAAATCTTACTCAGTTTATTAAACGTTTCCCATATTTTCTGGATCTCTTTGCAGGCGCACCCCCCCAATAACGGACACAGACAACATTGAAAGTGGATAACAGCATAGGGCCACATTTATTGATTCAATGCCCTAGTCCGAATTATAAATTTGTATTGGTAAAACGACCAATCATAATTCCTAAGGCAAGCAGGCCGAAGTAACACTGGTAAGGTACCACCCCAAAATTGCCAACGGCAATTGGTTACAATGTATCAATTTGTATCAATTTGTTTGTTGACAACAAACAAATTGTTGACCGTAGTCAATAACTAACTTATGACCCCACCCTCTGACGCGTATCCGTGAAATCACAGGGGTGATGCATGCTGGTTAGCAATCATCATCACCCCATCGCCTGGTTCGTCGTTGACCGGACAACGTTTAACTAATTTATTCCTGTCTAGTGTTGTCCAGTCAATTGCGAACCTGCCGGATACTTGTGGGTCATACTGTTTACCTTACCAGTGCTACCCGCCAATGTGACCAAAGTCAACAGTAGGAACACAGAAAGACCCCTATATCAAACCATAGCAACAGTGTGGGATGGGCAAAAAAGCCAGGACCCGGAGCCAATATGGGTCCCAACCAAAAATTCCCACCCGGCCCCGAAGCGACCATAATATCACACTGTTAACTAGGGAGGGGGTGGAGGGGAAAAAACTTCTCCGCTCCGTCGCTGAGGTAAAATGGCAGCTCGGCTGCCTCGTGGCCACCCCTTTTATAAGGGAGCTGGCCACGCCCCTAACTACCTGGATTCTCTGTCCTGTGGGGGGGGCCCGCAAAGGGCGCGGCGGCCATTTTGGCGCCGCGCTTGCATTGCAGGCGCACCCCCCCCAATAACGGACACAGACAACATTGAAAGTGGATAACAGCATAGGGCCACATTTATTGATTCAATGCCCTAGTCCGAATTATAAATTTGTATTGGTAAAACGACCAATCATAATTCCTAAGGCAAGCAGGCCGAAGTAACACTGGTAAGGTACCACCCCAAAATTGCCAACGGCAATTGGTTACAATGTATCAATTTGTATCAATTTGTTTGTTGACAACAAACAAATTGTTGACCGTAGTCAATAACTAACTTATGACCCCACCCTCTGACGCGTATCCGTGAAATCACAGGGGTGATGCATGCTGGTTAGCAATCATCATCACCCCATCGCCTGGTTCGTCGTTGACCGGACAACGTTTAACTAATTTATTCCTGTCTAGTGTTGTCCAGTCAATTGCGAACCTGCCGGATACTTGTGGGTCATACTGTTTACCTTACCAGTGCTACCCGCCACACGGAGGGGCTTCAAAGAAGACCTGACGCCCCCCCCCAGACCGTCAGCTCGGTCAACAGGCCTGCTCGCCAATCACCCAACAGGAGGTCCATACCTCCTCGCGACAGATGGACCCCATCCCCTGCGTACAAGTCATAATTTTGTAGACTAATATCGGGGTGATGACTAACCCGTCCCCAAGCCCTGGTGGCAAGAAACCGCGCCACTGCCTTCTTGACCGCGCGCCTAGCGCGGTCAAGAGCCAGGAGGTTAACGCCCCCTCTGTAAGAATGGCGCGGAACAATGTCCGACCAAACCAGGGTTGTGGCAGGCCAGACATAATGCAAGTAGGCGAGTTCCTCGCAAATCGCATGCTTGAGCGATAAGCCGGTGACCTGGCCCAAATCATTGCCCCCCAGGTGGATGATTAGAATGTCAGGCGGGTCAGCACCCAGGCCAGAAAAAAGGAAAGGCCGCAGCTCCCGCCATAACATCCCAGGCTTACCATGCCATGCGAGACTGGCGTGGTCACCCAGTCCCAGTCGGGGTCCCCACTCTGTCGCCGCAGCGTAACGCACTGCCCTGTGCACATAGCTGTGGCCCACCAGCCATACTGTCACCGGTGTAATACGACACCCAGGGTCTGTAAGAAAATTGAGAAAAAAGGCGGTAAGGTGACTGGATTGGTACTCATGGCGGGAGTGGGCGCACATAAAACTGAAAACATTGCGAGCCCCACCTCCCCATGCTGCGTATGTCAGCCCCAGAGTACCCAAAAGCAGCTGCTGTAGAGGCTGCACCAATACGGAACGAATGTGTGCCATAACGGGCACCTGGTAGGCCCACCCTGGTGAGGGCTCTGGCCGTCACCTTCCAAAACTGAAATTTAGTAAGGGGAGACCCATCTTGGTGACAGAAAAACGGGCCGTGGTGCATGCCATGCAGTGCCAGGTACTCCTGTAGGGCACCAACCGGACAGATGTCTGCCAAAGAACAACGTAGCAGTCTTACACCACTGCCTACGCCATGCTGATCTGTTTTAGAGGAGCGTATCCTCAACTGGGCCCAGTCTTTGGCAACATAGACATCTTCGAGTTCCAGTGCCCTACCACTTGCATCCGCCTTAGACAGCATCACGAGTTCGCTGACGCGGAGCGCTCCAAAAAATGCCACCGTTGTGGCTGCATGAAAAAGGGCTGCCTCATAATGATCAAAACAGAGGCCTGGCCAGCCCCGGGCCAACTGGGTAAGAACCCCTGGGGAAATAGGGTGCCGGTCGTCCGGGCAACGCCCGCGCTCGCGCACCCACCCCTCCAAAACATGTCTCACCCGGAAGTCAGAGGTGGTATCCACATGACCCCCCACTTTGGCCATAAAAGCCAACGCCGAGAGCTTGGATGCTATGGTGCGAGGTGCGAGGCCCTGTGCATGCAGGTGAACCATGAACCGCAGAACATGGTCCACCGGGATAGGCCAGGTCTCTGGCAAGAGAAATTGATTAGCAAATGCCCTGTACGAATTGAATGCTTGTTGATACGCCTTACGCGTGCGTGGCGCTAGTGACAGGCCAATCGCCCGGTTCACCTCTCCTTGCCAATAGTCCACATCTCGTCCGGGAGTGGCGAGGGAAATTCCTCCGCATCCGGGGCCAAGGCGCGGAACCGGGAGATCTGCAGGCGGGACAAAGCGTCAGCAATATCATTATTAATCCCTGGGACATGCCTGGCCCTGAACAAGACGTTGAGGCGCAGGCAGCGCAGCACAAAATGGCGCACTAGATCCATGACCCTGGGCGATTTGGAAGTCTGTGCATTGACAATGTGTACAACAGCCGCATTGTCACACCAGAAATGCACCACCGAATTAGCCCACTGTTCGCCCCATAGCATCAAAGCCCCCAGAATGGGAAAAAATTCCAGGTATGTGAGATCCCGCAGGCGACCTGTGCCTGCCCATGCCGGTGGCCACCCACCATAGGCCCACTTCCCATTGAAGTACATCCCATAACCCAGGGATCCTGAGGCATCAGACTGGATCTGGAAATTGGGGGATGCCAGGAGGTCAGACCTCCAAAATGAGACCCCATTAAACTCCCTCAGGAATTGCAACCAGACGAACATGTCTGCCCTGATACCCCGGGTAAGCCTGACTCTGTGGTGGGGCCTGGATAACCCTGCCATGGCGTCGCATAAGCGCCGGGCAAAAGCCCTGCCCGGTGTGACCACCCTGCAAGCAAAATTAAGGTGCCCATGTAGCACCTGCAGTTCCCTCAGGGATGCCTTACGCTTGGCCAGCAATTCCGAGATAAGGGCCACTATCCTGGACACCTTATCACCCGGCAACCTAGAAGCCTGCACTACTGTGTCAATCTCAACCCCCAGGAATACTAGCTTGGTCGATGGGCCCTCGGTCTTTTCGGGCGCTAAAGGGACACCAAGTTCCTCCATTAGCGTCTGAAATGTGTTGAGGAGACGTGCGCACGTGTCCCAGCCCCGTTTACCCCCGAATAAAAAGTCATCCAGGTAATGGGCTACAGACCGGGACCCTGACCTGCGGACGAAAGCCCACTCTAGGAAGGTACTAAAACGCTCGAAAGCCGAGCATGATATGGAGCAGCCAAAAGGCATGGCCTTATCAAAATAATATTCCCCCTTAAATTTAAAACCCAGCAACTCAAAGTCGCCCGGGTGCACTGGCAAGAGGCGAAAAGCTGACTTAATGTCACACTTGGCCAGCAGGGCACCCGGGCCACACGAGCGCACCATGCGCAGCGCATGGTCAAACGATGTATACCTGACTGAACAAAGGTCATCAGGGATAGCATCATTGACCGATCGGCCGGCTGGGTAGGACAAATGATGAATAAGGCGAAACTCACCTAGGGACTTTTTGGGGACCAAACCCAGTGGCGAGACCTTAAGATTGGGAAACGGGGGTGCGGGGAAAGGTCCAGCGACCCTGCCCGCGTCTAACTCCTTTTTAATGCTGGCCGCAGCAACCTCCTCCCTACCTCTGAGGGATAAAAGGTTGGGAGCATCCTGAGGGGACCTATCACCCATAAAAGGGATACGAAATCCCTGCTTAAAACCTTGAAGGAGATACTCCCCGTCCTCCCCCTTCGGGTACGATGCGAGCCAGCGCTCCAGCATGTCCACCTTAATTGGGGAGGGGGCCTTTTGGAGAACTAGCTCCATCCGTGGCAGCCTTGCCAGCCCACTGTCCACCCCTCCCTCTGCCTCGCGCCCCCCCAGGCCTGGGACAAGCAGAGGCTGCGTGGGGGCCAGAACATGTGGGACACTCATGCTTATACCTGCAGTTCTTTCGATTGCAGGAACCATTTGACGAGAAAGTCCAGCACAGCAGGCGGGCTGGAACCCCCTGCCCCGCCGCCTGGCGGGTAACCTGCGCTGGAGCCGCTCGCTGGACCGCAAGTCCGCAATGGTATCTATCCCCCGGGGCAGGGCGTGTGGGTGTCATATACAAAAGCCAGAGCCTCTGGCACGGCTCATCCCATCTCATCTCGGGGTGGAGGGGAATCCTCATACGGAATTCCTCATCATATGCTAGCCATGAGGGGCCCGGGAAATCAACCATCGCCCTGTATATGTTGTCCAAATATTGGACCATGGGAATAGCTAAATCCGGCCGCGCCCTCAAATATACCGCCATGTATATTAAATACGCGGGGAGCCAGTTGGCCCAGGTACGCGGCGGCTTACGGCGGCGTGCCTGCTCCTTGTCCTTCTCATCCTGACCCTCCCTTTCCTCCTTGGTGGGCTCTCTGTTCAGGAGTGAGAAGATATCCACGTACTCCCCTCGCCATATCTTTTCCCTGGTAGCCTGTGCCAGGTGATCACCCAATGGCAAGGAATACCCTGCCGTCGGCAAAGCCGAAAAGGGGACAGCCGGCCTGGCAAAAGGGGCCTGAGCTAACCCAGCCACCCCCAGAACATTCCCTGCAGTGTAAGGACCAATGCCCACCCCAGTGCCCAAGGTGGCAGTCGTCGTCGCCGGGTGGGTCGCCGACAGCGTGGCCCCTGCACCACCCGCGCGAGGCCAAGGCCATTGAAAGGCCCCCCCTTGATTGGGAATGTGTGTGGATGTACTCGCTTGCACCGTATACTCACATGCTGCACCCCCGCGGGCCGCCCCCACCGGGGGTTCCGGCCCACTGGGGGCGTCGGAGCTCACGACCGACGTAGAGCTCATCACCGGGGCTTGACCCGCACTTGATTGCTGGCTGGGGAGCTGCGAGGCAGTGGCCGAAACCGGGCCACGCGCCTGCAGCAGCTCGACCCTCCCCGCCGGCTGTTGTCCTCCTGCCGACAGCACCTCAAGAGGAACCCCGAAGGGGGCGCCCGCCTGACTGGCCCGAGCCAACGAGGCTTCCAGGGCCGCAATGCGGGCCAGCAAGGTGTCCACGTTGACCATGGGCAAAGGGCCGGCCGGCCCGCCTGGTCCAGGCATGGGTACAGGTCCCTGTACCCCGGGACCCACATATGGCCATTGGCCAGCACCGAAGCCCGGCAGGGTTGGTGGAGAAACTTGCCAAGGCAGGGGGCCGCACCACCCCCCAAGGCTAGAGGGCCCAGGGAGAGGCTGCGGCCCAAGAGGAGTAGGCCCGACAGAGTGGGCAGGAGCAGGAGCGGTGTCCACCGCTCGTGGGCCGCGGGCCGGAACCCCTTCCGCGCCCGTACTCTGATCGCCCACTCCGGGCCAAGGGGCAATAGACCCCATTCCGCTGGCCCCGGCCGGGGCTAGCAAAGGTGGCTGCTGAGGAGGCGGCACCGCGGTCCTCCGACCTGGGTTGCGCCTCCTAACAGCGCGAGCTGAACTCGAAGCCGCCTTCTTCTTCGAAGGCATCTCCTCCGAAGCAGAAAAGGGAAGCCGGCAAGGCAGAATCGCTACCAAAAGGCTTCCCGGTAAGCTAACGAGCGACGGAGACACAGGGGAAAAAACTTCTCCGCTCCGTCGCTGAGGTAAAATGGCAGCTCGGCTGCCTCGTGGCCACCCCTTTTATAAGGGAGCTGGCCACGCCCCTAACTACCCGGATTCTCTGTCCTGGGGGGGGGGCCCGCAAAGGGCGCGGCGGCCATTTTGGCGCCGCGCTTGCATTACATTCCCACTCTAAATGAAAATGGATACCAATTTCTTTATTACATCTCCAACATATTGTGGAGTATGTTGAGCTACAACAATTCATTTTACTGGTGTCGAGTACTATCTCCATATTGTTTCATAACAATTCTCTTTAATCTTTACAGATAAATCTTCACCCAACTTTTAGTCTATCCATCCAATTGAATCACATTATCCCATTTTATCCTTTCTCTCTCTCCTTTTAATATGTCCTTTATTTGATCTCTATTAAATGCTTTGATCACCTAATCCTTTTAATAATCTTTCTCCTTTCAAATTTATTTACTACACTTCTTAAAATATTTCCTGGAAATTTTTCATGGTCCACTATTTGGGTTAACGGGGAAGTTGTAATCATTTTCTTATGTTTACTCTAAATTTGTAAAATGTTTTTAAACAAGAGATTTATATATTTTACTATCTTTTTAATCTTTTCTTTAAAAAAATATTTTGCATATTCTACCTAATTTCATATAATTCTGCATTTCTCCATATTAACTCATTTGAATTTATTATCATATAAGGAATATTTCTCATTTGTTTAGCATCATAATAATATTTAATATTGCATAGGAAGTATGTGTGTTTCTACAATGTTTTAAATATTTATTCAAATGTTTGTGTTTTAAATTCTTAATATATCAGAAATCTTTGGGGACAAACAATAAACATTGTTTCAGTTTACAACCAATCTATTTCTTAAAATTAAGGAATATGTTGTACCTCTGCAAAAATCCATGTTTCTAATTCTTACTGTTTTGGAGAAAGGAAGGAAGGAATCTTTACCTATAAGGAGGGACGTTAACCGTTGGACTCCGGCATACACACCCACACCCGTCCATACTATACCGTACCAAGTCACCAGCACTTGCCTTTACCCAGCCTGACCATCGCCGCAAGGGTCCGGCAGTGGCCAGTGGGCAACTGCCCCACAAACACAAACAAAATAAAACAACTTCAATTTCCAACATCCTCCACTCCATGCAATCCCTTAGCCAATCAGGCTGACTGGTGAGAGCAAGGAAAATGTTCGGAAAACCAGCGCGCCTAATAGGAAATGAGCCGCAGAAAAAAAGCCGCTGCATGAACGCAAACAAAAGAAAGAAAACTTCAAGTCCCAGCATCGTCTGCGCCGTGACCACTTCAGCCAATCAGGCTGAAGGGCTGGAGTGCGCAGAATGCTGAAAAAGCCAGCACGCAAAAATAAAATAAAATAAAATAAAATAATGCCTCACGCAATGGGAATGCAAGGCCACCGCAGGCAGATGCAGTACCTCCCACAATGGGAATGCAAGGCCACTGTAGGTGGACGCAGCACCTCATGACCTCGCTAACCCAAACCCGCAAAAAACCATGGTGAGACAACCACCAGCCTTCTTTCCCAGAGCAATGGGGAGAAGAGGGACTCCCTCTCCTCCTTGCTACCCTGCCGAAGACACAGTGAGACCACCGCTGGCCTCAAGGTAAGTTGAGCCGGGGTGGGGAAAAAAACAAGCAGCAGGCAGCACTTCGTCAGGGGAAGCACACTCCCTGGTGAATGACTGGATGCTGCCTTTGTACTACCCACACCGCTGTTTCGACAACTAGTACGAAACAGCGGTGGAGGTAATAGAAAAGTAGCAGACAGCAATCCGCAAGGAAGAGCACCACCCCTTACGGATCGTTGCCTACCGATCTCCTGTTAGGTAAGCCTGGGGAAAAGGAGGTTGAGAGGAGAGAATCATCGTGAAGCAGATATCTGTTCTCTGCCTCCTTCCCCCTCAACCGACCTAACGAACCTTTCCAGATGAAGAGCGAGCTGACTGCTGGTTCTTCCTTTTCCCTATCGCTGCATCGAAACCTAATTTCGAAACAGCAATGAGGAAAAGAGGAAAAGACAGACAGGCCATTCTTCACCGCGCAAAACATAACCACAACCACAACAAAACAGTTAACCAGAATGCCAAGCATCAAAAATAATAAAATACAAATAAATAAACCAATAATTCAAATAAACCCAGTAAACAACAAAACAATAAACAACAAACTCAACAAAAAACACCCGAAATACCAAAGGCTACCAAAAAACAATGCAAAATCACTAAAACACCTATATACAACACGAAAATACCTTACTCAAAAAACAATAATATCACAAATTACAAAAATAAATATGGAATAAATAAAGAACAACCAGAAATAACCAAAACAATAAAAGAAATCTAAAATCCAGAAAAAATACGACCTAATAAGCAAAAACACTTTGGGGGATTTAAGTAGAAACTCTCTACTTAAACCCCACAGCCCAGCACCCCAAAATCAAAACAAAATAAAAATAAAATAATAAATCAAGAGCACTTACGAAAGACGTCCTCCCAATGCCTCTGGAACAGAACTGAAGAAATAAAGACAATTGCAGTACTATAAATCACAGAGGCCAGAAGAGTATAAAACACTCAAAAATATTTTAAAAAATCCAAATAAAAATACATCAAATAAACAAAATCAAATAAATTTAAAAACCACAAATTCAAAACACCACCACCCAAACCACCCCTAACAAAAAAAACCCACAAACACACACACACACAAAAAACCTGCCCAGCAAGGCCGGGCTAAAATATGCTAGTAAGTTATAAGAGGGAACTAGTTTTGAGGAATGACCAATCCATTTATTGGAAAAGTTGGGAAATCATTAGTTTCTATCCAAAATATCATGTTTTCAGTTCTTAACATTTCAGAGCTGTTTCAGGACAAAGGCACAAATGTTCAGATACATTTATAAGATCTGAGTATGGTTATATACATCTGAGTATGGTTATATATTGTATCTATGCACAATCCTGAAGTCACTGTCACCTATAAACCCTTGAAATAGGGATCAGCCCTGGGTTTCCTTGATCCTTAATAAATAAAATAGCCGGAGGGGTTTTGAAGGAAAAAGAGATTTATTAACAATGGAATTTAACAGAGACATATGAATATGTGATGCCGAGGTCAAAACAGACATAGGGACACCAATTAACAGTTTAATCATGCTTTTATACTGGTGGACAAGTCACTACATTCATGATGTGTCCATGTCTCACTCTGTAGAAGTTCACATGTGTGCTTAGCCTCCTGTGCTTCAAACTGCTATGTAGGTGAAGCCAAGCTCTACTATGTGTTTAAACATTACCTTTGTATTGCAAAGATAATGTTTAAACACATAGTAGAGCTTGTATTGCAAAGATGTAGGTTTTTCAAAAACAAATGCTATTTCATGCAGGCTAAGCCCTTTTTTGGGTGGACCCATGTTAAGAAAGATAAGAAGGCAGGGGACTTCCCACTAGCTAATAAACAACTCAGACCAAGAAGATGCATATGTCTTAATTCCTACATTTTCTTAAAGTGGCTTTCTTACAGGACATACTATAGGGGGTTCCCAACCTACGGCCCACAGGCTAGACCCGCAGCTGTCATAAATGTGGAAGTGGGTGCATTGATGACAGCTGTAAATGGGCCTGCTTCTGCTTCTTGTGGGCATGGTGGCCCACTCAGCTGTCCAGGAACGTGGTCAGGCCTGGAGCATAAAAAGGTTGGCCACCCCCTGCTATAGGCGATCATAAATAACTATTTGCAATGGTTATGCAAGCTTGTCTTGTTAGGGGAAAGGGTCAGACTGTTTCCAGTTAAATCACACAGATATTGAATTTATAGATTTTTAAAATAAAATCCATTGCTCTTACACCACCTTCACATGTTGCCTTGGGTTCCCCAACCCTAAAATAAAATCACCGTTTTGTCTATCTAATTGCAGCTGTGATTAAAACTGAAATCTATCCATTGTAAAACTTATTTTAGTAAAGTTTTCTTTATCATCATGATTATAACTATTATTTCTAAAAGTATATATTTAAAATAAATTTCCTACCATTTAAGAAATGTAACCTTTTAAATATTTAAAGCCAACTTCTATGAATAATGACCTACGACTCTGCAAACCTTTACCTTTTCATTTCTTTATTTAGTAACTTAAATGCTCTGCACCGTATCCTTGCAAAACCTCAGGGTTATACTGATTAACCCCCCTCCCCAAAAAGGTAACTGCTAATAAGACCATACCTATATCATTTCTATGGTAACACTGTTTCCATTACATGGGATGGAGTATTGCAGTGTGGCATTAAAAAAAAGTTTGGTAAAAAAAAGTCTGCTAACATAAAGCCTAGTTCAAACCTCTGCAACAGCTGTAAATAAGTATCAAGTCACTAGAAATAGATGGTATTCACACTGAAATTGGAATTTTAATTTTCTATTTGAACCATGAAGTGCTTATTGATTTATGTTTATAATGAAATTTCATGACATATTCCATGAAACATCAGGATTCACAAAGACAAGATGTTAATCTATATTTAATACATTTATTGTAAGGTTAAATATGGCATGAAAGACAATAGATATTACCATTGTTCTTCGGTTCAGTGCTCTAAAAGTGAGAACAGTGGCATAGATCTAATTTTACAAAGAAATTGCTAAAAGAAAGAACATATTAGAATGGATATAATAAAACAAGGTACTGTATTTAAAATTGCATGCTCAGGTGAATAATAAGCACTTAAAATAATGTCTGGCCACTGAAAAAGATGCATTTCCTAAAAAACGACCACTGTTCCTTAATAGCTGATAGCCACTGTATTAGGTTTATTGTGTGATTTTGGCTTTTAGTACTAAGGTGACTTTGGTATGAATAATGTTCACACAGGATTTTTTTTAAAAGATAGCAAAGTCAGTGCACTACATTAGCTCTGAATTAACACCAGAGTCCCTTCGATCTAGCAGGATCTGAAAGCTTTCAAGTTCCCCAGCATATGATAAAAACAGATACCTATCTCTGGGCAAGCACCACTAAACCTGCTGGCTTTTATTTCTGAGAGGACCTTTCTTCTTCTTTGCTTCCTCTTGTACCCCTTCAGGTGTCAAGGGATATAAGATTGTACCACAAAGAAATAAAAATCTCTCAGAAGCTTTGACTTATGGCTGCCATGTTTTTTATTTTAGAAGTCTGGCACCTAAGTGGAACCTGGGTGTACCTAGTTATGTGTCCAAATTTAAAGAGGCATGTCTTCTGTTTGAAAGTAGTATACTCTATTAAAAGTCTGGCCCCATTAATAATAATAATTTCATGTCAGAAATTATTCTGGGTTGAAAGGATTTTTGTAGGAGAAACTCATCTCAGGGAACGCCCAAATGACGCTCCTTTCATGTCCCAATGAAAGGGGGCTCAATCTGGGAGCTCAATCCATCATGGAGTACCCAGGTCTTGAACTTTCAACTTGCCAGCTTATCAGCTAACAAGGTGAGCTTCTTAACCACTGAGCCACCACAGTCCCCCTGAGGCTTAAAGATAAAGAACAATAAAAGCAAAAGCCTTAAAGTTACCCACCAAAAGAGTTAAGATCTTCTCCAGTATCTCCCATAAGATACTGCATTTTTGTTTATATTACAATATTTTCTAAATTTGCAACTATACATCTCAGCTCCACATGTGATCCTTCCTGTTTATTTTTACACATTCCCTCTTTTCAGGTGACACACAAATGGCCAGTGTATCAGGTTCTGAGGCATTCGATCTCCACCGTTACTCTTTCCATGAGTCAGACACTTGCAAGCGCGGCGCCAAAATGTCCGCCGCGCTCTTTGCGGGCCCCCCCCACAGGACGAGGAATCCGGGTAGTTTAGGGCGTGGCCAGCTCCCTTATAAAAGGGGTGGCCACGAGGCAGCCGCGCTGCCATTTTAGCTAAAGCGACGGAGCGGAGAAGTTTTTTCCCCTGTGTCTCCGTCGCTCCTTACCTTGTGGGAAGCCTTTTGGCGGCGAATCTTCTTTTCGGCTTCCCTCTCCTGCGGTTGAGATGCCTTCGAAGAAGAAGGCAGCTTCGAGCGCGGCTCGAGCTGTGAGGAGGCGCAACCCGGGTCGGAGGACCACGGTCGCGCCTCCCCAGCAGACGCCTGTCCAGGCCCCCGCTGGGTCCGGCGGAATGGGGTCTATCGCCCCTTGGTCGGACGCGGGGGATCGGAATGCAGGCGCGGCAGGGGCTCCGGCCCGCGGCCCGCGGGCGGTGGACACCGCTACTCCCTCTGCTCATCCTGTCGGGCCTGCCTCTCTTCCTCCTGGGCCTTCTAGCCTGGGCGGGTGGTGTGGTCCCCTACCTTGGCAGGTTCCTGCACCGACCCTACCGGGCTTCGGTGTTGGGCAATGGCCCTATTCAGGTCCTGGGTTACAGGGACCTGTACCCGCGCCGGGACTTGGCGGGCCGGCCGGCCCTTGGCCCCAGATCGACGTGCAGGCCTTACTGGCCCGCCTTGCGGCCCTCGAAGCCTCTTTAGCTCGGGCCAGCCAGGCTGGGGCTCCCTTTGGCGTCCTTTTTCTGGCGCCGTTGGCGGGAGGACAACAGGCGGCGGGCAGGGTTGAGCTGCCTCAGGCGGGTGGCGTGGCTTCGGCCACTGCCCCGCAGCTCCCCAGCCAGCAGACGAGTGCAGGTCAGGCCCCGATGACGAGCTCTACGTCGGTCGTGAGCTCCGACGCCCCCAGTGGGCCGGAACCCCCGGTGGGGGCGGCCCATGGGGGTGCAGCATGTGAGTATGCGGTCCAAGCCAGTACACCTACACACATTGCTTCTATGGGGGGAGCTTTTCAATGGCCTTGGCCTCGCTCGAGTGGTGCGGTTGCACAGCAGCCGGCACTCCACTCGGCGACGGTAACTGCCACGCATGGCACCGGGGTGGGTAGTTTTTCTCACACTGTGGGAAATGTACTGGGGGTGGCTGGGTTAGCTCAGGCCCCTTTCCCGGCGCCTGTGGTGCCTTTTTCGGCCTTACCAACTGCGGGGTACTCCTTACCATTGGGTGACCACTTGGCACAGGCAACCAAAGAAAATATTTGGCGGGGGGAGTATGTAGATATCTTCTCACTCCTGAACAGAGAGTCCACCAGGGAGGAAAGGGAGGGACAGGATGAGAAGGATAAGGAGCAGGCGCGTCGTCGTAAGCCGCCACGTACCTGGGCCAACTGGCTGCCAGCTTATTTAATTTACATGGCAGTGTATCTGAGGGCGCGGCCGGAGTTGGCTATTCCGATGGTCCAATATTTGGACAACATATACAGGGCAATGGTTGATTTCCCGGGCCCTTCGTGGCTTGCTTATGACGAGGAATTCCGTATGCGGATTCCCCTCCACCCGGAGATGAGATGGGACGAGCCGTGCCAGAGGCTTTGGCTTCTGTACATGACACCCACGCGCCCCGCGCCAGGCGACAGATACCATTGCGGACATGCGGTCCAGCGAGCTGTCCCAGCACAGGTTACCCGCCAAGTGGCGGGGCAGGGGGTTCCAGCCCGCCTGCTGTGCTGGGCTTTCTCGTCCAATGGTTCCTGCAATAAGAAAAATTGCAAATACAGGCATGAGTGTCCCACTTGTTCGGGGCCCCACGCAGCCTCTGCCTGTCCCAGGCCTGGGGGGACACGGGGCAGAGGAAGGGGAGGACAGTGGGCTGGCAAGGCTGCCACAGATGGAGCTGGTTCACCGAAAGGCCCCCTCCCCAATTAAGGTGGACATGTTGGAGCGTTGGCTCACAGTGTACCCGAAGGGAGAGGATGGGGAGTATCTCCTTCAAGGCTTTAAGTACGGGTTCCGCATCCCTTTCATGGGTGATAGGTCCCCTCAGGATGCCCCCAATCTTTTGTCCCTCAAGGGGAGGGAGGAGGTGGCTGCTGCCAGTATTAGGAAGGAGTTAGATGCGGGCAGGGTCGCTGGCCCTTTCCCTTCACCCCCGTTTCCCAACCTTAAGGTGTCGCCCCTAGGCTTGGTTCCCAAAAAGTCCCGAGACGAGTTTCGCCTTATTCATCATTTATCCTACCCAGCCGGCCGGTCGGTCAATGATGCTATCCCTGATGACCTTTGTTCAGTCAGGTATACGTCTTTTGACCACGCGCTGCGCATGGTGCGCTCGTGTGGCCCGGGTGCCCTGCTGGCCAAGTGCGACATTAAGTCGGCCTTTCGCCTCCTGCCGGTGCATCCGGGTGACTTTGAGTTGCTGGGTTTCAAATTTCGGGGCGAATATTATTTTGATAAGGCCATGCCTTTTGGCTGTTCCATATCATGCTCGGCCTTTGAGCGTTTTAGTACCTTCTTAGAGTGGGCTTTCGTCCGCAGGTCAGGGTCCCGGTCTGTAGCCCATTACCTGGATGACTTTTTATTCGGGGGTGAACGGGGCTGGGACACGTGCACACGTCTCCTCAACACATTTCAGACGCTAATGGAGGAACTCGGTGTCCCTTTAGCGCCCGAAAAGACCGAGGGCCCATCTACCAAGTTAGTATTCCTGGGGGTGGAGATTGACACGTTAGCGCAGGCTTCTAGGTTACCGGAGGATAAGGTGTCCAGGATAGTGGCCCTTATCTCGGAGTTGATGGCCAAGCGCAAGGCATCACTGAGGGAACTGCAGGTGCTACATGGTCACCTAAATTTCGCTTGCAGGGTGGTCGCTCCGGGCAGGGCTTTTGCTCGACGCTTATGCGACGCCATGGCAGGGTTAACCAGGCCTCACCACAGAGTTAGACTTACCCGGGGTATCAGGGCAGACATGTTTGTCTGGTTACAATTCCTGAGGGAGTTTAATGGGGTCTCATTTTGGAGGTCTGACCTCCTGGCTTCCCCCAATTTTCAGATCCAGTCTGATGCCTCAGGATCCCTGGGTTATGGGATGTACTTCAAAGGGAAGTGGGCCTATGGTGGGTGGCCACCGGCCTGGGCAGGCACTGATCGCCTGCGTGATCTCACATACCTTGAATTTTTTCCTATACTAGGGGCTTTGATGCTATGGGGCGAGGAATGGGCCAACTCGGTCGTGCATTTCTGGTGTGACAACGCTGCTGTGGTCCACATTGTTAATGCACAGACTTCCAAATCGCCCAGGGTTATGGACCTAGTGCGCCATTTCGTGCTGCGCTGCCTGCGCCTCAACGTTTTGTTCAGAGCCAGGCATGTCCCGGGGATTAATAATGATATTGCTGACGCTTTGTCCCGCCTGCAGATCTCCCGGTTCCGTGCCTTGGCCCCGGATGCGGAGGAATTTCCCTCGCCACTCCCGGACGTGATATGGACCATTGGCAAGGAGAGGTGAACCGGGCGATTGGCCTGTCACTAGTGCCACGCACGCGTAAGGCGTATCAACATGCATTTAATTCTTACAGGGCATTTGCTGCTCAATTTCACCTGCCAGAGACCTGGCCTATCCCGGTTGACCATGTTCTGCGGTTCATGGTCCACCTGCATGCTCTCGGCCTCGCACCTCGCACCATAGCATCCAAGCTCTCGGCCCTGGCTTTTATGGCCAAAGTAGGGGGTCATGTGGACAGCACCTCTGACTTCCGTGTGAGACATGTTTTGGAGGGGTGGGTGCACGAGCGCGGGCGTTGCCCGGACGACCGGCACCCTATTTCCCCAGGGGTTCTTACCCAGTTGGCCCGGGGCTGGCCAAGCCTCTGTTTTGATCATTATGAGGCAGCCCTTTTTCATGCAGCCACAACGGTGGCATTTTTTGGAGCGCTCCGCATCAGCGAACTTGTGATGCTGTCTAAGGCGGATGCAAGTTGTAGGGCACTGGAACTCGAGGATGTCTATGTTGCCAAAGACTGGGCCCAGTTGAGGATACGTTCCTCCAAGTCAGATCAGCATGGCGTAGGCAGTGGTGTAAGACTGCTACGGTGTTCTTTGGCAGACATCTGTCCGGTTGGTGCCCTACAGGAGTTCCTGGCACTGCGTGGCATGCACCATGGCCCGTTTTTCTGTCACCAAGATGGGTCTCCCCTTACTAAATTTCAGTTTTGGAAGGTGACAGGCAGAGCCCTCGCCAGGGTGGGCCTACTAGGTGCCCGTTACGGCACACATTCTTTTCGTATTGGGGCAGCCTCTACAGCAGCTGCTTTTGGGTACTCCGGGGCTGACATACGCAGCATGGGGAGGTGGGGCTCGCAATGTTTTCAGTTTTATGTGCGCCCACTTCCACCTTTTTTCTTAATTTTTCTTACAGACCCTGGGTGTCGTGTTACACCGGTGACAGTATGGCTGGTGGGCCACAGCTATGTGCACAGGGCAGCGCGTTACGCTGCGGCGACAGAGTGGGGACCCCGACTGGGACTGGGTGAACACGCCAGTCTCACATGGCATGGTAAGCCTGGGATGTTGTGGCGGGAGCTGCTGCATTTCCTGTTTTCAAGCAGGAGTGCTGACCCGCCTGACATTCTCATCATACACTTTGGGGGCAATGATTTGGGTCAGGTCACCGGCTTATCGCTCAAGCATGCGATCTGCGGGGACCTTGATTACTTGCACTACGTCTGGCCTGCCACAACCCTGGTTTGGTCGGACATGATTCCGCGCCATTCTTACAGAGGGGGCATTGACCTCCTGGCCCTTGACCGCGCGGCGCGCGGTCAATGGGGCGGTGGCGCGGTTCCTTGCCGACAAGGCTTGGGGACGGGTCAGTCGTCACCCCGCTATTAGCCTACGAAATTATGACTTGTATGCAGGGGATGGGGTCCATCTGTCGCGAGGAGGTATGGACCTCCTGTTGGGTGATTGGCGAGCAGGCCTGTTGACCGAGCTGACGGTCTGGGGGGGGGGCGTCAGGCCTTCTTTGAAGCCCCTCCGTGTGGCGGGTAGCACTGGTAAGGTAAACAGTATGACCCACAGGTATCCGGCAGGTTCGCAATTGATTGGACAACACTAGGCAGGAACAAATTAGTTAAACGTTGTCCGGTCAACGACGAACCAGGCGACGGGGTGATGGCGATAGCTAGCCAGCATGCATCACCCCGTGATTTTACGGATACGAGTCAGAGGGTGGGGTCATGAGTTAGATATTGACTACGGTCAACAATTTGTTTGTTGTCAACAAACAAATTGATACAAATTGATACATTGTAACCAATTGCCGTTGGCAATTTTGGGTGGTACCTTACCAGTGTTACTTCGGCCTGCTTGCCTTAAGAATTATGATTGGTCGTTTTACCAATACAAATTTATAATTCGGATTAGGGCATTGAATCAATAAATGTGGCCCTATGCTGTTATCCACTTTCAATGTTGTCTGAGTCCGTTATTGGGGGGGTGCGCCTGCAATGCATTTTGTCTCAACTTGCTACAAAAGGGCCACAACTCTAACCAGGAATCTTACAATCTCACAGGAAACAAGAATTGAGGAAGTATAGTGGTCATGCTCAGAACTCCACTTCCCTGGCTGTCATACTCAGAACTCCACTTCCCTGGCTGTCATACTTGCTAGTACTATAAATCAAACATGGATTGGGTAATGTAAAGGTAATGCAAGCGCGGCGCCAAAATGGCTGCCGCGCCCTTTGCGGGGGCCCCCCATAGGACGAAGGCATCCGGGTAGTTAGGGGCGTGGCCAGTTCCCTTATAAAAGGGGTGGCCATGAGGCAGCCAAGCTGCCATTTTGCGAAGCGACGGAGCGGAGAAGTTTTTCCCTCTTACCTCCGTCGCTTTTACCTTTCCAGGGAAGCCTTTTGCTTGCTGAACTCTCTCGTTTCGGCTTCCCATCGATTGGCAGAGATGCCCTTGAAGAGGAAGGCGGCTGCGAGCGCCGCTCGTGAGGTTCCCGGAGGGCCGCGGCAGCGCCTCCCAAGCGGCCGCCTTTGCCTGCACCCACCGGGACCGGTGGAATGGGGGTCTTTTTTCCCTGGCCGGAGACTGCTGGCCCACGCATGGGTCCAGTAGGGGCTGCGGCCCTCGGCCCGCAAGCGGTGGACACCGTTCCTGGTGTTGCCCATTCCGCTGGCCTTTCCTCTATAGGGGCGCAGCTCGCTCCGGGGCCTTCCAACCTTGGGGGGGTGGTCCGGTCCCCTTCCCCTGGCAGGTTGCTACATCGGCCTTAACGGGCCCGGGTGTGGGGTTTATGGCCCTATTCGGGCCCCGGGGTACAGGGACCTGTACCCATGCCTGCAGTAGGCGGGCCGGCTGGCCCTTTCCCCCTTGTCAGCGTGGAAGCCTTATCTGGCCCGTGTTGCGGCCCTCGGGGCATCCCTGGCCCGGGCTTGCCACTCTGGTGCTCCCTTTGGGGTTCATTTCGACGCGTCGTCTGCTGGGCAGCGGCAGGCGACGGGACGGGTCGAGCTGCTCGAGGCGCATGGCACGACCTCGGCCACTGCCTCGCGGCTCCCCAACCTACAGGCCGGTGCGGGTCAGCCCCCAGTGACGAGCTCTACAGCGGTCGTGAGCTCTGACGCCCCCAGTGGGCCGGAACCCCCGGTGGGGGCGGCCCGCGGGGGTGCAGCGTGTGAGTATGCGGTCCAAACTAGTGCACTTACACACGTGGCCATGTTGGGGGGGGGGCTTTCCAAGGGCCTTGGCCTCGCGTGGGTGGTGCGGCGGTACAGCCGCTGACGCCCCACCCGGCGACGACAACTACCACACAGGGCCCCGTGGTGGGGGGTGTTTCCTACCCTGAGGGGATCGTTTTGGGTGGCTGGGTTGGTCCAAGCCCCTTTTTCAGATGCCCGCAGTCTCTGCGGTGCCTGTATCGGCCTTGCCGACAGCCGGGTATTCCTTACCGCTGGGTGACCACTTGGCACAGGCCACCAGAGAGTAAATTTGGCGGGGGGAGTACGTGGATTCATTCTCACTCCTAAACTGAGAGCCCACCAAGGAAGAGAGGGGGGGGGCAGAAGGAAAAGGATAGTAGCAGGCACGTCGTCGCAAGCCACCAAGTACGTGGGCCAACTGGTTGCCGGCCTACCTCATAGGCATGGCGGTGTACATTAGGGCCCGGCCGGATCTGGCGATTCCGATGGTCCAGTATTTGGACAACGTCTACTGGGCGATGGTTCACTTTCCGGGCCCATCGTGGTTGGCTTATGACGAGGAACGCTGTAGGCGGATTTCCCCGCACCCCGAGATTAGGTGGGATGAGCCATGCCAGAGGCGGTGGCTTTTGTATGTGACGCCCACGCGCCCTGTTCAGGGGGTTCCAGCCCGCCTGCTGTCCTGGACTTTCTTGTCCAATGGTTCCTACAATGGGAAGAATTGCAAATACAGACAGGTGTGTTCCACATGTGTGGGCTCCCATGCGGCCCCTGCCTGTCCCAGGCCTGGAGGGATGCGGGACAGAGGGAGGGGCGGACAGGGGGCTGGCAAGACTGCCGCAGATGGACCTAGTACACCGAAGGGCTCCCTCCCCAATTAAGGTGGACATGTTGGAGCGTTGGCTCACATTGTACACGAAGGGAGAGGACGCGGGTTATCTCCTTCAGGGCTCTAGGCAGGGGTTCCGGATACCTTTCTGGGTGATAGGTCCCCTGAGGATGCCCCCAATCTTTTATCCCTTAGGGGGAGGGAGGAGGTGGCTGCTGCCAGCTTTGACATGAGGGTCTATGCGGGCAGGGTCGTTGGCCCTGTCCCTGCACCCCCGTCCCGGGGAGCATATTATTTCAATGATGCCACGCCTTTTGGCTGTTCCATTTGGGCTCGGTATTCGAGCGTTTCACCACTTTCCTAGAGTGGGCTTTTGTCCGCAGGTCAGGGCCCCGGTCTGTAGCCCATTCCCTGGATGGTTTTATTCGGGGCTGAACGGGGCTGGGACACGTGCACACGTCTCCTCAACGCATTTCAGACGCTAATGGAGGAACTTGGTGTCCTTTTAGCGCCCGAAAAGACCGAGAGCCCATCTCCACAGCTAGTATTCCTGGGGTGGAGAGTGACACGGTAGCGCAGGCTTCTAGGTTGCAGCGGGACAAGGTGTCAAGGCTAGTGGCCCTTATCTCGGACTTGCTGGCCGAGCGCATGGCATCACTGAGGGAACTGCTGGTGCTACATGGTCACCCCAGTTTCGCTGGCAGGGTCGTCGCACCGGGCAGGGCATTTGCTCGGCGCTTGTGCGACGCCATGGCAGGATTATCCAGGCCCCACCATTGGGTTAGACTTACCCGGGGTATCAGGGCGGACGTGCTTGTCCGGCCACAGATCCAGAGGGAGTTCAATGGGGTGTCATTTTGAGGTCTGGTCTCCTGGCTCCCCCTTGCTTTCAGATACAGTCCGATGCCTCGGGATCCCTGGGTTATGGGATGTACTTCAATTGGAAGTGGGCCTATGGTGGGTGGCCACCATCCTGGGCAGGCACGGGTCGCCTGTGTGGTCTCACGTATCTGGAACGTTTCCCTATCCTGGGTGCTCTGATGCTATGGGGCAAGGAGTGGGCCAACTCGGTTGTGCATTTTTGGCGTGACAATGCGGCTGTTGTCCACATCGTCAATGCACAGACTTCCAAATCGCCCGGGGTTATTGACCTAGTGCGCTAGTGTGTGTTGTGCAGCCTGTGCCTCAACGTCCTCTTCAGGGTCAGGCATGTCCCAAGGGTTGATAATGATATTGCTGCTGCTTTGTCCCGCCTGCAGATCTCCCGGTTCCGTGCCTCGGCCCCGGATGCGGAGGGATTTCCCTCGCCACTCCCAGACGAGAGATGGAACGTTGGCAAGGAGGGGTGACCCGGGCGATTGGCCTGTCACTAGCGCCATGCATGAGTAAGGCGTATCACCACGCATTTAGTTCTTTCAGAGCATTCTGTACCCAATTTCGACTGCCAGGAACCTGGCCGATCCCAGTAGCCCATGTTCTGCGGTTCATGGTTTACCTGTATGCCCAGGGCCTTGCACTACGCACCATAGCATCTCAGCTGTCAGGGTTGGCTTTTATGGCCAACGTGGGAGGTCGTGTGGACAGCACCCATGACTTCCGTGTGAGACATGTTTTGGAGGGGCGGGTGCACGTGCGCGGGCGTTTCCCGGGCGACCGCGACCCGATTTCCCCAGGGGTTTTTTACCCAATTGGCCCGGGGCTGGCCTGGCTTCTGTTTTGATAGATGAGGCAGCCCATTTCATGCGGCTACTACGGTGGCCTTTTTGGGGGAGCTCCGCATCAGCGAGCTTGAGATGCTGAATAAGGCGGATGCAAGATTTTCCCAAGGTTTTTTACCCAATTGGCCTGGGGCTGGCCTGGCCTCTGTTTTGATAAATGAGGCAGCCCACTTCATGCGGCTACAACGGTGGCCTTTTTGGAGCGCTCCGCATCAGCGAGCTTGAGATGCTGAATAAGGCGGATGCAAGATTTTCCCAGGGGTTTTTACCCAAGTGGCCCGGGGCTGGCCTGGCCTCTGTTTTGATAATTGAGGCAGCCCACTTCATGCGGCTACAACGGTGTCCTTTTTGGAGCACTCCGCATCAGCGAGCTTGAGATGCTGTATAAGGCGGATGCAAGTCGTAGGGCACTGGAACTCGAAGATGTCTGTGTGGACAGTATTGGGCTCAGCGGGGGATACGCTCCTCTAAAACGAATCAGCACGGCGTAGGCAGTGGAGTAGACTGCTACGAGGTTCCTCGACAGACATCTGTCCGGTTGGTGCCCTACAGGATTTCCGTGCACTGTGTGGCACGCACCATGGCACGTTTTTCTGTCACCGAGGTGGGTCTTCTATTACTAAATTTCAAATTGGGGGGTGCCGGGAAGGCACTAGACAGTGTTGGCCTCTCAGGGGCTCGTTGCGGCACCCATTCGTTCAGGATAAGGGCGGCTTCTGCTGCAGTTGTTTTTGGGTACCCCAGGGCTGAATTACGCCGCAGGGGAGGGTGGGGATCACAATGTTTTCAGTTTTGTCTTCGCCCTCCTCAACTGTGAGTACCAGTTTTAGTCACTGCACTGTTTCTCCCCCCCTCCCTTTTTTACTTGACAGACCCTGGGTGTCGTTTTACACCGGTGACAGTATGCCTGGTGGGCCGTAGCCACGTGCACAGGGCAGCGCGTTACGCTGCATGGGGCAGCGCGTTACGCTGCGGCGAGAGTGGGACCCGACTGGGACAGGGTGCATCCGCACGTCCCAGGTGCTATGGTAAGCGCGGCATGTTATGGCGGGAACTGTTGCCATCCCTTTTCTACATCAGGGATGATGCCTCGCCCGATGTCCTGGTTACGTACCTTGGGGGCGATGGTTTGGGGCGGGTCACTGGCCTATCGCGGAAACTTGCGGTTCGCAGTGACCTGCCCTACTCGCATTGTGTGTGGCCTGCCACATCCCTCAATTGGTCGGACACGATACCGCGGTACGCTTACAGGGGGGCGTTCGGCCTCGGGGCTCTTGACTGAGCCGACACTCCGTGAACGGGGCTATTGCCCGGTTCCTTTTGACAAGGGCGGGGGATGCGTCATTAGCCTCCCCGCCATCAGTCTGCAAATTTACGAGCTTTACTCAGGGGATGGGGCCCATCTGTCGCAGGGAGGTGTGGACCTCTGGATTAGTGGACTGGCGAGCAGGCCTGTCGACCGAGCTGACAGTCTTGGGTGGGGCGGTGAGCCTTTTGGAAGCCTCCCCGTGTGGCGGGTATCACTGGTAAGGTAAACATTATGACCCACAGGTATCCGGCAGGTTCGCAATTGACTGGACAACAATAGACAGGCATAAGTTGGTTAAACGTTGTCCGGTCAACGACGAACTAGGCGACGGGGTGATGGCGATAGCTAGACAGCATGCATCACCCCGTGATTCCACGGATACGCATCAGAGGGTGGGGTCATGAGTTAGATATTGACTACGGTCAACAATTTGTTTGTTGTCAACAAACAAATTGATACAAATTGATACATTGTAACCAATTGCCGTTGGCAATTTTGGGGTGGTACCTTACCAGTGTTACTTCGGCCTGCTTGCCTTAAGAATTATGATTGGTCGTTTTACCAATAGAAATTTATAATTCGGACTAGGGCATGAATCAATAAATGTGGCCCAATGCCGTTATCCACTTTTACCAGTGTCTGAGTCCGTTATTGGGAGGTGCGCCTGCAATGCAAGCGCGGCGCCAAAATGGCCGCCGCGCCCTTTGCTGGCCCCCCCCATAGGACGAAGGCATCCGGGTAGTTAGGGGCGTGGCCAGCTCCCTTATAAAAGGGGTGGCCATGAGGCAGCCGAGCTGCCATTTTGCGAAGCGACGGAGCGGAGAAGTTTTTCCCTCCACCCCCTCCCTAGTTAACAGTGTGATATTTTGGTCGCTTCGGGGCCGGGTGGGAATTTTTGGCTAGGACCCACGATTGGCTCTCGGGTCCTGGTTTTTTCGCCCATCCCACACTGTTGCTATGGTTTGATATAGGGGTTTCTGTGATGCTGTTGACTTTGGTCACATGGGCGGGTATCACTGGTAAGGTAAACATTATGACCCACAGGTATCCGGCAGGTTTGCAATTGACTGGACAACAATAGACAGGCATAAGTTGGTTAAACGTTGTCCGGTCAACGACGAACTAGGCGACGGGGTGATGGCGATAACTAGACAGCATGCATCACCCTGTGATTCCACGGATACGCGTCAGAGGGTGGGGCCATTAGTTAGATATTGACTACGGTCAACAATTTGTTTGTTGTCAACAAACAAATTGATACAAATTGATACATTGTAACCAATTGCCGTTGGCAATTTTGGGGTGGTACCTTACCAGTGTTACTTCGGCCTGCTTGCCTTAAGAATTATGATTGGTCGTTTTACCAATAGAAATTTATAATTCGGACTAGGGCATGAATCAATAAATGTGGCCCAATGCCGTTATCCACTTTTACCAGTGTCTGAGTCCGTTATTGGGGGGTGCGCCTGCAAAGGTTGCCCTTGCTTGAAAGCCAATTGTATCCAACTCTAGGGTGCTGTGCTCATCTCTGTTTATAGCCAAAGAGCGTGTCTGCAGATGCTTCCGTGGTCATAACTAAATGCCGAAGCACACAGAACACTGTTACCTTTCCTGCCAAAGTGGTACCTATTTTCTACTTGCAATTTCTTGGTTTCAAACTGCTAGGTTGGCAGGAGCTGGGACAGAGATGGGAGCTCACTCCATCGTGTAGCACTTGGGTTTCTAACTGCTGACCTGCCAACCTTCCAGTCATCAAGTTCAGCATCTTAACCACAGTACATACTGTTTAAACATGTGAACAAATCTGGGAGCCCAGGGTCAGAAGTGGGGATCTTGGAGTAGCGGTAGCATAATGTTAAAAAAATGCTACTGTTACAGAAAACCTTCTAGTTTAGGTTTTTAGACAGCATTGAAAAACATGCAAGGTTTGTGGTTTATACACAGATAGTTCTGGCAATTGCCTAGTGATGATAACACAGACAGACACCACCGCTGGTTGGCAATTCTACATGTACTGTTCTTTTTTCATCAGCTTGTTTGGCTGCTGAAAAATTCCCTTCTGGATTTAGTGAAACTACTTTTGGGGAGTGCCGGTAAACAATGGAACTTGAAGTTCAACTTAACAGGGTTTCCTAATCTTTGTAATTGCACAGTAATAAGCCTTACATCATGATCATTGCAAAGGGAAATATATTTGTTAAATATAGCCATGCTGGGTAACAAGCAGTCCCAACAATCTTGGTGATCCCTCTGTTCTCCCATAACTCTTGCGGGTAGAAGATAGTTTTTTTTTTTTTGCTTCAAACCAAGGGGATGGGTGATCCAAGCTAAGGCAGGGACCAATTTTCAGTTTCACCATCTGCTAGGAAAGTGCAGTGCCATCAAAGACCACAAAATCCACTGCTTAAAATTTGGTGGTGTGGCTTCCTAGTCTCTTTCTCGACATGATGGTTACTTCATGTTAACTTTAAGTCAAATAAATAAATATTGGTTAGAATCCTACTGGTATGTTGGTAAGATTATAGTTTATTGATGAGGTGCCAGAACACATCTTGAGTGTATATTGAGTGTGTGACCACACACGTAACCAAGACATGCTTTGGCACTTCTTCAATTAGTTGCAATTTGCCAAACCAAGTTATGTAAACCTTATGGGAATGCCATTTTCATGTATAAATGTATTTCTGCACATTAATCGTCTTAACTACATGTGGAAGTCTTCAATGGTAGTCTTTATTTCCTGTGAATTGGATGCTGCTTGTTATTTCCTATTACTTGCCTCAACAATTAAGGATTATTTAGATATTAAAAAAATCATAGCTTTGTGTGTTTCAGATGCCTGAAGAGTCCCTAATCCCTGAGACAAATAATAGAAACAACAATATCCAATTAACAGAAAGGAAGTGCTCCCACTGAACCCTTCCTCATGTAACCAAAGCAATTAAGACCCAGAGATGCTTTGTTCAGAAGAAAAAAACAATAAGCAATATTTGTGTACTAAACATCTTTTAAAAAGTTAAAAGAAATGTGAAATAGCTGTTATGAAACCTGGTAAGAGTGTATTTCTGGGGGAATTTTAAATGGTGAAACAAAGCTTGGAAATAATGCATTGAAAAGGAACATTGTTATTGTTGCTGATTACTTCACAATGGTTCTTAAACAGCAATGTAATGAAAACAAAATGTTTCCCCTTTTAATGAAAAAGGTAATGTTCACTCAACACTACTCATTATTGTTCACAGTTATTAGGTAATGGAGTGGGGTGGAGGCTGGGATATTCTATTTTTAACTGGAAAATAAGACTGGATTTGAGTGTTATTCCTTCACCACAGATCACAAAATATGGGATGCATATTTCCTGCAATGCTTGGAACATGCCATTAGTAGAGCAATGGGACACTCTGGGCCACAGGAAAAATGAGCATCTGCTCCTATGTTTTCTTAATTGTGATTAAGAAAACTTTACTGGAAAAATAGAGATGGTGCCTCTCTTCTGAGTGGTGCTGATTCTGTTTATTCCAATTAAAATGGAATGGAATCTCTTCCCTCTAAGCCATCTGATGTAAGAAATGTGAATGGCAAGAAGTTGTCATGGATCATGGTCTAGCAAAGCAGCAACATACCTTTGGTGTTCAGTAATCAAGAAGCATAACGAGGCCAAACACAACTTTATTTGGGTACTGACACACAGAACAGAGGCGCAGCGACGCCTTATATACAGATTGGAGAAGGATACATTAGGGAGGGAAACAATAGGATTTGTTGCTGAAACTGGGGAGATAGTGGGGTGATCCTAAACTGGGAACCCTTCGCGCTTCTCGAGGGAAAAAAGCGCGAACCCAAGTCTCGTGATAGTTCGATGTTGAAGAGACTCAAAATGGAGGATCAGTTATTTACAAAAGCATTAACATAATATTACATACTCAACATTCCTCCCCCCCCTAGGATTGCACAAAGTCTTGTAGCCATTGTGGGGGGGGGCACACCATCTTTTTGGCTGCACTGACACTTGATCAGATAGCTGAGCCCTAGGGCTGGCTGGTACCTGTGTTGAATGTTCTGCAATGGGGATACTGCTAGAACTACTAGCATGGTGGGGGAAAGTGCTCAAACCAAAATGAGAATCAGGACAGGGAGAAACCGAATCATAACCCTGTTTTATTGTAGATTGAGCAGGGGAACACTCGGACTCAAGCCCAGACTCCAAGGGGGGAAAATTCAACTGAAATTCCCTCCTTTTTACTTGAGTAGGGGATGACTCAAAACAAAGGTTCCTCGTTTGGGTTGAAGTAGAGGTAAACTCAAACATAGGAGGATGGGTGGCCTCAGGGGAGAAATCATGACCCCGTTCCTCGCGTAGACAAGTAGGGGGACACTCGAAAAACTCCCCCCAATCCTGTAAATAAAAGGGTGAATTACCCAGTTCCAGTGACTTCCTTACTTGCTCAGAATTAGAAAGCTGGGGATTGCAAACCACTGAGCCTTCCTCATCTCCCCCTTGGAATGAGTGGGTGGGGGAGGACCCTAACATAGAATTATTTTGAGTGTTGTCTGCTGTGGGCACTTCAATATCCAGTATTTCTCCCTGTTCCTCCCAGGACTGGTCCATGACCCTATGTCTGAGTTGGTCAGTGTGTTGCCGCCACAACAAACCATTCCCCATTTTCACCTTATAGGACACAGGTCCAGGTTGCTCTACCACAGACCCTGGAATCCATGCTGGCCCAACTGCCACGTAGTTTTGACAATGAACCAGATCTCCTGGTGCAAAACCCTTCTTATTTTGAATTCCTATATTTACCCGTCTATCCTCCACCCTGGAAGGATCTAGCCGATCTAGCAGGGATGCTGGTTTCCTGCACATTAAGAGCTCAGCTGGGGATAGCCCTGAGACCAGGGGGGTTACCTGATAGCATAATAAGAATTATCAGAGCTGTAGCTCAATGTCCCCCTGCCCCATTCACTTTCAGGCTTATTTTGTAGTGCGGACCTGTCTTTCCACCTGACTATTGGTGGCAGGGTGAAATGGAGCAGAAGTAATGTGCCTGATAGTGTTTCTCTCGAGAAACGCTTGAAATTCGACAGATGTAAAGGTTGTAGCATTATCGGACACTAGCACATCTGGTATTCCAAAACAGCTGAAAAGCCTACATAATTGCTTAATTGTCACAGCTGAGGTAGTGCTTGGAACAGGGATTACTTCCAGCCACTTTGAAAAAGAGTCAACTACTAAATGCAAGAGAGTGCCTTGAAATGGACCAGTGAAATCAACATGGATTCACAATCACAGTATGTGAGCTGTGTCCCATTCCCGGGAGGGAAGTTGGGACTCTTCAGGTCGGGAACTCTGACAGCTGGCACAAGTGCCCACCAACTGTTCAATGTCCTTATCAACTTGTGGCCACCAGAAATAGCTCTGTGCCAAAGCTTTGCAGTGCACGATTCCCAGGTGGCTGATATGCAGAAGTCTGAGGACCATAGAATCACTAAGAATCACAGCAGGAATCACTACCCTCTGGCCCCATAATAAGCAACCCCTCTCGAGCGACAGCTCGAGTTGCTTCCTGTAGAACGCTATGAATTCCTCTGAGGGAGGAGTTGTGGGCCAACCTTTTCAAACCCAGGAAACCACTTTTGAAAGCATTTTATCCCTAGCAGTAGCTTTAGCAATATCAGAGGGAACAACCGGGGTGAATCGAGAGATTTGATCATCAGCACCTGATGGTCACGTTCTATTTCACAGTCCAGCTCCCCCAATTCGGGCAAAGGGGATCAAGAAAGAGCATCCACATGGCTAAGAAAAGTGATACACATTCAGAAATATTGCCCATCTCAGCATGCGGGGGGATAGTATTTGGGGAGTGGGCTTGGAAGTAACAAAAATTCCCAGTAGTGGTTTGTGGTCAGTCACAATTGTGAATTCCCTTCCATACAAATAATCGTGGAACTTTTTAGTTCTAGAAACTATAGCCAGAGCTTCCCGGTCTGTTTGGGCATAGTTTCTCTCTGTCTTTGATTGGGACCTTGAATAAAACACAATCAAAGCCTCTGTCCCATTATCCTACACATGACAGAGAACAGCCCCAACCCCCACTGGCGATGCATCACAAACCAGTACCACAGGTTTTCTAGGGTTGAAATAAGTTAGAAACGCTTTGGAGGACAGCAGCTCCTTTAACTCCCCAAATGCCTTTTCCTAGCTTTGCCCCCACCTCCAAACCGTGTCTTTTTTGAGCAAGCGATGAAGCAGCTCTGCTACAGAAGCCTTCCTGGGCAAGAAGAAATGGTAAAAGTTCAACAGACCCAGGAAAGATTGCAATTCAGTTTTGGAGGATGGTCAGGGGGCATTACACACAGCGGAAATCAGAGGGTTTGACCGCCCTCGGGAGTTATTTTGAACCCAAGAAATTTGACCTCCTTTGCAAAAAATACACACTTATCTTTCAGCAAGCGGAGCCTGGCCCTTTCAAACTTTTGCAAAACCCGGTCCAACCTTTCTGCAAGTTCAAATTCATCTCCGACAGTAATTAATACATCGTCAAAATAGGGGAGAACCCCAGAGAGACCGTTGAGCAGATGTTCCACAAGTGATTGGAAAATATCAGGGGCTGCATTGACCCCAAACTGCAAACAAGTGACTTTGGATGCCCCTTTATGAGTGACGATGGTTTGCATGGATGCAGCAGCAGGTGTAACCGTTAGCTGCTGGTAGGCATGGGCTAAATCTAATTTAGCGAAACACTTTCCCCCATGTAATGTAGCCAGCAAATGTCTCACAACAGGAACTGGGTACGCATTGAGCCTAACTGCTTTGTTGATTGTGCACTTGTAGTCTGCACAGATCCTAACCTCCCCGTTGGACTTAATGGCAGTTACTATGGGTGTCTCCCACTCTTCAGAATCTACCGGCACCAGTATGCCATGACCCACAAGCTTTTCAATTTCTGCCTCAATCTTGTCCTTCAAGGTGAAGGGAACACGGTGAGGTTTCAGGCGGATAGGCCATATGGCCGGGTCAACATCAAATGAAACCAGGGGGCCCACATAAGTCCCAAGTCCCTTCTTGAAGACCTACGGGTGCGCGTTGCAAATGTCCTGCACTGGGTCGGAGCTTACAGCGTTGAATCCGGATAGTCTAATGCCCAGTGGTTCAAACCACTGAACTCCAAGCAAAAAGTTAGTTCCTTGTTTCACCACCACAAGGGGCAACTTGGTGGAAATGTTTTTGAAATGCACAGAAAAAACCCTCACCCCCAGAATTGGAATTTGGCACTCTTGAACGTCTCGAAGGGACGTCTTCAGCACTTGCAGCTTAGGCCATGAAGTGGGGGAAAATTTCAGGAACTCTTTTTGGGGCAGAATAGAATAAGATGTACCTGAGTCCGCTTCCAATCGAACTAGTACACCCTGTAGTCGCAGATCAGCAAAGAACTGGACGGAAACATTGGAGACATTGCTGTGGAGCAGTTTCGATGTGGAGATCTTGGAGATGGATGCTCCATGCTGTCTCGGCCACTCAACCGATGCTGGAACCTGCCTCCGCCGTTGTCGGCACACCTTTCCAATGTGCCCATGCTTGCCGCAATGATGATAGTCCGCCTTCCCAAAAGGGCATTTCTGACGGTCATGCTTGCCTCTGCAGCCATCGCACCTTCCCTGGGCCTTCATGGCATGCTTCTCTTTCTTCCTGTGGACTTTCCTGTTCTTCCCATCTTCATCACTGGACCTGGGCGTGGACGCCTGCAATGCTGAATATGATGAGCAGGATGATGCAGAGCAGCGGTGGCCCTGTACAGCAGACTCCAGAGCCCCAGAGGTGACAGGCCATTGTTTGAAGGACTTCACACCTGACCGGGCCACCTCGGACGCCAACGCCTCCCTCAGGACTGACTAGAAGGTGAGTGTATCCCGGGTCATAAGCCTGCACTGGGCTTCTTTGTCCTGCAAACCAGCTAACAGATGGTCTCGGAGGGCGTCCTCAATGTTAGGCCACTGGCATAGGGCTGTGGCAAGTCAGAGGGTGGCAGCATAGTTGGCCACAGACTTCCCAGGATGTTGGTCATGGCGGTGGAATGCGACCCAGGCAGGGAAAATAGACACCTTCAGCTGGAAGTGATTTTGCAAGGCTGTAAGGATGTTTGTGAGGGGGACTTCATCGATGTCCCTTGGCAGGACTAGATGGATCGCCAGCTCAAGCGTGGCCAGGCCACATTGTGACAGGAAACAGGACAGTTTTAGGTCTTCTTCCACAATGTTTTCGGCCGCCATGGCATGGCGGAACTGCCTCTCATAGAGGTTCCATCACTCAGGCGTTGCTACATCGAAGGGACCCGTGATGTTCCGTTGGGATGCCATCCCACCTTCATCGCCAATTTGGTGTTCAGTAATCAAGAAGCAGCAGCCAGCATAATGGGGCTATTGTGTTCTGTACTGTACCTTTTACAATGTATCCATTCACGTGTATCCAATGTAACCATGCTTGTGTAACATTATAACCAGCAGCTGCTTAACTGTAGCCCTTGCAATAGGACGCGAGCTAATGACCACCTGGTGGCAATAGTGAGCGTTCAAGCTCTCCTGGCCCAGACTCACCAGCAAACAACAGCGCGGGAAGATTCCCGCCATCACCTACACCTGGACAAGAAGGGCGTGACCGTCCGTGACGTCACGCGGACAGTAACCAATAGACTGTCGAGGAGCCACATTCAAAATGTATAGCCACTGTATATATTGAGCTACCCATCTGCCATTACCTCATGTTCCCCTGGATCATCATGCAATAAACCTGTGTTAAGCCAACCTTTCGGCTGTTCATTGTCTTTGGTCCCATACACTAAATTGGCGACGAAGGTGGGATATGGCTGCCCACGGGACCAAGACATGCGCCGGTTTCGAAATCAGGAGACCGGCAGACTGGGACATCTTCGAGATGGACTTCCAGGGAGCCCTGGTGGAATCCGAAGTCACGGATGAGGCAAAGAAAAGGGCCATCTTCACCCGGATGCTGGGGCCAGACACCAAGAGGGTCTTGGTGGACCTGATCGCGCCGAGGAGGGCGAGTGAATTCAAGGTGAAAGAGCTCATGCACATGCTGCGTGAGTACTTCCGGCCCTCGACGACGATGTTCCCCGCTCGGAGCGCGTTTTGGAGGCGAGTCCAAGCGCCCGGGGAGACGGTCGCCGACTTTGCAGTGGCCCTGCGACTGGCGGCCGGCCCATGCAAATGGGAGAACGCAGAAATCACACTAAGAGACTGCGTGCTGTGCGGCCTGAACGACGCCGAAATTCAGCGCACATTGATGAACCGGCAGCCACCCCCCATGTTGCAGGAGGTCCTGAAGGAGGCACAAGCCGCGGAAGCTACGAAGGCCGGGGTCCAGGAGCTCCAGGACTGGCGGCCAAAGACAGGCAAGGCAGAGACTTCGGTGCACGTTCCGGTGCACGCGGCCCGGCGAGTTTCGAAGTCGTCCGCGGAGAGCAGCGACGACGAGGACGTCCGGAAGGTCCGGAAGGAAGGCCGGCGTTGCGACGGCTGCGGAGCGAACCACGACCGCGCCAAATGCCCCTTCAGAAAGGCCGAGTGCCACAACTGCGACCGCCGCGGGCACATCGCCAAGGTCTGCAGGAAACGGCGCGAGGCCCGGAAGAGCTCGAGAGACCGCGCGTCGAGACCCAAGGATGGCACCCAGGCCACGAGGAAGCGAGACGGCGTGGGCCGCATCGCCAACGACAGCGAGGACGACGCACCGGTGTTCAGCGTGTCCGCGGGACACCCCCGTTACTTTGTTGAGGTACTAGTACAAGGGGCCCCCATTAGGATGGAAATTGACTCGGGTTCCTCATATTCCATCATTCCCCAGAAGGAGTTTCTGAAAATTGCCCCCCACGTGCGGCCCAAACTCAAAGCTTTGAGGTCCACGCTACGGGACGTGCAAGGGAACTGCATTCCGGTGTTGGGGGTTGGGAATTTTCAGGTTCAATTTAAGAAACACGCCGCGACTCTCCCCCTAGTTGTTCTCAAAGGGGGGAATTGCAGCATCCTCGGGACTCAATGGTTCCAGCCCCTGGGTTTGTTCATTGGGGGTTGCACGCCGTTGCCGTTGGGACTGACCCGATTCAGGAGGTGTGCGACGCTCACCCCAAAGTCTTCAAAAAGGGACTTGGGAAATTTAAGGGACCCCCAGTAGCCTTCGACCTAGACCCTGAGGTCCGCCCAATAAGACTCAAACCGCGCCGGGTGCCATTCGCGCTCAAGGACAAAATAGAGGCGGAACTGGACAAATTGGTGGGCCAGGGGATTCTTGTTCCTGTTGATTCTGCGGAGTGGGAAACTCCAATTGTAACAGCACTAAAGGCCAACGGGGAGGTGCGCATATGCGCTGATTACAAGTGCACCATCAACAAGGCCATTCGCCCTAATGCGTATCCGGTGCCGGTAGTCAGCCATTTGCTGGCCAGGTTACATGGGGGAAAGTGTTTCGCTAAGCTCGACTTAGCACAAGCCTACCAGCAGCTCTCGGTGACCCCAGCTGCCGCTGCCGCCCAAACTATCGTCACCCATAAGGGGGCGTTCCAGGTGACGCGCCTTCAATTCGGCGTAAACTCGGCGCCTGGAATTTTCCAGTCACTCGTGGAACGCCTCCTGAAGGGGCTCGAGGGGGTGTTGCCTTATTTTGATGACGTATTGATAACGGGGGGGGGAGTCAGGCCGAATTGGCAAAGAGGTTGGGCAAGGTCCTGGCGATATTCGAAAAGGCGGGGTTGAGGCTGCGAAAAGACAAATGCGTCTTCTTCGCGACCGAGGTCGAATTCCTAGGGTTCCGTGTCACTCCTGAGGGAATAAGGCCGTCCAAGTCTAAGGTAGCCGCCATCAAGCAAGCCCCTCGCCCCACCTCCAAGCCCGAGTTGCAGTCGTTCCTAGGGCTGCTGAACTTTTATCACTCCTTCCTTCCCCGGAAAGCAGCCGTGGCCGAGCCGTTGCACAGACTGCTTAAAAAGGACGAGGCATGGAAGTGGGGCGACCAGCAAGAGAGGGCATTTAGTGAGCTAAAGCAGCTTCTGGCGTCTGACGCCATCCTCACCCATTTCAACCCCAAGCAGCCAGTGGTCCTGATCTGTGATGCATCCCTGGTGGGGGTGGGGGCGGTGCTGTGCCACGTGCTGGAAAACGGGAGGGAGGCCCCGATAGCGTTCTATTCCAGGTCCCTGTCCCAAGCGGAGAGAAACTACGCCCAGACAGACAGGGAAGCATTAGCGATAATTGCGGGAACAAAAAAGTTCCACGACTTCCTGTATGGCCGCCCATTCACAATCGTAACTGATCACAAGCCCCTGCTAGGCATCTTTACCGCAGATAAGCCCACGCCACAGATCCTGTCCCCAAGGATGCTTAGGTGGGCCTTTTTTCTCAACGCGTATCAGCACGCGTTAGTGTACAGGCCCGGGAGGGAGATCAGCCATGCGGACGCTCTATCGAGGTCCCCCCTTCCCCAGGAGAACAGCCACGTGGGCGGGGAGGAGCCAGACCATCAGGTGCTGATGATAGAAGTCCTCGACTCGCCCCCAATACTGCCCGCCGACATCGCCAAGGCGACCGGCAAGGACAACATTTTAGCAAAGGTTAGCTCCTGGGTGCAGAAAGGGTGGCCAGCGTCCTCACCGGCAGCGGAGTTCGACCCATTTTTTCAAAAGAAGTTAGAGTTGTCCTTTGAGAGGGGGTGCCTTCTGTGGGGCCAGCGAGTAGTGATCCCGGCGTCCTTACGGCCGAGGGTACTCAAACTCCTGCACGTCAGTCACCCTGGGATTGTGCGCTCCAAGGCCCTGGGACGGAGCTATTTCTGGTGGCCCCAGCTAGACGCCGACATCGAGCACATGGTTGGCACTTGTGAGCCCTGCCAAAGTTCCAGACCAGAAGAAGCTCGCCTGCCTCACAGGGAGTGGGACGCGGCGAAGGAGCCGTGGTCCCGGGTTCATGTAGACTTTGCTGGCCCGTTCCGTGGGACGCTGTTTCTCCTTGTGGTGGATGCCTTCTCCAAGTGGTTGGAGGTCATTCCGGTTACAAGCACGTCCACGGCCACAACCATAAAGCATTTGCGGAGGGTTTTTTCCACGTTCGGTTTACCCGACACCCTCGTAAGCGACAACGCAAGTTGTTTCACGTCCTCTGAGTTCAGGGCATTCACAGAAATCAACGCCATTCGGCACATCACCTCCGCTCCTTTTCACCCTGCCACAAACGGCCAAGTAGAGCACCTTGTGCGCACCACCAAGGACGCGCTGCGGCGCATGGGGCCCGGGGACCTAAACCATCAAGTGTGCCAGTTTCTGCTAGGTTACCGAGTGACTCCCCTAGCGTCAGGATACTCCCCCGCAGAGCTGCTGATGCGCAGGAAGCTGACCACCATACTAACTAGGCTAGACCCCACGAGAGTAGAGGACAAGGGGAAGAACATTGGGATAGAGGACACAAAGAGTTTCGACGTGGGTGCCCCCGTGTATTGCAGGAATTATGCCAGCGCGGGTCCGGCCTGGGTACCGGGCGTCATCCTAGAGCGGACCGGCCCCATCTCGTACCGCGTAGAGACCAGCACAGGTCTTCTCTGGAGGCGGCACGCAGACCAGCTCCGGCGCAGGGTCCCCGGCGAACAGGGCACGGACCGCGGGACACAAGATTCAGCGTTAGGGTTCTCCCCCACCCGTTCAGCCCAAGGGGGAGGAAAGGGGGGCCATGGGTCCCCACCAAGGGGGGAGGAAAGGGAATCTGTCCTCGTAGACATCCTGCGGGATCGGTCAGCAGAGAGAAGGGAAGCCGATCTCATAGGTATCCCGCGGGATCTCCCCACTAATACGGATACCCCAACAGAGTTAGATTTTGATTTTCAGAACCGGGGAAGTTTTGCGGAGTGGTCCCCCACCCGTCCAAGCGAGAAGAGGGGTTTTTCGTTAGCCCCGAGTGTCTCCGGTCTGCCCACAATGGAGTTTTTCCCTTCCCCCAAAACCGTCAAACCACGGCAAGCCTCTAACAAGTCTCCCTCTCCCGTTTCAGGACAAGGACCAGGGAACGAGGAAGCAGTAGCGCCCCTGGGGCAGGTCAGCCCACATCGCGGCCCAAACGCGTGTGCAATAAGCCATCTTGGCTGAGGGACTTCGTCCCATCCTAGGGGGGAGGGATATTGTGTTCTGTACTGTACCTTTTACAATGTATCCATTCACGTGTATCCAATGTAACCATGCTTGTGTAACATTATAACCAGCAGCTGCTTAACTGTAGCCCTTGCAATAGGATGCGAGCTAATGACCACCTGGTGGCAATAGCGAGCGTTCAAGCTCTCCTGGCCCAGACTCACCAGCAAACAACAGCGCGGGAAGATTCCCGCCATCACCTACACCTGGACAAGAAGGGCGTGACCGTCCGTGACGTCACGCGGACAGTAACCAATAGACTGTCGAGGAGCCACATTCAAAATGTATAGCCACTGTATATATTGAGCTACCCATCCGCCATTACCTCATGTTCCCCTGGATCATCATGCAATAAACCTGTGTTAAGCCAACCTTTCGGCTGTTCATTGTCTTTGGTCCCATACACTAAAGGGGCCAAACACAACTTTATTCGGGTACTGACACACAGAACAGAGGTGCAGCGACGCCTTATATACAGGTTGGGAAAGGATACATTAGGGCGGGAAACAATAGGATTGGTTGCTGAAACTGGGGAGATAGTGCGGTGATCCTGAACTGGGAACCCTTCACACTTCTCGAGGGGAAAAGGCACGAACCCAAGTCTCATGATAGTTTGATGTTGAGGAGCCTCAAAATGGAGGATCAGTTATTTACAAAAGCATTAACATAATATTACATACACAACAATACCCAATTGTTTTGGTATCCAGGCAATAATAACAATGACAACTTGTGGTTAACGTGTCCCAACGTGTAACATTACAGAGTTGCTTTTGCAAAGATGTTCCAAGCTTGGACCAAAAGTGAACCTTTACAGTCAACCCAGTTTTGAAGGGAGGAAAAAAAAAAACACAGACAGATTTCAGAAAGCATATCGAGGGTACAACCTATAGTAGTTCCATGAGGCATCAACATTGGCTCTCCCAAGAGCTTCTGCAAATAAATGAAATGGTCCAGTAGCTCTTCTGAACACATCTTTTGCTTCCAAGAAGTGCCAGTTAAAGGGTCAGGCAGCAGCGGGCAGTCAAAGAAGACTCAGGCTGAGGTTTGGGAGTCTGAGAGACCTGGACAATGAGGGGTTCACAAAAGTGGGCTTGATGAAAATGAAAGTTTTATAAGGCACTTTCTGTTTGCATGTGAACAGAGTGGCAGAGATTGCTTATTTATGGTGGGGAAGTTTTCACTGTCACCTCTCTTTCTACTTTTTATGCAAAACAGACAAGTGGTCTCGTGTTTTTTGTGATGCATAGCCCCACAACTTGCCTATTGTTGTAAGAAGAGCTGGCAATAGCAAGGTTACCCTGCTATGGTAATAGAGTAGACCATACTTCCAGTGACTCAATGCTAATTGTCAGGCAGCAGTTAACTAATGTGACAACCCTGAGGACTAATGGTACTGGGTGGTGAAGTTCACAGGGAAGAGTGATGATCCCCAAGTAGATTAAATCCCACTTGAATCCATCTTGATGGAGGGCAACAGCTTCATCAATACTGGCCTGGGGCCAATGAGGACTTTGTGTGACAAAAGGGCTAAGAACCAGAAAGAAACTTGAACTGGATCAGTGGTATGGGTGTCATACAGTACAGAAGGCAAATGGAAGACTACTGATTGTTATTGTTCTCAGGACAATCTTCATAGCTGATTGCTATATAAAAGCCAATTTTCAGAATTGGATACGCCACTTGAAGAAGAAGAAGAACAACAACAACAACATGCTCTCTTATCAGCTTGAGGAAATGTACTTTTAGGAACACACACTCAAATTTTGCAAAGAAATGTTTCCAGAACACATGGGTGTTTGTGTTCTGAGGCTCTGGACTGGAGGCTGCAAGACATGGTTACAAAATGAGCATTTGTAAGAAAGTCTTATTGGGGATTTATGTGGAGAAATTTCCCATGAATGATAGGAAATTATGAAGAGAAAATTACATAATGCAACACAAAATGCAACACAAACCGAAAGTATAATCTCACTGGTGAGCTAAGGTGGGGGAGATGTTTCTGAAGAAAATTGTTGCTGAGTATTCCCATTGCCACTACACCCTTCACGTCAACATCAGTGGAGCTGTCAGAACCCATCCTGCCAATAACACAAATGTGGTGTTTTAATACAGTTATCTAAAGGGTAACTTTGTCGCTTAAAATGCATGCCTCATTTTAAAAAGTGCACCTTGTAAGTGGATGATCTAAAAATATAACATTTTAAAAATACTTGTGAATCAAATTTAGGGCAAACAGGCTGTGATCATAGAATTAAAATTCCGGGAGAGCATCTGTCATGATGGAGTTTCTCTAATTTAAAAAAGTGAACATATTGAAAAACATTTCTGGGGTTTTTCTCCCCGGGGGCTGGAGTTGGGGAATCCTGTACATATTTGTATTTAAAAGTAAGATGACTGCTAAATCTTCTTCGAAGCAAGGGCTTTAACTTGTCACCTCCTGAGCTGTAATATGCACGGATGGAGAAGACAATTGCAATTGTAGCCTGAATGAATTCTCCACAGTAAATGGGGCAAAAACCTGAAATATAGCTATGCGATCATCTATGCAGTGCTTCAGAGGTGGGATACGGTAGGGAGGTGGCAAGTAAAGCAAAAAGAAATAATCAGAGTTGGAACAAAACTATGTTGTGTTTAGCATCAAACCTCATTTTGTCTCCAGAATACATTTAGTTCTTTTTGGTCAGGGGTGCCCAAACTACAGCCTGTGGGCTGGATCCGGCCCATGATGCCTAACAATCCAGCCAACACTACCCTCACCACTCCTGGAAGTGGAAGTAAATCACACCTGCGCATGCACAAAATGCTGCCATAAAGCACCTGCGACTGTCATAAACACATTTATGACAGCTACAGGTGCATTTTGGCAGCGTTTTGCACATGTGCAAGTGCATTTTACTTCTGCTTCCAGTGGAGGAACCATGTGACTGGCCCGCTCAACCATGTGACCAGCCTGCAGCCCAAAAATCTGGGCACTCCTAGTGTAAGTCAATGTTGAATAAGATAAAAAGCACCACTGGGAAAATTGGACAATGTAGCCCCAAACCTGATATGAACAGAACTGGAAGGCCATGGAACTTGAACAGTTAAAATGGCTGGTCTTGTTTCTGTGACTTATGCTGTTGTGCTGAATCATGTGGTAGGAGCAGTCAAGATAATTCAGCCTGGTTTAGGTGCCAGATTTAGGAGTGCCTTTAAAAACCTACAAAATTGTAAATTATTGTAGCTTGTTATTATACTTTTTCTCTCCCACAGATGTTTTTATTCAGCCCCCCCCTACTTTTAGATCTCTGTGTGAGTCAATGCAGAAATGACTAAAACAGTTTGAGGTACTAAAATTGTTAAGAAAAGAGTATTGCTAATAAACAATTTGAAAATGTGTCAGCTTTTACTATGCCCATGTACAGTAGCCTGATTGAGTTCCATCCCAGTCCTGGCAAAAATATCAGCCGGGAAACATCTGGGCTGTATGTGACACTTGCTAGCATATATTTCATCAGATAAATTAGTAGCATTGTTGCGCCATGGCTGTGTAAAATAGTAATAATAGTAAAAATGATGATGTAGATTACAATGACTGCATATCATGTTCTATTCAAGTCAGAGCAGCCATTAGAGATGTAAATATCAAACATGATTGGCAAGAGAAAGGCCCTAGAAGTCATGAGTACAATATAAGGAAACAAGTGCATTTAAGTGAAAGGAGACTGCGTGCACAGATTACAGACTATTGATCATGAATGCCATTTTATTCGCCTCATGACTCACCATCCATAGGAAAGAGAAACTCAGACAACAGGAGGTTCAGCTATTCTGTTGACATCTTAGACAAAAAGCAAAAAAAGAATTTCTGTAATTATTAAAAATGTAACTAGAAACTAGAGCGAAGCTACCATTAAAAGCCACTTCATGCACCAAGTGGGGCTAAATCTATATATAAATACTAAGTGTACATTTGATGTGAATCTGTAGTCAGTTGCAGCTTCGTGACACCTGTGCCACTGCGGTGCACGTTATTGGCAACGCGTGCCATAATCGCCTCTTGCTGTCTTTCACACATCTCTGGTAGACACTGAAGAATGTAATGTCTGAAGTGGCTGCCATCCACAGATATTTGGCTTTACCTCTAACCACACAGACTGTGTCTGTTTAGCTCTCATACATTACAGGTTTATATATATATATTTTAAAAAGCTTCCATTGTGTGAGTTCTGAGCTGTTTTCTGACCTCAGTGAGAATTCAAAAGGATTGTGATATATAGAAATGCCTATCTTCATTATGATTGTTGTTCTTGTCATTATGGTTGTTACTGTTGTTATTTTCACAGAGGCAGCTATGTTGGTCTTTTATAGCAGCTACGGAAGGATTGTGACACATTTAAGATTAAATAAATCTTCAGCATCTGACAAAGTGAATTGTAATCCATGGAAACACATTATTAAAATAAATTGTCATTGTTCTTTATATGTGATTAATGAGAAACAACTGTACATGATAAGCAACTTAAACTCAGGGCATCGTGCAAGTGTCAGTGGTACAGAATCTTAAATAAATCCTAATCCTCAGGTTCCTAGATTCCAATAGAAAATGTGATTCATTCCTAACGTATGAAGTTTAAAAGATGAACAATCTGCCTTCACATTGAACGAATGTCTTTAATGGCTTACGTCAAACTGTATAACTGCAATTTTGAATCAATTTAAAGCAAAGCAGCGGAGATAAAACTAAAACCATGAGTAAGAACTGATCAGCAGTTTGGATAAAGAAGTCTATTTTCATTCTAGAAATTAAAATAATGTGAGACAAACTAGGCAAATATGTGAAGGGGAGATCATTACACAACTGGGATGCCTTAACACAGAAGGCAAAAGGCTGTCCCCCTGGTAGCTACCCACATAACCTCTGATGAATGAAGAACTGTGAGCTATTCACAGATCTCCTTAGTCTATTCATCCCCGCACTCAACTCCCTTAATAAATCTCAATGGGTGACCCTTTCTAATCAACATCTTTCATCTTACACTGCCCCACAGGGCTGTTGTTAAAATGAGAGGACTCCAGGTGAACCACCCTCAGTCCCCTGAAGGAAGGGGGTAATTCAAATGGGATATATGACTTATTCTAATATGAGATGTTGGCACTTCCAAAAATTTAATCAAAAGCCCAGAAACATCTGCCCCAGAATGATGTTTTTGCCATTGTTTGGAAAGGATTTCATTTTTTTGAGGTGATTCCACGAATAAAGCCAGGCTAAAGAAATCCAGGTATGCATCAAATACTTTTAAAAAAAATTTGTTTACAGAATTATCAGAGCTGGGGAAATAGCTAAGCTGAAGAATGTATGAAGCTCAGTAATGTTGCTGAGTCTGAAAATGCTCATTAGCCTTATCATCAGTTAATCATGGAAGCTCACACAATATTTTATTTCCCACAACGGACTCGGCTATGGCTGCTTTGTATGAATACCTGTATTTGCATGTGAACCATGGCATTCATGCATGAATAACAGGGCCCATTCTTCCTTTTTCTAAAGGGACCACTTCATTAATTTGTCAAAGAGTCAAACAAAACCTCAGGTTTCTAGTAAAAAATCTTCATTTCAAGATGGAATACTACAGTTAGGTAGCAAGCTCTGGCTTTTATGTTACTACTTTTGCCATAAAATGCTAATGTATATGTGTGGAGGTTAATAAGGTAGAACCAACAGAGGGGGAAAGAGGTCCAGTCGCTGGAGATTATCACCCAAAATTCCTCAGCGCTAGTTGGTTTCTTCTCTCTCTCTCTCTCTGGCCATGCTCAGAGTCCAGACATAAACCTTAGTTGGGATGAAGACATGGATGCAAAACTATTTCTGAGGGAAGGGAATTAATGGGCAAGGAAATATTTAGTCACATCTCCAGTTTACTAATATCTTTTGCATATGCTTTCCCAAGGGCCCAGTTTTGTTGCTGGCTACCAAGTCAAGTGCAGAGTGCCTGAAGAAAACTACATTATTTGGACACATGAATTGGAAAATGACACAAACACCTCATCCTTTCTTTGGCAGTAAATATACAGTAGTGTGGTGGACCCATTGTCAGTTGAGCTGCAGCAGAGTGGGAGCTGCGGCGCTGCGGAATGGGGGCTTGGCCACACAGGGGCTGGTGACAGGGGCCCTGATGTGGTGGAGACTCATACCCCCTTTGGTCCCTGGCACTGTGGACTTGGCCACGGATTTGGCTCCTGAGGTGCGGGGTCGGACCGCCCCCCACCCAGCCTAGACTTTGGACTCTGAGACTTGGAATCTTGTGGTTGAATTCTTGTTTTGGGATGTTTTGACTTAGGTGACTTTTATTATTGTATGCTAATTGTAGATAGATAGATAAATCTTTATTGTCATTGTCCTGCATAGAACAACGAGATTGGGGGGAAAAACACTTAACAACCCAACAAAACCAAAACAAAATACAACTATACAAAATTATCAACATACTCCCACCACACATATACACATTTAACCCCTAAAAGCTCTAAAACTCTAAAAACTCTAAAACTCTAAAAACTATATACAGAAGCTCCCTCATAGACTGCATTGCACTGTATTCAAAGCCAGAACCGCTTTTGGGTAGAAACTATTTCTCAAGTGGGTGGTCCTGGTCTTTATGACCCTATACCTTCTTCTAGAAGGCAAAAGCTGAAAGAGATCATTTCCAGGGTGCGTACTATCTTGCACAATCTCTACAGCTTTCTTATAACACCTGGTGGCATAGATTTGATCTAGAGTGGGAAGAGTATGCCCGATTCTCCCCTCTGCAGTCTTTATGACCCTGGACAGCATTGTTCTTTCCCTAGCTGTACAACTCCCAAACCATACACACAGACCATAGGTTAACACACTCTCTATGGTACAGTGGTAGAATGCCAACAGCAGGTCCTTTGAAAGATTGTTCTTCCTGAGGATCCTCAAGAAGTATAACCTCTGCTGTGCTCTCTTCATCAGATCTTTGGTGTTTGCTCCCCATGTTAGATCATCCCTCAGCTCCATTCCCAGAAATCGAAACACCAAGGGCTGTTCCACACAATTCCCTTCAATAATAAGTGGCTGGATGTTCAATTTGCATTTTCTAAAGTCCACAATGATCTCTTTTGTCTTTTTTACATTGAGGAATAAATTGTTTTCCCTACACCACTCCGTCAGCATCTCAACCTCCTTCCTGTAAGTCAACTCTCCCTCCCCAGCAGTAATCAGACCCACCACCGTTGTGTCGTCTGCAAACTTGATGATCTTATTGCTGGGGTAACTGGGAACACAATCATATGTGTAAAGCGTATACAGAAGTGGGCTCAGCACACACCCCTGCGGCGTCCCCGTACTTATACTGAGATCCTCAGAGACTTGAGAGCCCACCCTGACCCGTTGGGAATGATCTGATAGAAAATCTAGTATCCACCTGCATAAGCATGGTGGAAGCCCCAGATATAATAATGTGTATTCTGTTAATTGCATCCTGTTCTCTAGTGTACTCTAATTGTATCTTGTTTTGTATTGTATTGGATGTGATATTGTTGTTGGCCACCCTGAGTCGCATCTGCGAGTGGACGGCATACAAGCCCAAATTATTATTATTATTATTATTATTATTATTATTATTATTATTATTATTATTATTATTATTATTATTATTATTATTATTATTATTATTATTATTAATAATAATAATAATAATAATAATAATAATAATAATAATAATAATAATAATAATAATAATAATAATAGTTGTTGTTGTTGTTGTTGTTGTTGTTGTTGTTGTTGTTGTCGTCATCATCATCTGTTGCCTGTAGTGGTTCTTTGTTTATCTAATGTTTGTGAGCTGACCAGAGTGGTACTTGCACCAATTGGGAAGGAAATAAATAAATAAATGAATAAATAACCCTGGTTTACTCCAACATTATCATTAACAAATACAGAGAAGCAAATTGTTTGTTCTGTTCTTAAGGGATATAGTCACTTTACTTTTTGTATTGGTGTTTTGTACCAGTCATGATTAATATCTTTACCTATATATAAGGTGGGACGTTACCCGTTGGACTCCGACATACACGCCCACACCCGTCCACACTGTCCTGTACCGAGCCACCTGCACTTGCCTTCACCCAGCACACAGAGGGCCACAAGGGTCCCGCAGTCAGCAGTGGGGCAACTGCCCCACGAGTGCAAACAAAACAAAACAACTTCAATTCCCAATGTCCTCCGTGCCAGCCGCCCCTCAGCCAATCAGGTTGACAGGCGAGAACAAGCAGAATGTTGGGAAAGGTGGCATGCCCAATAGAAACCAAGCTGCAGAAAAAAAAACGTGTCACGAATGCGAACAAAAGAAACAAAATTTCAAACCCCAGCATCCTCCGTTTCATGACCACTCTAGCCAATCAGGCTGAAGGGCATGAGCGCACAGAACGCTGAAAAAGCCAGCACGCAAAAAATAAAATAAAATAATGCCTCACGCAACTGGAATGCAAGGCCACCGCAGGCAGACGCAGCACCTCCCACAATGGGAGTGCAAGGCCGCCGCAGGCGGATGCAGCACTTCACGGCCTCGCTAACCCAAACCCGCAAAAAACCATGGTGAAACAACCGCCGGCCTTCTTTCCTGGTGCAACGGGGAGAACAGGGACTCCCTCTCCTCCATGCTACCCCGCCAAAGACATGGCAAGACCACCGCCGGCCTCAAGGTAAATTGAGCCGGGGTGGGGAAAAAAAGCAGCAGGCAGCAATTTGACAGGGGAAGCACACTCCCTGACGAATGACTGGATTCTGCCTTTCTACTACCCACACAGCTATTTCAGTAACTAGCACGAAACAGTGGTGGAGGTAACAGAAAAGCAGCAGCGAACATTCCGCAAGGAAGAGCACCACCCCTTACAGATAGTTGCCTGCCGATCTCCCATTAGGTAAGCCAGGGAAAAAGGAGTCCAAGAGGCGAGAACCATCGTGAAGAAGATAGCTCTTCTCTGCCTCCTTTTCACCCGACCACCTAACGAACCTTACCAGATGAAGAGCGAGCTGACTGCCGGCTCTTCCTTTTCCCCATCTCTGCATCAAAACCTAATTTCGAAACAGCAATGGGGAAAAGAGGAAATGACAGGCAGGCCATTCTTCACCCCACAAAACATAACCATAACTAAAACTAAACAGTTAACCAAAACGCCAAGCATCAAAAATAATAAAGCACAAATAAATAAACAAATAAATTAAAATAAAACCAATAAACAACACAACAATAAACCACAAACTCAACAAAAAACACCCGAAATACCAAAGGCTACTGAAAAACAATAAAAACTCACTAAAACACCTATCTACAACACAAAAATACCTAACTTAACAAACAATAATATCACAAATTAAACAAATAAATACAGAAGAAATCAGAAAAATAAATAACCAGAAATAATACTTAAACCCCCCAGCCCAACACCCCAAAATCAAAACAAAATAAAAACAGATTAAACAATCAAGAGCACTCACCAAACAAGTCCTCCCTACATGCCTCTGGGATCGAATTGAACAAAGAAAGGAAATCACAGTACTCTTAAACACAGCCCCACCTACAGGCCGGAAGAGTAAAAAACAGTCAAAAAATAAATAAAAAATCAAAATAAGAAATAAATGAATGAAATAAATTCAAAAAACCACAAATTCAAAACACCACCACCCAAACTACCCCTAACCATAAAAACAAACATAAAAACTGCCCGGCAAGGCCAGGCAAACTATGCAAGTGTGAGTATAATATACACATACTCCATAGCAAGGCAGAACACTACACATTTTTAGATATCTTGTCCCCTTAAAAGAAGGGTGTTCTTTGATCCAGCCTGGATCACTCCTTAACACATGCATTTTGAAGAGGAAAGCAACAATATATACATACCTGCACATTTTAAGTTTGTGACACAAAACACTATGCAATGTTTACCTGTTCATTCTATATTTCAAATCCTCTTTCTCTCATCTTCATCTGAAGACTATTTTCTGTGAGCTGAGGCATGCACCAGTTTGGGAAAGATCCTTTGTTACTGTACATCTATCATCTTGTGGATTTATCCCACAGGACTGAAATTAATGGTGTGGTGAATGGGGCAGTGGATCAAAGAGACATTTCATGAAAGGGAGTCTGTCAAGAGGGAATATGTAGAAATTATGTTGGAAGCTATCACTGTGAGCAGAGCCTATATGAAGTGGCAACAGGGTCTAGGCCAGGAGTTTGCAACCTTTCCCAGCTGTGAGACAGACCATGCCCCCTCAGACAGCTGAGTGGGATGGACACGTGGTCCAACCATAAATGCTGCAGTAAAATGCATCTGTGGTGCATTTGCTGGTGCATTTGCAGCATGTCTCTGGCCGTTTTTGCGGCTTCCGGCGAGGGCAGTGGGCCACATGAAATGGCACTGTGGGCTGAATCTGGGCCACAGGCCATAGGTTGTGAACCCCTGGTCTAGGCTATGCAATGAATGCAGCCTTACATTTTATAGGATAGTTGTACTTATCACCTCATGTACTGTATATGTTTCAATGTGTGATCGAGTGTATTTGTGTGTATGCAGAGCTTCTGATCTGTTGTGGAAGTAGTTGGGTATCTTTGCCCAAAGAAAAAGACTCACCTCACACACACCTCACTCCTCTTCTCAGACTGGCATAACAGAGCAAAGCACAGTTTGTTTTATAACTGGAATATCACATCAATGCGTTTCTCTGTGTTTTCACCTGTTCTCTGACTCCTGTGAGTGATGTGCACCAACCTTGCCCAACCAGGTCTCCTCTTGATGTATCATTATTATCCTTTTCTGGATGATGTCTGGAGATGGTGGGGACTGTATCTCAATGTATGTAGCCAAGACCAGGTTGGAAAAGTCAATTTACAAAGTCAAATTCTGCAATGTGGCCTTAAGATACTGACAATTTTGAGGTCCCTTTCACACTTTCCTTGTCATGTATGAAAATTATTCATATGAGAGAGACTTTGGAGGCAAAAGTGAATATCTGTCTCAGTCATACCCATCAAGTGCAGCTCTGCAAAATACAGAAATTACTGTGCATGCATAGATGCGCACACTCATTAACCCATTTGCGCATGTGCACCGTGGCTGCACATGCGAAGTAACTCATTTGCGCATGTGCACCGTTGCTGTGCATGCACAGTAAGCCCTTTCTCCAACATTAAAATATGGAACAGCAGCTGGAAAGAGGAGGAACAAGTGCAGAAAAACAGGAAATCCTGGCCAATATGGGATACTTAACAGGTATGGTCTCAATGAATGACTTGTGAACAAATGTAGAATTAGGACAATTTCAGCTCTTTAGGTGAAAAGGAACTTATGCTCCTTTCCAGGTCACTGTAAACATCAAAGAAAAAGAAAATCAAATGTGGGGGCACATTGTGTTCATTTTTACAAGGAAGCAGCAAGTAAATGGGAAGATAAGTAAGAACATTTTGATATTATCAGACTGTAAAAAGAGGGAAAAAATCCCTAAGCAGTAGAGTAATTAAAATCTCCAGGCTAGTTTTAAATCAAATAACTCCCACTTAAGATATTGCTAGAAGAATTCCTTAGATATGTAACAACTCCCCATCATCTATTTAATCTAATGTTGAATCTGTGTTTTTAGAACATCATAAATATCATAGACTGGAGGCTCCCACTTTGATCCCAAGCCTAAATAAAGACAAGGAACTAGACCATACATAGCCAGTCTGTGGCATAAATGGCACAGGCTTAAGAGAGAGGTACATTCCTGCCTGTAGTTCCCTGCCATCTGCTACCAAGTTGCTCTCTGTTTCAACCAATCAAATCTAAACCCCAATAAAGTGTACAGTGTATATAGTATATACGGAAGTGTACAATGGCATGGCATGGGATTATATTTAAAATTCATTTGTGCCACACTCACCAGAAAGTTTGGCATATTCAGTAAACATATAACTCCCTCCCATCCTCCCAAATACAGAGATGCTGTTTTATGACCGACCAACCGACCAACTCCACATTAGGGCACTACTTTTATTTAGTCCTAATGGAAATTTGGAATTGCCCGAACATATATCTTAAAAATATCCTTATGTGACTGCTTAGGAGAGGAAAGGACAGAGTAAGTTTATAAGGAACAGTATGAAGTCATGTTTCAGCATACTAAATAGAGATACTTATTTTATCCCCAGCCTTTCCCTTACCTTAAAAAAGAAAGAAAAGGAAGCATAACCCTATCAGTTACACCTTGTGACATAACTCAATTGGAGCAAATCTCAGCTCAATTGTTGCAAGTAAAGAAGTCACTGTAGCATACCTGTTGTGTTACTTAGTGTGCAACAGCAAATACAGCGATACCTACATTGACTCCTCAATTTTTGTCAATTTGCAGCTGAAACCATATATACCCATGACCACATTATGTAAAAGCCAATGCAAACCAATCCCAAATTTCCTCTTCCCCAATACTTAGTTTCCCCCTGTGTTGCAGGGACTTTTATTTATTTTTAACCTTTGCATCTGGGTGGTTTTATACCATGAACTAATAGCAAAAATTTGATCCTTGACTTAGCACAAATCCCCTATGGGCAGAATATGCCTTTCCCCATTTTAAAAATACAGCTTGGTGCCAATGCAGTTGCAATAGAGCACAGGGTGGCCCATAAGTGCCTACTTGGCCAATAAGTCCCTACCTGTCCTCTCCATGGGCATGTACCCTGCCCCTCTGTCCAGAAGGCCAATGGGAGTGCTTCCTGCCTCATCCCAGCACAGAGTTTGCCCCACCCCTCTGCCCGGCAGCGCAATGGGAGCACTTCCTCCTTCCCCCAGCAAAGCCCTACTCTCTTTGTGGCTGGTTAGGGACTTACAGGCCACCCTGTAGAAAGGGAGGGAAGAGAGAGGAGGAACCAAGAGCAGGAAACTTCCATTCTTTTCTTGATTAAAGCTTTTAGGTAGTTCTTCTGCAGTTTTGGGGCTACAAGAGAGTTATATTAACAGGTTTCAAATAAGGTTGTTTAGTCAAATTCCCCGTTTCCTGTGTGGTCAGTTAATTCAGACAGACCTGGAGAAACACAAAATCTTTGGTACAACTTCACAGTGAGCTAATTTGCATTTCTCTCGCTATGTAGTCACACCCTGAAAGCACAATTTATTATAATAATTAAACATACCATGTATTTTTTAAAAAACACTGGGTTAAAACAATTTACAAACAATTTAGAATCACATTAAAATAAAATACATCTTATTAACACCCCTTTCTCAGAATCAATCAGTTGCCACAACCCTGTCTGAATGGAAAGGGCTTTGCAAACTGGCAGGAGGACAATAGGAAGGGGCCAACCCACATGATTCAGGGCTGTAAAAGGGGGTTCTACAGCCCTGAATGAGCTTTTGGGCAATCTTGCTTTTGTCTAGAGCCATGAAATGCACCAGACTAGTCATTCTCTCTCAGCATGACTCACCTCTCAGGGTTGTTATGGGCAAACACTTGGGAGGAGAGCTTTTGCATGCCACCTTGAGATCATTGAGGAAAAGGAAGGATAGACATGTGACAAAGAAAAATGAATAAATATTAAATGTTGTTAAGCATTTGGGGATAACCGCTCCATAGCCAATGTACTAAAGGCAATAGGAGGAGCAGAAGGGGATTCCAGCTGTTGCCTATATCTTCCAGGAGCCAGACTCTCAGCTTTCACTGCCTCTCAGCCATATCAAAATGGGTGAAATATGAGGGCATTCCTTTGCTGTCCTTGTGGCCATGTTTTTCCTTCCAGCCAGGCCATTAAAGAAAATCCAGCAACACAGAACTAATGGAGTTCTGTGGACCAGATGAAATTGTACACAATGAGCTACATCTGGGCCATATACTCTCTCTACTCTTGCTCTGAATGGCACCTATGGAGCAGGCAAACCAAAACCACATCACTGTAGTAGCTCCAAGAGGAGCTTTTGAGAGATCAGGAGAAAGAGGAAATCTACAGCAAACCAAAAGGGCTGTAGAACTTTTAGACCTACTTTACATCCTATAAACTTCACTTCTGCTTTATGGAAACATGCAGAATGTTTTATGTTCTCTTGTAAAACTGTAACATGCGTATGCCAGAAATGTGTTGAAGGAGGTGTGCAAATACATGAGGGAGCCAGGACTGTCCACAATTTCTGCTAAATGTTTAACTGTCCTTAAACATAGTCTGAGGTAAAATATATATTACCTCAGACTATGCTTAATGACAAAGGGCTATTTATTCCCTTACATTAGCTTGAAGGAAGTAAAGAAAACCACACCCTTTGAAATGAAATACTGCAGTAGAGTTATACTTGGAACATAATACAGTACTTCATTCTGGTGTCAAGATTTCTATCGTTTCGGCTTTATTTTAGCTCAGGGCTGGGTGTGGGATACGTCCATCTGTTGTTCCCAAAAGAAGATTTCATTGCTGAGTTTGGAGGCTGACTAACACCTCTGGACACAGTAGTAACGTTCTTCTCTTAGAGCTGGCAGAAATTATATAAGTAGAAAGCAAGGCAGGACGGAGCAGAGAATTGAAGGCGAAGACGAAATTCCATCCAACAAGAAAATCTTTACTGCAGAAAAATTAATGCCTCACTGGCTGAGAGAAAACGAAGCTCTCCGGTTTACAGTTTTTCGAAAATCTTCCACTGGTTTTCTACAATAATACAACATAACGATATTTACAATAGTGTAGAAACAATAGTAAAGACTATTATTGAATACAGTTAAGAAATTATTATATACACACATATATATATATACATTTTATACATTCTTACAAGCATGTTACAATCGAATAAATGTAGCTTACCTCAAAGTGTAATATCAATGAAAATGTAAATATTCTATATTTTATTCACGTCAGGCTTTATGGTAGAGTTCTATTTGCCTTAGACGTTATTAAGGCAGTCAGAAAGACTGCTTATATTCTCACTCTACCATGGCCAGGTGTAATCATGCTAGGGAACACTGAACATATGAACAACAGACTATTACAGAGGGAAGCCCACTTCATACACTTATTCAAATCATTAGTACCATTAGGATTAAATTTGGATCAGGATCTTAGCTGCTTCTTGTAAAAATGTTGGACTGTCACTTCGGTATTGTTATATTGTGAAAAACCACACTGTTGCTTTAAGAATGTTCAGTGTTCTTTCTGACTGCCTTAATAACGTCTAAGTAAAAGACTCTCTTCCCCACTCCATTGATAAAAGCTGACTTGCCTGGCAGCTGAATCTTACTTATAACATTGCACTAATACCACACCCTTTACCACATCTGAGGGCATGAAGCTAGCTTAAGTAGACATACAATGTGTACTATTAGTGTATGGGACCAAAGACAATGAAACAGCCGAAGGGTTGGCTTAACACAGGTTTATTGCATGATGATCCGGAGGAACATGTGGTAATGGCGGATGGGTAGCTCAATATATACGGTGGCTATACATTTGAATGTGGCTCGTTGACAGTCTATTGGTTGCTGCCTGCGTGATGCCCTAGAAGGTCACACCCTTCTTGTCCAGGTGAGGAGGTGGCGGGAATCTTCCCGCGCTGCTGATCAAAGGTGAATCTGGGCCATGAGAGCTGGACGCTCGCTATTGCCATCTAGTGGTCACTAGCTCGCGTCCTCTTATAAGGGTTACAGTGATACAGCTGGAGGTTATAATGTTGCACACAGAAAGGTTACATTGTTACCACATGGCTAGGTACATTGTTAAAGGCACAGCTTTACAGAACACAACATCCCTCCTCCCTAGGATGGGACGAAGTCTCTCAACCAAGATGGCTTATTGCAAGTACGTTTGGGCCGTGATGTGGGCTGACCTGCCCCGGGGGCGCTACCGCTTCTTTGTTCCCTGGTCCCTTGTCCTGTAACGGGAGAGGGAGACTTGTTAGCGGCTTGCCGTGGTTTGGCGGCTTTAGGGGAAGGGAAAAACTCCATTGTGGGCAGACCGGGGGCGCTCTGGGCTAACGAAAAAACCCTCTTCTCGCTTGGATGGGTGGGGGACCACTCCGAAAAACTCCCCCGGTTCTGAAAATCAAATCCTAACTCAGTTGGGGTATCCGTATTTGTGGGGGACTTCCGCGAGGTATGTATGAGGTCGGGTTCCTCCTCCTCCGAAAGATCCCGCAGGATATCTGTGAGGACAGATTCCCTTTCCTCCCCCCTTGGTGGGGACCCGCGGCCCCCTTCTCCTCCCCCTTGGGCTAAACGGGTGGGGGAGAACCCTAACGCTGAGTTTTGTTCCTTTCGGTCCGCGCCCTGCTCATCGGGGACCCTGCGCCGGAGCTGGTCCGCGTGCCGCCTCCACAGTAGACCTGTGCTGGTCTCCACGCGGTACGAAACGGGGCCGGTTTGCTCCACGACAACGCCCGGTACCCAGGCTGGGCCCGCGCTGGCGTAGTTCCTGCAATGCACAGGAGCGCCTACGCTGAAACTCTTTGTGGCCTCTAGCCCGATGTTCCTCCCCTTGTATTCTACTCTCGTGGGGTCTAGCCTAGTGAGGATGGTGGTCAGTTTCCTGCGCATTAAGAGCTCCGCGGGGGAGTATCCTGACGCCAACGGGGTCACCCTGTATCCTAGCAGAAACTGACACACTTGCAGGTTGAGGTCCCCGGGGCCCATGCACCGCAGCGCGTCCTTCGTGGTGCGGACGAGGCGCTCCACTTGGCCATTGGTGGCCGGATGGAAAGGGGCAGAGGTGATGTGCCGGATGGCGTTAATCTCTGTGAATGCCCTGAACTCAGCGGACGTGAAGCAACTAGCGTTATCGCTAATTAGAGTGTCGGGTATGCCGAACGTGGAAAAAATTCTCCGCAAATGCTTTATTGTCGCGGCCGAGGAGGTGCTCGTGACTGGGACGACCTCCAACCACTTGGAGAAAGCGTCCACAACAAGGAGAAACAGAGTTCCTCGGAACGGGCCCGCGAAATCTATGTGTATCCGGGACCACGGCCCCTTAGCCGCGTCCCACTCCCTGTGGGGAAGACGGGCCTCCTCTGGTCTGGAGCATTGGCAACTCTCACAAGTGCCGACCATGTGCTCGATGTCGGCGTCTAACTGGGGCCACCAAAAATAGCTCCGGGCCAGGGCCTTGGAGCGTACAATCCCGGGGTGGCTGACGTGCAGCAGTTTGAGCACCCGCGGTTGTAGGGACGTAGGGATCACTACCCGCTGGCCCCACAGAAGGCACCCCCTCTCCAGGGACAGCTCTAGCTTTTTCCGACAAAATGGGTCGAATTCCGCTGCCGGGGAAGACGCAGGCCACCCTTTCTGCACCCAGGAACTAACCTTCGCCAGGGTATTGTCCTTGCCGGTCACTTTGGCGATGTCGGCGGGCAATATTGGGGGTGAATCTAAGACCTCTATCATCAGTACCTGGTGGTCTGGCTCCTCCCCGCCCACGTGGCTGCTATCCTGGGGAAGGGGGGATCTCGACAGGGCGTCCGCATGGCTGATTTCTCTCCCGGGCCTGTACACCAACGCGTGCTGATACGCATTGAGGAAAATGGCCCACCTAAGCATCCTCGGGGACAGGATCTGTGGCGTGGGCTTATCTGCGGTAAAAATGCCTAGCAGGGGTTTGTGGTCAGTCATGATAGTGAAAGGGCGGCCATACAGAAAATCGTGAAATTTTTTCGTCCCCGCAATTATCGCTAGCGCTTCCCTGTCTGTCTGTGCGTAATTTCTCTCCGCTTGGGACAGGGACCTGGAGTAGAATGCTATCGGGGCCTCCCTTCCGTTTTCCAGCACGTGGCACAACACCACCCCCACCCCCACCGGGGATGCATCGCAGATCAGGACCACCGGGCGTTTGGGGTTGAAATGGGTCAGTATGGCATCGGACGCCAGGAGATGTTTTAGTTCACTAAATGCCCTCTCTTGGTCGTTGCCCCACTTCCATGCCTCGTCCTTCTTCAGCAGTTTGTGTAGCGGTTCAGCCACTGCTGCCTTTCGGGGGAGGAAGGAGTGGTAAAAGTTAAGCAGCCCTAGGAACGACTGCAGCTCGGGCTTGGAGGTGGGGCGAGGGGCCTTCTTGATGGCGGCCACCTTGGATTTGGATGGTTTTATCCCCTCAGGAGTTTATTTATTTATTTATTTATTAATCACATTTGTATATGCCGCCCACTCAGGCAGAACCCGACTCAGGGCGGCATTACAACACTCTAAAAAATACATAAAAAACATTACAAAATCTTATAAAACCCACCCAATAAAAACCCACATCCACCCCCTTTTTAAAAACCCATATCCCACTCATCCAACCCACCCACCGCACAAGAAGGACGAAGAGAAAGTTCTTATAAAAACCAGCCGGCGGGGACCATAGTCGCGTTCGGGCCCCACACCTGCCCTGCCAGCCAGGTCTTCACTCCTTTCCTGAAGGGCAGCAGTTCTCTTTGAAGTCTTAGTTCTGCTGGTAGGAGGTTCCAGAGGGTTGGTGCGGACACGGAGAAGGCCCTCCTTCGGGTGCTAGATAAGTGTGCACCCCTCGTTGATGGCACCATTAGAGAGCCTCTCCGGTCCGCTCTGGTTGGACGGGCAGTCACTCTTGGGATGATGCGGTCTCTAAGGTATCCTGGCCCCCTGCCATATAGGGCTTTAAAGGTCAAAACCAGCACCTTAAAGAGTTACACGAAACCCTAGGAACTCAACCTCGGTCGCGAAGAAGACGCATTTGTCTTTCCGCAGTCTCAACCCCGCCTTTTCGAATATTGCCAGAACTTTTCCCAATCTCTTGGCCAATTCAGCCCGACTCCCCCCCGTTATCAACACGTCATCAAAATAAGGCAACACCCCCTCTAGCCCCTTCAGGAGGCGTTCCACAAGTGACTGGAAAATTCCAGGCGCCGAATTTACGCCGAATTGATGGCACGTCACCTGGAACGCCCCCTTATGAGTGACTATGGTCTGTGCAGCAGCTGCGGCAGGGGACACCTAAAGCTGTTGGTAGGCCTGTGCCAAGTCGAGCTTAGCGAAACACTTCCCCCCGTGCAACCTGGCCAGCAGATGGCTGACTACCGGCACCGGATACGCATTAGGGCGGATCGCCTTGTTGATGGTGCACTTGTAATCAGCGCATATGCGGACCTCCCCGTTGGCCTTTAGTGCTGTTACAATTGGAGTTTCCTACTCCGCAGAATCAACAGGAACAAGGATCCCCTGGCCCACCAATTTGTCCAGTTCCGCCTCTATTTTGTCCTTGAGTGCAAACGGCACCCGGCGCGGTTTGAGTCGTATTGGACGGACCTCCGGGTCTAGGTCGAATGTCACTGGCGGCCCCTTGAATTTCCCCAGTCCTTTTTTGAAAACTTCGGGGTGCGCGTCGCACACCTCCTGTACCGGGTCAGTCCCAACGGCGTGCACCCCCCCAATGAACAAACCCAGGGGCTGAAACCATTGAGTTCCGAGGAGGCTGCAATTCCCCCCTTTAAGCACGACCAGGGAGAGAGCCGCGGCGTGCTTCTTAAATTTGACCTGAAATTCTCCAACCCCCAACACTGGAATACTGTTCCCTTGCACGTCCCGTAGCGTGGACCTCAACGCTTTGAGCTTGGGCCGCATGTGGGGGGCAATTCTCAAAAACTCCCTCTGGGAAATAATTGAATATGAGGAACCCGAGTCAATTTCCATCCTAATGGGGACCCCTTGCACTAGTACCTCAACAAAGTAACGGGGGTGTCCCGCGGACACGCTGAATACTGGGGCGTCGTCCTCGCTGCCGTCGGAGATGCGGCCCACGCCGTCCCGCTTTCTCGTGGCCTGGGCGCCGTCTTTGGGTCTCGTCGAGTGGTCTTGACCCGCCGAACGGTCTGTCGAGCTCCTCCGGGCCTCGCGCCGCTTCCTGCATACCTTGGCAATGTGCCCGCGGCGGCCGCAGTTGTGACACTCGGCCTTTCTGAATGGGCATTTGGCGCGGTCATGGGCCGCTCCACAGCCGTCGCACCGCCGGCCTTCTTTCCGGACTCTCCGGACGTCCTCGTCGTCGCTGCTCTCTGCGGACGATTTTGAAATTCGCCGGGCTGCATGCACCGAAGTCTCTGCCTTGCCCGTCTTTGGCCGCCAGTCCTGGAGCTCTTGCACCCCAGCCTTTGTGGCTTCCGCGGCCTGTGCCGCTTTCAGGACCTCCTGCAACGTGGGGGGTGGCTCCTGATTCATCAACGTGCGCTGAGTCTCGGCGTCGTTCAGACCGCATAGCACGCAGTCCCTGAGTGTGACTTCAGCGTTCTCCCATTTGCACGGGCCGGCAGCCAGTCGCAGGGCCGCCACGAAGGCGGCGACCGTCTCCCCGGGCGCTTGGACTCGCCTCCAGAACGCGCTCCTAGCGGGGAACATCGCCGTCGAGGGCCGGAAATACTCGCGCAGCATCTGTAGGAGTTCTTTGACCTTGAATTCGCTCACCCTTTTCGGTGCGATCAGGTCCACCAAGGTTCTCTTGGTTTCTTGTCCGAGCATCCTGGTGAAGATGGCCCTTTTCTTTGCCTCATCCGTGACTTCGGACTCCACCAGTGCTCCCTCGAAGTCCATTTCGAAGATCTCCCAGTCTCCCGGTTTCTTGATTTCGAAACCGGCGCATGTCTTGGTCCCGTGGGCAGCCATATCCCACCTTCGTTGCCAATTTAGTGTATGGGACAGCCGAAGGGTTGGCTTAACACAGGTTTATTGCATGATGATCCGGAGGAACATGTGGTAATGGCGGATGGGTAGCTCAATATATACGGTGGCTATACATTTGAATGTGGCTCGTTGACAGTCTATTGGTTGCTGCCTGCGTGACGCCCTAGAAGGTCACGCCCTTCTTGTCCAGGTGAGGAGGTGGCGGGAATCTTCCCGCGCTGCTGATCAAAGGTGAATCTGGGCCATGAGAGCTGGACGCTCGCTATTGCCATCTAGTGGTCACTAGCTCGCGTCCTCTTATAAGGGTTACAGTGATACAGCTGGAGGTTATAATGTTGCACACAGAAAGGTTACATTGTTACCACATGGCTAGGTACATTGTTAAAGGCACAGCTTTACAGAACACAACAGTACTTCACACAGTTCTCTCCACTCTTTGCATTCATATTGGTCATGTATGACTGTTTTGTCCTAGAGGTGTAATATCAAATCTTCGCTCATGCAGGTGGGATTTCACACATATTGGATTTTATGTGGGTCACAGTCATGGGCATCCAGAGCCATTAGCAGTGGTGTACCAGCCTGAGGGTGTAATGACCTTCCAAATGTTTTGGACATCTGCTCTCAGAAACCCTGGCTAGAATCATCAAAGATAAGGGATTGTGGGAAATGGAGTGTAAAACATCTTGAGGACTGACGATTTCCCACCACTGGTCAAACATGTTGGACTGGATTTTACTGACACTGTTGTTTCTTTCTGAGAACACATTCCTTACACATCTAACCCTGTGGGGAATATGCTGCTGATGTGCAGAGAGGTTCCTTGGGGTGTACCAGGTGTCCTCCAATTTTATTTTTTACTGAAAAACTAAACATCTTCTCCACAGGCTTGATTTAAAAAACAAAACAAAAAATAGTGCATTTTAAAAAAGCATTCAGTCTTCACAGGAGATGTTCATTCTTTTCACTTGTCATTGGGGAACTATTTTGGAACTTCCAGCCACTCCCTCAGTCAATCATTTTGACTTCCTGTACAAACATTGACATTTTGCCAGTAGGTTAAAAATAGGCCCCTTCAAGAGTGGAAAACAAGTCTGGCTTGTTTTGTTGACCCCCCCTTCTCTCTCTCTCTCTCTCCTTCTTCTTCTTCATTTTTCCATGTGCTCTTTTGCTTGTCCTAGCAATAACAGGATGTGTTCACTGCTCCTGAGTGAATATTCTGGCCACTTCTTTTGACAATAAAAATGGTTTGCTCCTTCAGCCTTGTAATGTATTCATAGAGGAAGAATTTCTGAGTAGAAAATGGACCCATTCTAACCCTGCTTAATTTATTTCTTTATTCATGTCCTACTGGCCCAACAGGTTTAGCCTCAGTGAGTTCAAAAGTTCTCAGTCTTATCGCACTGCCACAACATAATTTTTCCCTGGCAGCTATACTTGGGATGGCAACTGAAGATTATGTTTACACTGCAAACTTGTGTTAGATTTATTATACCAGTATAATACAGTCTTATACCAGTCATACCTAATGTTGGGATAGGTGTGCGTATGCAGAAGTTGGAAAGCTAGTTTAAAATAAAAAATGACTTAGTTATAGGCTCAAGGAATCCCAAAGTCGCTTGTTAGCAATAAGGAGTTTTTAAAATAACTATTTACTTTTTTCATTTCTCAAAGGTAACTAAAATACTTGATTTTAGTACATTAAGAAACATCTGGATAAGGCAGAGCACGAGTCTGCATTTGCACCGTGAAATATTTCTTCAGCATAGTGTTACAGAAAAATAATTAACTACAAGTTATTACATACAGTATTTTCAAAACCAGGTATTTCCTTTCTGCTTAATCATAGTTTGGGTAAACTCTATTTGAAGCACAAAGGGTGGTGAAATTAATAATATGGAGCCAAGAAGGACAGAGGCTGTGTGTATCAGCTCTTTCCCTTTACCACTAATATACCAATAATTCACACTGTTTGGTAGCCTCCTCTTAAGTCAGGGGTTCCCAACCTACAGCCCGCAGGCAGGACCCAGCCCATGGCTCCAATTAACCCAGCCCACAGTGAGGACACACCGCCACTGTTGGAAGTGCCAATAATGCACTGCAAGCATGAATAATGCCCCAAAATCATGCTGGAAGAAGAAAAAAGCCCCCAAAATGCTCCAGAAGTGCAAAAAATGTGCAAAAAAAATCACATTAGAAGTGTGAAAAATGCCCCCAAAACCACTGGAAATGCCTGGAACGCCGCCCCCCCCCAAATGTGCTGCCCTTGCTCCTACTGCCATGGGAAGCAGTGTGAGCAGCGAAAAAATAATAATCAGAGCTAGTTAGCTCTTCTCAATATACTTCTTCAGCACAGCAATAGAAGAAACCTTTTTTGAAAGATTTGAAATGATAGCTGCTTTAGTCTGTTTTTCAAGCATATCAGAGAGTAAACAAAACAAAAAGACAAAAAAATATTGTGCCACTTTAAAGACTAACCGCTGTATTTCAATGTTAGCTTTCGTGGGCCAAGGCATATTGAAAAAAATAGATCTCTTAAAATATTTAAGCATCAATGTCCTTAAAAGTATAAAGATCACTGAACTCTTAAGCTTTAAGGACAGATTACTATCAAAATTGTATGAGCGGTTCAGCCCTGATTTATGTGCCCTTTATATGAACACATAGCAGAAAAGGAGACCTCTGCACACCTCATAATAAATGCTAAATATAATACCAGAATGCCTATAATCACATGAAAAGATGTAGACCTTATTTAGAAGAAGAAATGGAGGATGGCTAATGTATGGGAGGGCACAATGCCCCAAACCTTTTGAGTGAGGTTCCTGCCACCCCATTTCACAAGTAACTTCTGAATTTTGTTCCTTTTGTGGGACCCAGGCTTTCTAATACAGTAGCTGGTGGGGTTTAGAATTTGAAAGACTGAAAATCCCATATGGAAGGAAGACATATCTAGTCTAATCTTTGTAAGATTCAGACCCAAAATGTATTGATTTGAAGACAAAGAGTGCTTCTTGATGAGGTTATTATTGTGCTATCATCATGGCTAATTTGCAGAATAATATAATGGGCCCACTCAGATGACAATGTCTTCCATTAGTAACACTCTTATTCTGTCTTTTTTTGATTACCACAAAATATAAACTAAGGAGAGGAAAACAGAATATCTGCACAATGTCTTTTAACTGGTACTACTAGAAGCTGACTATCTGGAAGCAAGCAAAGTCTCTTGGTTATTGTCGTCTTTGCTCTGGTAAACTATACGTGACAACAAAGATGTGTATTTTCAAAGCCTGCAAAATCTAAGAGCTAAAATTGGCCTAACAAAAAACATCATCTTCTTTACACTACGTCTCTCATTTTTGCATGTAGGCACATTTTAATAATTCCAGGCAAAATACTTCAAAATGTTACTTAATTGAATCAATAAACATAGTTTCCCTGCTAATGCTGACTTTACAATCTTCCATTAAATTGATCGATGCATTTACATCAGATTGTTGTTCTTTCACTATTGAAAAGTTAATCATGCATGCACCTTTTTCCAAAACTAAATTAAATGACAAAAGGAGGGGAAAAAATAAACTAGTGATTCTTTCAATTGCTCCCAAGTCTGACGTAACAAGGTGCATTGAAGTTTGCCTCTTCCATTAGCAAGCTATTGTATGATTACCACTAAACATAGATAAAAATCCTATGATCTATCATCAATAGGTAGATCTTCTGGAGATATCAGATCCTACCAGAATAAGCTGGTTGCCAACATAAAATTATTGTTTCAAGGATTGTCTTTTATTGCACAAGCCTGCCTAACTCCGTGTCCATCATCAAATCTCTTTTAGATTCAATCATCATCTGAAGTTGGACATCAAGTTGCTTCTTCTTTTTCTTGTGCCGTATCTAATTCCAAATATTGGCAATCATCATGGTGATTAGCCATGACGACTGTCCTGAGAGTGTAATGCAGTGGCCTTTCATCTGCCTTATACATCGCAGCATGACACCCATACCACTGATGCAGTTCCACGAGTCACTTTCTGGTCCTGAGCTCTTTTGGCACACAAAGTCCTCCTCAGACCCATGCCAGGATTGATGAAGGTGCTGCCCCCCATCAAGATGGATTCAAGTGGGATTTAATCCACTTGGGGACCATCACCCTTCTTTGTGGACTTGACCAAGACTGCTAGTCCTCAGGGTTGTCAGGTTAGTTAACCACCACCTGACACTTGGTGTTGAGTTCCTGGGAGTATGGTCTACTCCAGGGGTGTCCAAACTTTTTGGTGGAAGTAAAATGCACATGCACATGCATGTTTTACTTCCACTTCCGGGAATGTTGAGGATGGTGTGGGCTGGATTACTTGGCACCATGGCCCAGAGTTTGTGTGCCCCTGGTTTAGTGTATGGGACCAAAGACAACGAAACAGCCGAAGGGTTGGCTTAACACAGGTTTATTGCATGATGATCCGGAGGAACATGAGGTAATGGTGGCGGTACATCTCATTATATACAGTAGGACTATACATTTGAATCTTGCAGCACGGTAGCTCATTGGCTGCTACCGGCGTGGCCTCGCCCAGGCACGCCTCACTCTTGCAGTTGTTTTCTCTTCCTGCTTAATGCGGGGACATTTCCCGCGGCTGTCCGTGATTGAGCAATGTGAGCCATGTGAGACTGAACGCTCGCAGCTGCCCTCTATGGGTTGCTTGCTCGCGTTCCTTTGCAGCTTAGATACATTGTAATTGGAGTGGATACATTCTTGTCTTTACAGTAACATTGACATGCATACATAACACCTGGTCTACTCTATTACCATAGCAGGATAACCTGGCCAGACTTGCATCACGTGGCTGGCTAGGGAGAGAGTTTTCTCAGCATGGATGTATCTTATTCCAGGCTGGGACCAAACTTGAATGAATCCTTTGCATAGGAGTGTCCCTTCCCCCAATGAGTCCCTACTATTATTATTGTTAGTGCCCCAACTTAAATTTTATGCTGGTGCATGCAGTGGTCGCAGTTGTAAACCTATTAGAGTTGCCAGATAAGTAGGATCACACTTCCTGAAATCTCAGGGTAGAATGTAAAACAAAGAATGGCTTCTATTGGCACTCCAGGATGCACAGGCAAAGGTTGGGATGGTGGTGGAACTAGATGACTGTAGATATGGGTACAAGGTGTAACATTCCCTGCCTTCTTCCAGTGTACAAGCTCATTGTCTCTATTCCCTATCCCTCACCCCATTGTGCCTGGCTCTCTGATGCCTACTGCTGTAGAATTTCAACATACAGTACATACAAACATCTTCACATTGAGCCAGTAAAGCATTGTGCCACATGGGAAGGCATGGAGATGGGAACTCAAACTTTAAAGCTACCCATGCATATAATCAAAGGTAAAGTAAAGGTCACCCTTGCTCGAATGCCAGTTATATCTGAGTCTAGGGTTCAGTGCTCATCTCTGTTTATAGCCAAAGAGCCAGTGCTGTCTGCATATGCAGATGTTTCTGTGGACATGTGGCAGGCATGACTAAACACTCGAGTGCATGGAATGCTGTTTACCTTCCCAGTGAAATGGTACCTATTTTATTCTTGCAATTTCTTGCTTTCATACTGCTAGGTTGGCAGGAGCTGGGACAGAGGTGGGAGCTCACTCTGTCATGCATTACTCAGGTATCAAACTCCGACCTTCCAGTCTTCAATTTCAGTGTCTTAACTACTTCAGCCACTGTAGTCCTTTTTATATAACCCAAACCTTTTGATAATTCAGTGCGGCTTGCCTTGAGATTTGTTTTATTATGATCTTTTGTGTATCAAAATATACTTCTTCAGACCAAGTTCTTTTGAAGAAATGGATTCTGATACACAAAAGGGTCTACCGAAGTGGATTTTTTTATTTACGAAAGTGCACAATGAAACAAAGTTGATAAAGTGCCACACTACAGATTGCCACCCACCACACCATATCTGCAGGTTCAGTATCCATGGTTTTAGTTATCTACAGGTCTAAAAGTATTCATGAAACATACAATATATATGTATTTCTATAGCACATTACCAGAGCTGGCCACTCGAGGCCATTGTCTACAATGTAAAATATAGGGTTTGCTGTTGTATGCAGTTTCAGGTATCCATGGTAGGTCTTGGAACGTATTCCCTAGGATATGGGTCAGGACCTGTATTTTGCCTTTGTTTTTCTTTCATCTCTCCTTTTGCTAACATATCAAACAAAATGTAGCCTATTAGCAATTGCAAATGTAATCTGTTCACACTTTCCTCACTACAGTGAGATCTGGTATACATAAAGAGCGCCTTGCTTAGAGACAAACTCGCTTAAAGAGCAGAATTTTCTCTGAATGGTCACCTCGCTTAACAACCAAAACCAACCAAAAACTTGCTTAACAACTAAATTGGGGTTTGCAAAAACTTGCTTAACAACTAAATTGGGGTTCGCAATTCCCTCTGCCAGAAGTCACAACTGGTCACCTACAATGGTGTTTAGGTTAAAGAGCAAACTCACTTAAAGAGCAATCCCGTGGAATGCATTATGCTCTTTAAGCGAGGTACCACTGTATTTCTATTTAATTATTTCTAAACCTGTCCAACCAAGAAAATCAGCACTTTCAATTGTTGTGAAAATCTATGTCAATTTCCCTGTTTTTAGGGTTTTTTTGGTAGTGGGAAATCAAGCTATATGTGGCAGACCTATAGAGACATAGCTCACAAGCTTGGAATGGATAGGTTAAAAGGTAACATGCCACTGGACAACTGTTCGGTGGTGTGGCTTTGCCTCCCTCCCCTGGACAAGGCAGAAGTTAGGCACGCCCGGGGGTGTGTTGAGCTGGGAAAGGGGAGGAGCCATGCCTAATTATGGGCTTGTCCTCCCCGATCCCAGCTCAGTCAGAGCAAAGTAGGCGAGTGAAAGCCCACCTGCCCTCCCTCAAAACAGCAGTGTGGGATTAGCTGGTCGCTTCGTGGCTGAGTTGGAATTTTTGCACATGTCCCTGATTGGCTGTGGTGTTTTTGCCCACTTCACACTGATGCGGACTGGAGTAATTGGCTTGGCGGTTTGGTTTCTGGTCACGTGGTGGGTAGTGCAGAGTTAAATGGGAGGTGAAGGCCTAGGATTATTTGCGAGTGGCCTTATGTGTGTCTGTTGGCTGGAAGCTGGAAAACCTTTGGCTTCCACTTCCGGGTGAGGGGCATGCTCAGGGGTTGAGGGACATGCTGTTGGACTACAGCCTTGAGGCTTGAGAACAGCACTTACCATTATACCCAAATGGTGAACCGGGATGGGGGACTGTTAAAGAACAGGATGATCCCGGTAAGCTCGCCTGGACATGAGTGGAGCAGGTAAAGTGATCACCTTGGCTCCATCACTTACAATCGTGCTACTCAGCCCCTGCCGCAGGCAAACAGTTTAGTTTGAAGTTTACGTTAATAAAGTGGCCCTGAGTTTAAATCCAGCACTGTGTCTGTCTCACTATTCTGGGGGTTGGGGGAGGAGGGCAAGGCTCCTTACTTCCTTAGTAGGTGAGAGAAGTGATTTCAATTCACAGTTATGTACCACAGTTGAATCATATAAGCTTCTGTTGCTGTTCTGGTTAGAAGACAACTTTATCTCTGAAAGGGCAGAATAAGGTCAGAAATCACAAAGGGAGAAGCCGAGTCTGCTTTTATTCTTGCCAGGATAGTCAATCTTTCACACTAGCGTCCAGCGGCAGATTCCTCCTCCTCCTCCTCCTCCTCCTCCTGTCCATGCCAGACGTTAAACTGCCAAAATGAAGCCACCTTTTGGCAACTTCATTCTGCAGTTCCTTTCACTTGACCTAGTGTAATGCTACAATTGTTATCTAACCTTTCAAGTAGTTTGGGTGCTCTATAGCATGTGAACAGGATCTGACCCTCTTTTACACAGTTTAGATTTCGGCTGAACAACTGTTCAAGAGAATAAACCAATGTGATGGGAAGTATGGCCAGGAAAAAAGAGAAATAACCTCATATTGTAATACCAAGCATACGCTATTGCACTTGAGCAAACATAGTAGTCTTTGCAGAGCTTGGAACTGTCCTTCCTTCCTTCCTTCCTTCCTTCTTACAATTCCACAAGCATTATGGTTGTTCTGGTCCAAAAAGGTAATGTTTTCAGATCTGAGAACTTATTGAACAAACACGTTGAGGTAAGTGGGAAAAAATGATTGGGTGGTGGTGGTTTAAAATGCCCTCTTGTGTGCTGTCCACCAACCATACTTTGAAGAGATCAGCTTAAACTCCCAGAATGCATATGTCTACTCGGGCCGTTGGAGGACATAAAAATGACAAGTACAGTATACTTGTACAGTATACAATCGCTTAGTTTACAGCTTTGAAAAGATTGCATTCCCTGGTAGAGATAGGTGATGGATCGTGCCAGAGGATGATGGGCCCCCAGCAGTAGCCTACCAATGCCAGGTAGTGGTGACAGCCTGGTGAGTCAGGTGTTGCTGCCATCAGCTGTGAAGTCTCAAGAGAGCACAGTATCTACATCTGAGGGAGTTTTGGCAAGCTTAAAATCAATCTTTAAATGCATTGGCAGCTCATGAAGGGAGTAGGAGGGGTGCCTCTCTGAAATATTGGGATGGATTTCCAAACTTGGTCTATACACCATCCCTGGTTATAGGAATTCTTCTTTCCATGTTATTCCTAACCAGTACATATAAGTGGCTGGAGAAACAGCTGAAATTTATCCAAAGTTTAGTATTGTCCCTGATGTCCGGAAAGGAGCCAACAGAATTAGATTGGATATACAGTACATATTTTTTTAGTAGACTGAGTGGATGCTATAAGGTAATCTGTTTTATTCTTGCTCGGTTCTGGCCAGTTAAACATCTACACCATGAGCCTGTTATTGCCAATGAGGTGTCAGAAGGCTAGGCCGAAACAGTCATCCTTTCAATAGCCTATCTAGTGAGTCATGTTTGGCATTCTTCCAAGGAGGCAGGTGGTTTCAGGGTAAACACTCTACACTTAATTAAAAAAAAACCCAACAAGTTCATTGCTCGGACATGTCTGGAAACAGGAGCTAACATTGTACAGATGATTTTACACCCGTTGATCCCTTGAAACTTATTGAAAATTTGGAAGTATACAACTGACAGCATGAATTCACCTTAGATACTCAGATACATAAGCAGGAAAGAAGTTTGGAATAAGCATGCTTCTCATACCTTTTAGTTAGCAATGTCCCCAAGAACCCACAAAAACACGTTGCATTGGACTAATGCAGTGGTCAGCTTGGGCTTCTGGGAATTGAAGTCCAAGAAAAACTGGAGTGTCAAGGTTTGCTATCACTGGACTAATGGAACCAGCCTAAGACATGAGAACAAATATTTAATATCACATTTGCCCCTATCACAAAGATTTCAGGTATCTTAAACACAATTTAAAAACAACAAAAAATCAAGGTCATAAGTGATAGTGCTAAATCCCAATTAAACATCTTCATGTATTATAAAAATTATGAACATAACTTTTTTTTAAAAGCACAGGTGCTAAAAGATATACCTAACTGTAATCTAGCGAGTTGGGGTTGGGAAACCTTTGGCTGTCCAGATGTTTTGACTTAGAACTTACGTCAGCTCCACTCAGCATTGTCAAAGGCAGAGGGTTGTGGGAGTAGGTATTCCCAGGGCTGCCATCAGAAATTTCTGGGCCCCGTACTTAGCCTATTGCCCTCCCACACTTTTCTCTCTCCTCGCATTGGGGTAGTGGTGGCGGCTGGAATACACAATTTCCCAAAAGAAATCGATGGGCAGTTGTATCCAACTTTAGAGTTCAGTGCTCATCTCTGATTACAGCCAAAGAGCCAGTGATCTTTATCCACAAAAGCTCACATTAAAATACAGCAGTTAGTCTTTAAACCTTGCTTGAAAGCCAGTTGTATCCAACTTTAGAGTTCAGTGCTCATCTCTGATTACAGCCAAAGAGCCAACAATGTCTGCATTCGGAGATGTTTCCATGCACATGTGGCAAGCATGACTAGCACACAGAATGCTATTTACATTCCTAATGATGAGCTCCCGTCATCCCTCCCAGCTCTTGCCAACCTAGCAGTTCAAAAGCAAGAAATTGCAAGTAGATAAATAAGGATATCTACTAGCAATTTCTTGCTTTCCAGCAAGAGCTGGGAGGGGTTGGCAAGAGCTGGGAGGGATGACGGGAGCTCATCATTACGCACACACACACACACACACACACACACACACACACACACACACACACACACACACACACACACACACACACACACACACACACTCCATTCCCTCTACCCCACCCCCACCCAAGGGAGAGAGAAAGAGGAAGAGAGGAGACTCACCGGAAGTTGCAGCTTCACCTCCCGAGGAGCTCTGCTGCTCTGGAGCTGAAGCCGCTGCCGGATGGCTTCCCTCCTTCCTGCACTGAGGAGGGGGAGGGGGAGCCATCACTTCACCCGCCCACTGCCCTGCCACCGCCGCTTGCCCAGAGCAATGTGGCTAGGGGGAACTTGCTGGGGCCTGCGCTTCTTTAGGCTCAGCTGTACTTCCTTTCAGTGACTGCGTGTGTCCTTCGGCAATGCTCCCACACACCTCGCTTGCCCTGGGCCGAAGCCCGAAGGTTCCTGGAGGAAGCAGCCCTGATGTGTGCGGTCTATTCCAGAATGAGCCTGGCGCAGCACGCCTTGTGGTCAAGGCTTCAGCCCATGATGTGTGCCGGTCCCCGTCTGGAAGAGACCGAGCACTGGGGCTGCTTCCTTCAGGAACCTTCAGGCTTCATCCTTGGGTGAGCGAGGCAGCATGTGTGGGAGCAATTGTCAAAGGCCATGCACAGAAAGGAAGTACAGACACAGATCCTAAAGCACGTGCCCCGGAAAGTTTCCCCTAGCCACACCCACACCATTCTGGGAGGAGGTGGAGCCCTCTGGCAGTGGTGGGGCATGCGCATTGGCGCCATGCGCAACACATAAAAAAAGTAAAAATAAAATACAATATTTATTTTTTTTAAATGATTTTTTTTAAAAAAAATAACTTAGAGCCGTCGGGCCCCTGCCATCTCTGGGCCCGGGACGGCAGTCCCCCTTGCCCCCCCTGACGGCGGCCTTGGGCATTCCAAATGTCTAGCAGGCCAAAGATCCCCCACTTGTGTGTTGTCTCCCACTCAAAACAACAACAAAATGAAATCATCATTCCCAGCCAGTAGCTTTGCCATTCCTCGAAATTCCTCCCTCAAAGTTTTCCCACAGTGTCCCCAAAGCTGCTTTTAATGACCTTCAGTGGATTGACATTCCCATAAAGGTGAAACCCTCTGGTGGCCTTTTCTTTCTTTAGCCCGTTTTCTTCTGACTTCTCCGGAGTCTACTGATCCGCTGTAGGATACAGTTCCCATGGGGCACTGTATGGCTGCTTGAAATGGTCAATTTTCCTTGGCCCATATCCTTCTAATAAAAACCATAAGCACAAAATGAAAACAATAAGCACGAGAAGGAAGGTCTTCTCTGTGTCTGCTCCGGCCCTGTGGAACCTCATGCCAACTGAACTTCATCTCCAAGCAGAGCTTTTATCCTTTCGCAAGAGCCTTAAGAACTGGCTTGCGCAGCGGGGGTGGGGAGCAGCTGGGGATATAGCCATCCTGGGCTGGCTTTTTTAAGTATTGCCCAGGCTGTCAGTTTTTGAAAAAAACCTTGGAGGGCATTTAATTTTTTTTAAAATTTTAAACAAATCTAATTTAAATGCTTTTTCAATGTTTTTGTAAAGCTTTTATTTGTTTTATGTGTAAGCCGCCCAGAGTCACCTTGGTGAGGGGGCGGCAGTAGAAATGTGAGTAATAAATAAGTAAGTAAGTAAGTAAATAAGTAAGTAAGTAAGTAAGTAAGTAATCCAGCAGTTTTCTTTCCTTCTGGTGGGCAGCTCTTTGTGTGTCTGCTAACATGTCAGATTTTACATCCAATATGCAACTAAACCCACAAAAGAAAGCCTGCTGGAGGGAGGGAATTCTTGTACATTTAGCTTTCTAAGATCATATAAATGAATAGGATTGTGGCCACAAAAAGGAGGAAATATATGCAAGTGTTTGTTCATTACTGCTGCAAATCCCACCTCACACCTCAATGTGGCGCAGCAGTGAACCTGGCCATCCAACAGCTATGGTGGTGGGGATGTATTCCCCGGTAGGTTCAACCATGCCACAAAGGTGTCGGTTAGTGGTCCAGAATGTGTGTTCTCCATTCTTGTTGTTGTTCAGTCGCACAGTCGATTCCGACCCTTTGCGACCCTATGGACCATTGCTCTCCAGGCGCCTCTGTCCTCCACCATCCCCCTCAGCCCTCCCAGCTCTGTGCCCATTGTGTCTACAATGCCATCTAGCCATCTCATCCTTGGCCTCCCCCTTCTTCTTTTGCCTTCCACCTTTCCCAACATCAATGCCTTCTCAAGTGAATCCTCCCTTCTCATTTGATGTCCAAAGTATTTTAGCTTCATCTTTACTATTTGACCTTCCAGTGAGCAATCCGGGTTAATTTCTTCTAAGATTGACCTATTTGTTCTCCTCGCTGTCCAGGGTACCCTCAAAACTCTCCTCCAACACCACATTTCAAAGGCATCTATTCTTCTGCGTTCAGCCTTCCTAATTGTCCAGCTCTCACATCCATACATTACTACTGGGAAAACCATTGCTTTGACTATTCTAATTTTTGTTTTCAGTGTGATGTCTCTGCTTTTCACTATGTTCCCCAGGTTTCTCATCGCTTGTCTCCCAAGAATCAGTCGCCTTTTTATTTCATGGCTACAATCCCCATCTGCAGTGATCTTTGATCCTAAGAAAGTAAAATCTGTCACTGCTTCTACTTCTTCCCCATCTATCTTCCAGGAACTGATTGGGCCTGTTGCCATTATCTTGGTTTTCTTGATATTTAGTCTCAAGCCAGCTTTTGCACTCTCCTCCTTCAGCCCAATCAAGAGATTCTTTAGGTCTTCCTCACTTTCTGCCATTAGGGTGGTATCGTCTGCATATCTCAGATTCTAGTGATCAGCTAAGTGGGGTTGGGACTCGGGCAATGTATTGTAATTAGTGACTATTTTTTGTATTGAATTTACCTCTGTATTATTGTATATTATGGTAATATTGTATTGACATGTTGTTGCCACCTTGAATCGGCCTTGGCCGAGAAAGGCAGAGTATAAATTAAAATTGATCATGATGATGATACCCATTGATGCACTGCAATTTTTTTCCTACCTACTCTGTGGGTGTGGCTAACTTTGTGGTCGTAGCTAACTCAAAAAACTCACCAAAATATATAAATCAAAAAATTAAAATACAACAGTATTAAACACACCAAACAGATAATATAATAATAAAAATAATAAAAATAAAATAACAACAAAAAACTTAGTGAAGACTAACTACATAAAAAATTACTAAAATTACTAAAATCTGGATTTTCCTTGCCCCTCCCTCGAAAGAACCGAAACCGGCAGCAGTGGGTGGGTGCGCACTTCCTCCTCCTGCTCCCCGGCCGCACCCAGAGTGTGGGGAAAGGGGGAGGGGGAGGTGGCTGTGGTGTGGGAGGGAGGTGGGCATGGCCAGCCGGTTCTGCTACCAGTTATATAGAACCTGTTAGAACCTGCTGCAGTGCAACACTGAATGCACCTGGCCAGTGCAGTGCTTTAATATGGCTAACTTCGGCATGAGCCCAGCCAGCTGTGTCATTGTATTTAAAATGGCTAAAGGAGGATGATTGTGGCCACAAAAAGGAGGAAATATATGCAAGAGGTTGTTCATTACAGAAAGTGTCTTGGTATTCTTTGCAGGCCTTTGCCTTTAAAGAGGGCTTTTACTCTTTTTATTCTGAAGAGGAAAAAAAGACAAAAGAAGTTTTTTTATAAAAAAAAATCTTTATTTCAAGCCATGTATATATATATATATATATAAAATGAAATCAGGTCCAAAGAGATTAAATAAAATGTACTTATAAAACTGAAGTTCAAAGCTTCAGTCTTAATAAGAACAAATCTCTTGTGTGAAACATTTAGGTAATGACTCTCATAAAACAGAAATCTTTTGAGTGCAATTATGTGTTCTAAGTGAATTTCCTTTCCACATCTGAACTGGGAGGAGAATTTTCATTACGCCTGATAATATATTTATCCCATATAATAGCTTATAATTGCTATTTATCTCTGCCATAGGAGAACTTATCCAATGCCACTCATATCTAAGACCTTTTTGGTAGTCATATATTAAACCTAGCACCAGGAAACCTTTCCACACATTGTAAAAACACACATGGTGTGTTTTTGTTGTTAAACAACAACAACAACGAAAACAAAAACCAGGAAACCTTTCCACACATTGTAAGGAGGTGTGTTTGTGAGGCTACAATCACAAATGCTCCTTTTAGGTGGTCCAATGAACATATTATGGGCAAATTATGGTCGGCTAGGAGCTCCAGGACTTGTACACGCTTTTGTCCCACTCCCCCTCTGGAAGGACTAGAAGGACTGTGCGGGGCATATTTTTGATATCGTTACTCTGTGATGATTTGTATTTGATGTTTTGAATTTTTTATATTGTGTACTTTTTGATGCGATTAATTGATGTTTATATACCATCTTATAATTGTGATTTTGTATTTTGTCTGAATTTGATTTGTATACTGTTTCTGTATTTTGGATTGTATTTTTTACTTTATTTTACATGCTGTAAACCGCTCTGAGTTCTCTTAGGGGAAGTAAAGCGGTATAGAAATGTAAATATAATAATAATAATAATAATAATAATAATAATAATAATAATAATAATAATAATAATAATAATAATAATAATAATAATAATAATAATAATAATAATAATAATAAAAAATGTGGGGACAAAAAGGGGTCTGTGTACAAAGATACCCAGCCCCAATGTCCAAATGTATAATGGCGTCCCCCCCCGCCCCACTTCATTCCCCAATAGATAAAATCTGAATGGAAGTTTGAAACAAGTCCAACAGAGTTTGTTCTGTACAACCAGGGACACTTTTTAAAATTACAGTGACTGACTTCGTGGGACTCTCATTTGAGTGTGGACAAAACCTAGAGATGTAAAGCTCTGATTCAGCTTGTCCTCGTGAAGTAAATGAGACAGCATTAAACACTTTATTTTTGTTCACAGCTGGAAAGATTTGGGCTGCAAGGGGAGATATTTTGCTATATATTTTTTTAAAAAAATCTATTTTCCTCACATATCTGTACAATGCACAAGCCTGCCGTGTTTTCTTGCTTGCTTGGACTGCACTGCTATAAATTGTAACACTGGATGGTTCTTTCATATCTTTGTGATTCGTCAGGTTATCTGTACATTCTTAGATTTTAAAAAGGGAGGAAAGGGACTAGTGTCAAGCAGTCATTTTATACAAAATGTGGAAAATGTAATTGTTGGAGTGTATGATCTTGTTATCTCAGTCTCAGATTTGAAATAGGATCGCTTATGCGGGTTGAAGAATCCCCCAACACAGTCTTGCCATGCCAAGATGGCCTGACTTTTCACCAGAATATGGACAATGGCAAGACTTTCTTCTGACATCCCTTGTAAACTTTCCATCCAGAGCTCCCTGTTCAACTGCAGCAAAAGCAGGAAATGAAGGACTGGGGCCCAACTCACTCAGGGATGTCAGAGTAGAGCTAGTCTCTTGTACCCCATGAAGCTCTCAGGCGTTCCGCAGAACACAAGATGAAGCCTTCTGTTGATATTGAGAGTCTGGGTCTTCACTGTCCATCCAAATGCAGTCTTCTACTTAAGTGCAGGGTTTAACCAGATGAAAAAGGTCCATGTTGATCACCTCACACCTTGGTTTTTAATGACTTCTGACATCACAGCACAAGCTCTTGAGAGGTGTAGGTTCACACTAATAGCATTCCTCAGGGTGTCTATGTGTGAAGGAATGGTGTGTTTTCTGTTTCCAAAGAAGTAGTCCGGTGGGGCTTCTACCATTTCCCAGTCAAATGCCTTTGTATGTGTTCTTGTGGTGTGAGTGTTTGAGCCAGGGGTCTGCAGATGTTTTAGCTAAAGCCATCGCAGTTCGCTACAGCTGCAGAGGCAGGGAAGCAGGGAAAGTGGCTGGCGTGTGATTCTGCTTCTTCCCACACCTAATTTCTAAGTCTGCATTCCTTTCCTGTTGGTTTGTTGTTTGTTTTAAAGGCTTCCTAAACTAGTGCTAGGGCTGCTAAGTGACCAATGGAGAGAAAAAAAGAGCAAGGGATTGGCAAAGAGAGAGAAAGGAGAAAGCAGGAAACAAGGTTGAAATGAAAACTTTCCATCATCTCTCTGTGGATTCCTCATCCTTTCTTCCTCTTTCGTCACTTAGCTGTCCTAGCACTAGGAGAGCAAGTCTTTAAAAGAAAAGAAAGAAGGGAAATAATAAGCAGAATGAGAAGGAAAGAGAACAAGCAGACCTAGATATCTGGTGTGGGGAGGAGAGGATTCAAACAATTATTAAAGGTCAAGGTCTCCCTTGCTTGAAAGCCTGTCGTATCTGACTCTAAGAGGTGGTGCTCATCTCTGTTTACAGCCAAAGAGCCAGTGCTGTCTGACTCTGCAGACATTGCTATGGTCATGTGGCAGGCATGGCTAGACGCTGGAGCACAGATTGCTGTTACCTTTCCTGCTGAAGTAGTGCCTTTCTATCTACTTGCAATTTCTTGCTTTTGAATTGCTAGGTTGGCAGGACAGATGACAGGAGCTCACTCCATCACACAGTACTCGGGTCTTGAACTGCTGATCTGCCAACCTTCCAGTCGCCAAGCTCAGCTTCTTGACCACTGAGCCAACATGACCCATTCAAACAATTAAGAAGCCATTTAAAAAGGCTGATTTCCTTTTCTCTCTGCTAACTCATATGCGGCTGGCTGAAGTGAATTACCGCGGAAAAATCTGTCTTCCCAGATGTGATTTCAAAGTGGATCCCTTGGCATTTTCACATTGTGTAGTTGCACTCTTAAATCTGTCTCAGCATATTGGCAAAATGAAAAAAGTGCAGAGGGGAAGGAAGAAATCCTGCAAGATACTATAGCACTTTTTTTTTGTTCAGTTGCACAGTCGATTCCTACCCTTTGCGACCCTATGGACCATTGTCCTTCAGGCACCTCTGTCCTCCACCATCCTTCTCAGTCTGCCCAGCTTTGTGCCCATTGCATCTACAATACCATCTAGCCATCTCATCTTTTGCCGCCCCCTTCTTCTTTTGTCCTCCACCTATCCTAGCATCAAGACTTTCTCAAGTGAATCCTCTCTTCTCATTTGATGTTTAAAGTACTTTAGCTTCACATCTTTACTATTTGACTTTCTAAGGAGCAGTCAGGGTTGATTTCTTCTAAAATTGACCTATTTGTTCTCCTCGCTGTCCAGGGTACTCTCAAAACTCTCCTCCAATACCACATCTCAAAGACATCTATTCTTCTGTGCTCAGCTTTCCTACTTTATAAGTTAACAATTTTTTCCAGTGTGAATCATGGATCAAAGTCCATTTTTCAGTCTATGGAATGTAAATACATGACTCATGCACTTATACATAGCCTGGTGAATAGCTGAACATACATATAACAGATGAAATGGCAATCGTTTGTTGAAACGTGAATGGGATTATTTTTACAACTGTTGCCCTGACCACCACCCATTAGCTAGTTCTTAGTTTGGTAGTTCTATTCCTGTGTTAACAAATTGTTACCACATTGTCCATTATTTACCTAGTTATGGGGGAAATGTATAAATATACCAATCAAGTAATTGCCCAAAAGTGTGTTAGGAAGTAGACTTTAATCCATGGAAGCTCACACTGAAATAAAATGATTAATCTTTTAAACGCTATATAATACTATACTTTGCATTTTCCTGCCTCCTAATACCCTGTTTTTCTTTTGCCAATGTGTTGCATTTTCAAGAGTCTCATGACAAAATGATATTCAGGGCCAGAAATTTCCTAACTGAAGCTCTTTTTATATACTGGTGAAAGGTGTCTTTTAAAAATCATGACAAACTGATATTCAGGGCCAGAAATTTCCTAACTGAAGCTCTTTTTATATGATATATCGGTGAAAGGTTTCTTTTAAAAATCATGTCGGTTGTTCATCTAGAAATTTACTGACAATCTACAGAGCTATTTATGTTTTTGTGTGTTTCCCACCTGCTTTCTAAAGTAAATGAAATCACCTTCAATCCCACAAACATTCAGCAAAGCACCTCAAAGCATGCTCTTAACACAGGTGGAGCCGTCTTGGAGGGAACCTTTCAAGAGGTGCTTGTTTCTAGGATAGACATTTTTTGGCTACTGGGCTCGTTGTCAGCTGCTACTCATATCTGTGTATACCATTTCCCCTGGAAATCATTTTAGGAAAAATGCCATTGGTGAGAATTTGTTTAAGGTGGATCACAGCATGCCATGAAGTGACCCACACACTGTGATCACGAAGCCATCTCCTGCGGCACATATGAAATGAGGCATGCAGGATTTAACACAGGGACTGCAATGGGCTGCCACAGCCTTGAGGATATTAACAAAGTGTGCCTTCACAGCCAATCCATCTGGAATGGCTTCTTCCACCTCCATGACCATTGGGAATTGGAATAATGAAGTGGTTCCTCCTCTGCTCATTTTGCCATTGGACCCAATATGATTGTTTCCAGGCTAACCACTGGCCAATTATATAGTTCCCCCCCCCCCAAATCACCAGGGTGCATGTCACCTCTCTTTAAAGTCTCACAGAACATAGGCAATAAGCTGCTGAAACATAGCATGGTTTCGTGGAACAGAGGCGGCTGTGTGGACCATATCAGTATTCATGGGTTTATCTCCTCTCCTGGCAGACTCAGAGCTGCAATTTCTTACCACTCTGTATCAGCTTTTACCATCTGACTCTCCACTTACTACGATGCCTCAGTAGGGAGCCATTAATCAACTGCTGATTCCCATTGCTAGTATTATTTATTCTCAGAGTCAGTGCGTACACTCATAGCAGCACAAACCTTATGTAGATCTACTGCTTGAATTGTCTGTTTCCTTCTCTTTTTTGATGCACCAGCATTTGCTGTCTCACTCCAGAACAGCTTATACTGAGTTCTTTCACAGCCTCTCATACAGAAAGCACTTAAGGCCAGACCTGTTTGATCTCAACAGAGCTGTTACGTACTCGTGATTTTGAGTTAAACAGCAATAAAGGTCCAGTTCAGGTTACTGGGCAGAATTTTATTTGGTCAGTGTACTTAACTAAACAGAACTTTGCATTTTCAAGTTAATTCAAACAATTTACCTTTGGACTGTGCACATCTTGGGGTTTCAATGCCATCTTGCTGCAAAGATCATGTACAAGAAGGCATTGTGTACAAAATAGGTGTGTGGAAAATGGTATGTCAAAATTACAATGCATGCTCTTCTTCTTTAAGAGGCACACTGATAGATTCCAACTGCTCAAATGCTAATTGAATATATGCAACCATGGCACAGACCATAAGGACAGCAATTTGCATATGTCTACCTCAAGGCAGCCCCATACATCTTCCCAAATACAGTATAACCCCAGATTATAACTAACCCAGGTTACATTTGCCACATGTTACGAAGGCAATTTTTTAAAAATTAATGATTTGGTTTACAAGCAATTTTCAGGTTACAACCGAAAATCACATGATTTTGAAATGCCACTGCCATCTTGGAGATCAAAATGGCGACTGTCCCCTCTGCAGGAAGTCACTTGCCCTGCAGAGGTTCTGCTGTCTTTTTTTCTGCTATTTTTTTGGCTCCCTGCTGCCTCTGGGAGGGTCAGGGGACCCAATCCGCACTGTTCCCAACCTCTTCTGACCTCCCCGGGCAGTGCAGGAAGGCAAAACGTGTAGCCGCCGACATATTTTTTCACCCAGTTTGAGCTCTCCACCAGCTGTGCCGCCTCTTGGATCGTCAGGGGAGCTGATCCGCACCATATCTGACCTCCTCTGACCTCCCCAGGCAGTGCTGCATGGCAAAAAGTGCAGCTGACGATGGAGGTTTTTTTGACCATTTTGGGCTCTCTGCCACCCGTGACACCTCATGGAGGGTCGGGGGAGCTAATCCAAGCTGTTCCTGACCTTCTCCAACCTCCCCAGGCGGTGCTGCATACCAAGAAGTGCAGTCAATAACAAAGTTTTTTTCACCTATTTTGGGCTGCAGATCAGTGGATCAGCTCCTCCGACCCCCCAAGAGGTGGCATGGGTGGCAGAGAGCCCAAAATGGGTCAAAAAACCATCATCATTGGCTGCACTTTTTGGTGTGCAGCACTGCATGGGGAGGTCGAAGGAGGTTGGGAATGGTGTGGCTCAGCTCCCTCGACCCTCCCAGAGGTGGCAGGGATAGAAAATAGGCTCAACACATGCCTCCCACCAGGTTGGAGTTGAGCACCAAACAGCATGAAAAGGTAGGGAGATCACTCCTTTGCTCTTGTGGGGGTGGGAGAGGGTCACCACTGGCTTTTTTTTTTGGCGGGGTGGTGGTGGTGGTGGTTGTATTTTTTAATGATTTTTTTTGTACAGCTAGATCATTCCCCCCATGTATCCCTATGGGAAAACGTGTTCTGGTTTATGACCATTTCAGGTTACAAGGGAGGCAGTTGGAATTGACCTCTGTTGTAATGGTGGCCCTTAAGTCCCTACCCACACAACACAGAGATATACTGGATACATAAAATATATGAATGGGTAGGGACTTACAGGCCACCCTGTAGAATGCAAGCGCGGCGCCAAAATGGCCGCCGCGCTCTTTGCGGGCCCCCCCCCCACAGGACGAAGAATCCGGGTAGTTTAGGGCGTGGCCAGCTCCCTTATAAAAGGGGTGGCCACGAGGCAGCCGTGCTGCCATTTTACCTAAAGCGACGGAGCGGAGAAGTTTTTCCCCTGTGTCTCCGTCGCTCCTTACCTTGCGGGAAGCTTTTTGGCGGCGAATCTTCTTTTCGGCTTCCCTTTCCTGCGATTGAGATGCCTTCGAAGAAGAAGGCAGCTTCGACTGCGGCTCGAGCTGTGAGGAGGCGCAACACGGGTCGGAGGACCACGGTGGCGCCTCCCCAGCAGCCGCCTGTCCAGGCCCCCGCCGGGCCCGGCGGAATGGGGTCCATCGCCCCTTGGCCGGACGCGGGGGATCGGAATGCGGGCGCGGCCGGGGCTCCGGCCCGCGGCCCGCGAGCGGTGGACACCGCTACTCTCTCCGCCCATCCTGTTGGGCCTGCCTCTCTTCCTCCTGGGCCTTCTAGCCTGGGCGGGTGGTGTGGTCCCCTACCTTGGCAGGTTCCTGCACCGACCCTACCGGGCTTCGGTGTTGGGCAATGGCCCTATTCGGGTCCTGGGGTACAGGGACCTGTACCCGCGCCTGGACTTGGCGGGCCGGCCGGCCCTTGGCCCCAGATCGACGTGCAGGCCTTACTGGCCCGCCTTGCGGCCCTCGAAGCGTCTTTAGCTCGGGCCAGCCAGGCTGGGGCTCCCTTTGGCGTCCCTTTTGCGGCGCCGTCGGCGGGAGGACAACAGGCGGCGGGCAGGGTTGAGCTGCCCCAGGCGGGTGGCGTGGCTTCGGCCACTGCCCCGCAGCTCCCCAGTCAGCAGACGAGTGCAGGTCAGGCCCCGATGATGAGCTCTACGTCGGTCGTGAGCTCCGACGCCCCCAGTGGGCCGGAACCCCCGGTGGGGGCGGCCCACGGGGGTGCAGCATATGAGTATGCGGTCCAAGCCAGTACACCTACACACATTGCTTCTATGGGGGGAGCTTTTCAATGGCCTTGGCCTCGCTCGGGTGGTGCGGTGGCACAGCAGCCGGCACCCCACTCGGCGACGGTAACTGCCACCCAGAGCACCGGGGTGGGTAGTTTTTCTCACACTGCGGGGAATGTACTGGGGGTGGCTGGGTTAGCTCAGGCCCCTTTCCCGGTGTCTGTGGTGCCTTTTTCAGCCTTACCAACTGCGGGGTACTCCTTACCACTGGGTGACCACTTGGCACAGGCCACCAAAGAAAAGATTTGGCGGGGAGAGTATGTAGATATCTTCTCACTCCTGAACAGAGAGCCCACCAAGGAGGAAAGGGAGGGACAGGATGAGAAGGATAAGGAGCAGGCACGTCGTCGTAAGCCGCCACGTACCTGGGCCAACTGGCTGCCGGCTTATTTAATTTACATGGCAGTGTATCTGAGGGCGCAGCCGGAGTTGGCTATTCCAATGGTGCAATATTTGGACAACATATACAGGGCAATGGTTGATTTCCCGGGCCCTTCGTGGCTTGCTTACGACGAGGAATTCCGTATGCGGATTCCCCTCCACCCGGAGATGAGGTGGGACGAGCCGTGCCAGAGGCTTTGGCTTCTGTACATGACGCCCACGCGCCCCGCGCCAGGGGACAGATACCATTGCGGACATGCGGTCCAGCGAGCTGTCCCAGCACAGGTTACCCGCCAAGCGGCGGGGCAGGGGGTTCCAGCCCGCCTGCTGTGCTGGGCTTTCTCGTCCAATGGTTCCTGTAATAAGAAGAATTGCAAATACAGGCATGAGTGTCCCACCTGTTCGGGCCCCCACGCAGCCTCCGCCTGTCCCAGGCCTGGGGGGACACGGGGCAGAGGGAGGGGCGGACAGTGGGCTGGCAAGGCTGCCACAGATGGAGCTGGTTCACCGAAAGGCCCCCTCCCCAATTAAGGTGGACATGTTGGAGCATTGGCTCACAGTGTACCCGAAGGGGGAGGATGGGGAGTATCTCCTTCAAGGCTTTAAGTATGGGTTCCGCATCCCTTTCATGGGTGATAGGTCCCCTCAGGATGCCCCCAATCTTTTGTCCCTCAAGGGGAGGGAGGAGGTGGCTGCTGCCAGTATTAGGAAGGAGTTAGATGCGGGCAGGGTCGCTGGCCCTTTCCCTTCACCCCCGTTTCCCAACCTTAAGGTGTCGCCCCTAGGCTTGGTTCCCAAAAAGTCTCAAGGCGAGTTTCGCCTTATCCATCATTTATCCTACCCAGCCGGCCGGTCGGTCAATGATGCTATCCCTGATGACCTTTGTTCAGTCAGGTATACGTCTTTTGACCACGCGCTGCGCATGGTGCGCTCGTGTGGCACGGGTGCCCTGCTGGCCAAGTGCGACATTAAGTCGGCCTTTCGCCTCCTGCCGGTGCATCCGGGTGACTTCGAGTTGCTGGGTTTTAAATTTCGGGGCGAATATTATTTTGATAAGGCCATGCCTTTTGGCTGTTCCATATCATGCTCGGCCTTTGAGCGTTTTAGTACCTTCTTAGAGTGGGCTTTCGTCCGCAGGTCAGGGTCCCGGTCTGTAGCCCATTACCTGGATGACTTTTTATTCGGGGGTGAACGGGGCTGGGACACGTGCGCACGTCTCCTTAACACATTTCAGACGCTAATGGAGGAACTCGGTGTCCCTTTAGCGCCCGAAAAGACCGAGGGCCCATCTACCAAGTTAGTATTCCTGGGGGTGGAGATTGACACGTTAGCGCAGGCTTCTAGGTTACCGGAGGATAAGGTGTCCAGGATAGTGGCCCTTATCTCGGAGTTGATGGCCAAGCGCAAGGCATCACTGAGGGAACTGCAGGTGCTACATGGTCACCTAAATTTTGCTTGCAGGGTGGTCGCTCCGGGCAGGGCTTTTGCTCGACGCTTATGCGACGCCATGGCAGGGTTATCCAGGCCTCACCACAGAGTTAGACTTACCCGGGGTATCAGGGCAGACATGTTTGTCTGGTTACAGTTCCTGAGGGAGTTCAATGGGGTCTCATTTTGGAGGTCTGACCTCCTGGCATCCCCCAATTTTCAGATCCAGTCTGATGCCTCAGGATCCCTGGGTTATGGGATGTACTTCAATGGGAAGTGGGCCTATGGTGGGTGGCCACCGGCCTGGGCAGGCACTGATCGCCTGCGTGATCTCACATACCTTGAATTTTTTCCTATACTAGGGGCTTTGATGCTATGGGGCGAGGAATGGGCCAACTCGGTTGTGCATTTCTGGTGTGACAACGCTGCTGTTGTCCACATTGTTAATGCACAGACTTCCAAATCGCCCAGGGTTATGGACCTAGTGCGCCATTTTGTGCTGCGCTGCCTGCGCCTCAACTTTTTGTTCAGAGCCAGGCATGTCCCAGGGATTAATAATGATATTGCTGACGCTTTGTCCCGCCTGCAGATCTCCCGGTTCCATGCCTTGGCCCCGGATGCGGAGGAATTTCCCTCGCCACTCCCGGAGGAGATATGGACCATTGGCAAGGAGAGGTGAACCGGGCGATTGGCCTGTCACTAGCGCCACGCACGCATAAGGCGTATCAACAAGCATTTAATTCTTACGGGGCATTTGCTGCTCAATTTCACCTGCCAGAGACCTGGCCTATCCCGGTTGACCATGTTCTGCGGTTCATGGTCCACCTGCATGCTCTCGGCCTCGCACCTCGCACCATAGCATCCAAGCTCTCGGCGCTGGCTTTTATGGCCAAAGTAGGGGGTCATGTGGACAGCACCTCTGACTTCCGTGTGAGACATGTTTTGGAGGGGTGGGTGCGCGAGCGCGGGCGTTGCCCGGACGATCGGCACCCTATTTCCCCAGGGGTTCTTACCCAGTTGGCCCGGGGCTGGCCAAGCCTCTGTTTTGATCATTATGAGGCAGCCCTCTTTCATGCAGCCACAACGGTGGCATTTTTTGGAGCGCTCCGCATCAGCGAACTTGTGATGCTGTCTAAGGCGGATGCAAGTTGTAGGGCACTGGAACTCGAGGATGTCTATGTTGCCAAAGACTGGGCCCAGTTGAGGATACGTTCCTCCAAGTCAGATCAGCATGGCGTAGGCAGTGGTGTAAGACTGTTACGGTGTTCTTTGGCAGACATCTGTCCGGTTGGTGCCCTACAACTGTTCCTTGCACTGCGTGGCATGCACCATGGCCCGTTTTTCTGTCACCAAGATGGGTCTCCCCTTACTAAATTTCAGTTTTGGAAGGTGACAGGCAGAGCCCTTGCCAGGGTGGGCCTACCAGGTGCCCGTTATGGCACACATTCATTTCGTATTGGGGCAGCCTCTACAGCAGCCGCTTTTGGGTACTCCGGGGCTGACATACGCAGCATGGGAAGGTGGGGCTCGCAATGTTTTCAGTTTTATGTGCGCCCACTTCCACCGTGAGTACCAATCCAATCACCTTACCTTCCTTTTTCTTAATTTTTTCTTACAGACCCTGGGTGTCGTGTTACACCGGTGACAGTATGGCTGGTGGGCCACAGCTATGTGCACAGGGCAGCGCGTTACGCTGCGGCGACAGAGTGGGGACCCCGACTGGGACTGGGTGAACATGCCAGTCTCACATGGCATGGTAAGCCGGGGATGTTGTGGCGGGAGCTGCTCCCTTTCCTGTTTTCAAGCAGGAGTGCTGACCCGCCTGACATTCTCATCATACACTTTGGGGGCAATGATTTGGGTCAGGTCACCGGCTTATCGCTCAAGCATGCGATTTGAGGGGACCTTGCTTACTTGCACTACGTCTGGCCTGCCACAACCCTGGTTTGGTCGGACATTGTCCCGCGCCATTCTTACAGAGGGGGCATTGACCTCCTGGCCCTTGACCGCGCTAGGCGCGTGGTCAACGGGGCGGTGGCGCGGTTCCTTGCCGACAAGGCTTGGGGACGGGTCAGTCATCACCCCGCTATTAGCCTACGAAATTATGACTTGTATGCAGGGGATGGGGTCCATCTGTCGCGAGGAGGTATGGACCTCCTGTTGGGTGATTGGCGAGCAGGCCTGTTGACCGAGCTGACGGTCTGGGGGGCGGGGCGTCTGGCCTTCTTTGAAGCCCCTCCGTGTGGCGGGTAGCACTGGTAAGGTAAACAGTATGACCCACAGGTATCCGGCAGGTTCGCAATTGACTGGACAACACTAGACAGGAACAAATTAGTTAAACGTTGTCCGGTCAACGACGAACCAGGCGACGGGGTGATGGCGATAGCTAGCCAGCATGCATCACCCCGTGATTTTACGGATACGAGTCAGAGGGTGGGGTCATGAGTTAGATATTGACTACGGTCAACAATTGTTTGTTGTCAACAAACAAATTGATACAAATTGATACATTGTAACCAATTGCCGTTGGCAATTTTGGGGTGGTACCTTACCAGTGTTACTTCGGCCTGCTTGCCTTAAGAATTATGATTGGTCGTTTTACCAATACAAATTTATAATTCGGATTAGGGCATTGAATCAATAAATGTGGCCCGATGCTGTTATCCACTTTCAATGTTGTCTGAGTCCGTTATTGGGGGGGTGCGCCTGCAATGCAAGCGCGGTGCCAAAATGGCCGCCGCGCTCTTTGCGGCCCCCCCCCACAGGACGAAGAATCCGGGTAGTTTAGGGCATGGCCAGCTCCCTTATAAAAGGGGTGGCCACGAGGCAGCCGTGCTGCCATTTTACCTAAAGCGATGGAGCGGAGAAGTTTTTCCCCTCCACCCCCTCCCTAGTTAACAGTGTGATATTCTGGTCGCTTCGGGGCCGGGTGGGAATTTTTGGTTGGGACCCACATTGGCTTTCGGGTCCTGGCTTTTTTGCCCATCCCACACTGTTGCTATGGTTTGATATAGGGGTTCCTTTCGTTTCTACTGTTGACTCCGGTCACATTGGCGGGTAGCACTGGTAAGGTAAACAGTATGACCCACAGGTATCCGGCAGGTTCGCAATTGACTGGACAACACTAGACAGGAACAAATTAATTAAACGTTGTCCGGTCAACGACGAACCAGGCGACGGTGTGATGGCGATAGCTAGCCAGCATGCATCACCCCGTGATTTTACGGATACGAGTCAGAGGGTGGGGTCATGAGTTAGATATTGACTATGGTCAACAATTTGTTTGTTGTCAACAAACAAATTGATACAAATTGATACATTGTAACCAATTGCCGTTGGCAATTTTGGGGTGGTACCTTACCAGTGTTACTTCGGCCTGCTTGCCTTAAGAATTATGATTGGTCGTTTTACCAATACAAATTTATAATTCGGATTAGGGCATTGAATCAATAAATGTGGCCCGATGCTGTTATCCACTTTCAATGTTGTCTGAGTCCGTTATTGGGGGGGGGGGGTGCGCCTGCAAAGGATCACACTTGGCTCCAGCTGTGATGCACTTTTCTGATGGTAAATATTATCTCCATGTTACTAGTACAGGTATGGCTGTCACAATTCACGTGATGTGCTGGCATTCATACGATGTTGCCCTGTATTCAATCCCACCCCTTGTCTATTCAGCTCATGATTAGGCTGAACATAAAAGGTCTATCATCAAAATCCCTGGGTTTGACGTAGGTTTTTCCTACTTCTACCCAAAGATGCTGGGTACTATATTGGGGGAACTCTCAACATGAAAGCACATGCTCTGACACTGAGCTGTGCCCCCTACACACATTATTCTATGTTTGTGAATGCAATGTCTGTGCTGGCTTTTAGAGAGCCTTGTTATACCACCTCTTCTACTCAGGCTCAAATATCCAAAATGCAAAGTCTACCATTTTATTGTATCAGAACTGTGCATGTACAAAAAAATTCTTTACACAGAAGGGTGTCATCTATACAAGAATGTACCGAAAAGAATCAAAATACAGTGGTACCCCACATAATGAACGCATCATATAGCAAAAAAATCACTCAGTGAAGCATTTGTTATGCAATGGTGATACCCCGCATAACTTTTTTTTCTTATGCGAGTTTTTTGGTAACCTGGGTATGCGGGGCATCTCCCATAAGGAACCGCATAATGGGGAAAAACCGCATAGCGAAAAGCTCCGTGGAACGGAGCTTTTTCGTTATGTGGGGTTCTACTGTAGTACGTATCTGTTTGAACCCTTCTACGTTTCAGGGAGAAAAAAGGTTGCTTTGACACCAGTCTGAAGAAATGTGTGGACGCCAGTCTGCTATGCGTGGAGACTTTCCATGTGATTTGAGGAGCTTGATAAATTCACTTGTAGAAGACACTCTTGTCTTCAGACTTACCTTTTCACATGCAACAAACAGCCATGAGGAGAGGAGGGAGGAACTAACACACATTTGGATTAATATTTTTTTTAACATACAGTACCTGGATAGGTCTTGTGCCACTGTGTACCTATAACTGAATAAAAATGGTAATGAGGAAAGCTACATTCTCATCACATAGTAATCTATTGGTATCACTCCCTCTTTAGCTTTTAAATGAGCCCAGCCGCCCTCTGTTGGAGCAGATGTTGCCTTTTACAGTAGTTTGCAAGGCAGTGGTCTTGATTTTGCAAGTATATGCAAATGTTCCTAAGAAAACGTAGATAACATTTCATATGCAGCAGAAAGGATTCAATTAGAGAGAGAGAGAGAGAGAAGTGTTGCTGGTTACAGCCAGACCTCTCTCTGTCTTCCTCCCTTAATTCCATATGTTCTTTAGTCCCCTCTCCCTTCTCTGACTGTACAGTATTTGTTGTTCTTGTTATAGTCCTAAAATACATTTCCTCTACAAGACCTATTAGGAGTAGGCACAGTTATCGGAATCATCTCAAGTACTGTCTGAAAACAGGCCTTTCATATTGTGGTGGTTGGCAGTAATAAACAGTACTTAAGCAGATGGCTGAAGACACATTGAGCCTGGGGAGTGGAAAAGGCCAAATTGCAAAAAAGCTGGATAAACAAGAATGCTTTCATTCCCTGCCTTCTGTTAATTCCACCTACTGTACTTCTTTCCCTCTCTCCCCCCTGTTTGTTTTGAAATTCACTCATAATTACAGACTCCCATGCTCAATGATATTTGGAAAGAGATAAGAAACCAATCATATTCCTTGATTATGGATTGAAACTGGCCATACCTTGAAATTAAATTCCATAGACTTTATTGATTGTATTCTAGGAGTAACAAAGTCAGCTTGCAATATAGCAGGAACTGGGGATTCTTAATAATGTCTTCAAAAGGGTTTCTACCTTGGCTGAATGTAGACAATTCCAAGTAGGAAATATCAATTATTACCTGTTTTAAACACAAATGAGATCAAACAATGGTTGAAATCCAGTAGCGAGTCACCAGTGGGGATTTGGTGAATCAACTTCCCTGTTAAGTTCCATTGATTCAGTGGGCTTTCTATGACTTACTACTGGATTTCAGCTAATATGTTCATTGTAGGTGTACACCCATCTGATTGAGTTTCCCAAATAGAGAATTTAATAGTGGGTGCTATTACGTATGATTAATGAGTATCAGTTATAGTGAGTGTTGAATTAATTCAGACTCCTCAAAAAAGCACACTTCTGGTTAAGAAAGAAAAGAAGTTACGAGATTGTGTCAAAATGAAGTTTTATTGTTTTCAATGAGAAAAATAAATAATAATTATATGTCACCAAGTAAATTCTGACATATGGCAATTTCCCCCCAGGGTCATCTAGGAAGAGAATACTCATAACTGGTTTACCGTTGGGGGCAACCTGGGACTGTGCAGCTTGCTCAGGCTGTCTTGGGATATACAACCACAGCCAGAAGATTAACTCACTGAGCTGTTCAACAGGGGTGAGAAAATTGTTGTTGTTGTTGTTCAGTCGCACAGTCGACTCCGACCCTTTGCGACCCCATGGACCATTTTCCTCCAGGCGCCTCTGTCCTCCACCATCCCCTTCAGCCCTCCCAGCTCTGTGCCCATTGTGTCTACAATGCCATCTAGCCATCTCATCCTTGGCCTCCCCCTTCTTCTTTTGCCCTCCACCTTTCCCAACATCAATGCCTTCTCAAGTGAATCCTCCCTTCTCATTTGATGTCCAAAGTACTTTAGCTTCATCTTTACTATTTGACCTTCCAATGAGCAGTCAGGGTTAATTTCTTCTAAGATTGACCTATTTGTTCTCCTCGCTGTCCAGGGGACTCTCAAAACCCTCCTCCAACACCACATTTCAAAGGCATCTATTCTTCTACGTTCAGCCTTCCTAATTGTCCAGCTCTCACATCCATACATTACTACTGGGAAAACCATTGCTTTGACTATTCTAATTTTTGTTTGCAATGTGATGTCTCTGCTTTTCACTATGTTCCCCAGGTTTCTCATCGCTTGTCTCCCAAGAATCAGTCGCCTTTTTATTTCATGGCTACAATCCCCATCTGCAGTGATCTTTGATCCTAAGAAAGTAAAATCTGTCACTGCTTCTACTTCTTCCCCGTCTATTTTCCAGGAACTGATTGGGCCTGTTGCCATTATCTTGGTTTTCTTGATATTTAGTCTCAAGCCAGCTTTTGCACTCTCCTCCTTCAGCCCAATCAAGAGATTCTTTAGGTCTTCCTCACTTTCTGCCATTAGGGTAGTATCGTCTGCATATCTCAGATTGTTGATGTTTTTCCCAGCGATTTTAATCCCATATTGTGATTCCTCCATCCCTGCACTGCGCATTATGTGCTCTGTGTATAGGTTGAATAAGCATGGTGACAAAATGCAGCCTTGTCTTACTCCTTTTCCTATTCCAAACCACTCTGTTATTCCATGTTCTGTCCTAACTGTTGCTTCTTGGTTCATGTACAGATTTCTCAGGAGGCATATGAGGTGCTCTGGAATTCCCATCTCTTTAATTACTTGCCACATCTTGTTGTGATCCACACAGTCAAATGCCTTAGTGTAGTCAATAAAACAAAAGTAAACTTGTTTCTGGTATTCCTTTGTTTTCTCCATGATCCAGCGTATGTTGGCAATGTGGTCTCCAGTCCCCCTGCCTCTTCTGAAACCAGCCTGCACCTCTGGTAATTCTCTCTCCACATGTTGCTGAAGTCTATCCTGTATTATCTTGAGCATCACATTTAAATCAGTAGACAGAATCATATTGTATCTTTCTGCTGGTGTAACACCATCAAAGTACCCTCCAGCAACAAATTGCTGCATATTAAGACATGAACATAGGTATTCCTCATCTTCCTACCTTGCCACTAAAAGTTATGCCAACGGCACCACACAATCAGGCACAACTAATAGGATTTTGGCTCTCCCACCTAAATCAATTGGACTTGCAACATCGACTAATCATATGTGCTCAGAAGTAAGTCTCATTGTGTTTAATGCACAATATTGCCTGATACATTGATTTAGGTAGGACTACAATTTAAAACTGCTGAAATTCCTATCTGAAACATCCATGCTTCTTTTTTACACTTGCAAACAAGGCAGTGTTGCAGACAGCTGATGTCACCTTGTTATTATGGAATTATGGTAATATTTGGAAATAAAACTCAAGATAAAATTCTGGCTTTGAAATACAATTGATGCTGGCCAAAGGTTTGTTAGCTTTGCACTATCAAAATTTGCTAGGGATTATGCTTTAGTTTTTAACAAACACAGCAAAAAATGGCCAAACGGAGAAAAGGATACAAACACAATGTACCGTTTGTGTATGCCCAAAAATGATGAAGATAATAATAAACAAATCTTCTTATAAGGTCTTTGTATTCTTAAAGTTATTTTTATTTTGCAAACTCTTGTATATTAACTTGTAATGTCATCAAACAGAAACCAAACTCAGATACTTCTCTGCGCAAAAAGTCTTCAAGTTCCTTTTGTAATCTTGACAATAGTAACCAAATTCAAATGTGTTCTCTTCAACTTCTTCACTATGTCCTTTGTAACAATATGAAACAATGATTCATTCCTCTATTACACTTTCTATCTCTCGTCCAAAACAGCTCATAAACTAGTATTCAGTTGGGAAGTCAAACTCCCATATATATTGGCCCCAAACTCCCGACGTCTATCCGGTTAATTAGACATTTCATTCAATAAATTTCATCAGGGGAGTTTTTGCAATATCTGAAAGGTTACAAAACACATGTCTGTTACAATATTATATGTTCAAACCAGCTGCAAGCCCCCATGCTCATTATCCAGTCCAAGCTTACCCAAGCTTACCACTCTTGTGTTTCGCGTCCTCTCTGTCTCTTCTGTAATTTCTCTATGGTTGCTAAGGACGTTGCATACCATTAGAGTCCTATCTCTTAAATACAACTTGCTGCCTGCTCCTGACTGAATCTGCAAGCTAAGAGATAGGAAAGTAGGCAAACTATATTCATATTCATAGACTAGGAACCATGCATCCTAAGGGTTTAAACTATGAAACTAGGAATCAGAACCATGGTGCTCCTTGTAAGTAAAACAGTCAGTACACAGGTGGCAATGTGAGCTTGCAGATTCAGTCAGGAGCAGGCAGCAAGTTGTATTTAAGAGATAGGAAAGGAGGCATATTATATTCATATTCATAGACTAGGAACCATGCATCCTAAGGGTTTAAACTATGAAACTGATTTAACCTGCTTTTTGTAAGTACACAGGAATCAGAACCATGGTTCTCCTTGTAAGTAAAAGATTCAGTACACAGGTGGTAATGTGAGCTTGCAGATTCAGTCAGGAGCAGGCAGCAAGTTGTATTTAAGAGATAGGACTCTAATGGTATGCAACGTCCTTAGCAACCATAGAGAAATTACAGAAGAGACAGAAAGGACGCGAAACACAAGAGTGGTAAGCTTGGGTAAGCTTGGACTGGATAATGAGCATGGGGGCTTGCAGCTGGTTTGAACATATAATATTGTAACAGACATGTGTTTTGTAACCTTTCAGATATTGCAAAAACTCCCCTGATGAAATTTATTGAATGAAATGTCTAATTAACCGGATAGACGTCGGGAGTTTGGGGCCAATATATATGGGAGTTTGACTTCCCAACTGAATACTAGTTTATGAGCTGTTTTGGACGAGAGATAGAAAGTGTAATAGAGGAATGAATCATTGTTTCATATTGTTACAAAGGACATAGTGAAGAAGTTGAAGAGAACACATTTGAATTTGGTTACTATTGTCAAGATTACAAAAGGAACTTGAAGACTTTTTGCGCAGAGAAGTATCTGAGTTTGGTTTCTGTTTGATGACATTACAAGTTAATATACAAGAGTTTGCAAAATAAAAATAACTTTAAGAATACAAAGACCTTATAAGAAGATTCGTTTATTATTATCTTCATTAGTTTTTAACAAAGACATGTTATCTAGAATATTGCTTTTGGGAAGGAGCTGTATGCAATTAATTGTTTTTTCTTCTTCTTCTACCATATCCAAATCTGAATATTGGTGATCATCATGGTGATCAGCCATGAAGACTGTCCTGAGAATATAATGCAGTGGCCTTTCATCTGCCTTCCACATTGCAGCATGACACCCATATCACTGATCCAGTTCCATGAGTCACTTTTTGGTCCTGAGCCCTTTTGGCATGCAAAGTCCTCATCAGCCCCAGGCCAGTATTGATGAAGGTGCTGCCCTCCATCAAGATCAGGAATGCCCAAACTTGTTGGGCCGTGGGCCAGTCACGTGGTCGAATGTGCCAGTCACATGGTTCCTCCCACCCAGAAGCAGAAGTAAAATATGCATGAGTGTTTTACTTCCACTTCTGGGAGCGGTGAGGGTGGTGTGGGCCAGATTTGGCCCATAGGCAGTAGTTTGGGCACCCCTGATCAAGATGGATTCAAGTGGGATTTAATCCACTTGGGGACCATCACCCTTCCCTGTAGACTTCGGCACCCAAGCCCCCAAGGCCGTTTGTCCTCAGTATTGTCAGGTTAGTTAACCACCACCTAACACTCAGCATCGAGTTGCTGGCAGTATGGTCTACTCTATTTACCATAGCAAGATAACCTGGCCAGACAGGTTCTGTATTCTAGCAATGCATAAATGATCAGTTATACTGAAACATTAAGTCTTGATAGAGAGGCCAATCTAAAACAGACTGGAGAGAGCAATTTAAAATTAATTGCTACATAATACATAACTATGCAATCTTTCACAAGATATCAGGATTAATGCTAGCAGAGCTTTGATCCTGAGAATCACCCTGCCAATTTCAAACAGAAAGGTCACACCAAAAACCATATGTTCTTTCCCCCCTTATATTTACTTTGTATTGTTTATTGGGATTTCAAATCCAGTATTTGGAGACCACCAGATTAGGATGGCCTGATTTATACTCAAAAGAAAGGGAAAGCAATAATCATTGACCTGCAGCTCCCACCAGTCTTCGGTAGCATAACCAGCAGTGAAGGATTTATGGAAGCTTTTCTTCCACAAACATCTAGAGATCGACAATGGTCTCTTCAATGGAAGGAAGCTTATTGGAGATTCTAAATATCACATATGTAACATACAAATATCTGCCTCATTTGGTTATTTTACAACTAAGTAGAACAAATGCTCACAGGTGAGCAATGTTATATCTCCTGGGCCTGTTTTTGTGTTGCTGTTGTCTCCACGGTTTTGATTGGCAATACATACAGACAGGTATACAAAGAATATATTTTTTTAAAAAATCAAATGGACTAATACATGGTATCAAGTAATATTCTATGATATTTTAGAAAATGTAAAAAAAATCAGGGGAAGTCTGAATGTTTTGTAACATACACATCTCTGACTTATTTGGTTATTTTACAACTAAGTAGAACAAATGCTCACAGGGGAAGTCTGCAATTTAAATTTTCTGTTAAAGCTGCACATTTGACAAAACTAGCTATTCAAACACTTCAATGGATCTCTCGAATAACAACAAAGAACTTTTACACTGTTTCCCTTGCTTGTGCAGACAAGATGTGGCACCTACAAGAAACTTGGAATATTATCTTATCTCTATGGAACCAGGGTATTGGAACCTCAAGAAATTTTCAAGTCCTGGCAGAGATTATAAATTACTTTTCTTGAAGCTGTAATCCCAAAAAGTTACTTTCCCCACCTATGTTCCTGGGAACATAAGAAAGGAAACTGTTATCATATAATCTATGGCTTATGATGAATTGTGAAATCTGATGGAAGCCAAAGGAGTGGGTATATACACACATACATACCTTGCTCAACATGCAGACAAAAGCTGGATCAGTTTTCCCTCCAGGTTAATCAGAGTTCATTTTGCTGCAACCTATAAGAGCCTGGCTTCTCTCTCTCTTGCACACATTACACAGGTTGAAGCTGACTTAATTATTGCATCTCAGCTGTTTTGCAAGTGGGCTCTGACTCAAGTGGAAGTGTTGTGGGAACAGATTTTTGGGTGATTAGGAGAGACCCTTCAAACTGACAGCTTTATTTTCTTTCCCATGTCCTCCCACCCCCACCCCTGCCTGTAAATGACTTGATCCCTTTCTCTGCCCTGCTTCAGCTGCTCAGTGACAACTTACATTTGAGGAAGAGTGTCTTCAGTCATGAGATGCCCCAGTTACTCCTCTGGTGGCTTCAGCAGGGAGTTTTCTGGAAAGAACAGGGGAAGGAGAGAGGGCAGTGATGAGTGAAGCTTTATTGGTGTTTTTGCAAAGTGTTTTTGTTCCCACCCCCGTGAGTATTTGGCATGGCAGGTGAAACACGGGATGGAATTGGTATCTTAGCTTGGCACATGCTCTCAGGCTCGGCAGGGAGTGACAGGCCATCAGCGGTGATGTTCAGGGCAAAGCTGTGAAAACAAACCCTCCGAGATTATCTGGGCTGCTGACCAGACATATTATTTATTGCAAATCCACTCCATGAGCCTATCCATCTCAAACAAACAATGGCTCTTTTCCATTCTTTTATTTGTGCAGGAACATATCCATGAAAATGGTGTCTGGGAAGGGGACAGGGAGGGAAAAGCTGCTTGGGCATTCTGTCTCAAGGGACAATTTCACTGGGCATTTACATAAGAACATAAGAACAGCCTTGCTGGAACAGGCCACAGCCCATCCAGTCCAGCATTCTCTCTCACACAGTGGCTGACCATTTGCTTCAGGGTCTTCCCAAGGAGATGCCTTCACCTGCTTAGGATTCCCTGGAAATGGCATTGAGAGATATCCTGCCTATCTCTCCAACCCAGAGGTTGTCCTTAGGTATCCATAATTATAGCCATTGATACCCTTGCACACAGAGACAAATTTACCCCACAATGATCAGGGTCTGTCTCTTGTTTGTTGAAGAAGATGACTGTGAGGGCTAAGGGGCAAAGCACTTTGGCCTCACAACGAGAATCAGAAAGTACAACTTGTTGCAGCTTAGTATTCATGGCAGAATAAGCAGGAGCAGAAGTGCAAGAAAGAAAAATAATATTTCTGGGCTGCAAAATCTTAGAGATTGGTTGGGGAGGAATTCTTATGTGTTTAGCACTCTCATGTCCAGAGTCAGCATAGCCAGAAGGTTATCCAACCTCCCGCAGGAGAGGAAGAACAATAAGAAAAACACTGGAGAGTTTGAAGAAGTTACTTTTTCAGATAATTCTGGCTGGTAGTTCTGGGAATGTGATGGTCCAAAAGATGTAGGTTGCTGAAGTATGGGGTCTTGGTAAAGGAAAAGGTCACCCTTGCTAGAAAGACAGTTGTATCCTACTCTATTGGGCAGATCTAATCTCCAATTACAGCCAAAGAGCCAGCGCTGTCTGCATTTTTAGATGTTTCCATGGTTTTATGGCAGGAATGACTAGATGCTAGAGCACATAGAATGCTGTTATCTTGCCCACCAAAGTGATACTTATTCATCTACTTGCAACTTTTTGCTTTCGGGCTGCTTGGTTGGCAGGAGCTGGGACAAACAACAGGGGCTCACTCCATTGTGCAGCACTCGGGTCTCAAACTTCCGGTCATCAAATTCAATGTCTTAACCATTAAGCCACTGTAGTCTCACTGCAGTGGGGTCTACAATATGGTATATCTGAGGTTGGCATTGAATTAGTATGACCTCATCAAGCTTATTCCCCCTGTGCAAGTTTAAGATTAGAAGTAACAGCAACTGGTGGAAACAATGGTGATAAGGAGGCATACGCTCAGGATGGAGGAAAGTCCTTGCAAAATGCCCTGGACTCCAGGGACAGGTGGGCTTTGGACAGCAACTATTTTGGATGACAATTCCCACCCCTCTTTACCCTTCATTGCTTATGCTGTCTGAGGCCTCTGGGAGTTGAAATGAAAAATATGAACTTGGTCCCAATGTGCTGCATAGAACCATAAGCTATCAAATAGCAACACTTAGAGAATCTGTATTCTAGACTGAAACCCATTGCTTTGAGCTTTATGCGCCATTGTCCAAAGATGTCAACAAAACTGAGGATAGTGGGGGGGGGGATGAAAAAGGAGTCTGATAGTAATCATAATAACAGTAATAATCATAATAGCATAATTTTGCTTTTTTAAAAGGGGGAATCTCAAGAAGAGAATGCATTTTGTTCTGAGCAATTCTCAGTGTATAATAGTGGCAATTACTAACAATGTCTGACCAAGATGAATAATTTACATCTCATCCAAATGACTGATTTTTGAGCTTGCTAAAGCAAAGGAAGAGGAAGTGAAATCTTTGCACATATATCTCTCAAACTGTACCCAATGGGATATAAAGCTATTCTACCCAGAGAAACAAGCATGACAAATTGCTGGAAGATTTTCTCTCTAGCAATAGGCATCAGAGAGATCAAATTTTCCCCCTCCTTCAAAACATTTGGTTTTAATTTCTGGGATGGAACGTGCAAACTGGGGGGAACTTAGAGTAGGAGGAAACCATTAAAGACGTGTTCCTTGATTTCTTCTGAGGCTGAACATATTGATGATATTCTGTTATATAGTAGAAATTCAGTTAATGTAATTAATGTGTTCTCCAGAACATTTCTTACAGAAAAAAATTACTTTAACTGAATTTCCCATAGGAATGCATTAAATACAATTTCCCATAGGAATACACTGAAAACCAAAATACATTAACCAAAACATGGTTTTCCATAGGAATGCATTGAAAACCAATTAATCCATTCCAAAAAAATTCCGTAAACTGAGCAAATATTTTCTATGGATTTCCTTTTGTTATGCAATTTTTATGTTAACCGAGCCATTTGTTAACCAAGGTTCCACTGTACAGGTATTCTACAACACTACCATTTTCTTGACAATGACCTGTCTTGCATAACCAAAAATGTCAAATACGCAGGAACACAAAATTCTTCCTCACATTAAGTTGGACCATTGGTTCACAAAGATTAGTCTGACAAAGTGGACTTGATCCAAGAAAGCTAATATTAAAACACATTAGTTAGTCTTTAAGGCAGGGTTTCTCAACCTTGGGCCTCCAGATGTTGCTGGACTTCAATTCCCAGAAGTCCTGATAGCTGGTGTGCTGACCTGGGCATCTGGAAATTGAAGTCCAAGAACATCTGGGGGCCAAGGGTCAAGAAACCCTGCATTAAGGTGCCACAACATTTTTGTCTCTTTTGTTTGGTTTATTTACTATCTGAAGATCAATCAGTACCATCTACTTGGAATGGAAAGTGGCTTTTCAGGCTTCCAAGTAGGAGGTCTTCTTATATCTGCTTTGGAATGCCATGGGTTTAATTTAGGAGCCTAATGCAGTATAGCTAATTTTAAAAATGATGACATCTACAAAGTTGATGATGTTTTGATAGACATGTTGAATCTCATATGGGATGATGACTGAAATCTTGTTGAGGAGCTCTGCATGCACTATGATGGTAACATCATCATCTGTGGCAATCACTGCTAATGAAAAGCTTCATTTAGGGATTTCAAGGTACACACAACTTTGCCACTTTGCGTATAAGTCATTTGCAACCCCAATTTGCTTTTAACCATAGTAGATTTGCCAAAGGTGACGTTCTCATCAATGTTGCACATGCAAAGCTGCGCAAAAGACCTTTCAGTCACTTGAACACAGGTTATTATAAAAAAGATAGTATCTGAAAAGAAGTCCTTTCCCACATTAAAAACCAGTCTGTATTGAGAGGGTGACCAATAAGGAGGTACAAAGATGAATGAATAAAAACCAAAAACTCATAATACAGAAGGCTTATGTAATGAAAGGTACAAAATGCTACAGTTGATCACTCAAAGTAAAATAACTGAGACTGGGGTGGCTTAGTGGTTACGATGTTGAACTTGAAGACTGGAAGTTCGATACCCAAGTGCTGCACAATGGATCTTGGGGACATGAAAGGAGCCTCATTCGAGCATCCCCTAAGTGGAGATTCTCCATCAAAATTTCTGACATGAAATTTCTGACATGAAATAAATTTCTGACATGAAATTTATTTATTTAATTGAGGGGAAAATGCAGGATGGAGAAGAATTTGTTAGCAGAAGAACCTATTTCCTGAGGCAAGGAAGAAAGAAAGAAAGAGAAAATAGTTGCCATTCCATTACATGTATAATAGCTCAACTAGATATGTAGCTGAAACTTTCTTCAAAAAGATTGTCTAGGCTTTTTGAAAAATAACGTCAGCAAGAAAAAAAATGCATACCTCCCAACCTCTTCCCATTCCAAAGAGTCCATCTATACTTCAAGAATATGAATGGATTTAAGTCACTTATTCCAGTCAGGGCCAGAACAGTTGAGATTTACCTGTAAGATTGTCTGGAATTGATGTGAAATTAAGATACGCATCGCTAAGAGAAGTTGCTGAACAATTCAAAATGTAGTCATCAAGCACTCCATGCACTTGCCAAGAAAAATGGGCAATTATGAACATTAAGTCCAAGTATGCATCATATCTGCCCCAATCAAAGCCATTTAAATCCAGTCAAGCATTGCTTTCATATATCAAACACTCAACCTATACTTGATTATAGCTCCGCATACCAGGTATTTAGCCTAGAGTGCTGGCCAATGAAAATATGCCATTGTCTAGGAATTTAATCCCTGCACCCATATTTATAAATGTCATAAATTGGATTGCAAAAGATTAGTTATCAAAATGATGGCTGTGCTCACTCTTCTATATATACACATAAAATATTTGGCATCTGGAACCAAAGAAACAAACTCTCGAGCCTGAGGAGTTGTCCAAAGCATGGGTCCAACAGTGAACCAAAAAGACAGGATTTTGTATTGCTATAAGCAGAAATGAAAACATTGTCTAACTTTTTCCCTGACAGGGTAAAGTTGTCTTTGCACAGAGATTACAATAACATAGAGCTATTTGTGTGTAATTCCCATGATTACTATCTGGGAACAAGACATCTTTAATAAATTGACAGAAAAGGAACATGAATTCAGCATTTATTCCCAAATGATACTTACAAAATTAGAACATTCACAGTGGCTTTACAAGTTCATAATGAAGTTTTAAAAACCTTATGATTTATGGATTTATTGCTTTAAATTTCAAGGGGACTGCAGTGGTTCAGTGATTAAGATGCTGAACTTGACAACTAGAAGGTCAGCAAGTCAGCAGTTCAAGACCCAGATTCTGCACAACGGAATGAGTGCCTGTCTCTGTCCCAACTCCTGCCAACCTAGCAGTTCGAAAGCAAGAAATTGCAAGTAGATAATAGGTACCACTTTGGTGGGAAGGCAAACTGTGTTCTGTGCACTCCAGTGTCTAGTTATGCCTGCCACATGACCACGGAAATGTCTGTAGATGCAGACAGCTCTGGCTCTTTGGATATCAATTGAGATGAGTACTGAACTCTAGAGTTGGATACGACTGGCTTTCGATCAAGGGTGACCTTTACGTTTATGTTTCCCTTACCTTAAATTTCATCATAATTTCTGAATTCTCACCCATGACTGATAATATGTTCAGTCCAGATGTAAGGTAAAGGTAAAGGTTTCCCTTGCTCGAAAGCCAGTCGTATCCGACTCTAGGGTGCAGTGCTCATCTCTGTTTCTAAGCCTAGGAGCCAGCGCTGTCTGCTTTTGCAGATGTTTCCGTGGTCATGTGGCAGGCATGACTAGACCAGATGTAAACTCAGCTAAAATAGATGTGCTGGAATAGCTGGGACTTGGTAGTTTAGTCCAATTGGTTTTAAGGGATCCACTCGAGTTGAGATTGAAACCTGATTTAGCCATAATTCTCATATGAGTCATGGAAGTCTGATACCAATACATGGTTATTCAGAAGAAAATTTGACTACTACTGAGTTTTAATGTGGCACCAAAAGCATCCTATCATTTACATCATATTACATCTGTAAATTGCACATTTTCAGTGGTTTTTCCCTAGTGATACTTAGGAGCCTGGAATCTAGTAACTAACACAGTTATTTATTAATTTATTTTTGTTACTTATTAAAGATTTCTGCAAAAATTCTTCATGATTTTCTTAGAGAGATTTTTATTTAAAAAATCTACAAAGGAAGAGGAGTGGCTTTGCACTGAATGTCTTTGGTGAGAGGCTTTTAAGTTCAGTTCTCAAACTGAACAGAAGTGGGTTCCAGTGGGTGTCCACAGTGAGACACTCCTGATGGGAATATTTGGATCAGCACTATGCCTCTGTTCACAAATACAGCAACAACAAAACCCTACAGAGAAGTTATTGTTTAAAAAAATATTTAGTTTTTAAAAAAAAGTCTTAAAGTGAGATACTGACATTGTAAGGAGATGAGAAGTGGATGCTTAGTGAGATGCTTAGTGAGAAGCCAAAAAAACTTTTGAGATCAAGTGGCAGAAAGTATGGGGCACAACTGTTCTGCATGGAGAAGCCTTTACCTATAGTTACTGCTCTGTTGTGGGGGCTTAAGCTTTGTAAGTGACCAGCAGGTGCAGCAAATGTCAGCACTTCAACTGTGTAGTAGCCCACCAATTAGTGAGAGCACACTTCCAGAACTGTAAAGTAACCAAAAACAGCTATAGTTACACTGTGAAAGTCGCAAAATAACCTCTCATTAATTTAAAATAACTTAGTTGTATCTTCATCAGCATACAAAAGGGATTCGTTATAATCGCCTTACTATTTGTAATGAGATACTTTCTGTTTCTGCTCCCTGGTAAGCATGTATAGAACTGTAGCCTCATCGTTAGCTTCAAAAGGCTACTATTTTGGAAAACTACTCCAAGAATCTATAGTAAGGTGATAGGAAAGTTTTCACTTGTTAAATATCTCTCTGCCACCTGTTGAAAAGCCCAGGAACCTTGCCAGGAAAGAAAAAAGCTGGCAGATGCACAAAAATCACAAATACTGTTTTATTATAAAATTGGCAAAATAATGTTTAAAATATGGGAAGTGAGCATTTAAGGGGAAAAATACAGGATGACAAAGGCATACTTAGGCTAATTTTGATTTGGCAAATCTCTCTTTTTTTACTTTGAAGCAATGGAATGTAAAGTTTCAAGCCAGAACTGTGGCTTCTTAATTAGATTTAAAATGGTGATTTTAGGAATACGTTAACCCACCCTCACACCCACACTCAGTAAATGCAGAAGGAAGTGGAGGTAGAAAATGCTGATTATGTCCACAGAGCAGATGCTAAGTTTTAGGAAGCATTCAGAATCAAACTATAATTTAAATATATCAGAAGCCATTTTTCCATTTTACTTCAGAGTAAATGCAGTTATCAATCAGGTCCTTAACATCCGGGTAAATATGGGCTCCCCATTGTGGTCCCATTTCAAATCCTCCACTTTCCATCTGCTTTGCCAAAAATGCTTCATTAATACTTATGATGCACTATGTGTTAATGTCAGATTTGAGTGTAGATATTCATCTTTGGCCAAAGATGAGATGGCTAGATGGTATTGTAGACACAATGGGCACAGAACTGGGAGGGCTGAGGGGGATGGTGGAGGACAGAGGTGCCTGGAGAACAATGGTCCATAGGGTCGCAAAGGGTCGGAATCGACTGTGCGACTGAACAATAACAAATTCATCTTTGGATTGGGACCACCATGGCTGGCAAAGAGTTGAAGACATGTGTACTTTACACTAGACCAAAAGAAAGCAGAACGAAAGTAATGACAGCAACATATAATGCCTGCACAGTTAATTCTGGTCCAGTGAGATGGTGTGGTCACCAGAAAAAACATGCTAGAAATGTGGGAGGTGTGCATTTCAACAAAATGTAAAGAGAGAAAAAATATTACAAGATACAAATAAATGCATGACATCAGGGAAATTATCAGACTATATACTACCGATACCATCTAGGGCAGGGGTGCCCAAACATTTTGGGCTGCGGGCCAGTCATGTGGTTCAGGGGGTTGGTCACTATGGCCCGGGGCCTGGATCTGCCCCCCGATGCCAATTCATCTGGCCCATGAAGCCCTCATTGCTCCTGGAAGTGGAAGTAAAATGTGACCGTAAGGTATTGGGGGCTGGATCTGGCTCCTGGTCGTAGTTTGGGCACTCCTGATCTAGGGTATTTGTGAAGTTGTAATTTTAAAAAGTAACCTTTCCTATCTCTGGAATGAAGACCAATCTCACAGGCCTACAATCTACCATCTACTACTTTTAGCTATCAACTCTTGTGATCTTTACTGGACTTCTTCACAGAGAAATGCCTTTACAGTAGCTGATGGAAAAGGTATTTCAAAGATACTATCACAAGTAAGCTAGCAGACAGGACTCAGTTCTGTCTCGACAATGCCCAGTAGTGGAATGTGTGACTGTCAATCAACAACTTGAATTCTCATGCTTGTTTAGCCAAAGTGATCCCTGTTAGAGAATTCACAAGGCTGCCTCTTGAGATTTAAGACGTGGTGCTATTATCTGAACTGACATGCACACAAGAAGGATCAACAGAAGTGTTTATATAAGTATTTATTAGCAAACACTTTAATGAGTATTTATTGGGATACACAGAAACCACAATCTTGAACCACAATCGAGTGTACCCTGGTAACGGCAACTTTGTGTTGCCGGCTAATCTTTCTTACACTAGGTCAGGCAAAGGGAACTGCAGAATGAACTCACCAAACGGTGCCTTCATTTTAGCAGTTTCATGTCTGGAGTAGACATGGAAGAAGAAGAAGGAGCATTTATTAAAATATTTAAATAAATATTTATGTATTGATTAAAGACTGCAGTGGCTCAAGTGGCTAAGATGCTGACTGGGAGGCGGAAGGTCAGCAGTTCGATTCCCGAGTACTGTAGGACAGAATGAGCTCCCGTCTTTGTCTCAGCTCCTGCCAACCTAGCAGTTCGAAAGCAAGAAATTGCAAGTAGATAAATAGGGACCACTTCAGTGGGAAGGTAACAGCGTTCCGTGTGCTCCAGTGTCTAGTCATGCCTGCCACATGACCATGGAAACGTCTGCAGAAGCAGACAACGCTGGCTCTTCGGCTTTGAAACAGAGATGAGCACTGAACCCTAGTCAGATACGACTGGCTTTCGAGCAAGAGAAGCCTTTACCTTTATCTATTGATTAAATATTTCTGTTTGTAAATTGCTCCTATATGTATAGTAGTAGCAGCAGCAGCAGGAGCAGCAAGAATAGAACTGAAGAGATTCTATGGATATTTTAGTAAAGACATTCTCAGGGTGGCACAGTAGGGAATCGAACTCTCAACCTAGTGATCAACTACATTCTTCAGAGCAACTTTGACTGAGGCATTGTTCAGTTCTTATTTGTTTATATATCTTTTCATATACAACTGAAGGAGACAGTACTCTGATCCAGCTTATTTCTTTCTCCAGAAAAACTTTATGGTAACATCAAGAAAAACAAATTCACATAGACATACATGTTATCTCCCCATTCATTTGCAATGCTGTGTGCATCAACTTAAAAGGTAACATAGAGAATAAAGCCAAACAAAGGTCCAATTGCATTTTAACCCTGATTTTTTTTCAGAAGTGAAATACATTTATTGCTTCTTGAATACTAATGGAACTGCAACCTCTCCTTTTCTATGTCACCCTCAGTAAAATGTCAAGTGGGTGCTGCGTGGGACCCAGCTAAGAGATGTTCTCCAGAGAGTGCCCATCTTCAGTAAGTGGAACTGTGGACTATGGGAAGCTGCAGGCATAAAAGCTGCTGTAAAAGGGATTTCAATCTGAAAATTTAATCATTTCCCCTAGAAAATGTACATGAAAGTTAAAGTGGTGACTTAACTGAAATATCAGGCTTTTCTATAAAAGTACTTTATTTTTAATGGTGCTATATTTACTCTCAAATTAAATCTGTGTCACTGGGTTTACTGTTCTTTCAGAAACTTTTTATTACTTTTTCTCAACCTGGTCATATATAAATATATAGATGGTATATGTGCAGAAAGAAAGAGTACAGGTTTGATAAATGTATATTTTGGGCAATAGTAGTTTTTAAAGTCAGCTTACCACTTAAATAGAAATATTCCAGAGAATTCAAGTCTGACATTTAAGTACTTTTGCATGTGATTTGAATCTTATTCATAGAGACCTAACTTAAGATGTGAGCACTCTGAACGGTGCATGATACAACAACTGGCACCATCTAGAACAGGGATTCTCTACCTGCGGCCCATGGGCTGGACATGGCCCACAGCACCATTTTTATGGCCCACCACACCAGGAAGTGCTATGTGGTGGCGAAGGAAGGGCAACATGACCATCCAGCCCCTGAAGCTGACTGAGGGAGCATGACCTGGCCCTCGTCTTTAAAAGGTTGAGAACACCTGATCTAGAAAATGTTTGCCTCAAAGCCTCCACTTCCACCTTGCAAGATTGTCTGTACAATGGGAGAATGCTAAAGTGAAGATTCGAAGGCCTCCATTGAGTCATGCTTACTGCATATCTTACTGCCTGAGGCGGAGCTGATGATGCTATCTATACCTGCCCCATCGTCTAAGACAAAATGCTTAGTAGGCAAACCGGGCAAGTAATTTTGGCACATGAAGCAGGAAATTCCATAGACAGTTCTTCACATTCTAGACAGTAAAGATTTGCTGTTGTTTTTATGTGTCATCAAGTTGTCTCTTATGGCAACCCATAAGGAATGGTCTCCAAAATGTCCTCTCCTCAACAGCCTTTGTCAGCTCCTGTAAACTCAAGGCTCCTTTAGAGATTAAATTCACCTCGCATTTGCCTTTCTTCTTTTTTTGCTACCTTCAACTTTTCCCAGCATTATTCTCTTTTCCAGTGAATATTGCCTTCTCATGATGTGCCCAAAATAGGACAGCTTCAGTTTCATTATTGTTGCCTTCAGTTATAGTTCAGGTTTTATTTTATCTAGCATCCACTTGTTAATCTTTCTGGCAGTTTAGCATATCTGCAAAGCTCTCCTACCATACTATATTTCAAATGAGTGAAGTCTTTTTCCTATCATTTTTTTTACTCCCCAGCTTTCACACACATACATGGTAATCAGGAATGCAAGAGTGTGGGTGATGTTGTTCTTGGTCTCCAGTGACACATCCTTACATTTGATGATCTTTTATAATTCCTTCATTGCTGCCCTTCCAGATATCAATCTTCTTCTGATTTCTTGGCTGTGGTCTCTGCCACCTGTTTATCTTATGCAAATGGATTATATTTGTGGGCAAATAAGTATGTACTTTGGCTTTTTAAAACTGAAGTGATCATCTGATCTGGGTCACTGAGCCAAGGTAAACAAAATCTTTCATTATTTCAATTTCTTCATTGCCAACATTAATGTGGTATAGTTGTTTTGTTATCAAGCTTTTTGGCTTTTGAACTGAAGTTTTGCTTTGGCACTTTCTTCTTTAACTTTCATTAAAAGGCATTTCATTTCACTGCTGTTTTCTGCAGTAAAATGGTGTTCTCTGAGTATCTTAAATTACTGATGTTTCCTCCAACAATTGGCACTGCTCCTCCATCTGAATTTATTCTGGCTTTCTGTATGAATTGTTCTGTGCACAGAGTGAACAGATAAGGGGATAGAATGCACCTTTGTCTGACACCTTTGCCTATAAGAAACCATTATCTCTCTTCTCTAGTCCAGGGGTGGCCAACCTTTTTGCTCTGTGGGCCTGACCATGCCCCTGGAACAGCTAAGCAGGCTAGACCATGCCACCCAGAAGCGGAAGTGGGTGCATTTATGGCTGACGTAAATGTGCTCACTTCTGCATTTAAATCAGACATGGGTGTGTTTGCACATGTGCGGGCGTATTTTATGGCTGACGTAAATGTGCCCGCTTCTACTTCTGGGTGCGGGGGAGATGGCGATGGGCCAGTTGGAATGGCATTATGGGCTGGACCCAACCCGGCCCACAGGCTGTAGGTAGGTAATCCCTGTTCTAGTCTGTCCTAATGGCAGCTTCTGGCCCACAATGTAGGTTTTGTATCAGGACAGTCAATGACAACCCAAAGCTTCTCATGATCCACACAGTCAAAGCCTTCTTAATGTAAAGATATAGTAACAGCAAAGCTAGGAACTCACATTGTGCTGTTCATTAGTATTGCATCCACTTTGCTCTTAGAATCATATCCCCCAGCTTGCCTAATGGTAGAGCAGCCCTTATATCCATGCCATGCTTCTGAGATTTTAGAGGCAACTAAGGCGTATTAATTACAGACTGCAGAAGTAGATGGGTTTGGTCTGTGCTAGCAAAGCAGTTGCTATGTAATTAAAATTCTGAAACATTTTTGAATGCAGAGGTCCAGTGAATGAATTACTGATGAGCATTACAGGGGCTTTTGTTCTGGTAAGCCATGCACATTAGAGAGTCACCTAGAGCTTCATTAAGACTTTGTTTTAAAACCCCCCCCCCCCATTCTCTTGGTTCTGAACAATCTCTCTAAAAACACTTCTGTTTAAGAGATCAGCCTCTGTTTAAGAAATATATAAAACATCTTGAAGAAATATTTAATATTAGTGTCGCGACTTGATTTGTGTGTGTGTTTCTTTGTGGTTTCTTAATGCTAATTGAATGCTTCGGACGAGAACCTTCTTGTCCAGACATCTCAATCTAGTTCTTAAGGGTGCAGATCCTCTAACCACTAAGGGGCAACCTCAGATGTGTCTGGCCCCATCTTAATTAGGTTGCAAAGTAAATAGGTTCGGGGATGTCTGTGAGAAAGAACACAGCCCTTGATGTAATATAGGATTTATTGCAGATAGTGATATCATAGAGATGGGAAAAGATGATAATTACAGAAAAAGGCGATATATTTTAGCACTTTGGTCCCTGTATTTCAACCATTGTTGTTCACTGCAGAGCACAACAATTGCCTGAGTGCTACTTGGCTTCCTGCCCTGAGCCAAAGATATTGCTCATGAGGCTAAGAGTGCTTTTATATCCTGTGTCTCAATTCAAGATGCTTCTGGGAGCTTCAAATGGGAGTTGTAGGGATGGGACTAGTAGATGGACACTCCCCCTCCTCCCAGCCAGGCATAGTCTAGCTCTAGTTTCTTAGGAGAAACTGCAGGCACCTTATCAGCAAAACTGGGCATGATGCCCAGTTACAGAGGTACAGCACACAACATAACACAAGGGTGACGTAATGAAAACAGGCAAACTCCAGAGAACAACAGATTTGAACTTGCAAACTCCAGAGAACAACAGATTTGAACTTGCAAATATAAGTCACATAACCCCGATTGCCCAGAATGACCAGAGACAAGAGTAATGGAATAGTTTACACTGCTGGCTAATTTTTACTTTTTACAGGCTTACCTGAGAAATGTCATAGATTGACTTGTTAAAAATACATTCTCTTCAGTGTCTTTTCTGTGCTAAATTTTTGTGGTGGTAGTGGTTGCAGCACTCGAAGGAATTGGCCAGAAGCTTCAGCACTGACTGAAAACATCTAGCACAGAGGCTTTTGCCACAAAAACCCAATTTCTGGTGAAAGGCGATATGCTAATTAATGAAATAAAACCTCTAGGTTTGGTGCTTTTTTAAAGAAGAGAAATCATGGGGAAGAGGCTCAGTCAAGACAAATTTAATTGTGTGGTTAGTTGAATATAATACTGACAAAATCAGTTTAGAACTTGACAGTTTAAAGAAGAATTAAGGGTTTATATGGAAATCCTAAAATGAGCCATCACAACTGAGATTGACTTTATCAGTTAGCTGCAATTAGGTAGGTCAAGTCACACAAACCTTAGGTAAAGGTAAAGGTTTCCCTTGCCCAAAAGCCAGTCATATCGAACTCTAGGGTTCAGTGCTTATCTCTGTTTCAAAGCCGAAGAGCCAGTGCTGTCTGCTTCTGCAGATGTTTTTGTGGTCATGTGGTAGGCATGACTAGACACCGGAGCTCAGGGAATGCTGTTTTCCTTCCTAATAAAGTGGCCCCTATTTATCTACTTGCAATTTCTTGCTTTCGAACTGCTAGGTTGGCAGGAGCTGGGACAAAGACGGGAGCTCATTCCGTCCTGCAGTACTCAGGTATCAAACTGCTGACCTCCCGCCTTCCAGTCAGCATCTTAGTCACCTGAGCCACTGCAGTCTTACTCAAACACTAATATGATTCTGGACAGTAAAACAATCATGCAGTTTGTATATCACCAGTTAAATTCTGAAAGGTCCCCCTTGATACTTGCTCTGAACATACCAGTTCGGTTACTGGTACTGTCAAATACCAGATTTCCTATTCCTGTGGCTGCTTCACTACTTTGCTTGATCTTGGAATGCAGGAGGGGAAGTGTGCCTCATCCAAAACTTAGCATCTGCATTAAATTTATACTTTATACCAACTCTCACCCCATGCTCTTAACTTAAAACTGTTCTATAAAAGACAAGCTGATCACACTTGACATGGCCCTGCTTGCTTCCTGTCATCTGGAGTATATGACTTTTATTGTTCCTAGTGATTGCTTTTGCTGTCTAGCTTGAAATAGAGTTCTTTCAATTGTACTGTTTACTTCATTTGGAGGAATGAGCCTGTTTCTCTGTTCTCATTTGAAATGTAATGAAATTCCCCAAGAATGGCAAGGAGCTGAATGGAAAAAAAGATCTACCTGGAGGCTGAAGTCTGCTAGCATAGCTCCTTATTAGCTTCAGGTATTGAGGAATTCCCCTGCACATGTCTAAACACAAATGGGTCTCTTTGATGTAGGCAGATTGATTGCACACGGAGCTGGCAGGCAGGCCAAACACTTCTTTATTTCAGCATGGTCAATCTGTACATGGGCACATGTAGGAGACGCAGCTCCTTATATACTGTATTTGAATTCCCCCCCCCCAAAGGCACTCATTGGTTACAGTCGCAGTGACATCATCGGGGGACGTACTGCAAACCTTCCTAAGGTCTGCCTAACCTCACTAAGGCATGTTACAACCTTCCTAAGGATCACCTACAGTGGGGAGGTTTCCCGCGCTAGTTGTTGATTGGGTGATTGGGGACGCATGGGCTGAGCTTCCTTAGCTGCGCTACTGTGGCAGCTGAGTTGCATGCGGAATTGGGAGAGTTACTTGCATACACAGTATCCCTCCCCCCAGGATGGGACGAAGTCCCTTAACCATTATGGGGGCCGGTGATTTTGCCGTGGCCGGCCCGCTGGTTCTTGGGCACTCCCTGGGGCGCCTGCAGTGCTTGGGTTATTCCCTTAAGAAAACTGAAGGGACCCATCGAAGCCTGGCAGGGGAAAGGAAGGGGTATCCCTGGCTCAGGTGGAATGAGGGGACCGTTGGGAGAACTCAAAGCCCTGCTGCTCACTGGGACGAGTGGGGGAACACTCGCAAAAACTCCCCTCATTCAGAAACAACAATTCAAACTGGGGGTCCACCTCCTCAGGCTGAAAGGCTGACTCCGGTGATTCCGTGCAGCCTGTAATGCTCAATCCTGTATCCCCTCTTGGGTTAAGTGGGTGGGGGGCAACCCTAATGTTGAACCCTCCCTGTCACTCCTTTCAGTGGGTTCCTCTGGATCAGTTCCCCGGGTGGGTTCCGTGACCCTTCTCCTAAGCTGGTCAGCATGTCAGCGCCACAGCACCCCTGACTCTGTTATCACTTTGTACGAAACTGGCCCGGTTTGTTCTACAACCTCCCTAGGTACCCACGCTGGTCCTGAGCTCACATAGTTCCTGCAGTAAACTGGGTCGCCTGCCCCAAACACCTTTTCCCACTCTACTGACACATTTGTACTCCTATCCTCCACCCTAGAAGGATCCAGGTGGTCACACAACGTTGGGATCCTCCTTCGCATTAGGAGTTCTGAGGGGGATTGCCCCGACGCTAGTGGGGTGACCCTGTAGGTAATGAGCTGTAGCTCAAGGTCCCCTGGACCCATCCTCCTTAGGGCCTCTTTTATGATGCGGACCATGCTCTCTACTTGGCCGTTCGTGGCTGGGTAAAAAGGGGCAGAGGTGACGTGCCTGACCGCGTTCCGCTCGAGGAATGCTTGGAATTCTGCAGACGTGAAAATGGATGCGTTATCCGAAATTAGCACGTTGGGAATGCCGAAACAAATGAACATCCTTCTCAGATGTTTGATTGTGGCCGCGGAGGATGTGTTATGCATTGGAATGACCTCGAGCCATTTCAAGAATGCGTCGACCACTAGTAGGAACATTGTGCTCCTGAAGGGCCCCGCGAAGACCATGTGGAGTCTGGACCACGGGCTTCATGCTGTGTCCCACTCCCTGGGGGGGGGGGGTAGCCTATGCTTCTCGGGCCGTGATTGCTGGCAACTCTCACACCGGCCCACCAATTTCTCTATATCATCATCTATGTTGGGCCACCAGAAGTAGCTCCTTGCTAGGGCTTTTGACTTCATGATTCCCGGGTGGCTTGTGTGGAGCAGACGGAGCACCTTGGCTCGCAGGGCCTAGGGAATTACTACTCTCTGGCCACAGAGGAGGCATCCTCTCTCGAGCGAAAGGTCAGAACGCTTCCTGAAGAATGATGCAAGTTTTTGGGAAGGAGGCGTTAAGGGCCAGCCTTTCCTTACCCAAGCCAGCACTTGGGGAAAAACCCTGTCCTTGGCAGTTGCCTTGGCGATATCCGCAGGCACAATTGGGGGCGATTCGAGAGATTCGATGAGCAGCACCTGGTGCTCTTGCTCAACCTCACACTCGGGTAGAATTCTGACTTAGTAGCTGGTGTGGGGGCATCCTGAACGGCCGTAACCTTTGACTTTGAGGATTTTACCCCATCGAGGTTGATCCGAAACCCCAGGAATTCTACCTCATTTGCGTAGAAGACGCACTTGTCCCTTCTCAGGCATAGCCCAGCCCTCTTGAACACAGATAGAACCCGGTCTAACCTCTGTGCTAACTCCGACTCATCCCAAGCAGTTATCAATACATCGTCGAAGTATGGCAATACCCCAGGGAGTCCCTTAAGTAGGCATTCCACAAGTGCCTGAAATATACCAGGAGCTGAATTCATGCCGAACTGGAGGCGTGTCACTTTAAAGGCACCCTTGTGTGTCACTATCATCTGGGCAGCTGCGGCCGCAGGTGTGACTGTTAACTGCTGGTAAGCCTGCGCTAGGTCTAGCTTCGCAAAACACCTCGCCCCATGTAACTTGGCCAGCAAGTGGCTCACTACCGGCACCAGGTAGGCATTGGGGTGGATTGCCTTATTGATAGTACACTTGTAATCAGCACAAATCCTAACCTCCCCACAGCATGGCCGCTACAATCGGAGTTTCCCACTCCACGGAGTCCACTGGTACCAAAATCCCCTGACCCACCAGTTTGTCCAACTCCGCCTCTATTTTGTCCTTTAGTGCGAAAGGCACTCTATATAGCTTGAGGCGCATGGGGTGGATGGAAGGGTCCATATCATAGTCCACAGGAGGCCCCTTGTATTCCCCAAGTCCTGCTCTGAAGACTGCCGAGTGTGCATTGCACATGTCTTGGATGGGGTCGCCTTGGACGGTGTTGATTCCAGTCAATGCAATTCCCAGCAGTTCAAACCACTGGGTCCCCAGGAGGCAACTGGATCCCCCCTTAAGGACCACTAAGGGCAACTTCCTAGTGAAGTTCTTAAAACGGATGGTAAAGTCCCCACCCCCAGGACTGGGATGTAACTTCCCTGAACATCCCGCAAGTTTGTTTTGAGGGCTCTAAGCTTGGGGCGGTCCTTGGCGGTATGTGCAGAAACTCAGTCTGCGAGATTATGGAGTAGGCAGTCCCAGAGTCCACCTCCATCTTCACCTGGACCCCCTGCAACAGTACCTTAACAAAGAAACAGGTGTGCCGGTCCGACACACGTCTCACCACTGTGTCTCCCGCATGCACCTTTCCGACGTTCTGGTCCTTCTGGTGGCTGGTCTGGTCAGGGTCTCAGTGTTGTCTGCACACCTTGGTGATGTGCCCCAAATGCCCGCAGTTGTGGCACTCAGCTTTCTTGAAGGGGCACCTCCTCCGGTCGTGTGTGCCCCCGCACCCCTCACAGCATCTGCTTGCTTCGGCGGTGTCTCTCCTCTCAGAAGGTCGTTTCCTCACCTTCTGGACCTCTCGCTGAGGTCGGAAGGTTTGCTTACACTCTCGCTGAGGTCGGATGAGGACATGGCGGTGGCTGCCGTGGCTCTAAGTTCTCGCTCCCTGCGAGATGAGCAGCTGTGGGCCTGCACAGCAGAAGACAGGTCCCCTGAGGTGCCAGTTCTTGCCCGACATGCCCACACCCCATCCTTGACTGCCTCTGCAGCCTGGGCAGCCCTGAGGACTTGCTCAAAGGTGATGTCCTCATCCCGGGCCAACGGTCTCTGTTGGCCCTCCTCGTCCCGCATGCTGAGGAGGAGGCAGTCTTGCAGCACTTCACTCAGGAAGGCACCCCAGTGGCAAGGAACGGCTGCCAGTCTCAGCGTGGCGATGTACTCCGTCACTCTCTCTCTGGGGCGCTGGTCATGCTGGTGGAAGGCCAGTCATGCTGGGAACATGGACACCTTGTGCCCGCAGTGCATTCAGGATCTCACCGAGGGAGACCGACCTTAGGGCCCTTGGCATCAGAAGGTTCCTTGCCAGCTCCAGGGTCAGCAACCCGCACTGAGCCAGTAGGCAGGCTCATCTCTGAGCTTCGTCTTTGATGCCCTCGGCATCCATGGGGTACAGGAACTGCTCCTCGTACAGGTCCCATGACTCAGGCTTCAAGGTGTCGAACGGTGTGAGGGTTACTCTGTGGGAAGCCATTATCCCACCTTTGTCGCCAATTTGATGTAGGCAGATTGATTGCATATGGAGCCGGCAGGCGGGCCAAACACTTCTTTATTTCAGCATGGTCAATCTGTACATGGACACATGTAGGAGACGCAGCTCTTGTATACTGTATTTGAATTTCCCCCCAAAGGCACTCATTGGTTACAGTTGCAGTGACATAATCGGGGGATGTACTGTGAACCTTCCTAAGGTCTGCCTAACCTCACTAAGGCTTGTTGCAACCTTCCTAAGGATCACCTATAGTGGGGAGGTTTCCCGCGCTAGTTGTTGATTGGGTGATTGGGGACGCATGGGCTGAGCTTCCTCAGCTGTGCTACTGTGGCAGCTGAGTTGCATGCGGAATCGGGAGAGTTACTTGCATACACAATAGTCTCATATCTACATATGTAATAAATAGAATGAAGCTCTCTTTTGGAAAATTACTGAGTAACATATTTACAAATTAGGGTTGATAAATGTAGACAAGAAAAGTAAAATCAGTTAGAAAACCCAACATTTTGTTGTTCAAATGCATGGGGTTGATGTTGGCGGAAAAGATTAACTCCTCCTCAGACTTTTATTGACAGTTTCCTTCAGATGCCTTTATCCCTTTTCTCCTCCCAGACCTTCTAGTGTGTCTCTTTCAATCTCTCTCAGCTCAGCTCTTGTGCCTTGAATGGCAATTTGACACACAGCAAGTAAATAGGTGAGCTTTCCCCACCAAGGAGCATAGTCTATAAAGAAAACAAATAAAACCCTTGGGATGTGGATGATTGAACATAAATATAGGATCCATGTATGTAGGAAGTAACATTGTTTCAGTAGATTTTTAAAACTCTACAGAACATACTGGAAAAAGGTTTTAGGGGCTTTACGACATTTTTATTTTCTATCCCTCAGAATTCTAAAGAATTCCCCAGGTAAAATGCTGGGATAATAACAATCTTGCATGCACTAACACTGGGTATCAGTGGAAGGTGGGTTTAACAGCTCAACGTGATTATCCTTTGCCACTAACTTAATAAAGTTATTTCCCCACTTCTGGCATTTAAAGAAAGCCCCTACCTCCTCTTCCTGTTTGTTTGCTTGCTTCCATTTTCTATGATGTTGATAGTCTTTGTCTGATCTCCAAGCAACATGCACAGAATTTATCTCAATGTGCCTGAAACTTCATTTCCCTTATTTGCTTTTCTGACAGTAACTACAATGGTAACCGTAGGAAAGTACGGTATATTCTACTTTGCTGCTTCTTGCCAGGCTCTCCTCTGCTCCATGGGAGAAAGTTCGAAGATCTTTAGGCAACTTTGGGAGAAGCTGCCCAAGTTGCCCAAAGTGCTTCAGACTTTCTCCCATGGAGCAGAGGAGAGACTGGCAAGAAGCAGCAAAGTGGAAAATGCTGATGTGGTGTTTCCCTTTAAGGTATGGGCTTTGAGCAGCACCGCGCACCCATACTGGTAAATTATCTCCCCACCACAGACCTGATTGATAGCAAGTACAACTAAGGAACTACAACAACACCTTACATCCATGAACCAAGAATGTAAGATATATGAGAAGATAAGACTGAGGTAATGGCAATTGGAAGGAAACAGCATACTCTAGAAATGGAGATCAAGGGAACAAGTATAAAACAAGTGGCAGAGTTCAAATATCTAGTAACAATATTTACTGAAAATGGCAAAATGGACAAAGATATTAACAAACGATGCAGTAAGACAAACCAAATATTGGGACAGTAATCTCCGCTCTACAACATAAGGCAATACCAATCAACACAAAGAAATACCTCATACAAAGCATACTCATTTCCACCTTATATTACCAGTGCCAAATGTGGACACTTACAATAAAACATTAACAAAAGTTGCTCACCACAGAAATGAGATGTCTAAGGAAGGCAGCTGGAGTGACTAGAAGGGATAAAAGTAGGAATGACGGTATAAGAGAAAGACATGGAACAGAACCAATCTTGCACTACGTACAGAGACAACAAATAAAGTGGTTTGTCCATTTGGAGAGAATGTCTTGGAATTCCATACCTTACAAGGCATATGTGGAAAGAGTAGGAGGACAAAGACCAAGAGGCAGACCCAGAGGAAGGTGGAGAGATAATATTAGAGAAATATTACAAGAACATCAAATAACAGAGGCCGTTAGAAGCACCAGAGCAAGAATCTTGCATCTCCCTCGGCATCAGACGGAGTAAAAGAGGAAGCAAAGAAGACTAAGAAGACCCCCCCCCCCAATATCTCTCACCCCCACAGACAGACACCTATATTTCTCTCACCTGGAGTAGATATACTCCAAGACTACATGGCCTCTTCTGACTTCTTATTTCTGTTGTTAATATACAAAAAGGAAAACATCTGCAATGCTTTCTAAAGGGATCATCTCATCTTAGCTATTTTGGAAAGTGATCTTCATAGAGTCAAAAAGGCATCAAGACTGTGAGCCCCGGGTAAGGCATGGAGATGCTATTATCAGAGGGCCCAGGCCTGCTAATCTTACTGTATAAGGATCCAAGATCTTTGGAACTCAGCAGCTCTATCCAGAAACTGGGTTCAGGGAAATCCGGCTCATTCTTATTGGAGGATTTGTCCAATGAGACCCTGGCTTCAGAATTCACAGTGGGTTAAGGCCACATTCTTTTCTCTATTTCTGATAAACTTCCCTTCCCTTTTCTTCCTTGCCCATTAAACTGTCAGGGGAGGGGCAGATCTTGTCCGAGGTTTGCACCACTTGTTTCCAAAGTGTACCATCTGGCCATGCATTTTGTGGGAATTCCCCCCCCCTCTCTGTCTCATCTTTCCCCACTTAGTCCTGCTGGTTCCTGATGGCCATGGAGGTGGGATATTCTTTGAGTTTTGTAACTGAATCCAGATTTAGCTGTCTCAGATGCTGAGAAAGGCTGAGGGCAAGAAAAGAAGGGGACAGAAATAGTGGTGGGCATCAGCAGGTTCGCACCAGTTCACCAGAACCAGTAGCAGAAATTCTGGTTGGCTCTGCCCATTCAAGTTTTGAAATAAAGTAGTCCTAATTTGGGTGCAACACAGGGCTTTCCCCCTGGCCACACCTACCATACCATGCCCACAGTGTGATAGTAAATTTTTTTTTTTGAGCCCACCATTGGGCAGAAGAAAATGAAATGGCTAGATGGTGTTGTGGATGTAGTGGGTACAGAATTGGGCGGATTGAGCTGGATGGTGGAGGACAGAGGTGCCTGGTGTGCAGTGGTCCATGGGGTCGCAAAAGGTCAGACTGACCAACAACATGTGTGTGTATGTATGTATGTATGCATGCATTTAGCCTTTGTCATCATGTTTTGATAGATAGATAGATAGATAGATAGATAGATAGATAGATAGATAGATAGATAGATAAACATGATGACAATTTCAGTTTAGATTACAGTATGTGCAAATCAGGGGGGGGGGGGACTATAAGCTGCTCATTCTTGTAGGAGTGATGATGTGATGACAGAAAACAAAGCAATAAACCTACACCAGTGTGGCAGCTACTCTACAGAAGGCAAGTCTAGTGTGATTAAACATTGTGATGGCTGTCAGGATCTCTGGAACTCCATCTAGTTGAGAACTGACCTAATGAGGCACTAGGTGTTTTGTCCTTATAATATAGGATGGCTTCCTCTGTTGCTACTACCCTCCTTCTCCTTCTCTTCCTGTCCCAGTACAAATTTGAAACATGGGCCTCCTCTTTCACAGATAACAAAAGCCCATCCCATATGTGCAGTGTCATGAGTCATGAAAAAGAAGTCTGTATCTTGAGTTTCTGGAATTGCATTTATTAAATTATACCATGCAAACAAGCACTGGAGATTTTTCTACTATGTTCCCAAACAATCCACTCTGTTTGGCTATATCAGTGGCGGTGAACCTTTTAGAGACCGAGTGTCCAGAAAGGGGGGGGGGGGATGGGTGGCAGGCATCACTCGTGCCGGTGTTGTTACATGGGTGCATGTGCATCCATATAATGTCATCAGCATGCTTGAAGCTGTGCACATGTGTGCACATGCACACTACACACACACACCTCCACACCCCAGACAAACCCCCACTGCCATGCCAGTCCAGGCCACCACTCTATGGACAAGCAATACACGGCTATGCCAGGTTCTGGAAAAGCATTTTGGGCTCCCAAAAAGCCCTGTGTTGCCATCAGAAAGGCCTCCTGGGCTCTGGAGAAGCCCCATGCCCCTTCCTCACCAGGCCTTCCCACCTCCACCAGGTCTTCCCAACCCCCATTAGGCCTTCCCAAACCCCAATGGGCCTTCCTACCCCCAATGTGCCTTCCCACCCACAACAGGGAAATGGTGCGGGGCTTCCCCTCAATGGTGGTGTGCCAGGAGAAAGGCTTCTGTGTGCCACTTCTGGCATGTGTGCCATAGGTTCGCCAGCACTGGCCTATGTCATTTAGCATAGATTCAGTTCTAAGGAAGAGCTCTGCAAGGGTTGTTGGTTATTTTGTAACCAGCTCCCATTTCTAGAGCACGCTGTCCCTAAGTATTACAATGTTTTGTCAGACTTGACCTATGTGTAGCCTCATTTTTTTCCTTTCATGGTAATAGAAGTGACACATGGGCTGTCTCCCCACAAAAATTCTGACCTGATTAAGCTTACTCTCATCTCTCCTCTACCTGCTACTGGATTCAAAATGTTTCTTTAGTTACACAAAGCCGCATGGGGCTTGCGACCATGGTCCGTTCAGTACTTAATAACTCTGGACTGGTTAGGCCTAAGATAAATACAGAAGCTGACTTTCTATTATTGTGCAGTCAGAGTGGAATGGACCAAATTGCTGTCCTGGGGACTTGTTGAAGGATAAAGTATAAATTCCTGCAATAAAAACATAATCCGTCGTGGTTCAGATTCCAAATTGCGCAGCTGCTCTTAGAGATTCTAGGCTGGAGAAGGTATACCATATCTGGATTCATATGTAGCAACCATACTTTGCTGTCCTACTCATGATAGTCCCCAAATGTTTTATCTTGCTAAGCGGAGGCTCAGGCCTACATGCCTATCCCCTCAGGCCTACATGCCTATCACACCCTTCTGAAATGCTTTTGAGCTGTCCAGGCTGTTGCAGAATCAGGAGAAGAAGTACTTGGAACACTGCCGAGCACTAATAGCCATGCTCTTCAACCCTGGAAATACAGTATCATTTAACAACTGTCAGCTGCTGCTGCCACCTCTATCCTCAACTGGAAGAGTGTCTGCTCTAAGACAAAGAGGTCAAGATTTCAGTCTTTCTTTCTCTGTATTCATAGTAAGGTTCAAAGGCCCCTAATTTTCACTCAAGATGAATATTTTATGACCATTTTTTTACAGTTTATTATTAATTTATTGCTCAAAACATAACTGTAGTGATGGTGTCATGCATGTACAATATCTGTCTATGCTGAATGAGCAATGCATCAGGGCAGGTTGGTTATTTGTTTCCACTTTGCATCTCCATTCATGCAAACCAGAGTAACCACAAACAAAAAGCTTCTGAACCCATGTTCTTGGTACATTGCTGCCAGATAAGTCAGACCATAAGCCAGGAATTTGCTTACCTGGAAGGAAACCTAGCCGTTCAAAAGCAAGAAATTGCAAGTAGATAAATAGGGACCACTTTGTTTGGAAGGTAAACAGGGTTCCATGCACTCTGATGTCTAGTCATGCCTGCCACATGACCATGGAAATGTCTGCAGAAGCAGACAGCGCTGGCTCTTTGCTATTAAACAGAGATGAGCACTGAACCCTAGAGTCAGATACGACTAGCTTTCGAGCAAGGGTGACCTTTACCTTACCTTTAAGGAAATACGATTTGTTGTTGCATATCAGATTCCCAGAGCTTGGAAGAAATTAGTTCCACATAACTAGTTACTTGTAATGAATTCATTTTCTCTGACAATCAACATGAACTATTTACTATACAGTGTGTTTTCTGCCATGTGACAGCTTATGGCATTCATTTTTTTAAAAAAGTAACCAAAATATTATACTTCCTTTTATTTAAAAAGCCAGAAATAATATTGGTAACTACTTTGAGCAGGGATTCTCAACCTGCGGCCCATCAGCCGTATGCGGCCCATGGCACCATTTCATGTGGCCCCCACCGCCTCCACCACACCAGGAAGTGCCATGTGGTGGAAGAAGGGCAAAATGGACATCCTGCCCCCAAAGCTGTCAGAGGGAGCATGACCCGGCTCCTGGCTTAAAAAGGTTGAGAACTCCTGACTTTGAGAAAGGGACATGGGAATCATATGATATGATGCTATTTAATTATGATTTTCCAAACTCTGGCATCCTGGCTCTAAAGATGGTTAAGGAAAAAGAGTGACATTTGGAATGCATTCCATAGTGAATGGTGTGATGGAAATTATGGTAGGTCTAAAGGTGGTGTACATACCTATGCACTTATTGTAAGCAATGATGGTGGAAAAGAGAGAAATGTGAAAAATAACTTAGGAAATGGAAGTTCTTCTGCCTCAGGGCTAACTTATTATGTAGTGGTTAGGGTCTTGGACTAGGAGTCAAAAGGGTGAGTTTGAATCTCCACTTGATCATGACGCTCACCACATAACCTTGAACAAGTAACACTGTCTCAGACGGATCTCACAGGATTGTGGTAAGTGTAAAGTGGGAATGAACAGGGCCACAAACAAAATTTTGGACTCATTGGAGGAAGGGCAAGATAACATATAAATAATATCTAATGTGCAGCCTACATATGAGTGTATGGGCGTGCTAAAACTCAGAGTGTTTAAGCATCAGATTTTCTTGACGTATAACATATACTCTGAACAAGAAGCAACTGTTTGGACAGATATGAAGAAATTGGCTGAAATTCAGTGACTTTTAGTCATGAATTGCTAAGGCAAGAAATCTTTATATGCATTATCTGTTGTATGCTGAGCTGCATACCTTAGAATGCAATAGATATAGGCTGAAATCCTTTCATTTAACATAGTAAATTGTCAAGTAGAGTTGGGCCAAAGAATCAGTGGTGATTTGGTGAGTCAACTCCTCTGTAATTTCCACTGATTCCATAGGCCTACTCTAGTCACATCTTATTATGCTTACGTAAGTTGCAACTATGTAGAATATATCCATTTGAATCAATAGCATTTATGGAGGAGCTGACTCAGTAAATCCCCACAGATTCAGCAGGTCTACTCTAGTTGTGACTTCCTACACTAGGCGATAGGATATCAGCCATTGAATGATTTCCAGTTGGTAAATGTGTCAGACAAGGGTTATCTAATTGCGCTGTCTGTTTAGTCTACATGCAGATCATATCAAAAGGAAACATAAATTAGATTCAGATTCAGGAAGAGTGTCACTTGGTGGAAGAACATCAATAATTTAAGTAATGCATATAATACCATATTATTGGCATCGAGCAGCAATGACCATAAATGACTACTGATAAAATTCAAGGGAAAAAAAATACAAAAACTGAATTAGAGCTGATCATTACAAGGGTAAAAATAATGACTATAGAAGAATAAAGTAAGTTTAAAGCTGACAATGAAGAAACCAAAATTGTTAATGATGTTATGCACCTCAGTTCAATTGTCAGTATAAATATAAACTATAGCCCAAAAACTAGAAGATTGCAACTTGGAAAGGCTGGTATGAAGAAACTGGAAAATATCCTTATATGCAAAGTTATGTCATACTACTAAAACATTCATACTATCGAATTTTCAAGTTATAATCTGTGGATGTAAAAGATGGACAATGAAGGAAGCTGACAGGGGGGAAATAATTATTCAAAATGATACAAGAAAGTCACATATGTGGATAAAGGACTGCAGTGGGGCTCAAGTGGTTAAGACACTGAACTTGAAGACTGGAAGGTCAGAGTTAGGTACCCGAGTACTGCACAACAGAGTGAGCTCCTGTCTTTGTCCTAGCTCTTGCCAGCCTAGCAGTTCAAAAGCAAGAAATTGCAAGTAGATAGATAGGTACCACTTTGGTGGGAAGGTAAACAGTATTCTTCTGTGCACTTCCAGTGTTGAGGGATGTCTGCCACATGTCCACGGAAACGCCTGCAGACGCAGACAGTGCTGTCTCTTTGGCTATAAACAGAGATGAACACTGGCCCCTAGAGTCGGATACGACTGGCTTTCGAGGAAGGGTGACCTTTACCTTTTACACATACATGGGGTTTAAATTTTTAAAAAGAACTGTCACAAAAAGCTAAATTGGGTAGAAACTTTTGTACACTGAAATACTGGAAGAAGATTCATAGAAAAAGACAATAACAGTTGAAGGCAATAGAAGAAGAATGAAACCTAATATGAGATGCATTGACTTAATAAAGATGTGATTTACTTAATTAAGAATACCATGGCCTTTCATTTGCAAGATTCGAGCAAGGCTGTTAATGAGGTGACCTTTAGGCATTTATCAATTCAAAATTTTGCTGTGATTTGAAAGCAACTTTATGGTCTATTGGATTGCCAGCCATTTCTCCCTCTAACCTCTTTCCTCTGCACTGTCGTCTTTAAAACCACCCCTTCCAATGATGCCAATGAAATTTATGAAAGCAGAACAAAACATTCTGTGGCAAAATTTGGAGAGGGAACCTAAGGAAACCAGGGGATGTGGAGGGCAAAAAAGGCCACATCTGCTGCTTATCTGTGGTACTGAGAAATCAACAGAAACATGATTTAGAAGAGGAAAGAGTCAGTCCTTGAATCATAGATCTATGCAAGTCGCATCTTTACCAAACACCATAATCTAATGTCAATTTAGAGTCTAAATAGACATTAGATTATGCTGTTTGGTATTAGACCTAAGCTTCATCCTGCTAACTGAGGCTGAAAGCTAAACACACTGGTAAATACATCCTTTTAGAAAAAGAAAAAAACCCAATAGAATTAACTTTACAGTAAACATGCTTAAGATGTTCTTGTGCGGTTCACACCCAGCCTGCATTTTTGTTGGTATCCAACACCCCCCCTTTCCTTCTGTGCTTGAGTTGCATCTAGATTTCTCATAAGGATAGGAAACATTCCTGACTGCCCCCCACCCCACCCTGCTAAGAAACCAAATTATATTTTGCACTCCTCACTTCCAGATCAGTAGCCTTAGTAGTACCATGCTATCTGTTTTGGTATGATATGGATAGTGTTTGGCCTTAGGTTGGAATCTGCTTTGATAAGGAGCTTTATCACTACATACTACATCACAACAAGCAGATAGTCATTGGCATTCTTCACCTTTTCACACTTGCCTTTGGGTTGGAAATAAAATCCAGAGATTTTACATGTGGAAAACTGAAGAAAGAAGGCTCTCTTCCCTCTCATTCTTGGCAAAAGCATGCAGTCGAAGCAGCACTGTTTAAAAGGAGAGAGAAAAGAGCAGTGCAATACAGCACCTAAATCAACTTATAGTTCCACTGCTATTTTAGTATGCAAAGGGAATCCATGAACCATTTGCTCTTGACTTGTACCTTGTCCATAATGATATTGTGCATAACACCGCAAAAGAAATTCTTCATTCCTTAAGGAAGGAAACAGAAGCTCTCTTTCAAAGGTGCCTCTCAGAGATCAAAACAAAACCCAAACTTTCCTAATCATCTAAGTGGCATTAAGGTCCTTGAGGTCTTGGTTACAACAGCAGAGATGGTCTCTTGTTCTTTCCGACATGTTTGTGTTGACCAAAATGCAGGTTTTCTCCAATTCCAGTTCAAGTCTATATGTATGTCAGCAAGCCAGCGAGAACATGTCCCCAAGCCATGATTCCAATGCCCCAGAGTCTGAGAGGCCCCAGAGAAGAGTGTGCCTGTGTGCACAACATTTTTGTGTGGAGTTGGCTCATGCATTCCCTTGGGTGCTGTTGGGCTTTAACTCTCATAGTTGTACCCCTTGCCTGCTTGAGCAAGTGGCCATGGATGATGGGAACTTGAGCCCAACAGCTTCTCAATCTCTGTTGAACTGACTAGCCCTGGGGTCTCATTGAGCTGGTGCATAGCTGTCAGGTTTTGGATTTGAAAATAAGGGAAATTTCCTGGACAAAATGGGAAACTTGACAGCTATGCTTATCCTGTGCAGCCCTCCAGTGGCAGCATTAGGGCATTGCAGTCTGACTGATATGGGACGCTGCCAGGAAAGAGGGTAAAATACAGGAGGTTCCCAGCCAATACGGGGCACTTGACAGCTATGAGCTGGTGTGCTATTTGAATGTGAGCAGATCTGAACAACAAGGCCATGCTTTATTGGTCAAATTGCAGATATATCTACCTTGCTGTTTGCTCTTAAATCTCTCCCCAACATCAATGTTAGATTTATTTTGCTGTAATCAGTAGCTCTCTTCTTTTTCATGTGCCAAGTGACATTGTATTCATTTTTTTAAAAAAAATATAGTGCCAAGAATAAGCAATTGATGGGGAGACAATGAACTTCTTTAAGGGGATGATGTAACAGCTGCTGGTATTCACAGGGCCTCACATTCTTGAGCAGTGTAATGTTGTCAAGGTATAGCAATCATTAACTGATATTTGGGATGAGAATTAAAGATTTGTGTTTGGAATAGCACTGGCAGGCTTGTGCTGGTATATCAGGCAATCGGGCTTTGTTCCACCCCGCACTCACCTCTGCCACCCTGGGGCACCAATAGCAATGTATGGGATTCCCCCCTAATTCCCCCCCCCCATAGGTGCCCCCACCACTTCTAGTCCAGCACCTTCCCATGGTGTCCTGCACACCCCGGAGCACTAGAGTAACAATTGGAATTGTGCCTGTTGGCTCCCAATCCCGTTGAAGCAAGAAATATTTCTCCTTCCCCAAATGTCTGTGGTTGATTTTTACCAGTGTAACTTGTCCTGTAGTATTGAATTGATAAATGACCCATTGGTTAGCAGGGAGAGACCTCACCATGCCAATTTGGAGCAAGACATATGCCTCTTGTTCCGATGGTGGCCATGACAAATGGATGGAGGTTCCTGAGATCTTAACAGCTATTTTCTTCATGGCTGCACCCCTCTTTCAGTCCAACTCTATCCTTAGTTCTGCTTCTAGGTTACACACACTAGAAAGGTTCCATGCACTCCTATGCAAATTTACTCACATTCATCTATGGCAGGGTTTCTCAACCTTGGGCCTCCAGGTGTTTTTGGACTTCAATTACCAGAAGCCCAAATCAGCACACCTGCTGATCATGGCTTCTGGGAATTGAAGTCCAAGAACATCTGGGGGCCCAAGGTTGAGAAACCCTGATTTATGGGGTTTCCTTTAAGTCATAGGAGAGTTTACGTAGGACAGCAACCTAATACCTGGCGGAAGAATGTATTATCTGTAAATTACTGTAAACAGTTGCTGAATATTCAGTTTTTCCTTTCCTTCTTTTCTTTCTTTCATTCTCTCTTTTTTTGCCAAAAGAAGAAAGAATTCTTCATTAACTTGAGTCATTGTTTAAGGCCCAGCTCCCCCAAGGAGAAATCCCAAGGAGACCACATGAAAATGAATAGCAGACAGTTATAAGGAACACGACCCACTCAGACGTAAATGCCTCATTGTTCTACCAAATCTCATGTTTGTTTGTTGTTGTTGTTGTTTTGGGGGGGGGGTTGCGTGTGCATGGGGGAGAAAGTTCATTGCATTCACACAGTATATGTTCAGGCATAGCAAAATAACTTTGAGGTATGTACTGGAGTTTGGCAAATGATGAATCCATAATGGGGCATGTCATTAAAATGCATGCAGCATTATTGTTTATTACATACACATTTTTAGAGTGTTGTGTAAGATGCTTTAAAAGTAAGCAAAGGGCAAGACTGCATGCACTCTAGAACTAGTGCCAAATTAAAACTTCTAAAGGACATTGGACATTTGTTATAAACCACCACCATGCAGTTGTGGTAGTATGAAGCTCCATGAAATACAAGGAACATCTGGTGGTGACTCTACTCACCATCCTTTGCCACTAATCAACAGAAATGAATAATGATGTACTATAGTTTGGAGTGATTTTGATGGAACAATCAATGCTGGCAGTTCAGTACATTTGCTGACAATCTGGAGAAAATTGTTAATATGAGGCAGCCTCCGTTAAATGTTTCAGTTCTGTTGATTTCTGTGGGTGAATCAACCCATGTACTTAAACAATTCTCTTGAAAGAATAGGGACCAACATAGAATTTACTTTTATTCAGCAGTAAATCTCATGAGCTCATTGGGATCTATTTCCAATTAAGTAGAGGAGGGATTACACAGTAGAGGTGTTTAATTTTGGATGAATGGTATCTAATGCAATTTTTGCATTAAAGGTGATTTGGTGGTTCCATGCAGCTTGTAGACAATGCGTCAAAGTCTGCATGCACCTTTAAATTGCAAAAGAAGCCTTTAGTCAGCAGTTATTTGCCGCCAATGATGACATCAGCACCACTGCACACTGATTGTTAAAAGGTATGTAGCCAAATGCCTTCAAACAGTTTTTTAAATTAAAAGATAAAAAGTTTTCACAGCTTCATTTGTTGTTTGTAAAATCCAGAGTAATGTTTTGATGGCTCTAAGGATACTGAACCCAGTGTACCTGTCAGAATCCCTTCAGACTCCTGCTTTCTGCTGTTATTACCCTAACAAGATCCTCAGTAAAAATATGGGTGTATAATGATGCTTCTTCTATTTAATTTCTACCTCAAGAAAACAGCCTAGCATAGTCCCTCTAATCCAGTGATGGTGAACCTTGGCACTCCAGCTGTTCTTGAACTTCAATTCCCAGAAGCCATGACCAGCAGGGGTGCTGACTTGGGCTTCTGCGGATTCCCCATGCCCATCTGGCATGGAACAGCCCTTGCAGAGGCTGCTTAGGTGAGAAGGCTCCCGGCGGTGGCTTCTGCGGGCAGCTAAATTAAGGGGGGGTGAATAAATGATAGGGTTTGATTCACCCAATTCCATGACCTGACCGACGGTTCTGCCAAGTAGGCAGATCGCTAACTCCTGTGACTGATTAGGTAAACACTCATCTCCGAGTCCAGGGCTAATCCCTGAGGTAAACAGGGAACATGTTTACCCCTGCCTAAGCCCTAAAACAATGGTCTCCCTCATCCCGTGTTTGTCCTAGTTAATTAACTTCCCCTTAGAGATTCCCAATTAACCTGAGCAAATAGGTGATGTGATTCTGTGTCTGATGACAGTCCGCCACCGTTGCGCTTTTTCCCTATAAATGATATTGCCTTCTTCCAATAAACCACTGATCTGATCTCGCTCCAGTTGCCTCGTGTTGTCATTGATCAGTCTCCTCCGGGACCTAACGGCCCCCAGCGGCCCCCAATCTCTACATCTGGTGACCCCGACGTGATCTACTCGTGAGTAAGTGACCCAGGAGAGGTCTACTCGAGAGTAGCGATCCACGCGGTCCGGTTCTGTGCTTGAACCGTGACCCGCCAGCCCGGAGGACAGCACGGCGCTCTGGTCGGCAGCCAGCCGGTCAGAGGACGGCCTGCAGCGAGGCATTCCAAGAGAGACATTCCTACAGCTTGCTCCCTGCTTTCGAGGAGGTTTGCCATCGAGGGAAACGCGTTCCGCTCAGGGCAGCTGTGAGCCCCTGACATTGCAGAGGCCGCCGAGGGCCCGTGGCAGAAGGTCCACGCTCCAAGCTCTATCCCAGACATCCAACGCCCGAACCTGTTGCCTGCAAAGACGCGTCCACTCGTCCCGAGGAGGAATCTTCCGGAGACCCAATCGCAGGTAATATGGGGACTTGTTCTCATAGACCAAGTCCGTCCGCTAGCCAAAGAACTCGTGAGGAAGAGTTCAGAATCCTGGCCAGGGTATTTAAGTTACGCTTTCACAGCAGGGAACTAGCAAGACTTTTGGCGTATCTCGGGGAACACTGCCTACTTTACCCAGAAGTAGGTACGTTAACCCTGCAGCTCTGGGATCAGATAGGAGACTGCATTCAGCAACCCCCGAAAGCTCCAGGAGGGATAGTTCGTACTTGGAGAAAGTGTAGGAAGCTCTTAGCGGAGATCGAGCCAGTCCGGGTAGAGGCCAAAGAACCCCCGTTAGTTGAGCCATCGAGCAAGCCAGTCGAACCGACTGCGCCCACGACACTCTATCCGTCAATTAGCTATCAGCAGAGTAGCGTAGGGAGCCTTCCCGCGGTGACAGCTGCAGACGTCACCAAAGGAACGCAAGGAATGAGAAGCGCAGGCGCTTCTCTGACAGCTCCGGGTTCCCTAGTCGTGAAGAGTGCCCTTCAGCGCACAGCTGAGATAGAACTCAAGAAGGGGGAATTGTCAGTTGAACAACTAGCTGAACTCAGACAGATTTGTCCGATCCGCATGGAGATGGACACGCTCACGGGCGCACAGCAGATAGTACACTCCCCAGTCCCGTACAAGCTTCTCATGGCTTTACGGAAAGCAATATCAGAAACAGGGCTCCAAAGTCGTTTTACTAGGGGCACGCTTCAGCAAGTGTGCGAAACCACCATGTGGATTCCTCACGATTGGAAAGCCGTCATGAGGATGATGTTAACCCCCAGCCAGTACATGATCTGGGACAGCGAGTTTCGCCTAGAGGCTCAAACTCGAGCTGCCAGAATGGGAGGCGCGGTACTTCCTGACCAGTTGTATGGTTCAGGTGCCTTTGAGCCCATCAACGCTCAGATCAACTTCCCCCTAGCCACTCTAGCCATGTCAGCCGAAGCTGCCTATAGGGCATACTTCAAGGTCCCAGCATCTGGCAAAACAGCCAAAAATTACACCGCTATTAAGCAGGGAGCCCAGGAGCCCTACATGGACTTCATCAATCGCCTGGAGGAAGCAATTAGCAGCCAGATTGATAATGAGCAAGCCCAGGAAGAGCTCATGATGAAGTTAGCCAAGGACAATGCCAACTTGGACTGCCGTAAAGTCTTGCAGTCCCTAGGCAATCGTCGTGACTTGACCCTAACGGACATGATCCGAGCATGCGCTGACGTTGGCACAGATTCCTACAAGATGGGATTGCTAGCGGCAGTGGTGCAAGGGCGGAAAAGACCTCATGGAAATGGTAAGACCAAAGGAGCGTGCCACAATTGTGGCAAGGTCGGTCACTTCACTAGGGAGTGCCGATCCAAGGGAGGCGGACAAAAGTCCGGCCATTCCAAGGCTCCGAACACCCCCTGTCCGAAGTGCAAGAAAGGCTATCATTGGGCCAGGTATTGTCCGAGTTCGGGAAACCGGAGCGTGGGCATGTCTCTGGCCCCGGTCCAAACAGAGGCTTCCTCCACCCAGAACTCACCCGAGCTAGACTGAATTCCGATCACATTCCAGGCACTGCGAGGGCGCAGGCCAGCCCCAAGGGTAGCACAGGGCTAGAGCTGACTTGCCAGGTGGACGTTACATGCGATCTGCCAGGCACAGTCTACCTAGTCGATTCTCAGTACATGGGCCCCCTACCCAAAGGCTTTATAGGTCTAGTTTTGCCCCGTAGTATAGCTGGAGCACGTGGAATTCTCGTGATTCCAGGAGTCATTGACTCAAATTTTTCAGGCGTTCTCCAGGTCCAACTTTGGACACACCTGCCCCAAACCATTCACAAGGGAGACACCTTGGCGCAACTGATCATGGTTCCTTGTCACTCGCCAGCAGGCAGCCAGGGAAGGCTCAGTGACAGCTCAGAGTCCAGTTCAGCAGACTGCTCGAGTGCGAGTGAGGCAGTGCAAGGATACCAGGTCTTAGCGACAGTGGAGACCAACATTGAGTGGAAGCAGCGCCCCGTTATCGAGGTATTTTTGAACAAAAGAGCGTTCTCAGGGTTACTCGATACCGGAGCGGATGTGAGTGTGATAAGTAGAAGCCAGTGGCCTAGGGAGTGGGCCATTGAGCCGGTCTCCGATGTGTGGGGGGTAGGCGGAGTTCAGGAAGCGTTTAGGAGCCAAGAGTGGGTGGAAGTCACAATCCCAAAGGCTGAGGGCACGGCGGTAATTCGGCCGCACATTCTTGACATGCACGTCAACCTTTGGGGGCGAGACATAATTCAGCAGTACGGTGCCACCCTTACCTTCGGGTAATGGCGTTGCCACTTAAATGGCTCACCGATACTCCGGTCTGGGTAGAACAATGGCCGATAGTGGGGGGAAAATTGGTTGCTCTCAAGCAGCTAGTTAAGGAACAGCTAGATGCAGGACATATAGAACAGTCCACAAGTCCTTGGAATTCGCCAGTTTTTGTCATAAAAAAGAAGTCGGGGAAGTGGCGACTCCTCCACGATCTCAGAGAGATCAACAAATGTATTCAGCCGATGGGTCCGCTTCAATGCGGCATCCCAAATCCTAACATGATTCCCGAGGGGTGGGAGATTCTCATCGTAGATCTCAAGGATTGCTTTTATACAATCCCCTTAGACCCCAGGGACCGGGAGAGGTTTGCCTTTACGGTGCCGGTCGTGAACCAGCGTTACGCGTGGAAATTTTTGCCACAGGGTATGCTCAATTCACCCACCCTGTGCCAAATTTACGTTCACGACGCACTGGCAAGGTTCTGAAGCCTTTACCCACAAGCCATAGTCTGTCATTTCATGGATGATATTTTGGTAGCATTGCCGCAACTTGGCAGCGAAGTGTTTTCAGACCTCCAGGCCAGCCTGGGGGACAAAGGTTTACTCATTGCCCCGGAAAAGGTGCAGAGAACCGAGCCCTTCTCATACTTGGGTCATCGGCTTCTCCGTTCCTTTGCAGCACCGGTTTTGCCTCAGATAACTTTACAGGATTCAGTCACCCTGGTAGAATTACAGCAGGTTTTAGGGAATATCAATTGGGCCAGACCGTTTTTCCGATTGGATACGGATCTTCTGAAACCGCTCTTCTCGCTGCTAACTTTAGGTAAGCAGCCGGCAGACCGGATAAAAATTTCTCGAGACGCGCGCTTGGCGCTCGAGAGAGTTAACCAAGCTCTCAGCCAAAGATGGGTGGATAGGATCGCCCAGGGGCCATATGCCCCGATCCTGAATTTGTACATCGTGCGGTCGGGATCCATGTTCACTGGGGCGCTAGGAGTAGACTCAGAGAAGGGAGCGAAAATTGTGGAGTGGGTGTACTTGCCCAACACTTCTTCACGGAACATCGTTCCGCCCCAGGAATTGGTCTCCGCGGTGGTCTACCGCGGCAGGCTGAGAGCTAGGGACATTTCAGGGAATGATTTGGCCAAGATTGTTGTCCCGTTCACCAAGGAACAAATTCATCAGTTGATGCAGCTAGGTGACTCGCTTCCGATAGCTTTGGAAGGTTTCACTGGAAGTTTAGCATACCATTTGCCAAAAGACCCCAGACTCGTCTCACTCCAGACAGGAACAGTCAGCTTGTTTGAATTGCTTTCGCTGGTCCCGCTCCAGGGGGCCAGGACAGTTTTTACTGATGGAGGTCGCGCGTATGGTGTCTTGACCTGGCAGGAGTGCGAAGCTTGGCGCACGCTGCTAACTCTTCCACAGAAGTCCGCGCAGCGGGCGGAGTTGGCAGCCGTGAACCTTGCTTTGCGCACCTTCGCCAAAGAACGTTTAAATATCATAACTGACAGCCTATATGTTAGGAATTTACTTCACAGTCTGCCGGGAGCTTACATCACTCCTGCGATAGACAAAAATTTGCTTAGTCTGTTTCTCACTGCTCAATTTCATTTGCGAAACCGTACGGAGCTGCTCTATATTGCCCACATCTGAAGCCATCAAGACCTACCGGGTCCGATTTCCGCGGGCAATAGCAGAGCGGATGCGGCAGCAAAGGAAATTCAGCAACGTTCAGTTTTGGGAGTTTTTACTACTCCAATTCAAAGTCATGCCTTTTTTCACCAAAATGCCAAAGCACTCGCCAGACAGTTCAATCTGCCACTCTCTCAAGCCCAGGGCATAGTCCGCTCTTGCCAGCATTGTGCAGGGGCGCCGGGGGGGCCCTCGTGGGGGGTCAACCCATGAGGGACAGAGGCTAATCAGGTGTGGCAGATGGATGTCACGCATGTGCCGCAGTTTGGCAGATGGCAGTACATGCACGTCTGCATAGACACTTTTTCTCAGTTCGTTTGGGCGACGGCGCAGAAGGGGGAAACTGCCTCCCACGTGGAGCAGCACCTCCTTTCCTGCATTGCGGCGATGGGCAAGCCGTGGCATGTAAAAACGGATAACGCCCCGTCCTACTGCTCTAGGCAGTTGGCCGCCTTCATGGCCACTTGGGACATCAAGCATACATTTGGCATTCCCTACAATCCGCAAGGGCAGGCGATTGTGGAGCGGGTCAATCGGACGCTAAAGTCCTACATTGACAAACAAACAGAAAGGGGGGAGCCACCAGCCCTCCCCAAGTCACAGGGCCAGGCACAGCATTGTCTGAATAAGGTATTGTTCACCTACAATCACCTTAATGTTTTTTCGGATTGCACGCCGCAGGAGAGGCACTTCCGCCGTTCGGAAGCTCTCCCGCGGCCGATGGTCTGATATCGGGTGCCACCGGACCCTTCCTGGAGGGGTCCGGTGCCGCTCATAACCTGGGGAAGAGGGTATGCTGCAGTTATGTCTCCTACAGGTGTCGTTTGGATTCCAGCTCGGTGCGTCAAGCCTCATTTGGAACCACATGGCATGGACCCAGGCCGACCCGAGTCCGATCCCGGAGATGGAGGATCTCGCCCTGACCGAGGGGACCCGCCGGGAGAGACAGCGGTCGCAGATGACAGCACCGAAGATCACCTGGGGGATGGTCAAGGCCCTCTGTCATGATGCCCAGGATGCCATCCAGCGCGAGGAGAAAGAGCTGACACCAGAGAGCTTCGTGGTTGCAGTTTTCGCCCAGATTCACGCCAACTCCATGGCAGTCACCATCATCCTGATCCTTTCCCTGCTTTTGGGGGGAGGCGTTCAGGCCGCCTCATTGGAGGCCAGCGATTTAATGCCAGGCGGAGACCTCTCTGCCCGGATGCAGTACAACATTTGGGAAAGGTTGGCAAGCCTTGTCAACCAGTCCGATTTTTGCCTCAGGCAGGACGTCGGTTCTGCCTCGATCCTCAGCACCTGCCTTGTCCCGGTGTGCCATTCTCCAGGCGCACACCCCCGGGATGGGGACTGGCTGGTGAGGCGATTCTTCAGCCCGTACATCCCATCAGCTTCCTCGGAATATGCTCGTTGGGAGATGCGGCTAACCATGATTTTACCGGCTGATGCGGCCACTCTCCACACTCCTCGAGTGGCGGTCAGCCCGAACTCTACCTGCGGCCGAATACACAGTTGCTCCGGACTCGGCCGAACCCGGCGCCGCTGCCTCGATGTAGGCAGTGGCAATTGGACTTGCAATAACCCAGTGCCACTTGGCACAATGTATGCACATATCACCCTACCATCTGGATGGTTTTTCACTTGTAACCAGTATACGTTTAACTACATTCCTGCTAATATCACAGACTCTATATGTTGTATCAGTCGTTTGACACTGTTGCTCCCAACTAAGGATATGATTGCCCCACGCACTAATGTTCCCGATGTTTCCAATGTCTCTAATGTTCCCTCACTCATACGGCACACTCGCACCACCCTGTTAGACAGCTCATGTGAAAGCAGCTTTAGGGTAATGAGACCTGCCGAATACCTCTCTTTGGCAGTCAGCATCTTTGGCGTGCCAGGCTTAGCCGTCGGCAACGCAAAGAGGATTGGCTTGCGGCTTAGCAAAGGCCATCAACCATACCTCCTCAGCGATAGCGCTCCTCAATCAGGAGCAGGCGGAACGTCGCCATGCCATTCTCGATAATCGAGCGGCTATCGACTATCTCCTATTGTTGCACCACTTGGGCTGCGAATCCTTTCACGGTATGTGTTGCTTCAATCTTACGGACAACTCTCGTAAGATCCAAAGCCAGATCGCAGATCTCCACACCATAGTTGCAGGCATCACAGAAGGCTCTGCGTGGGGGGCTTGGTGGAGTTCCCTGTGGAAGTGGATGTGGTCATGGATTCCATGGGGGTGGCTTCAGACGGTGCTTAAAGTGGTGGTGGGGGTAGTCATACTAGGCATTGCAGTCTGCTGTTTTGCTCAATGTATTCCCTCACTGATCTCGAGGTGCCACCTCAGATGGAAACCCCGTGACGTCAATCCCGATCAACAGCTGATGCCGCTTTTGCGCAGAGTCGCTGGTCAGGCTCTTAATATAAAAAAGTAAGGGGAGATGCGGATTCCCCATGCCCATCTGGCATGGAACAGCCCTTGCAGAGGCTGCTTAGGTGAGAAGGCTCCCGGCGGTGGCTTCTGCGGGCAGCTAAATTAAGGGGGGGGTGAATAAATGATAGGGTTTGATTCACCCAATTCCATGACCTGACCGACGGTTCTGCCAAGTAGGCAGATCGCTAACTCCTGTGACTGATTAGGTAAACACTCATCTCCGAGTCCAGGGCTAATCCCTGAGGTAAACAGGGAACATGTTTACCCCTGCCTAAGCCCTAAAACAATGGTCTCCCTCATCCCGTGTTTGTCCTAGTTAATTAACTTCCCCTTAGAGATTCCCAATTAACCTGAGCAAATAGGTGATGTGATTCTGTGTCTGATGACAGTCCGCCACCGTTGTGCTTTTTCCCTATAAATGATATTGCCTTCTTCCAATAAACCACTGATCTGATCTCGCTCCAGTTGCCTCGTGTTGTCATTGATCAGTCTCCTCCGGGACCTAACGGCCCCCAGCGGCCCCCAATCTCTACAGGCTTCTGATATTTGAAGTCCAAGAACAGCTAGAGTGCCGAGGTTTGCCATCACTGCTCTAAATGTACTACAGTAAAACCCCTACTTACAAAAAAAGTCAATTCTGTAGGCTTTTGCTTATGTAACTTGAAGCAAACCCATAGAAAAAAATATTTTTTTACATAACTCAAAGCAAACTCATAGCAAAAATGAAATTTTGATTTAATTCGAAGCAAACCCATAGGGAAATGAATTTTTATGTAACTCGAAGCAAACCAATAGGAAAAATAATCTTTATGTAACTCGAAGCAAACCCATAGGAAATTGTGTAAATCGGGACATGGTTTTAGCACAAAATCATTATGTAAGTCAAATTTTATGTAACTTGAGGCATATGTAAGAAGGGGTTTTACTGTACTGCCAAGTCCTATGTACTCTATACTAGTTTATGCCAGTAGATCATTGTGTGTGGGTGAGAAAAATGGGGACAGGAGGAAATTTGATTGTTTTAAAATTGGTTTATTCCTAGGAAAAAGTTGGTTTCTGCTTTTCTTTTTTAAAAAGAGAATTGAAGCCTGAAATTCTTCTCTAAAGTTTACTTGGGACAGAAGTTAAGATATAAGGGTATGATAATATGTTCATTTATTGAAAGAGGACCTGGGAAGCTGACACAGAGTTTAAACTTCCTTGCTTTTTCAGCATGTTGCTTTAGCTATAACACTTCACTTAAATGGAAGGATTTTCCTGCTTTTTAAACCCTTGGAAAGCACAAGCCTAAATTCTTAGAAGGGGAAACTTAAATTTACTCAACAACTTGAGGTAAGTTAAAAATGAAAAAAGCTTTTGAGTAAATAAAACAGTCAGCAGCAACATGACATATTGGACTCATTGTGCAAATCAGACCAACTTTCCCCAACCAGTTGTAGATAGATCTTTAAGGAACCTACATCCATTCACAAGTGACTGGGAGTTACCTTTTAAGCCTGTCTCTTAAAGAACCAGGTTCAATGTACAGTATTATGATTTGTCACTTATAAAGCTGGCCCCCTCATAGGATATTGTGTGCTACTCCACATTTTGACTTTAGAAACATATAGCAATATTGTACTTTTAAGTATTTTCCAGGACCAGCTGTTTTTATCCCTATCCAAGAAGTAGCATGTTTAGAAATCTACAAATTTCATCTCAGTTTCCACTTTAAATTGTCCACTTAGGCTAAAAGACAAATCAAAAGACTTCAAGAGTTCAGGAGATGTCAGTATTGAGCGGTCGAACTGCAGCATTTGTGAAGAAACATCTGTAGTAAAAAGATTGACAAAAAGATACAAAGCATAGTCTCCACCATTTCTATCTATGGTGGAGAAATCTCTGTGACAGGTGTCATAATGTGAAAGCCTCTTATCAAGTAGAACTATGCCATGACAGGAGCTGCTGTATTATTCAGAAGCCTAGACAAAGATGAAAAGAGACAATTGCCTCAAGATGTCAATGGTAGTCTCTGGGCTCTTCTTAATAAACTTTCTGGTTGTTCCCCTCAGCTGATGGACAGAGCTGTGTATGCCACACAACCTGCTTCGTCATTGATCTGGTTTCCCCAGTTGTAGCAGAGGGCCCAGTTTCTTTGGCAGTGCTGAAAAATACACCTACCAGTAGGGAGGGGATTTTATTTTGAATTTCCAGGACTCCAAGTGTTCCAGGCAGACTTCTGGGACTGCGGATGGAAAAACTAGGAGGCAAAAGATGACTTTCCATGCACCATTCCATGTGTGTTGGCTGTGAAGAAGAAGGGATTGTCCTCTCAGTCTCACTGCTTCCTAGGAATTGTCCCAACAGCCCATACGAGTGTATTAAAAATCTAAAATTGAAACCTATAGGGGAAGCCTCTCATCAAAATACTCTCTGTGTGGTGCTCTAGGATGATTCATAGAAAACAGCAAGGCTGAGCTGATTTGTCTTCTTCTCAACCCATGTGCAGGAAACATGGCATACCTGTCAAGTGTCCTGTACTGGTCAGGATTTCCTGTTTTTCAGTGCTCATTCTTCCCCTTTCCCGCAGCCGTCCCGTATTTTGAATGGTGGGGAAAGGGCTAGCTGCGCATGCGTGGCAATGGTGCAAATGTGCAAATGGGTTACTGAGTATGTGCATCCATGCAAGTGCAGTAATTTCCCATATTTTGTGGAGCCGCACTTGATGGGTATGAACATGGCTTCCACAATGGTGGAAGAAAAACATATCTTTTGCTGTATCCTTTCTCTTTCCCCAGTCCCAGAGGTCCGTCTGGGGGGGATTTCAGGCAGGCTATTGGGACTGGAAGTCATCTATACCTATAAAAAGTACCCTTAACCGTTGGGTTTGGACAAAGGCTCTTGCACCCAGCCCAACCATCCCGTACCGAGCCCTCTGCACTTGCCTCAATCCCCATCTCACCAATGCCACAGGGGGTCTGGCAGTCACCAGTGGGGCAGCCGCCCCACGAACATGACCAAAAAAATAAAACTATGAGTCCCAGAGTCCCCTGCACTGTGCAACCTCTCAGCCAATCAGGCTAAGGGATGCGAGTGCAGAGGAGGCTGGGAAAGCGCAGCGCGGCAGTTTTAAAAGACAAACTGCGCCAGCCTGGGAGGGAAAGACTTTCAAAGACCCAGCCAGAGCCAGGGAAAGGTAAGTGTGGTTGATGAGAGTTAGGGGGGGAGGCACAGCCCCAGTAACCACACCGTTCCCCTGCCCTACCACCTAACTGTGGGAATGTATCTGGTTTCTGTCTGCCTGTCTTCCTACACATTTTGTAAACATAGGCCTCTTTGTATACATGAGAGACAACGCTTGATTTTGGGCATGCGTAGAATAGTGAGAAGAATTCTCCTTATTTCTCCTTATTTGGTTCTGACATTCTGATTGGCTGTGTGTACCTTAGTTTTGTTTCTGATATACTCTGTTTGAATAAAGAGACGCCATGATTATTACTTTGTTCAGCCAAGACTGCAGTCGTGTGTATGCTTTCTCTCTATCTCTTTCTCTTCCTTACTCTGCCTAATGAAGCTGGACTCCGTTAGGCTTCTTAACTCTTCCTTTGTTTATCTGGGGCTATAAACTGCTCCTTATGAGGCTGATTGATTAAATGTTTACATGGATCGAATTCCTACAAGTGGTGCCCCGTTGTGAGGCGTTTGAATGAAATTCAAAGGAATGCTTTGAAGATATCTGCTTCAGCAATCAGCAATTAGCACCTCATTATCACCTCATTGCGACCAGGGACAAGGTCTCATTCACCCACGACCAGAGGAAAGGTCAGTCAAGCGCTTGCGAAATTCATCCAAATTGGATACCAAAAGGTGAGTGAAAAGATTTATTATGGGGTGTGTGCTAGCTTCGCCAGAGCAGGAGATTTGTAAAGATATCTCATATCTTCTGAATAAGAATGGGAAACGAGCTGATAAGAAGGAAGTACAACAGCTGGTCCAAGTTGTAGGAAAAACCTGTCCTTGTTTTAAATATGATTGTCTGGACTTAAAAGATTGGGAAAAGATTGGGAATGAATTGCAGAAGCATGAGGGGGTTTCTGTCTCAGTGCAATATACCTGGAATGAAGTCAGAAACTGTCTTCAAAGACTTACTCCAAGAAATATTTTGTTGTCCCAGCGGCTTGCTGGTCCCCTTCCACAGCTTTTGCCCCCAGCCAAGGGAGGGTCTCTGGCGACGGCCCCTCCATCATATGAGAAACAACAGCATGAGCCCCCTGATGGAGATGGGGGTGGAAAAGGAGATGGGACATTATATCCTGCCTTGCAGCAATCAAGCACTTTTAGCCCTACAAAAGACCTGTTCTCTGCTGCTTTAACTGCAGCTGTGCTGGATATGGAAACTGTTGCTGTATATCCAGTGAACAGAGAGGCTCTTGCAAATGGGACTGCTGCAATACTGCCTGCCAAGTCTAAAAAACAACTAGTGCCAGCTGATTGGGAACAAATGGTGGGGACCTCATCACAGATTGAAGCTATTAATGCATGCAAAGTGGCAGGAAGCAAGGAGTGTGATTCCAAGGGAAGCACAGGAGACCTCAGCTCACCCCTGAAGCAACCCTCATCACAAAAGCAGGAGAAGCTGAGTAGTAAACTTGATTCCTCACGTGTGGCCAGGAAGGATGGCCCAGAGGAGGAATGCAGAAAACCCAAGCCCAAAAAGGGGTCTTCTCGCAAGTACAAACTAACAGGTGAAGTTTGTCATAAAGTTGAGATTCAGATGCTGCAAATGAAAGAAGTCCAGAGGAAAAGGGGTGTGGATCCTTCCTCTATGGACAGCAGGCTTTTGCAAAAATACAAGGAGGGAGAAGACATACTCCAGTTTTTGGCTGATTTTGAACTGCCCAACCCTCAAACAAAGAGATCCAGAGTGGGCTGTTCCAAGTTTGTTCATACTTCATCTGCCTGCCTTAATACAGATGGGTGTGGCCGGAGCATGAAGGAATGTGTGTTTGCCTGAAAAGCTGAAAAGGGGGGTTGTCTGGTTGTCTTGTGAATTCGGTGAGAATTAATTTATGGCCTAATTTCAACCTTGCCGTGCCAAGAACTGTGCTGGAGAGAAGATAGTGTTTAAGTTGTAATCTGAGAAGAAGAAAGCTTCAATCAACATTTGGACTTTTAATTTGGACATTTTAATTGGACTAAAAATTTGTTTGGACTCTAAAGAAGAATTGGCTTGTTTGCATTATAAAACCTGAAAGCCTTTTAAAAAATTGTCTACCTGCTCATGCTATGAGTGTGAAATGCTCTAATGATATTTGTACTGTATTTGATTTACCATGCTATGCTGGTTTTAAGTTATTGAATGCCTCTTTCACTTACACCTAGTGAGAGAAGAAGAAATGTAATGCCTTACTCATGTAATTGGGGAGTGAGAAATGCTTGCTAGAATGCAACAGAAACCTCCTTCATGTAAGGAAGAAGAGAAATGTTCATGTTTTGTTCATGCTTAAATGTTTTGCTTATTCTCTTGCAGGGGAAAGACCTGTCTTTGCTTATGTTATATTTTGCCTTATGTAACTGCATATCTCAAGGTACCTCCAGAAGTACATGGAAGAGTTTTCAGTACCCTACACATGTAAATGGGTTTGTGACATTGCATTTGTGTTATACGTCAGGCATGTTTCATGTTTAGTTACATGGTGCTAGTAATAACATAGCACTGGTCATCAGACAGGGCATGCTCCTGTTTCTTAGGAGAGTGTCTTCCTAAGCCATTGGAAATACACTAAAGGGCTTTGTTTCTGCTGTCATAGTTCTGGGGTCTGGAATAGTAAATGGAAGCACTGGACTCAAGCAAAAAGGGTTTTGCGGAATGTAGGCAATTATACGGGTTGTGATGGTTTTTTTTTGGTTATGGGGTAGTTATAACAGTTCTTATAAGCTTAATTTTACCTTGTTTAACACTACTATTGAAGATATATATGATGTGTTTCCTATGTTTACTCCTGATTATTCTGCTATAGATAGTGGTTCAATTTACAATGGATGGCAAATCAAGGATCCCAACATGTGGTTCTTTTTTAATGGAGTTGCCACGAATTTCCATCCAGGACAATATCAATGTGTAGCATTGGGTAATTTTACCTTACCCGTACAAGTACAAATGCCGCTTCAGGCAGATGCACGGCGCCGGAGAGCTGCTGCCGGCCCGATTGATTCTGGTTGCAATGATGAAGTGATAATCGATTTTCAGCTTTCTGATGGTAGCTCCTGGGGGAGAGCTATAGGGAGTGTTATCACTGGAGCACTCACATTGGGATCATACCCAGGTGTCATTTCCCAGGAGAATAGAAGGTCCATTTTGGGACTCACCTGTAGGCTGGAGAAATCAATCAATGTCACAGGGAGGGTTATACGGGATCTTCAAATGGAAATCACTGAGCTTCATCAAGACCAAATGCAGGACAGACTGGCCATAGATTACATGTTAGCAAAATCCGGAGGATTTTGTAAACTGGTCGTGAACCAGGGATGTCGGGTAAAATTCCAGGATCTGAATAATACGATTGAGAAAGAACTTCAGAATTTATAGGAGAGCATTACTAACAATGTACGCACTGATGTTAATCTCTTTGATTGGATGACTTCTTGGTTGCCTGATTTGTCTGTCCTTAGACAAGTTTTCTTTTATGGGGTCTTTATTATTATTTGCCTTATATCTCTGTGTTTTTACATTTGTTGTAGTACTAATCTTATTTCTATGTGTAACACATGTCCACTGCGTAGAAGGGAGACATCGGGTTTTGCACGACGGCAATTGTACTCAATGAGGTATCATCCTCCGGAACAAGGTACCAGGAGTCAGGAGGGGTACGATGTCCAGGAGGACAGTGATGATGTATATGGAGGAGTAGTTATGGAGTATGATGACATGCAGGGGTATGATTAGCCGTCCCTCTCTCAAATTTAAATGAAAAAGGAGGACATGTGGGAATGTATCTGGTTTCTGTCTGCCTGTCTTCCTACACATTTTGTAAACATAGGCCTCTTTGTATACATGAGAGACAACGCTTGATTTTGGGCATGCATAGAATAGTGAGAAGAATTCTCCTTATTTCTCCTTATTTGGTTCTGACATTCTGATTGGCTGTGTGTGCCTTAGTTTTGTTTCTGATATACTCTGTTTGAATAAAGAGACGCCATGATTATTCCTTTGTTCAGCCAAGACTGCAGTCGTGTGTATGCTTTCTCTCTATCTCTGTCTCTTCCTTATTCTGCCTAATGAAGCTGGACTCCGTTAGGCTTCTTAACTCTTCCTTTGTTTATCTGGGGCTATAAACTGCTCCTTATGAGGCTGATTGATTAAATGTTTACATGGATCGAATTTCTACACCTAACCCCCCTCCCTAACCTCCACCGACCGCACTTACCTTTTGCCGCCTCCGGCTGGGTCTTTGAAAGTCTTTCCCTCCCGGCATGGCCTTCTATGTAGGGAGAAGCACCGGCCTCTCCTTCATCTCTGTGGTTGACATGGCCTTGATGCCTGCAGGGATGAAGGAGAAGCCGGTGCTTCTCCCTACACAGAAGGCCAAGCCGGGAGGGAAAGTGTTTCCCTGAAGGAACCGATTCGTCTTCCTAGGAGGACGGAGGCCAAAAGATTCGGGCCCCGTCTTACAAGGAAGACGAACACCTTAAAAATGGGAGACAAAGGCCAAGCACAGAGCACCGTTCTTGGCCTCCATCTCCCACAACCACCCCATAGCTTGGGGGGGAGGATACCCCCCTCTTTCCCCCAAGCTACGGAAAGACAGCAGGGGAAAAAACTTCCCCAAAGCCTCGGAGACCGGCATAAGTCACCACTGTAGTATTGGGGGGAAGAGGATACCCCTCCCCCAACCCATGCTTTGGCGAGGCAGCGGGGAAAAATTATTTTCCCCACAGCCTTGGAGGTCATCACAAGTAGGCCTGTAGCTTTGGGGGGAGGGGATACCCCCCTCTTCCCCCCAACCCAGGCTACGGCAAGGCACAGGCCAGCCCCCCTGTAAAAATAAATAAATAAATCCCCCCCACCCCAACACAAGGATTTAATGCGGCCTGGCCAGCAAGGCAAGGCCACATTAAACCCTCCCACCCCCTCCCCCACACAAAAACTCACCTCCCTGCATGAACTTCTCCTCAGCACTGAACTTTAGTGAAAGTAGTCCACCAGAGGGTGTTATTTTTAATTAACAAAAATATTAACTAAAAATAGCACCCTCTGGTGGACTACATTCACACACAGACACAGACACACACACACCACTCCTGCCATAATAAAAAATAATAATTTGTGAGTTGGTGGTTGGAGTGTTTTTTTTTACATAGGAGTGGTGGTTGTGCAAAACCAAAACCACCCCAAACCACCAACACACACATTAAAAATGCCCGGCAGGGCCGGACAAACTATGCTAGTAGAATTATAAAAGCCCCATCTCTGCCTGCTGGTCAAGCCAGCTTTAGCCTATGGACTAGAGATGGATGAAACCTTCTCATTATTTGTCTCCAACAGCAAAACGTTTTGGGCTAGCCTGAGCTTAGCTTTCAAAGTGTGCATAAAAGGATCTAATAGTAGAAATTGGTCTGGGTGCCTGCAGTTCAGTCTTCTACTCATCTGTATCTTAAAAGCCCTGAAACATTTCTTAGTGTGTTGGATGTTTCCTCCTCCTTTCGCTGAAAATCAATTACAACAGGAATCAGATGTTCCATTTGTGGAGCAGCTGTTCTTCCCATTATGTCATTCCCCTCCACTCCCCAGTGCCTCTACTTTTCAAAATTGCATTTGCCAAATGTAACTGATTGGTTGCATGTGCTCCTATTATTACTTGATATGTTTCTGTGGTGAAAGTTGCAGTGTTCCAGGGAAGTCTGATCCTATGGATGTCAATTGGGGGGGGGGGGGGAACATGCGGAAGTTGGGGGGAAGCAGGATCAATCTCCTAATCTCATTTGAGGAGTGATTGCAGAGTTGCTCTGGGTAAATGGAACACATTAGGTGTTAATTTATCCCAAGGAACAAACAGATGGACTGAAGCCTGGAAGATTTTTTTTAACAGGGAAGAAAAGGGTATAAAGCAAAAATGAAAAAAAAAAAAACACAACAAAAAAAACCCAGCAAACAATTTGATTTCTTTAACTGCCGTAACACCTATGGGGATGATTTTCATCTTCTTGATCAGTGCTGTGTCCTCTTCATAATTATTTCAGTCCAGAAGCATATCTTTTTCCAGTTGACGGGTCTCTTGCTGCCTAGATTAAGAGGATATTAGATTGTCCTGTTTCCCTGCCAGCAACCTTTAGTATCTGAATAGATAGCAGGGAAGAGGCCAATAATGGCATTTAAACAGACTTGTTAGATATATTTTTTTAAAAAAAAAGGTAAAAATGAGGATGAAAATAAGAGCAACAATTTAGTAAGCCCAAGTATGCCTCCATGAGATACCCAGTGCAATGTAGTAGAAAGAGTGACAGACTAGGATACAGAAACCCTGGGTTGGGGCTGTGGTGGCTCAGTGCTTAAGAAGCTCACCTTGTTAGCTGGAAGGCTGGCCAGTTGGCAGTTTGAGACCCGGGTACTGCATGACAGTTTGAGTGCACATCTCTATCCCAGCTCTTGGGAATATGAAAGGTGCCTCATTTGGGCGTTTCCTGATTGGAGTTTCTTCCACAAAAACCCTTTCAACCCAGAATAATTTCTGACATGAAATTATTATTATTATTACCCTGGGTTTGAATCCCCATTCAGCCATGGAAATTCACTGGCGTTGTGGAACTGGTAAAAATCTCTCCTTAAATATCTCACTTACCTTGAAGTCCTACCAGGGTTGTCATAAGTTGGTTCCAATTTAGTTGCATCGAACAACATACCTCCAATGATGAGGTGGGGGGGGGGGGAGGAAATCCACTCTGTATTGTAACCCTTACTTTAAAACAGCTCCCCAAGGCACAGAGCCTATTTGGGGGGAAAGTACTTTGCATAGCTTCTTGAAAGTTCAGACTATGGATTTAGTCTAAAAATCCATTTTTCTAAAAAGAGCAATGTGAGGAACCTATTCTGTTGTCCTTTTCCTCATCCTTGCTTTCTGGCTCCACGTCTGTTCTTGGGATCTGAAACTAATGACTTCCTGTTGGTATGACTTCAGTGATTTAATCAAGGAGTTTTCAGCAAGCAGGGAAGCCAGGGGTGGTTCTTTTCTAAGGCGAAGAGAATACTTCCCGTCATACTCGTCAAGCGCGGCTCACAAAAATATGGGAAATTTCTGCATATGTGCGAGTGCTCGCACACAGAACTTGTTTGTGCATGTGCAGGACCCATTTGCGCATGTATAGAACATGTTTGCATATGCACAAACAGGTTTTGTGCATGTGTGCATGCGCAGTAACCCCTTTCCCCGCCATTCAAAATACGGGACAGCGGCGGGAAAGGGGAGGAATGAGCGCCAGAATACAGGAAATCCCGGCCAATATGGGATAGTTGACAGGTATGCTTCCCGTCATCTTCCTGAGATTTTTCTTTCTTTCCCCCTCCTGATCATGACAAAGGAATGATAACTTTAACATGAGGGATTTGTAAGGGTGCCACACTGCCCCTGTTAAGGTCTCTGGGCTTTTTGTACACATATCCCAGCCTTGGTTTGCATTAACACATTTGTCCAACGCCCATACAGATCCCTAGTTCAAACTAAAATCTGCAGTAGGCTCACTCCCTCTGCCAAATGGGAGTCACCAGCCTTTATTGGAATCTCTCCAAAGGAACTGCCCCTGGTAAACAGAGGCAGTTGAGGAGGCGTATAAGATGGAAATAGTCTTGAGGTTTAGTCGCAAACCTCAAAACATGCCTTCTGAGACATTTCATCTGAATCGTGCTGAAGGGGAGATATAAAAGAAAAGTGAAAGTATCATAGTGAAGTGGTGTTTCTTCAGAGTAAATGTGCCTCAGACTGGCTGCAAAGATGTAAAATTTGAATCGTCTTTCAGACTGCTTCCTCTTGTGCTGGATGCTCTCCAGATCTGTGAAGTTTTTTCTTGGACAAATGTTTCACTAAACACTCAAATTAGCCTCTGACCTGCCAAACCCACTGAGTATCCCTGAGATTAAGACTTTCTCTTTTCTCCCAAGCAAGATGGGGAGTTGGCAGCCTTCCAATTGTTGTTAGTTTCCAGTTCTTAGCCAAGAAAGCCAAAGCCAAAGGATGTTAGAAGTTGTAGTGCAACAGCATCTACACTCCCTCTTGTTTCCAAACTTGGGACCCCAGATGTTCCTGGATTACAACTCCCATGAGCCATAGTCAGCACAGCCCATGGTCAGGGATTTTTCAAGGACCTCAAGTTGAGAAGCAATAATCTGGAGGACTTCAAATCCTTCACCCTTGCTTTAAAACAAAGAGTTTTCTTTCCTGCCCATTTTGTTCATTATTGAATGCTACACCACAATTCTGTGACAGTCTCTATCTTCTGGTTTGGTTTGGTTTTTCCCCTTACTAGATATCAATCAAAATTTGGGGATCAGCTGAGCTAAATTTCTGCTAAGGAATCTGACCTGTCTAAGGGTATTTGTAAGGATAGTTTTGTTCATATAATTTTATGTGATTTTAATATGATTGTTTTAGCTATACAGATTTTACTTGTTTTTATGTAATTGTTTTTATGTGATTTTTATTATGTTGGTAAACCACCTTGGGTCACTTTTTTAAGTGAGGAAGGTGGTATAAAAATAGATAAATAAATAAATAAATAAATAAATAAATAAATTTGTGATATCTGGTGTTACAACATTGGCTGGTGGACTGAGGTTGCTCCTAATTTAGAACATAAGAACAGCCTTGCTGGAACAGGCCACAGCCCATCCAGTCTAGCATTCTGTCTCACACAGTGGCTCACCATTTCCTTCAGGGTATTCCTTAAGCAGATGCCTGCTTAGGATTCCCTGGAAATGATATTGAGAGATATCCTGCCTATCACTCCAACCCGGAGGTTGTCCTTAAGTATCCATAATTATAGCCATTGATACTCTTGTCCTCCATGAACTTGTCTAATCCTTTCTTAAAGCTGTCAAGAATGACAGCTGTCACCACTTCTTCTGGCAGGGAGTTCCATAGACCAGTAATCCTCTGGGTGAAAAAGTACTTTCTCTTATTTGTTTGAGAACTAGTACCCAAAAGTTTCATGGAGTGTCCCCTAGTTCTAGTGTTATGCGATAGGGAAAACAGTTTTTCCTTATCTACTTTGTCCACACCGTGCATGATTTTATAAACTTCAATCAGGTCACCTCTTAGACGTCGTCATTCAAGAGTGAAGAGGCCCAACCGTTGCAGCCTCAGATGGTAAGGAAGGTGTTCCAGTCCCCTAATCATTCTGGTTGCCCTCCTCTGCACTTTTTCCAGCTCCATAATATCCTTCTGGAGGTATGGCGACCAGAACTGTACACAGTATTCCAGGTGGGGCCTCACCATAGATTTATAAAGAGGCAAAATGACACTTGCTGACTTATTTTCTATACCCTTCCTAATGATCCCTAGCATTGAGTTTGCTTTTTTCACTGCTGAGGCACACTGGGTTGACACCTTCATTGAGTTGTCCACCAGGACACCAAGGTCCCTTTCCTGGTTTGTCGCAGAGAGTTCAGACCCCATCAGTTTATAAATGTAATTGGGGTTCTTTGCCCCAACATGCATCACTCTGCACTTACTAATGTTGAAACTCATTTGCCACTGTTTTGCCCACTCCCCCAGTGTCGAGAGATCCCTCTGGAGCTCCTCACAATCTCTCACAGTTTTCACTACCCTGTATAATTTAGTGTCATCAGCAAATTTGGCTACCTTGCTTTTTACTCCTACCTCTAGATCATTTATGAAGAGGTTGAAAAGCAGGGGTCCCAGTACTGAACCTTGAGGGACCCCACTCTTTACTTCCCTCCACTTGGAGAAGTGTCCATTTAGTGCTACCCTCTGTTTCCTGTCCCTTAGCCAGTTGCTGATCCAGGACAAGACCTGTCCCTTTATTCCATGACTGGTAAGTTTATTCAAGAGCCTTTGGTGTGGGACCTTGTCAAAAGCCTTCTGAAAGTCCAGATAAACAATGTCAACTGGATCCCCCTTATCCACATGCTTGTTGACACACTCAAAAAATTCCAACAGATTAGTGAGGCATGATTTGCCCTTGCAAAAGCCATGTTGGCTCTCCTTTAGCAGCGCCTTCTCTTCTATGTGCCTATTAATTCTATCTTTTAGGATGGTTTCCATCACTTTACCTGGGACACATGTCAAACTGACAGGTTGGTAATTTCCTGGATCACCCCTGGATCCTTTTTTGAAAATTGGTGTTACATTCGCTACCTTCCAGTCATCAGGCACAAAGCCTGATTTGAGGGAAAGATTATATATTTTGGCTAGGAGATCAGCAATTTCATCTTTAAGTTCCCTGAGAACTCGTGGATGGATGCCATCTGGTCCTGGTGATTTGTTAGTGTTTAGTTTAACAAGACATGCAAGGACCTCCTCCCTGGTTATTTCTATCTGGCTTAATTCTTCGGTTTCCCTCCCTACGAAGATAGGCTCTGTTTTGGGCATGTGGCCTCTGTCTTCTTCAGTGAATACTGAAGCAAAGAATTCATTGAGTCTCTCTGCAATCTCTGTTTCCTCTTTAATAACCCCTTGCCTTCCATTGTCATCTAATGGTCCAATGGCCTTCCTAGTTGGGTTCTTACTTCTAATGTACTTAAAGAAGTCTTTGTTATTTCTCTGAGTATTTTTAGCTATACGCTCCTCAAAGTCTTGCTTTGCTTTCCTGATTGTTGCCTTGCATTTGTTCTGCCAGAATTTATGTTTTTGCCTGCTGTCCTCATTCGGACAAGCCTTCCATCTTCTAAATGAGCTTCTCTTGCTCTTGATCACTTACCGAACAGCTCCTGTAAGCCACATTGGAGTCCTCTTGGACCTGGCAGTGCCCTTTTTCCTTTTGGGTATGCATTCCAATTGAGCCTCTGTTATTGTTTTTGTAAACAGCCTCCATGCCTCTTGGAGTGTTTGGACTCTCTCAATTTTCCCTTTCAGCTTCTTTTTTACTAGTTTCCTCAACTTTGGGAAATTTCCTTTTTGAAAATTTAAGGTCTCTGTGTTAGATTTTATCAGTGACTTGCGGTCTATGATCAAGTTAAACATAATTGAGTTGTGGTCACTGTTCCCTATTGGATCAGTCACATTAACATCTTGCACCAGATCCTGAGTATTACTCAGGATCAAGTCAAGGATTCTCGTACCTCTAGTTGGGTCTTCAACCATCTGTCCCTTGGAACAATCATTTAGCATATCTAGGAACTTTATCTCTTTATCATGTGCTGAACAACAGTTCACCCAGTCTATGAATTGAAGTCCCCCATTATAACCAGGCTTCCCTTCTTGGATGCCTCCTTTACAACATTCTCCAACTGCCAGTCTCCCTCAAGAGTTTGGGTCGGAGGCCGATAGTATATGCCTACTGTTAGACCATCCTTGTGGCCTGGTACTCTTACCCACAGAGCTTCTAATGGTGACTCCAAATCACCTAGATATTCCAATTCATACGATTTTATCACTTCTTTGACATACAAGGCCACACCACCTCCCATTTGCCCCTTCCTATCCTTCCTGTACAGTTTGTAGCCTGGGATAACTGTATCCCATTGGTTATCATCCGTCCACCAGGTTTCAGTGATACCAATAATATCAATATTCTTATCTATTGCTAAGTATTCCAGCTCCCCTATTTTGTTCCGGAGGCTTCTGGCATTTGTATACAAGCATTTATATATGCTTTTCTGACACAGTCTTTTGTGTTCAGTTGCATTGTTAGACTGCCTCTTGCATCCTTCTGCTAGAATGCTAGTGACTAGCTCCTCGCTCTGCTCAGTAAATTTTGCATCCTCCTCACTACTCAAGTACACACTTTTCCGAACTGGATGCTGCCCAGCTCCTGTCGGCTTTCCCCCAGTTATCAGTTTAAAAGCTGCTCTGCAGCCTTTTTGATGTTGAGTGCCAGCAATCTGGTCCCATCATGGTTCAAATGCAACCCATCCCTCCTGAATAGATTTGGCTTGTCCCAAAATGTTCTCCAGTTCCTGACAAATCTGAAACCCTCCTCTCGACACCACCGCCTCATCCTAATTTACAATACAGAAACGACCTTTCTCCATTTCTTGTTGCATCAGTGTAGGGAGGATGGAGAGCCTAGAATGATACTACATAATGCTGCTTCCAGGGTCACATTAATATTAAGGGACACATTAATATTAGCAGAACTGTATGCAAGATGATGTATTTTCTTGAGGCTTAATGCTAAGAGGTTAGTCCTAGCATTGACAATCCTAGAAGCCCATTGATACAAATGTCTGAAATCTATTCATTTATTATGTCTTTCTGGGGGAAATAAAACCCTTAAATAGCAATATTATACATTGCAACAGATATGGAGGACAAGTGCATAGACCTTTCTTCATGCGCTCAAAAGGCCAAACTGAATTTCTTTCTGAAGAGGAAAGAACTGTGCTGCATCCAGATTATTGTATTCTGAGGATCTTCCGACCGAGACCCAACTGCTTTTTCACACACAATAAATCGAGATATTATCTGTGTGTGATTTTTAGTATCTTGTTTAGAGGATGAATAGCGGTCAGACACACACTGTCATTTGTTTTAAACTCTGCATTGTGCAGAGCTTCTGGTGATGTGGCCTCTGTTTCTCTTCCTTGTCCCTTCTTTTCTTTCTTTTCTTTTATGGCACATTGTTCTCCCCTTTACCTCCATCTGTAGAGATGGCTTTGGGCACTTCAGCTATTTGTACACTGCTTATGTCACATTTGGTGGTTTTATAAATAGCAGTGTAGTGAGCAAAGCTTGGAAATTCATCTTTTTGGTCTACAGCTTCCAGGATCCCATGACCACCTTGGCTGGGGAATTCCCAAGTGTTGTTGTAGCTTTCCAAGCTCAAACAAAGAGTTATGGGCTGAAATCCAGTTACACTGCTGTGTAAAAGATGTAAAATTAGGATGAAAATTGCCTCCAAGTTAAGACATCTCCATGGACATTATTTGTTGAGCCCCAAGTCACTTGATTCAATATGCAGCACGCCTCTGAAAGTTACTCATGGCATGGATTTCAGTCACCAATGTTGCTCCACCAATGACAATAGTACTTTATGTAATGATAAAAATTATAGTAGTAGAGGTAGTGGAAGAGATGATTGCTGTTAAGAACTTACATTTTTACTTGCTTTATTGATGTATTTATCTTTTGTGTTGATCAGAAAGCAGCATGCAACATGCTAAGTATTTGCCATGGTGATCCCAGCCTACTTTGCTGCTGTTCAGCTTTTTAAAATTTCTTTGCTTTCTAGTTCTAACACTGCCAGTAAATTAGACTTTTCTTATTGCTGGTATCTGCCTACCCTCTTCTATGATTGCAACACACCAAGAAGAGTGGAAATTTTAGACCACCTGGCTTAATTGAGGAAACAGGGTGGGGACTCTGCCCCAAATAGTCTTTCATGTGCACAAATTATTGCCCACTGCAGGTGACTAGTTGTCTCTTAGCCACTTGACAGCTAATTATCCCCTTCCTCTCCTGTTTCTGTGGGTTGACAGCTGGGACACTTGGGGCGGTGGGGGGGCACATCAAGTAACCCCTAAGTCTCTAATAGCCCCTCCATAGGCCTGGGCAGTCCCTTTACATTTCCCCTGACCATATTCCTGCTTTTCCCAGTAAGATGGTTTCTGGGGCTTCTTCTCACAGGTTTGTTAATTAGTCTCTCCCTGGGACATGCAGAAGCATACCCATTCTCAGTCCAGGTGTCCTCCTTGGTGACTCAGGCGCATACTGGTGGGGGCTTGTCCTTTCTCAGGATCTTGAGCTTACTCACTCCTGTCCTGTCCCACCATCTCTTCCATTCCCTCCACATTTTTCATTCTCCTCCTTTCTCTGCCACATCCTTCAGCCCACAGCTACAAACCCATTTTCAATCCCCACTGCTGTTTTCTTCTCCCATTCTTCTAGATGGTTCTCCAGTGTGGCTTCAAACCCTCCGGTGGCTGTGGTGTCCTCACTCCCTCAGTCTACTGGGGACCAACACGTCAGGAACCCTAGGTTGGGACTTTCAAAGGGGCAACAGGGAGCTCCTCTCATGTAGTGCCAGATCACGCTTGCTGAAAATCTACATTCCACTCGCCATCCATCGTATATGTATTAATTCCAAATAGTTTATACTTGCTACTAATGAGGCGGTGTCTTTTTAAAGTGCTCTTCAGGGACTTGTGATATAGGATAGATAATTTTAAAAAAGCTTCTACAAAAGACTTATTATGGTTTTGAAAGGCTGACTTAAGATAAATCATTAACAGTTCAACTTATGCATTAACCAAAGAGGTTTTCACTTCTGAATTGGTTGAAATGGGCAATTAACATAAGAATTCTCCTCCTCTGGCAATATTGCATTATGTTAAAATCACAATTTTTTTTCTCATAGGGGAGAAGGCTAGTTACTGTACAGTTTGTAGAAACAAGCCACCCCTGTGCGGATTCATCCCTTGAAGCATATTTCAGCACAAGAAGTAAAGGATATGGGAGTTCTTTGTTCATTTCTGAACAAAAGTGAAGGCAGTGCAGCGTACATGGAAATATTACAATGGGATGCAAAGAATCTGAGAACTTTACATCCAGATAATAGCACTACGACAACTAAGAGAGAAACTGAGACTCTGCGAGGGTGAGAGATTTGGGAAGTGGCATGTATAAAGAAAGAGAAAAGAGGAGGCTAAGCCCAGGGAAGGGCCACCATGAATAGCTAAGGCTAGCAAGGAAATCAGAAGGGTTAAAGCAGGGGTCCTCCACTTAGTTTTGAGTTATAACTTCCATTGGCTCTCTGGACAGGATTGGCATTATGAGGGATTATGGAGATTAACAATGGTGTTTCACGTGGAGGACTGCAGTTGCCAACCCCTGCTTTAACCCTTCTGATTTCCTTGCTAGTCTTAGCTATTCATGATGGCCCTTCCCTGGGCTTACCTTCCTCTCTTCTCTTTCTTTACCCAGTAGAAACCCATATAGCAATTTTGATCTGTTCCTTGGATCTGATAGCTATGCGGTTTTCATCGTTGTACGATCTTCCCTTTGGGAAAAACCATACAACGATGTTTGGCGCTAAGCGATTTTTCCCATTGGAAAACTGTTGTATGGATTTTCCCATAGGAATGATCGCTATGCAGAACGGCTTCCCCCCCTCCAAGCCTCATCACTATGCGATTTCATCTATGCATGGGGCAATCGTTATATGGGGTTCTACTGTACATGTCTCTTCCCCAATCTCTCACCCTCACAAGGTCTCAGTTTTTCTCTTACTGAAAGATAGATGCAATACTCTTACTGGGTGGGGATTTATATTCCCAGTGGAAAAAATGCAAACAAACAAACTTTCAGAGCTTTAGGGCTAGTTTGGTTTGCCACCCAATAACTCCAATAAAGGGATTATATAAAAGCCATTGAATATATAATAGAAATGTTGTATTCACAGTAGTTCTAAAGATAATGGCCCATTAGATATTGGATGGTAGCCCTAGGAAGGCTGCTGCTCCTTACCACCTTCATAACAGTGTTCTAGTAGAGGTACCATTTATGTAAGAGCTGGCCCTTCTTCAGTGGAATTGCATGGGCAAGTTCTGTGATGTGGTGACTGCAACTGTTTCCAAAACCCAGCCATGATGGCAACAGAGGTCCTGGCAGGCCTGGCACTTTTAAATAGGCTATATATTTTTGAATCAATAGTTACAACACAAACATGTCAACTTAATGTTCAACAGGGGCTTTAGGGTTCTTCTAGATCAGGGGTCCTTAAATGTGGCTCTCCAAGTGTTCTTGGACTTCAATTACCAGAAACCCAAGTCAGCACACCTGCTGATCATGGCTTCTGGGAATTGAAGTTCAAGAACATCTGGAGAGCCAAGTTTGAGGAACCCTGTTCTAGATTGAGTGTTTGTTCTGCTTAAAGTAGTGGGTCCTGCACAGATGTTATAAATATTTTCCACAGCAGCCATACAATGGACTTCTTGCCTTGCTTAGTTCAGTGCTTTCTCTCTCAACTTTGCATTCTTTTTCATCACTGCTTGTTTATTTTCAGTATTGCATTGTATTGGAGATAGAGTTCAGCACTATGATGTTTTCCATCTCAAGTTGATGCTTGCAGTAAGAGCTTCCTGGAGAGAAGCTTCCAATTAACATGCACCTCACTTCAACAGCCAGCTCAGCTCAATCCTCTGACACAGACACTATGGAAGAGAAATATATTTGATAAAGAGAAGTAGCTCTCTCTTTAAAGAGCAGAGAATGCAAGCGCGGCGCCAAAATGGCCGCCGCGCTCTTTGCGGGCCCCCCCCACAGGACAGAGAATCCGGGTAGTTAGGGGCGTGGCCAGCTACCTTATAAAAGGGGTGGCCACGAGGCAGCCGAGCTGCCATTTTACCTCAGCGACGGAGCGGAGAAGTCTTTTCCCCTGTGTCTCCGTCGCTCCTTAGCTTACCGGGAAGCCTTTTGGTAGCGGTTCTTCCTTTTTGGCTTCCCTTTGCTTCAGTAGAGATGCCTTCGAAGAAGAAGGCAGCTTCGAGTGCGGCTCGCGCTGTTAGGAGGCGCAACCCAGGTCGGAGGACCGCGGTGCCGCCTCCTCAGCAGCCGCCCTCGCAGGCCCCGGTTGGGGCTGGCGGAATGGGGTCTATTGCCCCTTGGCCCGGAGTGGGCGAGCAGAATGCGGGCGCGGAAGGGGTTCTGGCCCGCGGCCCGCGAGCGGTGGACACCGCTCCTGCACCTGCCCACCCTGTTGGGCCTGCTGCTCTTGGGTCGCAGCCTCCCCCTGGGCCCTCTAGCCTTGGGGGGTGGTGCGGCCCCCTGCCTTGGCAGGTTTCTCCACCGACCCTGCCGGGCTTCGGCGCTGGCCAATGGCCATATTCGGGTCCTGGGGTACAGGGACCTGTACCCACGCCTGGACCGGGCGGGCCGGCCGGCCCTTGGCCCCAGGTCGACGTGGCAGCCTTACTGGCCCGTTTTGCGGCCCTGGAAGCGTCGTTGGCTCGGGCCAGTCAGGCGGGAGCCCCCTTTGGGGTCCCTTTTGCGGCGCTGTCGGCAGGAGGACAACAGCCGACAGGGAGGGTTGAGCTGCTGCAGGCGCGTGGCGCGGTTTCGGCCACTGCCTCGCAGCTCCCCAGTCAGCAGCCAGGTGCGGGTCAGGCCCCGGTGATGAGCTCTACGTCGGTCGTGAGCTCCGACGCCCCCAGTGGGCCGGAACCCCCGGTGGGGGCGGCCCGCGGGGGTGCAGCATGTGAGTATACGGTGCAAGCGAGTACACCCACACACATTCCCAACATGGGGGGGGGGCTTTTCAATGGCCTTGGCCTCGCGCGGGTGATGCGGGGGCCACGCTGTCGGCACCCCACCCGGCGACGACGACTGCCACCCTGGGCACTGGGGTAGGTACTTGTTCTTACACTGCGGGGAATGTTCTGGGGGTGGCTGGGCTAGCTCAGGCCCCTTTTCCTATGGCTGCGGTGCCTTTTTCGGCTTTGCCGACGGCGGGGTATTCCTTGCCACTGGGTGATCACTTGGCACAGACTACCAGAGAAAAGATATGGCGGGGGGAGTATGTAGATATCTTCTCACTCTTGAACAGAGAGCCCACCAAGGAAGAAAGGGAGGGACAGGATGAGAAGGACAAGGAGCAGGCACGTCACCGTAAGCCACCACGTACCTGGGCCAACTGGCTCCCTGCTTATTTAATATACATGGCGGTGTACTTGAGGGCGCGGCCGGATTTGGCTATTCCCATGGTCCAATATTTGGACAACATATTTCCCGGGTCCCTCGTGGTTGACCTATGACGAGGAATTCCGTATGAGGATTCCCCTTCACCCCGAGATGAGATGGGATGAGCCGTGCCAGAGGCTTTGGCTTTTGTACATGACGCCCACACGCCCCGCCCCGGGAGACAGATACCATTGTGGACATGCGGTTCAGCGAGCAGCTCCAGCGCAGGTTACCCGCCAAGCGGCGGGGCAGGGGGTTCCAGCCCGCCTGCTGTGCTGGACTTTCTCGTCCAATGGTTCCTGTAATAGGAAGAATTGCAAGTACAGGCATGAGTGTCCCACATGTGCGGGCCCCCACGCAGCCTCCGCCTGTCCCAGGCCTGGAGGGACAAGGGGCAGAGGGAGGGGCGGACAGTGGGCTGGCAAGACTGCCACGGATGGAGCTGGTTCTCCAAAAGGCCCCCTCCCCAATTAATGTGGACATGCTGGAGCGTTGGCTCGCATCGTACCCGAAGGGGGAGGATGGGGAGTATCTCCTTCAGGGTTTTAAGCAGGGATTCCGTATCCCTTTCATGGGTGATAGGTCCCCTCAGGATGCCCCTAACCTTTTATCCCTCAGAGGGAGGGAGGACGTGGCTGCGGCCAGCATTAAAAAAGAGTTAGATGCGGGCAGGGTCGCTGGACCTTTCCCTGCACCCCCGTTTCCCAATCTTAAGGTGTCGCCACTGGGCTTGGTCCCCAAAAAGTCCCTAGGCGAGTTTCGCCTTATTCATCATTTGTCCTACCCAGCCGGCCGATCGGTCAATGATGCTATCCCTGATGACCTTTGTTCAGTCAGGTATACATCGTTCGACCATGCGCTGCGCATGGTGCGCTCGTGTGGCCCGGGTGCCCTGCTGGCCAAGTGCGACATCAAGTCGGCTTTTCGCCTTTTGCCAGTGCATCCGGGCGACTTTGAGTTGCTGGGTTTCAAATTTAAGGGTGAATATTATTTTGATAAGGCCATGCCTTTTGGCTGTTCCATATCATGCTCGGCCTTCGAGCGTTTTAGTACTTTCCTAGAGTGGGCTTTCGTCCGCAGGTCAGGGTCTCGGTCTGTAGCCCATTACCTGGATGACTTTTTATTCGGGGGTGAACGGGGCTGGGACACGTGCACACGTCTCCTCAACACATTTCAGACGCTAATGGAGGAACTCGGTGTCCCTTTAGCGCCCGAAAAGACCGAGGGCCCATCTACCAAGCTAGTATTCCTGGGGGTGGAGATTGACACAGTAGCGCAGGCTTCTAGGTTACCAGGCGATAAGGTGTCCAGAATAGTGGCCCTTATCTCGGATTTGCTGGCCAAACGCAAGGCATCACTGAGGGAACTGCAGGTGCTACATGGTCACCTCAATTTCGCTTGCAGGGTGGTCGCACCGGGCAGAGCTTTTGCCCGGCGCTTATGTGACGCCATGGCAGGGTTATCCAGGCCCCACCATAGAGTTAGGCTTACCCGGGGTATCAGGGCAGACATGTTTGTCTGGTTGCAATTCCTGAGGGAGTTCAATGGGGTCTCATTTTGGAGGTCTGACCTCCTGGCATCCCCCAATTTTCAGATCCAGTCTGATGCCTCAGGATCCCTGGGTTATGGGATGTACTTCAATGGGAAGTGGGCCTATGGTGGGTGGCCACCAGCCTGGGCAGGCACGGGTCGCCTGCGGGATCTCACATACCTGGAATTTTTCCCTATTCTGGGGGCTTTGATGCTATGGGGCGAGCAGTGGGCTAATTCGGTTGTGCATTTCTGGTGTGACAATGCTGCTGTTGTACACATTGTCAATGCACAGACTTCCAAATCGCCCAGGGTTATGGAACTAGTGCGCCATTTTGTGTTGCGCTGCCTGCGCCTCAATGTCTTGTTCAGGGCCAGGCATGTTCCAGGGATTAATAATGATATTGCTGACGCTTTGTCCCGCCTGCAGATCTCCCGGTTCCGCGCCTTGGCCCCGGATGCGGAGGAATTTCCCTTGCCACTCCCGGATGAGATGTGGACTATTGGCAAGGAGAGGTGAACCGGGCGATTGGCCTGTCACTAGCGCCACGCACGCGTAAGGCGTATCAACAAGCGTTCAATTCTTACAGAGCATTTTCGGCTCAATTTCACCTGCCAGAGACCTGGCCTATCCCGGTGGACCATGTTCTGCGGTTCATGGTTCACCTGCATGCACAGGGCCTCGCACCTCGCACCATAGCATCCAAGCTCTCGGCGTTGGCTTTTATGGCCAAAGTGGGAGGTCATGAGGACAGCACCTCTGACTTCCGTGTGAGACATGTTTTGGAGGGGTGGGTGCGCGAGCGCGGGCGTTGCCCGGACGACCGGCACCCCATTTCCCCAGGGGTTCTTACCCAGTTGGCCCGGGGCTGGCCAGGCCTCTGTTTTGATCATTATGAGGCAGCCCTTTTACATGCAGCCACAACGGTGGCATTTTTTGGAGCGCTCCGCATCAGCGAACTTGTGATGCTGTCTAAGGCGGATGCAAGTTGTAGGGCACTGGAACTCGAAGATGTCTATGTTGCCAAAGACTGGGCCCAGTTGAGGATACGCTCCTCTAAAACAGATCAGCATGGCGTAGGCAGTGGTGTAAGACTGCTACGGTGTTCTTTGGCAGACATCTGTCCGGTTGGTGCCCTACAGGAATACCTGGCACTGCGTGGCATGCACCACGGCCCGTTTTTCTGTCACCAAGATGGGTCTCCCCTTACTAAATTTCAGTTTTGGAAGGTGACTGGCAGAGCCCTCACCAGGGTGGGTCTACCAGGTGCCCGTTATGGCACACATTCATTCCGTATTGGTGCAGCCTCTACAGCAGCTGCTTTTGGGTACTCTGGGGCTGACATACGCAGCATGGGGAGGTGGGGCTCGCAATGTTTTCAGTTTTATGTGCGCCCACTCCTGCCATGAGTACCAATCCAGTCACCTTACCGCCTTTTTTCTCAATTTTCTTTCAGACCCTGGGTGTCGTATTACACCGGTGACAGTATGGCTGGTGGGCCACAGCTATGTGCACAGGGCAGCGCGTTACGCTGCGGCGACAGAGTGGGGACCCCGACTGGGACTGGGTGAACACGCCAGTCTCACATGGCATGGTAAGCCTGGGATGTTATGGCGGGAGCTGCGGCCTTTCCTTTTTTCTGGCCTGGGTGCTGACCCGCCTGACATTCTCATCATCCACCTGGGGGGCAATGATTTGGGCCAGGTCACCGGCTTATCGCTCAAGCATGCGATTTGCGAGGACCTCGCCTACTTGCATTATGTCTGGCCTGCCACAACCCTGGTTTGGTCGGACATTGTTCCGCGACATTCTTATAGAGGGGGCGTTAACCTCCTGGCCCTTGACCGCGCTAGGCGCACGGTCAATAGGGCGGTGGCGCGGTTTCTTGCCGACAGGGCTTGGGGACGGGTCAGTCATCACCCCGCTATTAGCCTACAAAATTATGACTTGTACGCAGGGGATGGGGTCCATCTGTCGCGAGGAGGTATGGACCTCCTGTTGGGTGATTGGCGAGCAGGCCTGTGGACCGAGCTGACGGTCTGGGGGGGGGCGTCAGGCCTTCTTTGAAGCCCCTCCGTGTGGCGGGTAGCACTGGTAAGGTAAACAGTATGACCCACAGGTATCCGGCAGGTTCGCAATTGACTGGACAACACTAGACAGGAATAAATTAGTTAAACGTTGTCCGGTCAACGACGAACCAGGCGACGGGGTGATGACGATAGCTAACCAGCATGCATCACCCCGTGATTTCACGGATACGCGTCAGAGGGTGGGGTCATGAGTTAGATATTGACTACGGTCAACAATTTGTTTGTTGTCAACAAACAAATTGATACAAATTGATACATTGTAGCCAACTGCCGTTGGCAATTTTGGGGTGGTACCTTACCAGTGTTACGTCGGCCTGCTTGCCTTAAGAATTATGATTGGTCGTTTTACCAATACAAATTTATAATTCGGACTAGGGCATTGAATCAATAAATGTGGCCCGATGCTGTTATCCACTTTCAATGTTGTCTGTGTCCGTTATTGGGGGGGTGCGCCTGCAATGCAAGCGCGGCGCCAAAATGGCCGCTGCGCTCTTTGCGGCCCCCCCCCCCCACAGGACAGAGAATCCGGGTAGTTAGGGGCGTGGCCAGCTACCTTATAAAAGGGGTGGCCACGAGGCAGCCGAGCTGCCATTTTACCTCAGCGACGGAGCGGAGAAGTCTTTTCCCCTCCACCCCCTCCCTAGTTAACAGTGTGATATTTTGGTCGCTTCGGGGCCGGGTGGGAATTTTTGGCTGGGACCCATATTGGCTTCCGGGTCCTGGCTTTTTTGCCCATCCCACACTGTTGCTATGGTTTGATATAGGGGTCTTCTTATGTTCCTACTGTTGACTTTGGTCACATTGGCGGGTAGCACTGGTAAGGTAAACAGTATGACCCACAGGTATCCGGCAGGTTCGCAATTGACTGGACAACACTAGACAGGAATAAATTAGTTAAACGTTGTCCGGTCAACGACGAACCAGGCGACGGGGTGATGACGATAGCTAACCAGCATGCATCACCCCGTGATTTCACGGATACGCGTCAGAGGGTGGGGTCATGAGTTAGATATTGACTACGGTCAACAATTTGTTTGTTGTCAACAAACAAATTGATACAAATTGATACATTGTAGCTAACTGCCGTTGGCAATTTTGGGGTGGTACTTTACCAGTGTTACGTCGGCCTGCTTGCCTTAAGAATTATGATTGGTCGTTTTACCAATACAAATTTATAATTCGGACTAGGGCATTGAATCAATAAATGTGGCCCGATGCTGTTATCCACTTTCAATGTTGTCTGTGTCCGTTATTGGGGGGGTGCGCCTGCAAAAGAGATGTTTGATTAAAACTCCCTATAAACTGTGCTCCTTCAGCAACAATTGATAGAGGGGTGGTGATGATGAAACTGTGTGTGCTAAAGAAGAGTATTGGCATCTGGTAGGATTTCACCAAGTATAATTTTCTATGTCAAAGCTGAGCAGAGTTTGGGAAAGTTACTTCTTAGGACCATAACTCCCAAAATTCCATTACCGTAATGGTCACTGTTGTGAATTTTCAAGTTCTGCATTAAGAGTATATTGCATACCCATCGAGCGTGGCTCTGGAAAATATGGGACCTGCACAGAACCCTTCTGCACAGAACCCATCTGCACATGCACATAACCCATCTGCGCATGCACATAACCCATCTGCGCATGCACATAACTCTTCTGCACATGTGCGGAAGGGTTCTGCACATACACGCATGCACAGTACCTACTTTCCCCGCCAGTCAAATTACGGTATGGTGGAAAAGTAGAAGAAGCGGCGCAGAAATACGGGAAATCCCGACCAGTCCAGGATACTTGACAGGTATGGTATATTGTTTGATGCAAATTGGATAGAAAAAGAAATAACAGGAACACGTCTCAACTGTGTAAGCCCTTCCTATCCATCTTTTATACTGACTATGTAATGAGAATATCTTAAATGCTTTTATTCATTTTAGATTTTAATTGTTCACACCATTTAATTTTAAGCCACCCGTCATCCCATTCATGGGAGAAGGGCAGGATATGAGTCACATAAATGAGTTAATGAGCAAATGGAGTATGCCATGAAGCTCATTTGGTTACTTTGGACACATCACTATCGTTCCACCTCAGTTATGTCTAAGAATTAGTTTAGGATAAAATGGTAAGGGCTGGCACACGTGCACACATATACACACTTGCCTTGGGATGTGGTAATCAGAGCCAATTCCTTTTTGTATGGCTAGTCCTCTTGTTGACCCACTATTGCCTACAGGAAGGAAGCATGTGGGTTTTGTTTCATCAACACCAGCAACTGTAATCATTTTGTTATATATATAATGCAAAAGCAGAATCTGAAGGCCTAGTTAAAATGAACAAATAGTCAACCCTGTTCTCCTTTGTTTTTCTGTGAATATAGCAGAGGCCCAAATCTGGGGGAAATGCCTATAGGTAGAAAAGAATGTATATGCTAGGAAGCAGCCTTGATTTCTAATTAGTTTACTGTCTTTCCAGTCTTTATACACACTCTCTTTTTCATTCATTCACTCACTCACTCACTCGCTCACTCACTCACAGAGAGAGTGAGAGAGTGAGAGAAAGAGCATGCATTCTACTTTTCCTCCTCAACTGGTGTATATTTCAATTGGCTCCCTTTTTACCTTTAGAGGATGCCTTTCAAACACCCTTATTGGTATGAGATGCAAAAACTGACCATGTCCAGGTTTCAGATCCTTTCTTGGGATCTCTGAAAGCTGAATTGGTGTGCTGAGTGCTGCTGATGCTATATATATACACACACACACTGGTATCCTGTTGCTTAAACAAGGAGCAGAAAGGAAATGGAATAAAGATTGTTCCCTGTTCTAGCAGGCTCTTCACTACCTGCCTACTTGTGTCACCAGTCTTGGAACCAGTGAGTGAATGGACATGTGATGGTGAGTGGAGTGCTTATGTGATCTTCCTTCTGCTTTGCTTTTTGACAACAGGATGCTAGTCATAATTTTCTGGAAATGATCCTTGTATGAAGCTGGGGTTTTATTACTTGCATTTTCTTATTTCCATGTTTGAAATGGTAGAGGGTAGGCTGTTTGTGAAGCAACAAAGGGCATTTATATTTGATGCTGAAAGTGCGCACCTACTCTGGTCAAGTCACTGCATGCCCTGGCTGCTTCTTAAGCCTTATATTCTTGAATATTGGTAAACCATTGTACTGTGCAATATACATTTTGCAACCTTCCCTTTAGCTTGTTGAATGGCTGGTATTGTCTTGTCTTACCTGCTGTGTTGTTAAAATATCATCTTTTAACATTGGCTCTCCATCTGTTCTCAGTGCACATTTTTATTTTAACTATTTCTCCCTTCTCCTGCTTAAGCTTTTGGTATATTTATGTTGTGAGACAGAGGGAGCCTATGCAAAACAGATCTGCCCTGAAGTAAATACTTTTAATAAACCAAGATATATACATCCAGATACTCCATGGTGAAGTGGGGAGAAAAGTGCATGCTAAATCTTGGACAACTGAAAGAAATTAGCTCCTCTCTCCCAAAGTAAGCTGGGATTTTGGCTATATTGCACATTACTCTAAGCCTTGGTTTATGGTTCATTGCTACGATTTATTCTTTTAGCTATCAGTTTTCCTGCATACTACCAGCATACTAACAGCTTGTTATTCCCATTTCTGATTTGTTTCCCTCCTACTTCATTTGTTAGTTCCTGCTTCAGGCTGAAGAAACAAGCTGGAAAGAAGTCACAGTACTGGATTCACACATAATGGCAAGCTATGGTTAACAAATAATGACTTTTAATTTGGAATGTGGCAAAAGAAGTAACCACTATTTGTTTGTGGGGTATTTGCATGTATCAAGTAAACCAGCACCCAACAGTACAGTTTATCCTTAATGTGCAAACTAGTAATCATAAAGTTTCTCTCTTCTAAATATCTTTCCTTCTGGATGCAGCAAAAAGTATGTGAATTCTAGATGGAGGCAGAGGCAAAATGTGCACCACTACATAAAGTGATGTTGTGATCTGGATATAATAGTGTTTGAATCATTGCTCATTGTATACTTTTTATTGTAGTAAAAATGGAGAAGTCTGCCTTCTCATGGTAACAAGTAAAGTGCTCTCCATTATCTAGGCTTATTTGTATAATTCTGCTTGTGTTCTAATGGCATTGTCTAACAGATATGCTCCGGTCATGGTGCATTCCAATGAAGGGTTTCCCTTACTGGGTATCTAGTTTTGGCTCTTACCGAAAAGCCTGCTTTTACAGGGGAAAATTTGATATGACTCCTGTCATGCTCCATGATCTTAGTAACAAGCATATGGAACAAGTTATTAGCCCATAAAGGGGGGGAAATCAAGAGGCAAAGGCAGAGAAATCTCAAGCAGCCCCAGAATCTGTTTCTGCAGGAGGTGATTGGAGCATAACGACAGAAACAGCTGGAAGATGGAGGCTTTGTTGGCTTCTTATTAATCCAAAGTGTCCAAATCCTTTGTGTATATTTCACATTAGGGCCCAGTTTCATGCTCATAATGACTTGCCTCTTGTCAGTTTTGTGGTTACATCTTTGTTCAAAAATTCCCAAGCGTCTCAAAGTGAAGCTTAAGTGACTAAACCCTCGAACAAACTCCCTCCAGTCTTTAGTCTTAGTTATGACAGAACAAGAGTGAACTGTTTCTTTACCCTGGTCATTTTTCAAACTCATGTCCTCATTTCGTAGTGGCATCAGTTTTGCTGTAGACTGAGCTTGCTTCCTTATAGCAATATGGAAACCATCTTCACCGGAGCATATCTGTATTCCCCTTTCTCAGAGATGAATTTCATGGCAGGGATTAGCTTGGCAAGAGAGGGCAGCTGACAAGGAGGGTTGACTGGTGGACGTCAATCTGAAAGATATAATCTTGGAAGGAAATGCTTGCCTAGATGACCAAATTATTACTGCTCAGATTTGGAGGAAGTGGGAGAGACGTTTTGTTGAGGAGAAAGACATGTAGCGGAGAATCATCCCCACCATACTTTCCTTCTAATTGAGCTCTGGTCAGTCCACACACAAAAAAAGCCATCCGTTCATTGTGTTTTTCTTGCCTCCAGCTGACTGGTCTTGGAAATCTACTTAATGGGGAAAAGGAAAATGTAATCATATAATGAATGAAGGATAATTGCTGCACATGCCATCCTCTGTATCCAAATCATGATCTAACCAGCCCTCAGCTGGGAGAGACCCCCCCAACTCACTACCCACTGCCCCAACTAGTCCCTGAAGGCAAAAAATTGCCTGACCTGTTTTAGGCTCATTCCAATTTGTTGTGAGGCTTTGTGGATTAGACTTTCCCCATATTTTAAAACCAGCCCACCTCATCCTCATACATAACAATTATGAATTTGTCCTTCTATCACATAACAGAAAATATGGGGCTCTTCCACCTCTGTTGTATGTTTTGTGGTTTGTAGATGATTGCAAATTCACTTGCATTATCTCGGCCCTTCCCTCTTTCTGAAACTAAACTTTACAACCTGGCTCACAACTAGATGAGTTAATTTTTCAAAAGATACTAATAAAGTCACATTAAAGTTAAAATACGTATGTGTATGTACAGTATGTATGTTTAACATGGGACGAGCAGATGTACAACTTGCTTTTTCACTGCTTAATATTAAAAAAACATTAGCAATTAAATGATAATGTTCAGTCACCATTGAATTAAAAGCAGTTTAAAAACATGTGCAATTAAACAATGTACAGGCGCAAATATTAAGAAACCTGACGTCAGTAACAAAAACAAGAAACCAAGAGTTTCTTTCTTCAGATTAATTGAATTCCACTCAGTAAGAAATGCATTATACAAAGCATATTCATTCCCACATTTTATTACCAGTGCCAAACATGGACACTTGCGACAAAACATAAGCAAAAGTTGGTCACCACTGAAATGAGACATCTGAGGAAGGCTGCTGGGTTGACTAAAAGGGATAAAACCAGGAATGAGGTTATAAGGGAAAGAATTGGAACAGAACCAATCTTGCACTGCATAAGGAGCCAACAAATAAAGTGGATTGACCATTTGGAGGGAATGACTTGGAATTCCATAACTTACTAGATATATGTGGAAAGAGGAGCACCACAAAGATATTGGAACATTTTAATAAACTATGGACTGGCATATTTATTATTTAGAATGTAACAGAATATCCAGTTTGCCATTTTTTGGCCAGCAGTGGACAACCAATCTGAGAAGCCCAAGCGTAGAATCTCAGGACAGGGGCTTGACCACCATTGCTGTGGTTAGGAATGCATGACCCTCCAGACATTGCAAGCGCGGCGCCAAAATGGCCGCCGCGCCCTTTGCGGGCCCCCCCCCCCACAGGACAGAGAATCCGGGTAGTTAGGGGCGTGGCCACCGCCTTGATAAAAGGGGTGGCCACGAGGCAGCCGTGCTGCCATTTTGCCTCAGCGACGGAGCGGAGAAGTTTTTCCCCCTGCGTCTCCGTCGCTCGTTGGTGCTACCGGGAAGCCTTTTAGTTCCGTTTACTAGCTAGCTTCCCTTTCTGCTGCGGTGAGATGCCTTCCAAAAAGAAGGCTGCTGCGAATGCAGCTCGGGTGGTTCGGAGGCGTAATCCGGGTCGGAGGACCGCGGTGCCGCCTCCCCAGCAGCCACCTTTGCCATCCCCGGCCGGGGCTGGTGGCATGGGGGCTATCGCCCCTTGGCCCGATCAAAGTGCGGGCGCGGAGGGAGTTCCGGCCCGCGGCCCGCGAGCGGTGGGCACCGCTCATCCTCCTGCTCAATCGGTTGGGCCTATTCCTGTTGGGCCGCAGCCTCTCCCGGGGCCCTCTAGCCTTGGGGGGTGGCCCGGCTCCCTGCCTTGGCAGGTTAATCCACCAGCCCTCCCGGGCTTCGGTGGTAGTCAATGGCAATATACGGCCCCTGGGGTGCAGGGACCTGTCCCCATGCAAGGATCAGGTGGGCCGGCCGGCTCTTTACCCATGGTTAATGTGGACTCCTTACTGGCACGTATTGCGGCCCTCGAGGCGTCTTTGGCCCGGGCCAGTCAGGCAGGTGCCCCTTTTGGGGTACCTTTGGAGGCGCTAACGGCAGCAGGACAACAGCCGGCGGGGAGGGTTGAGCTGCTGCAGGCGGGTGGCGCGGCTACGGCCACTGCCTCGCAGCTCCCCAGCCAGCAACCTGGTGCGGGTCAAGCCCCGGTGATGAGCTCTACATCGGTCGTGAGCTCCGACGCCCCCAGTGGGCCAGAACCCCCGGTGGGGGCGGCCCACGGGGGTGCAGCATGTGAGTATACGGTGCAAACGAGTACATCTACACATATTCCCAATATAGGGGGGGCCTTTCAGTGGCCTTGGCCTCGCTCGGGTGGTGCGGGGACTACCCCTCTGGTGCCCCACCCGGCGACAACGACAGCCACCATGCCCACGGGGGTGGGCCTAGGCTCTTACACTGCTGGCAATGTCTTGGGGGTGGCAGGGTTAGCTCCGGCTCCCTTTACCAGGCCTGTTGTCCCCTTTTCGGCTTTGCCGACGGCGGGGTATTCCTTGCCACTGGGCGATCACTTGGCACAGGCTACCAGAGAAAAGATTTGGAGGGGGGAGTATGTAGATATCTTCTCACTCCTGAACAGAGAGCCCACCAAGGAAGAAAGGGAGGGTCAGGATGAGAAGGACAAGGAGCAGGCACGCCGCCGCAAGCCGCCGCGTACCTGGGCTAACTGGCTCCCCGCTTATTTGATATATATGGCGGTATATTTGAGGGCGCGGCCGGATCTAGCTATTCCCATGGTCCAATATTTGGACAACATATATAGGGCGATGGTAGATTTCCCGGGCCCCTCATGGCTAGCATATGATGAGGAATTCCGTATGAGGATTCCCCTCCATCCCGAGATGAGATGGGATGAGCCCTGCCAGAGACTGTGGCTCTTGTATATGACACCCACACGCCCTGCCCCGGGGGATAGATACCATTGTGGACATGCGGTCCAGCGAGCAGTTCCAGCGCAGGTTACCCGCCAACCGGCGGGGCAGGGGGTTCCAGCCCGCCTGCTGTGCTGGACTTTCTCGTCAAATGGTTCCTGCAATCGAAAGAACTGCAGGTATAAGCATGAGTGTCCCACGTGTTCTGGTCCCCACGCAGCCTCGGCTTGTCCCAAGCCTGGGGGGGCGCGAGGCAGAGGGAGGGGTGGACAGTGGGCTGGCAAGGCTGCCACGGAGGGAACTGGTTCTCCAAAAGGCACCCTCTCCAATTAAGGTGGACATGCTGGAGCGCTGGCTCGCATCGTACCCAAAGGGGGAGGACAGAGAGTATCTCATTCACGGTTTTAAGCAGGGATTTCGTATCCCTTTTATGGGTGTTAGATCACCTCAGGACGCTCCCAACCTGTTATCCCTCAGAGGAAGGGAGGAGGTGGCTGCGGCCAGCATTAAAAAGGAATTAGACGCGGGCAGGGTCGCTGGACCTTTTCCTGCACCCCCTTTTCCCAACCTTAAGGTTTCACCATTGGGTTTGGTTCCCAAAAAGTCCCTAGGTGAGTTTCGCCTTATTCATCATTTGTCCTACCCAGCCGGCAGATCGGTCAACAATGCTATACCTGATGACCTTTGTTCGGTCAGGTATACATCGTTCGACCATGCGCTGCGCATGGTGCGCTCGTGTGGCCCGGGTGCCTTGCTGGCCAAGTGCGACATTAAGTCAGCTTTTCGCCTCTTGCCAGTGCACCCGGGTGACTTTGAATTGCTGGGTTTTAAATTTAAAGGGGAATATTATTTTGATAAGGCCATGCCTTTTGGCTGCTCCATATCATGCTCGGCCTTCGAGCGTTTTAGTACTTTCCTAGAGTGGGCTTTTGTCCGCAGGTCAGGGTCCCGGTCTGTAGCCCATTACCTGGATGACTTTTTATTCGGGGGTGAACGGGGCTGGGACACGTGTGCACGTCTCCTCAATACATTTCAGACGCTAATGCAGGAACTTGGTGTCCCTTTAGCGCCCGAAAAGACCGAGGGCCCATCGACCAAGTTAGTGTTCCTGGGGGTTGAGATTGACACAGTAGAGCAGGCTTCTAGGTTGCCGGGCGATAAGGTGTCCAGGATAGTGACCCTTATCTCGGAATTGCTGGCCAAGCGTAAGGCATCCCTGAGGGAACTCCAGGTGCTACATGGGCACCTTAATTTTGCCTGCAGGGTGGTCGCACCGGGCAGGGCTTTTGCCCGGCGCTTATGCGACGCCATGGCAGGGTTATCCAGGCCCCACCACAGAGTTAGGCTCACCCGGGGTATCAGGGCAGACATGTTCGTCTGGTTGCAATTCCTGAGGGAGTTTAACGGGGTCTCATTTTGGAGGTCGGACCTCCTGGCTTCCCCCAATTTCCAGATCCAGTCTGATGCCTCAGGATCCCTGGGTTATGGGATGTACTTCAATGGGAAGTGGGCCTATGGTGGGTGGCCACCGGCATGGGCAGGCACAGGTCGCCTGCGGGATCTCACATACCTGGAATTTTTTCCCATTCTGGGGGCTTTGATGCTATGGGGCGAACAGTGGGCTAATTCGGTAGTGCATTTTTGGTGCGACAATGCTGCTGTGGTACACATTGTCAATGCACAGACTTCTAAATCGCCCAGGGTTATGGATCTAGTGCGCCATTTTGTGCTGCGCTGCCTGCGCCTCAATGTCTTGTTCAGGGCCAGGCATGTCCCAGGGGTTAATAATGATATTGCTGATGCTTTGTCCCGCCTGCAGATCTCCCGGTTCCGCGCCTTGGCCCCGGATGCGGAGGAATTTCCCTCGCCACTCCCGGACGAGATGTGGACTATTGGCAAGGAGAGGTGAACCGGGCGATTGGCCTTTCACTAGCGCCACGCACGCGTAAGGCGTATCAACAAGCACTCAGTTCATATAGGGTTTTTGCCACTCAATTTCACTTGCCAGAGACCTGGCCTATTCCGGTGGACCATGTACTGCGGTTCATGGTCCACCTCCATGCACAGGGCCTTGCACCTCGCACCATAGCATCCAAGCTCTCGGCGTTGGCTTTTATGGCCAAAGTAGGGGGTCATGTGGATACCACCTCTGACTTCCGCGTGAGACACGTTTTGGAGGGGTGGGTGCGCGAGCGCGGGCGTTGCCCGGACGACCGGCACCCTATTTCCCCAGGGGTTCTTACCCAGTTGGCCCGGGGCTGGCCAGGCCTCTGTTTTGATCATTATGAGGCAGCCCTTTTTCATGCAGCCACAACGGTGGCATTTTTTGGAGCGCTCCGCGTCAGCGAACTCGTGATGCTGTCTAAGGCGGATGCAAGTGGTAGGGCACTGGAACTCGGAGATGTCTACGTTGCCAAAGACTGGGCCCAGTTGAGGATTCGCTCCTCAAAAACAGATCAGCACGGCGTAGGCAGTGGAGTAAGACTGCTACGGTGTTCTTTGGCAGACATCTGTCCGGTTGGTGCCCTACAGGAGTACCTGGCACTGCGTGGCTGGCACCACGGCCCGTTTTTCTGTCACCAAGATGGGTCTCCCCTTACTAAATTTCAGTTTTGGAAGGTGACAGCCATAGCCCTCACCAGGGTGGGTTTTTCAGGTGCCCGTTATGGCACACATTCGTTCCGTATTGGTGCAGCCTCTACAGCAGCTGCTTTTGGGTACTCGGGGGCTGACATACGCAGCACGGGGAGGTGGGGCTCACAGTGTTTTCAGTTTTATGTGCGCCCACTCCCGCCATGAGTACCAATTCAGTCACCTTACCTTCCTTTTTTCTCAATTTTATTGCAGACCCTGGGTGTCGTATTACACCGGTGACAGTATGGCTGGTGGGCCACAGCTATGTGCACAGGGCAGCGCGTTACGCTGCGGCGACAGAGTGGGGACCCCGACTGGGACTGGGTGACCACGCCAGTCTCGCATGGCATGGTAAGCCTGGGATGTTATGGCAGGAGCTGAGGCCTTTCCTTTTTTCTGGCCTGGGGGCTGACCCGCCTGACATTCTAATTATCCACCTGGGGGGCAATGATTTGGGCCAGGTCACCGGCTTATCGCTCAAGCATGCGATTTGCGAGGAACTCGCCTACTTGCACTATGTCTGGCCTGCCACAACCCTGGTTTGGTCGGACATTGTTCCGCGCCACTCTTACAGAGGGGGCGTTAACCTCCTTGCGCTTGACCGCGCGAGGCGCGCGGTCAACAAGGCGGTGGCGCGGTTTCTTACCACCAGGGCTTGGGGGCGGGTTAGTCATCACCCCGATATTAGTCTGCAAAATTATGACCTCTATGCAGGGGATGGGGTCCATCTGTCGCGAGGAGGTATGGACCTCCTGTTGGGTGACTGGCGAGCAGGCCTGTTGACCGAGCTGACGGTCTGGGGGGGGGCGTCAGGTCTTCTGTGAAGCCCCTCCGTGTGGCGGGTAGCACTGGTAAGGTAAACAGTATGACCCACAAGTATCCGGCAGGTTCGCAGTTGACTGGACAACACTAGACAGGAATAAATTAGTTAAACGTTGTCCGGTCAACGACGAACCAGGCGATGGGGTGATGGTGATTGCTAACCAGCATGCATCACCCCTGTGATTTCACGGATACGCGTCAGAGGGTGGGGTCATGAGTTAGTTATTGACTACGGTCAACAATTTGTTTGTTGTTGACAAACAAATTGATACAAATTGATACATTGTAACCAATTGCCGTTGGCAATTTTGGGGTGGTACCTTACCAGTGTTACTTCGGCCTGCTTGCCTTAGGAATTATGATTGGTCGTTTTACCAATACAAATTTATAATTCGGACTAGGGCATTGAATCAATAAATGTGGCCCTTTGCTGTTATCCACTTTCAATGTTGTCTGTGTCCGTTATTGGGGGGGTGCGCCTGCAATGCAAGCGCGGCGCCAAAATGGCCGCCGCGCCCTTTGCGGGCCCCCCCCCCCCACAGGACAGAGAATCCGGGTAGTTAGGGGCGTGGCCACCGCCTTGATAAAAGGGGTGGCCACGAGGCAGCCGTGCTGCCATTTTGCCTCAGCGACGGAGCGGAGAAGTTTTTCCCCTCCACCCCCTCCCTAGTTAACAGTGTGATTATGGTCGCTTCGGGGCCGGGTGGGAATTTTTGGTTGGGACCCATATTGGCTTCGGGTCCTGGCTTTTTTGCCCACCCCACACTGTGGCTATGGTTTGATATAGGGGTCTTTCTCCATTACTACTGTTGACTTTGGTCACATGGGCGGGTAGCACTGGTAAGGTAAACAGTATGACCCACAAGTATCCGGCAGGTTCGCAGTTGACTGGACAACACTAGACAGGAATAAATTAGTTAAACGTTGTCCGGTCAACGACGAACCAGGCGATGGGGTGATGGTGATTGCTAACCAGCATGCATCACCCCTGTGATTTCACGGATACGCGTCAGAGGGTGGGGTCATGAGTTAGTTATTGACTACGGTCAACAATTTGTTTGTTGTTGACAAACAAATTGATACAAATTGATACATTGTAACCAATTGCCGTTGGCAATTTTGGGGTGGTACCTTACCAGTGTTACTTCGGCCTGCTTGCCTTAGGAATTATGATTGGTCGTTTTACCAATACAAATTTATAATTCGGACTAGGGCATTGAATCAATAAATGTGGCCCTTTGCTGTTATCCACTTTCAATGTTGTCTGTGTCCGTTATTGGGGGGGTGCGCCTGCAATGATGTCTACAGGGAGGCTCTGTGTCCCTACTAGAATCCTGCTGTATTTATTATTTTAGTATGGACAGACAGATGGAAGTACACACCTGGGTGGCAGTATACACCTGGGGAATGTCTCCTGAACACCGAGAGATGGAAGAATTATGTGTCTTCATGCTACAAGTCGGCTTTGTTGCCTTCCTCAATTCCTGTACATCCTGTTGCCTCCTCATTCATTTTTGTGTCAGAGATTACTCTGAGTTTAACAGATTTTTGCAGGAGATGCCTGAATGAGGCTCCTTTCATGTCCCCCATCGTGCAGCTCTCAAAAGCCAATTGTGTCCAACTCTGGGCACAGTGTTCATCTTTGTTTAAAGCCAAACAGCCAGCACTGCAGAAATTTCTGTAGTTATGTGGCAGGAATGACTCAATGCAAAAGAACATGGAATGCTGTTACCTTTCCTGTTGAGGTAGTAACTATTTATCTACTTGCAATGTCTTGCTTTTGAATGGCAGGTACTGGGGCAGACAACAGTCACTCACTCCATCTTGGGTCCCAAACTGCTGACCTGTTGACTTTCCAGTCATTAAGCTCAGCATCCTAACCACTAAACCACCATGGTGCTTTCTTCCTAATAGCTATGCCTAAAAAGGTTTCTCTTTCTCATTTATCCTGTGTTGGCATGTTCTCATCTGATCTCAACATTTATTTATTTTATTTATTCAATTTATAGGCCACCTTCCTTGCCTCAGTGACCCAAGGCAGCTTACATCAAATAAAACAACTTATACAATTAAAAATCCACTGATAAAACTGATAAAAAAAATTAAAATCTGTAAATAATAATAATAATAAAAAGAGGATTCATGGCCAAATATTATGAGCCATTTAAAATGACCATGACTTGCACCAACTTGAAGCTTGAGACAATGCTGAGCAGTAGGTCCAACAAAGAGTTAAAAGAGAAGAAAGACACCAACTGTACTGTATTAAATAATTACATAGCACTTTGTTTAAGGAAGGAAAGCAGAAATATTGTACGAATGGCGGAAATAAGAGTTCACATCTAAAAAAGGGGGACTTTCTGAGACAGAGAACTTTGTAATACAAAAGAAAAAAAAATCTGCATTCTTAAATTAAAGAGTATACTGCAGGAAGTGAGACTTGTACATATTATGTGTGACAATTCTTCCATGAAACAGATGGTAAAAAAGATTTGGAATGAACAAAATGTACCTCTTTAATTTTCAGGAAATAGTTTTCAATGTTTTGCAAAACCTATTCTCAGATATTGGTTTTATGTGACTCATACATTTTATATAATGATAAGAGTGTACCTTTGTACTGTATTGCAGTACTCCTTGAAAAGAATGAAGTCCAAACAAGGGCAATTTTCTGAAACTTTAACTAGTCCTCTATTGCACAATTGTATCCTCCATTTCTTTGTTTCTTTTGTGGGTAACTGCTGGTGTTTATTTCTGTGTGAAATGGCTACAGTAATTCATGGCAGATGACCAGGATTTCTGCTTACAATACTCATAGTGCTGGGTATTAGAAGCCTGGAACAAACAGTAACACAGGGTCTTTTAAGGCTTCAACTCTCGTGCCTCACTATGGTCTGTGCTATGGTTAAGGTGAAGGGCATTGTTGTCCAGCAGCATCAGGAGGCAACAAGCTGCTCCTCCAGTGGCTTGGTGGTTAAGGTGCTAGGCTTGGAGACTGGAAAGACAGGTTCAAAATATGTTGAGTCTGACTATTAATCAGCCACACCACAGCAGATCAGGGGTTAACCAGCAAGATGTTTATTATAGCTCAGTTCAGAGTGATTTCGGACTACATTCGGACTGGGGAAAACCGGGACAAAACAGCAGCTTATATAAAGACAGGAAGGCAGAACAGTGATACATTTGCCCGTACATTAGTTAGCGTGGGAAAACCTATGTGGGACCCAATTGGACAATGCAAATAGGCGCCTTGCAGAAATGGTGCGAATACAGCAAAGACTTAAGGGTGAACTGCAACTTAAAGTAATATACATATACATAAATAACATTTGGACACAACAATTATTATTTACTGTCAGATAACATGTAGAGCCTTTTTTGTTACAGTAGCAGCCAATCTTTAGACACTCATGGAGGCAGAGCTGGAATTTTCACATCTGACTAACATGGCATGAAGGCTTATGCTTATGTTTAAGGTGACTCTGGTCTTACATTTCTCCTTCCTGGCCTACCCAGGTCAAGCTAGAAAGCCTCTGTCCTTTTTGGTTGAGAGACTTTAAAGATAACGTAATAAAATTTGGTGCATTATCATTTTGGTATATTAGAACCAAGACACAGGACACAGCCTCGGGCTGGGTTAACTCAGGTTTATTGCATGGTGGACAGAGGGAACATGAGGTAATGGCGGATCAATAGCTCTTTATATACAGTAGTAACACATTTGAACGTGGTTCCATGATAGCCCATTGGCTACTGTCTGTGTGACGTCATTGCTGGTCACGCCCTTCTTGTCCAGGTGTAGGTGGTGGCGGGAAAACTTCCCGCGCTGTTGCCTTTGATGAGTTTGGACCAAGAGAGCTTGGACGCTCGCTGCTGCCAGCTGGTGGTCATTAGCTCGCGTCCGATTACAGGGTTTATGTGATACAGCTGAAGGTTACATTGTTACCCGTTGGCAAGGTTACATTGGTTAAGATACATTGTTATCCATGTAGAAGATTACTCCATTAGAACACAACACTCCTCCCCCCTAGGATGAGACGAAGTCTCGAACTCAACACTCCCCCCCCCTAGGATGAGACGAAGTCTCTCAGCCAAGATGGCTTATTTCGAACACGCTGGGGTCTCGATGCGGGCTGCCTTTCCCCGGGTTTGCTACCTTCTCTTTGTCCCCTGTTTTTCTGTCCTGTAATTGGAGAGGGAGACTCGTTAGTGACTTGCCGCGGCTCCGCGGCGTTGTTGGGAGGTGTGTGCTTTATTAGGGAAGAACCGGGGGCACTGGGGGCTAACGAAAAACCCCTCTTCTCGCTTGGATGGGTGGGGGAACACTCCCGAAAACCCCCCCGGCTCGCAAAATCAAAATCAGGATTAAATTCGGGGGCAGCGGTCGCGAACTCCTCTCCCCCTTCCCCGGCCCCTGATAGAGCTGGCGTATCAAAGGGGTATGAGTTGGGGCCGCTGCTTTCCCCCCTTGTTTGGGACTGTTGTCCGTTGCTGTCTCCCCCTTGGGCTAAACGGGTGGGGGAGAACCCTAACGCTGAATCCTGTTGCTGAGCCCCACTGACCGGCCCCCCACTCACTCGGTGCCTAAGTTGGTCCGCGTGCCTCCTCCAGAGGAGACCGGTGCTAGTCTCGACCCGGTACGACACTGGCCCCGTCTGTTCCACAACCGTCCCTGGTACCCAGGCTGGACCTGCGCTGGCGTAGTTCCTGCAATGCACAGGATCGCCGACGGCGAAACCTTTCGAGACTGCCAACCCTATGTTTTTTCCTTTGTCCTCGACTCTTGTCGGGTCTAGCCTGGACAGGATCGTGGTCAGTTTTCGCCGCATCAGCAGCTCTGCCGGCGAGTAACCTGACGCTAGGGGGGTCACCCTATACGCTAATAAAAACTGACATACTTGGTGATTTAGGTCCCCTGGGCCCATGCGCCGCAGCGCATCCTTTGTTGTACGCACCAGCCGTTCCACTTGGCCATTCGTGGCCGGGTGAAACGGCGCGGATGTGACATGCCGAATGGCGTTTGCCTCCATGAATGCCCTGAACTCAGCGGAGGTGAAACAACTAGCGTTATCGCTGACCAAAGTGTCGGGTAGACCGAACGTGGAAAAGACTCTCCTTAGCTGGCTAATTGTAGTGGCGGAGGACGTGCTCTTTACTGGGATAACCTCCAGCCACTTGGAGAATGCATCCACCACCAGGAGAAACATGGTTCCTCGGAACGGGCCAGCGAAGTCTACGTGCACCCTGGACCATGGCCCCCTTGCTGCGTCCCATTCCCTATGCGGGAGACGGGCCGCCTCCGGTCGGGAGCCCTGGCATGCCTCACAAGTGCCGACCATGTGCTCAATGTCCGCGTCCAGCTGTGGCCACCAGAAGTAACTCCGGGCCAGCGCCTTGGAACGGACGATGCCCGGGTGGCTTACGTGCAGCAGTTCGAGTACCCTCGATCGCAGGGACGTAGGAACCACCACCCGTTGACCCCACAAAAGGCACCCCCTCTCTAGGGACAACTCTATTTTTTTTCGAAAAAATGGGTCGAATTCCGTACCTGGGGATGACGCCGGCCACCCCTTCTGTAGCCATGAACTAACTTTCTCTAGCGTTCTGTCCTTGCCTGTCGCCCTAGCAATGTCGGCCGGTACTATTGGGGGTGAGTCTAAAACCTCTATTAACAAAACCTGGTGATCTCTCTCCGCCCTTTCCTTTTGGCCGCCCGACAAGGGCAAAGGAGACCTCGAGAGTGCGTCTGCATGGCTGATCTCCTTCCCGGGCCGGTATTCCAACTCATGTTGGTATGCGTTGAGAAAGATAGCCCACCGCAGCATTCTTGGGGACAGGATCTGTGGCGTGGGCTTATTTGCAGTGAAAATTCCTAACAGGGGCTTGTGGTCAGTCACGATTTTGAACGGCCGACCATACAGAAAATCGTGAAATTTTTTGGTTCCCGCTACTATCGCTAATGCCTCCCTGTCGGTCTGTGCGTAATTACGCTCTGCTTGGGACAGGGACCTTGAATAAAACGCTATCGGGGCCTCCCTTCCGTCGTCCAACACGTGGCAAAGCACCGCCCCCACCCCCACCGGGGATGCGTCGCAGACTAAGACCACTGGCCGTTTGGGGTCGAAATGCGTCAGGATTGCCTCAGATGTTAGGAGCTGCTTCAACTCTTTAAACGCCCTCTCTTGCTCGTCACCCCACATCCATGTTTCCTCTTTTTTTAGCATCCGATGGAGCGGCTCGGCCACTGACGCCTTCCGTGGAAGGAAGGTATGGTAAAAATTGAGGAGCCCCAGAAATGATTGTAGTTCGGTTTTGGATGTGGGGCGAGGGGCGTTCTTGATGGCGGCTACTTTGGCTTTGGACGGCTTAATACCCTCTGGCGTGACCCGAAACCCTAAAAACTCAACCTCAGTCTCGAAAAAGACGCATTTGTCTTTTCTCAGTCGCAGCCCCGCTTTCTCGAACACAGTCAGTACTTTATCCAATCTCTTTGCCAGTTCAGCCTCACTCCCCCCTGTTATCAACACGTCATCAAAATAAGGCAACACCCCCTCCAGCCCCTTCAGGAGGCGTTCCACAAGCGACTGAAAAAGGCCGGGTGCCGAGTTCACGCCGAACTGTAAACGCGACACCTGGAACGCCCCTTTGTGTGTGACTATCGTTTGTGCCGCGGCCGTGGCGGGAGTTACAGGGAGTTGCTGATAGGCTTGTGCCAAATCGAGTTTAGCGAAACACTTTCCCCCATTCAGCCTGGCCAGAAGGTGGCTGACCACCGGCACCGGGTATGCATTAGGGCTGATCGCCTTATTAATTGTACATTTATAATCAGCGCAAATGCGCACCTCCCCGTTAGCCTTCAGAGCGGTCACAATTGGAGTTTCCCACTCCGCGGAATCAACAGGAATAAGAATCCCCTGGCCCACCAGTTTGTCCAGTTCCGCCTCTATTTTGTCCTTTAATACGAATGGCACTCTGCGCGGTTTGAGTCTTATCGGGCGGACCTCTGGGTCTAGGTCGAAGGCTACAGGGGGTCCCTTGAACTTTCCCAGTCCTTTTTCGAAAACGGCGGAATGCGCGTCGCACACCGCTTGTATTGGATCCACCCCCACTGTATGCACTCCCCCTATGAACAACCCTAGGGGCTGAAACCACTGCGTCCCTAGGAGGCTACAACTTCCCCCCTTAAGGACAACTAGGGGCAGTTCCGCAGAATGTCTCTTAAAACTGACCCGAAATTTCCCGACCCCCAACACCGGAATGCTGTTTCCCTGTACGTCTCGCAACGTGGACCTCAGCGTTTTAAGCTTGGGCCGCACGAGGGGGTCAATTTTCAAGAACTCTTTCTGGGGAATTATAGAGTAGGAGGACCCCGAGTCAATTTCCATCCTGATAGGGGCCCCTTGTACTAGTACCTCAACGAAGTAATGGGACTGTCCCGCGGACACGCTGAACACGGGGGCATCGTCCTCGCTGTCGTCCGAGATGCGGCCCACGCCGTCCTGCTTCCTCGTGGTCTGGGCGCCATCTTTGGACCTCGCTGGACGGTCCGGTCTGGTCGAACGGTCTTGTGACTGCCTCCGGCCCTCCTTCCGTTTTCTGCATGCCTTGGCGATGTGCCCCCGGCGACCGCAGGTGTAACACTCAGCTTTTCTGAATGGGCACCTCGCGCGCTCATGGGCTGCTCCGCAACCATCGCAGCGGCGCCCTCCTTTTCGGACCTTCTGGACCTCCTCGCCGTCGCTGCCTTCTGTGGACGACTTCGAGGCTCGTCGGGTTGCGTGCACCGACTGCCCGGACCTTCCGTGCACCGAATTTTCCGCTTTTCCGGCTCTAGGACGCCACTCCCGCCACTGGTGCATTTCGTCCACTCCAGCATTCGTGGCTTCCGCGGCTTCCGCGGCCTCTACAACTTCTGCCAGTGTGGGTGGTGGCTCCTTGTTCATCAAGCTGCGCTGCACCTCCTTGTCCTTCAGGCCACACAGGACTCCGTCCCTGAGGGCCATCTCTAGGTTGTCCCATCTGCAGGGGACGGCGGCTATTCTCATGGCTGTTACGAATGCCTCAACCGACTTGTCCGGCGCTTGAACTCGCCTCCAAAACGCGCTCCGAGCGGGAAACATTGCCCTCGAGGGTCGGAAACGCTCACGCAGCAGCTTCATAATGTCCTCGGCTTTGAAATCGCTCACCTTCTTCGGTGCAATGATGCCCACCAGCGTTCGCTTGGTTTCTATCCCAAGCATTCTGGTGAGGATGGCCCTCTTCCTCTCCTCGTCGTCTTCTTTGACTTTGAGTTCCACCAGTGCCGCCTGGAAGTCCATCTCAAAAAGCTCCCAGTCTTGCGGTTTGGTGATGTTGAACCCGCTCTGTGCCCTGGCTCCTTGGGGATCCATAATCCCACCTTCGTCGCCAATTTGGTATATTAGAACCAAGACACAGGACACAGCCTCGGGCTGGGTTAACTCAGGTTTATTGCATGGTGGACAGAGGGAACATGAGGTAATGGCGGATCAATAGCTCTTTATATACAGTAGTAACACATTTGAACGTGGTTCCATGATAGCCCATTGGCTACTGTCTGCGTGACGTCATTGCTGGTCACGCCCTTCTTGTCCAGGTGTAGGTGGTGGCGGGAAAACTTCCCGCGCTGTTGCCTTTGATGAGTTTGGACCAAGAGAGCTTGGACGCTCGCTGCTGCCAGCTGGTGGTCATTAGCTCGCGTCCGATTACAGGGTTTATGTGATACAGCTGAAGGTTACATTGTTACCCGTTGGCAAGGTTACATTGGTTAAGATACATTGTTATCCATGTAGAAGATTACTCCATTAGAACACAACAATCATCCAGTATGAATGTATATGCTACTTCAGCTTCATATACACAATCAAGTAAAAAGTATGAGAAGGTCTGTCTTCTGACCAGCTGAAAATGGATCCCTCTCATTGCAAGGTTTCTAGAATCAGACATGCTCACACATTCAGGCTGCTGGCTGGTATATTTCCCCAAAATCTAATGGACTTGGATGGATTGCTTCCTGTTCACAGAGGAGAGATTGTGTTCTAAATATGCAAGGGATATTTCTGCTGTAATTGGAAGCCATTTTGTCAATGGCTTTAAAATGTTTTAATTAAACATGAAGATTGTGATATTTTTTATGAGATCTTGACACAAAAATGTACTCTGCTTTTGATTAACTAGCTTATGCTGGCAATTAGTGTGCTGTAACTCGTAATCTAATTTAATATGAATTGTTTTAATAGTTAGAATTACAAGAAGACAACGGTTTGCTGCCATGCAACTAGAACTAATATCATCCCTTTAATGTTTACTATCATTCTGAGCTTTTATCCAAGAATCGCAAGTGTAATGTTTATGTCCTCAATGGAAATCTTAGTTGATTTTTTTTTTGGTATCTCTTGATTTGAAAGCAAGATAGATCAGTGAGCTGGAACAAATGTACAAAAGCAAATCTAATCAGATGTATTTATGAATCCCATAGTCCCAAGGCTGGAGCAAAGAGCCCAGAAGTACTAATGGAACAGAGGAATATGTTAAATCTGTCATTCACATGTTGCAACTAGAGTGAGGGAAAGTAGGTAAAAACTAAGGAAGATGAAGGAGACAATGTTCTTTTCTGCAGAAAGAAAGTCATAGTACCAGGTGTGGGCATCAGCAGGTTCGGCCCAGTTCGCCAGAACCGGTAGCATACATTCTGGTTCATCCAAGTTTTGAAATAAAGTAGTCCTAATTCAGGTGCAACACAGGGCTTTCCCCTGGCCACACCCACCATACCACGGCCACAGAGTGGGTAGTAAAAAAAATTTGAATCCCACTACTGCACAGTACCCCTAATTTCAGATTCTGAAAAGAGGAAGGAGTGGAGAGGGAGAAAGGGTAGAAAATATACAACACAAGCTCTTTTTAAAAAAGGAAAGAAGGAAAACTGTACTCCATCTGTGTCAGCACATTCTGGTGTGTTGCCTGGGAGCCTCACCCCCTGACTTTCCTCACCCTATGAATAGGGCCCATTTCATGGGAAACTTACCCCACCACACACACACACACACACACACACACACACACACACACACACATCTCCCCCTTCTCATAGTTACATATAGCTCCTACCTTTCCCCCCTCACCCCCATAAGCTTAGGGCAGGGCAGATTGGCCCTTTCTTGTTTTCTCCTTACAACAACCTGATGAGGTAGGTTATAAAATGTGCCATATGGTTTAAAACACTCTCAAAGCCTCTGTGTGTGTGTGTGTGTGTGTGTGTGTGTGTGTGTGTGTGTGTGTGTGTGTGTGTGGTAGTGTTATGTATGCATGTACAATGTTACTTTAAATATATGAATGTAACCAGTCCACAATCACAATGTATCTCAGCTGTTAAGGAACGCGAGCAAGCCGCCCATAGAGGGCAGCTGCGAGCGTTCAACCTCACATGGTTCACATTCCCCAAATCACAAACAGCCGCGGGAACTTCCCCGCATGAACAAGAACTACAGAAGAGGAACTACAGAAGAAGAACTACAGAAGAGAGGCGTGACCTGGGCGATGTCACGCCGGTAGCGGCCAATGAGCTACCGTGCAGCAAGATTCAAATGTATTGTGCTACTGTATATAATGAGATGTACCTCCGCCATTGCCACATGTTCATGCTGACCATCAATGAATAAACCTGTGTTAGTCCTTCCTGCGACTCCTTCTTTGTCTTCCGTGCAAGACACTAAAGGTAGTATCAGTTTCTGATAAAGAATACTGTTCTCCTCCCCCACCCCATAATACAAAATTTACCACATTAAACAGAGCATTTTTTTAGAGATTCAGGAAATGCTATCTTGTTCTGCACTTTTCATTCTGTAATAAGATCCCTCTTGTGCATTTTAGGCAGTTTAGTACATGATGATAAAATTCATCATCTCATTCAGTTTAATTGCAGAATCAAGTCAAAACGTATTAGTGATGTACATGAAAAATGATAGACCTCTTAAGAGATTTATTTATTTATTTATTTGTGACTTCAGTGAACCAAGAAGTCTTGCTTCTTGCCAAATGGTGGCCTTTGCCAATGTACACTTTGGCAATGATAATAAACATGGGAGGCTTATATTTCAGTCGCTAGAAGAATAGGAAAGAGCACTGGAAAGTGGCACTGTAAGAAATTAGGGAGCTCCCAAAGAAGAGATAAAATCCTGTACTGTTTGTCTGAGCCTACCAAGAATCTTCATGTACACTCCTGAGATCACCTAAATCTATATTTTTGTACCTTGAATTGGAACAAGAGTGTGCTTGTGTTAGTGCACAAAACACAGCAGCAATGGAATTGGGAGATATCTTGGCTCTTTTGAATTTCTAGGCCAGTGATGGCGAACCTTAGCACTCTAGGTGTTCTTGGACTTCAAATACCAGAAGCCCAAGTCAGCACTCCTGCTGATCAGGGCTTCTGGGAATCAAAGTTCAAGAACATCTAGAGTGCCAAGGTTTGCCATCACTGGACTAGGCAGTTTATGTTTCTTTGGGGATGCTGCAGATGATGACAATGTCACTGGATATCATTGATGAAGAAGTGCAGGACATCCAAAGTTACCACACATTCCTAGGCCATTTGTTCTATGTATTCCTATACCTGCACAATTACTCTGGATTGGGATGGTTAGGTTATGTGGTTCCATAAAGCCTAATGTGTAAGGCTTTGAATACCCTTCCAAAGGCTGGTATTCAGTAATCATTCCTGAAATGGAATACTGAGTCATCTTGGAGTAAATAAGATGTTACTGCCAAATACCAGTAAGGGCTAGTTTATACAATCAGCAGGATTAAGTGGGAAGCATTTTCCTGGATTATGACATTTGAAACCATAAATTGAGGATTGAGTGCTCCCTTGAGAGAAACTCTACCAAAACAAAATACCTCTTTGCAGATTACAATAAATAAATAAATTTGAGAATAAGGAAGAGGTTTTTCTGGAATGAACATGAGATGGAGTAAGACGATACTGTACTCTTTCTTATACAACACAAGTTTCAGCTCTATGTTGAACTTTTGGGGGTGTTAAATGCTAGATAAGGTGGCTGAGCATTTGAGTCAAAAGTGGAAAGGGACCACTTTGAATTCTCTTGTTCTACCCTTTCCTTACTATATCCTTACTATATCCTCATTTTAACTTCTGTTCTTTTTGCTGTTCTGGGCTGGTCTTGGACAGTAATAGAGATTGATTTGATTTGATTTAGTCATACTAAAGTTCCCCTATCTCTGCTCTCCTTCTAATATCTCCTCCCTCTCATGTCTTCTCACCACACTATTTTGCTGAAACTCATTACCATTAAAAGAGGAATGAACAGGAATTTTTTTTACCCTTCTTTCTCTTTCTAGCCCTCCCCTACCTGCATAGAAGTAGAAGACACAGGGAGCTAAGGAGCTGCAGGTTGTCTACCTTGAAGGACGTGCACATGGGATAAAGTTTTAACAGAAACCCTATTGAGGGGTGGGGCTATCATTAGGAGAGAGCAGTTAGGGCTTTTCCCCAGGATACCAAAATCTAGATATGAAGCTCCCAACGAATGTTAGGGAAATGGACAGCAAATCCTCCTGGCCCTATTTACTTTTATTTTCAACTAGCAGGGGTACCTGGCATTGCCCTGGTGAGGGACCCAACCCAGGGCATAAGTTTCACCCAGACACACCACACATGACAAAGCACACACACACACACACAATACTCTCTCTCTCTCTCTCTCACACACACACACCATGACTCACAACCCACACCCACCACAACCACACACATCACACCCACCACAACACACTCGCACAACACCCCACACACACAACACCCCCACACAATAAACACACACCACACCCTCGACACACAACCCATACACAACACAGCCACATGCTTCACAACACACTTACACAACACACACACCCCCCACACACACACACACCCACCAGACACACAGCACACCCACAGGACACTCCTTTTAAACTAAATTTCAAACTTTCTTGGGGGAGAAGCACACATTTTTCTCTTCTTTTTTCTTTTGGAGGCTTATGCCTATGTCTGGAAAAGGATGAGTGCAAGATGGTGCCAACTAACCTGAGTGCCAGAATTGTTAGGCATGGCTCTTTTCAGAGATTATGTAGGTACTAAAAAAAAAAAAAGAAGGAAGGGAGTGCTATTGTTTTTCTCCCTCTTTGCCACCTTCCTTGACCAAAGAGTGACTTTCTGAAGAGCATGGTCTACTTTACCGTACATGGCAGACTCTTTTTGTATTCTGAAATGCTGATATTCCAGTGCCAGTTATACTTCGTGCCATGGCTTGAGAGCATTGTGCTGCTCTGATGTGTGGATGGATTACCAAATGGGCCCCTTGGCTGCTGTCAGCAATGTGGGGCTGTTGTGTAAAAGCGATTAGAGTAACAGGTTCCCACCCGCCACTTTGTATTGTTAAAGCAAGCAGTAAGCTTCCTCCCCTCAGAGCAATGAGTAATGTAATAGGTAAAATGTTAATCATTATGCAAAAGCAGTAGGTTGCCAGTCATTGTGTTATATAGCAAAATACATTTTGTTATACTTTGTTGCCTCAAGAAAAAATACAATATAGAGGGGGGAATTTTGGTTGAGTAATATCATCACTGGATCACTAGAAAAAGGTTCATGTTCTCCAAATCTGTTCATCAGGCAAAGATGGTGTAACATCAGGGTAGGGAAGAAGCAAATCATCTGCTCCCCTGGTGGCTTAGTGGTTAAGATGCTGAGCTTGGATACTGGAAGGTCAGGTTTCGATATCTGACGGCTGCACTTGGGGACATGAAAGGAGCCTCATTTGGACATCCCCTGAGCAGAGTTTCTCCAGCAAAAATCTTTTCAACCCAGAGTAATCTCTGACATGAAATTATTATTATCCAAAGAAATTGGAACAGATGCAATGCCTATTATTAAATATGAACTGGAAAGAATGAAAGCGCAGTGCAAAAAATGGCCGCTGCGCTCTTTGCACACACACACACCCGGACTCAGACATCCGGGTGAGTTAGGGGGCGTGGCCACGCCTCTATAAAAGGGGTGGCCACGAGGCAGCCGAGCTGCCATTGTAGAACGCGATGGAGCGGAGAAGTTTTCTCCCCCGTGTTTCTTGCTCTCTTTGCCCTTTGTACCTTTCGCTCTGAACAGAGTTCTTTTGCTCGTCACTACTGTGGTACTCAGGGCACAGGAATTGATCCCTGGCCAGGGATCTATCAGGAGGCAGCTTCTTCAGGAGACATGGCTCCCAAGCGCAAGGCTCCGGCGGTCAAACCGCGGCTGAGGGGAAGGGCTTTCCCTACCCCTCCCTCTACTGGGGGCAGCCATCGGGTTGGAGGACTCGGGCTGCACCCCCCCCCCCAGCTGGGCAGCGGGATGGCCTTGCCTACAGCTGCCAGTGGGGCTGATCAGGCTTCTGCTTGTCAGCCCGGCACAGGCTTCCAGGCTGGGCTGGCTCAGGCTGGCCCCTCGGGGATCCCTGCCCCTGGAGGGCATTTTCTTGGCTCGGGACAGGGTGGCCCACTTGGACCTGGTGTCGGTTTCCACCCCACCATTCCTCCGGCCCCCCAACAGGCTGGAGTTTTGGGCCTACTCAGGCCCTGGATCCCCATTCGGGTTTCCCATCCAGCAATTGACCACCAGGCTATCTGGCCCATCCGGCCCACCTTATACTGGGGGCTCAGAGACTGTTGATGCGCTTCTCGGACGCATTTTGGTGCTAGAGGCATCACTGGGCATTGCTCAACCACCTCCCGATGGGGGTTTAGCTGCTTCTTCTATTACGGCCCCTTTGTCGGTCCCGGCAGACACGTCGGCCGTGACTCTCCAGTGGGCTGCCAACAGGGTCGAGATGCTCGAGGCCATCAGGCCAGCCCAGGCTGGCGCCTCGCAGCTCCCCGCACATTTGGATTTGCCGGTGGGGAGCAGTCAGGTGTGGCCCCAGAGCTCGATGCCTGTCGCGAGCTCTGACGCCCGCCGTGGGCTGGAACCCCCAGTGGGGGCAGCTCACGGGGGTGCGACTAGTGAGTATCCAGTTCAACTTAGTGCACCGACACTGTCCAGTCACACTGGGGGGGGGGGGTTTACAGTGGCCATGGCCATGCCAGGTTACTGTGGGAGGGCAGTTGCTTCCACACTGCCCTGTTAACTCCTGGTTGCCAAATGGCCCCTCGGTTAGGGCAGGGGTGTCCGCCCCTGGGGATATGCCAAGCGTCGCAGGGGCTATTCAGGGCCCGCCCCGCATACCCTTCATCCAACATGTGCCAACCGCGGCTCTGCCGATGGCTGGTTATTCCTTGCCCCTGGGTGATCGTCTATCACAGGCCACGAGGGATAAGATTTGGTGAGGGGAGTACATTGATATTCTCTCCCTCTTGAATCGTGAGCCCACCAAGGAGGAGAGGGAGGGACAGGATGACCGGGACAAGGAATTGTCCCATCGTCGTAAACCACCACATACCTGGGCCAATTGGTTGCCAGCATATCTTATATATATGGCAGTATACCTGAGGGCCCGGCCAGATTTGGCCATTCCGATGGTGCAATACCTCGACAACATTTATGGTTGATTTTCCTGGCCCGTCGTGGTTGGCTTACGATGAGGAATTTAGGATGAGGGTGGCCCTACATCCTGAGATGAGGTGGGATGAGCCCTGCCAGTGATTGTGGCTCTTGTATATGACTCCCACGCGTCCGGCACTTGGTGATAGAAACCATTGCGGCCATGCCGTGCAGCGGGTGGCTGCGACGCAGGTTCCCCACCAATTGGCGGGGCAGGGGGTTCCAGCCCGCCTGCTGTGATGGAGCTTCTCAGCTAGTGGCGTGTGCAACAAGTGTCAGTGTCGTTTCCGGCACGAGTGTCCCTCTTGCTCTGGCCCTCACGCCGCCTCCGTGTGCCCGCAGGCTGTGGGTCATGAGGCAGAGGTAGGGGCGGGCAGGGGGCGGTCAGAGCTCCCTCTGATGGTGCTGGCCATGCAAAAGGCCCCCTCCCCAATTAATATCCCCATGCTAGAACGATGGCTTTCTGCTTATCCTAGACGGGATGATGTGAGGTACCTGCTAGAAGGTTTCCAGTTTGGCTTCCGTATACCATTTAGGGGTGTTTGGGGACCACAGGATGCCCCGAACTTACTTTCTCTAAAGGGTAATGAGGAGGTCGCTGCACAAAGCATAGCTAGGGAGTTGCAGGCTATGAGAGTTGCGGGGCCCTTTACTGAACCACCATTCCCTAACTTGAAGGTCTCTCCTCTGGGGCTAGTCCCGAAAAAGACCCCAGGTGAATTTCGCTTAATTCACCATCACTCTTACCCTGCGGGTTCTTCGGTCAATGATGCTATTCCTGATGACCTTTGCGCAGTCAGGTACACGTTGTTTGATCAGGCCCTACAGATGGTACACTCCTAAGGTCCCGGGGCCCTCCTGGAAAAGTGTGATATCAAATCGGCATTCCGATTACTGCCAGTGCACCCCGAGGACTTTGAGCTGTTGGGTTTTCATTTTCGGGGAAAATTCTACGTAGATAAGGCCATGCCTTTTGGCTGTTCTATTTCATGTTCGGCATTTGAACGATTTAGCACTTTCCTCCAATGGGCCTTTGTTCGCAGGTCAGGGTCCCGGTCTGTAGCCCATTACCTCGACGACTTTTTGTTTGGGGGTGAACGGGGCTCGGACACGTGTATGTAGGGCCACCCTCATCCTAAATTCCTTACTACATTTCAGGCCCTTATGCGGGAACTGGGTGTCCCCTTAGCGCCTGAAAAGACCGAGGGCCCAGCCACGAAGCTCACCTTTTTAGGCATCGAAATTGACACTGTCACACAGGCATCCAGGTTACCCATGGACAAGGTGACTCGGATCTCCGCGGTGATTCGGGCACTGATTGCCAAGCGTAAGGTGTCCCTTCATGAGCTACAGGTCCTTCACGGCCACCTCAACTTTGCCTGCAGGGTGGTGACACCGGGCAGAGCTTTTGCCAGGCTTTTGCCAGGCGGACCCACCACAGGGTCTGGCTCACCAGGGGTATACGGGCAGACCTTTCGGTTTGGCTCACATTCCTCCAGGAATTTAACAGGGTCTCTTTTTGGAGATCGGACCTTATGGTCTGCCCTAAATTTCAAATACAGTCGGATGCCTCTGGCTCTCTGGGTTATGGGATTTATTTCGAGGGGCGGTGGGCATATGGCCGATGGCCTCACGCATGGCAGGGCACAGATCGTCTCCGCGATCTTACTTTCCCGGAAGTTTTTCCCCATTTTGGGAGCACTAATGCTATGGTGCGATAAGTGGGTCAACTCAGTGGTCCATTTTTGGTGTGACAATGCTGCAGTGGTGCACATTGTTAATGCCCAGACGTCCAAATCCCCTAGGGTCATGGCATTGGTTCGTCAATTTGTCTTGAGAAGTCTACGCCTCAATGTGCTGTTCAAGGCCAGACATGTACCAGGCATTAATATCGATATTGCTGATGCTTTATCCCGCCTGCAGATCTCCCGGTTCCGTGCCTTGGCTCCGGAAGCAGAGGAATTCCCCTCGCCACTCCTGGCCGAGATTTGGACATTTGGCGAGGAGAGGTGAACCGGGCGATCGGCATGTCTTTGGCACCTCGCACGCGTAAGGCGTATCAACATGCTTTCATACAATTTAGAACCTTTTGTTGGCAACTACGGTTACCCAAAGTGTGGCGAATACCAGTAGACCAGATTTTACAATACGTGGTTTATCTTCACGGTCAGGGGATGGGCCCCCCGTACTATAGCCTCTAGGCTTTTGGCACTGGCATTTATGGCCAAGGTGCGGGGCTTCGCCGACTGCGTGAATGATTTCCGCATACGACATGTTTTGGAAGGGTGGACACGTGAACGTGGCTGCCGCCCGGACACACGTCACCCGATTTCACCAGAGGTTCTTACCCACCTTGCATGAGGCTGGCATAACTTATGCTATGATAGGTATGAGGTGGCTCTTTTTCATGCAGCTACCACTGTAGCCTTCTTTGGAGTGCTCTGCATCAGTGAGTTGGTACCACTGTCTAAGGCGGATGTGTCTCGTAGGGCACTGGAACTCGACGATGTCAATGCTACACAAGAGTGGGCTCAGTTGAGGATACGGTCCTCAAAGGTTGATCAGCACGGCGTAGGCAGTGGAGTCAGACTGCTACGATGTTCCATTGAAGACATCTGTCCGGTTGGTGCCCTACATGAGTTTTTGGCAGTGCGTGGTACAGACCCTGGCCCATTTTTCTGCCACCAGGATGGGTCTCCCCTCACTAAATTCCAGTTTTGGAAGGTGACCGGCATGGCACTTACCAGTGTGGGCCTCCCTGGGGCTCGTTACAGCACCCATTCATTTAGGATAGGCGCTGCGTCTACTGCGGCTGTGTTTGTGTACTCTGAGGCTGATATACGCAGGATGGGCAGGTGGGGATCCATGCGCTTTGCATTGTACGTACGCCCCCTCCATGCATGAGTACCAGTTATGTCATTATTACTTTCTTCCTTCTTTTACAGACCCTGTGTGTCCCCGCACACCGGTGGCAGTATGGCTGGTGGGCCACAGTTACGTGCACTGGGCAGCGCAGTATGCTGCGGCAACAGAGTGGGGACCCCATCTCGGGCTACGTGCAGCCGCACATATGCGATGGTACGGTAAGTGCGGTATGAGATGGCGGGAACTGTTGCCATTCCTGTTTTCCATCAGGGATGCTGGAACGCCTGATGTCCTTATCCTGTACCTCGGTGGCAATCACCACACACAGGTCACTGGCCTCTCTTTAAAATTCACGATTTGCAGGGACCTAGCCTATTTGCATTATGTATGGCTGTCCACGCGGCTGCTATGGTCGGACATGGTGCCGCGACATACTTATATGGGAGGCGTTGACCTCCGTGCCCTTGACCGCACTCGCCGCTCAGTAAACAGGGCTGTTGCCCGGTTCCTGGCAGACAAGGGCTTGGGGACAGCCATCCGGCACCCTAGGATAAGCTTGCAGGATTATGATCTCTATGCAGGAGATGGGGTCTACTTGTCGGCCAGAGGTATGAACCTCTTTCTTGAGGATATGCAAGCAGGCCTGTTGACCGAGCTGACGGTCGGGGGGGAATGGTGAGTCATCATGGACACCTCCCCATGTGGCGGGTAGGACTGGTAAGGTAAAGATTTATGACCCATAGGTATCCGGCAGGTTCGCAATTGACTGGCCAACACGTAGACAGGTACAGGGGAAATAGGTTTGGCCGGTCAAGGGCGAACCAGGCAAGGGGTGATGGCAGGAGCTACACAGCCTGCATCACCTTGACATTTAACGGATACACATCATAGGGTGGGGTCAGTAGATAGTTTATTGACTCTAGTCAACAATTTGTTTGTGTCAACAAACAAATTGATACTAATAGTTACATGTAGCCAATTGCCATTGGCATTTTGGGAGGAACCTTACCACTGTTACTGCGGCCTGCTTGCCTTAAAGAATTACAATTGGATGATTACACCAATTGAAAGTTATAATTCGGACTAGGGCATTATTCAATAAAAATGGCCCGATGCCTTTATCCATATAAAGTCTTTCTTTGGGGGGTGCGCCTGCAAAGCAGGATGGTGTATTTGCAAATTCAATATGAAACAGAATTCATTATATTAGTTTCTAGTTTCTCCTCTCCTTAGACAACAAGCTTGATTTAGATCCTTGTAGATCTTTCCACTGCATTGGGCAAAGGACACAAGCATTTTTCTTGACTTGTAGCAAGATTTGTAGCATACAATTACAGTAAAACCTCGGATAATGCTAAAACTTGGTTCCACAAGTCTTAGTGTTATCCAATTTTAACATTATCCAATGCATCTATCGGATAACGTTAAAATCCTATGGGATGCATAGGATAACGTTAAAACTCCATAGAGATACAGGTTTTAGTGAATATTATCTGATGCATCCCATAGGATTTTAACATTGTGCGATGCAATTTTTTTCCCAGATTGCTTAACATTATGTGGTTTTAGCGTTATCTGATGCAAACATTATCCAAGGTATTACTGTACAGTCTTTCCATCAGCAAAACAGGAGATCAGGTTAAACCAAAATCCATTGGTAATCATATCTAATCACATGGAAAACTTCCTCCTATAATAACCAAATTTGCTTCAAGTAGGTAACATAGCTATGTCTGATAGCAAAGTAAAGTTCTTGGTTGAGTAATGTCTTCCATACAGCTCTGTAGGTTTCAAAGTATTTAACTGCTTTCTGTGAGTAGGATTTGCAAATGAAGATTGGAAGCAAGATGATTGTAAGAAGGGGACACCATTGTTTCAGGGTTTTCCCTAGGCCCCAAAATTCTGTTGTCTGGAAATGGCTAATATAAGTGTACTATTTCACACATTTGTAAACATATTTAGGTTTTTGCGATTCTTGAAATCAACTGCAACCCTGATATTTATCAATAAATGATAAAATTTCCTTTGATTTAAGGCTTTAAGGCTGCTTTAGTTGGTTTACACAACCTTATTCCATGCACAATGTTATGCATGTGCTTATACAAAGACTGTTATCCTGGAGGGGGCTACTAGAGCTGTAATTAGTTCATGGCAGACAGCGTTAAATACATTAAAACATACTCTTCAGAACTTCTGTGCTGTGGGAGGAAAATGCTTGGAAAGAAGGGAATGAAATGAAGTAGGTTTGGTTAGAACTGTGATGGTGAACCTTGGCACTCTAGATGTTCTTGGACTTCAATTCCCAGAAGCCCAAGCACCCTGTGAATCGAATGGGTTTACTGTGATTCACCCGGCACACGCTGCCCTCATTGCTCCTGGAAGCAGAAGTAAGACTCTTCCGGGTTAACCCTTCCTCTGTATGGGCACATTTTACTTCTGCTTCCGGGAATGACGTGGGTAGTGCAGGCCGGGTGAATGGCAGCAAACCCATTTGTGTGGATTCACAGGGTGCTTGGGCTTCTGGGAATTGAAGTTCAAGAACATCTGGATTGCCAAGATTCACCATCACGGGGTTAGAACAAATAAAACAAATGCCCAGTTCTCTGTTTTCTGGACATGCATATGTGCGGGCTCCAACTACAGTGCATCTCTCTCAAGAGGGTTTATGTCCCCCCACCCCTACAAGAAAGAAGAATAAAGGGGATGGAAGTCTTTTCAGAGGTTCAGGTGTGGCAGTCCCAGTCCAAGCTTTGAAAAAACTGAACTAGTAGGCAATTCTATGAGCTGTAGTCTCTATACATTAATGTATCCAAGCTATGGTTCCAAAGAGGTTGTCGAAAACAGAGATCATGAGGTACATGTCTGGACAATTTGGAGAGAGAGAGGTCTTCCTTTTCCTTTCCATAGGTGAAGGTGAAGGTCACCCTTGCTCAAAAGCCAGTTGTATCCAACTCTAGGATTCAGTGCTCATCTCTGTTTATAGCCACAGCCAGCACTGTCTGCATCTGCAGACGTTTCCGTGGTCATGTGGCAGGCATGACTAAACACGGAACTCTGTTTACCATCCCACTGAAGTGGTATCTATTTATCTACTTGCAATTTCTTGCTTTCAAACTGCTAGGTTGGCAGGAGCTGGGACAGAGACGGGAGCTCACTCCATCATGCAGTAATCGGGTCTCAAACTGCTGACTTGCTGACCTGCCAACCTTCCAGTAATCAAGTTCAACATCTTAGAGGCCAAATTGTCTCATCACATTATCATATCTCTGCTGGTCACTTCCCAGGGGTCAATTCGGTCACAGGGTTTCCCCAACTTTTGGTCCAGGGTGTTTGATGAAAACTTACTGACTTTCCCTTTTATTCTTCTTCTGCCTCATATTTTTTCAGCATTGCCTCCGCTCTTGCATACTTTCTTGCATACCTTTTCCACAAAGCAAAGTGAAACGGCTAGCTAGCTAGTGCAGAACATGGCTTTCATCACCCTTCCAAAAGTCTATTCTCCCTTCCCTGCAGCTTTTGGTCACAGTGGTCAAGCAGACCTACCAGCTAGTCAGCACAGTTGCCTTGGCCTATTACTTTTGTTATGGAATGAAAGCAAGACAAACCCACATTCCAGCTAAGACAGATTCGGTGATTTATTATTATTATTTGGCCAAACAGATTCAGGGACGCTTTAACAAGCTAATAATCCCTGAATGACAATACATTTTCAGAGCCATCAATTTATAGCATAAAATTAGGAAATTTCTACACATTTCATCACTAATTGGATAAGCCAAAATCATTAATTAATCTTTTGACATTGTCATGCAATTCAGGTTAGAACATTCAGAATATTTGTTCATGTCATGTCACACAAATATTATTCAGCATTATGGTTTCTTGAGTCTAAGAGAAATCCTTGTCAGCTGTACAAACTGTGCTCAGCTTGTGGACACAAGGCCTTCTGTTTACTAGCCTCATCATTATGTTCTATTTGATAGGTCAGTCTGATCTGTTTAACTTTACAGAAAACAGAGAAAATAATTTTTACTTTCAAACATGAATTAATATCTTAATTTTTTTCACTCCTTTTTCATTCCCTCCTGATTTCTTGAAAATTATTAAAAGTTTTAATAACTTTCACACTTTATTGCAAAACATTTCTATCATGTTGATTGCAGATTCCTCAAGCTTCAGCCGGGCGTTTTGGCAGCTTCCGGCTTGTGCCTAATGCCAAGCTGTCATCTTCTTTCTTGCGATGTCCATTTAAGCAAAATCTATGCATTTTAATCCTTCCAGGGTTTTAAACTGCAAGAGAAGAAAATACTACCAACAGTATACAGTTCTTTTCATTTTGGTTTCAATGATTCATCTTATCAATGTTTAACTATAGACCAAACTTTCTGTACCTTGATTCACATATTGATTTATACTGCAGTGACTGAGTTAATAATTTCCTAACTTCCATTCCCTTCTATGTGGACCAGATCTGGCCATCTCTATGTGTTTAAACAGAAATTCAAATGAGGAAATACAATACTTTGTACAGAGGGGAGTTCTCTTATCATGCATTGTCATTGGCTAAAACCTGGACTTATTGATTTACTTTCATACAATTCCGCAATGCTTTCAACAATCCCACTTGCTTTCTCAACCTCTTCCTATCTGTGGATTAAATGAACAAGCATGATTCCACTAAATCTCCCTGTTTTTAAGTAAGTATTTCCTTACTGGGTTTTTATTTTATTTTCGTGTACTACAGATGTTTTATACTTTCAAGTCCTCAAATTCTTTAATCAAATACAACTCCTGTGTTTGTTTTGGCTGTTTAAACATAGCTGTTCTTCACTTCGCTTCTGCCCTTCTGTTTCTTTTTGCCAACTGTGCCTTCTGTTTTCTGACTAATTGCAAGGAATTTAGGCATTCTGGGCAGCTTTGATCAGTCTTTGATTACTAATCCATAAATGTCCCTTATTTTCCAAATCATCTGGAGGGCATGGCCAGTATGTACTTGTACGTCTGCAGAAAAAGTAAGCTGGTTATTCTGCCACTTCTACTAGAACTTTTAACACTTATTTCTGCATACTTTCACATACTGCCTGAAAAGTTGGGACAGATCTAGTAGCCTTAAAGCTTGGGGCTGACATTTTTTCCCCTGGGATTTCCCAAATTCCTCTGGTTTCTTCAATCATCCCATTCCATCTCAGCCAATTCATCATGTTCTTCTTGTCTGTATCCATACCTTCCTCTGCCAGTGGCCCTCTTGCTTGCAGTAAGCACACTGATTGTAATCAAGTGTTCCTTTGCCTCTTCCCAAAGCAAGGGTGATCATCTCAGCTCTCTTATATTCTCTCATTTTCTCCTTCTTCTCTTCCTTCTCTTCCCTGTTTAGATAGATCTTCTTGGCTACTTCTATTAGTTCGCTAGTATTCTTTCCCAATGCTCCTTCCAGCTTTTGTAATTTCTTTCTTACATCTGGCAAACTCTGAGTAATGAATCGCTCATTTAACATCAGGCGGTTTTCAGGATCTTCCATATTTATTCCTGTACTTATTTTATATGCTTCTATTACTCTGGCTAAGAAACTTTCAGGGGATTCTTCTTTCTCTTGAATTATAGCAGCCGGTTTGCTAAAATTGACAGGACCTTTTGCTGCTTCCTTTAAGCTTTCCAAAATCAAATATCTGTACTGTTGAAGACTCCTATTTCACTTTGGCCAGATGTTTTTGTTTTTTGGAGCAACACAGTACCATCTAAAGCTCCATACCCTGGGTCAGATCCCCAATTAATGTACCTTAGTTCACTCTCTGAAGGCAACTGATATTACATAAATGCTATCATATAAAACAGGGGTTCCCAACCTTTTCAAGCTGGGAGCTGGGTCAAGCTCTCTCAGCTTTGAGGTCCAGATGGCCATTTTGCCCTACCTGCATGATGGGGATGGCCATTTTGTTCCAACAGCTTCAAAGGGGTGGCCATTTTGTTTCTCAAATGCCCTTAGAGGGGTGGGGTGGGGCACATGAAATGGTGTCGTGGGTCAGGTTGGGAACCCCTGATATCTATATCTATAAAGCAGAGATCTCTGTTCCTGGAAAGGCTCCCACACCACTGGACCAACTGTGCTGAAATTTGGCACACACCTACCTTGGTGTTGTGAGATCAACACAGGGGTGTGTGTGTCCCAGAATGAAATTGGCAAAAACATACTGTGCATATGTTGTGCTTGAATACATTTATTGCTGTAATGTTTGTAATATATTGGGATCAGTACGATCTTCCATTTTGTCTCCTTCTTCTTGGTCTTAAAATATCATGGGACTGTGTTCCCACCTAAACTATGTAGTCATGTACAGTTTTCACCAATGACCTTCCAGTCACCCCACTTCTCTCCCATCCAATCCTGTTGTTTCCTGCCCAAATGTATCCATTCCTGATTGTATGTATTTGGGAGTGCTGTGCCATTGCACACCATGTTTTGACTGCCTAATAAAGTTGTTTGGCCCTGTTATGCTGGCTGCTTTGCATTTCTACCAGAACATCAAAGCATGCGTCCAGTTCCGGGGGGGGGAGAGGTCATGTGCAGATTCTACAACAACAACAACAAACACATGAAGAAACTGCAACTGCTGGGACTGAGGCGACTGGCATGATGTCTGTGTGGGTGGTGGTGGCGCCACTGCCGGCCATGGAGCTGAAAGAGCTGGGCTGGCCTCTGGAAAAGGCTGGAGGTAGCAGGGGCCCTCCGGCCACCGGGTCCAGGCCCCGTGTGCCTCTGCCAGCCTCTGCATCTGCCACATCAGTGCCTTAGAAGGCTTCAAGGCCTCCTGCGGTCTCCCACGCCGGCTGCTGCTTTTTCTGCCACTTGCCTTCCAGTCTCTCTTTTGGTGGCGCCCACCAGCCAGCCTGGCAAGCCACAACTTTATGCCTCCACTTCTTTGTGGCTCCCTCACCCTGGCCTTGGAGTGGCTATTTTGAAGCACACCTCTGCTTCCCAAAGGCCCGGGGGCATGTCCATTGGCTTGGTGGCTGTGGGGTTGCCTGTGGTAGCCAAGAACAAGATACTGGAGGAGGGGGCGCCATTGCCCTTGAAGGCCTCAAGCTGCCTCTCACCACAAGGCAGCGCAGGGGGGCGCAACTCAAACAACTGCCACCCATATTGCCAGGTCCCTCTGGATTGCTGAGGGACCCCACTGCCATCCCTGAAGAGCCCGCCAGCCTGAGGTAAATATTTGCCACTGTTGGGGCTTGCTTCCCTGTGAGAGTCTTGGCTTGGCATTGGTTGGTTTTGCAACATTCCTAAATATTGGGATTGTGGTGGTAAAGAAAGGGACCACTACGTTGGTTCTCTCTCTCTCCCTCTGTGTGTGTGTAATGTGTTGATTCCACATCTGGTAAGGTAAGTTGGGCGAGGGCCAGGGACTGAGTCGGGGAGAACCGGGCCCGGGTTTCCTCTCAGGCCGGGTTAGAAGAAAAAAATGGCCCTGGTGTTCCCTCCTCTACAGCACACAAACCACCTGGGCAGGGCTGGGGCACTTAGCTAGTAGAAGATAAAGTTGTGAGGTATGCTACAGCATGGGATCAGGTTGTACCAAATATGTACCGCTTTTAACATATCCAAATACTTATCTCATGACTTAATAGTTATTTTATTGTTTGAATACACCGCATACCTCACTGGGGCTGTGGTTTTCTTTAACCCATCCTATGTTTGGCAGAAACCTGCAAGAATTCTTTCAATACTTGCTAGGTGGAGAACAAAGGATGAAGATCATCATCCCCTCAATGTGAAAGCAGGAGTTAACTTTTCTTTACACTGACACATTAAAAAAGAAAGGCCAAGTTATTCAGAGCATGCATTTCAGCTCTGTGTCTTTTTCTTTCAAAGGTCAGACTTCATATGACTTTGTGTTTATTTACTTAAAGGTATGCGTACCTTCATTGTTAATAATGTGCACCTTTGCGGTAAAATAGCAAAACAGTCTTTGCAAAGCATAAAGCTCTTTGAATCACTATGACAGGACAGAGTTTCAAAAGAATTTCTCACCTCTTGCCAACTTTGAAAAGAAGACAGGTTGTTAAGTAGATATTATGTGGTATAATGAACATCTGTACCTGTTCATAGGCTTTTCTTAAACCAATTTCCCCCTCTCACAATGTGAATAGCTGAATCATGCCTCCTAATGGTATCTTTATATTTAAACCACAATAGCATAAAAATAATAACTAATCATATCTCTGTCTCTTCTGTCTGGTAAAAAAATTAATGTATTTTAATGTATTTTGAATTTTACTTATATTTCATATGCATCCATAATTTTAAACTGTGCAATCCTATGAATAAAGAAGACTGTCCACTGAAGGGAGTTTCTAGGTTGTCTTCTATTTTAAGGGGGAATGTTTCAACCTCTGTCAGTGGCTTTTCTGCTTTGTAGGCTTGCAACTACTTGAAGGTTTGAAACTGAGGCATTGTCACTATATATCCACCAGATGAACAACAGCCAAACTATTCTTGGTCTGTTCCATATCACACGAAAGGAGAGGGAAACTCAGAACCCAATATTCTTTATGTTGTTTTTTTAAAAAAAAGAAATGTGAAAGTGAACAACTGTAACCAGTCCAAACTTTGTTGCCAATAAGTGAAAGATAGTATTTATTTATGTATTATACTTATACCCCGGCCATCTAGGAGATTTTCCTACTCTTGGTGGATAACAGCACAAAACTCACACATTAAAAACAGTCACACATCTTATATAGTTCTTTTAAAAAAATGTGTGACTGTTTTTAATGTGTGAGTTTTGTGCTGTTAGCTGCTCAGAGTAGGAAAATCTCCTAGATGGGTGGGGTACACCACCGCCAGAAGTGGCGGGAGCAGCAAAAGCAGCCCAAAATGTGCCACCCTTGCTCCTGCCTCCACCACCACCAGAAGTGTCAGAAGTGGTAAAAACAGCAAAAAACTCACCGTAAATGCACCCATGACTGTCGTAAATGTATTTACAACAGCTGTGGATGTGTTTTACGGCAACGTTTATGGTGGGGGAACCATGTGTCCAGCCCGTTCAGCTGTTTGGGTATGCATGGTTCGGCCTGTAGTGGGAAAACATTGAGAACCCCTGCTCTATAAGATGCACCAATATCATAGCTTGAAGGGTTGCTCTGTGGTCCTTGGCCTCTATCACCTGTCTAGGATCTGTATAGGCCTCTGCATCCATTGTCTGAGGTGGCCACCTTGCTTTGCTTAGTAGTGTGGACAACTTTGTCTGTAGCCTATCCACCTCTATCATGCTATTTATCTATGTGGGGTTTGGGTGGGGTGGGGTTTAGTGGTTGCATTTCGGTATAGCTGCTGAACTATATTTTGGAAAATAAATGCACTCAGTTGAGGTTATGCCAACCAGATCAGATCTGTGAATGGCCTTTTGTGGATGTGTGAATGGGAAGAGGGGTGGTTGATGGCCAGAATAGGGAATCCTGAAATCTTTGTGGGGCAAAGAGGCATAATATGTACATGCATACAAACGAATAAGCAGTTTAGGGATCAGTAGAAAATAAACAACCTCTGTCGGGTAGTTTAAAATAAACTGTGTTTCAGCAAGATAATGCAGGTCTCAGCCAGGAGTTGTACATTCATTAGTATTTGAATCTATTAAAAACCTTTGGAAAATGATAATAATAATAGTTTCGTGTCAGAAATTATTCTGGGTTGAAAGGATTTTTGCAGAAAAAACTCTGCTCAGGGAACACCCAAAGATAGCTCCTTTCATGCCCCCAAGAGCTGGGACAGAGACAGGCACTCAATCTGTCATGCAGTAACCGGGTCTTGAACAGCCGACTTGCCAGCCTTCCAGCTAACAAAATGATGCAAGTGTAAGACTTTTTTTTGTTGCTAATCAAGACGTACTCAAATTTAGGGGCCCTCCCTTATTTCTGTGGTAGATGAAGAAGTACTCAATATTGATGCAGTTTGCTAGCTCATAGCTGTGTTTTCTTTCTGATGTCCCACTTTCTGAGACATCATGATCCTCCCTGTAGCTTCATGTTTTAAGTAGAAAGGAGACCTGAACTCTTTTCTTTTTCTTTGTGTAGAAACCACTCCTCATCTAAAAGTTTGGAAGTTGGAAGATAATAAAAGTGTATCACTTTGGGAACGGAGGGGAAGAGAATCAAAACTATGTCAGAAAGATGAAACTGTTGAAACATTGAATACTTGCTTCAAGAGGTTTTTTTTAAAGTTGCAGAAATCAATGCATGCCATATTTCTTTTTTCATTGCTATGTTTTGACATATATTTTCATTTTCATCCAACTTCATAGATTGCCCACATACATTCTAGTAGCTGTGCATTCTTTCTCCCCTAAGTGAATCCTTCTGAGTATGGCACATGCATCTCCAAAAAGTATTAGCAATGCCTCTGAATGTTCCCACTCATCTTGTGATGACAGGAGAGATGGAATTTCATACAGGTAAGAGCATATGGTTACCGCAGTTGGCTGCAGGCAATTCTTTCACCATCTTTTTGATATAATCCACATCCTTTAAAAGACACTAAATACACCATATTCCAATGAGCTGTGGGATTGGTTTACACCAATTATTTCTTTATCATCGCTTCCTCTGACTTATAATTTGCATCTAATTTCATACACAATTGTATAATGTATAAGGCCACATTTGTTTTTGGCTGGGACAGTGCTGCCAAGATCTATTGATAAAGAGTGGGTTAGGAATATTTTGATTGATTGACAGATTGGTTGATTTGGATGGCAAGTTTGCAGACAGTTTTAAAGATCCAGAATCCTTTATAATGGGGAAGAGTTTTGGAGTGGGGACGTGCGAGGCCAAATGGATTTGCTGCCCAAGACACACACAAAAATATTGGCCCAGCTGTGTTGACAGTTGCCTTTTGTCAGTCACACACGTCTGTGAGATCTCATTAACCTTAAAAAGAAAAACTACAAGTGTCAGAAATGCAACTTAATTTGACCAAAATGACACACTATTGTTTTCTCTGATGAAGAGAGCACAGCAGAGGTTATACTTCTTGAGAATCCTCAGGAAGAACAACCTTTCAAAGATCTGCTGTTGGCATTCTACCACTGTACCATAGAGAGCGTGTTAACATATGGTCTGTGTGTATGGTTTGGGAGTTGTACAGTTAGGGAAAGAACAATGCTATACAGGGTCGTAAAGACTGCAGAGGGGATAATCGGGCGTACTCTTCCCACTCTAGATCAAATCTATGCCACCAGGTGTTATAAGAAAGCTGTAGAGATTGCTCAAGATAGTACGCACCCTGGAAATGATCTCTTTCAGCTTCTGCCTTCTAGAAGATGTTATAGGGTCATAAAGACCAGGACCAGCCACTTGAGAAATAGTTTCTACCCAAAAGCAGTTCTGGCTTTGAATGCAGTGCAATGCAGTCTATGAGGGAGCTTCTGTATATAGTTTTTAGAGTTTTTAGAGTTTTAGAGCATTTTAGGGGTTAAATGTGTATATGTGGGGTGGGAGTATGTTGATGATTTAGTATAGTTGTATTTTATTTAGGTTTTGTTGGGTTGATAAGTGTATATATATGTAGGAAGAAATTAAAACTGACTTTTGCCTAAGAGCTGTGTTAATCAAATCAAATAAAAATGCAATAAAGTGATACCATAAAATCTATGTAAGCACAGGCCATCCCGACCGCAGCTGGTGTCATTAATTACTAATGCTAGTAATATTTTTAGTGTCTTGTTTTGTGAGGGTCTAAGTTCTCCCATTGCTACTTTTCTTCATTGTCTTCTATTAATTTCTATCCCCACCCCCACCCCGAAGGCCAGCCTGTACTTGTAAATATTGTTAGAGTTGTTGTGCATTTAAAGAAAACTCATTATTGCCTAATTCTGTGAACATCTGCCAGGATAGCTCAGTGGGTTGTGTATTTGGCTGCAGAGCCTGAGGTTGGGAGTTCAATTCTGGACCATTCAGCCCAGAAGAGTCATCCTGTGTGGCCCTGGGCAAGCTGCACATGGACTGAACATCTAAGGATTATGAATACAGATGCATGGCAGAGAACTAGTTGATAAATGATAGGGAGTAAATTTTTAATATAACATTATGGTGTTTGGCAATAAATAAAGTAATATTGAGAACAAAGTCTGCTTCAGTCTGCTGAGTGTAACCTTTTGACCTGAGGTAGTCATTATTTCAAGATGTCTGCTGAAGCAGTATATTTTCAGTAATTTGCTTACAGCTGCATTTGAAATAATTACCAAGACTCCACAAGAACCTGGGACTATTGTATTCCTACTAAGAAGCATTCTGAAGCTGCTGAGTCTTCGTGTCTCAACATGATGTATGCTATATTGCCTTTTTAAAAATTAACTGGAAACCATTTGGATCACCTTTTCTCTCCCTCCCCACTTCTCCCCTCCAGAACTAATTCATTTAACAAGTTTATGAGATGTCACATGTCTCTAGACAATACCCCCCCAAAAAAAAATAAAAATAAAAAATAAAGACCCTCTAAGTAAAATGGGGTTGAGACCGGTTGACCAAAAAGTGGCTAAGCCTGCACATTTCTAACAAGCCATAAATTCTGGCAGCATGAAAATATACAGGTGTTTTTGAAGAGAGATTCTGCAAGATAATTTGTGAACGGCAGCCCATATATCAGTGGTGTCTGAACAGAAATGCCTTGGGCAGGAGACGGCAGGGGCACCTCTTCTGGTGAGAAGTTCTATTTCTTTTCAGTCCTGGGGAAAGAGGGACAAGCATTTGTGACAATGAACTCCCTTCAGTAAACATGGGGGATTATGGGTAATGCTTCTGAAAAGTGCAGTTGTTACTCCAGATTTTAACAGGTCCTTTCAATTAATTAAGCCTCTGTTTTTGTAGCAACTGGCAGCAAATATGCGAACCATTTGAGATTAACCTTGGTGTTTGCATCAAAAGCCAAGGGACATTTGAGTATATCAGCTTATATCCTCTCCATAGCAAGTCAGAGAGGAAATGTATTCCAAGTGCCAGCCCATGGTGGGTTTTCAGATAAAAAGACAAGGTCAGGGACCTTTCTTATCTTTTTCAAGATGATATTCTCACCTTTTTTTAAGGAGTTAATTTTTACTCTTTAAAAAGGGGCATCCATGCCTGGAACCTATACCTGGCCCGTAGATTCATGGACTGGTGCATGTTATCTTGGCTAGCCTAAAAGATTTTGCTAGTTGAAAGTGTGACCAGATGATGAATTAGCTCCCATTTTGTACCACGTGTCGTACAGTCTGGGGACAGCTGCTTCCCAGAAATAACATGATATACATGAGATTGTGAATCAGCCTGATCCTGCTCTATTCTAAACTGGAGCTTTTTGGCACAACAGCAGGGCTTCTCTTACTTGGAGGCAAGGCTGGAGTGATTCCTCTACAGATGGAAGGGTCACTTTAATAGTGACCCTTTCCAATGTGATTTGGTGTGATCCAGGGTTACACTGCTACAGGTGCCCACAGGTGCCCGGGCACCGGTAGAGGAAATTTCCCCAGGCCATGCACACTTGGCCGGCCACACCCACCTCTCTACTCCAGGCCATGGTGTAGGGAGGCCAAGTGGGCATGGCCCACAGAGTTAGACATGCCCACAGAGTTAGCCACGCCCACAGAGTTAGCCACACCCATGGTGGGGGTAGCAAATCTTTTTGCAGCGCATCACTGGTGTGATCCTTTCTTATTATCTGATTATACCCTGAGGCAACGTATAAGGCTATATACATACTTTTCTGTATATAGGCTTGCTGCTGACTTGCTGACAAGGGAATTAGGCGATGATCCTGCAGTATTCCTGAAAACATTACGCTGGCCTAGGAGATGCATGGCAGGCTTTGCCGCATACAAAACTGTCCTCCAACCTGTTGCCAAGTTTGTCCTTTACATATCTTTATAAAAGCCTTGTGTGCACTTGTGGTGCTATGTAAATAAATGCAAAACCATAGTAGCAAAACAACTGCTCTTCTTCTTGTTGCATCCATGAATAAACCCTGTGACAAAGCGTTTATTAGCATGGCTGCATTTGAAATTAATGAAGTCCCAGAGGAAAATGCCTGATGACAGCGTTTCTTTGCTTGATCATGAATGAATAAACCAAAGAATATTTCCCTGTTAATTTCAGCATCTTTTTGTCACCCTCGTTTTATATTATCTGAAGAGTGCTTGAAGAGTTAAGAGCAGACCCCCATCTGGGATGAATAAACCGGGGCAGTCAAAGCATTGTTTTTAAACATAATGCTTTTCATTCCTCTGGTTCCTGCTCCCTCTCAACCCCCTGTTTTACTCTCCCTCTTTTATACAATGAGGAATATTTGCATGAAAATGACCTCTTTTGAAATCTATGTGACCCTGCTGTTTGCTCCTCCCATAAAATAATAATCCCGAGTTGGTGACATCATAAGATTGCAGCAGCAGCTAATTACTCTTATTGGAGAAAGGGGGAAAGGGGCATTGTGCTTTTAAATTGCCTGCACCTGAAGAATGCTGAACACCAGGGCTTTTGTTGGGATTCAGACAGACAACAGTCTTCAGCATCAGAAGGACCTAAGCTACCTTGCTTTAGAATTTGGTAACAAAACTCCCATTCAAGTTCACAGAGGCAGGATGGAGACCTAATGGGGAAGAAGGAGACAAAATACTTGAGGAACAAAGCTGCTGTTCTCATGCAAATCTCTCCTTTAATATGTACATTAGAACTAGAAATTGAAACCAGAATATAGCAGCTGCTTAGAGTTAATGGGCTGCTTGCTAGGTAGACACTTCTACATCAAGAAGGATGATGTTAGCAGATCTTGTAGATGAGGATATAGCTAAGAAAATTGACCTCCCCTATGCCACTTGGAGGACCCTGAATTGGCTGAGGGTCACAGTGTCTAAATCAGGGCGCCCAAACTTTTTGGGCTGTGGTTCATTCACGTGGTCGGATATTCTGTTCACATGGCTTCTCCCACCTGGAAGTGGAAGTATAATGTGTATGTGCAGAACACTGCTGTAAGTGACCCACAGCTGTCAGAAATGTTTACGTCAGCCACAGGTCATTTATGGCAGCGTTCTGTGCATGTACGGGTATGTTCTGCACACACGCATGCATGTTTTACTTCCACTTCCGGGAGAGGTGAGCGAAGTGTGGGCCGGATTAATTGCCATCACGGGCTGGATCCAGCCCATGGGCCGTAGTTTAGACTCCCCTGGTCTAAATGTAAAACCAACATGCTCAAGCACGGGCTGCTGGCAGACAAAAACATTCTGTGTGAATGTGGATCTAGCTCATTTGCTGGTCTGCCAATTAGTAACAGAGACATGTACCGATGAGGATTTAAGTTTGGCTAATGACAAAGCCAAGAATGTGGCATCATTTTGCTAGGGATCATTAGGAAGGGTATATAAAATAAGTCAGCAAGTGTCATTTTGCCTCTTTATAAATCTATGGTGAGGCCCCATCTGGAATACTGTGTACAGTTCTGGTCGCCATACCTCCAGAAGGATATTATGGAGTTGGAAAAAGGAGGGCAACCAAAATGATTAGGGGACTAGAACACCTTCCTTACCATCTGAGGCTGCAACAGTTGGGCCTTTTCACTCTTGAATGACGGCGTCTAAGAGGTGACTTGATTGAAGTTTATAAAATCATGCACGGTGTGGACAAAGAAGATAAGGAAAAACTGTTTTCCCTATCGCATAACACTAGAACTAGGGGACACTCCATGAAACTTTTGGGTACTAGTTCTCACACAAATAAGAGAAAGTACTTTTTCACCCACATGATCACTGGTCTATGGAACTCCCTGCCAGAAGAAGTGGTGACTGCTGTCAGTCTTAAAAGCTTTAAGAAAGGATTAGACAAGTTCATGGAGGACAAGGGTATCAATGGCTATAATTATAGATACTTAAGGACAACCTCCAGGTTGGAGAGATAGGCAGGATATCTCTCAATGCCATTTCCAGCGAATCCTAAGCAGGTGAAGGCATCTCCTTGGGAATACCCTGAAGGAAATGGTGAGCCAATGTGTGAGACAGAATGCTGGACTGGATGGGCTGTGGCCTGTTCCAGCAAGGCTGTTCTTATGTTCTTATGTGATAGCAGTAGAGACTCCATATTGCCTTGGCTGAGAGCACTGAAAGGAGTGGGACAAAAGTCACCCAAATGTCACAATGCCTAGTAAACAGCTCACAGTATCTCACTTATGTCCGCGGAGACACTAAGCTGCAACTAGACCAAACAGTTGAGCGTTGGAGCCCGGAGTTTACAAGGACTCTGAGATAGGATGGGAGCAGAGAGTCTTGCTACATCTGCTGATTAGTCTGCCTATGGGGAACCTCGGCACACAATACTTTCTTTGCAACTTCTTAGGCTGGCAAATGTACCTTGGCCAGCAACATGCTACGTAAGCAAGCTTTCTGTAATAGGGGTCATGCGCGCTCCGTGCACAAGTGATCGAGAATGCAAGTCAATAAATACAGATCACCCAACTTGACCGGGACTGACTTTTCCACCACACTTCCATTTCCCATGCCTTCCTTGCGCCCAGCGGCCCCGATCCTCCAGGGGAGAAGAAACCATTACAACATCTGGTGACCCCAACGTGATTTTAACTCAACGTGATTCTTACTCAACAGTCAAAGTGTGGCTCTACTCGAGAGTCATGGACAGATTCCTCTTGGAGGCTACGGAGTGGTTCTGATCAGAATTCAGCACCATCTCGAAGAAGGCAAGCAAATGTAAGCCCAGCAGACCCCACGCATAGGAACAGACGTGTTCCAAAGCCAGGGAGAGCCGTGATCCTGCAACAACTGAGGCAGAGAAGCAGAGCCACAGCCAGCAGCCAGCACCGCAATCCCAATCCACTGACCAGACCTGAGGGACATTGTCCTGTGCATCACCCACCCTGCCTACTACCTAGACCTGTCCTGTGGAAGCATCAACTCGTAAGTTGTGTAAGGCATCCAGGGAATTTCCCGAAACCGGGGAGTAATGGGAGCAGCCTTGGGGAGGCAAAACTTGACTGTCAGGCAAGAAGTTCATAGGGATGAGCTCAAAGCCCTGGCCAGGCAACATCAGATTAGAGTAAGCAGACACCGTCTGATGGACCTGGTGAGGCATCTGGGGGAGCATTGCCTGCTCTACCCAGAAGCAGGCACAATAGATCCAGAGGTTTGGGATCGAGTAGGGAACTGCCTAAAGTGGGAGCCCCGAGCACCTGCTGACATCATCGGGACTTGGAGCAAGTGTAGATAGATCATTTCAGTGGTTAGGCCAGTCCGTGCAGAGACTAGTACCCTTCCAGTATACGAAGAGCCATCAGCCCCAGTATGTCTCTGTCCGACCATCAAGTTTAGGCATGGGGGCTTAGAGGACACCCCTTTCATGGCAACTGCAGAAGCCACAGGAGGGGCCAGAAACTTAGGAAGCGCAGGCACTTCCCAGGCAACCAAGAGTTCTTTTCAGTTAATGGTAGAAGAGGAGATAAGCAAAGGAGAATTGTTGGCAGAAGAACTGGCCACGCTCCAGCAGTTATGTCCAGTCCGCGTAGAGACAGACGCCCTCACGGGTGATGTAATGGCAGTATATACGCCACTTCCATATAAATTGCTTGCGGAAATCCACAAAGCCATCACAGATACAGGACTTCAAAGCAGATTCACAAAGGACACACTCCAGCAGTTGGTGGAAACCACCGTACTCATCCCTCATGACTGGAAGGTCGTAATGAAGATGATGTTGAGCCCCAGCCAACACATCTTGTGGGATAGCGAGTACAGGTTGGAAGCGCAGGCAAGGGTGGCAAGGATGGGAGGAGCAGTAATTCCCGAGCAGCTATATGGCTCAGGGCATTTTGAGACCATCCAAGCACAATACGTCCTGCCAGCAGCCACACTCCAGCTGGTTTCTGAGGTTGCTTTCAAAGCATATCTCAAGGTACCTGCTTCCAGCAAGGGAGCTAAGAACTACACCTCCATCAAACAGGGAGCGCAAGAGCCCTACATGGATTTTATGTAGAGGAAGCAATTAGCAGACAGGTAGATAATCAGGAAGCACAGGAGGACCTTATGAAGAAGCTAGCAAAAGACAATGCCAACCTCGACTGTCACAAAATTTTGCAGGCAATGGGACAACGACCTGATCTGATGCTTACCGACATGATCAGAGCATGCGCTGATGTTAGAACAGACTCTTAAAAAATGGGTCTGTTGGCAGTGGCAGTGCAAGGGGGAGGTCATTCCAAGAACCGACCCAAGGGAGCATGCCACCAGTGTGGTAAGATAGGGCATTATGCTAAAGAGTGCAGGTCAAAACCTAAAAATAAGGGGGTTGGCCAGCCATCGGGCCACCCAATCATGCCATCCACCCAGTGTCCAAGGTGCCACAATGGCTTCCATTGGGCTCACCTCTGCCCGAATTCGGGAAACTGGGCCATGGGCGTGTCCCTGGCCCCAGTCCAAATAGCGACAACACCCGCTTTGGGAGCCCCAGAGCGGGGGTCTCATTAGCAGCATCCAACATGACACCCAGCATTTCCAAGGCATGGGCAGAAACTAAGGGTAGCACAGGGCTAGACTTATTGTGCCAGGAGGATGTCACTTGCGACCTGCCAGGTGCAAATTACATAGCCAACTCTCAGTACAAGGGACCCCTGCCCCAACACACAGTAGGGATAGTCTTGCCTCGAAGCAATGCAGGGCAGAGAGGGATCTTCGTGGGCACAGGAGTCATAGACTCCAATTACGCAGACATTATTAAGGTTCAGCTTTGGACACAACTACCCCATATAATTAGCAAAGGAGACTCAGTAGCGCAATTGATCATGGTTCCTTGTCATTCCCCAGGCAGGAGTCAGGAAGGGCTCAGAATAAGCTCAGGATTCAGGTCGACAGATCGCCCGAGAGAGGAGGGGACAGTAGGAGGATACCAGATCATAGCAACAGTGGAAAAAGACATAGAATGGAAACAGCGACCAGTCATCAAGGTATTTTTGAATAAAAGACCCTTTGATGGGCTGTTAGATACCGGAGCTGACGTCACTGTGATCAGCAAGGACTTGTGGCCCCCAGAATGGGCCACTGAGCCAGTTTCAGATGTGTGTGTGTGTGTGGGGGGGGGTAGGAGGAGTTCAGGAAGCATTCAGGAGCAGAGATTGGGAAGAAGGCACTATTCCAGAGGCAGACGGCACCACGGTCATCCGGACGCATATTTTAAATGTGCCTGTCAATCTCTGGGGGAGAGACATTCTGCAGCAATATTACACCACCCTAACAATTGGGTAATGGCCCTACCGCTCAAATGGCTAACCGATGAACCGGTATGGGTACAACAATGGCCAATAGTTGGGGAAAAATTGGAAGCTTTGAAGCAGCTAGTTAAAGAGCAGCTTGAAGTGGGACACATAGAACCATCTACCAGTCCCTGGAATTCACCGGTGTTTGTCATTAGAAAAAAGTCTGGTAAATGGAGACTTCTTCATGATCTAAGAGAGATCAATAAATGCATTCAGCCCATGCGTCCGCTTCAATGCGGCAAACCTAATCCAAACATGATCCCCGAAGGGTGGGAGGTCTTAGCCGTAGACTTGAAAGACTGCTTTTACACCATCCCTTTAGATCCTAGGGACAGGGAAAGATTTGCTTTCATGGTGCTAGTCACCAATCACAGGGAGCCAACCCAGCATTTCGCCTGGAAGTATTTGCCACAGGGGATGCTCAACTTGCCAACCCTGTGCCAGATATCCATCCACGGGGTGCTGGAAAAGTTCTGAAATCTGCACCCCAAAGTCTTACTTTGCCATTTCATGGATGACATATTGATTGCAGCACCCAAATTGGGTGGCAACATGTTTTGTGATCTTCAAAATTCATTAGGGGACAAAGGCTTGATAATTACCCCAGAAAAAGTTCAGAGAACCGAACCCTATTCTTACTTAGGTTACTGGTTACTCCGTTCTTTTGCAGCCCCAGTGCTGCCTAAGATCCAGATTAAAGATTCCATAATGTTAGTGGAACTCCAACAAGTTCTAGGAAACATCAATTGGGCTAGACCCTATTTTAAAATCAGCACTGACCTTTTGAAGCCACTTTTCTCATTGTTGACATTAGGCAAACAGCCGGCAGATAAATTCCACATTCCAAGAGAGGTGAAACAGACTCTCCAGGAAGTCAATCTTATCCTCAGCTACTGCTGGGTAGATAGACTCAGCGGGGGGGGGGGGGGGGGTCATTTACCCCCATGCTGAATCTATACATCATAAAAACAGGCATCATGTTTACTGGAACTCTAGGCACAGACTCCAGAGGGAGGGGGGAACATCGTGGAATGGGTATATTTGCCACATACCACTTCCAGGAATATCGTTCCTCCACAAGAACTGGTAGCCACAGTCATCCACAAAGGAAGGCTTAGAGCTAGGGATATATCGGGACATGACTTTGCAAAAATTGTTATGCCCTTTAATAAAGAACAGACATGCCAGCTTAGGCAGCTCGGTGATACCCTCCCTATCACATTAGAAGGTTTCACAGGCTATTTAGCGTACCATCTGCCAAAAGATCCCAGACTTGTCTCATTTCAAACGGAGATGGTTAATTTACAAAGTATACTGTCTCTAACTCCACTCCAAGGAGCAAAAACAGTATTCACAGATGGGGAAAAATATATGGGATTCTCACTTGGTGTGAGGAACAGACTTGGTGGATACTACTGACACTTCCACAGAAATCAGCACAGAGAGTGGAATTGACAGCAGTAAACCTTGCCTTAAGGACATTTGATCAAGAGGCATTGAATGTAATCATGGATAGTCAGTATGTTAGGAATTTGATTCACAGTCTACCGGGAGCTTACATCACTCCTGCGATTGACAAAAACTTGTTAAGTCTGTTTTTGACCATGCAATTCCATTTGCGAAACCACAGAGAGGGACTATACGTCACCCACATTAGGAGCCACCAAGATTTGCCTGGCTTCATCTCCAAAGGCAACAGTAGAGCTGATGCAACCGCAAGGGAACTGCATCAAAGGTTAGTCACGGGAGTCTTCACGACACCGATTCAAAGCCACGCATTCTTCCACCAGAATGCCAAGGCACTGGCAAGGCAGTTCAATCTGCCATTATCACAAGCTCATGGAATGGTCCGTTCCTGCCCACAATGTGCAGGGACACCAGGGGGGGCCATCATGGGGTGTTAATCCTAGAGGGACAGAAGCCAACACACTTTGGCAAATAGTCGTCACGCACGTCCCCCATTTTGGGAGATGGCAGTTCATGCACATATCCATTGATACTTTCTCGCAGTACATCTGGGCTATGGCTCAGAAAGGAGAATCTGTAACTCATGTAGAGGAACATCTCTTGTCATGCTTCGCGACCATGGGCAAACCAGATCGTTTGAAAACTGACAACTCACTGGCTTATAGTTCCAGACAGCTAGCCACATTTCTAGCCACATGGGACATCCAGCACATATTTGGTAGGACAAGCCATTGTCAAACGGGTGAATCACACACTAAAGTTTTATATTGAAAAACAAGAAAGAAGGGAGGAAATAGCCCTCCCGAAAAGCCAGGGAGAGGCACAGCAGAATTTGCATAAAGTTTTGTTCACATATAACCATCTTAACATCTTTGCCAACTGCACTCTGCAGGAAAAGCATTTCCAATGTAAGGAAATCTTCCCGCGTCCCATGGTGTGCTACCGGATGACGCAGGATCCTTCTTGGAAGGAACCAGCATCCCTGGTAATGTGGGGAAGGGGGTATGCAGCAATTTTGCTAGTGAATCTCCATCCTTTAATGTTCTATAGTCAAGTAAAGGAAGGAAGGAAAGGGTGAAGAAGATAGGCAAAATAGGAGGGCTGTCTGTACTGGGAGGAAACAATTATGCATAGGAAAGATTGAAGGCAAAAGGAGAAGGCGCAGTGAAGGATGAGGTGGCTGGATGACATTGTTGACATGGTGGGCATAGATCTGGCTGGGCTGCAGAGGATGACAGATGACAGAGGAGCATGGTGTGTGGTGGTCCATGGGGTCACAATGGGTTGGACTTGACTGTGTGACTGAACAACAACAACAAGACAAGCAGTAATAGGGCAACCCAGAGCATCCCAGTACATCCAACGGTAACTACCTTCCCGATGTATGGATGGCAATACCAGGATGATAATAGACTTAAGAGTAAGTGTAATCACTGACGTCTCTGCTTACTACTGTTGAATAACTGTTGAAACAAGAAGGCTCTGCTGTTCATCCAGGCTGGTAAATTTATATAAAATTGCATAATTACATGTGGGAAAACCTTGTTCATTTAAATATTTTAGGTAATCTATAAATATGTAAAGAAATATATTATTCTGATGAGTGTTTTCTTTCTGCCTTTAATTTGTTCAGAGCATTTATTAGAGTGCAGCTCTTTTTGTTTCCACTTGACCCAGTCAAAGCAGTTTGGAGACATTTACAATGATGAAGAGAGAGCTTCAATTAACCTCCTTGGCTGAGATATTCGATATGCATGAGTTAGTATATAACAGCCTAATTATCTGTACTTTTTCTGAAGGATTTCTAATAAAGAGTGGAATTGATTTATAAATTATGAGATCATAATCATTTATTTAATTCCTTGTCATAATTTTCAGGTGGAGGAATGCATGCTAACTAAATGTCAGATCTAAGGGACGGAAATGAACATCTCCAAAGTCAATCCCATTCTTCTTATCTTATCTTCCCCCTTTCAATATCTTCTCCTGCAGTTCTGGTCTACTAAAGTTAGTGGGTTTCTACAAGACTGCCATGCAAATATGTTCAGCAGTGCTGGAACCAAATGTTCATGACTTTTGATTTTTATCAGTGTAGAAACTACTGTTTCACAGTATGTGAAAAAAAGTCTGGAGGTGTGGATGCCTATCTTTCAACTATTTCATACTTTTAAAAAAATCCTGTTCATGAAGATGTATCTGGCCTCTTGATGTTGCTTTGTTATCATAGAAGCTAATGCACATTAAAATCAATTGCAGAACTGAAATTCTCTTTCTGAATGTGTATGGAAGAATTCTAATGAGAAAACATGCTTGGGATAGTTTTAATGTTTGAAATTCTAGGTCCACTCCCTCAATAGGAGATAAGGGAGTTTTTACATCTGTGGCATATAAAACAAATTCAAATATGTGGTTAGGGGAGTTGGACTATAAGGTCTGAATTGAATCTGTGAACCATGTGGCTTCTTATTTTGCAGAAACTCAGGTTTATAAATAATGGCTGGTTGTCCAAGGCCCTGAAATTTTGTCAAAACACATAGCAGTCTGATAAGCATTGTTGGATACAAAACAGATCAATGCTGAATTATAAAGATATGTGCATTTTTTAAACTTTCTATTTATAGGGCACAGTGCATTTCTTAAAAGAGAACAAAGGCAATCCCTTCTGGATTAAAAAAGAGCCTGAATTCTTTCTTTCATTCTTTTTAAGAGGAGGGAAGCAGTGCATAAAATATGTGTAACATATATATGTTCAACTTCAATATCCTTCTAGAAAGAAGCTAGAATGGACAATTTGACCATCCAGCTCAAGGATTCTCAGCCTGCAGCTTGTGGGCTGGATGAATGAGCTCTACCACAACTTAGAAATAATGCTATTGGAAACAAATTAAGGGGAACAATTTGAGCTTTGCCAGAAGTTACATGACCATCTAGGATGAGGTCAGAAATGAGATTTGCTTCCATGTTCCCCCTTTCTTCCATTCTTTATAGTTGGGAGACAGGGAAGATATTCTAGAAATCTTCTGGTCATTGTTGGTTTTAATATTTATTTATTTATTTCAATTTTTATGCCACCCAGTCAGATAAAAACCCAACTCAGGGCGGCGTACAACAATTAAAAAACATATAAAAACAGGTTAAAAACCCCATCATCTACCCATCTATCCACCCTTTTACTCCCACCCCATTTAAAACTAAAAGGGAGGAAGGAATACATGAACACAGAAGGAGGGCACCAAATGGACTCTAGCTGGAGATGAGACAACAGGCTGGGGCCGTATTCCCATTACGGCCGCACACATGCCCCACCAGCCAGGTCTTCAAACTTTTCCTGAAAGGCAGCAATTCTGTCTGGAGCCTCAATTCTGTTGGCAGGAGGTTCCAGAGGGCTGGAGTGGACACAGAGAAGGCCCTTCTTCGTGTGCCAGAGAGGCGAGCCCCTCTAGATGAAGGCACAACTAGGGAGCCCCTCAAGTCTGCTCTGGTTGGACAGGCAGACACTCTTGGGATGATGCGGTCTCTCAGGTAACCTGGTCCACTGCCATATAGGGCTTTAAAGGTCAAAACCTACACCTTGAATTGCACCCGGAGGCAAACTGGTAACCAGTGCAGCTCCTGGAGTAGTGGGGAGGCACAGGCATAATGCCCACACCCCATCACCACTGGGGCAGCCGCATTCTGCACCAGCTGTAGCCTCCAAATGGTCATCATGGGCAGCCCCATGTAGAGTGCATTGGAGTAAGCTAGTCTGAGGTGACCAGAGCATGAGTGACTATGAGTAAGGAGTCCCGGTCCAGGAGCGGGCGCAACTGGCAGGTTACTCTAAGTTGAGCAAAAGCCCTCCTGGCCATGGCCACCACCTGCTCTTCCAGAAGCAGCCGTGAGTCCAAGAGGACCCCCAAGTTGCACACTGGGTCTGTCTGGGGCAGAACTGCCTCATCCAAGACCAGAGGTGGTAACTCTCTGGATAATCCTGGACCCCCAACCCATAGCCACTAAGTCTTGCTAGGGTTCAGCTGAAGCCCGTTGCCCCCCATCCAGACCCCAATGGCCTCCAGGCATTTAGACAGGACTTTGACCACATCACTGGGGTCCCAACGGGCCGAGATGTACACCTGGGTGTCATCCACGTTCTGATGGTACCACACCCCGTGGGAAATGAATGATTTCGCCCAGCGGCTTCATGTAGATGTTAAATAGGAGAGGAGAGAGCACCGAGCCCTGCAGTACCCCATATTTAAGGGGCCTAGGACTGGATTTCTTCCTTTCTAACCACACCGACTGGGTACGGCCCTCCAGAAATGAGGAAAACCAGGACAACACTGTGCCCTGGATCCCCAATCCTTTGAGCCGTTCCAGAAGGATGCCGTGGTCGACGGTATTGAAGGCCGCTGAGAGGTCAAGGAGAGTAAGGATGTTTGGATGACCGCCATCCCGCTCTCACCTGAGATCATCCACGAGCACGACCAATGGCGTCTCTGTGCCATGTCCGGGCTAGAATCCTGATTGAAAGGGGTCCAGATAATCTGCTTCCTCCAGAGCCCTCTGCAGCTGGTGCACCACCGCCTTCTCCAATACCTTCCCCCAGAAGGGGAGATTGGAGACTGGCCTGTAGTTGGTTAGGACAGCTGGGTCAAGGGTTGGTTTCTTTAGGAGGGGGCGCACCAAAACATGTTTAACAGTGTAGGAAACACCTCATCCCACAAAGATGCATTTATCATAGCCCCAAGCCAGCCTCCTGTCACCACCTTAGAAGCTTTCACTAACCAGGAGGGACAGGGGACCAAGGACATGTAGTGGCCCACACTGCTGCAAGGAGCCTGTACACTTCATCAGGGACAACCGGGTCAAACCAGTCCCAGATAGTCATGTTTTAGGACAGCAGGATCTTGTTATTGATGCATATTAATAGCTATGCCCAATCTAATTTCACTAGAATCCTGCAAGCCAAGTGCTATCTCAATAGGCCCTCTGTGAATCCATCCTGGAATTTTCTTAACAATATTCAGACTAAGGCGGGAAAAACCAGAAAGTTCCACATTCTCAGTAGATCCACTCAAAACCTTCCAAATGTTGCTCTGAAGGAGGAATGAAGGAGAAACTTGTGGTCTGAAGTGGGAGGAAGGGTACACTGAAATGGTGGGTTGAGGTATCCCCCTGCTCACATCTCAAGCTCCACTGCTGTACAACTTGAATGACATGTTGGCTTGTGCCTTGATCTCTTAATTTTCTGCCCCTTTCTTGCCAGGGTACTGCATCCCCTAGTTCTAACCTCTTTCTACACCAATGTTTACAATATTTTTTTAGCAACCCAACAGATTGCTGGACTGGATTTTAACTCTGATCTATGTCCAAGTTTCATGCATAGATGCCCGTCACATGTCAAATATCATTACATGATGAATTCTACACACACTGGCTCTGCTTGGGTTAGTATTTATGCTATGAAATAACTATATCATCTATGCAGCGAGGGCTGGGAAGTTAGTATCTTCAGGTCAATATTAATTATAACTGTTTGGTTAAGCAAGATGTCTCACCTGGATTAATATTTCATGGATCACAGTGGAAGATCACCAATAACTAGGAAGAGAAAGTCTGGTTTTGAGGCTGTAGCACAGGGTTCCCAACCTTTTCAAGCTGGGGGCCAGGTCACACTCTCTCAGTCAGCTTCGAGGGCCAGACAGCCATTTTGCAATGCCAGAATGATGGGTGGCCATTTTGTCCCAACAGTTTCAAAAGGGGTGGCCATTTTGTTTCTTGAATGCCCTTGGAGGGGGTGGGGGACCACATGAAAAGACACCAAGGGATGGATCTGGTCCATGGGCCTTAGGTTGGGAACTCCAGCTGTAGTAGAATATGTTTTGTGCTCATGTTGTACTTGTCAGCATACAAATGAAATGGCTGTTCAGAGAGTGGAATGTCTTTCTTTTGTTGTTTATTTTCCCCTTTTAGCCAAATTTATGCAAAGAATTGTGAGGCTCACACAATGGCAATACAGTTCCTCCTCTGTTTAGTTCGACATGCAAAGATCACTTGCCAGTGGTGGCTTACAGGGAATATCAAAAGGTCTTTGTTCAATGATAAGAGCTAACATTCCCTTCAGCCAAAGAGTAGTAACAGGAAGATAGGAGTGGAGGAAGAAAAGCACAGTTACATGAAAATAAAGTTGAGATGCACATGCAGGAATGTGTCTGATGTAGAAATATTGGGGTGATCTTTGTGACTTCAAAGCTTTTCTTTTTCTTTTTTCTTTCTTTTTACATCTGCTGAAGTCATTCAGTGAGGTTACTACTGGGGTGTACTAACGGTGTTAATAACTTGTTCTGGAATTTAGGTTTAGCCTGCAAAACGTGCTACATCCTGTACTTGCAAAATAATTGCTGTCCAAAGAAGCAGAAAATAATGGTTTGGTGGTACTTTTTAGTTATGCAGATGAAACAGATCCTAGATATATACTGGATTTTTTTTTTAAGTAGGAATTTTATGGGAGAGAGTGGAGGGAACATAAATCAGGGTCTGGAAAAGGTACTTGTTTGAATGACAATCTCCAGCATCACTCAGCCAGATGATCGGTTCTGGTCCAAAAAGTATGTTTTCTAAACTCTGGGGAGTTTCTGGGACTTGTCATGTTTTTAAAAAGTAATTTCCCCAAGTTCTGAGTGTCCTAAATTATCTAGCAATCATAATTCCTAGTGGAGCTGTGAAGCTGCCTGAGAAATTTAACCACATGCTTTTTCTAATGCTTGTTTTTTCTCCCCTTTCCCCAGGTTATTTTAATAAGATGATATCTATCCTAAGAAACAAGCCACTTCATATAAGAGCTAACTTTGTTCTCCAAGAAACTGTCTCCACTCCCTGAAAAATCCATTGCGTGCATTGATAGCAGGATGAGCATAGTAACTGAAAGAATGATTGTGCCATCCAAGGCTAGTATGGGCAAACACCTATCATTGAAGGTAGATTAATTTCAACGTGACATGTCCCTTTGGGGCATGTGGAAGTCTTCTGCTATTAAATGTATATACAATGGCATGGCCAAAGGGATTACAGGTTTATGCAAGGCTCTAAGGCCCCTCCTCTTAATGTGGTTGGTGGCTAAGGTGGTTGGCTGGCAGAAGGAAGGGCTCCAGTTGTCATCCTAGAGAGGGCAGCTCAAGTGACAAGGAGCAAAAGGTGGAGAGTTTATTGGCCTCTAGATATTGTTGGACTACAACATATACCACCAGAGACAACAACGAGCCCCATGGAATGGATTAAAATCATTGTATGAGGTACTACTGTAAAACAGAGCAACAAACACCCCCCCCCCCAAGTAAAGACCATCACTAGCACCAAGAAGAATAAGAGAAGCAAAAGCCAACTTTGGAGCCAGGTGCCTCTCACCAGCCTGCTTCTTAAAAGTGGATGACCAGGGGCTTGTCTTGTGTTCGCCATCTGATGCACGTATCTGTGAATGCTTGCCTGCTTGGACATGTGTGTGCAAATAGTTATTTTTTTGCATCTGTTGTCTTTGACTATCTGGCAGGAAAGGCTAGGGTGAGGATTTAGGTATCTTGACAGGGTTAGAGTATCTGGCTGCAGAATCAAAGGCTGGGAGGTGAAGCACCGCTTTTTGTAAAACCTTTCTGTAACCCTCTCCACTGTGTCTTCATTAGCATTATGAAGCATACAAAGTTGGAGATTCATATTGTCCATAGCATGTGATTCTCCCCCTAGAGAGGAAGAGGAAGGATTCGGGAAGAGCAGTCTATAAAGAAAGGAGGTGTGAAGCCAAGGAAAGTTGAGTTTCAGATATTGATCTAAAAGCTGAACATTAGGTTTCAAGCTTCTATTATAGATGCCTAGTGACATGACCATTGGGAAATGCCACAGTGCTATATTAATGTTGGTGTGGGCTGTGTAATCCCACAGCACAAGAGAGCCAGGTTCTAAGTTGCAAGCAAGGGAATTTAGTGACAAATTAGTTTAGTTTTTTGTCCCTGCTGAATTTGCTGCTCTTTGCAGAATTGCAAGAGCTGTGACATTTTGCAATTTGTTTTGCCAGCGATTTTGTTAACCGTTGGCATAAATTTGGACATGCAGCACAACTTATTCATGTGGAAAGGGACCATACATGGCAGGAAGTAGGGTATATTAAGGCAATGCAAATGCACAAGGTTGCAGTCAAGCATTCAATCAGTGGGGGTGGGGTAGAGGCAGAATCAGAATAGCCAATATTACTCCAACCTTCCTTTACTTGTTATAAGTCCTGTAGGCTATAGAGCATAGCCCCTACTTGGACAACTAAGTCTTACCAACAAGTGGCTTTCAAGGGCTAACTTTGCTTCTTCAACCTTCTTCATCTTATGTAAAGAGCTCTGCATATATCTAGTAATACACAGGAGTGGACATGATAGCCTTCCTTCTCTCTGCATTCATTAAAAACCTCAAAAGGAGCTTATATGAGAACTAAGTGATATCTTCTAAGAGTAGATGATTGTATATAGAAAGCAGAAGCCTCTTCCTTTCTACTTCTTATGCAAGAGTCAGTTGCACAAGTGGATGAGCTGTTTCATAATTTGTGCAAGACAGTAGTCCAAACCCCACTGCTTTAAATGAGATGATTTACTTTTCTTATCAGCACAAGCTGGAGATAAAGCAAAATGCTACATCCATGGGCAGTTTTCAGTCACTTTTTGGAAATCAGATTGTTTTTGTTTTTATTTTCATTTCTTTTATTCTGCCATATCAGGAAAAGAAAATCAGCTACAGCACATGGATATGCATGGTGGATTGTTGGTGGCAGACAACAATGTCAGTTTCTGCTTCACAACTGACGTAGTACCCCATAGGACATCTAATGAGAGTCTTTGTGAAACTATTAAATCCAGGGTCTAAAACGGCTATGTAGGACTGCTTGTCTAAAGCTACCCATTGAAGGAGAACAATAGCGGGAGCATGCTGTTTTCCATGGAAGAGTCTGTCCACTGTTCCTGATCTTCTCCTTGAAGAAATACTGATAAAGAGCATTGTTTAAAACTGACTGCTTTATACAGCACACTTCATTTCATCATTTATCTGCTGCTTCAAACTCCAAGAAGCCAGCTAGTCATGCATGTCTACATCATGATACAAGCCAAGAAGATTAGGGCATTTTGTGAACAAGATGTATGTTTATCAATATTAGCACCCCACCCTGCTTCTAAAGGTACTCTTAGAAAAGTTTCTCCAATGCCAGTTTGAATGGTACTAGCAGAGGGAAGCCTGAATCGTAAGCTTAAATGGCAGCTCAAAATGTATGCAAAAACAAAACTTACTAAGGACAACTGAGGGGTTTCCCCCCTCCTGACTATCATTTCCCATGACATTCTTTAGTAAGACAGCTCCTCTCAAATTCTACCATTTTTGAAAAGATGTGAGCAGAAGGAAATATGTTAAATGTGCAAATAGAAAAAAAATGCATTGGATTTTATCTGAAAATCCAAATTCCTTCTATGCCTCTCAGAAAAGGGGCCAGCATGAACTCTTGGACTGTGTGGGGCTGATGGGCTTCCATGTTTTTCCATCTTTCCCATACTCTTTGGCTAGCTGCACAGTCACAGAGCACCACCAGAAGGTGGAAGTAAAACATGCATGTGCATAATGTGCCTGCACATGTGCATAATGCACCCACGCATATGTATAACACACACCACATGTTCATAACACACTCACCATGCACATAACACTGCCGTAAATGACCCACGGCTGTTGTAAACATGTTTACAACAGCTACATGCCATTTACGGCAGCGTTACATGCATGCATATTTTACTTCCGCTTCCGGTGTGAGGAACCACATGATTGGCAGGTTCAACCACATGACTGACCCATGGCCCAAAAAGTTTGGGCACCCCTGCTCTAATCTTTTAAGTCGATGTCTTTTCAAATTGCTTTTTAATTAAACAGTGTTTTAACATTGTTACTTGTGTGATTAATTTTCAACACTGCAACTTGTATTTTTACTTGCCGTTAGCTGCCCTGAATCCCAATTTGGTGGTGGATGAGAAGTTGGGCTACAGATCAGATAAACATAGAACAATGAACAAAACTAGATCCAGCATAAGGAATGTAGCAGGAGCCTTGAGGCAGGAATGCTATACCAAACAAAATCACAGTAAAATAGAAACTAGCTCAGATGCAGTTGCTCATATTTTCTGTACCTCTCCACTGCAAACACATTAGCCCTGAGGGTCATCCTGCAGGCTTCAAAGTGCTGGACTGAAGGAAGTGCCCACCCAGCTCTGAGAACCTTCCACTTCAGATGGTTATTTTTAGAGTGGTTCATAATGCGTGGTTTCGTTTCTAACCTGGTAAAGGTCTTCCCCTGCAATTTCTTGTATTTGACTTGCTAATGCTTTTGTTTGCAGTTAGGAAACAATATGGAATCAATATATGCTTTTGCACAAGCTAGAAGTCTTTCCTTCTATCCATAACCTGTGCTTTGAGATGGAAGTTGTGAATAGCTGGGTGGAGTGAATGTAGCCTCTCTCTCCTGTTCACCCTTGGCTTAAGACTCAGTGATGCATTGCAAATTGCATTTGACTTTGAACAGCAATATTTGTGGCTGAGTTTATCAGCTGAACATAACAGGCAAGATTCTGAACTTTTCTCTTTATTTTTTTTTTGTTTTGTTTTGTATTATGGGCTCAACAAAGTGACATGAAAGGGAACTGCTCTTGTTCCCTTTTTCCTTTTACAATAAGTTCAGGCTGTGATGGTTTCAGGGAGCACATAGGCATATCTTGAGGACTCATAAGATAGAGAGGCAAACAAAGTGTAGTTTTTTCCCCATTGTATAAAAATATATCAACCAACTGTTACCTGCATACAGTAGAACCTTGTATAACAAATGCCTCTTACAGTGAAAACATTGTATAACGAAGAGGATTTGAAAAACCCATTGTGCCTTGTATAACAAAAAATTTCGTTATACAATGCAATGTATCTCTATGGGGAAAAAGCATACAATGGAAATCTTTATGGGAAAAATTGTACAATGAAATTTTTTTGTTGTATGATTTTTCCAATAGAGATTTTCGTTGTACGATGCATCCCATAGGGATTTTCATTATACAAAGCATGCATTGTATATAACAAAAAGCCCCACAGAATGAATTATTTTGGTTATATGGGGTTTTGCTGTATGTCTATATCCTTAAGCAAAACATACAGGTTCCTTGGTAGTTTGAAATCAAAAGCAGAGAATAACTAGCCAATGAGTGCCTTAACAAAGGTGGTGGCTTGGGATGAGTCAAAAGCCAAGTTGGGCATAAGTGTATAATAAATATTCACTGCCTAAGTGTATATTAGGATTGACTAACAGTTACTAATACATGCATAGTTTACTACATGCAAATCATTTCTGGGCAGGAAAAGAAAACTTATAAAATGGGAAGAGTTGCCTTCTGTCTCTCAGAAACCTGCCATATTGCCACGTGGGCACTGTGATAGCCTCCCACAGGTAGCTGCCATCTGCTGTCTGGAGATGTCTGTCTTCACTAGCAGGCTTTCAGAACTTTCCTTTCTAAAAATGTGAACATCTTTTATTCCTTTTTCTCATTCAGAGAAAAGGGCAGAATAAGGTTCAGCTCTGCCCAGAGACGTTGTACACTTTCTAGAAAGCAAGAGCAACAAAGGCAATAACAGCTAATTAATTGTGACCACCGAATCTTTTCTTGTTTTATTGCTATTGCAGGAAATTTTGGGAGATTTCCTTCCTCAGGTGCAAAAATAACATGGCTGGTTTGGGCATTCTGCCCCTTGACTTTTATTTTCTTTCCTGCAGACTTCCATTTGCTACCATGCCTCCAACAGCACCATGCCTGGGTCTGCCCTTCATTTAGTTCAAATGCTTTCTTATCTGTACCTATAAGAAGGTGGATGGGTGGTGAGTGTCCGGCATTTGCGCCCACACCCGGCCCAACCATCCTGTACCGAGCCACCCACACTTACCTTAAGACACAAAAAGCATTGCTGCAAGGGTCCCGAAACATGTACAAAAAAACACGAACAAAAAAACCATCCCACCGTCCTCTGCGCTGCGCTACCTCAGGCCAATCAAGCAGAAGCACGCGATCATGGAGGAGGCCGGGAAAGCCGGCGTGCACAAAAAAAAAAAAAAAAAACACCTCACACAGCAGGAGTGCAAGGATGCCAAAGGCAGGCACAGCACTTCGCTGCCCTAGGGTAAGTTGAGGGGAAAAAACAAAGACACCAGCCAGCAATTCATCAGGGGATGTGCTCTCCCTGCTGGATCACTGGCTGCCGCCTTTGTGTTACCCCCACCACTGTTTCAAGAGCTGACACGAAACAGCGGTGGGGGTAATAGAAAGGCTGCAGCCATCAATCCACCAGGGAGAGTGCCTCCCCTCACAAAATGCTGTGTGCAGCCTTTGTATTTTCCCTCAACTTTTTCGAAGGTTTACACACAAAAAAAAAATCAAAACAGTTGAGGGGGAACAAAGACCCCCCATGGCAGGGAAAGGGGGAAACGGAAAGCTTCCACCTCCCACCCTTCCCTGCTCTCCCCCCACTCCAAGCAAGGAAAGGGGGAAACAGAAAACTTCCACCTCCTACCCTTCCCTGCTACCCCACCCCCCACCCCAGGCAGGGAAAGGGGGAAATAAACGCTTCCAACTCCCCCCTTCCCTCCCTACTCACCCGGGCACAGCCTCCACACCTGAAGCCTCCTCTCACTCCCCCCCTCTCTTACTTTCTTTCCCACCTCTCTCTTCCCCCCTCTCACCCCCTCTCTCTGTAATGTGTGTGTGTGATCGTGTTGTGCATGTGGTTGTGTTACATAACAACATAAGAACAGCCTTGCTGGAACAGGCCACAGCCCATCCAGGCCAGCATTCTGTCTCACACAGTGGCTCACCATTTGCTTCAGGGTATTTCCAAGCAGATGCCTTCACCTGCTTAGGATTCCCTAGAAATGGCATATTCTGTCTATCTCTCCAACAGGGAGGTTGTCCTTAGGTATCCATAATTATAGCCATTGATACCCTTGTCCTCCATGAACTTGTCTAATCCTTTCTTAAAGCTGTCAAGAATGACAGCTGTCACCACTTCTTCTGGCAGGGAGTTCCATAGACCAGTGATCCTCTGGGTGAAAAAGGACTTTCTCTTATTTGTTTGAGAACTAGTACCCAAAGGTTTCATAGAGTGCCCCATAGTTCTAGTGTTGTGGGATAGGGAAATCAGTTTTTCCTTATCTACTTTGTCCACACAGTGCATAATTTTATAAACTTCAATCAGGTCACTTCTTAGACGCCGACATTCAAGAGTGAAGAGGCCCAACCGTTACAGCCTCAGATGGTAAGGAAGGTGTTCCAGTCCCCTAATCATTCTGGTTGCCCTCCTCTGCGCTTTTTCCAGCCCCATAATATCCTTCTGGAGGTATGGTGACCAGAACTGTACATAGTATTCCAGATGGGGCCTCACCATAGATTTATAAAGAGGCAAAATGACACTTGTTGACTTATTTTCCATAGCCTTCCTAATGATCCTAGCATTGAGTTTGCTTTTTTCACTGCTGAGGCTCACTGGGTTGACACCTTCATTGAATTGTCCACTAGGACACCAAGGTCCCTTTCCTGGTTTGTCGCAGAATGTTCAGACCCCATCAGTTTATAAATGTATTTTTTTTTGCCCCAATGTGCAACACTCTGCATTTACTAGTGTTTTTAATGAATACTCTATTAGTAATTGTCACATAAAAAACATATTAACATCAAATTTTAACCCAGTACAAAAACATTTCATATCTCCTCCCCCCCTAATGACTTCCAACAACTACTTCTCCTGCACTTATTTTAATCATTGTGGTGTTTACTGGTTACTCCGCTGCCTTCATATCCTCTAAAGCACTTACTAGTGTTGAAGCTCATTTGCCACTGTTTTGCCCACTCCCCCAGTGTCAAGAGATCCCTCTGGAGCTCCTCACAATCTCTCACAGTTTTCACTAACCTGTATAATTTAGTGCCGTCAGCAAATTTGGCTACCATGCTATTTACTCCTACTTCTAGTTCATTTATGAAGAGGTTGAAAAGCAGGAGTCCCAGTACTGAACCTTGGGGGACCCCACTCTTTACTTCCCTCCACTTGGAGAAGTGTCCATTTAGTGCTACCCTCTGTTTCCTGTCCCTTAGCCAGTTGCTGATCCAGGACAAGACCTGTCCTTTTATTCCATGACTGCCAAGTTTATTCAAGAGCCTTTGGTGCGGGACCTTGTCAAAAGCCTTCTGAAAGTCCAGATAAACAATGTCAACAGGATCTCCCTTATCCACATGCTTGTTGACACTCTCAAAAAATTCCAACAAATTAGTGAGGCATGATTTGCCCTTGCAAAAGCCATGTTGGCTCTCCTTTAGCAGTGCTTTCTCTTCTATGTGCCTATTAATTCTATCTTTTAGGATGGTTTCCATCACTTTACCTGGGACACATGTCAAACTGACAGGTCGGTAATTTCCTGGATCACCCCTGGATCCTTTTTTGAAAATTGGTGTTACATTTGCTACCTTCCAGTCATCAGGCACAAAGCCTGATTTGAGGGAAAGATTATATATTTTGGCTAGGAGATCAGCAATTTCATCTTTAAGTTCCCTGAGAACTCGTGGATGGATGCCATCTGGTCCTGGTGATTTGTTAGTGTTTAGTTTAACAAGACATGCAAGGACCTCCTCCCTGGTTATTTCTATCTGGCTTAATTCTTCGGTTTCCCTCCCTACAAAGATAGGCTCTGTTTTGGGCATGTGGTCTCTGTCTTCTTCAGTGAATACTGAAGCAAAGAATTCATTGAGTCTCTCTGCAATATCTGTTTCCTCTTTAATAACCCCTTGCCTTCAATTGTCATCTAATGGTCCAATGGCCTTCCTAGTTGGGTTCTTACTTCTAATGTACTTAAAGAAGTCTTTGTTATTTCTCTGAGTATTTTTAGCTATACGCTCCTCAAAGTCTTGCTTTGCTTTCCTGATTATTACCCTGCATTTGTTCTGCCAGAATTTATGTTTCTGCCTGCTGTCCTCATTCGGACAAGCCTTCCATCTTCTAAATGAGCTTTTCTTGCTCTTGATCACTTCCTGAACAGCTCCTGTAAGCCACATCGGAGTCCTCTTGGACCTGGCAGTACCCTTTTTCCTTTTGGGTATGCATTCCAATTGGGCCTCTGTTATTGTTTTTGTAAACAGCCTCCATGCCTCTTGGAGTGTTTGGACTCTCTCAATTTTCCCTTTCAGCTTCTTTTTTACTAGTTTCCTCATCTTTGGGAAATTTCCTTTTTGAAAATTTAAGGTCTCTGTGTTAGATTTTATCAGTGACTTGCGGTCTATGATCAAGTTAAACATAATTGAATTGTGGTCACTGTTCCCTATTTGATCAGTCACGTTAACATCTTGAGTATTACTCAGGATCAAGTCAAGGATTCTTGTACCTCTATTTGGGTCTTCAACCATCTGTCCCAGGGAACAATCATTTAGCATATATAGGAACTTTATCTCTTTATCATGTGCTGAACAACAGTTCACCCAGTCTATGTGAGGGTAATTGAAGTCCCCCATTATAACCAGGCTTCCCTTCTTGGATGCGTGTGTGTGTGTGTATGTGTGTTTGTGTTGTGTGTGTGGTTGGGTTGTGTGTGTGTGTGTGTGTGTGTGTGTGTATACCCCTCAAAACCACCTCAACCACGAACACACAAGTTATACCTGCCCGGCAGGGCCAGGCAAAAAATACTAGTAATAAATAAGTAAATATCAAGACAAGAATGGATTCCTTCAGTGTACATGAATCAAAGGTTCGGATTACGTCCCAGCTGAGTGACAGCTTCCATACCCCCATCCCAAATAGCCTTTACCTTGGTTGAGAAATTACGTGTAATTCTCTTTCTGATAGTTTTGATGAAGAAAAGTTTAGCATTGTGATTTACCTCTTCCAAGTCTTACAAAAAACACATACACCACAGAATTGTACAGGAAACACTGAGAAGTCAGTATTTAGTAATTTGTGAATGCCAGTGTCAAATGCACATAGGCTTTTTGGATTGCTAGTTAAACACCCACTTCACAGATTATTTCCAATAGTCTGTTGATTTGGAACCTAAGAGGCAAGCTGGCTCTTCAGCCATGGTGAGGACTCTCCTGATTTTCTTGTCAGAATTATCATCTTGCAAAAAATCCCATGATGATTACCATATATTCCTGACAAAATCAGTTTCATGACCAGAGCCAGAAAACATTTTGAGGTGAAGGTTTTTGAATTCCCAACTGCCCATGTTGGGTGAAGAATTCAGGCGTTTATAGTATTTTGTACTTTGGTTTATATTAGTCCAATTCTTCAGACCTAAGGACAAGAAAGCATCAATTTTTACTGCCTGATCTCTGACTGATGAATTTATATGTAGTAAGGTAAAGGTAAAGGTTTCCCTTGCTTGAAAGCCAGTCGTATCCGACTATAGGGTGCAGTGCTCATCTCTGTTTCTAAGCCGAAGAGCCAGCGCTGTCTGCTTCTGCAGACGTTTCCGTGGTCATGTGGCAGGCATGACTAGACACCGGAGAGCACAGAACGCTGTTACCTTCCCACCGAAGTGGTCCCTATTTATCTACTTGCAATTTCTTGCTTTCGAACTGCTAGGTTGGCAGGAGCTGGGATGAAGATGGGAGCTCATTTCCGTCCTGCAGTACTCGTGAATCGAACTGCTGACCTTCCGCTTCCCAGTCAGCGTCTTAGCGACTTGAGCCACTGCAGTATATGTAGGCCTCTCGCTAAATATGCATAGTGGCAGGAAACGTCTGGATATATGCATTTGATTCTCCTTCCCAGTTCCCATTCTAAACCATGCCATTCAGGGCACATCCTGAAACTGGATAATCCATACCCCAGTAGGAAAAACGCTGTTCTTAAAGTGTCACTGTTACTGGTTAAAGGCAATAAAACACACTGAAGTTACAGAACATTTAACTTACACTCAGGGCTTGCACATGGAAATTTATTTTGTGTACCATCTGTGCCTTGCATTCATCACCTGTGATAAGGGGAAAAAGACAATTTAGTGCTAAGGGTAGTCTTGTCCTTTTTGATCTTGACACACTTGTCCATAAGATAAGGAGCCTTGTAGAGAAACCTACAATCAGCCCCAAGTGTTCAATCTTTGTGTGGTTTACAGATGGCCAACTCTGAGCACACTACAGGCACTTCTCATTTTTCTCCCTCTTGTATTCCCAGGGCGCCTCTCCTCTGATTGTGCTGTTTTAAATTTCATTTTTGTTAAGGGTGGACAGGAATGGTGCTTCTTCTTCAAGCTCTCAAAGAGGCTTGAGGCATTTCCTTTTGCCCCCAATACCTTGTTACAAAAGTAAACCTGGTTTCTTAGTGCTGAGAACAACCCATGTTTATTCACAGTATTCCTCAACAGAAGGATCCTTTCTCTTCGACTGTTAGAGAAAATAAATATGTGTATTTTTTTCCTTTCCTCCACTTCCCTGTTCTCCATTCTTTCCCCCACATTTATTTCACTAAGAAGGCCACATTGACAAAAGCTCTTACCTCTACTCTGAATTCTTCCTGTGGAACCTAAGATGAGAAAAGTTTTCTAAGCTTTTCCCTAGTGCTTGTTGATAATCCTCTTCTATATTTGTTGTTAGGCTATGTCTTTCCCTAAGAACCAAATAACTGCCAGTTCAAGATTTCATTTCAATAACAATTTCACATATTACTCAGTTTTCTTTCTTTTGCAATGAAACTGTATTTTCCTGATTTCAGGTTTTATTACTCCATTGTTTGAATGCTAATTACTCTGGCACAAGTGTACCAATCTCATGGTGCTTATTTACAGACCCCAAGAACTCATCTTTCCCCTCTACGCTTAAAGAATACATTCATGGGCAAAGGCATTCAGTGGCAGATAATTAGTGCAGTCCGCAGTACAATATAGGTCACTAACTGATGGTGGTTTATTGACTTGTAGACAATCATATATGGCTTTTGTTGGGTTAGCAGACATACTCAGTCCACATTGATAAGGGGAAACCATTTGTATTTGTGAGTATGAGGAAGCTGAACCATTTTTGCTCAGCCAAAATAATTGTCTTAACTTGCTCCACTTAGTAAGAGGCAAATCTTATCATTCCATCTGCTCTGGGCTACAGGATATCCCAGTAACCTTTGCAGAATTGACTGTGTCTGTCTGGTTTTAATTAGCTCCACTGGGCCAGACGTAAATCACAGGTCGAATCTCCACTTCAGCACTCCACAGCATGTTTGAGTCATGGCATAGAAATTGTTCTTTTTCAGCTGAGAAATCTGGCTCTTATTCCTTTGAGAGTGGCTCTCCACAAATTGTGATTCATGGTCCAAGAAAGTCTCTACTGCTCTAGGTGTGTAAGGAAGAGACCCTGGTGAACTAGCTAGAGATAAAAGTAAGCCTTTGATCAGGGGTTCCCAACATTTTCCCGTCAGGGGCCAGTTCCTGGGACCATGTTCAGCTGTGGGGGCTGGAGGCATGGCTGCACCCAGTACTTGCATTTTCATCATCCTCATCGTCATTGGCAGTGGCGGGAATCATGCCATTTAGCAGATTCTTGGACAGGATTCTTGGACAGGCTTCACCACTTCCCAGATAGGAGGAGGCTTTTCGGAGCATGTTCAATCTGGTTTGGGATTTTCCTGTCACTTCTCGACTGCGCTTCGGCAGCTAGAGTGTGACAGTGGCCAACTTCCTGGTTCTGCGCTGGGATCCCAGGCACTGGAGGTCACCCACGGTCATGTTCCAGCTGCCGAAGCTCAGCCAAGAAGCAATGGAAAAATCCCAAACCAGAGCAAACATGCTACAAAAAGCCTCCCACCATCCTAGGAAGCAGTGGAGCCTGTCCAAAAACCTGGGAAAATGTCACAATTCCTGCCACCTCCACCACTGCAGTAAGAGACATATCACGACTTCCCGTGGTGATGAGGCAGGTCTAGAGGTGCCAGGGTGGCCACCGTGGGCTGGATTAATGATATGCATGGGCTGGATTAGGCTCATGGACTGGAATTTGGGAACCCCTGCTTTCAATCATCCATCTCTTGAAGGCCTCTCCAGTTTCACTAGCCCCTTTCTCAACTGATTCACATGATGCATTTGTCCTGATATGTGCTCATGCAAATGGTTTGCTGGTTATGTGATTAGCACATCTCTGGACAAGCTCATCCACAGACAATAAGAATAGAAATTTCAACATGCAAGAATTTCTGACTTTCACATCACACCACTCAGACAAAGCTGAAACATGCATGGGCCGTGAGTCATGCAATCCTGAGCTGCTTTCATAAGGTATGAATCAGCAGGCTTTGTGTGGTCCTCACAAGGCTGGACTTGCACTCCTCTGGCCTGTCTGAGCACCGTTACTGTTTATCACAGTGCCCTCGGTTAAACCGCATTTTGCCCTTCAAGATTTCTCTGTTACCCAACTGTGGGTAACAGTCAACTGACATATTTTTCCATAGCTCAAACCCTGCTGTCTTCTGTGTTTCTACATACTTGCAAAGAATGGTTGATTACACCATGTTGTTCATACCCTTTATCATCAGGAAAAGATACTGAGCAAGGGTATATACACCAGACAGTCATCTCTTTTCCCACTCCCCTTTTCTACAGGAGATATGTGGTTATCTGCTCTGTCATCCTGACTTCACTGACATTTAGCTGATTTTCAGGTTTAGCAGAAGTCTGCTGTTAAGGTTTCTTTCTAAGAATACCAAATTATTATGGGTGCAATAAACAGTGAACATGTGGTGAGCTGAACCAAAGCTTGGAAGACTGCCTGAAAACATATTTGCTACCTGCTAGGATGCCAGCCCTTTATAGTAAGTGTTGTTCCTATCAGATGGAAACTTTGGACACTAGAAAAAGTCTGGGTAAGACACAACTGGGTAAGATACAACTGGCCATAAAGTCTCTCATATGTTTTGAGTTTCAGCTAATACAGGTTTAGGGAGCTTTCACTCTCCTAATGTTTTGGACATCAACTTCCAGAAATCTTAGGCAGAGTCGCTATGATAGAAGAAACGTACTCTAAAATATTTTACAGGGGAAAATTTTGCTAATCCTAGATTACTACCTTTATGTTTCCTTATCTGTAGTCCAAATCCTATTCCTGCTAATGGTGAAGTCATTGCTTACATGCTAATTGATTTGGAAACAAAGTCTTATCTATTGGATAAGTAGAAGGCACATTTTTGAAGATCTGGGGGAACCCCAAAACACAGAGATGTACACGTTCTTCCACACTGGCTGCTCTTTCTCTTCATCCCACAAAAATCTTACAGAATGACTGAATATGTGTGCTGCCTTCATGTTGCTACAAGAATCGTGGGAACAAGGATGCAGAGTGTAGCTGTAGTCACCTTTCACTGTTTCCCTTTTGTGTTTGCCTTGCTCTGGGCTCAAGGCAAGGTGCCTACACAGTTGCTGTCATCAGTTCCACCCTTTCCTGTCACCAGCCAGAGAACCTGAACAATTGTCAAAAGGTGGCTGGGCTATTATGTCGGTCCAGCTTTATGGGTGAGTGAATGTTTGAATGTCTGTGGCTGGCTGGCTGGCAGGCAGGTGGAGAAAGCAAACATGTTTAGTCATTAGATGGGGGGTCTGGCTTTCAGCTTTGCACCTGGCAGCCATGGAAACAAATTCCCCTCTCCCTTCCCTCCTCTCTCTCTCTTTTTAATCTTTCAGGAAGAACAGAGGAACCTGCTCCATCAGCTGCCAGGACCCTAGAAACTTCCAAGGCAAGGGATCAGTTACCCATGAAGGAGATTTCCCTGTTCTTCTCCCGGCTTGAAGAAAGAAGCAGAACCTGACAAAATTAGGTTCTGTAGTGCAACTTCATGACAGCTTGGTTGATGGCCATGCTGATAGTGGATTTTGGGAGTTTGTACTTCAACAAAACAAAACAAAACCAACAACAACTTTTCTGAGCTCTGGGAAGGGACAAACTATCTCCCCAAAGATGTCCAAGTCTTGAATGCCCCTGTACTGTTTTAGGACAGATTTAATTTGTTAGTTGGTAATAGTTTACAGACATTGGGGAGGGTGGATGAACAGTATAGAACTAGCATTGGTGCCCATCTTCAATGGGGTTTTGTGTGTGGGGCTCAACCCGTGGGACTGGCCTGTTCCCCCATGGTGCTAACCCTGGATGAGAGGAGGGCTGGGCCCTTTTATTCTTCCCCAGTTCCCAGCCCTTGGAGTCCGTACCTGGTCGTGAATGTGCGTTATTCCTTTTGGCAGCTGCGCTCCTGCCCAGGCCGCGGTCAGTCAGGCCCCCTAGTGGAGGCTAGGCTGGGCAGGGACAGGGCTGAGCTGATGGAAAGAGTCCCTGTACTCCGTCAGTGGCCAACCCCACCACCACTGCGACACCAGCACTGCCCTGCCCCCAGCTGGGTGGATGGGCATTCTTCCTTGGTGCTTTCGGTAGACGTGCTCCCACCAAGGCCTCCAGGCTGTGGCCCAGGCCATGGGCAGTCAGGCCCCTGGCGGTGGCTGGGCAGAGACAGGGTTGAGCTGCTGGACAGAGTCCCCGCACTCTATCAGTGGCCAACCCCACTGCCACCATGACACCAGCACTGCCATGCCCCCAGCACAGATGACTGTGGGTCGGACTGGAGCCTGGAGGCCTCAGCAGGAGCAGGGCTGGCGGAGGCGACAGAGGAGAACGTCTGCCTGTCCTCGACCAGGTAGAGTGGCCATGTGCTGGGATTTGAGGAGGGGGGAAAGGGCCAGACCGTTCCCGCAGACTGGTCCCAGTCTGCCCAGGTACGGCAGGGAGGTCCTCAGCCGTAGCGCGCATGCATGCGTGAAGTGGCTGTTGGCTTGAGCGTTCATGTGCTGGCTGTCCCACCTCCTCCATGCTGTGGCCGTCCTGCCTGATTGGCTGTAGCATGCCGCGGAGGATGCTGGGACTTGTAGTGTGTTTTTTTTTGGCTTTTGTGGGGCGCAGGACTCACTCTCATTCTCCGGACCCTCGCAAAACTGATGTCAGTGAAGTAAGGTAGGTGTGCACGGCACATTACGGGATAGGCTGCATGGGTGGGGAAACATTCTGCACACGCACGGCCACACGCCTTCCTTATAGATAAAGATGTACATTGTAGTATGAAATGTCTGAAGTGTAGCATGACAAAAATGGACTGAATAGTTCAATGGTTTGGGAGTTTAGTTCCCCACTATGCAACCTAGTAGAAGAGCCAGCCTGTGTTGTCATGGGCAAGCTGCACAGTTCCAGGACTGCTCCCAGAAGAATGAAATGGTAAACTACTTCTGTGCATTGTCTACAATCGCCATGCACCAGTCTATTGGTGTAATGAGGAGATCGCCGAATTCTGGAGACTGTGCCACTGCATTTGGCAGAAGGCACAGCATGCCTGAGGTAGAGAGGACTATGAAGCTCTAAGGCTTCGGCATTGGGAGGCACGGGGCCCCTGAAGAGAGCCATCAGGGACAGCAAGAACTGCATATGGAAGGAGTTGTTGTTGTTGTTGTTGTTGTTGTTGTTGTTGTTGTTGTTGTTGTTATTATTATTATTATTATCCCACCCTCCTGGTGGGGACACCACTCAGGGCGGCTAACAACATAAGGGGAAAGGGGAAAAACAGAAATAAAAATACAATATAAAACAATTAAAACATCAACAGCTAAAAAGATTACCCCAAAACCCCCCAGCTAAAATCCACATTAATACACATAAGCCCTGAATAGTCATTATAAAAAACAGTCCACTCCACCCACCACCAGCACTGCCCTGCCCCCAGCCGGGGGGCGCAACTGACTGTGGGCCAGACTGGAGCCTAGAAGCCTCAGCAGGAGCAGGGCTGGCGGAGGCAACGGAGGAGAACGATCATGTCGTGCAACATGGTCGACAGTGACCCATGGGGTAGGCCGTATAATATGGTCACAGTCAGGTTAAAAAGCTGTGCAATTGTCCCACCATCTTGCCCAGTGCTGCTTGAAAAGATAGTGGCTACTCTTTCTCCAGGCCAACTGGGATTTGCCTATACCGAGGATGTGTCGACTGCCCCATCCAAGACCAGAGGTGGTAACTCTCTGGATAACCCTGGACCCCTAACCCATCGCCACTCAGTCTTGCTAGGGTTCAGCTGAAGCCCATTACCCCCCATCCAGACCCCAATGGCCTCCAGGCATTCGGACTGGACTTTGACCACATCACTGGGGTCCCCACGGGCTGAGATGTACACCTGGGTGTCATCCACGTACTGATGATACCGCACCCCATGGGAATGGATGATCTCGCCCAGCAGCTTCATGTAGATGTTAAATAGGAGAGGAGAGAGCACCGTGTGTGTCATTGCTGATATGATGCCGATCCATCTGATGGCAGAGGAACAGGTGGAGATTTACCGACGAAGGTGAGAAAATCAGGTGACGGAACGACACACAATTGCTGTGGAAGCCAGGATAGAGAGGACAGTGCGATGGCAGCAGATCTGGGATACATTAACCAAGGAACGGTGGACTCTTCATCTCATCCTGGACATTAATGTGTGATCAACAAGACAGCATGAAGAGGTGGATTATTATGTCATGCTGCTGTTGACGGGGCATGGCTGCGTCAGAGCCTACCAATACCATTTTAGGCTGGATGATGATGCTTCATGCCCTATCTGACAGCCCATGCAGGAAGACGCAGAGTATGTGTTTTTTTCACTGTCTATGCTTTGATGCAGAATGGGAAATTCTACAGAAGCATCTTTGACAACAGTTGTCTCTGGAAGACATCCTCGGTGAGATGTTAAGCAGGGAGAGAGAGAGCGCATGACAAAAGCAGTTATATCAGAGATTCAAATGGTATTCTGTATACTGTTTTAGCTTCCAGGTTTCTATTTAAAGTTTAATGTTTCTAGGGAATGCCTTGATATTTGTTAGATACAGGTCACTCCCTATATTCAAGGGAAATACATTCCATGATCTTCTGTGACACCCAAAGCAGCAAATCCCATATTACTGCACCCATACTTGAGGCATACAAGTGGGATATGTATGCAGCAAATGTCTCCTTCGATCTTTCATGAGCTCTCATGAAATGGCTCCCCTGGAAAGGGCTTTTCCTTCTCAAGAGTAGGTAGTAGATAGATAGATAGTGAACACTGGTGGCCACTTCATATAATGCACTTTAGAAATACATATGTATTATTTGTTTGCTTATTTTTAAAAAATACAGTACAGTAAATCCCCAACTTACATATGTCTCGAGTTACATAAAATTCGACTTACATAATGGTTTTTGCTAAAACCATGTCCCGATTTACATGTCCCAATTTACATAACACAAATTCCTATGGGTTTGCTCCGAGTTAAGTAAAAAAATTAATTTTTCCTATGGGGTTGCTTCGAGTTAAGTGAAAAACCGATTTACATAAAGGCCTACGGAACAGACTTTTTACATAAGTAGAGGTTTTACTGTACTGTCTTTCTCCCAGAACTGAGCCCCAGGCAGCTTACAAAAAGTTAAAAACATTTGGAAATTGAAATACAGTAGACTTACAAATATTTAAATAGAATTATATTCAATATATTATTAAAATGCAATTAAAATTAAAGCTTTTGAAATTCCCTTGATTAAGAATATAATAATACTAGTTTGCCTTAAAACACACACACACACAAAACCCCAATATATTGGCTAACATCTTATCATCTGAAGCTCTTATTTGCCAAAGACATGTCTGATTAAAAGGATATTCAGCTGTAGCAAGGGGGCAAAGCTATGATTCTCCATAAACTATCTGAGGAAATTTATAGGGAAAGATCTTTTTAATATATATGATTCTTTAAAGAGCGCTGGCTCTTCGGCTTTGAAACAGAGATGAGCACTGAACCCTAGAATTAGATACTACTGGCTTTCGAGCAAGGGCAACCTTTACCTTTACCTTTAAAGGCAATTGCATTTTCCCCTTCTCCAACATGATTGCCCTTTCAAATGCATCTCATTGTAATAGGATTGTGAGCCTAATTTTCAAATTATTCTAATTCCAAATCCAGAAAAAGACAATTAAGTGGGACTCAATCAAAACTGATGGTATTCACACAACAATAGTCAAATCCATCCAGGAGTTTCCACAGTTCTTTGTTGCTGTTTCTCAGATTGCATTGGAACAAATATCTTCAACACTGTGGCCATAGCACACCAATAATTGTGTTGCCTTTTGAAACCTAGGTGATGTACCACCCAACCTTAATTGCAGCACTCTGGAAATGATACCATGCAGTATAATATTCTCCTAATACAATACACTAATACAGGGGTCCCCAAACCTTTTGGGCAGTGGGCTGGTCACGTGGTTCAGGGGGTGCATTTTGTTTCCACTCCTGGGAGTGATGAGGGCTTTATGGGCTGGATGAATTGGCATCGGGGGCCAGGTCTGGCCCACGGGCCATAGTTTGAGCACCTCTGCACCAATACAACACAATGTCCTCTTAATCCATATTCCTCAAAGCAATACCTCTGCAAAGTTTTTGCCTTTTAAAAACATTTCCTCCAAGTGAAATGCTTATCCTTTCACTGTCCTGTTCTGTGTCCTGTCCTGAGCACCTCTCTCCTTTGCAGGCGCACCCCCCAATAAAGGACTCAGACACTGGTAAAAGTGGATAACGGCATTGGGCCACATTTATTGATTCATGCCCTAGTCCGAATTATAAATTTCTATTGGTATTCAACCAATTATAATTCTTAAGGCAAGCAGGCCGAAGTAACACTGGTAAGGTTCCACCCAAAATTGCCAACGGCAATTGGTTACAATGTATCCATTTGTATCAATTTGTTTGTTGACAACAAACAAATTGTTGACCGTAGTCAATAATCTAACTACTGACCCCACCCTCTGACGCGTATCCGTAAAATAACGGGGTGATGCGTGCTGCCTAGCTCGTGCCATCACCCCATTGCCTGGTTCGTCGTTGACCGGACAACGTTAACCAACTTGTGCCTGTCTAGTATTGTCCAGTCAATTGCGAACCTGCCGGATACCTGTGAGTCATAAATGTTTACCTTACCAGTGCTACCCGCCACACGGAGAGGCTTCAATAAAGGCTCACCGCCCCCCCCCCAGACCGTCAGCTCGGTCAACAGGCCTGCTCGCCAATCTCCCAACAAGAGGTCCATACCTCCCGGTGACAGATGGACCCCATCCCCTGTGTAAAGCTCATAATTTTGGAGACTGATGGTGGGGTGTCGTATGACGCGCCCCCAACCCTTGTCCATAAAGAATCGGGCAATAGCCCTGTTCACCGAGCGCCGAGCCCGATCAACGGCCTGGAGGTTAAACCCTCCCCTGTAAGCGTGCCGCGGTACCATGTCCGACCAAAGTAGGGTTGTGGCAGGCCACACATAATGTAAGTAGGCCAGGTCACCGCAAATCGCATGCTTCAGCGATAGGCCCGTGACCTGTCCCAAATCATTACCCCCGAGGTGTATAATCAGGACATCAGGCGGGTCAGCATCCCTGATGGAGAAAAGGAATGGCAACAGTTCCCGCCATAACATTCCGCGCTTACCGTACCACCTGAGACTTGCGGATGCACCCAGTCCCAGTCGGGGTCCCCACTCTGTCGCCGCAGCAAACTGCGCTGCCCTGTGCACATAGCTGTGGCCCACCAGCCATACTGTCACCGGTGTAAGACGACACCCAGGGTCTGTCAAGGAAAAAAGGAAACAGGGCAGTGACTTAACTGGTACTCACTGTTGAAGAGGGCGAACATACAACTGAAAACATCGTGATCCCCACCTTCCCATGTTGCGTATTTCAGCCCCAGAGTACCCAAACGCTGCCGCGGTGGAAGCCGCCCCTATCCTGAATGAATGGGTGCCGTAACGAGCCCCAGGGAGGCCAACACTGGCTAGTGCCTTACCAGTCACCTTCCAAAATTGAAATTTAGTAAGGGGAGACCCATCTTGGTGACAGAAAAACGGGCCAGGGTGCGTACCACGTAGTGCAAGCAACTCCTGTAGGGCACCAACCGGACAGATGTCTGCCATGGAACACCGTAGCAGTCTTACACCACTGCCTACACCGTGCTGATCAACCTTAGAGGAGCGTATCCTCAGCTGAGCGCAATCATTGGAAACATAGACATCTTCGAGTTCCAGTGCCCTACGACTCGCATCCGCCTTAGACAGTAGCACCAGCTCACTGATGCGGAGCGCCCCAAAAAAGGCCACCGAAGTAGCCGCGTGAAACAGGGTTGCCTCATACCTGTCGAAACACAGGTCATGCCAACCCCGTGCAAGGTGGGTAAGTACCCCTGGAGAAATAGGGTGGCGGTCGTCCGGGCTGCTCCCACGTTCCCACACCCACCCTTCCAAAACATGTCGTATGCGAAAATCATTTGTGCTGTCAGCAAAACCACCCACCTTGGCCATGAATGCCAGCGCTGACAGCCTGGATGCTATGGTGCGGGGGGCTAAGCCCTGGGCATGTAAGTAAACCATAAATTGGAGGACGTGAGCCACTGGGATGGGCCAACTTTCAGGCAGCTGTGATTGGGCACAAAAGGCCCTGAACGAACTGAATGCATGGTTATACGCCTTACGCGTGCGGGGGGCGAGCGACATGCCGATCGCCCGGTTCACCTCTCCTTGCCAAGCGTCCATATCTCATCCGGGAGCGGCGAGGGAAATTCCTCTGCGTCCGGGGCCAAGGCATGGAACCGGGGGATCTGCAGGCGGGACAAAGCGTCAGCAATATCATTATTAATACCTGGAACATGTCTGGCCCTAAAAAGCACATTGAGGCGTAGGCTGCGCAACACAAACTGGCGAACCAGTTCCATAACCCTGGGAGATTTTGACATCTGTGAGTTGACAATGTGGACAACTGCCGCATTGTCACACCAGAAATGGACGACCAAATTGGCCCACTCCTCGCCCCATAGCATCAAAGCCCCCAGAATGGGGGAAAATTCCAGATACGTAAGATCGCGCAAACGATCCGTGCCCCACCAAGCTGGCGGCCATCTGCCGTAGACCCACTTCCCTTTGAAGTAAATCCCATAACCCAGGGACCCTGATGCATCCGACTGAACCTGAAAACGAGGGGAAACCAAAAGGTCGGACCTCCAAAATGACACCCCGTTGAATTCCCTCAGGAACTGAAGCCAGATGAGCATATCAGCCCTCATGCCCTTGTTCAGTCGGACCCTGTGGTGGTGCCTGGCCAAGCCAGTCATGGCGTCGCACAAGCGTCCAGCAAATGCTCTGCCAGGTGCGACGACCCTGCAAGCGAAATTGAGGTGACCATGTAACACCTGGAGCTCCCGAAGGGGCACCTTGCATTTTGCCAGCAAGTCCAAAATGAGTGCAACGATCCGTGAAACCTTATCAACAGGCAACCTGGATGCTTGCACAACCGTGTCAATCTCCACCCCCAGGAATTTGAGCTTGGTTGAAGGGCCCTCGGTCTTTTCGGGCGCTAAAGGGACACCGAGTTCCTTCATTAGCGTCTGAAATGTATTTAGGAGACGCGTGCACGTGTCCCAGCCCTGTTCACCCCCGAATAAGAAATCGTCGAGGTAGTGGGCTACAGACCGGGACCCTGACCTGCGAACAAAGGCCCATTGCAGGAAGGTGCTAAAGCGCTCAAATGCCGAGCATGAAATGGAGCAGCCAAAAGGCATGGCCTTGTCGAAATAAAATTCACCCCGGAACTTGAAACCCAGCAACTCAAAGTCACCCGGGTGCACTGGCAGGAGACGGAATGCGGACTTAATGTCGCACTTAGCCAGTAGTGCACCCGGGCCACATGAGCGCACCATGCGCAGAGCCTGGTCAAAAGATGTATACCTGACCAAACAAAGGTCGTCAGGGATAGCATCGTTGACCGAACGGCCAGCCGGGTAAGACAAGTGGTGTATCAAACGGAACTCCCCCCCTGACTTCTTGGGCACTAACCCCAACGGGGAAACCTTGAGATTGGGAAATGGTGGGACAGGGAAAGGGCCAGCGACCCTGCCAGCAGCAACCTCCTTAGCAATGTTCATGGCAGCCACCTCCTCCCTTCCCCTGAGTGATAACAGGTTGGGTGCATCCTGAGAGGACCTGTCCCCTGTGAAAGGAATGTGAAACCCCTGCTGGAAACCCTGCGTCTGCCCTCCTCGGATACATCGTGAGCCAACGCTCCAGCATATCCACATTAATTGGGGAGGGGGCCTTTTGCTTGACCAGCTCCCTCCGCGGCAGTTCTGCCCACTCCCTGTCCACCTCTACCTCTGCCCCGCAGTCCACCTGCCCTAGGACACGTGGAGGCGGCATGGGAGCCAGCACAAGAGGGACACTCGTGCCTGTACCGGCACTGCTTCCTGTTGCACGCACCATTGGCCGGGAAGCTCCAACACAGCAGGCAGGCTGGAACCCCCTGCCCCACCACCTGGCGGGGTGCCTGGGCTGGAGCAGCTCGCTGGACCGCATGTCCACAATGGTACCTCTCCCCTGGCGCAGGGCGCGTGGGGGTCATGTACAGAAGCCACAGCTTCTGGCAGGGCTCATCCCACCTAATCTCTGGGTGTAGGGGCACTCTCATACGGAATTCCTCGTCGTAAGCCAACCACGATGGGCCAGGGAAATCAACCATCGCCCGGTATATGTTGTCCAAATACTGGACCATCGGAATTGCCAGGTCAGGCCGGGCCCTGAGGTACACCGCCATGTATATAAGGTACGCGAGTAACCAGTTGGCCCACGTGCGTGGTGGCTTACGTCGACGAGACTGCTCCTTGTCCTTCTCGTCCTGCCCCTCCCTCTCCTCTTTGGTGGGTTCTCTATTCAAGAGGGAGAAAATGTCCACATACTCCCTCCGCCAGATCTTTTCCTTGGTGGCCTGGGCCAGGTGATCCCCGAGGGGTAACGAATAACCTGCTGTCGGCAAGGCCGACACCGGCACATTGACAGTGCTGGGCACCATGAAAGGAGCCTGGACCAGCCCCGCCACCCCCAGTAAGTTCCCTGCAGGACAGGGTCCCCCGCCCTAAGAGGGGCCTTGTAGTGTTGGAGCCGTTCCCGGATGGGCCGGTGGCGGCTGACCCGCCGCCCCAGCCAGGCGAGGCCACGGCCACTGTAAACCTCCCCCTGTTGTGGGTTGTGGTGTGGGTGCACTAGCTTGGACCGTATACTCACAAGTTGCACCCCCATGGGCCGCCCCCACCGGGGGTTCCTGCCCACTCCGGGCATCGGAGCTCGCGACCGCAACCGAGCTCGTAGATGGGCCTGACCACTACTTGCTGGCGGCATCTGCTGAGTGGGGAGCTGCGAGGCCGCGGCTGGCGCCAACCTACTTCCCTCAGGCAGCTCAACCCGTTCGGCCGCCTGCCGAGGACCGGCAGACGCTGAGTTGACCTGTAAACCAAAAGGTGCCCCGGATGGATTAACTATCCCTAAAGATGCCTCCAGGGCCGCTATGTGGGCCAGTAGGGCATCAACATTTACATAGCCCCCAACACTGATGGGGGGCAAAGGGCCGGCCGGCCCACCGGTCGCTGGCGCCGGGCCAGGTCTCTGGACCCCGGGGCCCGAATACGGCCATGCCCCAACCACCAGCCCCGGAGGGGCCGGGGGCATGCCCTGCCAGGGAAGGGAACCCAGCCAACCCCCTTGGTTAAAGCCCACCGCTGGAAGCTGCATGCCAAGGCCCGAAGGCCCAGCCTGGTTATGCGCCAGGCCCGGGCCGGTGGCCACTAATTGCGGGCCGGGAGCAGCAGCCCCTGCAGGGCCGGTCTGAGGCTGCCCAGCCTCAGGCCAGGGAGCAATCGACCCCATCCCGCCGGTCCCGTTGGGCGCCCCCGGAAAGGGGGCCTGCTGAGGGGGCGCAGTCGCGGTCCTCCGACCCGGCTGGCACCTCCTTGAGGGGCGAACTGCGTTCGCCATCGCCTTCTTTTTGGAAGGCATTGCCGCAAATCGTTGGGAAGCCGAAGAAAATAAGCGAAGAAGAAACCACTGCCCAAAAGAGGCTTCCCGGCTAAAGGGAAGTGCGACGGAGCGATTGGGGAAAAACTTCTCCTCTCCATCGCTTCGCAAAATGGCAGTGCGGCTGCCTCGTGGCCACCCCTTTTAAAGGGTGCTGGCCACGCCCCCTAACTACCCGGATGTCCAAGTCCGGTGGGGGGGCCCCGCAAAGAGCGCGGCGGCCATTTTGGCGCCGCGCTTGCATTCTCAATACACCATTACATTTCATGCACCAAGTGCTGATCATATGCTTTGCTGTGTGAGGTCATTATAGGTCCCCAGAGAGCTCAGACTGAATGCTATTCAGGGCCTCATCATCTGTTTGCAACAGGAACCCTTGATGCATCCCTGGGATTGATGGTCTCAAACTGCAGAGTGAGAAGTGAATTTGGAAAATGCAGGCTAACTCAGAACTCCAAGGATTGTGCAAAGATACATGTGTTTTGGTATTCAGTTGAGCAATGCTGACCTGGAGAAGATGGCAAAAAGGGAAACACAAATGTTCAGTGGTATGGATCAGAACAAGGCACGGTAAGTTAAAGTGTGCTTAGACTAGGGGTTCCCAACCTAAGACGTGTGGGCCAGATCTGGCCTGTGGCACCTTTTCATGTGGCTCCCCACCACTCCAAGGGCATTGAAGAAACAAAATGGCCACCCCTTTGAAGCTGTTGGGACAAAATGACTGTCCCAGCATGCAGGCAGGGCAAAATGGCCATCCGGCCCTCAAAGCTCACTGAGAGTGTGTGACCTGGCCTCCGGCTTGGAAAGGTTGGGAACCCCTGGCCTAGACAGATACTTCTTCATCCTACCCATTAAAAGCCACTGTAAGGATATTCAATCTTTTCCTCCTTATGGGTCTTCTACAATAGGAAAAAGGCAGAAGAAGGTGGGAAGAAAACACAGAAATGTTACAAATTGAAAATAGCGGTCAAGATTCCTGTCTCTTTCTTTAAACGAGGCAAGGGAATTCCACAATAAAACTCTCACCTGGAAGTACTCTGCATGTCTCACTAGGAATTTCAAATGTGGGAGAAAGTAAAGTACGGTCTATCACTTTGGCATCCTGTACTTTCTTAAAGGACATTAAAGATGACATAGATGGTATTCCTCTCCTTCACCTCATTCTCTTCAGGTTTTATGGCCACACAAAGGTTTAAATCAAGTTTTTCTAGGATAGTTATTTCTTGGGCACTTACTAGGCATCTTGCCATATAAACCTGCACTTTAAGGAACAGTTTTTGCAATTTCTCATTCTTTTCCAGCCTTCCAGAGTTTTGCAAAGCAATGTTATTCTTCTGTTTCTTTTTCTTAGCATGTTAAGCTCCAGCATTTTGCCTAGAAATAAGATACTTACTGATCAGTTTAAGAATGTATAAGGTATTATGGATAAATAATTAGACAGGACAATTATTTGAAAAATAAAATAACATTCTAACTAAAATTATTATTATTAACCTTGTGGATTCTGACAAAAGCACCACAATTTGGATCCTAAACAGTTTAGCTTGTTAGAAATAGGCAGAATATTAAAGACATTTTAATTTGGACTGAAATCAAAAGTGACAAATTTGTTATTAAAATAATATCACTGTACAAATTTTTCCTCTTTTGGCATCAAATTTTCTCTATTATTAACAGATTGCAAAAGATTAGAATGAATCAGTTCTCCTGCAATAGAATCTTAATCACAAATCAAAATTTCAGAATGTCCACAAAGAAGATACATTGTAGTGGTAGTGAATGAGTGGATGTGGTGACTTTAGTGCTCAATTGTATGAAAATAGCACCTATATAGAGTTTATCAGTAGGTCTACATTCACCTGAACTGGTTGTTCTGCACCTGTAGATAACAATGGGAAGAATATGCTTGTCTTCAAGGATTGTCTTGCTAGACTGCAGTTGGAGATGGCAATCTCATGAGTTTTGGAATAAGGATAGACTGTAAATCTGTTTCCTAGCCTGTTCATTAACAGTAATACCTCATACAAAGTCCGCTTCATACAACATTGAATTCATACAACATCGCCTAATTTCTTGAAAAAAGTTACCTCATACAAAGTTGCTCGACTTTGTATGAGGCATTCAGTTTTTCCCAGGTTGCATTGTGCCTGGGCAGTATAAAAGATAGGACACATGCATGCATTGCTCTTGTGGATTTTGCACAAGGCAAAAAGTTTTTAGGAGTGGTTTTGAGCGTGATTTTGGATTTTTTTTAATTTTTCATCAGAATTTTTAGAAGCATTCCTGGGATTTTTGCAGCATTCTTCAGGTTCTTGGACAATCAGGGTTGTTTGACATGTTTTTGTAATGTATTTAGCCTTTAGACAATGTTTTCTTAAAGTTGTCAGTTTCCTGTCTGTTTCCTTGACTTTGCCCTGAAGTCTGTGCTGTTACAGTACAAAGTCCAAATCCGTATAACGTCCAAACTTGTGGAATCAAGTTTGGACGTTGTATGAGGTATCACTGTATATGTTATGCACACAGGATTACAGGAGGCCTTTAGTTCAGGTTTTAAACTCTTACACATGAATGATGAACTTCCCCTGAAGTATTATCTTAATGGCAGTTACTTTAAGTTAAAACTGAAGTCTGTCCAGATGGCAGGTTTTGAGGACTGTACTCCTAATTGCTATTTTTGCTTCATATGGGGAAAAATGACATTGTACTGTATTTTATTGAAGCGTTTGGGTTTTCAAATATCTGATCCACATGTTCCTTCTTTCCTAATTTTTCCTTACAGATTGCTTTCTCATTGTTATACTGTGTTTCTCCTTGTAGTAGCTACCTTTTCTTATAACATCAATTTGTCTTTCTAGTTCATTGCTGCTTCTGGTTGGGATTTTTTTTTACTGAACTAAAGACATGACAAAGTAACTCGTTAACACAACAGTGTCCTCCACCACAATTGCAGTGTTACCAAAGAATGTGAATGTGTGGAAGTGTTAGGGACTTTACTACTGGCTTTGGCCAGGAGTCGTGAGAATGAGGTTGGGGAGAAGGCTACTGTGAAGGCTTTAGCATTCCCAGATGCAGAAGGAAATGACATTAATCACATAAAGCAGGGGTACCCAAACTTTTTGGGCCATGGGCCAGTCACATGGTTTAGTGGGCCAGTCATGTGGTTCAGTGGGCCGGTCAAGTGGTTCAACGGGTCAGTCGTGTGGTTTCTCCCACCAGAAGCGGAAGTAAAACACACCTTGCAATTTGTTTTGCAACAGGATGAGATAGATTTTAAGCTGCCATTTTCTCTGCTTAAACCAGGGGTGCCCAAACTACAGCCCATCAGCTGGATCCGGCCCCTGATGCCAATTCATCTGGCCCACACTGCCCTCATCACTCCTGGAAGTGGAAGTAAAACACACCTGTACTTCCACTTCTGGGAGTAATGAGGGCGGTGTAGGCCGGATGAATTGGTGTCAGGGGCTGGATCCGGCCTGTGGGCATTCCTGACATAAGGCCTTGTAACTGGGAGGCTTTACAAAGCCTTTGGTTGGCTGTGCCTCATATATTTAAAACCTCTTATTCTGCCTTTGGCTGTCAATAAAAACTCAAATGCCATGATGCTTGGGGAGATTCAACTCAAAACAACAATTATAGAGGCTAAACTAGAATAAAGCTACAACGACAATGCAAGCGCGGCGCCAAAATGGCCGCCGCGCCCTTTGCGGGCCCCCCCCCCACAGGACAGAGAATCCGGGTAGTTAGGGGCGTGGCCAGCTCCCTTATAAAAGGGGTGGCCACGAGGCAGCCGAGCTGCCATTTTACCTCAGCGACGGAGCGGAGAAGTCTTTTCCCCTGTGTCTCCGTCGCTCTTTAGCTTACCGGGAAGCCTTTCGGTAGCGATTCTTCCTTGTTGGCTTCCCTTTGCTTCAGTGGAGATACCTTTGAAGAAGGAGGCGGCTTTGAGTGCAGCTTGCGCTGGTAGGAGGCGCAACCCAGGTCGGAGGACCGCGGTGCCGCCTCCTCAGCAGCCGCCTTTGCAGGCCCCTGCCGGGGCCGGCGGAATGGGGTCTATTGCCCCTTGGCCCGGAGTGGGCGACCAGAGTGCGGGCGCGGAAGGGGTTCCGGCCCGCGGCCCGCGAGCGGTGGACACCGCTCCTGCATCTGCCCACCCTGTTGGGCCTACTCTTCTTGGGTCGCAGCCTCCCCCTGGGCCCTCTAGCCTTGGGGGGTGGTGCGGCCCCCTGCCTTACCGGGTTTCTTCACTGACCCTGCCGGGCTTCGGTGCTGGCCAATGGCCATATTCGCCTGTACCACGCCTGGACCGGGCGGGCCGGCCGGCTCTTTGCTCCAGTCAGGCGGGCGCCCCCTTCGGGATCCCCTTGAGGCGCTGTCGGCAGAAGGACAACAGCCGGCAGGGAGGGTCGAGCTGCTGCAGGCGCGTGGCGCGGGTCCGGCCACTGCCTCGCGGCTCCCCGGCCAGCAGCCAGGTGCGGGTCAGGCCACGGTGATGAGCTCTACGTCGGTCATGAGCTCCGACGCCCCCAGTGGGCCGGAACCCCTGGTGGGGGCGGCCCGCGGGGGTGCAGCATGTGAGTATCCGGTGCAAGCGAGTACATCCACACACATTCCCAATATGGGGGGGGGGCCTTTCAATGGCCTTGGCCTCTCGCGGGTGGTGCGGGGGCCACGCTGTCGGCACCCCACCCGGCGACGACGACTGCCACCTTGGGCACTGGGGTGTAAGCGAGTACATCCACACACATTCCCGGGGCCCCGCGGTGGGGGGTATTCCCTACCCTGAGGGGAATGTTTGGGGTGGCCGGGTTGGTCCAAGTTCCTATTCTTTAACGCTGAATGACCACTTGGCACAGGCCGCCAGGGAGTAAATTTGACGGGGGGAATATGTGGATATCTTCTCACTCCAAAACAAGGTGCCCTCCAAGGAGAGATGGAGGGGCAGAATAGAAGGATAGTGGCAGGCACGTTGTCACAAGCCACCAAGTATGTGGGCCAAATGGTTGCCGGCCTGCATCATAGGCATGGCGGTGTACCTTGGGCCTGGCCGGATCTGGCTATTCCGATGGTCCAGTATTTGGACAACATCTGCCGGGCGATGGTTTACTTTCCGGGCTCAGCATGGTTGGCTTGTTACGAGGGATGCCGTAGGCGGATTCCCACACACCCTGGGGTTAGGCGGGATGAGCCAGGCCAGAGACTGCGGCTTTTGTACTTGACGCCCACGCGCCCTGTGCCCGGGGAGATATACCATTGTGGGCATGCGGTCCAGCGGGCAGCCCCAGCATAGGTCACCTGCCATGGGGCGGGGCGGGGGGTCCCAGCCCGCCTGCCGTTCTGGACTTTCTTGTCCAATGGCTCCTCTAATGGGAGGACTTGTATATACAGACAGGAGTGTCCCACCTGTGTTGGCCCCCATGCGGCCTCTGCCTGTCCTAGGCCTAGAGGAATGCGAAATAGGCAGAGGGTGGGGCAGACAAGGGGCTTGCAAGACTGTTGCAGTGGGATTTAGTTTACCGAAGGGCTCCCCCCCAATCTTTTATCCCTTAAGGGGGGGGAGGAGGTGGCTGCTGCCAGCTTTGACAAAAGGGTCTATGCGGGCAGGGTCGTTGGCACTGTCCCTGCACCCCCGTCCCGGGGAGCATATTATTTCAATGATGCCGTGCCTTTTGGCTATTCCATTGGGGCTCGGTGTTCGAGCGTTTCACCACTTTCCTAGATTGCGCTTTTGTCCGCAGGTCAGGGTCCCGGTCTGTAGCCCATTCCCTGGATGGTTTTATTCGGGGCTGAACGGGGCTGGGACACGTACCCACGTCTCCTCAACACATTTCAGACGCTAATGGAGGAACTTGGTGTCCCTTTAGCGCCCGAAAAGACCGAGGGCCCATCTCCACAGCTAGTATTCCTGGGGTGGAGAGTAACACGATAGCGCAGGATTCTAGGTTGCAGCGGGATAAGGTGTCAAGGCTAGTGGCCCTTGTCTCGGTCTTGCTGGCTGAGTGCATGGCATCATGGAGGGAATTTCTGGTGCTACATGGTCACCCCAATTTCGCTGGCAGGGTCGTCGTACCGGGCAGGGCAATTGCTCTGCGCTGGTGCGACGCCATGGCGGGATTATCCAGGCCCCGCCACAGGCTCAGATTTACCCGGGGTATCGGGGCAGACGTGCTTGTCTGGCCATAGACCCAGAGGTAGTTCAACGGGGTGTCATTTTGGGTTTGATTTCCTGGCTCCCCCTTGCTTTCAGATGCAGTCCGATGCCTCAGGATCCATGGGTTTCTGGGATGTCCTTCAATTGGAAGTCGGCCTATGGTGGGTGGCCACCATCCGCGGCAGGCAAGGGTCGCCTGCATGGTCTCACGTATCTGGAATATTTCCCTATCCTGGGTGCTTTGATGCTATGGGGCAAGGGGTGGGCCAACTCGGTTGCGCAATTTTGGCGTGGCAACGCGGCTGTTGTCCGCATCGTCACTGCACAGATTTCCAAATCGCCCGGGGTTATAGGGCTAGTGCGTTGGTTTGTGTTATGCAACCTGTGCCTCAACGTTCCCTTCAGGGCCAGGCAAGTCCCAAGGGTTGATAATGATATTGCTGCTGCTTTGTCCCGCCTGCAGATCTCCCGGTTCCGTGCCTCGGCCCCCGGATGCGGAGGAATTTCCCTCGCCACTACCGGATGAGAGATGGACCGTTGGCAAGGAGAGGTGAACCGGGCGATCGGCATGTCACTAGCGCCATGCATGAGTAAGGCGTATCACCACGCATTTAGTTCCTTTAGAGTATTATGTACCCGATTCCGACTGCCAGGAACCTGGCCGATTACAGTAGCCCATGTTCTGCGATTCATGGTTTACCTGTATGCTCAGGGCCTCGCACCACGCACCATAGCATCTCAGCTGTTGGGTTGGCTTTTATGGCCAAAGTGGGAGGTCGTGTGGACAGCACCATTGACTTCCGGGTGAGACATGTTGGGAGGGGTGGGTGCGCGTGCCCGGGCGTTTCCCGGGCGACCGCCACCCCATTTACCCAGGGGGTTTTTGACCCAGTTGGCCCGGGGCTGGCCTGGCCTCTGTTTTGATAGATGAGGCAGCCCACTTCATGCGGCTACAACAGTGGCCTTTTTGGAGCCCTCCGCATCGGCGAGCTTGAGATGCTGAGTAAGGCGGATGCAAGATTTTCCCAGGGTTTTTACCCAATTGGCCCGGGGCTGGCCTGGCCTCTGTTTTGGAAATGAGGCAGCCCACTTCATGCGGCTACAACGGTGGCCTTTTTGGAGCGCTCCGCGACAGCGAGCTTGAGATGCTGTATAAGGCGGATGCAAGTTGTAGGGCACTGGAACTCGAGGATGTCTATGTTGCCAAAGACTGGGCCCAGTTGAGGATACGCTCCTCTAAGACAGATCAGCATGGCGTAGGCAGTGGTAAGACTGCTACGGTGTTCTTTGGCAGACATCTGTCCGGTTGGTGCCCTACAGGAGTTCCTGGCACTGCGTGGCATGCACCACGGCCCGTTTTTCTGTCACCAAGATGGGTCTCCCCTTACTAAATTTCAGTTTTGGAAGGTGACAGCCAGAGCCCTCACCAGGGTGGGCCTGCCAGGTGCCCGTTATGGCTCACATTCATTCCGTATTGGTGCAGCCTCTACAGCAGCTGCTTTTGGGTACTCTGGGGGCTGACATACGCAGCATGGGGAGGTGGGGCTCGCAATGTTTTCAGTTTTATGTGAGCCCACTTCCGCCATGAGTACCAATCCAGTCACCTTACCGTCTTTTTCTCAATTTTTCTCAATTTTCTTACAGACCCTGGGTGTCGTATTACACCGGTGACAGTATGGCTGGTGGGCCACAGCTATGTGCACAGGGCAGCGCGTTACGCTGCGGCGACAGAGTGGACCCCGACTGGGACTGGGTGAACACGCCAGTCTCACATGGCATGGTAAGCCTGGGATGTTATGGCGGGAGCTGCGGCCTTTCCTTTTTTCTGGCCTGGGTGCTGACCCGCCTGACATTCTCGTCATCCACCTGGGGGGCAATGATTTGGGCCAAGTTACCGGCTTATCGCTCAAGCATGCGATTTGCGAGGAACTCGCCTATTTGCATTATGGCTGGCCTGCCACAACCCTGGTTTGGTCGGACATTGTACCGCGCCATTCTTACAGAGGGGGCGTTAACCTCCTGGCCCTTGACCGCGCTAGGCGCGCGGTCGATAGGGCGGTGGCGCGGTTTATTGCCGACAGGGCTTGGGGACGGGTCAGTCATCACCCCGATACTAGCCTACAAAATTATGACTTGTACGCAGGGGATGGGGTCCATCTGTTGCGAGGAGGTATGGACCTCCTGTTGGGTGATTGGCGAGCAGGCCTGTTGACCGAGCTGACGGTCTGGGGGGGGGGGGCGTCAGGTCTTCTTTGAAGCCCCTCCGTGTGGCGGGTAGCACTGGTAAGGTAAACAGTATGACCCACAAGTATCCGGCAGGTTCGCAATTGACTGGACAACACTAGACAGGAATAAAGTAGTTAAACGTTGTCCGGTCAATGACGAACCAGGCGATGGGGTGATGACGATTGCTAACCAGCATGCATCACCCCTGTGATTTCACGGATACGCGTCAGAGGGTGGGGTCATGAGTTAGTTATTGACTACGGTCAACAATTTGTTTGTTGTCAACAAACAAATTGATACAAATTGATACATTGTAACCAATTGCCGTTGGCAATTTTTGGGTGGTACCTTACCAGTGTTACTTCGGCCTGCTTGCCTTAGTAATTATGATTGGTCGTTTTACCAATATAAATTTATAATTCGGACTAGGGCATTGAATCAATAAATGTGGCCCTATGCTGTTATCCACTTTCAATGTTGTCTGTGTCCGTTATTGGGGGGGTGCGCCTGCAATGCAAGCGTGGCGCCAAAATGGCCGCCGCGCCCTTTGCGGGCCCCCCCCCCACAGGACAGAGAATCCGGGTAGTTAGGGGCGTGGCCAGCTCCCTTATAAAAGGGGTGGCCAGGAGGCAGCCGAGCTGCCATTTTACCTCAGCGACGGAGCGGAGAAGTCTTTTCCCCTCCACCCCCTCCCTAGTTAACAGTGTGATATTTTGGTCGCTTCGGGGCCGGGTGGGAATTTTTGGTTGGGACCCATATTGGCTTCCGGGTCCTGGCTTTTTTGCCCATCCCACACTGTTGCTATGGTTTGATATAGGGGTCTTTCTGTGTTCCTACTGTTGACTTTGGTCACATTGGCGGGTAGCACTGGTAAGGTAAACAGTATGACCCACAAGTATCCGGCAGGTTCGCAATTGACTGGACAACACTAGACAGGAATAAAGTAGTTAAACGTTGTCCGGTCAACGACGAACCAGGCGATGGGGTGATGACGATTGCTAACCAGCATGCATCACCCCTGTGATTTCACGGATACGCGTCAGAGGGTGGGGTCATGAGTTAGTTATTGACTACGGTCAACAATTTGTTTGTTGTCAACAAACAAATTGATACAAATTGATACATTGTAACCAATTGCCGTTGGCAATTTTTGGGTGGTACCTTACCAGTGTTACTTCGGCCTGCTTGCCTTAGTAATTATGATTGGTCGTTTTACCAATATAAATTTATAATTCGGACTAGGGCATTGAATCAATAAATGTGGCCCTATGCTGTTATCCACTTTCAATGTTGTCTGTGTCCGTTATTGGGGGGGTGCGCCTGCAAAGACTTAGTTAGGATGGATAGCACTGATCAGGAAAAATAGTTGAAAGTCCAGGACACATCATCACCATGGATAACAATCAGTGTAAAGAAAAAAGTCCCTTCAAAAATGGGAAGTCTTGCCAAAGTGAAACAAACCAAAAGGAATGTAGGTTGCAGAAAGAAAATGCAAACAGACGACTGAGGAGGCAACAAAGGATTTTGAGGAGCATATTGCTAATAGGATCAAGACCAAATTAACAAATACTTTAAATACATATTTTAGTAGGAAACCAGAGAGGCAGTTGGGCTGTTAGATGAATAAAAAGAGTATTAAAAAGGGCACATTTTACTAGTGAAGATAGAGGGCAGATTCCTATGATTGAACTAAGGGAACAATGAGAAGCTGTAGCAAATAAAAGTGACAAAACTGGGCATTGCACATTTTCTTGATAAATTACGATTCGCTTTGTCCAGAGGGTATCCAGCCATGTGTTCTTACAGAAGTCAAATGAGAAATTGTTATCTTAACTAAAAAATGTAATGCACCTGTAATCAAAAGGATCTATCCAGATTGCAGGTTAGGCATTAAAGCATCAAATGAGGTTCAATGTGACCAATTGTAAAGTGATGCATATTGGAACAAAGAATCACAGCTTCATATATATGCTGATGAAACCTGATCTCAGGTGGCATAAAAAAGGAAAGAATTTTGTAATGGATAGCACAATGAAAATGTCAAGTCAGGATGCAGCTGCTGTATAGAAGAGAAATTCCATGCATGAGCAAAATTTAAAGTTAAAGGTCACCCTTGCTCGAAAGCCATTCATATCTGACTCTAGGGTTCAGTGCTCATCTCTGTTTCATAGCCAAAGAGCCAGTGCTGTCAGCTTCTGCAGATGTTTCCGTGTTCATGTGGCAGGCATGACTAGACACCTGAGTGCACAGAACACTGTTTACCTTCCCACCAAAGTGGTCCCTATTTATCTATCTGCAATTTCTTGCTTTCGAACTGCTAGGTTAGCAGGAGCTGGGAGCTCATTGCGTTCTGCAGTACTCGGGTATCAAACTGCTGACCTCCCACCTTCCAGTCAGTGTCTTAAGCCACTTGAGCCACTGCAGTCCCTGAGCAAAAGTTACATGTTTGCAATAACCTGCAGTAGAGCTTTTTATTGTGGCTTTTTTGTTAAGAGGAATAAAGCCACCTACAGCACATGTCCTGTTTTTGCAGTTCCTCCTGTTAAAGCAGGTCCAGCTGCCTACATAGAGAGAAGAACAAAATTTATTTGTATCTATAGACAAGATGAAGATTGGCACATACATATTGTGCTGAGCTGTGAAGAGTTGGATTACAAGAATCCCCCAGCTTGCATGTGACTCTGGGAGTTGCTGTCTGAAAAAAGTAACTTTCTCTAGCCCTCATGCTATGTCTCTAGCTTTTAGAAGAAACACGAAGAACAAACTTTTCTTTTCCTCCCACCACAATTCCACATTAATTGCATATGTGAACTAATATTACAGCAAGCGGGTAACCTCTTGAGATGTAATAATGGGGTTGGGCCTTTGGCCTAGGAGACAATCAAGAGTCATCGCGTTCTCCCATCTGATCCTTTAATCTCCAGGAAATACCCTTCTCCATTGTCACCATTACTTAATTAAAATTATCCCACGGCACTTCTGCACAGCTCATTTCAGTCTCAGGACGGCATTAATAAGCACGCCGAAGTGGTTGAAACTGCAAAGTCAAACACAATTTTACTAAGGAACAATAGCAGAGAACAAAAGGGAACAGCACACCAAAGTGGCAGGAAGGCGTTCACTTGAACTTTGGGTATGATGCCTAAAGAAAACAGAAGTCCTGCCCATGTAATAAAGCTGAGGCTACCTGCCCATTTTGCAAACATTGGCTGCAGGTCCACTCAGGAATAATTGTTCTTTTTTCATGGAAGGGACGAACAACAGGCACAGCTCTTGCATCTGTATCCTTCAGTTGACAGATTTATGTGGACATGCCATTTCTCTAGAATATTATTTTTCTGACCTATACTCAGCCCCAGGCTGAAGGTGGCTATTGTTGCTGTGTGTTAGAGGCAGGACAAGAGAAGCAAATGTATTGGAACCTGTGCATAATACATGCCACATCTTCTTAGGGCCTAGCCAAGTTAGAATCTAGACTTAGGAAACTAGAGCAAAGAGTTGAACATTTGGCTCTGCTAAGAACATCAGAAAACCCTGCTGGATCAGACCAAATATCTGTCTAGACCAGGTGTTCCCAACCTTTACAAGCCAGGGACCTGGTCACACTCTCTGTCAGTTTCGGGGGCCAGAAGTCGTTTTGCTCTGCATGCACAAATTGAGGGGGGGTGTGTGTCATTTTGTCCCAACAGCTTCAAACAGGCGGGGGGGGGGTGTCATTTTCTTTCTAGAATCCCCTTGGAGCGGTGGGGGCCACATGAAATGGCATAGGCCGGATCCATCCCATAGGCCTTAGGTTGGGAACTCTTGGTCTAGACTAGCATTCTGTTCCTCCACTGACTAACCAAAGATCCTCAAGAAACCCTCAAATAGGATATGAGTACAATAGAAACCCCTCCATCCCTGCTCCCTGGCAATTATCTTTATCTGGTACTCGAGGATATATATAGATATCAAGACAGGTAATGTCTTGTGGTGCTGGGCCACCACAGTTTAACTAGGTGTGGTATGAAAATGTATTTGTTTTTATTTATTCTTGATCTTCTGTCATACAGCATTAATGGTTGACCTGAGGTTCTTGTGTTATAAAATAAAAAGTTACTTTTCCAGTTTCTTCTAAAAACACCCTATATCAATGATGGTGAACTTTTTAGAGACCAAGTGCCCAAACTGCCATCTATGCTGTACTCTCATGCCACATGTGAGCTACCCACCTTACCCCAGATAGAGGAGGGAAGCACTTCCATTGGGCTGCTGGGCAGAGGGGTAGGGCAAACTCTGTGCTGGGGAAGGGAAGAAGTGCTCCCATTGGCTGCTGGGCAGAGGGGTGGGACGAACTCTGTGCTGGAGCAATGGCACATGTTCCCATAGAGAGGGCTCTGAGTGTCCCCCTCTGGTGTCCCATCTGGCACGCACGCCATTGGTCCGCTACCGCTGCTACATATGAGTATATATACTTTTACACTATTTCCCTTTAGCCGTCTTTTCTCTAAGCTAAATATTGTTGCCCTTTCTTGCAACTTTCCCAGCTGTTTAACATCCTGGTAGTGGTACAGTAACTAGAGCTTTATACACAGTATTTCAAAGCCAAAATGGCACTTGCAGGAAAAATCAGATTGAATCTACAGCAACAGGAGTAGTGGAAGCCCTACAATCAGTGGTGGGCTCCAAAAAAATTTACTACCACACTGTGGGCATGGTATGGTGGAAGTGGCCAGGGTGAAAGCCATGTGTTGCACCAGAATCAGGACTACTTTATTTCAAAACTTGGATGGTCGAGGCCAGCCAGAATTTCTGCTACCATTTCTGGCGAACTGGTGTGAACCTTCTGGTGCCCACCACTGCCTACAATAGCTTTAAAATAGCATCTTCCCTTTGTGAACCACCTGCCTTAACCCAGATTGGAGTTTCTGTCAACAGCTGGCCAGTGCTGGGAGGCTTCCCAACCATTGAAAGCCAGTGGTAGGATTCATTTTTTACTACCTACTCTGTGGGTGTGGTATGGTGGGTGTGGCCAGGGGGAAATCCCTGTGTTGTACCCAAATTAGGACTACAGTAAAACCTCTCATAAAGAGCGCCTTGCTTAGAAACTCGCCTAAAGAGCAGAGTTTTCTCTGAATGGTCATCTCACTTAACAACTAAAATCAACCAAAAACTCGCTTAACAACTAAATCAGAGTTTGCAATCCCCCCCCACCAGAAGTCACAATTGGTCAGTTTCAACGGTGTTTCACTTAAAGAGCAAACTCGCTTAAAGAGCAATCCTTTGGAACACATTATGCTCATTAGGCGAGGTACCACTGTGCTTTATTTCAAAACTTGGATGGGCGGGGCCACCAGTATTTCTGTTACCAGTTCTGGCGAATTGGGGTGAACCTGCTGAATCCCACCACTGTTGAAAGTGCTAGTCTGAGGCAGCAGAGTGCTTGCCTCTTGACATGTAGCAAATGTTGGAACTACTGGAGTTGCCTTCTGGACAAGGGACACCATCGCTGTCTGGCCAGTGCTGGGAGGATTTCTGGCTATCTCATCAGTGGCTGGTCAGTGATGTGTTATTGCCCTAGGGAAGTGAAAGCTCAAGTTTTTTTGTTGTTGTTTTTTTTCGGCGGGGGGGAGGAATTCTTCCTTCTGTATGAATAAGATGAAATAATCAAGAACCATATTTGTACCAATATTCTGGCTTATGTAGTAAAAGAGACCAGAGATAGCTGCTTAGCAGAAGGCATGTGTTACAGTATGCTGTCAGTTTGTGCATGGTGGAAAGAAATACTACAAGAACTTGCAGTCTAAAGGCTCATGTTGTAGCAAGTTCATTTGAAACTATGCAGGTTATTGTGTGGGTTAGTGTTTGGATGGGAGATTGCTTAGGAACACATTGTCTAACTTGAAGCAATTTCTCATAGTTCTGCTGAGTTGACCCCAAGTAAGTTTGTCAACCAGTGTTTCCCATCCTTTGGTTTTTGGACTTCAATTTCCAGAAGCCAAAGTCAATTCCCCAAAGCACTGATCTGATCAGCCAATGTACTGACTTAGGCTTCTGGGAATTGAAGTCCCACGGTGGGGCATGGGGCCCACATTGGGAACCACTGGTGTAGAAGATTGCATCTTAAACAGCATATCTTTTTTTATCTTCTAGCAGCTTCTTGTAAAGAATACATTGTAAAAATAACATGGAATTCTTCCACTCTTTCTCATACGACTTGCCCTCTGGTATGAAGCTTTTTTTCCCTCTCCTTTCAAATCCTTGTCAAACTTAGTCAGTGATGGAAAGATGGAAAATATATGACTGCAGGCCCTCAACAGGAGCCTCCATTTTGAGTGGCAGAACTGTGTTACTTGTAAGATTTGTCCTACTTGATTTGGAGTATCTGATTGCCTAAGGGGGAAAGCCCTCCTCAATCTGGGAAAATTTCCAGAAAATCTTGGGGCAAATATTTATTGTTTTGCACATGTCCAAAACCATTGCCGGTTATTTTATTTTTAAGGGGAAAAATAGTTGTCATAACCACATCTCAAAATAATACAGTCACAAATTAAACAGTGATAATGCTAGAAAATATTTAAGTATACTTAATTATATGCCAAGATAAAGAGGCAGCTAAAAGAGCAAGATAAAAATAGCATTTCTTCTTGTTATAAAAGAAAAGAAAAGAAAGAAAGCTGCCACAGTGCTTCCTGGGTATAATAGTTCTTTAGGTGGAGAACCTAAAGGTCTGTAAAGATTCAACTCTCAGGAAGCACTGTGGCAGTTTCCTTTCTTATACAATAACAACAGGAAGTGGTGAGTGCTCCAACCCTGGGGGCATTCAAGAGAAAATTGGACAATTATTTGTCATATCTGCTTTGATTTGCATTGAACAGGGGGATGGACTTGATAGCCTCAGTGGCCCTTTCCAACTCAATTTTCTATGATTCTAAGTAATTTCTCAGACAAGGCCCTGATCCAGGTGAGCAAAATGTAGTCATCAGTAGGTATGAGTCTGAGGCTTGGAATTCCCAGGATTCTGTCTGCGGAAATCTCAGAGAAATCTGGGAATTAGGGTTTCCAAAAATTCAAACGACACATCCCTGAAAATTATATTTGTAGAGACTCAAAACATAACTTGAGGAAGAGCACTGGCTTCTTTTCACTGGAACTGGACCCTGCATTGCCTTTACTCTATAGAGCAACAATGGCAAACCTTAGCACTTCAGCTGTTCTTGAACTTCAATTCCCAGAAGCCCTCATCTGCATGTGTGTTGACTTGGGCTTCTTGGAACTGAAGTCCAAGAACACCTAGAGTGCCAAGGTTGGCCATTACTGCCATAGAGTGTTTACTGGAAAGGAACATTTGGAGTGGTGACAAAATGTATGGAGAGTTGTCCATTGAAATTAAAATATTTGAAAGGCTTATGGATAATGCTGAACCCAGAAGAATACTAACTGGCATGCCAAATTTGTTCAAACATTTTTCTGGAAAGTGTTCTGAATTTTTATTTGCATATCTCTCCTGGGAATCAAAAGTTGTCTTGCAAAATTAAACACTGCTTTTTGTTTGCCAGTACTATCATAACTACTTACTTACTTACTACATTAAAACCAGGATTAAAAACAATTATAAAACCCTTTAAAAATTTAAAATTTCCTAAGTTTGATAAATATTGTTTTACTGAGACACTAATTGTTTGAAAGCCTATCTATAAAGGAAGGCCTTTGCCCAATGACAGAAGGACAAGAGCCTTAGAATGGAGAATGCCAATAGATAGGAAACAATGGGGAAGGAACAAAATGTTGGCCGGCCTTCCAAGACAGTTGTTTTTTTGCTGCTGCTCACAGTGAGAAAAAAAATCCATGGGAGAGGAAAGAGCAAAAGTGTGCTGCGAGGCTGCGAGCGCAGTTCATAGTGAGGAGAATTTCTAAGTTGTTGGAGAATTCTGGTAAAATCAACACACCAGCTTCTGTTCTTACTGACAGGGTGAGGAATTTCAAAATACAGTAAAAACTTGCATAAAACATACCTCGCTTAGAGACTAACGCTCTTAAAGAGCAGAGTTTTCTCTGAATGGTCGCCTCGCTTAACAACTAAAATCAATCAAAAACTCGCTGAACAACTAAATCGGGGTTCGCAATCCCCCCCCACACCAGAAGTCACAATAAGTCACTTACAATGGTGTTTGCTTAAAGAGCAAACTCACTTAAAGAGCAATCCCGTGGGACACATTATGCTCTTTAAGCGAGGTACCACTCTACGACTTCTGCATAGTATACAAGTTGTTGTTTCTGTTTTTGGTATATATAAAATCATACCACGATTTTAATCCGTTCCACGGGGCTCGTTGTACAAAACAATTGCTATACGATACATGCATCGTATAGCGATTCTCCCTATCGGATGCATCATACAATGATTTTTTTTCTTGCTAAGTGGTTTTTCCCATTGAAAAATTGTTGTACAGTTTTTTCCATAGGGAAAATTGTTATGAAAGACACCCCCCCCAAAAAAAAAAACCCAAAAAAAACCAACAACCCTAATTGTTATGCGATTTCATTGCTATACGATTTCATTGCTATGTATGAGGTTCCACAGACATTTTATATATAACTCTTTGTTTATATATATAAAACTCTTCTTAAACTCTCCTCTTCTATAAAAACTCTTCTTAAACTGACCTGAAACCTTTGGAAACAAGCAATAGGAGAATTCTTAGTGTTACTTATGTCTTATCTAGCACAATAGATCTTATGGTTACTATGTAACATCTATACTGCAATTTCAGATCTAGCCTAGAAATTAGTTGAGATTTTGCTAGCCATTGGGAAGGATGTTATGAACACCCACTTGCTAATTGTTTCCACAAGTATTAGCATAAGTAAGGTAATGGTAACGGTCACCCTTGCTTGAAAGCCAGTCATATCTGACTCTAGGGTTCAGTGCTCATCTCTGTTTCAAAGCCAAAGAGCCAGCACTGTCTGCTTCTGTAGACATTTCCATAATCATGTGGCAGGCATGTTTAGACACCACAGCGCACAGAATGCTGTTACCTTCCCACCAAAGTGGTCCCTATTTATCTACTTGCAATTTCTTGATTTCGAACTGCTAGGTTGGCAGGAGCTAGGACAAAAATGGAAACTCATTCTGTCCTGCAGTACTTGGGAATCAAACTGCTGACCTCCCACCTTCCAGTCAGCATCTTATCCACTTGAGCGACTCAGTCCCTTTAGCATAAATTATTGTTTGTAATCATTCAGAACCGGGCAGAAGTTTCTTTGCTTGAATCAAAATGCACTGGAACAGGCATTAAAACTGCAATCAAATGGTACTTAAGGAGTAAGTCTCCTTGGACTCAGTGGGCTTAATTTGGAGTTGACATAGGTATTTGTGATGTGCGTCAAATGAGGACTTATTGTTCAAAGCAACAAAGTGCACCCATATCAGTTCCAACATATTTTCTGTTCTGTTTTCTCAACTTAGCCCTTCATGATTGCAAAAGATAATCCACCAGTGGCATAAGTTATAACTCTACTGTCTGGAGGAGGGCATTTGTTGTTGCCTAACTGAGTTCATGTGAAGTTTTCATTCCCATGTCCTGAAATAAAGCTTGCTCTGATGTAAGTTCTATTCATTTTATGAACATTTCACATGTTGAGAGCTTAGATGGCTTTGTGAAAAAGAGCCACTTAGTTTGTAATTAAATTGCTCAGTTATGAAATTACATGCATGGAACCAACTGCAGATGCCAATAAGTACAGTGTTGTGTATTGAAGCACAATTGCAAGTAGCGCAAGGAGCACTCTTGCAAGAGTTTCCCACCATTCTAATTAGATGACTAAAGTGGCATGAAACCCCTGCAAAAGGGTGCGCTTGTTATGCTAATCCAAGTCCTAGGATTGGTTACAGTTTTGGATTCTGTTCTCCATTGGTTAATTACATATATTCCCTGTTATGATTGGTTAGTTACGTTTGTCCGGGCGGGTCACTACCTTATGTCCAGGAGCCACCACCGAGGAGACACTATATAAGCCCCACGGGTAAACAAGGGTGGGGCCGGACCGGATCTATACTTCCTACTCTCTACAGGTAGCCTGGGTAGTGCTAAGTCTGGGTCCCTCCCTTACGCTACACTTATATGGTAGCTAGTTTATTGCCCACTGCGGGTAAGAGTCCGGAGGGACTGACTCCACTAGGATTGTATAGACATCTCGGTATCTGGAACACCTTGAAAGCTCATCTCTAATAGACTGTTAAATAAAGACTGTTGATGTTTGTTCATCGTTGTCTCGGACTTGTGCTTATAAGGGCCGGATATAACATACAGTAATTTCATTTATTTTAGTAGGCCATTGTCCATATCTAATCTTCATCTAGTATCTTGGGGGTACACAGCTTGGGGTACACAGAAAGAGCCTCCCCAAAGACTGTGGTATTTTTGAACCACAATAGGGCATACCCTGATAATGGCAACCTTGTGTTGCAAGCTAATTTTTCTCACACTGAGTCAGGCGAAAGGAACTGCAGAATGAACTCACCAAAAGGTGCCTTCATTTTGGCAGTTTCACATCTGGCCTAGACATGGAAGAAGAAATCTAGGATCTTAAACTGATGAAAACTTTGAAAAGTCTCATCCAGAAATATTTTTTCCAACACTTGTCCTGTTTTGGTTTAGTTCCTACTGAGCGGAAGCAATGTGGTATGCACAGTATCTGGAAAATAATCTATCAGAGGATCACCTTGTGGTTGTATTGCTGCAATCATCATCATCGTCATCATCATTTCATTTCGTGCACTCTTTGGATCTGCTTGTAACTTGGCTGTAGAAAGAGACAATGATTTGTAGAGAGCCCTCATGGCTTAAGTAAATGTCAGCATATATTTAAAAGGGGCCTGTCAGAGACTTAGAACATGCACTGATTATCCTCAGGATCAGTTGAATCAGATGGGAATACTTTACCGACCTAGTGCAGCTGTCTTTACAGGAATGGAATTTGATGCTTTCAAACCTGTGAAAGCATACTTCAGGGCATCTGGAGCCTCAAACTGCCTATTAGGCTATTGGCTATAATCTTTTTTGTTAACTCCTTTGATGCCACTGGCTGTCCTGAAGCATGCAACTGATTTTTATCTCTGACAGAGCTTTGTTTGCTTTCCAGTTTATATGATTCTGGCCTGACACTTGATACAAAGATTTATAACCATCACTGTTTTATCATAGATGGGAGTCATGTTTCCTTGTGCTACTGAACTCCAGAAGCAGCCCTCACATTTGGGGGAGGGTGGAATTTAGGTTCACATTCAGGTTGATTTCAGCAAGAATACCTTTTTAGGAGGGAAGGAAGGGGAATATATATTCAGATCTTTAAAATTTCATTTAGATGTACAAAGGGTATTCTAGTAATGCAATTGAGGCTTTACCTGGCAAAGAAGGGGGAAAATACTATTTCATGCCAGTCTTGCTCAACATGCTATTATCAAGATGGATTTGACTGGAACTCCCATCATTTCCAGCCAGCATTATCCACGGGGTGGGGGGTGGGGGTGGGGGTGGGGGTGGGGGGGTGTTTGCTGCTTTGCTGATGATGATTACAAAAATGACAATAGTAATAACAACAGGATGATCCACAACTTTATTCCCGACCATTCACAGATGAGCTGGACTATTAATTCCTATCTTTCCCAACTAGTATTATCAAAATGGAGGCGCTGATATCAAAACGGAGGCATCTGATTAGTGCTGGCTGTCCTCTATAATGGTGAGATTATAATCTTTTTCTCTTATGTCCCAAACACAATAAAGGTAAAATTAAGAAAATGGCTGAATCCTGTTGCTTAGCATAGTACATCACACTAGAGAAGGTGCATTAAATCAGTGATTGATTAAACGTGTCTTCTCTAGTAGCAATTTACTTTAGCAGTTACAACAATAGTAGACCTACCTGTATATGGATCAATTGAATTTATGGAAGAGTTGGCTAATTAAATCCATACTGATTCAATAGGTCTACTTCACTGTGACTTACTATGCTAAGCAACAGGATTTCAGCCATAAACAATTGAATAAATCAGTCTTCCAATCCATTTTTTGTGGTAGCAATGTAAGGTCACTTGCTTTGTTTGAATCGGTTGTACATTAATTGTGAAACCTTGCTTGATTGTATTTTTCTCTCTCTGAAGTTTTTTGATGCTATGCTATGAACTACATTGGCTTCTTGGTCATATCTTTTTAAACCAAGATGGCAATTCCATTTTTGTGTGTTACATTTCTGTATGTTGTGTGGAAGTCATTGGTCTTGTTTTACTTTATTAATTTTCAGACCATCTATCTATCTATCTCTATCTCTATCTCTATCTCTATCTCTATCTCTATCTCTATCTATAGATATAGATATAGATATAGATATAGATATAGATATAGATATAGATATAGATATAGATATAGATATAGATATAGATATAGATATATATAGATAGATAGATGTCAGAAAAATAAAAAGGCATCCATGACTCCCTATCCAGCTTGCGTAGACAGGATACACACCTTCTTGATAAGCTCCTCCATCCTTAGAAGCAGGATGAAGACCTGAGTGTTGAGGCTGGTGATGAACACACACGTTCTGGGCAACAGCTGTGGTGGCAGAGGCTGGCGGTGGATGGTGCTGTGGCTCCCACTGATGGTGCCCCATCCCTTCCCCACCTACTCCACCTTCTCTCCTACCTCCAACTGCCTTACAGCCATCTGCTCTTCTCTGTCCTTGGAGCCTCTTCCCTGGTTCATGCCTTTTTCTCCTCCTCCATTTCACAGCGAGAAGAGCAATGCAGAGCTGTTGTGCCAAAGGTGCCCAGTGCCAGCTGGGAAAGGTTGCCACTATTGCTGTTTCTGCATAGAATATGTGGCTTCTGTCCTCAAGAGATGCTCTTGCCATGTTTATTGGTGCTACAGCTGTTGCTGTCACTGGCATTGTAGCAGACCCAAGAGACACAATATACACCAAGATGTGCATGGACACATGCTTATTTGAAGAAGAATAAATGACTCCTGGAGGGTGGTTTAAAATAACCCACATTTTGCAAAGATAATGAATGCTTCAACTGTGTATTTTATATCCTTTGTTCTTTGAATTGATTTTGAGTCTGGCAAAAACGATGCAAATGTATGTGAGACTAGTCTGTAAACCTTTTGTCACATAGAGGAGTTTTCCACAGACATAAATGGCTCAAAATGTTACAAGAACAAGAGTATAGCTTATTATCCAAGTATGTATTATCTGTTGGGCAAAATATAAATTAGTACCTGTGTCATTTTCCACTGAACCATGATGTAAAACAGTACTTATATATTCCAGTTGTCTCAATATTAGCCCATTTAACAAACAGGACAAGATTGGTATGTTCAGTTGATCCAGGAAATACATGGTATGTTTAACACAAACCCACTGCCAACTGGAAGTAATCTAGAATCTTCCTGGAGTCTTAAAATATCCCAGAACTCATTCAGTGCATAACATTGAGCAAACTACACCACCCCAAAGATCTGCTAGAAAGAGGAACTGGGAAATCACCTCTGAGTATTAGACAAATCTAAGATGGAGAGTCCCTATTAGTTGGAATGAACTAGACAGCATGTCATCATTATCATTGTTATCCTATCAAGCTTCCAATGAGCAGAAAGTCTCCACCCTGTATTAATCTGGGATTTCTCTTGCTTGTCTAAGATGTGCCTTTGTCTAGGCTATGATCTCCATGAGGGGAAAATCCATTCCTCTTTGTTGTTCAGTCGCACAGTTGATTCTGAACCTTTGCAACCCCATGTACCATTGCCCACCAGGCACCTCTGTCCACCACCATTCTTCTCAACCCACCCAACTCTGTGCTCATTGCATCTATAATACCATCTAGCTGTCTCATTTTCTGCCGCCCCATTCTTCTTTTGCCCTCCACCTTTCCCAGCATCAAAGCTTTCTCAAATGAATCCTCTCTTCTCATTTGATGTCCAAAGTACTTTAGCTTCATCTTTACCATTTGACCTTCTAAGGAGCAGTCAGGGTTGATTTCTTCTAAGATCGACCTATTTGTTCTCCTCACTGTCCAGGGGACTCTCAAAACTCCCCTCGAACACCACATTTCAAAGGTGCCTATTCTTCTGTGCTCAGCTTTCCTAATGGCCCTACTCTCACAACCATACATTACCACTGGGAATACCATTGCTTTGACTATGGGAATTTTTGTTTGCAAGGTGATGTCTCTACTTTTAACTATGTTCCCTAGGTTTCTTATAGCTTGCCTCTCAAGAATCAGTCGCCTTTTTATTTCATAGCTGCAATCTCCATCTACAGTGATCTTGGATCCTAAGAAAGTAAAGTCTGTCACTGCTTCTACTTCTTCACCATCTATTTTCCAGGGACTGATAGGGACTGTTGCCATTATCTTGGTTTTCTTGATATTGAGTCTTAAGCCAGCTTTTGCACTCTCTTCTTTCAACCTAAGCAAGAGCTTCTTCAGGTCTTCCTCACTTTCTGCCATTGGGGTAGTATCATCTGCATATCTCAAATTGTTGATGTTTCTCCCAGCAATTTTCATCCCAACTTGTGATTTGTGCATCCCTGCATTACACATTACATGCTCTGTATTTAAATTGAATAAACAGAGTGACAAAATGCAGCCTTATATTACTCCTTTTCCTATTCCAAACCTAACTGTTGCTTCTTGACTCATGTACAGACTTCTCATGAGGCATATAAGGTGTTCTGGTATTCCCATCTCTTTAATTACATTTCTCTTTGTATATATGCTAATTGGGTTTTTCACTCTTTCAACCTTACCAGGATACTGTACTTTGTAGTTGCTGTGTATGGAATAGTAACTGCTATGTTATGCCTTTAAGTTAAATGTAACCCGTTCTAAAGGAAATGTATACTCAAGCCATTTGTAAAGAACACATTGTATTCAGCTGCTATTGGAATGCAAACTTGCTACCAGAGATGGGAGCAGCGAGCATTCAACTCACATGGTACCAATTCCCCAATCATGCCCAGCCGCGGGAAACCTTCCCGCCACGGATACACCTGGACAAGGAGGGCGGGACTCCGGATGACGTCACGCCGACAGTAGCCAATAGGCTACCGTGTACCCATATTCAAATGTATAGTGACTGTATAAAAGGAGTTGTATTGCCACCATTACCGTGTGTTCAAACTGTACTTCATGCAACAAAGTTGTGTTAGCCAGAATACGGCTGCTTCTATCATCTTGCTTCCCTGAACACCAAAGTACTTTTGTCTGCTAATTTGTTTCTGTAGAAGCTGAATTTAGTATCTTTAAATATAGTTACATTACAATCTCATTCCAAAGGATTTCACTTCCTTTTGCGCCAAACTGATTGCATTTATGTGTGTGTTTGGAGAGAGGCGAGAGAATTACTATATAACTATACAAATCCAAATATTATGGGGAGTATTGGGTGGAATTCCTAAATGTATACACCTCATACAAAGGATATTCATTCCCACCTTATGTTACAAGTGGTAAACATGAACACTTACAACAAAACATAAGCAAAAGTTGGTCACTACAGAAATGAGAAGTCTGTGGAAGGCTGCTGGAGTGACTAGAAGGGATAAAATCAGGAATAAGGTTATAAGAGAAAGAATTGGAATAGGACCAATCTTGTACTACATACAAAGACAACAAATAAATGGTTTGTTCATTTGGAGAGAATGTCTTGTAATTCCATACCTTACAAGGCATGTGTGGAAAGAGGAGAAGGACAAAGGTCACAAGGCAGACCCAGAGGAAGGTGGAGAGATAACATCAGAGAAATATTACAAAAATACCAAATAACACCAGTGGAGGCCACTAAAGGTGCCAGAGCAGGAACCTTGCATCTCCATTAACACCTGAAGAGAGCCCTGATGGTGCAGTGGGTAAACTGCTGTCCTGTAACCAGAAGGTTTGAGTTCGATCCTGACTAGGGCTCAAGGTTGACTCAGCCATCCAACCTTCTGAGGTAGGTAAAATGAGTACCCAGCATGTTGGAGGTAAAATGCTAATTAACTTGTGAACTGTCCAGAGAGTGCACTAAGCACTTTGGGGCAGTATGTAAGTGTAATTGCTTTGCTTTTAAAAGAGGCAGCAAAGAAGAAGATGTTTTTGACTGGAAGAGTGCTTCTATGTTGCTTTTAGACAAAGAACTAGTATCATCTGATACCTTTGTATCTTCAGCTGACTCATGCCTTTATTCTTAGAGATTCTTAACGATAATCAAAGGGAAGCCGGTAAAACATGCATACAAATCTGATTATCAATCTCTGGATCCAGTCCAATGCTCTTTTGTTGTTTCCAGTGAAGCAGTTTATGCTCTGAACAGCTGTAATGACCACACAGGATTTCTTAAATGCCTGCTCTCTATGGGTGCTTACAAGAAACAAGGAGCCATCAGGCCACCATTCAGCATCTGAATGGCAGAAAATTGAGTACCCTGGTTTGCTGTTCACATAATTTCACTTAACTCATCTCTATTTTTTAATTTTAGCAGGATGAACATTCACAGTTCCTAGTACAGTGATACCTCATACAACGTCCAAAATTGGTTCCACAAGTTTGGACTTTATACGGATTTGGACTTTGTATGAGGCATGCAAAATCCTAGTCGCGATGTCTCATACAACATCCAAATCCTTGCTGCAATGCCTCATACAATGTCATTTCCATAGAGATACATTGTACTGTAACAGCACAGACTTCAGGGCAAGGACAAGGAAACAGACAGGAAACTGACAGAACTTTAAGAAATCATTGTCTAAAGGCTAAATACATTATAAAAACATGTCAAACAACCCTGATTGTCCAAGAACCTGAAGAATGCTGCAAAAAATCCCAGGAATGCTCCTAAAAATTCTGATGAATTTTTTTTTAAAAAGCCAAAATCATGCTCAAAACCACTCCTAAACATTCTTTGCCTCATGCAAAACCCACAAGAGCAATGCATGCATGTGTCCTGCCTTTTATACTGCCCAGGGACAATGCAACCTGGGAAAACCCCAATGCCTCATACAAAGTTGCATGACTTTGAATGAGGCAACTTTTTTCAAGGAATTAGGTGATGTTGTATGAATCCGATGTTGTATGAAGCGGACTTTATATGAGGTACTAGCAGATTTTGCCCGGCGGTGCCAGGCTGTTTTAAATGGTTTTGGAAGGTTTTTTTTTCCTTAATTTTAGTAAAGAGCCGGGCTGTTTTAAATTGTGTTGTAAGGGATTTTTTTGGTTGTAATTTATGTAAAAAAAGAGGTGTGTTGGTGGTTAGGGGTGGTTTTGGGTGTGCACAACCACCACTACCCATACAATACCACTCCAACCACCAACACACACATTAAAAATTCCTGGCAAGGCAGGAGTGGTGTGTGTGCGAGAGAGAGAGAGAGAGAGAGAGAGAAGCAGTGTGTGTGTGTGTGTGTATTGTCCCCCCAACCCTTCCAGAGCCAGGGGACCCTGCAGAAAGGGGATCCCCCCAGGACACCCCGTTATTAAAGAGAAGAAACCAAGCTCTTTCTTCTCTTTTAAAACAGAGTGTTTGGGAGGGGGGGGGTGTATTCAATCTCCTCTCCCTGGTCCCCTGGGTTTGGTAGGGTTGGGGGGGGACAAAAGGGGTCTGTCCCCCCAACCCTTCCAGAGCCAGGGGACCCAGCAGAGAGGGGATCATCTTCCCCCCCCAAAAAAAAAACCACTCCGTTTTTAAAGAGAAGAAACCAAGTGGTTTCTTCTCTTTTAAAATGGAGTGTGTGTGTGTGTGTGGGGTGTATTCGATCTCCTCTCCCTGGTCCGCTTGGTTTGGTAGGGTTGGGGGGACAAAAGGGGTCTGTCCCCCCAATCCTTCCAGAGCTAGGGGACCCAGCAGAGAGGGGATCATTCAAAACACTCATTCAAAACCAAGCTGTTTCTTCTCTTTTAAAACAGAGTGTTTGGGAGGGGGGTGTTTTGTTCCCCTCTCCTGGGTCTCCTGGGTCCAGAAGGGTTGGGGGGGGACAAAAGGGGTCTGTCCCCCCAACCCTTCTGGACCCAGCACCTTTCATTGCCTCCCTCACCCACCCCCGAACCCTTACCTAACACTTACCTTTTCCTGGCTCCCTCCAGCAGGATCTTTCAAAGTCTTTCCCTCTGGCTCCAACCGTTTTTTTTTAAGTCAGCGCGCGTTCCCAGGCTCCTCTGCACTTGTATCCCTCAGCCTGATTGACTGAGGGGTCGCACAGTGCAAAGGACACTGGGAATTGAAGTCCTTTTTCTTTGTTCACGTTCGGGGGGCTCCTGCCCCACTGCCACATTTCTCAACCCGACAGTTACCTGCGAACCCGGTTTGGGTGACTGCAGGGAGGCTCAGTCGGGGCTAGTGGGGCGTGGTGCAACATCCTTTGTCACATTCCAACGGTTAACGTACAGATTTATAGGTATAGATTACTGTACTGTACTTCTTCCTGAAGATGTAGGCTTAGGTTTTAGGAATTCATTTTTAGTCAGGAAATTGTATACAATATTAAATAGGGAAGGTGATCCACAAGAGGATTTGAAATTAAGGTGGGAGCAAGAGTTGAATATATAGATAGAAAAGGATACATGGAAAAATAAATGGAAAAAGAGGATTATGAGAACTATGTCAGTTAGAATAAAAGAACACAATTATAAAATGTTATGGAGATGGTATCTGACTCCAGTGAAGTTGTACCAAATGGATAATAAAAAAGATAAAATGTGTTGGAGATGTAAGGATACAATTGGAACTTATGAGCACATGTGGTGGGGTTGTAACGTGGTAAAAGATTTTTGGAAAAGAATTGAAAAAGAGATTAGAGAATTACTGGGTAAGACAATTAAACTGTATTTGGGTACCACTCTGCCCGTCGCCGGGCAGCCACCCCAGCCGGGGGTGAGGAGAGAGCCGGGCGAGCGGCAAAGGGGTCTGCCGCCGCCACCGTCGCCAGGCAGCCACCCCAGCCGGGGGTGAGGAGAGAGCAGGGCGAGCGGCAAAGGGGCCTGCCGCCGCCGCCGTTGCCGGGCAGCCACCCCAGGCGGGGGTGAGGAGAGAGCCAGGCGAGCGGTAAAGGGGCCTGCCGCCGCCGCCGCCGCCGGGCAGCCACCCCAGCCGGGGGTGAGGAGAGAGCCAGGCGAGCGGCAAAGGGGCCTGCCGCCGCCGCCGCCGCCGGGCAGCCACCCCAGCCGGGGGTGAGGAGAGAGCCGGGCGAGCAGCAAAGGGGCCTGCCGCCGCCGCCGTCATCGGGCAGCCACCCCAGCCGGGGGTGAGGAGAGAGCCGGGCGAGCGGCAAAGGGGCCTGCCGCCGCCGCCACTGCCGGGCAGCCACCCCAGCCGGGGGTGAGGAGAGAGCCGGGCGAGCGGCAAAGGGGCCTGCCGCCGCCGCCGCCGCCGCCAGGCAGCCACCCCAGCCGGGGGTGAGGAGAGAGCCGGGCGAGCGGCAAAGGGGCCTGCCGCCGCCGCCGCCGCCGCCGCCGCCGGGCAGCCACCCCAGCTGGGGGGTGAAGAGGAGGAGGAGAGCCGGGCGGGCGGCAAAGGGGCCTGCCGCCGTCGCCGCTGGGCAGCCACCCCCAGGGGGGGTGGGGGGGTGAGGAGGAGGAGGAGAGCCAGAGTCCCAGGCAAAGGATAAGTAGCTTATATGCAAATGTAGAAGACCTAATATAGCAACTGACATAGAGACTTTATACTGACTAAACATAGAAACTGACATAGAGACTGTGTTTTAAAGTGTGATAATATGCATGATAATATGTTGTCTTAAATGTTTTAAATTTTTAAAAACTGTGATAAAATGTATGAGGAGAGAAAAATGGCGTAGACACCGGCAAACCACGCCACAAATCTTGCCAAGAGAACCCTATGGACCAAAACAAAAGGCAAAACAAAAGGGCAGGCTAGGTGATACAGGATGCTTAACACCATAGAGTGGAGGAAGGGGAGGGACAGGAAAGGGGGAGGGGAAATGCAATGTTGTAAAGAGCAATACTGCATAGGGACATGGAATGTGAGATCAATGAACCAAGGTAAACTGGAAGTGGTAAAAAATGAGATGGAAAGAATAAGCATTGACATCTTGGGCATCAGTGAGCTAAAATGGACAGGGATGGGTGAATTCAGCTCTGGAAACCATCATATCTACTACTGTGGACAAGAAAACCTTAGAAGAAATGGAGTAGCCATAATTGTCAATAAAAGAGTGAGAAAAGCAGTAATGGGATACAACCTTAAAAATGACAGAATGATGTCAGTCAGAATTCAAGGCAAACCTTTCAATGTCACTGTGATCCAAATATACGCACCAACCACTGGTGCAGACGAAGCCACAATGGATCAGTTCTATGAGGACTTACAACACCTCATAGAACAGACACCAAGAAATGATGTCCAAATTATATTAGGAGATTGGAATGCCAAAGTAGGAAATCAAAAAGTGGAGGGAATAACAGGCAAATTTGGTCTTGGAACACAGAATGAAGCAGGACAAAGATTGATAGATTTCTGCCAAGAGAATGCACTGGTCATAGCAAACACTCTCTTCCAGCAACACAAGAGGCGACTTTACACATGGACATCACCAGATGGCCAACACCGAAACCAGATTGACTACATACTCTGCAGCCAAAGATGGAGAACCTCCATACAGTCAGCAAAAACAAGACCTGGAGCAGACTGTGGCTCAGATCACAACCTATTGATCGCAAAATTCAGGCTTAGACTAAAGAAAATAGGGAAAACACGGAGACCAGAAAGATATCACCTAGACAGCATCCCTAAAGAATACACGGTGGAGGTGATGAACAGATTTAATGGCTTAGATTCGGTAGACAGAGTACCAGAAGAATTATGGACGGAGATGAGGGACATCATGCAGGAAGCAGCAAAGAAAACCATACCAAAAGAAAAGAAGAGTAAGAAAGCAAAGTGGTTGTCTGATGAAGCTCTTAAAATAGCAGAGGAAAGAAGGAACGCAAAAGCCAAAGGAGAAAGGAAAAACTACAATCATTTGAACACAGAATTTCAAAGAAAAGCAAGGAGAGATAAGGAAAACTACCTAAAAGAACAGTGCAGAGAAATGGAGGAAAACAACAAAAGAGGCAGAACCAGAGATCTTTTCAAAAAAATCAGGGAAATTAAGGGAACATTTAAAGCAAAAATGACCATGATAAGGGACAAAGAAGGAAAGGAGCTAGCTGATGCAGAAGAGATTAAGAAAAGATGGAAAGAGTACACAGAGGAACTCTACAAAAAGGACCTCAACACGCCTGACAATCACAATGATGAAGAAGTAGAACTTGAGCCAGACATCCTGGAGAGCGAAGTCATAAAGGCCCTAAAGAGCACTGCAAACAACAAAGCTAGTGGAGATGATGGTATCCCAGTTGAATTTTTCAAAGCGCTAAAAGATGACGGCGTCAAATTACTGCATTTAATATGCCAGCAGATTTGGAAAACAAAACAATGGCCACAGGATTGGAAAAGATCAGTATACGTCCCAATCCCAAAAAAGGGCAATGCCAAAGAATGTTCAAATTATCGAACAATCGCGCTCATTCCACACGCTAGTAAGGTGATGCTCAAGATAATACAGGACAGACTTCAGCAGCACGTGGAAAGAGAATTACCAGAGGTGCAGGCTGGTTTCAGAAGAGGCAGGGGGACCAGAGACCACATTGCTAATATACGTTGGATCATAGAGAAAACAAAGGAATACCAGAAACAAGTTTACTTTTGTTTTATTGACTACACTAAGGCATTTGACTGTGTGGACCACAACAAGATGTGGCAAGTAATTAAAGAGATGGGAATACCAGAGCACCTCATATGCCTCCTGAGAAATCTGTACATGAACCAAGAAGCAACAGTTAGGACAGAGCACGGAATGACAGAGTGGTTTGGAATAGGAAAAGGAGTAAGACAAGGCTGCATTTTGTCACCATGCCTATTCAACCTATACACAGAGCACATAATGCGCAGTGCAGGGATGGAGGAATCACAATATGGGGTTAAAATCGCTGGGAGAAACATCAACAATCTGAGATATGCAGACGATACCACCCTAATGGCAGAAAGTGAGGAAGACCTAAAGAATCTCTTGATTGGGCTGAAGGAGGAGAGTGCAAAAGCTGGCTTGAGACTCAATATCAAGAAAACCAAGATAATGGCAACAGGCCCAATCAGTTCCTGGAAAATAGATGGGGAAGAAGTAGAAGCAGTGACAGATTTTACTTTCATAGGATCAAAGATCACTGCAGATGGGGAGTGTAGCCATGAAATAAAAAGGCGACTGATTCTTGGGAGACAAGCAATGAGAAACCTGGGGAACATAGTGAAAAGCAGAGACATCACATTGAAAACAAAAATTAGAATAGTCAAAGCAATGGTTTTCCCAGTAGTGATGTACGGATGTGAGAGCTGGACAATTAGGAAGGCTGAACGCAGAAGAATAGATGCCTTTGAAATGTGGTGTTGGAGGAGGATTTTGAGAGTCCCTTGGACAGCGAGGAGAACAAATAGGTCAATCTTAGAAGAAATTAACCCTGACTGCTCATTGGAAGGTCAAATAGTAAAGATGAAGCTAAAATACTTTGGACATCAAATGAGAAGGGAGGATTCACTTGAGAAGGCATTGATGCTGGGAAAGGTGGAGGGCAAAAGAAGAAGGGGGAGGCCAAGGATGAGATGGCTAGATGGCATTGTAGACACAATGGGCACAGAGCTGGGAGGGCTGAGGGGGATGGTGGAGGACAGAGGCGCCTGGAGAACAATGGTCCATAGGGTCGCAAAGGGTCGGAATCGACTGTGCGACTGAACAACAACGAACCAGTCTGTTAACAAATGTGGATGGTATTAATTTAAATAAGGATGAGAAAGAATTATTAGAAATAATGCTTACGACGGCTAGACAATGTATTGCTAGAAACTGGAGAAATGATGTAACTATACAAACTGAAGAATGGTATAAAGAAATGTGGAATTTAGCATTGAACGATAAATTGACTTGGGAGATTAAGAAAAAAAGGGATAATTTAAAAGTGAATAGATTTTGGAATATTTGGAAACCTTTTGTGGATCACTCCCTTATGGTGGAGGATAGAAACAGACCTGTACCTGAACAAAGTGAATTTTGGAAATAAAATAATGAGATATTCTGAGCTCTCCAGGGCAATGTAAATAGACACTGGGTGATGATTATTTATAATTGTATTATTGTATTTTTTTCTTTTGTTTTTCCCATCCTATCCATAATTGCATATTATGACTTTATGGGGAAATGAGTATTGGAACATTAGTTAATGCTTAGAGAATAACCATTAAGTCAAAATTTAAAAGATTTTTTATTATTATTTTTTTAGGATGGTGGTAAGATTTTGATTTTGAAAAGATAGGTATAAAAATTTATTAGGATAGGTGTGTATATTTTTTTCTTTTTTTTCATTGTTTGTGTATATTGATTTTTTTTGTTTCTTAAGTATGTTGTTTTTTCTCTTGTATTGTGTTTTGTATTTTATTTTGTATTATTAAAAAAAAGGAATTCATTTTTCTCTTCTTCTCTTTTCTTCTTTGCTTCCTCTTTTACCCCATCCCGTGTTCTTGCAGGGTTCTTGCTCTGGCACTTCTAGTGGCCTTTACTGGGTTTTATTTTGTGTTCTTGTAAATTTTTATGTTATCTCTTTGCCTTCCTCTAGGTCTGTCTCATGGTCTTTGCCCTTCTCCTATTTCCACATAAACCTTGTATGGTATGGAATTCCAAGGTATTCCAAGGTTGTATGTATAGTATTGTTAATAATAATTTAAAAGAGTGGAGCTAACTGTCCCAATATTAGGTTTGCTTTACTGCACCATATGTTAATCTCTTCCTCCATTTTGCCATCTTCAGTAAATGTTGTTCCTAGGCATTTGATCTGTGCCACTTATTTTATACTTGTTCCCTCTATTTTGATATTTAGGGTGTGCCATTTCCTTCCAATTGCCATTACCTCATTCTTCTTTTAATTGAGTCTCATTTTATTTATTGTAGCGTACAGCCAGCTACTCAATGCAGAGTGTCAGGCAGTGGTTAACTAACCTGACTCCATAAAGGGGCCAATGGCTATGGGCAGATGAGCCCCTTTAGGTGGTGTGATAGTCCCCCTTAGTCGAGGAAATGCCACTGGAAACCATCATATTGGGCCCAACGGCAAAAAAACTGAGGAGGAACTCTGATTCCCAATGGTCATGGAGGCCATGTCAGATGGACTGGCTGTGAAGGCACACCTTGATAATATCCTCAAGGCTGTGGTAGTCCATTGTACTCACGGTGTTAAACCCTGCATGTCTCATTTTGTGTGTGCCACAGGAGATGGCTCCGTGATCATAGTGTGTGGGTCACTTCATGGCAAGCTGGGATCCACCTTCAACAAGTTCATGTCAATGACATTTTTCCTGCTTCAGGGAAAAAATGCATTCTCAGATATGAGTTGCAGTCAACGATTATTTATCTTATACTAGCTGATTACCCGGCCTTGCCTGGGAGTTTGTCCCTGCGCTTACCTGGCCAGGTAGGGTCTGGCACCCATGCCATCCCAGCGACCCGGGCTCCCATTGAAGTGTGTCTGGCCCGGCATGGGGCCTGCTCAGCTGCCGGCGCAGCAGGCACAACTGTGCGGTGGTGGTGGTGGTGGTCCCCAGTCGGCACTGCTGGACCTCGCTGTGGCTGACTCCAGGCTGGTGCCAGGCCAGGGCATGGGATGTCAGCATGGTGGCCAGTGGTGGCTCCTTGCCTCCTCCTCGCAGTGCCCATCTTTCCCTGACATCTCCACCGCCATGTTGGAAGTGGCTGCGTCATGCGTTGCCTCCATGGGCAGCCTTTCACATGTGCCGCCGCATGCACACTGCTGCCTAGGCTGCTGGTGAGTCTGTTTAGTCCACGCAGATGGTCGCACATGGGCTCAGCTGCCTGCCCTGGCCTTGTTTTCCGCCAGTGGGATCTGGGCCCCCCGTGACCATTGTTCATGTGCACAGAGCCCCAGACAGGCGTTGCGACACCCATGCAGGTGCAATTGCACACACACCACTGCCTGGCATGCTGGGGAGGCTGCGTTGCATGCACGGAACATCATGCATGTGCTGTACCACCTTCCCTGGTTATTTTTCCCGGCGGGTGGGGGTGCCCCCATGGTGACACTTTTAGGGGGGAAACGGGCCGCTGGACCCACACAATGACCATCTCTACGGCACAAGGTAGGTGTGTTGCAAGTTACAGCGTGTTGCTGTAGTTCCCTTCAGTGTACTTGCTATCAATACCTGATCATCTCCAAAAAATAGTTCATTGGTATTGTTTCCATTCATGGGCTTAGCTTTTTTGCTTATGTCATCTATGGAGGTGATGAATAATAGTGGCGATAGTATGCATACCTGCCTCACTCCAGATGGTACTGCGAAGGGTTCCGATATCCCTTGATTCGTTCTAATTATACATAAGCTATATAAGTAAAAAAACTATAGGTTGAAAAATCGAGGGCAACTACAGTGATCTGTGGGTCACATTAGTCCATTTAGCCTGTGTTCTTAATAGCAAACAGATCTGGGCACCCATTTAAGAATGATGAAGATTCATAACTTCTCTTGGAGAGCACAGAGATATAAATCACTTTATTGATGATTTTTCTTATAGTTTTTGAAATGAAAGTATTGCCTGCTTTTGCAATAAGGGTAAGCAAGAATAAAGAAATAAGATTAGCTTAGTGTGAAGCTGGATTATTTGTTTATCTGGATAGGTTTTTATGTTTTAAGACCTGTATAGTTTTTCCCCAACAGTGCTGAGTGAGCCCACTTCCCATTCAGTATGTATTGCTATTTTTATGCAAATTGACACCTAATAATGATTTCCTACTGAAGAAATGATCTCAATTGTTGTGGGATATGCCATCCCATAATTGACTGTGAATGGAGCTGTACATCTGTAGCAAGGATTGCAGTCAATTACTGGACATTTGGAGCCGACAGCAAAACAGAGCAAAGAAATGCTTCCAGCATTTCATTCCCCCCCTCTCTTCTTTTGAATAAAATATTAGTAACAATGAATCTGCAGTGGCTCAAGTAGCTAAGATGTTGACTGGAAGGCGGGAGGTCAGCAGTTTGATTTCTGAGTACTGCAGGACGGAATGAGCTCCCGTCTTTGTCTCAGCTCCTGCCAACCTAGCAGTTCGAAATTAAGAAATTGCAAGTAGATAAATAGGGACCACTTCGGTGGGAAGGTAAACAGTGTTCTGTGCACTCCAGTGTCTAGTCATACCTGCCACATGACCACGGAAACGTCTGCAAACGCAGACAGCACTGGCTCTTCGGCTTTGAAGCAGAGAGGAGCACTGAACCCTAGAGTCGGATATGACTGGCTTTCGAGCAAGGGAGACCTTTACCTTTAACAATGAATCTGTTAGGCAATCCTTTTTTGTTGTCACCCATCCAATAAGTAATTTGAGGAGACGATTCAATGCATGGTTAAGAAATTGCCTTCATAACAGCAGTGCAGATGGGTGGGTGAGATTAGATAAGAGGAATGAATGTAAAATGCCCAGGGAATGAAGAAAACAAACCATCACCTTTCCAATTGTAGGTTGACACTGTAGACTAGAGACCACATTGCCAAACTATGGTGGATCATGGAGAAAACAAAGCAATACCAGAAACAAGTTTACTTTTGTTTTATTTGACTGTGTAGACTACAACAAAATGTGGCAAGTAATTAAAGAGATGGGAATACCAGAACACCTCATATGCCTCATGAGAAATCTGTACACGAATCAAGAAGCAACAGTTAGGACAAAATATGGAATGACGGAGTGGTTTGGAATAGGAAAAGGAGTAAGACAAGGCTGCATTTTATCACCCTACTTATTCAACCTATACACAGAGAACATAATGTGCAATGCAGGGATGGAGGAATCACAATGTGGGATCAAAATTGCTGGGAGAAACATCAACAATGTGAGATATGCAGATGATATAGCAGAGAGTGAGGAAGACTTAATGAAGCTTTTGCTTTGGTCGAAAGAAGAGAATGCAAAAGCTGGCTTGAGCCTCAACATCAAGAAAACCAAGATAATGGCAACAGGTCCTATAAGCACCTGGAAAGTAGATGGGGAAGTAGAAGCAGTGATGGATTTTACTTTCTTAGGAGCAAAGATCACTGCAGATGGTGATTGCAGCCATGAAAAAAAAGGTGACTGATGCTTGGGAGACAAGCTATGACAAACTTGGGGAACATAGTGAAAAGTAGAGACATCACCTTGCAAACAAAAATCGGTATAGTCAAAGGAATGGTATTCCCGGTGGTAATGTATAGTTGCGAGAGCTGGACCATTATTATTATTATTATTATTATTATTATTATTATTATTATTATTATTATTATTATTATTATTATTATTGTTATTGTTATTGTTATTGTTATTGTTATTGTTATTGTTATTGTTATTGTTGTTGTTGTTGTTGTTGTTGTTGTTGTTGTTGTTGTTGTTGTTCACATTTATATCCCGCACTCCTGGTGGGTACACCATTCAGGGCAGCTAAAAACAAAAGGGGAAAGGGGAGAGGGAGAAAATACAGTAAGTAAAAATTACAATATAAAACAATTTAACAGCAACAGCTAAAAATCAGGCCTTGATACTGGGGAAGGTGGAGGGAGAAGGGGGCGGCCAAGAATGAGATGGCTAGATGGTATTGTAGACACAATGGGCACAGAGCTGAGCGGGCTGAGGAGGATGGTGGAGGACAGGGGTGCCTGGAGGTCAATGGTCCATAGGGTCGCAAAAGGTCGGAATCGACTGAGCGACTGAACAACAACAATACTCAGATGAAACTCACTTTGAGAGAGACATTTTCTTTCCCCTTTTCCATATGCAAAGTAGTATCTGCCCTGATGGGTTAGTTTTCGGTTCATGATTGTTGTGTTCTCCCTTCATTCCAACCTCTTGTACAGGAAATATCTCTCACAAAGATCTGTGTTATGCTCTTGCCTCCCCGACCCATCCCTCTTTTTTGGTTGAGATGACAATTAGTCTTTGTCTTTGTGTTGGTATCACTTTCTATTCTGTGGCACACCCCGGTGTAATCAGTCAGTTAGTCTATAATTATATTGAAAAGACTATGAAAATAGCAAATTATTTTCATGCAGATTTCTTGATAATTATACCTTTAGATACTGAGGACTAATTATGATGTAGCTTCCACTTTTTAGATGTAAGGATAAGGCTTTGTTTTAATATTTTCTCTTTTAAAAAAAAGATAGAGGAAGCCAGCTAATTACTTTGGAGTTACATAGCACTTACTTTGTCACTATTCATGTATTTATTTTGCATTACTCTGAAGTTAATTGTCCCCTTTAATAGAAACTGGGACCAGACATCTTGGCTTGCCTACTTCTTAAACCAAACTTAGATGTTACTGATATTTGAGGGGGAAAATTATATTTTATTTTAGAGAATGTTCAGCTAATCAGCTTTCAGACCAAATGGATGTTGCATCAAGAACTCTCAGAAATCTGGACTGTTACCAGTCCTTGGTTCTGACAAGTAGGTTATAGGATCCTATCTTATCCTGGGAAAAGAAAACACACTGCAGCCAAAAGCAATTCTCATTGGTAGACCACCCTTCTCTGTTATAAATGTCACTGACTTCTCCATTTTTATTTTATTTGTAAGTGACATAGTGCTACGCTGAACAAAAATAAAAGCATTCTGATGCACATACATGAACAGGAGAGCATGAGAAGCCCCCTTTGCAGCAGCTCTCAGATGGTAAGACCTGCAACTGGCCCCACTGGATGGAGAGCTCACCTGCTTGCTTTTCCTCTCCCACCCCATCTCCTCCCTCAAAGTAGTAACAAGGGGAGCAGGAGGATGACTTGGGATGAAAGTACAGTAGAACCCTGTATAACGACTGCCCCATACAGCGATGAAATCGCATAGCGATGAGGCTTGGAGGGGGAAAGCCATTCCACATAGCGATTGTTCCTATGGGAAAAACCGCTTAGCGCCAAATATCATTGCATGGTTTTTCCCCATAGGGAAAATCGTTGTATGGATTTTCCCATAGGAACAATTGTACAATGGCGAAAACCGCATAGCGATCAGCTCCGTGGAACGGATTAAAATCGCTATATGGGGTTCTACTGTATCTAAAAATTTCTATATTTATTTTCAAGATTTATTTGCGGGTGAAGACAGATGGGTGGCTTCAGAACGCTTCTTTTGCTCTACTTGAGTATTTATAAAATCACACAGAAACACACCCAAAGTGCAACTCCCTGTTATTGCCTCTGTAAAATAAGGCTGTTTATGGTAAATAATACTTTGCAAAAATGTGATGAACTAAATCCCAAAATTATCTTTTGAAATAAGGTGCAGGGGAATAAGCCCCTTGTTTATTTATTATATTTATAGTAATAATCCATCACACCTTGGGGCTGCTTACAGGGGAAAAAATAAGAGCGAGGGAGGGGGGGAGAAATCCAACATAAAACTCACTGAAAATCAGAACATTATTCACTCTCATAATTTATAAACATCCATATAGAATAAGACCTAGCTCAGTTAAAAACAAAAATGAATCTCAACTTCCAGCTGTCTTTGGGACCAGGAAGGTTTTTATTAATTTCAGAAGGTAAGGGCATTATTTTGCTTTTCAGGTTCCTTGGAAAAGGAAGGGAGATTTTAGAGATTGTCACTGAACATAAGAACATAAGAACATAAGAACAGCCTTGCTGGAACAGGCCACAGCCCATCCAGTCCAGCATTCTGTCTCACACAGTGGCTCACCATTTCCTTCAGGGTATTATTCCCAAGCAGATGCCTGCTTAGGATTCCCTGGAAATGATATTGAGAGATATCCTGCCTATCTCTCCAACCCCGAGGTTGTCCTTAAGTATCCATAATTATAGCCATTGATACTCTTGTCCTCCATGAACTTGTCTAATCCTTTCTTAAAGCTGTCAAGACTGACAGCTGTCACCACTTCTTCTGGCAGGGAGTTCCATAGACCAGTAATCCTCTGGGTGAAAAAGTACTTTCTCTTATTTGTTTGAGAACTAGTACCCAAAAGTTTCATGGAGTGTCCCCTAGTTCTAGTGTTATGCGATAGGGAAAACAGTTTTTCCTTATCTACTTTGTCCACACCGTGCATGATTTTATAAACTTCAATCAAACTGATCATTCTGCTGTACTTTACAATGGCCTTCCATAGAGATGCCCATGGACTGTTGCTTTCCCTGCTGACTGTCACTGCTGGTATGACAAAAACTACCAATCAGTTCTGACGGATGGTTATCTCTAGCACCCTCCACAGAACAGAATCTTGACAGATGCAGCAACTCATGTTTATTGCCCCTTTGATATGTCATGGCTAAGCACAAAGTTGCATTCCATCAGCACATGCAGCTCCCCAATACCACTTGACAAACTGATTTTGAAATTGAGGGGAGCTTCAAAAGTACCGTAGTTTTTGCAGGCGCACCCCCCCAATAACGGACTCAGACAACATTGAAAGTGGATAACAGCATCGGGCCACATTTATTGATTCAATGCCCTAATCCGAATTATAAATTTGTATTGGTAAAATGACCAATCATAATTCTTAAGGCAAGCAGGCCGAAGTAACACTGGTAAGGTACCACCCCAAAATTGCCAACGACAATTGGTTACAATGTATCAATTTGTATCAATTTGTTTGTTGACAACAAACAAATTGTTGACCGTAGTCAATATCTAACTCATGACCCCACCCTCTGACTCGTATCCGTGAAATCACGGGGTGATGCATGCTGGCTAGCTATCGCCATCACCCCGTCGCCTGGTTCGTCGTTGACCGGACAACGTTTAACTAATTTGTTCCTGTCTAGTGTTGTCCAGTCAATTGCGAACCTGCCGGATACCTGTGGGTCATACTGTTTACCTTACCAGTGCTACCCGCCACACGGAGGGGCTTCAAAGAAGGCCTGACGCCCCCCCCCCAGACCGTCAGCTCGGTCGACAGGCCTGCTCGCCAATCACCCAACAGGAGGTCCATACCTCCTCGCGACAGATGGACCCCATCCCCTGCATACAAGTCATAATTTCGGAGGCTAATAGCGGGGTGACGACTGACCCGTCCCCAAGCCTTGTCGGCAAGGAACCGCGCCACCGCCCCATTGACCGCGCACCTAGCTCGGTCAAGGGCCAGGAGGTCAATGCCCCCTCTGTAAGAATGGCGCGGGATCATGTCCGACCAAACCAGGGTTGTGGCAGGCCAGACGTAGTGCAAGTAGGCAAGGTCCTCGCAAATCGCATGCTTGAGCGATAAGCCGGTGACCTGACCCAAATCATTGCCCCCAAGGTGTATGATGAGAATGTCAGGCGGGTCAGCACTCCTGCTTGAAAACAGGAAAGGCAGCAGCTCCCGCCATAACATCCCAGGCTTACCATGCCACGTGAGACTGGCGTGTTCACCCAGTCCCAGTCGGGGTCCCCACTCTGTCGCCGCAGCGTAACGCGCTGCCCTGTGCACATAGCTGTGGCCCACCAGCCATACTGTCACCGGTGTAACACGACACCCAGGGTCTGTAAGAAAAATTGAGAAAAAAGGAAGGTAAGGTGATCGGATTGGTACTCACGGTGGAAGTGGGCGCACATAAAACTGAAAACATTGCGAGCCCCACCTTCCCATGCTGCGTATGTCAGCCCCGGAGTACCCAAAAGCAGCTGCTGTAGAGGCTGCCCCAATACGAAATGAATGTGTGCCATAACGGGCACCTGGTAGGCCCACCCTGGCGAGGGCTCTGCCTGTCACCTTCCAAAACTGAAATTTAGTAAGGGGAGACCCATCTTGGTGACAGAAAAACGGGCCATGGTGCATGCCACGCAGTGCCAGGAACTCCTGTAGGGCACCAACCGGACAGATGTCTGCCAAAGAACACCGTAGCAGTCTTACACCACTGCCTACGCCATGCTGATCTGACTTGGAGGAACGTATCCTCAACTGGGCCCAGTCTTTGGCGACATAGACATCCTCGAGTTCCAGTGCCCTACAACTTGCATCCGCCTTAGACAGCATCACAAGTTCGCTGATGCGGAGCGCTCCAAAAAATGCCACCGTTGTGGCTGCATGAAAAAGGGCTGCCTCATAATGATCAAAACAGAGGCTTGGCCAGCCCTGGGCCAACTGGGTAAGAACCCCTGGGGAAATAGGGTGCCGGTCGTCCGGGCAACGCCCGCGCTCGCGCACCCACCCCTCCAAAACATGTCTCACACGGAAGTCAGTGGTGCTGTCCACATGACCCCCTACTTTGGCCATAAAAGCCAGCGCCGAGAGATTGGATGCTATGGTGCGAGGTGCGAGGCCGAGAGCATGCAGGTGGACCATGAACCGCAGAACATGGTCAACCGGGATAGGCCAGGTCTCTGGCAGGTGAAATTGAGCAGCAAATGCCCTGTAAGAATTAAATGCTTGTTGATACGCCTTACGCGTGCGTGGCGCTAGTGACAGGCCAATCGCCCGGTTCACCTCTCCTTGCCAATGGTCCATATCTCGTCCGGGAGTGGCGAGGGAAATTCCTCCGCATCCGGGGCCAAGGCACGGAACCGGGAGATCTGCAGGCGGGACAAAACGTCAGCAATATCATTATTAATCCCTGGGACATGCCTGGCTCTGAACAAAACGTTGAGGCGCAGGCAGCGCAGCACAAAATGGCGCACTAGGGCATAACCCTGGGCGATTTGGAAGTCTGTGCATTAACAATGTGGACAACAGCAGCGTTGTCACACCAGAAATGCACGACCGAGTTGGCCCATTCCTCGCCCCATAGCATCAAAGCCCCTAGTATAGGAAAAAATTCAAGGTATGTGAGATCACGCAGGCGATCTGTGCCTGCCCAGGCCGGTGGCCACCCACCATAGGCCCACTTCCCATTGAAGTACATCCCATAACCCAGGGATCCTGAGGCATCAGACTGGATCTGAAAATTGGGGGATGCCAGGTGGTCAGACCTCCAAAATGAGACCCCATTGAACTCCCTCAGGAACTGTAACCAGACAAACATGTCTGCCCTGATACCCCGGGTAAGTCTAACTCTGTGGTGAGGCCTGGATAACCCTGCCATGGCGTCGCATAAGCGTCGAGCAAAAGCCCTGCCCGGAGCGACCACCCTGCAAGCGAAATTTAGGTGACCATGTAGCACCTGCAGTTCCCTCAGTGATGCCTTGCGCTTGGCCATCAACTCCGAGATAAGGGCCACTATCCTGGACACCTTATCCTCCGGTAACCTAGAAGCCTGCGCTAACGTGTCAATCTCCACCCCCAGGAATACTAACTTGGTAGATGGGCCCTCGGTCTTTTCGGGCGCTAAAGGGACACCGAGTTCCTCCATTAGCGTCTGAAATGTGTTGAGGAGACGTGTGCACGTGTCCCAGCCCTGTTCACCCCCGAATAAAAAGTCATCCAGGTAATGGGCTACAGACCGGGACCCTGACCTGCGGACGAAAGCCCACTCTAAGAAGGTACTAAAACGCTCAAAGGCCGAGCATGATATGGAACAGCCAAAAGGCATGGCCTTATCAAAATAATATTCGCCCCGAAATTTGAAACCCAGCAACTCAAAGTCACCCGGATGCACCGGCAGGAGGCGAAAGGCCGACTTAATGTCGCACTTGGCCAGCAGGGCACCCGGGCCACACGAGCGTACCATGCGCAGCGCGTGGTCAAAAGACTTATACCTGACTGAACAAAGGTCATCAGGGATAGCATCATTGACCGACCGGCCGGCTGGGTAGGATAAATGATGAATAAGGCGAAACTCGCCTTGAGACTTTTTGGGAACCAAGCCTAGGGGCGACACCTTAAGGTTGGGAAACGGGGGTGAAGGGAAAGGGCCAGCTACCCTGCCCGCATCTAACTCCTTCCTAATACTGGCAGCAGCCACCTCCTCCCTCCCTTTGAGGGACAAAAGATTGGGGGCATCCTGAGGGGACCTGTCACCCATGAAAGGGATGCGGAACCCGTACTTAAATCCTTGAAGGAGATACTCCCCATCCTCTCCTCTCGGGTACACTGTGAGCCAACGCTCCAATATGTCCACCTTAATTGGGGAGGGGGCCTTTCGGTGAACCAGCTCCATCTGTGGCAGCCTTGCCAGCCCACTGTCCGCCCCTCCCTCTGCCCCGTGTCCCCCCAGGCCTGGGACAGGCGGAGGCTGCGTGGGGGCCCGAACAGGTGGGACACTCATGCCTGTATTTGCAATTCTTCTTATTACAGGAACCATTGGACGAGAAAGTCCAGCACAGCAGGCGGGCTGGAACCCCCTGCCCCGCCACTTGGCGGGTAACCTGTGCTGGGACAGCTTGCTGGACCGCATGTCCGCAATGGTACCTGTCCCCTGGCGCGGGGCGCGTGGGCGTCATGTACAGAAGCCAAAGCCTCTGGCACGGCTCGTCCCACCTCATCTCCGGGTGGAGGGGAATCCGCATACGGAATTCCTCGTCATAAGCCAGCCACGAAGGGCCCGGGAAATCAACCATTGCCCTGTATATGTTGTCCAAATATTGGACCATCGGAATAGCCAACTCCGGCCGCGCCCTCAGATACACTGCCATGTAAATTAAATAAGCCGGCAGCCAGTTGGCCCAGGTACGTGGCGGCTTACGACGACGTGCCTGCTCCTTATCCTTCTCATCCTGTCCCTCCCTCTCCTCCTTGGTGGGCTCTCTGTTCAGGAGTGAGAAGATATCTACATACTCCCCCCGCCAAATCTTTTCCTTGGTGGCCTGAGCCAAGTGGTCACCCAGTGGCAAGGAGTACCCCGCAGTTGGTAAGGCCGAAAAAGGCACCACAGACACCGGGAAAGGGGCCTGAGCTAACCCAGCCACCCCCAGTACATTCCCCGTAGTGAAAGACAAACTACCCACCCCGGTGCCCTGGGTGGCAGTTACCGTCGCCGAGTGGGGTGCCGGCTGCTGTGCCACCGCACCACCCGAGCGAGGCCAAGGCCATTGAAAAGCTCCCCCCATAGAAGCAATGTGTGCAGGTGTACTGGCTTGTACCGTATACTCACATGCTGCACCCCCGTGGGCCGCCCCCACCGGGGGTTCCGGCCCACTGGGGGCGTCGGAGCTCACGACCGACGTAGAGCTCATCATCGGGGCCTGACCTGCACTCGTCTGCTGGCTGGGGAGCTGCGGGGCAGTGGCCGAAGCCGCGCCACCCGCCTGAGGCAGCTCAACCCTGCCCGCCGCCTGTTGTCCTCCCGCCGACGGCGCCGCAAAAGGGATGCCAAAGGGAGCCCCAGCCTGGCTGGCCCGAGCTAAAGACGCTTCGAGGGCCGCAAGGCGGGCCAGTAAGGCCTGCACGTCGATCTGGGGCCAAGGGCCGGCCGGCCCGCCAATTCCAGGCGCGGGTACAGGTCCCTGTACCCCAGGACCCGAATAGGGCCATTGCCCAACACCGAAGCCCGGTAGGGTCGGTGCAGGAACCTGCCAAGGTAGGGGACCACACCACCCGCCCAGGCTAGAAGGCCCAGGAGGAAGAGAGGCAGGCCCAACAGGATGGGCAGAGGGAGTAGCGGTGTCCACCGCTCGCGGGCCGCGGGCCAGAGCCCCTGCCGCGCCCGCATTCCGATCCCCCGTGTCCGGCCAAGGGGCGATGGACCCCATTCCGCCGGCCCCGGCGGGGGCCTGGACAGGCGGCTGCTGGGGAGGCACCACCGTGGTCCTCCGACCCGGGTTGCGCCTCCTCACAGCTCGAGCCGCACTCGAAGCTGCCTTCTTCTTCGAAGGCATCTCAATCGCAGGAGAGGGAAGCCGAAAAGAAGATTCGCCACCAAAAGGCTTCCCGCAAGGTAAGGAGCGACGGAGACACAGGGGAAAAACTTCTCCGCTCCGTCGCTTTAGCTAAAATGGCAGCACGGCTGCCTCGTGGCCACCCCTTTTATAAGGGAGCTGGCCACGCCCTAAACTACCCGGATTCTTCGTCCTGTGGGGGGGCCCCGCAAAGAGCGCGGCGGCCATTTTGGCGCCGCGCTTGCATTTTGTTTGGTGCAGTGGACTAATGCTCAAAAGCAGGAGAAGTCCTACTGTAAGCTTGATGGCATGCCAAAATGAGATGTTGGCATCCTCAATGCAGGTCTTTATGAAGAATCACTAATAAACAGAATTGCTACCACTATGTCTAAATAGAGTATCAAAGATTTTTCATTAAAATGGCCAACAGGTACCAAATATCTGACTCCTAATGCTATGGTTACAAAAGGGATTTTTAAAAAATCAATCCAGAATGTATTTTTGCTATGACTTCCAAAAATTTTAATTGTTCTAATCCACACCGTGCATGATTTTATAAACTTCAATCAGGTCACCTCTTAGACGTCGTCGTTCAAGAGTGAAGAGGCCCAACCGTTGCAGCCTCAGATGGTAAGGAAGGTGTTCCAGTCCCCTAATCATTCTGGTTGCCCTCCTCTGCACTTTTTCCAGCTCCATAATATCCTTCTGGAGGTATGGCGACCAGAACTGTACACAGTATTCCAGATGGGGCCTCACCATAGATTTATAAAGAGGCAAAATGACACGCTGACTTATTTTCTATACCCTTCCTAATGATCCCTAGCATTGAGTTTGCTTTTTTCACTGCTGAGGCACACTGGGTTGACACCTTCATTCAGTTGTCCACCAGGACACCAAGGTCCCTTTCCTGGTTTGTCGCAGAGAGTTCAGACCCCATCAGTTTATAAATGTAATTGGGGTTCTTTGCCCCAACATGCATCACTCTGCACTTACTAATGTTGAAACTCATTTGCCACTGTTTTGCCCACTCCCCCAGTGTCGAGAGATCCCTCTGGAGCTCCTCACAATCTCTCACAGTTTTCACTACCCTGTATAATTTAGTGTCGTCAGCAAATTTGGCTACCTTGCTTTTTACTCCTACCTCTAGATCATTTATGAAGAGGTTGAAAAGCAGGGGTCCCAGTACTGAACCTTGGGGGACCCCACTCTTTACTTCCCTCCACTTGGAGAAGTGTCCATTTAGTGCTACCCTCTGTTTCCTGTCCCTTAGCCAGTTGCTGATCCAGGACAAGACCTGTCCCTTTATTCCATGACTGGTAAGTTTATTCAAGAGCCTTTGGTGTGGGACCTTGTCAAAAGCCTTCTGAAAGTCCAGATAAACAATGTCAATTGGATCCCCCTTATCCACATGCTTGTTGACACTCTCAAAAAATTCCAACAGATTAGTGAGGCATGATTTGCCCTTGCAAAAGCCATGTTGGCTCTCCTTTAGCAGCACCTTCTCTTCTATGTGCCTATTAATTCTATCTTTTAGGATGGTTTCCATCACTTTACCTGGGACACATGTCAAACTGACAGGTCGGTAATTTCCTGGATCACCCCTGGATCCTTTTTTGAAAATTGGTGTTACATTCGCTACCTTCCAGTCATCAGGCACAAAGCCTGATTTGAGGGAAAGATTATATATTTTGGCTAGGAGATCAGCAATTTCATCTTTAAGTTCCCAGAGAACTCGTGGATGGATGCCATCTGGTCCTGGTGATTTGTTAGTGTTTAGCTTAACAAGACATGCAAGGACCTCCTCCCTGGTTATTTCTATCTGGCTTAATTCTTCAGTTTCCCTCCCTACAAAGATAGGCTCTGTTTTGGGCATGTGGCCTCTGTCTTCTTCAGTGAATACTGAAGCAAAGAATTCATTGAGTCTCTCTGCAATCTCTGTTTCCTCTTTAATAACCCCTTGCCTTCCATTGTCATCTAATGGTCCAATGGCCTTCCTAGTTGGGTTCTTACTTCTAATGTACTTAAAGAAGTCTTTGTTATTTCTCTGAGTATTTTTAGCTATACGCTCCTCAAAGTCTTGCTTTGCTTTCCTGATTGTTGCCTTGCATTTGTTGTGCCAGAATTTATGTTTCTGCCTGCTGTCCTCATTCGGACAAGCCTTCCATCTTCTAAATGAGCTTTTCTTGCTCTTGATCACTTCCCGAACAGCTCCTGTAAGCCACATCGGAGTCCTCTTGGACCTGGCAGTGCCCTTTTTCCTTTTGGGTATGCATTCCAATTGGGCCTCTGTTATTGTTTTTGTAAACAGCCTCCATGCCTCTTGGAGTGTTTGGACTCTCTCAATTTTCCCTTTCAGCTTCTTTTTTACTAGTTTCCTCAACTTTGGGAAATTTCCTTTTTGAAAATTTAAGGTCTCTGTGTTAGATTTTATCAGGGACTTGCGGTCTATGATCAAGTTAAACATAATTGAGTTGTGGTCACTGTTCCCTATTGGATCAGTCACATTAACATCTTGCACCAGATCCTGAGTATTACTCAGGATCAAGTCAAGGATTCTTGTACCTCTAGTTGGGTCTTCAACCATCTGTCCCAGGGAACAATCATTTAGCATATCTAGGAACTTTATCTCTTTATCATGTGCTGAACAACAGTTCACCCAGTCTATGTGAGGGTAATTGAAGTCCCCCATTATAACCAGGCTTCCCTTTTTGGATGCCTCCTTTACAACATTCTCTAACTGCCAGTCTCCCTCAAGAGTTTGGGTCGGAGGCCGATAGTATATGCCTACTGTTAGACCATCCTTGTGGCCTGGTACTCTTACCCACAGAGCTTCTAATGGTGACTCCAAATCACCTAGATATTCCAATTCATACGATTTTATCACTTCTTTGACATACAAGGCCACACCACCTCCCATTTGCCCCTTCCTATCTTTCCTGTACAGTTTGTAGCCTGGGATAACTGTATCCCATTGGTTATCATCCGTCCACCAGGTTTCAGTGATACCAATAATATCAATATTCTTATCTATTGCTAAGTATTCCAGCTCCCCTATTTTGTTCCTGATTCTTCATCTGGTTTTTTGATCTTAGATAAATAAGGAAAATGAAGGTTCAGTGGAGGATTGCTTGCATTTAGTGTGTGTGAGGTAAATGTGTTTATAGGAAAGTACAGATCCCTGTAATTTCTGTGGGAGTTTTGGAGAAAGCTCAAACAAATATGTCAATTCAACTAGACCAGGAGAATGAGCTGGGCTGAAAATCGAGTCAAATGACGTTCTTACATGACATGGCACTGAATCTGTGTGAAATGAATCATTTGCAAATGGTACAAAGCTTAGAAAAGTTAGTTTTGTAGACTGCAGCTTCAGGAATTCCAGCTAGCATGGTTCATAACTGTGAGGTCTGAGAGCTTCAGGCAACTGTAGGTTTACCCCTTGAAAAAAGAAAGAGAGAAAGAGAGAGTTAGAAGCAAGTTTCCAAACTTTGAACATTCACTAGTCATTGCCAACACGAGAAGACTTCAGGACTGAGTCTTATTGATTCCAACAAGCCTAAAAGGATCACTATCTGCTTAGACCATCCTGCTGGATATTAATCACACAACCAGAGTACTGCTACTGAGTAATCTATAGGCTTGGTGAATAACATTTTCTCTATCTAAGTTTCCCGTCCACTACTTATGTCCACTACATACCCAAGGAATACAAGGTGGAAGTGAGGAACAGATTCAATGGTTTGGACCAGATAGACAGAGTACCAGAAGAATTATGGACAGAGATGTGAGACATTATGCAGGAGGCAGCAAGGAAAACCATACCAAAAGAAAAGAAGGGCAAAAAAGCAAAGTGGTTGTTGGATGAGGCTCTTAAAATAGCAGAGGAAAGAAGGAATGCAAAAGGCAAAGGAGAAAGGAAAAATACTCAACCACTTAAATAAAGAATTTCAAAGAAAAGCAAGGAGAGATAAGGAAACCTACCTAAATGAACAGTGTAAAGAAATAGAGGGAAACAACACAAGAGGCAGGACTAGAGACCTCTTTAAAAAAATTGGGGAAGTCAAGGGAACATTCAAAGCAAAAATGACCACGATAAAAGACAAAGGTGGCAAGGAGTTAGCGGATGCAGAAGAGATAAAGAAAAGATGGAAAGAGTACACAGAGGAACTCTATAAAAAAAAGACCTAAACACCCTGGATAATAACAATGAGGGGGAAATTTAACTTGAACCAGACATCCTAGAGAGTGAAGTCAGAAAGGCCCTAAAAAGCACTGCAAATAACAAAGCCAGTGGAGATGATGGTATCCCAGTTGAACTGTTCAAAGCCCTAAAAGATGATGGAATCAAGCTATTACATGCTATATGCCAGCAGATTTGGAAAACGAAACAGTGGCCACAGCATTGGAAAAGATCAGTATACGTCCCAAACCCAAAAAAAAGGCAATGCCAAAGAATGTTAAAATTGTCGAACAATTGCGCTCATCACACAAGCTAGCAAAGTGATGCTCAAGATAATACAGGATAGACTGCAGCAGCATGTATAAAGAGAACTACCAGAGGGGCAGGCTGGGTTCAGAAGAGGCAAGGGGACCAGAGACCACATTGCCAACATATATTGGATCATGGAGAAAACAAAGGAATACCAGAAACAAGTGTATCTCTGCTTCATTGACTACACCAAGGCCTTTGACTGTGTGGACCACAACAAAATGTGGCAAGTAATTAAAGAGATGGGAATACCAGAACACCTCATATGCCTCCTGAGAAATCTGTACCTGAATCAAGAAGCAACAGTTAGGACAGAACACGGAATGACGGAGTGGTTTGGAATAGGAAAAGGAGTAAGACAAGGTTGCATTTTGTCACCCTGATTATTCAACTTATACACAAAGAACATAATGCGCAATGCAGGGATGGAGGAATCACAATATGGGATCAAAATTGCTGGGAGAAACATCAACAATTTGAGATATGCAGACGATACCACTCTAATGGCAGAAAGTGAGGAAAACCTAAAGAAGTTCCTGATTAGGTTGAAAGAAGAGAGTGCAAAAGCTGGCCTGAGACTCAATATCAAGAAAACCAAGATAATGGCAACAGGCCATATCAGTCCCTGGAAAATAGATGGGGAAGAAGTAGAAGCAGTGACAGACTTTACTTTTTTAGGATCAAAGATCACTGTAGATGGAGATTGCAGCCATGAAATAAAAAGGGGACTGATTCTTGGGAGACAAGCTATGAAAAACCTGGGGAACATAGTTAAAAGTAGAGACATCTCACTCCAAACAAAGGTCGGCATCATACCTGTCAACCATCCCGATTTGGCCGGGAAGACCCCGTAATTTGAAGTCGATTGACGTCATAACCCGCCCCGCGCTGCCAAAACCCGGTAATTTGGTAGCCAGGGGTAACGCTTTCCGTGCATGCGCGGAAGCACTACGCCACTTGCGCAGCCCCTACGCAAGCAGCGTAGTGCTTCCGTGCATGCGTGGAAGGGGTAAAACCCTTCCATGCATGCACAGAAGTGCTACGCCGCTTGTGTAGGGGCTGCGCAAGCGGCGTAGCGCTTCTGCGCATGCGTGGAAGAGGTAAAACCCTTCCATGCATGTGTGGAAAGCGACCTGTGCACAAGCGATGTGCGCAGGTCCCGTTTTTCCAGAGCCGCGGGTTGACAGGTATGGTCGGCATAGACAAAGCAATGATATTCCCGGTGGTAATATATGGTTGTAAGAGTTGGACCATTAGAAAGGCTGAGCGAAGAAAAATAGATGCCTTTGAGATGTGGTGGTGGAGGAGAGTTTTGAGAGTCCCCTGGACAACGAGGAGAACAAATAGGTCAATATTAGAAGAGATTAGCCCTGAGTGCTGCTTAGAAGGACAAATAACAAAGATGAAGATGAAGTATTTTGGACATCAAATGAGAAGAGAGAATTCACTTGAGAAGGCCTTGATGCTGGGGAAGGTGGAGGGCAAAAGAAGAAGGGGACGGCCAAAGATGAGATGGCTAGATGGTATTGTAGACACAATGGGCATGGGGCTGTGTGGACTGAGGAGGATGGTAGAGGACAGGGATGCCTGAAGAGCGATGGTCCATGGGGTTGCAAAGAGTCGGAGTCGACTGCGCAACAACAACTTATGTTAACCTTAGAGCCAACTTTCCACTGGATGACATTGATGATTGTTTATTGCTGAGGTCTGTTATTGCCCAATAATGGCACTTTCCTTTCCTTCTTTGGTTATGAAGTTTCCATGGCTGAGATATGACTTTCCATCTCTGGGTATATCAAAATAACTGTTACTTCCAGATCAAACTGGTTTAAAGATTTAAAGATGTATAATGCAAGCGTGGCGCCAAAATGGCCGCCGCGCTCTTTGCTCCCCCCCCACCGGACGAAGACATCCGGGTAGTCAGGGGGCGTGGCCAGCACCCTTATAAAAGGGGCGGCCACGAGGCAGCCGAGCTGCCATTTTGCGAAGCGACGGAGAGAAGTTTTTCCCCTCCACCCCCTCCCTAGTTAACAGTGTGATATTTTGGTCGCTTCGGGGCCGGGTGGGAATTTTTGGCTGGGACCTACATTGGCTCTCAGGTCCTGGTTTTTTTTGCCCATCCCACACTGTTGCTATGGTTTGATATAGGGGTTTCTTTTTGACTTTGGTCACATGGGCGGGTAGCACTGGTAAGGTAAACATTTATGACCCACAGGTATCCGGCAGGTTCGCAATTGACTGGACAACACTAGACAGGCACAAGTTGATTAACGTTGTCCGGTCAATGACGAACCAGGCGATGGGGTGATGGCAAGAGCTAGGCAGCATGCATCACCCCGTTATTTTACGGATACGCGTCAGAGGGTGGGGTCAGTAGTTAGATATTGACTACGGTCAACAATTTGTTTGTTGTCAACAAACAAATTGATACAAATGGATACATTGTAACCAATTGCCGTTTGCAATTTTGGGTGGTACCTTACCAGTGTTACTTCGGCCTGCTTGCCTTAAGAATTATAATTGGTTGAATACCAATAGAAATTTATAATTCGGACTAGGGCATCAATAAATGTGGCCCAATGCCGTTATCCACTTTTATCAGTGTCTGAGTCCTTTATTGGGGGGTGCGCCTGCAATTAGATTTGGCAGAAAATATATGGAAAAAAAACAACAACAACACATGGGAACTGCCGCCAAAACATTGGGCTCCCCAAACAAGAAAACAAACATCTTCTGTTTTTGAATCCTGTGAAGTGTTTATTGAGCGGTATTCCTTGATGGTAGTTCAGAGGTGTAGCTGAATGAGAAATCAGGGGGAGAGAAGCCATATGGGAATGGAAATTTGCTGTATAAAACACATTTATATACTAAAAATGAATCATGAACGTACTGTAATGTCGCCATCTTAGTGGGAGTCATTAGATTAGAAAGAAACCTCATGTTGTTTGGTGAACAAATTTGTTTTCCTAAGAATAATTTATCTTCTTGTGGGTTTTCTTCTCAAGGATATCATGCCAACTGGTTGGAGAAGGAATATGTGCTACTCAACATACAGAGGCATCTCATTGGAAGTAGTGACGGCTACTTTCTTCCTCCCTCCCTGTCAGTTTCAATCTACAGTCATCCATGCTAGGCTGTAAAGACCAATTTGGTTGCCCAAATCAGATGGTGGCCCTTTTGGGAGGGAGAGGCACAACATCTGTGCAGCAGCTAGCCTCATGATCCATGCCCAGCTGAACACATGGGAGCTCCACACATGTGAAGGCAAATGTGTGCTCCCTTTTGTTATATTGTATTATACTGCATACCTGCCAAATATTGATAACGATTGATCTTCTAGCTTGTACTGAATTAGTGTCTACCTTGTTGTCATCAGGATTCAAAGAACATAAATCCCTGGGATTCTGGCTGGATCCAAACTTTCAATTAGCACAGGAATCTGGAGGACACCTGCTTAGAACTCTCATTATACCATGTAATATAGCCAATGATAACAGAATATGTAAGTCATTGGCTGAAACTTTGGGAGGGTCTGAGTTTCTCCTGTACTAGTGCTGGCAACAGTAGCAACAATAGTTAAGAAAGATCTTAGGAGTCTGAAGGAATACTATTCAGCATAACAAGCAGGACAATACAGCAGTTAAAAGGAGTAACTGAAACACCTTAACGAATTAGTAAGTTTATGGCTGGTAGCTAAGGAATACTAAATTCAGTGCCAAGCAGTCTCTTCAGGAAGGTGTCCCAAATGCTAAAAACATTTTGTTCCTGGTCTCCCATGATATCTCTTGTTCAGGGAAAGGACTAGGAGCAGTTTTTGCTAGAGGATCTGGACCACTGTTGTAAATAAATCCCCAACATTTGCTAAATAGAGAGATAGTGAGAAAGGAGTTATTAGTTTGCTTGGATATTGGCAGAAGAGGGACATATGTTTAGTCTGTGTGTCCTTCAATAGTCTGATTGACTTTTGTATTGTGTGAGAAAGGAGGTGGACATTTCTTCTATAACAGCCTCTTCCATGTCCAACATGGTTGAACATCAAATTCCATGTCCTTGCCCGCATACAGTGTCTCTTTCCAATGGCTAATAGACTAGTACTTTAACAAAAGGCAGATGTTTACTTCACCATGGTTTGATAGAAGCTCATGGTTGTTTGCCACATTCATATAAAGTCCACATGCTATACTTCATATGAGTGACACAAGGAAGACAATACAGTAGAAGTGTAGTATCCCTGTCTCATTGATTCAAAAATTCCTTCCCTTCCCTTCTTTCCTTTGTTTCTCTGGCCATTCAGCAATCATGAAAAACATTCTAGAAACTGGCCTGTTGAATTTTGAGAATAAGATTCTTAATACTGCCTTGCAGTTCAAAATAATATAATAGTATCATCACACTCAAAGCTAACTTTTTAAAATAAAATTCAAATCTGTCTGGGTTTGTTTGTTTAAGACTTTTATTTAAAAATGCAAATATAAGAGACTATATTAAATGAAACAAAAATAATCCAATTTTTATAGCTATACCACAAATTGGAAATACACTAGTGTTTTTTTAAAAAAATTCTTGTCATCCTGGACAACATTTCCTGCACCGAGACTTACTTGTTTGATATGCCTTGACCAGTGATGCACTGCATTTTTTTTACTACCTACTCTGTGGGCTGGCCAAATCTGTGGGCATGGCCAACCAAGTGGGCGTGGCCTGGGGGAATTTCCGCTACCGGTTCTGCAGAACCTGACAGAACCTGCTGCAGTGCATCACTGGCCTTGACTCCTTCTCTCCTGATGTTCTTCTTATATGAACTACAGCATTTAAAAATCTGTAGTTAAATTTCTTCTGCCTACTTTAATTGGCATTTGAGATCTTTAACTGTCAGAATTTTTGTTCATTTAAGAGAAAAAGGGCCAGAAAAATGTACACTACTGCTATGATTTTTCTCATTTGAGAATAATAATTTACTTACAAAGATTAATCTAAAATGTCACAGTGGAACTTGATGGTTTTGTGCTGGTTATTTTCATTTCCCTGCCAATTAGTCATGCTATTTGCATGAACTGGTCTCAGGCACTAGCTGTTGTTTTACTAACTGTTGTTATAAATGAAATTAGTATCACAAGGAATGGATACTGGGACTTTGCTAAACAACACATTACTATACTAGACAAACCCTGGTGAACAATCCTGAAGGGGAAATGAACAGCACTTCTGTTTGTCCATCCTGCTTAGGGCTGCTTGGCTAGCTGCATCACAGCTGTGATATTTCAGGGCCAAAACCTGAGACTGGGAACGAACCTTTGTGATCTAACAGAGCTGGAATAAATGTAAGCAGAGGTTGGAAGTGTGAGAATGCTGATGCTCCACTCTCTGCTCTGCTCCCAATGGCATGATAAATCCAATGTTTGTGTGTGAGAGAGTATGAGCATGCACACAAAACCAAGAGAGTGGGTAAGGACCTGGGGAATCTAATTTTATGTACTAAGCATTAGTGGCAGAGCTGGGATTTGCGTTTCAGTTTCATTTCCCTTAATCTGGAAGAAGTGGGATGTACAACTTCTTCTTCTTTCATGTCCTGATCAAACCCTGGACTGCAAAAATGAAGCCACTTTCTTGCTTTTGTCATTGGTCAAACCTAAGTCCTCATCGGTGCATGTTTCTGGCAGTAATCAGCAGACCAGTAAATGAGCCGGATTTTGTATCTCTCCACATTCACACTGTGTTGTTGTCTGTCAGCAGCCCCCACTTGAGCATGTTGGTCTTACATTTAGGGACTCTGACCGTCAGCCTATTCAGGGTCCTCCAAGTGATATAGGGGAGGTGGAGTTCTTCATCTGTATACTCCTTTAATGTTGTTTCTTGTCCAGCGAGCTCCTTCCTTCATCTTCTAATTTAGTTTTGCTCTTGTGCTCTTGGGTACCCTTAAGAATGTTTGTTCTTGCCAGAAAGTTCTTCCTGGATCTGAGCCAGCAGACTTGAGGCTCATATCCATTCAGAGGATGTTGAGGGTCATTCTTTTGCTTAGTTCTCTTGTCATCTGCTGGCACATCTTTCCTTATCTTAGGTGGAGCAATACCAACAAGAGGGTATATTTTCTCAAGTGGCATAGGTTTGAGGCATCTTGTCACTATACACATGACTTCATTAACAGTGATGTCAACTTGTTTTGCATGTGTGGATGTGCTCCATACAGGAGCAGTATATTCTGCTGTGGAAACATTCAGGGCCAAAGCTGATGTATGCACTGTGGATGGTAGAGTTCCCCATTTATAGTTTGTGAGTTTCCTCATGATGTTGTTCTTTGTACTAACTTTGGCTTTGATATTCAAGCACTGCTGCTTAAAAGAGAGTGTCCATCAAGCATAACACCAAGGTATTTTGGTTCTGAACAATGATGTAATTGGTTCCCTTGCCATATAACATCCAACCCAACCCTTGCCTCTTGATTTTGAATATACATGCAAACTGATAATTCTTTAAGATCCATCTTATCTTTTTGGATACATGGGTACAATAGTACTACTTTAGGGGTTATGGTCCTTTTGCCATTTCCTGAAGCAAGTTCTGATTACTAGACATCAAACTCTTTAAAATATTGACCTGTGGAAATAATGGCTGAAATCCTGTTGGCATTACTTAAGACTGATGACATCCTCATAAGTGGTGATTTTTTTGGGAAACAGAATATTTTCAATTTCAGTCTGAAGTTTCCAAAGCTTGCATGTCATTCTTTTCATTGTTCGGAAGCCATGGGATCTCTGGAATGGAAGAAGAAGTTCTTTAATTACCGAAAGATACCACCACAAGCTACCAAACTAATTATAATCCATGATTCCCTTAAAATATATAGATTACTTACTGTTTTTATTTTTTTCAGATTACTCTTTACCTGGTATAAAGTAATACCAGCTTAAATTAGGTATTTGTTTTAATTGCTTGATAATTTATTACTGACTCTTTTTCCTTAAAGAAAATGCCATGAAGCTTTTCTCTTGTACCTGAACAGTTGTTGAGTTTGGCGACTGTTAAGTTTTGACATTATTATGTAATGGTTCTCTTCCAGAGGGGACTGCAGTGACACAAGTGGTTAAAATGCTGAAGTCGCTAACTGGAAGGTCGGAGTTTGATTTCCAGTTAAGAACATACGAACATAAGAACAGCCTTGCTGGAACAGGCCACAGCCCATCCAGTCCAGCATTCTGTCTCACACAGTGGCTCACCATTTGCTTTAGGGTATTCCCAAGGAGATCCCTTCACCTGCTTAGGATTCCCTGGAAATGGCATTGAGAGATATCCTGCCTATCTCTCCAACCCGGAGGTTGTCCTTAAGTATCCATAATTATAGCCATTGATACCCTTGTCCTCCATGAACTTGTCTAATCCTTTCTTAAAGCTGTCAAGACTGACAGCTGTCACCACTTCTTCTGGCAGTGAGTTCCATAGACCAATGATCCTCTGGGTGAAAAAGTACTTTCTCTTATTTGTTTGAGAACTAGTACCCAAAGGTATCATGGAGTGTCCCCTAGTTCTAGTGTTATGCGATAGGGAAAACAGTTTTTCCTTATCTACTTTATCCACATCGTGCATGATTTTATAAACTTCAATCAGGTCACCTCTTAGACGCCGTCGTTCAAGAGTGAAAAGGCCCAACCGTTGCAGCCTCAGATGGTAAGGAAGGTGTTCCAGTCACCTAATCATTTTGGTTGCCCTCCTCTGCACTTTTTCCAACTCCATAATATCCTTCTGGAGGTATGGCGACCAGAACTTTACACAGTATTCCAGATGGGGCCTCACCATAGATTTATAAAGAGGCAAAATGACACTTGCTGACTTATTTTCTATACCCTTTCTAATGATCCCTAGCATTGAGTTTACTTTTTTCACTGCTGAGGCACACTGGGTTGACACCTTCATTGAGCTGTCCACCAGGACACCAAGGTCCCTTTCCTGGTTTGTCGCAGAGAGTTCAGAACCCATCAGTTTATAAATGTAATTGAGTTTTTTTGCCCCAACATGCATCACTCTGCACTTACTAATGTTGAAGCTCATTTGCCACTGTTTTGCCCATTCCCCCAGTGTCAAGAGATCCCTCTGGAGCTCCTCACAACCTCTCACAGTTTTCACTACCGTGTATAATTTAGTGTTGTCAGCAAATTTGGCTACCTTGCTATGTACTCCTACCTCTAGATCATTTATGAAGAGGTTGAAAAGAAGGGGTCCCAGTACTGAACCTTGGGGGACCCCACTCTTTTCTTCCCTCCACTTGGAGAAGTGTCCATTTAGTGCTACCCTCTGTTTCCTGTCCCTTAGTCAGTTGCTGATCCAGGACAAGACCTGTCCCTTTATTCCATAACTGGTAAGTTTATTCAAGAGCCTTTGGTGTGGGACCTTGTCAAAAGCCTTCTGAAAGTCCAGATAAATAATGTCAACTGGATCCCCCTTATCCACATGCTTGTTGACACTCTCAAAAAATTCCAACAGATTAGTGAGGCATGATTTGACCTTGCAAAAGCCATGTTGGCTCTCCTTTAGCAGCGCCTTTTCTTCTATGTGCCTATTAATTCTATCTTTTAAAATGGTTTCCATCACTTTACCTGGGACACATGTCAAACTGACAGGTCGGTAATTTCCTGGATCACCCCTGGATCCTTTTTGGAAAATTGATGTTACATTTGCTACCTTCCAGTCATCAGGCACAAAGCCTGATTTGAGGGAAAGATTATATATTTTGGCTAGGAGATCAGCAATTTCATCTTTAAGTTCCCTGAGAACTCGTGGATGGATGCCATATGGTCCTGGTGATTTGTTAGTGTTTAGTTTAACAAGATATGCAAGGACCTCCTCCCTGGTTATTTCTATCTGGCTTAATTCTTCGGTTTCCCTCCCTACGAAGATAGGCTCTGTTTTGGGCATGTGGTCTCTGTCTTCTTCAGTGAATACTGAAGCAAAGAATTCATTGAGTCTCTCTGCAATCTCTGTTTCCTCTTTAATAACCCCTTGCCTTCCATTGTCATCTAATGGTCCAATGGCCTTCCTAGTTGGCTTCTTACTTCTAATGTACTTAAAGAAGTCTTTGTTATTTCTCTGAGTATTTTTAGCTATACGCTCCTCAAAGTCTTGCTTTGCTTTCCTGATGATTGCCTTGCATTTGTTCTGCCAGAATCTATGTTTCTGCCTGCTGTCCTCATTCGGACAAGCCTTCCATCTTCTAAATGAGGTTTTCTTTCTTTTGATCACTTCCTGAACAGCTCCTATAAGCCACATCGGAGTCCTCTTGGACCTGGCAGTGCCCTTTTTCCTTTTGGGTATGCATTCCAATTGGGCCTCTGTTATTGTTTTTGTAAACAGCCTCCATGCCTCTTGGAGTGTTTGGACTCTCTCAATTTCCCCTTTTTTTCAGCTTCTTTTTTACTAGTTTCCTCATCTTTGGGAAATTTCCTTTTTGAAAATTTAAGGTCTCTGTGTTAGATTTTATCAGTGACTTGCGGTCTATGATCAAGTTAAACATAATTGAATTGTGGCCACTGTTCACTGACTTGCACATCAAGTCAATGATTCTTGTACCTCTAGTTGGGTCTTCAACCATCTGTCCCAGGGAACAATCATTTAGCATATCTAGGATCTTTATCACGTGCTGAACCCAGTCTATGTGAGGGTAATTGAAGTCCCCCATTATAACCAGGCTTCCCTTCTTGGATGCCTCCTTTGCAACATTCTCCAACTGCCAGTATCCCTCAAGAGTTTGGGTTGGAGGCTGATAGTATATGCCTACTGTTAGACCATCCTTGTGGCCTGGTACTCTTACCCACAGATCTTCTAATGGTGACTCAAAATCACCTAGATATTCCAATTCATACAATTTTATCACTTCTTTGACATACAAGGCTACACCACCTCCCGTTTGCCCCTTCCTATCCTTCCTGTACATTTTGTAGCCTGGGATAACTGTATCCCATTGGTTATCATCCATCCACCAGGTTTCTGTGATGCCAATAATATCAATATTCTTATCTATTGCTAAGTATTCCAGCTCCTCTATTTTGCTCCGGAGGCTTCTGGCATTTGTATACACTGCATGACGGAGTTAGTGCCTGTCTCTGTCCCAGCTCCTGCCAACCTAGCAGCTTGAAAGCAAGAAGTTGCAAGTAGATAAACAGGGACCACTTCGGTGGGAAGGTAACCAGCATTCTGTGCACTCTGGTGTTGAGGCATGCCTGCCACATGTCCACGGAAATGCCTGCAGATGCAGACAGTGCTGGCTCTTCAGCTATAAACAGAGACGACCACTGAACCCTAGAGTCAGACACAACTGGCTTTCGAGCAAGGGCAACCTTAAGTAATGATCTTCTTTCTTCTCAGTGTGCAGTCAGATAGGTATTTAGCCTTATGTGTGGTCCATGGCAAAGACAGTTTGTTTCACTCTTTTTTTAAATGATAAATCTTGAGTGGATTCAATTGTGGGCTGGTTTTTGACCTGACCTTTTAGACAAACTAAAGGAGGAAAATGTCCCTTGTTACCTCCTCCTTTCTCTTCCAACTTCTGGGAGGAAATTGTGTTGTTGCTTTTAAAATAAGCATTACAGCACTTCTAGTTTAAGCAGTTTTTTCACTTGCTTTGTGTCTCCAGGAGATAGCGTATTCCCTTGTAACAAAGGTCTAGCAGGAACCAATCTGGCCCATAAAGCTTAGATGAGTGGGTTACTCTGTGTAAGCATCAGAACTTTCTCTGGGAAGAGTTACCTGACCTTTCCATGATCTCCACTGGATTTTACATTACAAATTGTTTCTGGATGTGTAATTACTTAGAGGCCACCAAAGTTCTTATTGTACTTGTTCCACACCATAGGTTAAGCTGGATTGAGTTGAAAATGATGTCCTGGCAAGCAACACTATAGGACAAGCAGTCACTGATTATTGTCTCCCAGGCTCCTGAGTTTTTGGCTTGTATGCTCCACAAAGCTCTAGGGTACAATTACAGGAACTGAAACTTTGTGAACATTATATGTATAATCGGTAAGAAGAAAATGATATGTACAAGCTGAATACTTGGGTTAGACTGAAGTTAACCACCTCATTGGGAATCTCATTGGAACAATAGGTAACTTTAAAATGTTGGGGTGTTCTTCCTTTACGAAATAAAAACTGAACCTAATCCCCCTTTTCTTTCTGGCTCTAGACTTAAAGCAGGAACGCTACATGTGTTCATAAAACATTTTCCTACTCAACCAAATGAAACAGGTGGCGTTTCCTTTTTCAAAACATAATAATACTAATCGGCCTTGTTCTTTAGGAAGGCTTTTAAAAGAGGTAATTGGGATTTACTGTAGACTATGTCTTCCAATTACATTGTACAGTAGTCTTGTCCGCTTGCTTGCATGGTGGGTGAGCAATGAAGCATTGTTAAAAAAAAAACTTTTTAGGGGCTAGATGACTTTAACAAACAATATAATTATTTTCCTGAAGAGGAAGAACAGGGCATTGGATATTTCTGGTCCCAGTATTGTCTTGACAACTTTCCATGAATTAAAGCATGGGGAGAATTTATATCAGGGTGAAGGATGTGTGTCCTCCTGTTTGTTGTTTTTGAATTGTACCTAGCCAGGACTCCAACAGTGAGGGAAGATGAAAATATGGATCTTGCTCAACAATATATGGTAGGTCAAACATTTTCCATCCTATACATTTAGTACTGCCAAGTGGTTAAGCCTTGTTAACAAGATGCAGCTGTGAGGCTGAATGTTCCTACACAAGCTGAGACCCAAACACAAATAAATCTGGTGCAAATGGGTGGGGGGGAATTACTGAGATTTGAGAGAAGTCTTAGATAATCCTTCTTGAGATGCTTGTTTTGTGGGAGAGCCAAACCATTTCTCCATATAGAACAGTGATGGTGAACCTTTTCACTCCAGCTGTTCTTGAACTTAAATTCTCAGAAGCTCAGGAGTGCTGACTTGGGCTTCTGGGAATTGAAGTCCAAGAACAGCTGGACTATTATCTGCCATCCTCTAAAATCCACCCAGATCTATGCCAAGCGCATCAACAAGTGGAGAATGGCAAGCACCGAATCCCTCAAAACAGCCATGGGTGATGATGTCATCAAAATTGTGCGGCATAAAGTTGTGCAACTGGATTCCAGCAAGTGAGTTATTTGGCACATTTTTATCCTGCTCTCTGTCACATGATTTCAGGGTGGTAGACAAGTAAGAAGCAATTTTTAAAACAATTTTAACATGACATAAAACCTATAAATCAAATTAAGTTATTTGAAACCATTTAAGACTTATGGAAGTATTGAAATTTAAAGCTACATTCTTAAAACTCTACAACCTGCTTAAAGCAAGGTTCTTAGGTCCGAAAGGCTTTAATGAAGAGATATTTTAGCTTGATGCTAAAATGAATCAATTGATGGTTCTAACTAGGATTCCAAGGGGGAAATATACCACTATTGAAGTACCATGTCAGAGAAGGCCCTCTCATCCATGCTATATATTTCATTTCATTTTATTTCTATGCTGCCTTTCTTCCAATTCAAGAACCCAACACTTTGTCTTGTACTTAGGAGAAGGCTCCTCTTGCAGATCTCTCAGTGCTCAGGGAAGTGTGTGTGTGTGTGTGTGTGTGTGTGTGTGTGTGTGTGTGTGTGTGTGTGTGTTGCGTGCATGTGTGTGTGCGTGCATGTGTGTGCATGTGCATGTGCGTGCACACTTAACTGGTTTGACAAGTACCTTTCTGCTCTAAAGTTGCCTCCATCTTTCTTATACTGGTTACCTGTGATGGCAGAAAAAGAAAGAGTTTATGAAATGCTATCGAGAATGAGTTCATTGACAGTCCCCTGTGAGATGCATGTGGCCTTTAAAGGCAAGGGAAGTGATGTGAAAGATCACAGTTCCATCTGTGCCTTCTCTTTGAGAGCAACACTTCAGCAATCCTGAGTTGTACGGCACATCACTGCATTTATGACGGCTACAGTGTTTTCAATGTGTGCAATTTGCCTTACCATCTCTTATCCCATTCATCTTTGAAAGGAGTACTTGAAGTAAGACCATAAGAACCTAATGTTACAAGAAGAGAACTGGGACTGGCAGTTGATGACACATTCCCCGATGAATCGGTGATAGGTTTCCATGGGACCTTTCTCACATTTCAGATGAAGCTGGAAAAATATTTTAAGTCTCTGAAGTTGGTGGGACTTCTGAAGCCAAAGATTGCAATCTATAGTATGTATTTAAGTCCAATTGATTATTAAAGAGCTTTAGTGTACACAACTGTGGGCTGAACTGTAGCCAAGGCTGGATTTCTCTGGATTTGTGTATGTTTAAGTTGCACTACCTACAGTACAAAACGTAAGCTCACACATGTTTGAGGTTTGAAAATTTATGTTGTCTTTAAAATACCTTGATTTTAAGTCTGCAACAACAATGAGGAGGAAGGCATTTAAGATGTTGTTGTGTGTAAATGAGCTGTGTGTTGTTTCCTTCTTTTCTTAAATCTCAATTTGGCAAGAGTGCTAAATAAAATGATGACTGCACAGTGAGGTCATAAAACTTTGGTTCAAAATTTGCTCTGAGGGATTCCTAGAAGTTGGAAAGAATAGACTTCTGATGTGACCTGATGCAGTTGAGTAACTCCCAAAGTCACCAGCCAGTTCTGAACTATAAAAGAGACATCTGATCAGATTGTCATGCTTTATGTTTAATGAAGTGTTACAAGGACTTTGACACAAGCCATTACCCACTATTTACTTATTCAAGACAGAAACCTACTGGAAAATTGGGTGAAATTATCCATAGTTTAACAGCTTCAAGCAGATTGCAGTATGATCAAAATGTCTGAAATGATGCCCCTTTTGAGTTCATTGGTGTTACATGCTATTGAGCTGTGGCTGGAGCAATATGCATTAATCACCATGTTTTTCCCTAGCCCATTTATAAAATTCATGATGCTTAACGGAAAAACTTTCTCTTACGTTGTATTAAGTTTCTTGTTCCCGAGTGAAATCAATCTATTATTTGACCTGACTAATGAGTTGTGGTTCCAGAACCTAATCAAATTTAAATGTACTATGAGCTTGACAGTTTTTGACTGAAATCTGTCTCAGCCAAGACCAGTTTTGTACAGGATTAACATTTATGATTTGAAATAAGTTTGCAGAACTCACATAGACAGTAATGATAGATTATTAATAAACTCCATATTTTTTCATCTCATATTTATCATGAACATCAAAAAAATGGGGAAGAGCATTCATGTGTGTACCTTGATAATTTCAGACAAATTTTGTAAATGTCCCATATAGCTCTGCATTTTTTTCTCTGTCAGCTTATAATGATGGAGAAAAGCAGATCTATTTTTGAACATTCAGAATCTTTTTCTTTTGTAGTTGTCAGCAGTCATTAGTAATGGTCCTGCTGAATATTTGGGTGTCAACAGAGGTCTTGTTTTGTAAAGTATTTGCTGAGTTGTAAATCTAACATAAGAAACACAGACAAAAGGTCTTGGTTATTGCAATTATTTTTGTTTCTTGGGAATTAGTATGTATAATTTAGCATTCTACTCTAACCACATGCATCATGTCACATCCTTCTCTGATTGGCCCTGCTTGGTATGCTTGAACATAGAAGACTCATGACTGGAGCTTCACTATGGACTATTTGGGTGATGCAATATCCCCCTTGTTACAAGCTGCCCTAGTAGTGAGAGAAGGACTCATGATATTGCTTGGTTCTTTTGGCAAAATGTAACTGAGCTTGAGGCTCTGCACTTGGGCATTGCAAATGGGCCCTTACCATTTCTCTTGGGAAATAACAGGTTACAGAAACCAAGATCTGAGCCCATGCAGATATGATTTGGGTACTTAGCTCTGTGGTCCAAACAGGTCTAAAACATAAATTGACTCTGAATTATCAAAATGGGAAAAAGTCCAGTGGATCAAAGCTAAGGCTTGTTACTTAGTTGGGAATTATGACCCTACAGGAGTTGATGGATTGACTTCAAGTTTTGGCTGTATTACTAGTTAAGTGAAAGACAATGAGGGAAAGAATTAAACCTATCCTCCATGCCCATCTGAGACTAATTGGGCAATTTATTGGTATGTAACAAATACCATACATGTTAATTGCATTAATGTAATCTTATTTGGACCATGGCCTCCTGATGTATATTACTTCTTCAATGCAAGATATTTGCCAAAATAAGACTGCATGGTGAAAGACAATAGACACAGTGCTTCAAACACAGTCACATTGACACTTCATATATTTCTTTCCATTCCAAGTTTGTGAAGATTCATTGTAATAAGAATTTTCTAGTTTAAAGCTAGGCAGAAAGAAACTGCTTGAATCTTAAATATTGTGTTGTAACCAGGCCTGTAATTCTAGGTCACCTAATCAGGCAAAGCCTCGGGACAAAGTCAAAGATCAGACTTGTTTTTCATCGTATAATATAGCAGCGCTGAGATGAGACCTAGAGGTTAATCATATCAATAGTATCCAAACACAGAGAGGGAAGGGGTCAACTGGGAAACTCATAGAACATCTGCACTGACATTTGAAGTAATTGACCAGGCTTAAAAGCCAATTTTTAAAGATGAAACTCAACAACTCTCCTCTCCCCTGCTTACCATCAGCATGGCAGTGGGAGACCCAAAGACACATTAAAAAAGGAACATACATTCACATGCACAGACTTAATGAACTTATAATAAATGCCCCTGTCATGTGGTTTGAAATAAAGCTGTAGCAGCTGTGTTGGGGCCAGCCCCTCCCCACCCGGGAGGGATAAGAGCTGCCGGCCCCCGACTCACCGGCCCATCGAGGTCCGATGCTGCAGCAGCTGTGTTGGGGCCAGCCCCTCCCCACCCAGGAGGGATGAGAGCTGCTGGCCCCCAACTCACCGGCCCACTGAAGACTGCCACCACTGCAGCAGCTGTGTTGGGGCCAGCCCCTCCCCAGCCGGGAGAGATGAGAATTGCCACCCTGACTCATCGGCCTGCCGAGGACTGCCCGAGCCCTCTCCCCCAGTCCGGCATTGGCTGTGGGGGAGTGACGAACACCTGGGCTCCCAGCAGCGAGGACTCAAAAAGTTTAACAATGGCGCCGCCCACCTGAGCCCTCTCCCTTGGTCCGCCATTGGCCGCGGGGGAGTGAAGAGGACGTGGAACTGGGCTCTGACATGTTTGTTGAGCATGGCTCTAGTTAAGGGCGTTATTTGCATTTTCTTTATATGGTTATTGATTACTGTACCACTATTTTGTATTTGTGTATCTACATTATTGTTATGCTATTGTTATTCTGATATTGTTGTACTATTGTTATTTTGATATTGTTGTTCTGCCGCTTCAAGTCGCCTTCGGGCTGAGGGAAGCGGGGTATAAATAAACTGATGATGATGATGAAATAAACTGCTTGGAAGCCAAAATAACATATGATTACTGGTTCAGTGTGTAATCACTGATCTTAAACACAGAATAGGTTCAAATGTATGATTTGCTGACAGTGTGGACAAGCCCTAACAAAAGTGGCTAAGGTCTTCTTAAGAAATCATTTAACTTCCTCTAAATCAGGGGTTGGCAACCTTTTAAAGTCAGAGGCTGGGTCATGCTCCCATAGACAGTTTAGGGGGCTGGACTGGTGGTCCCCCTGCCATTTATGGCTGCTGTAAATGTGTCTGTGGCCAATTCCAGAGATAGTGGCAGCAGCAGCAACTGGAGCGAGGGCAGGGGGCTGGATTATTTGGCATTGTGGGCTGGATCCGGTTCATGGGCCATAGGTTGCCTACCCCTGCTCTAAATTAACTGAGGCTAGATAAATATATTGTGTTTTTAGCAAAGAGTGGGGGACAATTAGAGCATATTTGCAGAGGTATATATGAAATATTAGGGCAGGAGTGGCCAACCTACGACCTATGGGCTGAATCTGGCCCATAGCACCAATTAATCCGGCCCACAGTGAGGACCTGCCTTCTCCTCCTTCACCACTGGAGGTGCCAAAAACATGCTGAAATCCACCAAAAACAGCTTACAATGCACCACTGCCACGGAAAGCGCGGAAGTGGTGAAAACAGCCAAAGATGCGCCGTGAATGCACCTGCCACTGGCACCACTGGAAGTGGTGGAAGCGGCCAAAGCGGTGGGAAGCCCCATGCCTCCGGCCAACTTATGTGTCTGAGGGGGTGTGGTCTGGCCCATGGCGCAAAAAGGTTGGCTACCACTGTATTAGGGGATGGGAGGTTTACTAAGAAAAATAAAGATAATAATCCATGCAACATTTTAAAACAGATGCAGACTACTTGCATTGCTTCCAGCGAGTCATTTGAGACATGCTAAGTAAATGTATAGTTGTCACTATGAATATAGCTTACATTCCCTCTGTCCTAACCCCAGGCAGCAAAAACACCCTTTAAAATTAATGCTTATTGGCATAACACATTTTTTGTCTGGACCTAGCACCTAAATTAGTGTCCTAGGAGGGAACAGGGGTATACTGAAAAGATAATTGTTCACTCAGTAGGCTGGCTGCATGGAAGGAATGCACTTGCTAAACTATTTCTCCCCCTCCTCTCTTCCAATTAAGTAGTTATTCTTTTCTCCCAAGAGAGGTTTGTTAGAAGCTAGTTTAGCATGTGTTCCTCATCTGTGTAGTGAAAATGAGAGCACATAGGCAATTTGGCAAGATTTTCCTGATGAGTCAAGGATGTAACAAAGTGCCTATGATAATATTTGTTATGAAAGTAGACCAATTATTTTTATTTTTATTTTAAAATACAGCTACAGAGCGCCCTGGTAAAATCCATCTTAATACAACACACCCTGTAAAACAGCATAAGTCAAAATATTTTGTATGGCTTTGGAGGAACTATGAAAATTTAACTGAAATGGTTTGTCTAGGGCAGGGATTCTCAACCAGTGGCCCATGGGCCAAATGCAGCCCATGGCACCATTTCTTGTGCCCCCCACCTCCACCACACCAGGAAGTGCCGTGTGGTGGAAGAAGGGCAAAATGGCCACCCATCCCCTGAAGCAGTCTGAGGGAGCGTGACCCGGCCCCCGGTTTTAAAAGGTTGAGAACTCCTGGTCTAGGGCCATCTTTTGTACCAAGGAGTAGTGAGCGAGCGAGAGAGAGAGAGAAAGAGAGAAAACAATGAAACTCTGTAATACTTTTCACTGCTTTAAGCAATTTTCTCCAAGCCTTGTTTTGGCTTTGGGGCAGTTGATATTAGACTCGTTTTTCTATAAAACAGCATATTTATACTGTCTGAAGAGAAAGAAATGCTGCCAGCTCCAACTGGGTCCCTTCAAAGAGTGGAACTGGTGAAGAATACATAAGGCAGATGAGTCTGTGGGATTGCCCTACTGAAAGCACATGTAGAAGGGGATAGGTCCTTACACAAGAACAACAACCAAAAGCAAACTGTGCATTCAACTAGTCATTGTGTATTCAATCAACACAACCAGTGCTTCAGTCTCAATTTTTAACTTCACTTCTCATGTTCTCTCACCATTCGCTGAGGCTGTTGGGACTTGCAGTCAAAAATATTTTGAAGGCATCTATGGAGCAGGAAGAGGAGCATACTGAGACACCTACACTTCCCTTTAGTCTGACCGACCATCGCCGCAAGGGTCCGGCAGCCACGAGTGGGGCATCTGCCCCATGAAAGCAGATAGAAAAAAACCAACTACAAGTTCAAGCGTCCTCCGCGCCGTGACCACTTCAACCAATCAGGCTGAAGGGCACGAGCACGTAGAATGTTGGAAAAGCCGGTGCGCGAAAAATAAAATGCAAAAATGTCTCATGCAATGGGAATACAAGGCCGCCGAAGGCAATGGGAGCATAAGGCCACCAAAGGCGGATGCAGCACCTCACGCCCTCACTACCCCAAACCCGCCAAACCCACGATGAGGCCACCACTGGCCTTCTTCCTCGGAGCAATGGGGAGAAGAGGGACTCTCCCTCCTCCCTGCTACCCCGCTGAAGACATGGTGAGACCACCACCATCCTCAAGGTAAGTTGAGGTGGGAGGGAAAAAAACCAGCAGTAGGCAGCACTTCATCAGAGAAGGCACACTCCCTGGCGAATGACTGGCTGCTGCCTTTGTACTACCTACACCACTGATTCAAGAACTAGCACGAAACAGCGGTGGAGGTAATAGAAAAGCAATCCGCAAGGAAGAGCGCAACCCCTTACGAATCGTTGCCTGCCATACTACAATTTTACAAAAAAAAACAGCTTCACAGTCACAAACACAGATCTCCCGTTACGTAAGCCAGGAGAAAAGCAGGCCAAGAGGAGAGAACCATTGTAAAGCAGATAGCTCTTCTCTGCCTCCTTCTCCCCTGACCGATCTAACAAATGTTACCGGATGAAGAGCGAGCTGACTGCTGGCTCTTCATTTTCCCCATTGCTGCATCGAAAGCTAATGTTGAAACAGCAATGGGGAAAAGTGAGAACGACAGACAGGCCATTCTTCACCCCAGAAAACACAACCACAACAAAATTAATCAGTTTTTTTATAAAAAAAACAACCATCTAAAATACAAACACAAATAAATAAACAAAAAAATTCAAGTAAACCCAGTAAAAAACAAAACAATAAACAACAAACTCAACAAAACACATCCAAAATACAAAAGGCTAATGAAAAACCATGACAACTCACTAAAAATGTTTATCTACAACATAACAACAACACAAAAATACCTAACTAAAAAACCACTAACAACACAAAGTACACAAATAAATGCGGAAGAAATAAAAAAAAGAAATAACAACCAGAAACATTCAACACAATAAAACACATTTTAAAAATCCAAAAGCAATACTAAACAACTACCAAAAACACTTAGTTAAATACACTAACACTCTACTTAACCCCCCAGCCCAGCACCCCAAAATCCCAACAAAATAGAAAATAAAATATTAACACAAGAGAACTTACAAAACATGTCCTCCCTCCATGCCTCCACTGCAGAACTGAAGAAACAAAGAAAATCAAACTCTTAATCACAGCGCCACCTAGAGGCCAGAAGAGTATCCTACAGGCAAATAAATATTTAAAAATCCAAATAAAATATAACCAAATTAATAAAAATCAAATAAATTCAAAAAACACAAAATCTAAAACCAGAGAAGCTAATTTATTTTTTAAAAAATATCCCCACAAACAAACAAACAACAGAGAAAACAAAACCATTCTTCCAAATTTAGTCACCACCACCCAAACCACCCCTAACCACCAACACACACATTACACATGCCTGGCAAGGCTGGACAAAATATGCTAGTCGTATATGAGGGTAGTTCAGGAAGAGAATCAGTGTTGTACTGTGGCCGGTTCTCATTGGTTCTGACAAAATGGTAGTAGAAATCCCAGGCCATGCCTAATTGGCTGGCCACACCCACCTCGTGGCCTCCCCCTCCCAGTGCTGCCGGATATGTGTCCCATTTGCCTTGCCTAGGGCTGAAGGTGCGCTTTCATCCGCACTTCCCTTGTGCCTTCTGCCCTGGGTGAAGCAAATGGGACACGTTTCCAGAGGCGCTGGGAGGGGGAAGCCAGCACCAGCCCACCAACTCACCCCGCTCACCTCCCAGTAGCGCCGCCGGCAGGAATGAGTTTCCAATGGTGCTGGGAGGGGGAAGGCCAGCGCCAGCCCACCAACACATCCCACTTACCTCCCAGCAGCGCCGCTGCTCTGGGACTCCTCCTCTCCATGAAGCAAGAAAGCAAGTAGGTTTCTTTCTTTTTTCTTTCTTTCTTTTTTTCTTGGGGTGGGGTGGGGTGGGTGGGTTCCGAGGCCATGCCCACAGATATCCATGTCCACCGAGGGGGAAGTAAATTTTTATACAGTGCACCACTGAAGAGAATGTAATTGTGAAGAGGACACGATCATCAACAAAGTCAGAAACTGTGTTGAGTGCAAGCTCCTTGCAAATTTAGGACAAATCCATCTGCTGCATGCCACACAGGCAACCTATGGTTATTTGTGTGTAAATTTAGGTCAGGCCAAGACTGCAAAAGCCTTTACAAAAGCCCACCTCCAATAATCTGCTCCACTTTTCTTGAGGTAATCGTTAAGGAGGCAAGAGCCTAGAGGTGCATCCCTGAAGTATTATTTCCTTCTCTAATATCCACCCTGCACTCTGGAGGGCATGAGCTGACAGTACTTTGCATCTCCACTCCCCTTTAAATCTCCATTTTTAAAATAAATTCACAGTAGATATAGTATTTTTTAGAAAGAAGTGTGCATAAACTGGCCCAAAGGAAACAGAATTTCTCTACCATATAAAATGTTGCGATACCGAGACAAGCAACAGCCTATTATGACTTTGCTTCCATGTGTTGTGTGCAATAAAACCTCTTATGGGAATAGCTGGTAAAGAAATGAACTTGCTAAGGAAGAAGATATACAGTTTTGATGGGAAATGAACTAAAGGTCACCACTGAATTTTCTTTCTTTTTATGACTCTTCTGTGCAGGTATGAAAATATGCAGACTAGCAAAAGCTAGTAAAATTATTACTGCTTGTATAGTGCCTTGAAATTAGGCATACTAGCTTGCAGGGATGAGATGACTTTGAATGGTAGGCTGGGGGCCATTTTGCGGATAATGTGATTTAGGTATGTATCTAAGTTTTTTTAAAAAAAACCAATGTGGTCACCAGTTCCAGTTTTGGAAATAAAATTGATAATTTCAACAAGCAAAAGAGATAAAACTCCAGGAGAAAAAAATCATTCCACTGTTATACTCAGAACTTTTCAGAACTGGTAGGTTCCGATCCTAATCACTTACTTATGTAGATATGTTTGGTGGAATCCCTAAGGAATGGTCATCCTCAATTGTTATACCTATTTACAAAAAATGGAAAGTAAATGATCACTCCAATTATACGCCCATATGTTTACTTGATCTGATAGACCAGTGGTGGAGAACCTATGACAGAGGTGGCATGCAGAAGCCTTTCTCCTGGCATGCACACCATCGAGGAGAAGCCCCGCCCTGCACAGCCTGGCCAGCACCACTTCCCAAACAACACTCTCTCTCTGCCAAAGGAGAGGGGAGAGGGGAGGCTGCAGCTGGGAGAGGCAAGGTGGGGAGAATTTGTCGTGGTGGTGGGGAAAAGGCCCAATGGGGGTTGTTAGAAAAGCCCAACAGGAGTAGGAAGGCCTGATGGAGGGTAGGAAGGTCCATCGGGGGTGGGTAGGAAGGCCCGTCGGGGCGTTGGAAGGCTTGTTGGGGGTGTGAAGTCCCATTGGAGGTGGAAAGGCCTGACAGGAGGTGGGAAGGCTACGTGGGGCATTTACGGAGCCTGGGAGGTCTTTCTGGTGGCCGCACAGGGTATATCCAGATCCTGGGAGGCCTTTCTGGCAGACACACTGGGCTTTTCCAGTGCCCAGCACAGCCACACAACTGCACAGCGCTTGCCGGGGGTGGTGATGGGGCCTGCCATGGTGGTGTGGGCTTGTGTGGGGGCCAGTTTACTGGAGAAGTGACACAACGTTTGGTCATGCAGGGGTGGTGCACATGCGCGCACACATGCACAGCTTGAAGAGCACTGGTGATGTCACATGATGTCACTGGCACCTGTGATGTCTACCAGCTCCTCAAGAAACAAGAAGGATGGGTAACTGAAAACAACCTATTAGCCCCTGAACAATTGGCTTTAGGACAGAGAATACTATTTTGGACCACATATTTCAATACAACATCTAATTAGCAAATATACCAATCTATTGATCTGAAAGCAGATTTGACACTATTCCAAAAGATCACTATTGGGAAAACCTGATAAACCTTATTATAGACCTCAGGTTTCTAGAGATAATTAAAGATCTGTACATTGCTACTTCTGCAGGGCTAGAGTGGTCTAATATACTTAAAACATCCAAAGGGGCACACCCATCCTGGCCCCATTGCTTTTTAATTTATGTATAAAGGATATGGTGGACTGTTTAATAGAATTGCAATTGTTCCCAGTGAGAGTAGGCAGAAAAGAAATTTCAATACTACTTTACGCTGGTAGCACCTTGGAAATATCCCATACTCCAATAGAAGATTGCTGAATCAATTCAGCATTTATTGTAAGAAAATTATTCTCAGGTCAGGCAAAAAGAACCGCAGAATGAGCTCACCGTAAGGTGCCTTCATTTTGGCAGTTTCTTGTCTGGTCTAGACATGGAAGAAAAAGAAAAAGAAGTGTAAAATATTGGGGGTAGGGGAGAGAATTAACAAAAGATCCCACCCTCACAAATGGATAACGGATTAGAGATTAGTAGAAAAGGTACCTCATTTTAAGTAGTTAGGAGAGATGTTCCACCATTCAGACTCTTGGGCATATCAAATTGAGTTTGTAAAGCAGAAATTGGAAATGCCATGTTTGATAGCCTTAAATTCTACAGAACAAGAAGAGGACGTTTGGTTTCTCCCATTTGTGAAAATTTTAAAACAATGCTGTGTGAAGCTGAAATTTATGGCTTGGGAATTTACATCCATTCAATGTGATCCAAAATAAGTTTTCTCATCTATTGCAGGTAGGGCCTTCCTCTCAACTGCTACAGCTCTAGTTAGATTGAAATTAACATGAATGCCAATAATGCTCTTCTATACCTATAAAGAGGGATGTTAACCATTGGACTCCGGCATACACGCCCACACCTGTCCATAGTATCCCGTACTGAGCCACCTGCACTCGCCTTAACCCGGCCCGCAGAGCTCCGCAAGGGTCCCGCAGTCGGCAGTGGGGCAACAGCCCCACGAATGCAAACAAAACAAAACAACTTCAATTCCCAACATCCTCTGCACCAGCTGCCCCTCAGCCGATCAGGCTGACAGCCGAGAGCAAAGAGAACATTGGGAAAGGCGGCGTGCCCAGTAGAAACTGAGCCGCAGAAAAAAAAACCACCGCACAAACTCAAAGAAAATAAACTAGACTTCAAGTCCCAGCATCCTCCATGCTGTGACCACTTCAGCCAATCATGCTGAAGGGCGAGAGCGCGCAGAATGCTGAAAAAGCCAGCGCATGAAAAATAAAATGAAAAATGCCTCATGCAATGGTAGTGCAAGGCCGCCGCAGGCGGACGCAGCACCTCATGGCCTCACAAACAAAAACCCGCAAAAAACCACGAAGAGACAACCACCACTCTTCTTTCCTGGAGCAATGGGGAGAAGAGGGACTCCCTCTTCTCCATGCTACCTTGCCGAAGATATGGTGAGACCACCACTGGCCTCAAGGTAAGTTGAACCGGAATGGGAAAAAACAGCAGGCAGCAATTCATCAGGGAAAGAACCCTCCCTGGCGAATGACTGGATTCTGCCTTTCTACTACCCACACAGCTATTTTGAGAACTAGCCCGAAACAGCGGTGGAGGTAATAGAAAAGCAGCAGCCAGCAATCCGCAAGGAAGAGCACCACCCCTTACGGATCGCTGCCTGCCGATCTCCCGTTAGGTAAGCCAGGGGACAAAGGATGCCCAGAGAAGAGAACCATCGTGAAGCAGATAGCTTTTCTCTGCCTCCTATTCACCCAACCTACCTAACAAACATTACCAGTCAAAGAGCGAGCTGACTGCCGGCTCTTCCTTTTCCCCATCGCTGCATCGAAACCTAATTTCGAAGCAGCAATGGGGTAAAAGAAGAAATGACAGACAGGCCATTCTTCACACAACAAAACACAACAACAACAAAACCAAACAGTTAACCAAAATGCAAAGCACCAAAAATAATAAAACACAAATAAATAAACAAATAATTAAAATAAACACATTAAATAACAAAACAATAAATAACAAAATCAACAAAAAACACCCAAAATACCGAAGGCTAACGAAGAACCATAAAAGCACTCAAAAAACACCTATCTACAACACAAAAATACCTAACTCAACAAACAATAATAACACAAATTAAAGAAATAAATACGGAAAAAGTTTAAAAAATAACAACCACAAATAATTAAAACACTTAAACACATCTAAAACCCACAATACAAACAAACAAACAAGCCGAAACACTTTGGGGGGTTTAAGTAGAAACTCTCTACTTAAACCCCCCAACCCAACAGCAAAAAAATCAAAACAAAATAAAAACAGAATAAACAATCAAGAAACACTTGGGGGGGGGTTTAAAGTAGAAATTCTCTACTTAACCCCCCCAACCCAACACCGCAAAATCAAAAAAAAAATGCAGAATAAACAATCAAGCACACTTGCCAAACACGTCCTCCCTCCATGGGGTCCAGAACTAAACTGAACAAAGAGAAAGGAAAGTTGCAATAATCTTAATAACAGCCCCAGCTAGAGGCCGGAAGAGTAAAAACAGTAAAAAATAATAATCAAAAAAACAAAATGACAAATATAAATTAAATAAATCAAATAAAGTCACAAACCACAATGCAAAACTCCCCCAATCAAACCACCCCTAACCAAAAAACACAAACTATGCTAGTAGCTTATAAAGCAGACATTAAATATTGGTTGAAAAATCTATTCTGTGCTCCTTTAGATGCTTTAATTATCATACAGGAAGATACAACTTGGGTCATGGAAAACCATTGTAGTGAATCTTGTCACTAAACTTGGTTTTTCAAAACAGCATGTGAGGCATCTCAGTTTTTCTGCTGCAAAACTTGCATTAAAGCAAAGACTATTAGATCTCTGTGTTCAAACAGGTGTAGGTGTATTGGGCACTTCAAGAATTGCACCCCTTTATGAAAAGATCTCTCCTCCCCCCTTGACCTTTCCATCTCATTTTACTGATATCACGAGTTTGATCTCAGAAAATACTTCACTAAGGCATTATCTTGATATGCCGTCACTTGCTCTTTTAGAAAGGTGGTATAAAAGAATGCCATATAACAAAAGAGTCTGCTCCCATGATAAAAAAAATCAAATGAGAATATGGTACATGTCATACTTTACTGTCCCTTGTTCACAGCAGTGTGTGCAAGACTATCGAGATCTATTTTGGAAGAATTTCACAGCAGATTTGACCAAGACAAACTTAGGATGCTTCTTTTTGATAAGGACACATTGAATGGCAGAGTTTATTTCTATTCTTATAAAAACCAAAGATCTCCATTCCCTGCCACTAACCAAGTTGACTGTTAGATTATTGCTACTCAGGGTCCTTCTCCACTGATCTACTATTTTACAGTTAAGTTTACTAACTGTGTTAATGTTTATGTTTAGAGACATATGATGCATTTTAGATCTTTGAATATTTAAACCCAAACAGTAGTTTAAATCAAATTTTCTTATATTGTGCTGTATTGTGTTGTTTTTTAATTGTAATTAACCTGTGTGATAAAGCAATAAATTTAAATTTGTTTGTAAAGTGCATTTGAGGCTGGTTCATTTGTTTGCTCTTTAGATTATGACAACAGAAGCAAGTCCAAGTAAGGTAAACATGGTTTAGATTTCCTTATTTTTACCACAGCATTGAAACTCAAACTTGGAAATTCAGATTTTCACCACATAATCCACATAATGGAAGCTGTGGAATACAAGGCCATTTTGCTCTATCTCCCTATCATATGCTATTCTTGTGGCCAGTCACATATTTCATTTGTATGTGTTTTCCTGAACATAAATATTAATATTGTTAACAATTTTTCATATTCTATTAACAACAGCAACTTTTCAGTTATTACATTAACAACTTTCCGTTTTTGCCTCCACTCCAAAATGCCTGAGAAATGCCCACAATATGGACATGCCCACAATATTGACATGCTATGGACAATGATATGAATAATGTGGTATCATAAGTTCTGTTCCTGTTCCATCAGTCTATATTGGTGTACCCAAACCTTTTGCGCTGGGGGCCTGATCATGCCCCTGGAACAGCTGAGCAGGCCTGACCATGCCTCCAGAAGTGGTTTGTTTGCACATACATGTCCAGAACCACTTCTGGGAGTGGCACGGGTGCATTTGCACATGCACAAACATGCCCGTGAGACTCCCAGAAGTGGTTCCAGATGCCCCCATGCATGCACAAATGTATTTGCACCACTCCCAGAAGTGGCATGGGCACATTTGTGCATGTGTGGGGGCATCCTCATTAAGTTCTGGGAGTGGCATGGATGCATTTGCGCATGCACGGGGGTGTCTGGAACTACTCCTGGGAGTGGTTCCGGACACATGTGCATTGGTGGGCACATCCCCTGTCCACTTCTGGAAGTGGCAAGGGCGCCATGGGCCTGATGAATTGGTGTTGTTGGCCGTATACATGCTGTTTTCCTATCCTATTCACAAGTAGGGATGCCGACTATTAAAGCACTTATTGTGCTAAAGATTACCTCAGATTAAATGATACCAAAGCCAAAATTGTAGTTTTGGGGGAAAGGATGAAGAAATACAGACGGCAGCTGGACAGGGAAATTGCTCTAACAGACTGACTCATATAAATATCTTGGAGTGACATTTAAAAGCTCAGGAACATGGTCAGATCACTCTGAATCTGTAGCTCTGTCAGTTGAAGTATCCACCAATGCTATTTATTGCTTCTCTTCTGGAGCAGGTGGGAAAATAGTGGTGTCTTTATTATAACTGTATAAAGATAAATTGCTTCCTCAAATGCTTTGTGGAGGGGCAGTACGGGCTCTTTCAAATTTCACAATATTGGAATCTGCCTGACATAAATTTCTAAACAGACCACTAGATCTACCACCAAGGCCACAGTCCAATTTAAGACACTGGGAATAATCAGTGAATACTATTACTGTGCTAAGAAAACAGCTATTTTGTTTTGGCTTAAGAGAGGTTACCAAATGACCCACCCCTTGCTTTTATTGGCTTAGGAGGAAATAATAATAAATTTGTGTCATAAATTATTCTGGGTTGAAAGGATTTTTTTCTGAAGAAACTCAACTCAGGGGGTGCCTGCATGAAGCTCCTTTCATGTCTCTAAGAGTGGGGGGGGGTAGAATGGGCACTCAAACCATCATGCAGTACCCAGGGCTCAAACTGCTGACTTACCGGCCTTCCAGCTAAAAAAGGGAGCTTCTTAACCACTGAGCCACCCCCAGCCCCTTAGGAGGAAATGAGAAATGATCCTTGGGCAGCTAAGATATCCACAATTATATGTAAGCTGGGCTATTCTCCAGCCTTCCTGAGAAGAATATCTGAGAAGATATTCCTAAAATACTATACAACATTGATATCCAGGCTACCATAGCATCTGTAGTTAACTGTTACTCCAAGAGGCTATATAAAAGTTTTTTCTTGTCTTTTGGAACGGTGACCCCATATTTGTCCACACATGAGCTGTGACAACTTCTAACCAAATGTAGACAAAACAATTGTGGTTATAAGAGATTCAGTGACATTATATGGACTAACAAGGTACAAGTCGGTATTCCCCAGAAAGATGCTCTACAATAGAGCACATGGTACAGAATGCCTTCTGTACGCGGATTTACCAGATCAATATCTTAAACTCTGAACAACTGGGATCAAGTACAACTCCTCTTTATGAACAGTTTTATGTCTGCAAGCTTGCACTGACTATTATATATTCTACAGGACAGCAAAATCCATTATAACAACCATGAAAAGACTGAACTCATCACCTGGTTCACAATCTCTACAAATTAATCTTACAACTTTAAACTTGCTTGGGAATGCTTATTTTATGCTTTTCTTATTGTTTATATGTTAGATGTTAACTATCATTTTTAAAGAGTGGTTTTAATTTCTGTTTATGCATGCGGGCTGTCTGGCTATGAAGCAATGAAATGAAGCATCCACTAGACCACATTGGCTCTCATTAAATTTTATGTCCTACCAAAATAAGCCATTTAAAAATCTTTATAGCTTCAAATCAGCATAGATCATTCTCAAATCCATTTTTTTTGGCATTGCTAAGTTTTAAAATAATCAGTTGAGGTATATTCTAAATGTAAGCTTGTGATAGCTGAAATGACATTGTTACCAGTCTAGTCACCAAGGAGAGAACATTCCATAGTTGGGGTGCTCATGGCAGATAAATCTCTCCCCTTCTCTCCTCACAAGGAATTCTTCTCAGTGGTGGGACACAGAGGAGAGCATCCCCACCAGAACGTAGTGAGCAGGCTGCCTTTTATAAAGAGAGCCATTCCTTTGATATCCAGGTCTCAAGTTGTTTAGGGTTTTGTAAGTTAGTGTGAATGCATTGACCCGAGACAGCAAACATATTGGGAGCCAGTTCCAATCCTTTGTTTCACTTTCAGTGATAGCCCTGCTATCCCAGGGGTTCTCAATCTTTTTAAGCCATGCCACCAGTCCAGTCAGCAAACACTCCCACCCACTCCGCTGCCACTGCCAAAACTCCCCCCCCCCCATGCTGCCACTCCAAACACTCCCCCACACCACCATTCTGGCCTGCAAACACTCTTCCTCCACACCACTACTGTCAACACTCCCTCCCATGCCACCAGTCCAGTCTTCCAACACTCCTCCCCATACTGATGCCACCACTGACACTACTTCCCTGTTTACCGGCCTGCTATGGGTGAAGGAGGGGTCCTGACTGTCCTTGCCTGCATTTGGCCAAAGTGGCTCCCAGGAAAGATGAGGACAGCTGTGTGCATCTGCTGCTTCCTCCTCCTCCTCCACTACCACTGCAGCCACCACTGTCCTTGTCCCCTCTGAGTACACAGCATGAGTACACAGCATGTTGGGGACAAAAAGCTAATTAACTGTGAACCTCCCAGAGAATGCATTAAGCTCTATCACAGGGGTTCTCAATCTTTTAAAGCTGGGAGCTGGATCACACCCCCTCAGACTGTTGGCAGGCTGGACTGGTATCCCTCTTGCCACCACTGCAAACACTCCCCCCACACCACCAGTCTGGACCACCAACACTCCCTCTATGATGCCAATGATGCCAACACTTCCTGCACACCACCATCACCAACACTCCCCCCCATGCCACTAGTCCGGCTCTCAAACACTCACCCCACACCCATGCCACTGCCAACACTTCCTATCATGCCACCATCACCAACACTCCCCCCCAACACCACTAGTCCAACCCACCAACATTCTCCCCCACGCCACTGCCAATGCCAACACTCCCCTACACCGCCATTGGCAACACACACACCGTGCTACCAGTCCAGCCCACGAACACTCTCCCCATGTTGCTGCTGCCACCAACATTTTCCCCATGCCACCAATCTGGCCCACCAACACTCAGAGTTTTACTGTACAGTACTGTAATCTGTTGTTTTTATTTTTTACACTGTAGGCTGCTATAGATCCTTTCTAGGAGAAAGTCGAGCTGAAATAGTTCATCCAAACAAACTCATATTAATTTTCATTTTGAGATATTTTGAGCATAGAAATATGCATGAGTGCCTAGAGATGGCAAAAGGTTAGATGAAAGCTCATAAACTCAATGCAGACAAAACATAAGGTTATTGGTGGCCAGGAGAAATTCCTTTTGCCTGGGGACTTTAACTTGTTTGGAGTGCAGTTTTACTCTTCTTGCAAAAATCAGTTTTGCAGGGAGAGGGTGATCCTCGATTTAGCATTACTTCTGGCTATTCAGGTAGCTGTTGTAGCCAGGAATGTTTTTACTTTATCTATATCTAGTGTTATTTATTGCTATGTGTCTTATATGAGGTTGCCTTTGAAGAATCCTTGCTGGTTTCAATTCATCCAAAATGTAGCTGCAGGAATGCAGAATGGGGGAAATGACCCCTTTTTTGCTCAGTGGAAGTAAGATTGTGTATAACAGGGGCAAAGTCGGGGGTGGGGGATACATTTAGACCTAAAACTCTCATAATACCCTTTCCACCATGGTATTCAGTAATGTGTGTATTTCTTTATCCTACAATAATATGGAAAAGGAGGTGTCTAGTCCAGTGGTGGTTCCAAATTTGTTTACTACCACACTGTGGGCCATACCTGTCAACCCGTGGCTCTGGAAAAACAGGACCTGTGCAGATCGGTTGTGCGCAGGTCACTTTCCACGCATGTGTGGAAGCGCTACGCCGCTTGCACAGCCCTTATGCAAGTGGCATAGCACTTCCGCGCATACGTGGAAGCGCTATGCTGCTTGCATAGGGGCTGCACAAGCGGCGTAGTGCTTCCACGCATGTGTGGAAAGCGTTTTCCCCCGCTGCCAAATTACGGGATTTTGGCAGCGCGGGGCGTGTTATGACGTCAATCAACGTCAAATTACAGGGTAATCCCGGCCAAATCGGGATGGTTGACAGGTATGCTGTGGGCATGGTATGGTGGGTGTGGCCAGGGGAAAAGCAATGCATTGCACCCGAATTAGGACTAGTTTATTTCAAAACTTGGATGGACGGGGTCAGCCAGAATTTCTGCTACTGGTTCTGGCGAACTGGTGCAAACCTGCTGATGCCCACCACTGATCTAGTAACATGAATTATCTTCCTCCACTCCCTGTGGAAATGGTCATTGGTGGTAGTTTGGTACAATCTCTCTCTGTCTCATTAAAAATCTTAACATGTATATTCTGCCCCCCACCCCCCCAACTGGAAACATCTGAATGACTTTCCGAAAGGCTGTTTACTAAGTTGACATGGAATTCTAGGATTTCTTGCCCAAAAGGAGTTTAGAAATAATAATTAAAAAGGAACTCTTTAAACTCTTTAATACAAGGTGTTAAATGCAACAATTCAGAGTTTGTTCACCAAAAATTTTCATATGTTGATTAAAAAGGGTATGGAAGGACAGAAAATGCTGATGAAGCAGCTAATGGTCATTGGATTATTATTTCAGGTCTTTATCTTTTCCTCTTCTGTAGGAATGTAACACATAAATGTCTCCTGGAAAGGCATTAAAAAAAGAGTTTCTCTTGGCTAGCTGTAGGTAGCTCTTTCTCTGTTGTCCCAAATTTTTGCAGCTGACGTCAGCGATAAGCTAGTTTTAATGGAAATCAGAGCAGCCTCTGCCCTTGTGTATCAAAACAAGAAGACAATGTGGGGTGTGATATGAAGACCCAGGTTAGGCTATAGCCCAGCCACATCAAAGGCAAAGAATCTCAGAGGTACTCACCTGTGCCTAGAAAAACATTTCATTTTGATTTATTAAGTGCAGCTACACAAGAGCAAAAAATCCTTATCTCCACAATTAACAAAACAATGCTGTGGGTGGGTGTGGAAAGGAGAATCCATGGCAAAGAATGGCTGCTTCCTAAGTCTGGTTAGGTATGTGTTGTGTCAACCAGGAGAAATTAGGAGAGGGCAATTGAAGAGAACATAGATGTACATTCCAGGGCTATCCTATTTTATCTCTCTCTTTTTTTGAGGTATGCTTAGTGAAAAGATATGGCTTCATATCTGGCAGAGCCCCCAGCTTCCTGCAAGTTGTACACATTGCTGTTCTGCTACCCCTCCATGAACGTTGGTGGAGGTTTCCACTGCTATCAGATTTCCTTCTCTGTCCTGGAAACTGGAAAGATTTGTAATATTCTATGACTCCTAGAATGCCTATTGGAAAGTACAGAGCTGTGCCTGTAAAAGATGTTACTCTCTGTTCATGTTCTTCTGTATTTATTTGTTTGCTTGTTCAGTTTATTTATATTTGACTTTTCCTCCCAAGGCAACTGACAATGAAATTCGGAAAGAGATTCAACTAAAAAGACTGATAATAAGACCGATGATGTCATCAGGAGTGGTGTGGTTTGTTTTGAAATTAAACTTTTCTGATTATCTCTCCACCCCACCCCCACCCAAACCCGAAGGTCCAGAGGCTCATGTGCAATCACAGTCACCATCAGGAAGTCATTGGGGACAACAGGACAGGAGGGGAAAATCTTTAATTAACAAAAATAACTGACATTGGTAAAGTCATTTTAGTGATGATTTCTTCTTTTGTGTCCAGGTCAAACTCTAAACTGACAAAAAGAAGCCACCTTTTGGCTTTGTCATTGGCCAAATTTAGATCCTCATCAGTACATGTTCCTGGTAGTAATCAACAGGCCAGCAAATGAGCGGGATTCTATATCTTTCCACATTCACATACTAGTTGGTGATGGTGATTTTTGGTAATTAAATTCTTTCTCCTTGTCCTGTGACTCCCAATGGCTCCCTAGCAGTGAAAGAGATTCCATAGGAGTCTCAATAGTTTGAAATGTAGAGAAATGTGAAATGATCATTTTCGGGGGACAGGGAAGTGCTACTACCTCTTCTGCTGCTGTCATCAGCCTTACAAGGTGCAACCTATGATAAAAGATTTCTGTCAGTAGATAACAATACTAGAATGTAATTAAATTGATAATCATATTAAAAACAAAAATTGAATTTAATTTAAAAAAACATCAGGGATTTCTCTTTAAAAAGATAGCCTCAGGTTAAAGGTAAAGGTTTTCCTTGCTCGAAAGCCATTCGTATCTGACTCTAGGGTTCAGTGCTCATCTCTGTTTCAAAGCCGAAGAGCCAGCGTTGTCTGCTTCTGCAGACATTTCCATGGTCATGTGGCAGGCATGACTAGACACCAGAGTGTACAGAACACTGTTACCTTCCCACTGAAGTAGTCCCTATTTATCAACTTGCAATTTCTTGCTTTTGAACTGCTAGGTTGGCAAGAGCTGGATGAAGACGGGAGCTCATACTCAGGAATCGAACTGCTGACCTTCCGCCTCCCAATCAGTGTCTTAGCCCATCCATCCAGCTGTAGAGGTTGTTCCTGAATTTCAAAAAAAGTGTAAATCTGCCAGAGGAAGGACAACAGAATAGATGAGAACAACCTAGCAGCTTTTGATAGGGAGTTCTACTGCTTCTAAAGAGGGTGGCAAGACTGATGAAGATCTGAAATAGAGACATGTTCATATGGGAAAATATGGTCCTGGACCCAAGCTTTGTAGGTCCTAATTGGTACTTGAATCTCACTCAGAGAATGAGATTATTGCAGAATACTCTCTTCATGTTATGTCTGCTTCCAGGAGCGACGAGGGCAGCACAGGCCAGATGAATCGCAGTAAATCCATTCGTGTAGATGCACAGGGGCTTGGGCTTCTGGGATTTGAAGTCCAAGAACATCTGGAGTGCCAAGTTTCACCATCACGGGTTTAGACCATACTTCTTCATGCCTGTCTGGTCAGAAATCCTGCTCTGGTAATGGAGTAGATCATACAGCCAGCGACTCAACACTGAGTGTTGAGTGGTGGTAAATAACCTGACTCCCCAAGAGGGCCAATGGTTATAGGTGGACAAGCCCCTTTGGGTGGGGTGATGGTCACCTCAGTGGAGGAAATGCCACTGGAAACCATCATAATAAGTCCAATGGCAAAATGAGTGGAGGAGGACCCATTTCACTATTCTGATTCCCAACGGTCGTGGAGACAGAACAGGCCATGCCAGACAGACTGGTTGTAAAGGTGGTCTCAAGGCTGTGGCAGTCTATTGCAGTCTCGGTGTTAAATCCTGCATGTCTCATTTCATATGTGCTGCAGGAGATGGCTCTGTGATCACTGTGTGTGGGTCATTTCATGGCAAGCTTGCCTTAAACAAATTCATGCCAGTAGAATTTTCCCCTGCTAATGAAAAATGTATACTTGGATATGAGTAGCAGCTGATTTTTTAAATTTGTTTATTCAATTTTTATAGCTGCTCCAACTGACAGGCGACTCTGGGCGGTGTATGTAAATTCCCCAACGTTTAAACTATAGAAACCCTTAAAATTCTTAAAAACACTGAAAAACTACCTCCCACCTGCACCAATTAAAAATCTAGTTAAAAACTTTTAAAAACATGGGTGATTATGACTTCTTTACGCACTTAGCAGGTTAGCCTCCCCAAAAAACTGGTTAAATCAAATGAACATGTCAGCTTTTCCCTAAAGAGTGCTGGAGCTGAAAGTGAGCTGCCCAAACAATTCAGAATCTTTCTAAAAACAGATTTCTACTGATCCATTACTGAATGCCAAAGTTTGTTTAGATGAATTCAGCCATAAGATCCCTCCCCCCTCTTCTTCAAAGTATAAAGTGTGAATATGAAGAACAGACTGGAAAAGATGTGTATAAACAATTACAATTGTCGAGGAGGTGGAATTAACTGCAGCTTCCTCATGACACTGGTGGCAACCTTGGATTTGTTGATGGGTAACATGGGAACAAATGTTCAGAGACCTAAAGCAGGAAACAACGTATCAGTGGGGGGGGGGGCATTGTGAGCTCTTTGGTAATAAAAAAGTGCATTTTACTTTTTAGAAATCGTTCCTATTGTTTCTTATCCTAGATTCCTATTCTTAGCCTTGTGTAGTCATCAGCATATCTCAGATGTTCAAGGTTTCTCTTGAAACTTCTCATTTACCAGAACAACTGCAATGGTGTGTCAGCAAAATTCTGTACGTCATCATTTTGTTTCCATTTAAATCCACCCCCTCTGCCACTTGACATTGAGAAAGGTAGATACTACAGGAATTATACTGCTTGTTGTTATTTATACCCCTATGACTGGAAGCAAATTGTGTTCATCTTATTTTCCCTTGCACTGCAGTTACATATAGCTGAAAAAATTAGTTTACTGTATTAATAGATGTGGTTATGAGGCTTTGTTTAAAATAAATAATAATACACCATTAACACAGGCATTGCAGAACTTATAACCAAAGCATTAATGTTATTCTGGTCAAAATGATTATATTAAGACTCTGTCCAAGAAATATTTAATGCCATTTCCGACACTAGTCACCGCAAGGTGACTTTGAAGCATTTTTTATTGGCTGAAGACATGCATTTTTAGTACATGAGGGCTTACAATCAAGAGGTGCATTTCACATTTTTATGTGAGAACGGAATTCTTAATCTAGCCCTTGCGATCACAGGTAAATGATTTCTTTCTGTATACCTGCCAAACTATAGAAATATAAATGCAAAGCATGTATCCATTTTGTTAAACCTCTTTTCATTAGGGAATGTAAATTGCATTAGTTTTTGCCATTGCTTATACTTCACTATTTAAAGGAGGAAATATTAATAAGTCAACCTTTCTTTAAAAAAATAAGTGGATACATAACTCAGAGGTCTATTAAAGATAATTTCTCCCTACCCACCTTTTTAAAACCATGTCTCTCACCTGGTAAAATTGGACTGTTATCAAATCCTGCCACCATTTATAGCGGAAAATGTGATATGAAAAGTAGTTTATATTGCCTAAGGTCTGTTATTTGTGGCCTACTTAACTGCAAAATGCTTAAAAGGCCTTTTTTTGTATGTTATGATGTGCATCCTGATACTTATGTCAAACATAATAATATTGTTATGGATGTCTTTGGGAATTCAAGGATCTCTCTTGTTTGCTGGGCAACTATTAAGATACTAGCCTGTGGCAATCTATGGTGATTTGAATTATCAGCTGTCAGAGAATGTCTTCCAAAGACACTACTGACAGCCTGACCAATATCTCAGTGTAGTCTCCAGGGTTGTGATATCTCTCTTCTTCCAATGACTTGCCTTTAGAGGTATTTACTTAAGGAAAATTAGAGAATACAGAAAAAGACACAAAAGGAGCCAGTCCCAGTTTAAATAAACTGAGGGAAGACACATTGATGGTAAATATAAACTATTCACCAGCTAACCCTGGCTACTCCAATAAGGTGGACTAGTAACTAGATTTATTTCTTGAATACACCTCTCATTCTGGCAGCCATCTTTTAACCCCAACCAAGAGATGTGGAATATATATATATATATATATATATATATATATATATATATATATATATATATATATATATATATATATATATATATATATATATATATATATATATATATATATATATATATATATATATATATATATATATATATATTCTGAACCAAATAGGGAACCGGAGCTGTAGCTGTATCACCCGGGGCCGAAGGTGCACAGGAAGCATGGGAGGGAAAGCGCATCCAGATGGTGAGGGGCTGACCCGTCAGCAGCACCTGGCTGCAGAAGACCAGCTGACCTACAGCAGCTCCCATAGTGCTTCCCATGCGCCTCACCCGAATGGTGAGAGCCCGACCTGCCAACAGCTCCCAGAGGCAGAAGACCAGCTGACCTGCCAGCAGCGGCCACAGCTGCCTTGTCCTTTTGGCCATGCTGCTCTGGGACTCCTCCTCCTCCTCACCTCCAGGACAACGAGGATCTTCCTGAGCCCGGCGTCCCAGAGTAGCATGGCTGAAATTACCTCACCGGATGGATGGATGGAGAGGTTCTTTCAGCCATGCCGCTCTGCAATGTTGGTCTCAGGAAGAGCCTCATTGTCTTGGAGGTGAGGAGGAGGAGGAGTCCCAGAGCAGCATGGCCAAAAGGACGAGGCAGCTGCTGGCGGGTCAGCCCCTCTCCATCCAGGCGCGCTTTCACCTCCATGCTTTCCGAGCGCCTTCGGCCCCAGGCGAGGCACATGCGAAGTGTTGCTGGTGCTGCTGAGAGGTTGTGTGGTGTGGTGGGCTGGCAGCCATTTGGACTATAAGATGCACCCTCATTTCCCCCCCAGTTTTCGGGAGGAATGTGTATCTTATGGTCAGAAAAATACGGTATTTGCCTTTAGACACTAAGTGATGCAAGATGAAACACATCTTCTGAGGAACACATCTCCATGCAGATTCTAAGTCATTTTAAGACTGCTTCTGCTGCTCCAAAACATTTTAAGACCTCTTATGCTTCTCCAAAACAGGAAAAAAATGTTGTTGTTTTTTAAAAATGGGATGACAGTAAATAATTCCTTCTTCTTCTTCTTCAGGTGCTGTATCCATTCCAGATATTGGTTTTCTTCATGGCAATAGTCTTCCTATATAAAATGCCAGTTTGCATAAAATCTGGACATCTACCTGTATAGCTGTACATATGCAAGGAAATATTGAAATAATTACTGTAATTTTGATAAAAAAGTAATGCATTTCTTCTTCTTCCATTAATTTTAAATATGGACAACACACATTCATGGGCCATTAGTAATTCCAGGGGAATTGTCATCATTGGCTGCAACTCGTATCCAAGAATATTTTTTTCCCCTGAAGCAGGAAAAATGCCACTGGCATGGATTTGTTTAAGTTTGATCCCAGGTTCCCATGAAGTGACCCACACATTATGATCACAGAGCCATCTCCTGCAGCATGTATGAAATGAGATATGCAGGATTTAACACTGGGACTGCAATGGACTGCCACAGCCTTGAGGATATTAGCAAGGTGCGCCTTCACAGAGAGTCCCTCTGTCATGGCCACTTCTGCCTCCATGACCGTTGGGAATCAGAGTTCCTCCTCTACTCATTTTGCTGTTGGGCCCAATGTGATGGTTTCCAGTGGTATTTCCTGCACTGAGGTGACCATCAGCCCACCCTAAGGGGCTCATCCACCCCCTTAGGGAGTCAGGTTATTTACCATCACCCAACACTCAGCGTTGAGTCACTGCCTGTGCGGTCTACTCCATTACCATAGCAGGATGGCTATCCAGATATAATCCAGGAAAATAAAATGTTGGGTAAGGCAACATCAGACATGTTTTTTTTTTGGAAGGAGAAAGCTTCTTAAAAAAGTACCTTTCTCTTCAGTCTTAAGAGTCCAAAAGCATGAGGAGTTGGCTGCTTGTTGGATAGGGTACTTCCCCCATATTTCCCTCTGGCACTTTTTGGGTTGCCACCAAGAGTTCTTAGATTCCAGGAAGCCAGTTTATCAATGGGCTGATGGAGACCTTTCATCTAGATGTTTTCTGGACTGGTCTTCTTAAATGGCTGCAGAGGTGTCCAATTTGTGTCTTTCAACACAGTGTTGTTGTGTCTCCCAACAACTGGAACAAAGAAAACTCTTACCCAGGAACACACCATCCACAGGTCCAGGCTTTAATATGCCACACTAATTACATATTTGGACTCTTTTAAATAGCTTTCACACTGACCACATCTATTGTGTGGCAAAGTCAGCTGAGTTCTTTTGAAAGGTTTTGCTGATTTTCTTGCATTGTCCATGGCAGTTGGCAACTCGCCCAGGCCAAAAACAGCCTAGGTGAATGGCACTGATCTAACAAGTAACCCACCAGATAGAACCACTATCCACCCCCAGAAATGAATATATAATTATTCCCAAAAGCAAAAACAACATGTTTTTAAAACATGCCATGTAATAACATCACTGAAAGAGGAAGGTCTAGCCTCCAAACGTATGTTTATTTTGTCTTTTAACACATTTCTAATTTGTTAGTGCAGATTGGTCTTTATTCCCAAGGGAAAGCTATTTTAGTGTAGTGTGGTTGCCAAGAGACTTCAGAAACAAACAGCCTGATCAAAATAATAACTTGCTGAAATGAGCTAGTTCAGTGGTTCAAAGAGTGCAGTTTAAATTATTTCTACCCCCAGCACAAAATAAGTAGACAAGACACCAAAATATGTGGTTAAAGGTTTGGGCCACATTTATTGAATGTTAATTCTTAAGTGAGGGTGCTATAGTGGGCAGTGAGTACCCTAACGCGAGAGACATGGGTATACCTTCCCTCCCCTTTGCCGGACAGGCAAAACCCGACCCCCACTGGTTAATGCATGGGCAGGTAACAAGTGGGCCAGCCTACAAGGGCGGCCGTGGCCATGGATGTTTCCACTTCCCCTCAAAGAGTGGATCTTAGTTGTACCACATGCCGTTAGCCATGTCCTGGCTGATTCACAGGAATGTAACACAGGCTGAATTTGCCCCGTCAAATGCGCCCTGTAGGAATTACTGCTAGTACCCTCCCGCACTACCCACCAAACGTGACCAGTTTGGACATCTAATTGTCTTTGACTGAAAGCCTGGAAGTAGGGGATGGGGTAGTCAAAAAAACAGACTAGCCTTTAGTGCCAATCTGGGCTAATCTGAAAAAAATCCTACCCGGCCCCAAATCTGGTGACCCAGAAGCATTCCCTGTACAAGTGTGGGAGTGTTGTGTATGGAACAATATGGAATGTAACTGCTACACTGTGCCTTTAAGTTAAATGTAACCGGTTCTACAGGAAATGTATACTTAAGCCATTTGTAAAGATACATTGTATTCAGCTGCTATTGGAATGCGAGTTTACTACCTGAGATGGGAGTAGCGAGCATTCAACTCACATGGTACAAATTCCCCAATCATGCACAGCCATGGGAAGCCTTCCCACCATGGACACACCTGACGAGAAGGACAGGACTCCGGATGATGTCACGCCAACAGTAGCCAATGGGCTACCATGCTACCAGATTCAAATGTATAGTGACTGTATAAAAAGAGTTGTATTGCCACCATTACCTCTTGTTTGTACTGTACTTCATGCAATAAAGATGTGTTAAGCCAGGCTATGGCTGCTTCTATCATCTTGCTTCCCTGAACACCAAATTGGCGATGAAGGTGGGATATGGCTTCCCACAGGAACAAGACGCAACCAATCTTCGACATAACCCAGCCGGAGCAATGGGAATGGTTCGAAATGCATTTCCGCAGCACGCTGGCGATAGCGGGAATCACCAATGAGGGGGGAAAGCGCACCCAGCTCATCACAATGTTGGGGTACCATGCCATGAAGCTCCTGGTCAACCTGGTGGAACTCAGGAAAGTGGAAGAGGTCCCAGTCAAGCAGCTCCTAACAGTGCTGCGGGAGCACTTCCAGCTGACCATCTCCATCTTCACGGCCAGAGCTGCCTTCGGGAGATGGGACCAGCACCCGGGAGACTGTGGCAGAATTTGCGGTGGCCCTCCATGTGGCGCAACCCCATGTGAGTGGGCAGACCTGGAAACCGCCCTCAAGGACCGCTTGCTCTGTGGTCTGTGAGACGAGGAGACCCAACGAAAGCTGATTACCCGTGGCCAAGAGGTCCTAAAGGAAGCACAGGTGGCCGAAGCAATGAGGGCCAGAGTCAAGCTGTTCAAGGCAAGGGCCCCACCGACCAATGTGGCATCGACTCCAGTACAGGCGGCATGGCAGGACCACCGATCCCCAGCTTCATCCTCCTACTCCTCAGAAGTCAGCGAGGATGAGGGCATCTGAAAGGTGCGGAAGGCGGCGACTGAGAAGTGTGGCAAGCAGAGTCGCCGTTGCGATGGCTTCAGGGCATCCCACGACTGATGCAAGTTCCCATTCCGGTAGGCCGAGTGCCACAACTGCAGACGGAGGGGCCTCATCACCAAAGTATGCAGATGACAGTGAGGAGAGTACAAGGGCCCAGCGGAACATCCCCTGAGGAAACTGGACAGCATCGGCAGAGTCTCCGACGACAGCGACCCAGAAGTGCATCGCGTGTACCGGAGGGTTTGCGGCGACAGCAGCACAGCTGTCCACAGCGTGTCCTTGGGACACCCCCATTATTTTGTTGAGGTACTGTTGCAAGGGGTCCCAGTTAGGATGGAAATAGACTTGGGGTCTTCAAACTCCATTATATCTCAGCGGGAGTTCTGCGTATTCTCCCCAATGAGCGACCCAAGCTCAAGGCCCTAAAGACTCAGTTGTGGGATGTTCAAGGGGTCGGGATCCCAGTGTTGGGGGGTGGGGGAATTCAAGGTGAAATTCAAGCACCACAGGGAGAGGCTGCCCTTAGTAGTCCTGAAAGAGGAGGGGTTGCTGTCTCCTGGGAACACAGTGGTTCCAGCCCCTGGGAATTTCAATAGAGGGTATCCATGCCATCGGGTCCGACCCCATCCTGGACGTTTGCAATGCACACCTGGCAGTTTTCGAGAAGGGGCTCGGGAAATTCAAGGGGCCCTCAGTTTCATTTGACCTGGACCCAGAAATCCAGCCCATTCGGCTCAAGCCAAGGAGAGTCCCATTCGCCCTCAAGGACAAAATAGAGGCAGAACTGGACAAACTGGTGGGTCAGGGGATTTTGGTTCCAGTGGACTCTGTGGAGTGGAAAACTACTATCGTGACTGCCTTGAAACCTAACGGGGAGATTAGGATTTGCGCAGATTATAAATGTATGATAAATAAGGCAATCCGCCCAAATGCATACCCGGTGCCAGTTGTTAGCCACCTCTTAGCCATGTTGCATGGGGGAAAAGTCTTTGCTAAATTGGATTTGGCACAGGCGTACCAACAGCTGACTGTAACTCCAGCTGCCGCTGATGCGCAAACAATCGTAACCCACAAAGGGGCTTTTAAGGTCACGTGCCTGCAGTTTGGCATAAATTCGGCCCCCGGGATTTTCTGTCCCTCATGGAACGTTTGTTAAAGGGGCTCCCCGGGGTTCTCCCATATTTTGATGACATACTGATCATAGGGGGGGAGTGTGTTGGAACTGGCCAAGAGGTTGGACAAGGTTGTCGATTTTCGAAAAAGCAGGGCTGAGGTCGAAAAAGAGCAAGTGTGTTCCTAGTGAGGAAGGTTGAGTTCCTTGGGTTTAGGATAACCCCCGATGGAGTAAAGCCCTCTGAATCCAAGGTTGCGGCTATCCAAAATACCCCTTGCCCCACCGCAAAACCAGAGTTGCAGTCATTTCTTGGGCTCCTGAATTTCTATCATTCCTTCCTGCCAAGGAAGGCGTCAGTTGCGGAGCCACTGCATAAGTTACTTAAGAAGGATGCGGTTTGGCAGTGGGGAGACAGTCAGGAGAAGGCGTTTAAAGAATTAAAGCGGCTTCTATCCTCAGAAGCAGTCCTGACCCACTTTGACCCTAGAAAGCCCGTAGTTCTAGCCTGCGATGCCTCAGCGGTAGGGGTGGGAGCCGTGCTGTGCCACATGTTAGACAATGGGTGAGAAGCCGCAGTTGCATTCTACTCCAGGTCACTTTCACCGGCAGAGCGCAACTATGCACAAACGGACAGGGAGGCTCTCGCCATAGTCGCTGGAACAAAGAAATTCCACAACTTCCTGTATGGTTATCCGTTCACCATTGTGACTGACCACAAACCCCTACTAGGCATTTTCACCACAGGCAAGCCCATGCCACAGATTCTGTCCCCCAGGATGCTCCTATGGGCTATCTTTCTAAATGCATACCAGCACATGCTGGTCCACCACCTGGGGAAAGATATTAGCCATGCAGATGCTCTTTCCTGGTCACCCCTGCCACAGTTAGGTGACCCTAAGTGCGAGGTGGAGTGAGATCATCAAGTGCTTCTGATCGAAGCCCTCAACTCACCCCCGATAGTTCCTGCAGACCTCGCCAAAGCCATGGCGAAGGACAAGACCCTTTCCCTAGTGAGCTCCTGGGTTCAGAAAGGGTGGCCAACGACTTCCCCTGGGGAGGAATTCATGGCTTATGTTAGAAAAAGGGATGAGCTTTCCACAGAAAGGGGCTGCCTCCTATAGGGCCAGCGGGTGGTCATTCCTGAGTCACTGAGATCGAGAGTGGTCAAGCTACTGCACATCAGCCACCCCAGGATCGTATGCTCTAAAGTGTTGGCCAGAAGCTACTTCTGGTGGCCCCAAATGGATGCTGACATAGAGCACATGGTCAGCACTTGCGAGAGTTGCCAGAGTTCTCGACCCGAAGAGTCCCGACTTCCCCACAGAGAATGGGACACCACCAGAGGACTGTGGTCCCGGGTACACATAGATTTTGCGGGTTCTTTCAGGGCACCCTTTTCCTGCTAATAGTAGAAGCTTACTCCAAGTGGTTGGAGGTAATTCCAATGTCCAACAACTCGTCAGCCGCAACCGTAAAGCAATTGCACAAGGTGTTTAGTTGTTTTGGGATACCAGACGTGCTTGTGAGCGACAACGTCAGTACCTTCACGTCTGCGGAATTTCAGGCATTTATTGAGAAAAACGCCATTCGGCACATCACCTCTTCCCCTTTCCACCCCACAACAAATGGCCAGATAGAATGCCAGGTGTGAACTACAAAAGAGGCATTGCGGCACATGGGCCCCGGGGACCTGAACCTACAGCTGTGCCAGTTCCTGCTGTGCTATAGGGTGATGCCACTCACGTCAGGGCTCTTACCTGCAGAGCTCCTGATGCGCAGGAAACCTGTAACACTTCTAACTAGGTTGGACCCCACAAGGGTGGAGGATAAAGGGAGGAACATAGAAATAGGTAATACCAAAAGTTTCGGAGTTGGAGAGCCTGTATATAGCAGGAATGACGTGGCCGCAGGGCCAGCCTGGGTCCCATGAGTAGTCATTGAGCAAACGGGGCCAGTTTCGTACTGTGTGGAGACCAGCAGAGGTCTACTCTGGAGAAGGCACGCCGATCAACTCCAGCATAGGGTTACCAATAGGCAGGACACAGACATCCAGCCACAGGATTCAGCGTTAGGGTCCTCCCCCACCCACTAATCCCAAGGGGGAGACATAGGGTACCCTTCGGGTACAAATGTGGATCAGCGATCCCCACCTAGGGGGGAGGGGATTGATACAAGCCCATATCCTATGGACATCAGGGATACTTTGGGAGAGGTATGAGTTTGATGGGGACGAAGAGTTTAACTTTGATTTTCAGAACGGGGGGGGGGGGGTTCAGAGTGGTCCCCCACCCATCCAAGCGAAGAGTGGGGTTTTTTGTTATTCCCTGGAGCCCCTGGTTTCTCGACATTAGAATTCATCCCTACCCCACGTTTCCAGCCAAGGGGCCCCCAGTCAGGGCTGGCGCAAATGCGAAACCCCAGTTCCCCACATTTTCAGTCAGGGGCAGCACAACCATGGCAAACCGCTAATGAGTCCATCCCTCCTATTGCAGGGCAAGAACCAAGAGAGCAGAGAAGCGCAAGCGCCCCCGAGCCAAGCCTAGCAGCTGCATGCCCCAAATGCACATGCGGGGAACCACATCCTAGGGAGGAGGGATGTTGTGTATGGAACAATATGGAATGTAACTGCTACACTGTGCCTTTAAGTTAAATGTAACCAGTTCTGCAGGAAATGTATACTTAAGCTATTTGTAAAGATACATTGTACTCAGCTGCTATTGGAATGTGAGCTTACTACCAGAGATGGAAGTAGCAAGCATTCAACTCACATGGTACAAATTCCCCAATCATGCACAGTCGCAGGAAGCCTTCCCGCCACAGACACACCTGGACAAGGAGGGCAGGACTCCGGATGATGTCACGCCAAAAGTAGCCAATGGGCTACCGTTCAACCAGATTCAAATGTATACTGACTGTATAAAAAGAGTTGTTTTGCTCCATTACCTCGTGTTCATACTGTACTTTGTACAATAAAGATGTGTTAAGCCAGGCTACGGCTGCTTCTATCATCTTGCTTCCCTGAACACCAAAGGGAGGAAGGGCAGGCTGCAGGCAAACAATGGAAGCGCGGCGCCAAAATGGCCGCCGCGCTCTTTGCGGGCCCCCCCCCCCACCGGACAAAACCATCCGGGTAGTTAGGGGCGTGGCCAGCACCCTAATAAAAGGGGCTGGCCACGAGGCAGCCGTGCTGCCATTTTGGCGAACCGACGGAGTGGAGAAGTTTTTCCTCCTTACCTCCGGCGATCGTGTCTTCTTGAGGGAAGCCTTTTCGGGCAGCTTTCTCTTTCCTTTAGACTCCTTAGCTACATTGGCCATGCCCTCGAAGAAGAAGGCAGCCGCAAACGTGGCTAGATCGGCGCGGAGGCGTCAGCCGGATCGGAGGACCGTGACTGCGCCCGTTCCGCAGCCACCTTTAGCAGATCCCACCGGGGACGGTGGGATGGGATCGGTAGCTCCTTGGCCTGGTGCGCGGAGCATACCCGCAGCCCCGGGCGGGGCCTCGGCCCTTGGCCCGCAAACGATGAACACGGCCCCTGCCATAGTTCGTCCGGTGGGGCCTTCTTGCCCGGGTGCGCAGTTCCCCATGGGGGGTGTGAGCCACGGAGGGTGGTTGGGTTCCCTGCCCGCGCAGGGCGTTCCTACGACTTTCCAGGGGCCGAGCATGGGCTCTTGGCCTTATCTGGCCCCTGGGGCGCAGGGACCTGGTCAGGTACCCGTGAATTTTGGGCCGGTTGCCCAATTGCCCCCTGTCGGGGCCGGGCCCTACGTCGACGTGGAGGCCCTTCTTGCTCGGGTTGCGTCCCTTGAAGCGTCCTTGGCGAGGGCCAACCAAGTAGGTGTACCTCTAGGTTTCCAGGTTCCCCCTTTGGCCGCCGAACAACGGCCGGTGCTGGGTCGGGTTGAGCCGCCTGAGGCGGGCGGGCCGTTGGCGGCCACTGCCTCGCAGCTCCCCACTCCACAGGTGCAGCAGTCTGGTGCTGGTCTGGCCCCGTCGACGAGCTCAGCTTCGGTCGTGAGCTCCGACGCCCCCAGCGGGCCGGAACCCCTGTGGGGGCGGCCCGCGGGGGTGCAGCGGGTGAGTATGCAGTCCAAGTTAATGCACCCACACAACTGACTTCACCGGGGGGGCTTTTCAATGGCCTTGGCCTCGCTCGGCTGGCACGGCGGCACAATGGCCCCCGGCCCACCCAGCGACTTTGACCACGACACAGGGCTTGGGGCGGGGAGGTGCCCCCAACATGCTGGGAAATGTGTTGGGGATCCCCGGGCTAGCTCAGGCTCAATTTACCTTGCCCGTAGTTCCCTCGGTGCCGGTGTCGGCTTTGCCAACAGCAGGGTATTCCTTGCCCCTGGGGGACCATTTGGCCCAGTCTACCAAGGAAAAGATTTGGAGGGGCGAGTACGTAGATATATTCTCACTTTTAAATAGGGAGCCGACCAAGGAGGAGAGGGAAGGGCTGGACGAGAAGGATAAGGAGCAGGCACGTCGTCGTAAGCCGCCACGCACGTGGGCGAATTGGCTGCCAGCGTACCTGATTTACATGGCCGTTTATCTCCGGGCTAGGCCGGATTTGGCTATTCCCATGGTCCAATATCTGGACAATATTTACCGGGCTATGGTTGACTTCCCGGGCCCGTCATGGCTGGCTTACGACGAAGAGTTCCGAATGAGAATTCCGCTGCACCCAGAGATGAGGTGGGATGAGCCCTGCCAGAAGCTGTGGCTTCTGTATATGACCCCCACGCGTCCGGGGAGAGATACCATTGTGGACATGCGGTCCAACGAGCGGCCCCAGTACAGGTACCCCGCCAAGCGGCGGGGCAGGGGGTTCCAGCCCGCCTGCTGTGCTGGACCTTCTCGTCCAATGGTTCTTGCAACAGGAAGAATTGCAAGTACAAGCATGAGTGCCCCTCTTGTTCTGGCCCCCATGCTGCCTCCGCCTGTCCCAGGCCGGGAGGATACAGGGGCAGGGGTAGGGGCGGACAAGGGGCAGGCAAGGCTGCCATGGAGGGAGTGGGTTCACCAAAAGGCCCCCTCCCCAATTAATGTCGACATGCTGGAGCGTTGGCTCGCATCGTACCCAAGGAGAGCAGACGCTGTGTACCTCCTTCGGGGTTTTCAACTGGGTTTTCGTATTCCTTTCACGGGGGATAGGTCACCTCAGGATGCACCTAACCTTTTGTCACTTAGGGGAAGGGAGGAGGTGGCTGCCGCCAGCATTAATAAGGAGGTTGTTGCGGGCAGGGTCGCCGGCCCTTTCCCCGCACCCCCGTTTCCCAACCTTAAAGTGTCCCCGCTAGGACTGGTGCCCAAGAAGTCACCGGGCGAGTTTCGCCTGATTCACCACTTGTCCTACCCAGCCGGCCACTCGGTCAATGATGCTATCCCTGATGACCTTTGTTCTGTCAGGTATACATCCTTTGACCAGGCATTGCGCATGGTGCGCTCATGTGGCCCGGGTGCAATGTTGGCTAAGTGTGACATTAAGTCGGCGTTTCGCCTCTTGCCCGTGCACCCGGGTGACTTCGAGTTGCTGGGTTTCAAATTCCGGGGTGAATATTATTTCGACAAAGCCATGCCATTCGGCTGTTCCATATCCTGCTCGGCTTTTGAGCGTTTCAGTACCTTCCTGCAGTGGGCATTTGTCCGTAGGTCAGGGTCTCGGTCTGTAGCCCATTACCTGGATGACTTTTTGTTCGGGGGTGAACGGGGCTGGGACACGTGTACACGTCTCCTCAATACATTTCAGACGCTAATGGAGGAACTCGGTATCCCTTTAGCGCCCGAAAAGACCGAAGGCCCGTCTGACAAGTTAATATTCCTGGGGGTGGAAATTGACACGGTAGCACAGGCTTCTAGGTTGCCCGCAGACAAGGTGGCAAGGATAGTCGCCCTTATATTGGACTTGCTGGCTAAGCGTAAGGCATCCCTTCGGGAATTGCAGGTGCTACATGGCCACCTCAATTTTGCTTGTAGGGTGGTGGCACCTGGCAGGGCCTTTGCTCGGCGCTCGTGCGACGCCATGGCAGGCTTATCCAGGCCCCATCATAGGGTGAGATTGACACGGGGCATCAGGGCAGATCTGCATGTATGGCTCCAGTTCTTGAGGGAGTTCAATGGGGTCTCATTTTGGAGGTCTGACCTCCTGGCTTCGCCCCACTTTCAAATCCAGTCTGATGCCTCGGGATCCCTGGGTTATGGGATGTACTTCAATGGGAAGTGGGCATATGGTGGATGGCCACCAGCCTGGTCAGGCACGGGTCGCCTGAGGGATCTCACATATTTGGAATTTTTTCCCATACTGGGGGCCTTGATGCTATGGGGTGAGGAGTGGGCCAACTCTGTGGTGCATTTCTGGTGTGACAATGCGGCTGTTGTCCACATTGTCAACTCACAGACCTCTAAATCTCCCAGGGTCATGGATCTTGTGCACCAGTTTGTATTGCGCAGCCTGCGCCTCAATGTACTGTTCAGGGCCAGGCATGTCCCGGGGGTGAATAATGATATTGCTGACGCTTTGTCCCGCCTGCAGATCTCCCGGTTCCGTGCCTTGGCTCCGGATGCAGAGGAATTTCCCTCGCCTCTACCGCAGGAGATATGGACCATTGGCAAGGAGAGGTGAACCGGGCGATAGGCATGTCACTGGCGCCACGCACGCGTAAGGCGTATCACCACGCGTTGGTTTCATTTCGGACCTTTTGTTCCCAATATTGTTTGCCAGATACCTGGCCGATCCCAGTGGCCCACATCCTCCGTTTTATGGTTTACCTGCACGCCCTGGGCCTGGCACCACGCACCATAGCATCTAGGCTATCAGCGCTGGCCTTTATGGCCAAGGTGGGAGGTCATGCGGACAGCACCGCTGATTTCCGTGTGAGACATGTTTTGGAGGGGTGGGTGCGGGAACGTGGGCGTAGCCTGGACGACCGTCACCCAATTTCCCCTGGGGTACTTACCCAACTGGCACGAGGCTGGCATGACCTATGTTTTGATAGGTATGAGGCAGCCCTGTTTCGTGCGGCTACAACGGTGGCCTTTTTTGGAGCGCTCCGCATCAGCGAGCTTGTGATGCTGTCTAAGGCGGATGCAAGTCGTAGGGCACTGGAACTCGAAGATGTCTATGTTTGCAATGATTGGGCTCAGCTGAGGATACGCTCCTCTAAAACAGATCAGCATGGCGTAGGCAGTGGAATAAGACTGCTACGATGTTCATTGGCAGACATCTGTCCGGTTGGTGCCCTACAGGAGTTCCTTGCACTGCGTGGCACGCACCATGGCCCGTTTTTCTGTCACCAAGATGGGTCTCCCCTCACTAAATTTCAGTTTTGGAAGGTGACAGGGAAGGCACTGGCCAGAGTTGGCCTCCCAGGGGCCCGTTACGGCACCCATTCATTTAGAATTGGGGCGGCCTCTACTGCGGCTGCTTATGGGTACTCCAGGGCTGACATACGCAGCATGGGGAGGTGGGACTCACACTGTTTCCAGTTTTATGTTCGCCCACTCCCACCGTGAGTACCTTCTGAGTCACCACGTATCTTTCCTTCCCTGTTTTTTTCCCTTGACAGACCCTGGGTGTCGTATCACACCGGTGACAGTATGGCTGGTGGGCCACAGCTACGTGCACAGGGCAGCGTGTTACGCTGCGGCGACAGATTGGGGACCCCGACTGGGACTGGGTGCATACGCACAATTCACATGGCACGGTAAGCCCGGTATGTTGTGGCGGGAGCTTTTGCCATTCCTCTTTTCATCAAGGAGTGCCGACCCGCCCGACATCCTGATCATACACCTAGGGGGTAATGACTTGGGTCAGGTCACTGGCTTATCGCTGAAGCATGCGATTTGCGCGGACCTTGCCTACTTACATTACGTATGGCCCGCCACAACCCTTGTTTGGTCAGATATGGTCCCACGGCACGCTTATCGGGGAGGCTTCGACCTCCAGGCCCTGGACCGCGCTCGGCGCATGGTAAACAGGGCGGTGGCCCGATTCCTTTCGACCAAGGGCTGGGGGCGGGTCAGTCATCATCCCGCCATTAGTCTGCAAAATTTTGGGCTTTATTCTGGGGATGGGGTCCATCTGTCGCGAGGAGGTATGGACCTCCTGCTGGGTGATTGGCGAGCAGGCCTGTCGACCGAGCTGACGGTCTTGGGGGGGGGGGGGCGTCGAGCCTTTATTGAAGCCTCTCCGGGTGGCGGGTAGCACTGGTAAGGTAAACATTGATGACCCACAGGTATACGGCAGGTTCGCAATTGACTGGACAACACTAGATAGGCATAAGTTGTTTAAACGTTGTCCGGTCAACGACGAACCAGGCAAGGGGGTGATGGTTACCACTAGACAGCTGGTATCACCCCCTGATTTTACGGATACGCGTCAGAGGGTGGGGTCATTAGTTAGATATTGACTACGGTCAACAATTTGTTTGTTGTCAACAAACAAATTGATACAAATAGATACATTGTAACAATTGCCGTTGGCAATTTTGGGTGGTACCTTACCAGTGTTACTTCGGCCTGCTTGCCTTAAGAATTATGATTGGTCGTTTTACCAATAGAAATTTATAATTCGGACTAGGGCTTGAATCAATAAATGTGGCCCATGCTGTTATCCACTTTCATTTGTGTCTGAGTCCTTCATTGGGGGGGTGCGCCTGCAAAGAGGTCTGATTGCGTAGCATGTGGTCATTTTGTAAAAGAAGGATATACACGCCCCTTAAGGGGTGGATGTGCTGTGTCGTATCGTATCAGCACACTCCCCAAAGGCTCCTTTTTGTGACAGGAGTGGAAACAAACCTCCTGGAAGTTCCCGGGGTGTGTGTGTTGCAATTCCAACTAATAATAGGCCTATAGGGCCCTACAGTCTGCACAGAGAATTTTCTCTGTGTATTGGTCTTCTGCTGCTACATAAAGAAAATGCAAGGTGAACAGAGCAGGGGAGAATTTTTATTATTTGTACTAGTTTTATTTTGTACCACTAAGACTCCTAGAATACCAAGCCAGGATGGAGACTGAAAAGAATTTTTTTTGTGTGTTTTGGTGATAGGGGTTTTCCCCCCCTACCCACAAACACACACACAACACAAACACACACACAACACAAACACACACACAACCACACACACACAACACAACCGCAACCACAACCACACACACAACACAATCACACACACAACCACACACACAACCACACAACCACACACACACAACACACACAACACAACCACACACACAACTGAATCACACACAACACACACACACAACACAACCACACACACACACACACACACACACACACACACAACACACACCTTACACGCACACATACACCCACACACATGCAAGCTGTGTGGGGAGAGGAGGGGCTACCCCTCCCCCCCAACTTTGCCAAGGACACATGCATGCACGCACGCACGCACGCACGCACGCACGCACACACACACACCGGCCTCCCCATAGCTTTGGGGGGAGAGGAAGAGCCCCCCGCATGGCTTCGGCGAGGCCGTGCGCCTCGACGCCGGCATGGATGGAGAACATGTCGGTGAGCTTGGTGAGCTGCGCAACTCAGAAGACCACGTTGGGGAGGAACAGGGGCTGGGGAGGCAAGGGGGCGGGTGGGTGGCATGGTTCTAGGGCCTGTTCCCCCCCTCAGCTCCTCTCCCCCATCAAATCCACGTGGGGGGAGAGGGGCTCTTCCTTCCCCCCGAAGCTAGGGGGAGGCTCTTCATGCTGTCTTGCCGAAGCCGTGCGGGGGGGAGAGGAGGGGCTCTTCCTCTCCGCCCCCTGAAGCTACAGGGAGGCCGGCACCGGGCTCCGGGGCTGCATGGAGACTATGTGCTCTCCCCATTGCCTTGCTGGAGAGAAGTTATCGGCGCATTGGTGTTTTTTTAACCCTGTGTGCCGGCTGCCCCGCTTCCTCCGCGCTCGCGCCCTTCAGCCTCATTGGCTGAGGGGTGGAGCGGCATGGAGGATGCTAGGCCTTGTTTTTTTTCTGCCCATGTTCGTGGGGCAGTTCCCTCACTCACGGTTGGCGGACCCTTGCAGCAATGCTCGGACGGTTTAAAGGCAAGTGTAGGTGGCTCGGTACAGTATAGTAGGGACGGATGTGGGTGTGCATGCCTGACACCAATGGTTAATGAGCCTTCTTATAGGTAAAGATATATTATACTTCTCCTTTACTTCCTCTTTCAACCTCATCTCTCTCTCACACACACACACACACACGCACACGCACACGCGTACGCACACACACACACTACTGCTTTCATTTTCCCCAGCACTATTGACTATTGCACTCTTATCTTTTCATGATATGTCCAAGAACAGGGAAAAGGAAATTGGTCTGAGAATGAGGAATGAGAGGGAGACAAAGAGGACAGAGAAATATTTGTGTTCTACAGAACATTAAAGTGTAGTCCTTGGTTCTGTAAATCAGATGTCTGTGCCTTGGTGGTGCAGTGGTTAAACTGCTGTACTGCAACCAAAAGGTTGTGAGTTTGATCCTGACTAGGGTTCAAGGTCGACTCAGCCATCCATCCTTCCAAGGTCAGTAAAATGAGTACCCAGTGTGTTGGGGGCAAAATGCTGATTGACTTGTAAGCCACCCAGAGAGTGCACTAAGCATTATGGGGTGGTATATAAGTGGTGATTGCTTTGCTTTTCATGTTTTATGACCTCCCTCCTCCTTGGAGCAATCTATGAGTGTTAATTTGAAATGTCTTCATGTTATAAGTTCAACCTGTTTCTCATTCTCAAGACTGAATCTCGTTAGAGTGTTTAAGGATCACTGCGAAAATATCACTCATGGGTTGTGTTTGGGAACACTACTGTGGAAAGTTACTGTTTGGTCCAAAAAGTAACTTTCCCATGTTCTAGCTGGGAAGTGAAACAAATACCATACATCCATATCCATTTTTGTTCAAGTTTTCCCTTCAGCTTTTTTATTCGTCCATTTATTTATTTATTTATTTATCAAGAAAGCCAGCTATTTACATGTCAAGTTTCAACCTCTGAGAAAATGTTTATGGCCCCAAATGATGAGATCATCCATGAAGCTGACTGGAACAGCTTTCCTCTACCGCGAACGGTAAAATCAAGAAGACATTTACTCACCATAAGAAATATGATGGTGGGGTAAGTTAGGAAACTAACTTCTCCCACATGTAATGCTACATTTCAAACATCATTATAGAAATATTGAGAACTTTATAGTCCTGGCGTAATGTTTAGGCCAAACCTTGCAAATCTTCACTCATACTGTCCTCACTAGCATTAAAATACAAATCCTCCTGGTCCCATATTGACAAAAAATGCATTTCCAGACATCATACTTTTTCCTCAGAGCTGCCTCTTTATAGTAAAGAAGGAATTCTCTGGGGCTCCTTGCTGCTGCCAGTGTTGTTGCCTCTACACAACCGCAGTACAGAAAATGAGCTGTTTCATGACAACTGCTCTGACTCACTGCCTTCTCTCTCTTTCCTCTCCCCCTTCTATTATTTGAGGTGGGGTGATTGTAAGGATCATCTTTCTCTCTGTTCACATCTGTGGGACATTCCTGTGGTAACTCTTTCAATTCTGACAAAAGAACTAAATGATAAGCAAAGAGCACTTAAAGGGTGGATCCCTTAGGGGTGATCTAATGAAATATTAACATCAGGATGAACAGGAGAAAATGTTCTGTATGGCCAGCAGAAGTTAGCAGCAAAGTTTCTCAAGAACTTTTGCTATTTCATTTCATTTTTATTTGAATTAATGGTTACAATTCTAGCCTGTCTTTCCAGTAACAAGAATCATGCTCAAGGAACTGCAATTGAAAACAAAATGTCATTAAAAACAAATTTTTAAACACACACACACACACACACACACACACACACACACACACACACACACACACACACACACACACACACACACACACACACACACACACACACACCAGTAATCGTCTTCATCAATAAACCTATTAAAATCAGTGCCATAAACAGTCATTAAAATCAAAAACTGTAATCAATAAAATTTGTGGTTAAGATCAGGAATGTAAGAGCAGGTCTGTGAGTGTGATTTGACCCTAGATTTTTTTTTATTGCACCTTTCATCATCCACAATGTTTTATTGAAAGACTAATACAGTCAACCCCCACAGAACAATGCGTTCGGATAGCATCATTTTCTCTTAACAACGCATCGTTATGCACCACGTGTTCCCCCGCATAACAATGGTTTTAGTGCCGTTGTTGAGACAACAACGCTAAAATAACTATCATTATCCAGACAAAAATGTCATTATATGGGAAACTCCATAGAAACCCACATAATAACAAAAATCACTTAGCAATGCTACTTGGGGAACCAAGTAATGTCGTTGTTGTGTTCTGTACTGTACCTTTTACAATGTATCCATTCACGTGTATCCAATGTAACCATGCTTGTGTCACAATATAACCAACAGCTGCTTAACTGTAGCCCTTACAATAGGACGCGAGCTAATGACCACCTGGTGGCAATAGCGAGCGTTCAAGCTCTCCTGGCCCAGACTCACCAGCAAACAACAGCGCGGGAAGATTCCCGCCATCACCTACACCTGGACAAGAAGGGCGTGACCGTCCGTGACGTCACGCGGGCAGTAACCAATAGACTGTCGAGGAGCCACATTCAAAATGTATAGCCACTGTATATATTGAGCCACCCATCCACCATTACCTCATGTTCCCCCGGATAATCATGCAATAAACCTGTGTTAAGCCAACCCTTCGGCTGTTTCATTGTCTCTGGTCCCATACACTAAATTGGCGACAAAGGTGGGATATGGCTGCCCACGGGACCAAGACATGCGCCGGTTTCGAAATCAGGAGACCGGCAGACTGGGACATCTTCGAGATGGACTTCCAGGGAGCCCTGGTGGAATCCGAAGTAACGGATGAGGCAAAGAAAAGGGCCATCTTCACCCGGATGCTGGGGCCAGACACCAAGAGGGTCCTGGTGGACCTGATCGCGCCGAGGAGGGCGAGTGAATTCAAGGTGAAAGAGCTCATGCACATGCTGCGTGAGTACTTCCGGCCCTCGACGGCGATGTTCCCCGCTCGGAGCGCGTTTTGGAGGCGAGTCCAAGCGCCCGGGGAGACGGTCGCCGACTTCGCAGCGGCCCTGCGACTGGCGGCCGGCCCATGCAAATGGGAGAACGCAGAAATCACACTAAGAGACTGCGTGCTGTGCGGCCTGAGCGATGCCGAAACCCAGCGTACATTGATGAACCGCGAGCCACCCCCCACATTGCAGGAGGTCCTGAAGGAGGCACAAGCCGCGGAAGCTACGAAGGCCGGGGTCCAGGAGCTCCAGGACTGGCGGCCAAAGACGGGTAAGGCAGAGACTTCGGTGCACGTTTCGGTGCATGCGGCCCGGCGAGTTTCGAAGTCGTCTGCGGAGAGCAGCGACGACGAGGACGTCCGGAAGGTCCGGAAAGAAGGCCGGCGTTGCGACGGCTGCGGAGCGAACCACGACCGCGCCAAATGTCCCTTCAGAAAGGCCGAGTGTCACAACTGCGGCCGCCGTGGGCACATCGCCAAGGTCTGCAGGAAACGGCGCGAGGCCCGGAAGAGCTCGAGAGACCGCGCGACGAGACCCAAGGACGGCACCCAGGCCACGAGGAAGCGAGACGGCGTGGGCCGCATCGCCGACGACAGCGAGGACAATGCACCGGTGTTCAGCGTGTCCGCGGGACACCCCCGTTACTTTGTTGAGGTACTAGTACAAGGGGCCCCCATTAGGATGGAAATTGACTCGGGTTCCTCATATTCCATCATTCCCCAGAAGGAGTTTCTGAAAATTGCCCCCCACGTGCGGCCCAAACTCAAAGCTTTGAGGTCCACGCTTCGGGACGTGCAAGGGAACTGCATTCCGGTGTTGGGGGTTGGGAATTTTCAGGTCCAATTGAAGAAACACGCCGCGACTCTCCCCCTAGTTGTTCTCAAAGGGGAGAATTGCAGCCTCCTCGGGACTCAATGGTTCCAACCCCTGGGTTTGTTCATTGGGGGGGTGCACGCCGTTGCCGTTGGGACTGACCCGATTCAGGAGGTGTGCGACACGCACCCCGAAGTCTTCAAAAAGGGACTTGGGAAATTTAAGGGACCCCCAGTAGCCTTCGACCTAGACCCTGAGGTCCGCCCAATAAGACTCAAACCGCACCGGGTGCCATTCGCGCTCAAGGACAAAATAGAGGCGGAACTGGACAAATTGGTGGGCCAGGGGATTCTTGTTCCTGTTGATTCTGCGGAGTGGGAGACTCCAATTGTAACAGCACTAAAGGCCAACCGGGAGGTGCGCATATGCGCTGATTACAAGTGCACCATCAACAAGGCCATTCGCCCTAATGCGTATCCGGTGCCGGTAGTCAGCCATTTGCTGGCCAGGTTACATGGGGGAAAGTGTTTCGCTAAGCTCGACTTAGCACAAGCCTACCAGCAGCTCTCGGTGACCCCAGCTGCCGCTGCTGCACAAACTATAGTCACCCATAAGGGGGCATTCCAGGTGACGCGCCTTCAATTCGGCGTAAACTCAGCGCCTGGAATTTTCCAGTCACTCGTGGAACGCCTCCTGAAGGGGCTCGAGGGGGTGTTGCCTTATTTTGATGACATATTGATAACGGGGGGGGAGTCAGGCCGAATTGGCAAAGAGGTTGGGCAAGGTCCTGGCGATATTCGAAAAGGCGGGGTTGAGACTGCGAAAAGACAAATGAGTCTTCTTCGCGACCGAGGTCGAATTCTTAGGGTTCCGTGTCACGCCTGAGGGAATAAGGCCATCCAAGTCTAAGGTAGCCGCCATCAAGCAAGCCCCTCACCCCACCTCCAAGCCCGAGTTGCAGTCGTTCCTAGGGCTGCTGAACTTTTACCACTCCTTCCTTCCCCGGAAAGCAGCCGTGGCCGAACCGTTGCACAGATTGCTTAAAAAGGACGAGGCATGGAAGTGGGGCGACGAGCAAGAGAGGGCATTTAGTGAGCTTAAGCAGCTTCTGGCGTCTGATGCCATCCTAACCCATTTCAACCCCAAGCGCCCAGTGGTCCTGATCTGTGACGCATCCCCGGTGGGGGTGGGGGCGGTGTTGTGCCACGTGCTGGAAGACGGGAGGGAGGCCCCGATAGTGTTCTACTCCAGGTCCCTGTCCCAAGCGGAGAGAAACTACGCCCAGACAGACAGGGAAGCATTAGCGATAATTGCGGGAACAAAAAAGTTCCACGACTTCCTGTATGGCCGCCCATTCACAATCGTGACCGACCACAAGCCCCTGCTAGGCATTTTTACCGCAGATAAGCCCACGCCACAGATCCTGTCCCCAAGGATGCTTAGGTGGGCCATTTTTCTTAACGCGTATCAGCACGCGTTGGTGTACAGGCCCGGGAGGGAGATCAGCCATGCGGACGCTCTATCGAGGTCCCCCCTTCCCCAGGGTAACAGCCACGTGGGCGGGGAGGAGCCAGACCACCAGGTGCTGATGATAGAGGTCCTCGACTCGCCCCCAATACTGCCCGCCGACATCGCCAAGGCGACCGGCAAGGACAACATTTTAGCAAAGGTTAGCTCCTGGGTGCAGAAAGGGTGGCCAGCGTCCTCCCCGGCAGCAGAGTTCGACCCATTTTTTCGAAATAAGTTAGAGTTGTCACTTGAGAGGGGGTGCCTTCTGTGGGGCCAGCGAGTAGTGATCCCGACGTCCTTGCGACCGCGGGTACTCAAACTCCTGCACGTCAGTCACCCTGGAATTGTGCGCTCCAAAGCCCTGGCACAGAGCTATTTCTGGTGGCCCCAGCTAGATGCCGACATCGAGCACATGGTCGGCACTTGTGAGCCTTGCCAAAGCTCCAGACCAGAAGAAGCACGCCTGCCTCACAGGGAGTGGGACGCGGCGAAGGGGCCGTGGTCCCGGGTTCATGTAGACTTTGCTGGCCCATTCCGTGGGACACTGTTTCTCCTTGTGGTGGATGCCTTCTCCAAGTGGTTGGAGGTCATCCCGGTTACAAGCACGTCCACGGCCACGACCATAAAGCACTTGCGGAGGGTTTTTTCCACGTTCGGTTTACCCGACACCCTCGTAAGCGACAACGCAAGTTGGTTCACGTCCTCTGAGTTCAGGGCATTCACAGAAATCAACGCCATTCGGCACATCACCTCCGCTCCTTTTCACCCTGCCACAAACGGCCAAGTAGAGCGCCTTGTGCGCACCACCAAGGATGCGCTGCAGCGCATGGGGCCCGGGGACCTAAACCATCAAGTGTGCCAGTTTCTGCTAGGTTACAGAGTGACTCCCCTAGCATCAGGATACTCCCCCGCGGAGCTGCTGATGCGCAGGAAGCTGACCACCATACTAACTAGGCTAGACCCCACAAGAGTAGAGGACAAGGAGAAGAACATTGGGATAGAGGACACAAAGAGTTTCGACATGGGTGCCCCCGTGTATTGCAGGAATTATGCCAGCACGGGTCCGGCCTGGGTACCGGGCGTCATCCTAGAGCGGACCGGCCCCGTCTCATACCGCGTCGAGACCGGCACAGGTCTACTCTGGAGGCGGCACGCAGAGCAGCTCCGGCGCAGGATCCCCGGCGAGCAGGGCACGGACTGCGGGAACCAAGATTCAGCGTTAGGGTTCTCCCCCACCCGTTCAGCCCAAGGGGGAGGAAAGGGGGGCCATGGGTCCCCACCAAGGGGGGAGGAAAGGGAATCTGTCCTCGTAGACATCCTGCGGGATCGGTCAGCAGAGAGAAGGGAAGCCGATCTCATAGATATCCCACGGGATCTCCCCACTAATACGGATACCCCAACAGATTTAGATTTTGATTCTCAGAACCGGGGAAGTTTTGCGGAGTGGTCCCCCACCCGTCCAAGCGAGAAGAGGGGTTTTTCGTTAGCCCCAAGTGTCTCCGGTCTGCCCACAATGGAGTTTTTCCCTTCCCCCAAAACCGCCAAACCATGGCAAGCCTCTAACAAGTCTCCCTCTCCCGTTTCAGGACAAGGGACTAGGGAACGAGGAAGCAGTAGCGCCCCTGGGGCAGGTCAGCCCACATCGCGGCCCAAACGCGTTTGCAATAAGCCATCTTGGCTGAGGGACTTCGTCCCATCCTAGGGGGGAGGGATGTTGTGTTCTGTACTGTACGTTTTACAATGTATCCATTCACGTGTATCCAATGTAACCATGCTTGTGTAACAATATAACCAACAGCTGCTTAATTGTAGCCCTTACAATAGGACGCGAGCTAATGACCACTTGGTGGCAATAGCGAGCGTTCAAGCTCTCCTGGCCCAGACTCACCAGCAAACAACAGCGCGGGAAGATTCCCGCCATCACCTACACCTGGACAAGAAGGGCGTGACCGTCCGTGACGTCACGCGGGCAGTAACCAATAGACTGTCGAGGAGCCACATTCAAAATGTATAGCCACTGTATATATTGAGCCACCCATCCGCCATTACCTCATGTTCCCCCAGATCATCATGCAATAAACCTGTGTTAAGCCAACCCTTCGGCTGTTTCATTGTCTCTGGTCCCATACACTAAAGTCGTTTTGCAAGGGTCTACTGTATTTGATTGTAGCAGAAAGTCTTAAACCTTTGGGGACAAGTGGGATTTATTTCAATTTTGAGGAAGCATCGGGGTGCTTTTCCAAAATAGCTACCCCAGGAATGGAGGCTAGTTCACTCACAAAATGGCCACCATGCTCACTGTGGCCCATCACAAAGCACTCATTTCCCAAAAGGCAAATCAAAGGTCAGAAGAGAAAGTAACATGGCTAAGAAACTAAGTACACGGGTGTTGCATCAGTTCTAAAACACAAAAATGCTAGTTTGCACCCTTGGCTCCACACAAAAAAATTGATTTCACACAAAGCAAGCTGTTAAGGCCCTCAGGCAAATAACTCATTTAAGCAACACGACCTTTGAGAAATGTCTGAAATGCTAAATCACATAATCATTGCTATATTCCAGCAAAGCATTCACTGAAGATGAATTGGTGATACTCATTGAAACAGAACAGCAACAACAAGATCTCACACACACTTAGAAGATTCACATGAACCACCCTTGACAAAGCATAGAAACACACTGATGCACACATAACATGAAAAAAGTCTCCCCAACTCTTTTATCCATCCCTTCCTCAATGCCTCCCCCCCCCCCCCCGGAGCAGGGCGTATGTATGTACTACTCAGGTGTCAGCTGGAGATGGGACTGTGGTGGCTCAGTGATTTAAAAGCTCGCCTTGTTAAGTGAGCAAGTTAGCAGTTCAGGACCTGAGTACTGCCTGATGGAATGAGCGCCTGTCTATGTCCCAGCTCCTGCCAACCTAGCAGTTTGAAAGCAAGAAATTGCAAAGTAGATAAATAGCGACCAATTCGGTGGGAAATAATCTTGCGGGCATGAAAGAAGGCTCTCATTCGGGCATCTCCTGAGCAGAGTTCCTCTAGCAAAAATCATTTCAACCCAGAAAGCACTTTTATGTGCTTCTGACATGATTTTTTTTAAAAGCTAAAGATGATGGAACTTGGCATATAATGCATCTGGACAAGTTGGGGGAAGGAGACTTCAATTCATCTCAAATTTTGACTAACCAGAATGATATCTACTAGGATGAGATATTATTGGGGATGTTCAGGTCACAACTGAGGGTTGTTCTTGTTCCCAGATAATATAGGTATTTAAGCAGAGTCTACATATTTTTTTGGGAGGGGTAGCCCAGTTCCTACTGTTTTATGATTAGCCATTCTTTCTCTGACAAGAAAATGAGGTAATAATGAGGATTTCAAGTTTCAATGTTATTAGTGGGAAATTTCCATGATGATCATAAAGGAATGGGGAAAACAATAAAGCAGAGGCTGGGGATATATATATCCTTTTGCTGTGATACAGTTCCTATTTCTAACAATTTAAGTGTTAGCACTTCTTTGCAAGACTGCATTTCTAGTGGTGGTGGTGGTGGTGGTGGATTGGCCCATCAAAATCTATCATTTTAAACCTTTGATTCTTTGTATCCTGAATATTTACTTGTTAAGCAATTGTGCTACATTCTTCTCAAATGAACTGAAAGAAAATAGTCACTCTTCTACTCTGGTCAGCTTCAACATGCATATTCTTGTTGTGGAGAGGACTTTTTTGTACCCATCAGTCATAAAGGTAAAGGTTTCCCTTGCTCGAAAGCCAGTCATATCCAACTCTAGGGTTCAGTGCTCATCTCTGTTTCAAAGTCGAAGAGCCAGCATTGTCTGCTTCTGCAGACATTTCCGTGGTTATGTGGCAGGCATGACTAGACACCAGAGCACACGGAACTCTGTTACCTTCCCACTGAAGTGGTCCCTATTTATCTACTTGCAATTTCTTGATTTCGAACTGCTAGGTTGGCAGGAGCTGGAACAAAGACGCAATTCCGTCCTGCAGTACTCGGGAATCGAACTGCTGACCTTCCATCTCCCAGTCAATGTCTTAGCCACTTGAGTGACTACAGTCCCCATGAGTTGAAAAAGTAACTTTCCCCCCATTTTGGTGTAAATGCACTGACAAGATTAGCTTCTGCTCTTCAAAATGTACAGCTAAGCCTCTGGATTGACACATTTTACCCCAAGTGCCTCAACATTTTAAAGCTGGGATTATTCTAAGAATATTCTTTGTAAAACTAAACTGAGAAATGACCTGAAAAACCACATGTCAATTCATGTCTTGTCATGATCAAGGACTGCATGTCACATGGAACTGTAGAAGACTTCCACAATAGTTGACTGCTTTCAGTGATGCTGGGGGGCATCTGGTGCCCACTTTTCAAGAAAGGGATAAAGTGATTTTCTGGCATACATCCTGAGCAAGCCACAAGACAATCATAGGACTATAATCTCAAATACCATGGTGATAGTGGTATGTGACAGGAATCTGTTGCTTGTTTCAGTATGACATTTTTTCTTATCACTCCAACGACTCATTTTCTCCATTCTCTTTTTGCTCCTTTTTGATTCAACAGAATTGCTAGGATGTGATGGAGCAAAAATCCAGCTAAGTCCAGGTACAATGGGGAGGAGGGGAATCCTATACAATAAAAAACATAGAGTTATCCAAGGACACTTTTAAAAAAAAGGTAGGGGGAACATTTTCCTTTGCTGAAACAGGAAGAGTTTTCTGTATCCACTTTGGTTTACAGATATTGAATTAATTTAGGATTTTTTTCTCCTCCCTGTTTTTTCCACCCAAATGAACAAATTCCTACCCTTGCCCTAGTTTATTTTCTATATAAATATATGGCATCATTATAGTTCCTCTGCTTTGATTACTTTCCCCTCCTCCTCATTCTTTTCCAAAGGTCAACATAGAAGGCATTCTCCTCTTTTCCTGGATAAAGTAAAATAAACCGTTGCTGCTTTTCTATGTCCCCTCTTCACTTATGTTGTACGCATATATTAGTACATTCTGAAAACCACGGAAGTAGAAGATTCCTGAATTAATGCTCCTGAGGGCTGTGAAACTTTTCTCTCTTTTTTACTTGGCACATTAACACGCACAGTATGTTGAATTATACAAGGTACACACTGGAGCAAATCTTTCAATTCAAGAAGGCTCTTTGGCATGGCATTCCAGCCAACCCTTTCCCAATAAAGGCAGGGAATGGCCACACAGGCTGTAACTCATTTGAAACATCACAAGCACACTATTTGGCAGGAATTACAGGGAAAGCTATAGAGTGAAATGTAGAACCCAAGCAGCGAAAGGCTGGATAGACACATGCATGGCTTCCTTCCCAGATCCTGATGTCGTACATCAGTTGATTCTGCCTTTAATTAATCACTTTTGAAACAAAAGGCTAAATGAACAGTTCAGGCCATGTATTTATGGCACACTTATGATGGATTCCATCCCATTCAACTGAATGGGAGCTTCATGTGAGTAAGCCTGTTTAGGATTGTCCAAATATATACTTTTTATTATTATTTAAAATGAATCTTCAAATCGGCAAGAGCAACTGGCTTTGGTTTATTTCTGTAGCATATGTGAAATACACAAACAATGACAGTAACAAAAGGCAGGTCCGATAGTATACTAATAATATATTCTCCATTTTCTTCCACATCATGTGGCCTAGACATGTAGGATCCAACTTTAAAGTCAGCAACTTCCCATTCCCTGAGATTTTAGGACTGAGCCTATGAGCTTGAAGTGAGCCCCTGCATAGCAACTGCAAAATACTCATTCAGCATGACTGAAGCAGTGGAACTGATCATGTGGATTTCCTGCATTAGCTCCTAAGCAAATATAGATCATACTCATACTGCTGCTTAATATATAAGGGAAATCATGTAACCTTGGGTGGGAAATTGCTGATCATTGCTGCTCATCATACCAAATTGTGACATAATTTTGTCCATATCTTTACTACTCTCTTGTGAATCCCTTCCATGCAGTAGAGGAGCAGTTGAGTGTGCCCTTCTCCTTCACTATTTGCTCACCACCTTAACACATTGCCAGGTGTATACTATGTTTTCAACAATAAGTCTCATAATCCCTTAATCACTAACCATACTGGTTAGGGTTTTCAGGAATCCTCTGGATGGTTGCAGGTTTGGCTCCTCTGCTGTAGCCTGTATTCTATGACTAGGTTGCAGATGGTCACTTCTCAGGTGACTCTCATGTGGTGTAACTAGTCTGCAGATATTTAGCCCCTGATAATCAGTTTGGGTGATGCCCATGAAGTTCTGCTTCAATTAGATTTTACTTTCTCCTTCTCCCCTTATGGTCTAGTGAGCAGTTCAAGTAACAGAGACTTATAGAATGAAATCTGGTGTTATGGGAGAAGCTTTCCAGCTAACTTCTTCCACTGCTGGACAGGTTTTCACCAGAAAAACAAGGAAATTATTTATTATCTCTGCAGCATCTCTGCTCAAGAAGGTGGCTGCATGTGCAGTAACCTTTCTATACTGCAAAAGGTGTCAGGAAAAGGTGAAGGGAATTGTCCCACTGGTAGGAGGGTTTGACTAGAAGTTTGGGACAGCATTACATTATAAAAGGTGATCACCTTTTGTAATGTCATGCTGTTCCAAACCTCTAGTCAAACCCTCCTGCCAGTGGGCCAGAAATGAAGTATAGTAAAACCCTGGGTTATGGAATTACTCCATTCCAGAAAGTTTTCTGTAAAGCAGTTTTTCCATAACCTGAAGCACAATTTTACACACTTTGATCGATCTTTCTCCCCAGCTGGTGGCTGGCTGGTGTGGAGAAGAGGGGAAATTCTTAGAGATCGATTGAGGTGTGTGAGAGAAAGGGAAATCCTCTAAGAACACCCCCTCCCTCCGCCAACCAGCTGGGAAGATTGATCAACCTCAAAAAAGGCAAAAAAGGCAAAAAAGGCAGAGCACACAATGCAAATGCAAGTGCGGCGCCAAAATGGCCGCCGCGCTCTTTGCGCCCCCCCCCCCACCGGACTTGGACATCCGGGTAGTTAGGGGGGCATGGCCAGCCCTCTTTAAAAGGGGTAGCCACGAGGCAGCCGAGCTGCCATTTTGCGAAAGCGACGGAGAGAAGTTTTTGCTCCATTGCTCTTCGCCTTTCGGGGAAGCCTCCTTTTCGGCGGCAGTCACCTTGGCTCTTCGCCTTCTTCTTAGGCTTCCCACCATCTCGATTATGCCTTCCAAAAAGAAGGCTATGGCGAACTCGGTTCGCCCTTCAAGGAGGCGGCAGCCAGGTCGGAGGACCGCGACTGCGCCACCTCAGCAGGCCCCCTTTGCCGGGGCACCCACCGGGATCAGTGGGATGGGGCAGATTAGTCCGTGGACTGAGGCTGTACAGCCCCAGACCGGCCCCGCAGGGGCTGCGGCCCCCGGCCCGCAAGTGCCGGCTATGGGCTTGGGCCAGATGGGTGGGCATAGCGCAGCCGGGCCACTGGCCCCTGGCCCGCATCCCCCGGCCATAGGTTTTAATCAGGGGGGACTGGGTTCACTTCCCTGGCAGGGCATGCCCTCGGCCCCTCAAGGGCCAGAGCTTTGGGCATGGCCATACTCGGGCCCAGGTTCCTCGGCACCGGGCCCAGGCCCTGCAGCCAGTGGGCCGCCTGGCCCGCTTGGCCCCCTTTGCGTAGGGGGCATGTGAATGTGGATGCCCTACTGGCCCGCGTAGCGGCCCTGGAGGCATCCCTGGGGATATCTAACCCACCTGGGGCACCTTTTGGTCTACAGGTCACCGCGGCAGCTGCCAATCTTCAGCAGGTGGCCGGCTGGGTTGAGCTGCTTGAGGCGCACAGGTCGGCGCCCGCCGCAGCCTCGCAGCTCCCCACGCAGCAGACACCATCAGGAGGTAGTGGTCAGGTGTGTCCTCAGAGCTCGATGGCGGTCGCGAGCTCCGACGCCCACCGTGGGCCGGAACCCCCGGTGGGGGCGGCCCACGGGGGTGCACCTTGTGAGTATCCGGTTCAAGCTAATGCACCCGCACCACCATCCACTGTGGGGGAGGGTCTCCAGTGGACATGGCCTCGTCAAGTCGGGACCGGGGGTCAGCTACCCCCGGCACACCCAGGTGCGGCTTTGCCGCTTGCAGGCCCCACATGGGGTGGGGGGCCTTACGCTGCGGGGATTGCAACGGGGTTGCGGGGCAGGTTCAGGTCCCTTTCTTGATGTCCCGCACTGCCAATGTGCCGGTGTCGGCATTCCCGACGGCTGGGTACTCTTTGCCCCTCGGGGATCATTTGGCGCAGGCCACCAAGGAGAAAATCTGGCGGGGAGAGTACGTAGACATTTTCTCCCTATTGAACAGGGAACCCACCAAGGAGGAGAGGGAGGGGCAGGATGAAAAGGACAAGGAGCAGTCCCGACGTCGTAAGCCACCACGCACGTGGGCCAACTGGTTGCCCGCATATCTCATATACATGGCGGTGTACCTCAGGGCCCGGCCTGATCTGGCCATTCTGATGGTTCAGTATTTGGACAACATTTACAGGGCAATGGTTGATTTCCCTGGCCCGTCGTGGTTGGCTTACGACGAGGAGTTTCGAATGAGAGTGCCCCTACACCCGGAGATGAGGTGGGACGAGCCCTGCCAGAAGCTGTGGCTTCTGTACATGACCCCCACGCGCCCTGCGCCTGGGGAGAGGTATCATTGTGGACATGGGGTCCAGCGAGCCGCTCCAGCTCAGGCACCCCGCCAGGTGGCGGGGCAGGGGGTTCCAGCCCGCCTGCTGTGTTGGAGCTTCTCGGCCAATGGTGCGTGCAATAGAAAACAGTGCCGATACAAGCACGAGTGTCCCTCTTGCGCTGGCCCCCACGCCGCCGCTGCGTGTCTGCGAGCAGGCGGGTTTCGGGGCAGGGGTAGAGGTGGACAGGGAGCGGGCAGACCTGCCGCTGAGGGAGCTGGTCAATCAAAAGGCCCCCTCCCCAGTTAATGTGGTCATGTTGGAGCGCTGGCTCGCAACATACCCGAGGAGGGACGACGCAGATTACCTGCTTGAAGGTTTCCAGCGGGGGTTTCGCATCCCGTTCACAGGGGATAGGTGCCCCCAAGATGCGCCCAACTTATTTTCTCTTATGGGCAGGGAGGAGGTGGCTGCCCTGAGTATTGCTAAGGAGGTTAATGCAGGTAGGGTCACTGGCCCCTTTCACGTCCCACCCTTTCCCAATCTCAAGGTTTCCCCTTTGGGGTTAGTGCCCAAAAAGACACCGGGGGAATTTCGTTTGATTCACCACCTGTCGTACCCGGCTGGCCATTCGGTCAATGATGCCATCCCTGATGACCTTTGTTCAGTCAGGTATACATCATTTGACCAGGCCCTGTGCATGGTGCGCTCTTGTGGCCCGGGTGCACTATTGGCAAAGTGTGACATTAAGTCTGCATTCCGTCTCCTGCTTGTGCACCCGGGCGACTTTGAGTTGTTAGGTTTCAGATTCCGGGGCAAATTTTATTTTGACAAAGCCATGCCTTTTGGCTGCTCCATCTCATGCTCGGCATTTGAACGCTTTAGCACCTTCCTCCAGTGGGCCTTTGTTCGTAGGTCGGGATCTCGGTCTGTAGCCCACTACCTCGATGATTTCTTGTTCGAGGGTGAACGGGGCTGGGACACGTGTACGCGTCTCCTCAACACATTTCAGACGCTAATGCAGGAACTTGGTGTCCGTTTAGCGCCCAAAAAGACCGAGGGCCCATCAACCAAGCTCACGTTCCTGGGTGTTGAAATTGACACGGTTGTGCAGGCATCCAGGTTACCCATTGAAAAGGTTTCCCGGATCACTGCATTGATCTTGGCCTTGATGGCCAAATGCAAGGTGTCACTTCGTGAGCTCCAGGTACTACATGGTCACCATAATTTCGCTTGCAGGGTGATCGCACCTGGCAGAGCCTTTGCTCGACGCTTGTGCGACGCCATGGCTGGCTTATCCAGGCCCTACCACAGGGTCCGACTGAACAAGGGCATGAGGGCTGATATGCTGATTTGGCTTCAGTTCCTTAATGAGTTCAATGGGGTGTCATTTTGGGGATCTGACCTTCTGGTGTCCCCTCGCTTCCAGGTTCAGTCGGATGCATCAGGGTCCCTGGGTTATGGGATTTACTTTGAAGGGAAGTGGGCCTATGGCTGATGGCCGCCAGCTTGGAGGGGCATGGATCGTTTACGTGATCTTACGTTCCTCGAGTTCTTTCCCATTCTGGGAGCGGAGTGGGCCAATTCAGTCGTTCATTTCTGGTGTGACAATGCTGCGGTTGTGCACATTGTCAACGCACAGACGTCCAAATCACCCAGGGTTATGGAGCTAGTGCGCCAGTTTGTCTTGCGCAGCCTACGCCTCAATGTGCTATTTAGGGCTAGGCATGTACCAGGTATTAATAACGACATCGCTGATGCTTTGTCCCGCCTGCAGATCTCCCGGTTCCGTGCCTTGGCTCCGGACGCAGAGGACTTTCCCTCGCCGCTCCCGGACGAGATATGGACGCTTGGCAAGGAGAGGTGAACCGGGCGATCGGCATGTCGCTGGCGCCCCGCACGCGTAAGGCGTATCACCATGCATTCAGTAAATTCCAGGCCTTTTGTGCCCAGTGTCCATTGCCCGAGATTTGGCCTATTCCAGTGACACATGTTCTTCAATTCATGGTTTACCTACACAGTCAGGGCCTAGCTCCCCGCACCATAGCATCCAGGCTGTCAGCACTTGCATTCATGGCCAAGGTAGGGGGCTATGCTGACAGCACGAATGATTTCCGTATACGACATGTTTTGGAAGGGAGAACACGGGAGCATGGACGCTGCCCGGACAACTGCCACCCAATTTCTCCAGGGGTACTTACCCACCTTGCACGGGGCTGGCATGACCTGTGTTTTGACAGGTATGAGGCAGCTCTGCTTCATGCGGCTACCACGGTGGCCTTTTTTGGAGCGCTCCGCATCAGTGAGCTGGTGCTACTGTCTAAGGCGGATGCGACGCGTAGGGCACTGGAACTCGAAGATGTCTATGTTTCCGATGAGTGGGCTCAGTTGAGGATACGCTCCTCAAAGGTTGATCAGCACGGTGTAGGCAGTGGTGTAAGACTGCTACGATGTTCCATGGCAGACATCTGTCCGGTTGGTGCCCTACAAGAGTTCCTTGCACTGCGTGGTACGCACCCTGGCCCGTTTTTCTGCCACCGAGATGGGTCTCCTCTTACTAAATTTCAGTTTTGGAAGGTGACCGGTAAGGCGCTGTCCAGTGTTGGCCTCCCCGGGGCTCGTTACGGCACCCATTCTTTTAGAATAGGAGCTGCTTCTACTGCAGCTGCCTTTGGGTACTCTGGGGCTGAGATACGCCATATGGGAAGATGGGGATCACAATGTTTCCAGTTATATGTTCGCCCTCTTCTATTGTGAGTACTAGTTAAGTCACTGTCCTGTTCCCCCCTTTTTTCCTGACAGACCCTGCGTGTCGACTTACGCCGGTGGCAGTATGGCTGGTGGGCCACAGCTATGTGCACAGGGCAGCGCAGTATGCTGCGGTGACAGAGTGGGGACCCCAGCTGGGACTACGTGCGTCCGCATGTCTCAGATGGTACGGTAAGCGCAGGATGTTATGGCGGGAACTGTTGCCATTCCTTTTTTCCATCAGGGATGCTAACCCGCCTGATGTTCTGGTTATACACCTTGGGGGCAATGATTTAGGCCAGGTCACGGGCCTGTCGTTGAAACATGCGATCTGCGGTGACCTGGCTTACTTGCATTATGTGTGGCCTGCCACAACCCTGATTTGGTCAGACATCATACCGCGTCACGCTTACAGGGGGGCATTAACCTCCAGGCCCTTGACCGCGCTTGCGGCTCGGTGAACAGGGCGGTAGCCCGGTTCGTTGTAGACAAGGGTTGGGGGCGCGTCATCCGACACCCCGACATTAGTCTTCAAAATTGTGATCTTTATGCAGGGGATGGGGTCCATCTGTCGCCAGGAGGTATGAACCTCTTTTTGGAAGATTTGCAAGTAGGCCTGTTGACCAAGCTGACGGTCTGGGGGGGGGCAGTGAGCCTTTATTGAAGCCTCCCCGTGTGGCGGGTAGCACTGGTAAGGTAAATATTTATGACCCACAGGTATCCGGCAGGTTCGCAATTGACTGGCCAACACTAGATAGGCACAAGTTGGTTAATGTTGTCCGGTCAACGACGAACCAGGCAATGGGGTGATGGCACGAGCTAGGCAGCATGCATCACCCCGTTATTTTACGGATACGCGTCAGAGGGTGGGGTCAGTAGTTAGTTTATTGACTACGGTCAATAATTTGTTTGTTGTCAACAAACAAATTGATACAAATGGATACATTGTAACCAATTGCCATTGGCAATTTTGGGAGGAACCTTACCAGTGTTAAAGCGGCCTGCTTGCCTTAAGAATTATAATTGGTTGAATACCAATCGAAATTTATAATTTGGACTAGGGCATGAATCAATAAATGTGGCCCAATGCCGTTATCCACTTTTACCAGTGTCTGAGTCCTTCTTTTTTTTTGGGGGGGGGTGCGCCTGCAATGCAAGCGCGGCGCCAAAATGGCCGCCGCGCTCTTTGCGGGGGCCCCCCCACTGGACTTGGACATCCGGGTAGTTAGGGGGGCGTGGCCAGCCCTCTTTAAAGGGGGGGGCACGAGGCAGCCGAGCTGCCATTTTGCGAAAGCAACGGAGAGGAGAAGTTTTTCCCTCCACCCCCTCCCTAGTTAACAGTGTGATATTTTGGTCGCTTCGGGGCCAGGTGGGAATTTTTGGCTGGAACCTGCAATTGGCTCTTGGGTTCTGGCTTTTTTGCCCATCCCACACTGTTGCTATGGTTTGATACTGGGGTCTATTGCTGTTGACTTTGGTCACATGGGCGGGTAGCACTGGTAAGGTAAATATTTATGACCCACAGGTATCCGGCAGGTTCGCAATTGACTGGCCAACACTAGATAGGCACAAGTTGGTTAACGTTGTCCGGTCAACGACGAACCAGGCAATGGGGTGATGGCACGAGCTAGGCAGCATGCATCACCCCGTTATTTTACGGATATGCGTCAGAGGGTGGGGTCAGTAGTTAGTTTATTGACTACGGTCAACAATTTGTTTGTTGTCAACAAACAAATGGATACAAATGGATACATTGTAACCAATTGCCGTTGGCAATTTTGGGAGGAACCTTACCAGTGTTACTGCGGCCTGCTTGCCTTAAGAATTATAATTGGTTGAATACCAATCGAAATTTATAATTCGGACTAGGGCATGAATCAATAAATGTGGCCCAATGCCGTTATCCACTTTTACCAGTGTCTGAGTCCTTCTTTTGGGGGGTGCGCCTGCAAAGATGAAGCTAAGTTCCCTACCTTTTCTGGTGCTTCATCCTGAGGGTTGGCATCGGGCACTCCTCCCTGTCCAGGAGGGTAATGAACAGGAACAGTTTGTCCAGCCGCTGGGGAAGCCCATGTCCTGGGCTCTCCTGCTAGAGAAGCCACTAGTGGGCAAGGGGAGCTCCCCTTGCCTGTTGGCATCTTTTTCACCAAACCCCCCACTCAAACTCCTCCCGAAGAGAGGATTCTTCACGCCATCCAGAGACTCTAAAATGGTATGGGGCCACCATTTTAAACCTTCCCAGGCACAATATATTCTGGAGAAACCCATTTAGTTTTTTTCTGTAAATTGGGACGTGATTTCCCCAGAATTTCCTTCCGTAAGTTGAGTTTTGCATTACCTGAGGCATCTGTAACCCAGGGTTTTACTGTATTATTATACAAAGAGCCTGCCAAACTTAAGATTCTCTCTGAGAGATAAAAGCAACACGGTAATTTTGAGAAACGAGAGTTGTTACTTGGGATTTGAACAAACAGAGGATGGCCCACTCACCTTCCTCCATATTGAAATTATTTGCAGAAATATTCTTTTTAAACCATCTTTAATTTTTAAAAACCTATAAAACACGATTAACTATTTATACTTCAGGTGCAACTGTTACTTCACTGCCATCAACCTTTCAGTGTCTTATTGATCCCTTTTAATAACAAACAATGTGGTGTTGGCAATGAGGCCAGGTTGCTGGGTAGTGTCCATATGTACTCACCTCAGAAAGTCCTTTGGGTGCCTAGCTTTGCTGTCTTATCTCCTGAGCCTCTGCTTGTCAGTGCTCCTGCCATTTCCTTCAATACAAGGGTTTTCTAAGTACAGTATCTTTGACTTTGCTTGCCTTTCAGCTCACTCAAGGGGCACTTCTGTATGGACCAGTTCCCCAGTCCATGGGCCCTCTTTAAATATGAATGTCTACCTTGGAGGCAACATCAATGTCTCTTGTTCAGGGTGCCTTTCTTCATACTCCTCCTCTTTCCCTGTTTCTGTCCTCCAGTTCCAGTTGTTCCACTCCATTTCCCACGGCTGTTAAGTCTTTCCTTTTCTCTTCCACTACTAGTACATTTACTCCAACCATTTCTTCCCTCATCTCTTCCACAACCACAAAATTCCCAAACCCCTTCTGAGTCATTCCAACATCAATCTGCTAAGGAGCTAGTGGTCTCAAACTCCAACCCCTAATCTGCAGTGGAAAATGTCTTCTGCAGTCACAGATGGTATAGTTTTGTTCCTCTGAAGAAATCAATAACTTTATATTAGTAGAATTGAGCTACTGAACCAAATCATTTAACAACAATAGCAACAATCTTTTGTTTCTTCATATCAGAGAGTTGCACAATTTAATATTATTGATAGATATAAAATACAGGTAAATCTTAGAAACACATTAAAATGTTTAAATAATTAAATTATTTTGGGTTAGTCTATAACATTAACTCTGCCATATACTAGAACTTATTTTGTATGCATTATTGGGCATAAATTGAATGGACATAAATGCTGCATTGGTTGAATTTCTCCACAGTCACAGAAAATTTGATCCGGAAGCATTGTATTGTAAACAACAATTGGCTGGACACTTTTTCTGAAAATTAATGCAAGTCAGGATTTCTACTAAGCCTAGTTAACAGCTTGATTACCAACAATGCTCAAGAGAGATTCCAGTTTATGGACAATTATAAGTGCCCCTCCTTTATTGGTTTGTGATACCAGTCATAAACACTATAAAATTAGCAATTTTTAGACAACTGTTATTATATTTTATAGATTTAATTAAGGCCTTTGCATACAAGTAGCATTATGTCTGTATCATTTTTAACAAAAATGTGTGATAATAAATACTTGATGAAAAGATCCCTCATTAAAAAAAAATCACACACAGAGAGATCAAAATTCAATTCAGGCATATATGTTAACATCTACTTAGACTCCACCCTATAAAATGTATTAGGAGGAAACCATAATCATTCTATAACATTTTAATATTAACTGTTCATGATGAGCTTTACCAGCTGTAGCAGTTGAAATTATAGCTTCTGCACTGTATTATCCCTTCATGTTCATGCATGTATATTTACACACTGGTGTGTTACAACATTGATGGGGAAGCTATGGCTGGGTTACACTACCTATCATTCTTACTGATGACTACACTGGCTGCTACTGATGGGAAATGGAGCTCCCAACATCTGCAGATTCATGGCAAATCTTGCAAAAGATCTGACTGGGAGTTTTTTGGAAATTATATATATATATATTAAAAAATAACTTTCTCAACACTCTTGTTCAGACTCCAAATCCCTATTTTAGAAGCATTGTTTGCCACAGACAGTCTTCAGATTCAGCTAGGTCCATTTCTATATTCATGACATTTCCTTCGATACTTTTATCAATGAGTTGGCTATATTGATATTCTTTACAAGGTCTTTAGGATGACTCCCAGTGAGTCTCATGGAGAAATATCCTTCTACTCTTTTTGACACCACTGTCTTCCAAGGACCTTTTGGTCTATATTCAGGGGGTAAAAAGCTGCATTAGAAAGCTCTTTTCCAGCAGTTGATCAAAAGTTTGAAGGATGTTGCTTTAAAATAGATTTTCTATTTAAAAATAGAAAAGAATGGGTTGAATGCTTACCACTATCAGTGTCATTAGTGGATTCATATAGGTGTTGTGACGGGCATGGGGCGGTATGGCGGGTATCGTGGGGCGGGCCGCACTCGGGGAATGCGGGTCCGATGTTTAATTGCGGTCCCTCATTCCAGCCCTACCGGTACATCTCTGGGCCCTGAGCGGCAGATCCGGAGTGACCCCACCCTTAGGCTGCTGCTGGTGAATGCCAGGTCGGTTTGTAATAAGGCCCCCCTGATTCAAGATGCCATCCAGGAAGGGCTGGCCGACCTGGCATGCATCACTGAAACCTGGCTGACTCCTGAAGATGGAGTACCTCTCTCGGACATGTGTCCAGCTGGGTTCGGTACTTGGCACCAGCCTAGAGGTGAGGGGAGGGGCGGTGGTGTCGCCATTGTTGCCAGGGAGTCCTTGGGAGTTGCTAGGGCCACTGCTCCACAAGTGTCTGGTTGTGAGGCCCTGCTTCTACGGTTGGGCCCCAAGGGTCAGCTGGGGATCTTACTCCTGTACCTGCCCCCTTGCAGGGTAAGGGATGCCCTGCCTGAGCTCCTCGAGGCCGCCTCGATGCTGGCGTTGGAGTTCCCGAGACTTATGGTTCTGGGGGACTTCAATTTGCCATCGCTGGGGACGGCTTCTGAGGTGGCAAGGGAGTTCATGGCTTCCATGGCAGCCATGGGCCTGACTCAGGTAGTTCGGGGTCCAACCAGGGGCAGACTTAGTTTTCTTGTCGGAGCAGTGGCAGAGTGATCTAAGATTACAGGATTTAGTCATCTCACCTGTGCCATGGTCGGATCACTATCTGGTGACTCTTGACTTTCTGGGGGCGACACTTCATCGTAGGGAGGCTGGGCCGATTAAAATGGCCCGCCCTCGGCGACTAATGGATCCAGATGGATTCCAGAGGGAACTGGGGGATGTTCCTCTGGATCGGCTACGCGATTCACCCGGGGCACTTGTCGACCTGTGGAATAGGTCGACAACAGTAGCCTTGGATGAAATCGCGCCACTGCGGCCTCTCCACGCCCGGGGGACTAGGTCATCTCCGTGGTTCACAGATGAACTGCGTGAACTCAAACGGGCAAAGAGACGCCTAGAGCGCCGCTGGGTGAAGACCCAGGATGACTCCGATTGGACACTAGCTAGAGCTGCTATTAGGGCCTACCTAGTGGCGATAGGGGTGGTGAGGCGGCAATACTTCACCGCCCTTATTGCCTCCGCTGATAATCGCCCAGCCGCCCTGTTCCGGGTAACCAGGTCCCTCCTTGGTAGGGGGGGATCGGTGCCCGGTTGGCAGGGTTCGGCTGAGGACTTTGCTGACCATCTGGTGGAGAAAATCGATCGGATTCGTTCAGGGTTGAATCCTGGCGTGGATGGGGAGGGTCGGGGGGGTGCCGGAGCGCAGTCTTGCTGTACGATCTGGGATCAGTTCGATCCTGTTGTCCCTGATGAAGTGGACAGGCTCCTTGCAGCTGTTCGTGCCACTACATGTCCTTTGGATCCCTGTCCTACTTGGTTGGTGAAAGCCTCCAAGGAGGTAACAGGTGGCTGGATAGGGGGGATAATAAATGCCTCATTACGGGAGGGGGTATTTCCTGCACAGCTAAAACATGCTTTGGTGCGCCCCCTCCTGAAGAAGATGTCCCTCGATCCAGCTGTCCTTAACAACTATAGGCCAGTTTCCAACCTGCCCTTTTTGGGTAAGGTTTTGGAGAAGGCGGTGGCGCGCCAGCTGCAGAGTGTCCTGGAGGAAGCGGATTATCTAGACCCCTTTCAATCAGGGTTCAGGCCCGGATATGGAACGGAGACGGCATTGGTCGCACTGATGGATGATCTCTGGCGGGAGCGGGACGGGGGTTGTCCATCCGTCCTTGCTCTTCTTGACCTCTCAGCGGCTTTCGATACCGTCGACCACGGTATCCTTCTGGAACGGCTCGAAGGACTGGGGATCCAGGGCACTGTGTTGTCCTGGTTTTCCTCATTTCTGGAGGGCCGTACCCAGTCGGTATGGTTAGAGAGTGAGAGGTCCAGCCCTAGGCCCCTTAAGTATGGGGTGCCGCAGGGCTCTGTGCTCTCTCCTCTCTTATTTAACATCTATATGAAGCCACTGGGTGAGATCATTCGTTCCCACGGGGTGCGGTACCATCAGTACGCGGATGATACTCAGCTGTACATCTCGGCCCGTGGGGACCCCAGTGATGCTGTTGAAATCCTATCCGGATGCCTGGAGGCCATTGGGGTCTGGATGGGGGCCAATGGGCTTCGGCTGAATCCCAGCAAGACAGAGTGGCTGTGGATAAGGGGCCCCGTGTTATCCAGGGAGTTGCCACCTTTGGTACTGGATGGGGCTGTTTTGCCCCAGACAGACCCAGTGTGCAATTTGGGGGTTCTTCTGGACTCGCGGCTGCTGCTGGAAGAACAAGTGGCGGCTGTGGCCAGGAGGGCTTTTGCCCAACTTCGGGTGATTCGCCAGTTGCGCACACTCCTGGACCGGGGCTCCTTGCTTATGGTCACCCATGCTCTGGTTACTTCCCGACTAGACTACTGTAATGCGCTCTACATGGGGCTGCCCTTGACGACCATTCGGAGGCTGCAGCTGGTCCAGAATGCGGCGGCCCGGGTGGTAATGGGGTGTGGGCGATATGCCCATGCCTCTCCGCTACTCCGGGAGCTGCACTGGTTACCAGTTTGTCTCCGGGTGCAATTTAAGGTGCTGGTTTTGACCTTTAAAGCCCTATATGGCAGGGGGCCAGGATACCTTAGAGACCGCATCGTCCCAAGAGTGTCTGCCCGTCCAACTAGAGCGGACCGGAGGGGTTCTCTAATTGTGCCACCAACGAGGGATGCACATTTGTCTAGCACCCGAAGGAGGGCCTTCTCCGTGTCTGCTCCAACTCTCTGGAACCTCCTGCCAATAGACCTAAGACTCCAAAGTGAATTGCTGCCCTTCAGGAAAGGAGTGAAGACCTGGCTGGCAGGGCAGGTGTGGGGCCCGAATGGGACTATGGTGCCCGCCTGCTGGCTTGTATAAGAACTCTCTCTTCTTCCTTTTTCTTCCTTTTATAGTGGATGGGATGGGTGGGTGGGATATAGGGGTTTTTTAAAGGGGGTGGGTTGGGGTTTTTTATAATGTTTTATGTATTTTTGTGCATTGTTGTGATGCCGCCCTGAGTCGGGCATGCCTGAGCGGGCGGCATATACAAATTTGACTAATAAATAAATAAAATAAATAAATTATTCTCAAGAGAAGACACTGTCTTTCTAAAAATGACATCCTGGGGTGGAAAGTTCTGCTAAAATGTGAATATTCTATCTGCATTTTTTCTTGTTTGTCCTCTTGATAGGATCCCTAAACAGCTTTAAAATTGGAGGCAGCTCTGTAACAGCCTGGGAGACAACTGCATCTCAATGGGACAGAGTCATTCCTTCTGCTGAGGTCATGGGAGTAGTAGGGAAAGAGGAAATTAAATGCATTCACCCAAAAGATACATTAAGATAGTTAATAATCTGACAGCTACTAATAATAAGGAAATTCACAGTTAATGCTGACCTTCAACATATATACTCATCATGTAGCCCAATAAGGAAACAGTTAAGGAGAAACCCTGTTGTGTCAAGATATTAGAAGTCACCCTTAACTATAAATTTCCTTGTTTTTACTAGCTTAGGTTACAATTGAAGCATTCTTTGAACAACCCTACTGGTTAGTGAATATCCTTTGTTTTTCTTGTATATTTGAGACTGAGCTAGAGGGAGAAATCTGTTCAAAATGTGTTTCCATAATGTGTTTGTTAATCATTATATCACATTTAAAATTATCACAGTACTAAAATATGTGTGTGTGTGTGTGTATGTGTGTGTAAGAAAGCACATTATTCAATTTGGTGGCATTCCTTCTTTGACCTATCCCTGCTAATTCAATAGAGCTACATAACATTCTGCTAGTCTTAGAATGAGAGGCTGCAGTGAAAGGAGAGAGATTACATTGTAGAGACATTACATTGCAAACAAAAATTTGCATAGTCAAAGCAATGGTATTTCCAGTGGTAATGAATGGTTGTGAGATATGGACCATTAGGAAAGCTGAGCGCAGAAGAATAGATGCCTTTGAAATGTGGTGTTGGAGGAGAGTTTTGAGAGTCCCCTGGACAGTGAGGAGAACAAATAGGTCAATCATAGAAGAAATCAACCCTGACTGCTCCTTAGAAGGTCAAATAGTAAAGATGAAGATAAATTACTTTGGACATCAAATGAGAAGAGAGGATTCACATGAGAAGGCCTTGATGCTGGGAAAGGTGGAGGGCAAAAGAAGAAGGGGGGTCAAAGATGAGATGGCAGAATGGCATTGTAGACGCAGTGGGCACAGAGCTGGGCGGGCTGAGAAGAATGGTGGAGGACAGGAGTGCCTGGAGGTCAGTGGTCCATAGGGTCACAAAGGGTTGGAATCGACTGTGCGACTGAACAACAACAGTGAAAGGATAAGATGGGAAATGTAATGCCCTTAGGTTAACTTATCTTAGAAGCTAAGCCAATGGCTCAGTTGCTAAGACCCTACTTGCTAGATATTTGAAAACAAGGGTGAATTGGTTGAGAGAAATTGAATCTGGACAAGGTAGTAGTGATTGCAGTTTAAAAGTCCATCAACCCAAGGGTAGGATGCTGCCTGTTCTGAATATTTTCCTTTAAAGAAACCTTCCCATGAGCTGGAGTACCTCTGAACCTGGTCGTGCTAAAATAAGATAAAGGCAAAACTATGGATTACAGATAGTCTATCATAGAACTGCAATTGCAATAGGGTTGCAGAACCATTATTTAAGTAGACATTCACTTCTGATCATTAAAGATTTGCAGATGAAGCCTTTGTTTAGTGGCTGAAGATTGCTGACAAAACAAAGCAAGCTGCTTTTTAAACAGCAGGGGGTGAGAAACAGTACAGTACAGAATCTTTCCCTCTCTCCGCTTCATCAGAGCTATTCTAACTTTGGATAAACATTCATGTTGTGTTGCATCCAAACAGGTCTCTGAGTTTGGGTGTCTAAATTATCACTTTTCTAATTATGGGTTATATACATCATAGATATAATCAGATCTGGCCATGTTTCTGCTTTCATGTGTTTTATCCAGGCAAGATATTTGTAACCTGCTCATGAGATGGCTTTTGATTTGAATGACTACAGGATGGAGAAGAGTCACTTCTTAAAGAAATAAACAAATTTACATTGACTTATATCTTTGCAGCAGCTTTGTTCTTCCACTCAAGACTGCTTTTATATATGTTCAAGGGATTATGTTAGAACTAGTCTCCATACTGACTGGGAGATGCCAGTTGTTCTAATTTTTTAAAAAACACCAATACCTTGACAAGCTCTGTGATCTACAAGTGTGCTTAAGTGGTTGTGATTGTTTGTGCCAACTATGTGAAACAAGGTTCTAACAAAATCAATGGGAGTTACATCCAAGTAAATGTGTTTTGGATTGGGATGCCAATAATGCCTATAAAATATCCACAGTGGTAGCTGTATTATTTCAGTGGCACAACTCAGAAGGACATGTCTTAATTAGCTTTAAGTCCAAATGGGAAGAGTTGTTTATTCGTGAAACTAAATTGCAGCTGGATTAGATTCAAGAATAATGTTTTGTTTAGCTGGATGATATCAGTCAGCTAAAGCAATCAGAATTTAAAATTGCACAAAAGAAGTATAGTAAAAACAACTCTGTATGCATGATCTCCTTCAGTTTGTAATAAACACTGGAAATGTATTAAAAGCATGATGGGTTCAAGCCACAGAAGTGAATTTTGGCTCCCCTTCTCACATCACCTGACATTATAAACTGCGGCTGCCAAGAAATTACCACAATCGAAAAGTGGGAATCTGGCAATTTAAGAAAAGAAGGTACCACCAACCTCTCTATTTTCTTCCTTGTTTTCCTCCTAGTCTTCTACATGCACAGAGTGCTATTCTCCACAACATTGAATAGGATACTGGCTCTTGTTGCAAAAATTAAATTAAATTAAATTAAAAACTTGCAGAATATGCAAGATGTTTGTGCAAAAACATATTTCACCAAAAAAGAGAGGGAATATAAAAATGGTATTAAAATGTCTTTTATAAACTCATCTAGTACAAGCTTGATATTTTCATCATCACCTGTGTGAATTAATGACTGAAGGTTTTAAAATAAAGAACCACAAGAAGTGGGAGCAATAACCTTGAGGGTGTTCTTCACCAGTTTGTACTGGACAGAAGACTGAGTTGCTTCTTCCACTTAGAAGACATGTATTGATTTTTTGATGTTGAGAAATCCTTAGTCTACTTACAAACTGAGTTCCACTGAGCTGGAGATGATGGCAGAGATCAAGTGTGCAGTCTCTCTTTCCCCACTAACTTCCTCAATATGAAGGAAATTGTATTCTTTTCACAACTGAGAAATCACCACTTATTAAATTGTCTATTTTTTCCCCAAAAAACCTTTTAACTCACATGTCCTCTCAGGAAAGCCAAACAAATGTTAAATACACATTGAATCTCATGTATGAAATCTCAGAGGCAAAAAGGACAATTATTGTCTATATTTTAGTGGAGGGGGAGGGACTTAAGTCTTGTGAGATGACCTGCCTTCCCACAACTTGAACTATTATTACTGGATGAAATCCTGTTTGTATTATTTACACTATATAAGCTGAAGCAAATTTTTAGGGGGAAAAATCCTGATTCCTGTGGAGGTCCTGAGAGTTTCATGAGATATCTTTTGTCACAGGGAAGCCATTATGAGCTCTGATATTGTCGAGTGAGTCTTTAATATTTGATGATTTTACCAGTGACAAGAAAAATTAAAGTCTTCTCCAGTCTTGGAGCCTCCAACCATTTCACCACAACAAAAAGGATTTCACAAGAGCCTCAGGATGTGGAGGGATTGGAGGGAATCAGACATTATTAATTTCTGAAAAATCACAATAGCTAATGACACCATCAACCTTAGGTGGTGTATTCGAAACAGGATTTCAGCTGGGTATCAAAACAGTTACAAAGAGCAAACGTAAATGAATGTTGTAAAGGAAATGTCAGACCTTTGGGATATGCTTTTAGAGGGGACAAGAGGAGGGAAAAATGAGTAAAATTTAGTATATTTTCCCCTAATGCATATTTTGGAATAAATAAAAAGAACAGTATCAAACAATTCGCTTCAGTGGATATTAGCAAAGATATTTTGTATTCACTATATAAAGACTGGGCATATCTTTGTATAAATTATCATTTATTACCAGTACAAATGAACAAGTGGGAAATGTCATTCTGATGAGCCATAACAAACATGCTACCCATTGAAAGCTTATTGCTATAAATCATCTATCCAGAAATAAATAAAATATTATTTGCCATAGATTTAACAATATATGATCAGAATTGTGGGGTTTTATATAGTAAGATTGTTGAGTCTGGACAAAGAAGTATTCTAACCAGAAGGATTGGGTTAAACTCAGTGATCTTTATTCAGCTGAGGTTCCGGACTGGGGACTATCTACAGGGGTGGCCAATATATATACAGTGTGCGGACTGTTACAAAACAAGATACATTTAGGTGAGTTTCTGGAGGTCACACAAAGTTCAGTCTTTCCCGCTTTGACACATCTTTGAATTTGGCACCTTTAGAAATGGCACGCTTCCGGGTTCCTTTGCATTTAAACAGAATAAATCCTTATGCACAACAAAGATGCAGCTGAATTACTGCTGTACAACATTTGAAAACAGTGCAGCTCCTAGTTGCAGACTCAAAATCTAAAGCAGGGGTGCCCAAACTATGGCCCATGGCCGTGGGCTGGATCTGGCTCCTGATTTATTTATTTATTTATTTCTACACATTTATATCCCACCCTCCTGGTGGGTACAATTCATCTGGCCCATGAAGCCCTCATTGCTCCATACGGGCATATATTACTTCCACTTCTGGGAGCAACGAGGCCTTTGTGGGCTGGATGAATTGGCATTAGGGGCTGGATATGGCCCATGGGGCATAGTGACCAGAACCCTGAACCATGTGACTGGCCCACGGCCCAAAAAGTTTAAGCACCCTGATCTACAGTTAAAGACATTTCACATTAGGAAGAAAGACAAGAGATGGGCAGTCAGTGGAGAAAAGCCAGGGTGGAAATTATACATGACTTTAAGATGTGGGAGTGACTGTAGAAAAGTGGCAAGAAAGTCTGTGGTCCACTATGTGTGTGCGATAGAGAGTGGAGAGAAGAAAGGGAAACAAGCTGGTAATATTAGATGAAAGTAGAAATTGGAACTTGGAGAGTGAAGGGTTTGTAGAGGATCATGCAGAGAGAGAAGGAAACAAGATCACAGGTGCAGTTTTACAGTTTGTAAAAAAAATAAATTAATGATGAGGAGAGAAGCCAGGTAGGAGACTAGTATAAAAAGAGGGGGGAGGGTATCCTAAAAATGAATGAAAAATAGTGAATCAGTGGCAACATCAGAGAGGCTTACAAGCACCTTATAAGCTTGTAAACACATCTTCGAGGAGTGGAGACAGGAACAAGAAAAAACCAGGATTTGAAAAAGTCTCCTGAAAAAAGGCTGAAAATTCTATATTGCCAACTGAAAGTAGTAAGGCTTGGGTTTTCTTCTTCAAGCGTCGCATCCAATTCTGAATATTGGCTATCATCATGGCAATCAGCCATGAAGATTGTCCTGGGAACAATATAATGCAGTGGCCTTCCATTTGCCTTCCACATCATATCATGACACCCGTACCACTAATCCAGTTCCACGCATCACTTTCTGGTCCTGAACCTTTTTGGGATGCAAAGGTCTCATTAGCCCCAGGTCAGTATTGATGAATCTGTTGCCCTCCATCAAAATGGATTCAAGCAACCATTTGGGGACCATCACCCTTTCCTGTTGACTATACCACCTAAGGCCATTAATCCTCAGGGTTGTCAGGTTAGTTAACCACCACCTGATGATCAGTGTTGCATCTCTGGCATATTGCATCTCTATTACCATAGCAGTATAACCTGGTCAGACAGGCTGGGTTGGGTAGAAAAGTAAAACAAAACAACTCAGGATCCAAAAAAACTCAATTATTTGGTATTTCCTAGAAAACAATAATTATAATGATCGTCAAACCATTTTCCCTCAGAAAATCATGATGTGAGATCATACCAGGCCAGAACGCTTTTAACTGTGAAGTCTGGCCTGTATTTTTCTTAACACAAGACAAGCCCTGGGATATTCAATAGCTCAATCCCAGCCTGCCTTTACAAATTACAGTCTGCCCTCTTCCCAGGGTTTGCTAATAACCAGTGTTCTGGCCTATTCTTGGTAGTGTATACAAACAAACTCCCATTACTTGTGTTAGGAAACATAAGGGCTTGACTTTAAAAAAAAAGGTTTATTTAACACAACTGAGGTACAGTAAAACCTTGGGTTATGATGGAGATCCTTTCCAACAGCCTCCATTGTAATGTGAAAAAATCATAAACAAAAGCACGTTTTCCCATAGGAATGCATTGAAAATTTTAAAAAGTCCCGACTGGACCAGAAATAATAATAAAAAATAATAATACAAAACCCCACAAAAACATCTAAAAAGTGCCAGACAATTTTGTCCCACACCCCCCAAAAGGGAAAGAGTCCTGACCAGACCAAAAGATAATAATAATCCAAATTTCTTTTTTACAAAAACCGCCAAAAATACCAGACCCGATCATCCCCCATCCCCACAAAAGCGATGAAGTGATCTCCCCACCTTTTCCATGCCATTTGGGGACCTTATCCTCTCAGTTCTGACCTGGGGAAGGTGCATGCTGAGCCCATCTTCTGCCCCTACCAGCACCGGGAGAGTCTGGAAACCTTATCCGCTCAGTTCGAAAAGGGGGAAAACACAAAAGGCAGCTCTATCAAATACTTTTTTAAAAAAACCCCACTACTTCAGGCAAGACAGTTCCACACTTTACCCACACATTGGCAAAATAACAAGCCTTGCTTACTATTCTAGGGAAGACTTCTTATCCCTACTCAGCTAGATGATTCCTGGACAGCAACCAGTTACAAAGCCCCTTCATTTTATTTTCTTCTTATTTCTCCTCAGCTCGATCATTTCTTCTTTGCAACCCCCTTTTTTTTTTAAAAAAAAAATCACCTCAGGCTTTTCTGGAACCTTCTCCATCAATCATTCACTCTCAACGGATCCCAGTCCATTATGCAAATTAGCTCTTTTCAGCAGTCTATCTCTACCAACTACTGTTAATCTTCCCTGTATTTACCTGCACTATTTTTATCAAGGCTACTTTCTTTCCATTCTTTCCCAACACTCTGCATATGCTCTCATTCATCCATCTACTCTAAATATTATACATTCATTCCTTACAACAATAGAATATATTGTTTTTAAAATGGTCGATTATTTCCATATTGTCTACTGTGTAAGATAGCAATATATATGCTAATTGTGCTTGATAAAATTGTGGATATGATGTTGCTTGAATGTTAAGCAGATTGATGGTGGTGGGTGGGGATGAGATCTGTTGCTAAATTTTCATTTAACTAATATATATATTAGTAATATATAGATTAGATTGTCCTTATATTAGTTTTACATACAAGAGAAAGAGTGACAATGAAACTGGAAACCATGTGCTGAAGGTCAAGCAAGAGGAAAACAATGGGAGTTGGGCTCTTTTTATCTGAGCCTCTCCATTTCCTTAGTCACACAACCTTCCTACACCATCTTTCCAACCATTAAAAGCATGTCAGCAATATTGCAATTTGGCAATATTATCTTACCACACTGCTAGTGTTTTAAAAGCCCCAAAATCTGTATTGATCTTGAAAAAAATTGTGGATATTGTGGTGTTTGAATGTTAAATAGATGCATGGGTGGGGGGGGGGGATGAGATATGCAGCAAAGTTCCCATTGGGACGCAGCCAGGAGGATGGAGAGTCCACTTGTTTGGTATTGGGACAGCTTTTCTTGGCATCACAGAAAGCTGTACATCCTGTAGGACACTAAAGGAGGCGTGTGATGTTAAAATGTTTTGTTTTGCCTTTGAAAAATAAGCAAAGATGAGTTTAGGATTTCAGCCCAGACAGTTAACTTCCTGCATTGGCAAGCTGAAAAACTTTTAATTGCACATGTTTTTGTTATAGGAACCAGTTCAAAAAGGAAAGCCAGGCATGTGACTCTCAGCCTAAAAGGAGAGAGAGAGAGAGAGAGAGTGAGTGAGTGTGAGAGCCTGTGTGTAAAGTGAAAAGGGGGGGGGGGGAGAATGTGAATGCTGTTTATTGAGATGTGACTGGTAAAACTCACATGCATCTTTCTTTGTTCCTCTGCTCTTGGGATGAGACACACTTATTTCTGCAAGGAGTTTTCATCACCAGTTAATGGCATTTTCTATAGAAGAAGCTTACTATCTTTCACTACAGAGGAGACATGGGAGGAATGTAGCAGAATGTGCTTGGAACCCAATATTTTCTATTTTTGATGCCATGGTTAGTGGTTTGCAAATGTTAAACCATCAAAGGTTTCCCAAGAGGGCACTCGTCAAAACTATCTACATTTTTCCTTGTTCTGCTGAGGAGTGTTGGTTGGTTCTGCTAATTGAGAATCACTCCATGACTATTGTTTACAGATCTATAACAGATTTCCTAGCACCTTAGGCAAATGATGAGCCCCAAATTCTCTGTGGGACTCAAACCTGTTGATCTCTGTGCACCTCTGTAATCCAAGGTGTGTCCCAGATCAGAATTCCTTGTATTTTCTGTTTCCAGTTCCAGAGTGACAAATGTGACTTCTACAAATGTTAAAAATACAGGTGATATACAGAATAGCAAAACAGCTTTTCCCTCAGTATTAGGTGCATAATTAGCTGGGGAATCATTCAGTCATTTTAGATGTACTTTGCAGAGCACAACAGCTTTCTAGCCGTTAAGAGGAAGAAAAAGGTACTTGTACTTTGATTTGCCCTCATAAAATGTAAAATTTGCCAGCCTTAGATTCAATTTCAATTACATAAAATCTCAGCCCAAATTAGAAGATGGTAATGAGAGGTGGAAAGTGGTTTGTTTGTATCATAAACCAACTGCCTGGTTTTATTTCGTCCTTAAAGGGGGGAAAAGATACACTGTTAAAAGGATGGATTATTTTTCTGGAAATTGGTTTTCGTTATGTTATGTGTTTCATCTGCTTTAGCTTCCCTTACAAAAACAATGATACGCTTATTTGACACTGAAAGAACTCATTGTCTTTGCAACGGCTGGCAAAGAAAGTGGGGGAGAAGCTGATTCTAGTCACCTGTGAGTCTCTATGGTGTTATGATCTGTGTAGTCCTTTAAATGATTTGGACTACTGATCTATCCTCCCTTGCCATTGGCAGGAGCTGAGCTTGGAACTTTGGTCCAAAAGTGGTGGAAGGCATCAAGTGGGAAAAAGCTGGATAGATGACCTTGGGGCACAGGTGTATGTGATTTTTAAAAACCACTCCTTTGTTTTGAAGGTTATGGCCAAAGAAGAGAGCAAAAATGCTGGGAATGAACAATTGATGGTGACGATGGTGTTGTAGGGGAAGGTTTGGCTTCTTGAACCAGGTTCAGTGCTTCTGGGAAGAATGTCTTTTGGCAAGGGCATACCTGTCAAGCTGGAGTTTTCAAAATCCGGGAGCCGGTCATGCATGTGCAGTATGTTTCCAGGTGTTGGGCAGGGAAGGGGTTACTGTGCATGCACGGCCATCACAGGCAGTGGCACGCATGCACTTTAGCCAAGAAAGGGGTTACTGCGCATGCGCACAGGGGTTACTGGGTTACTGCACATGCTCAGTAACCCAGTAACCCCTGCACACATGTGCAGTAACCCCTTTCATGGCCGAACAAATTATGGGATGATGATGGGAAGGAGGGGGAAGGAGCACTAGATTATGGGATTTCCCAGCCAATCCAGGATACTTGACAGGTATGGGCAAGGGTTGAGTTGCCCTTCTCAAGGGCTCGGGAAAGGGTGGCTGCTAGATGTCTTGTGATCCTGACAGAAGGGTTTTAAATGAAATCCCATGAGGAGGGAGATAGCATTTCAGTGAACAAGGACACAGCAAGTACTGTAGACAAGGGTGTCAGTGATGCACTAGAAACCAGGAGAGTGGTTCCAGTCCATCCATTGAAGGGATAAGACAATGAGGAAGCAGCTAGAGAGAGTGACTTTTAATTTCAGATGTTTTCATACCAACCCAAAGAACATTTTTTAAAAAGAAACAGGCATTACCAAAACCTGTTGGGATGAGACTCATGACTAGAATGTAGCCATCCAAAAGTGTACACTGATCAAGAAGGTGAATACCTGTGAGGAGGTCCATGATTTTTGTGTACTCATATACATATATTTTCTGACCTATCCACAAAACCTGGTGCTCAGTTGTTTGGTTGATTTTGTTATTATCTAATAAAGGTATCACCTGCTCTTGCATTTGAATTATTTTAAGGATCACACAGGCTTTTCATATTTTTTTCTGAAGTTTCAATTTTACATCACATTTTGAGTTTCCAGAGGAGTTTGCATACATAATCCTGCCACAAACAAATAGCATGCTGACCCAATAGGTGCAGCAACTGAGATTTAAATGCCAGGCCTGCAATGTAATCTTTTGTTCTTCCTGGATATCTTGCAATTGTACAGTTGGCTCAAAAAAAAATTGTTGCTTTCAAATTCTTCCATTTTCAATACCTGCCCACAAAAATCAGACAGGAATCCCAAGCTAACATGAAGAGAGCCTCAGAGGGTTCACTATTACCAGCATCAGATGGCACTGAACTGGAAACTTACTTCTCGTGGTGAATGTGGGAAGCAGGGCTAGAAAATAAAACATTAATGACAAATGTATTTTGAATTGTAATAGGTGCCATGGCATGATCTGCATCAAAATTTTGGAAACATTTACTTCCTGGCCACTGGCACTGCCAGAACAAGCCAGCAACACAAGGTTGCTGTTACAAGGGTACGCCTGACTGTGGTTCAAAAATACCACAGTCTTTGAGGAGGCTCTTTTTGTGTACCCCACTGGTCTAACTGAGCTGGGTAAAGTTAACTTAAGACATTTGTTGCTAGATCAGCAAATGACATTGCAGGCGCACCCCCCCAATAACGGACACAGAAAACATTGAAAGTGGATAACAGCAAAGGGCCACATTTATTGATTCAATGCCCTAGTCCGAATTATAAATTTGTATTGGTAAAACGACCAATCATAATTCCTAAGGCAAGCAGGCCGAAGTAACACTGGTAAGGTACCACCCCAAAATTGCCAACGGCAATTGGTTACAATGTATCAATTTGTATCAATTTGTTTGTCAACAACAAACAAATTGTTGACCGTAGTCAATAACTAACTCATGACCCCACCCTCTGACGCGTATCCGTGAAATCACAGGGGTGATGCATGCTGGTTAGCAATCACCATCACCCCATCGCCTGGTTCGTCGTTGACCGGACAACGTTTAACTAATTTATTCCTGTCTAGTGTTGTCCAGTCAATTGCGAACCTGCCGGATACTTGTGGGTCATACTGTTTACCTTACCAGTGCTACCCGCCCATGTGACCAAAGTCAACAGTAGTAATGGAGAAAGACCCCTATATCAAACCATAGCCACAGTGTGGGGTGGGCAAAAAAGCCAGGACCCGAAGCCAATATGGGTCCCAACCAAAAATTCCCACCCGGCCCCGAAGCGACCATAATCACACTGTTAACTAGGGAGGGGGTGGAGGGGAAAAACTTCTCCGCTCCGTCGCTGAGGCAAAATGGCAGCACGGCTGCCTCGTGGCCACCCCTTTTATCAAGGCGGTGGCCACGCCCCTAACTACCCGGATTCTCTGTCCTGTGGGGGGGGGGCCCGCAAAGGGCGCGGCGGCCATTTTGGCGCCGCGCTTGCATTGCAGGCGCACCCCCCCAATAACGGACACAGACAACATTGAAAGTGGATAACAGCAAAGGGCCACATTTATTGATTCAATGCCCTAGTCCGAATTATAAATTTGTATTGGTAAAACGACCAATCATAATTCCTAAGGCAAGCAGGCCGAAGTAACACTGGTAAGGTACCACCCCAAAATTGCCAACGGCAATTGGTTACAATGTATCAATTTGTATCAATTTGTTTGTCAACAACAAACAAATTGTTGACCGTAGTCAATAACTAACTCATGACCCCACCCTCTGACGCGTATCCGTGAAATCACAGGGGTGATGCATGCTGGTTAGCAATCACCATCACCCCATCGCCTGGTTCGTCGTTGACCGGACAACGTTTAACTAATTTATTCCTGTCTAGTGTTGTCCAGTCAATTGCGAACCTGCCGGATACTTGTGGGTCATACTGTTTACCTTACCAGTGCTACCCGCCACACGGAGGGGCTTCAAAGAAGACCTGACGCCCCCCCCCAGACCGTCAGCTCGGTCAACAGGCCTGCTCGCCAATCACCCAACAGGAGGTCCATACCTCCTCGCGACAGATGGGCCCCATCCCCTGCGTACAAGTCATAATTTTGTAGACTAATATCGGGGTGATGACTGACCCGTCCCCAAGCCCTGGTGGCAAGAAACCGCGCCACTGCCTTATTGACCGCGCGCCTAGCACGGTCAAGGGCCAGGAGGTTAACGCCCCCTCTGTAAGAATGGCGCGGAACAATGTCCGACCAAACCAGGGTTGTGGCAGGCCAGACATAATGCAAGTAGGCGAGTTCCTCGCAAATCGCATGCTTGAGCGATAAGCCGGTGACCTGGCCCAAATCATTGCCCCCCAGGTGGATGATTAGAATGTCAGGCGGGTCAGCACCCAGGCCAGAAAAAAGGAAAGGCCGCAGCTCCCGCCATAACATCCCAGGCTTACCATGCCATGCGAGACTGGCGTGGTCACCCAGTCCCAGTCGGGGTCCCACTCTGTCGCCGCAGCGTAACGCGCTGCCCTGTGCACATAGCTGTGGCCCACCAGCCATACTGTCACCGGTGTAATACGACACCCAGGGTCTGCAATAAAATTGAGAAAAAAGGAAGGTAAGGTGACTGAATTGGTACTCATGGCGGGAGTGGGCGCACATAAAACTGAAAACACTGTGAGCCCCACCTCCCCATGCTGCGTATGTCAGCCCCCGAGTACCCAAAAGCAGCTGCTGTAGAGGCTGCACCAATACGGAACGAATGTGTGCCATAACGGGCACCTGAAAAACCCACCCTGGTGAGGGCTATGGCTGTCACCTTCCAAAACTGAAATTTAGTAAGGGGAGACCCATCTTGGTGACAGAAAAACGGGCCGTGGTGCCTGCCACGCAGTGCCAGGTACTCCTGTAGGGCACCAACCGGACAGATGTCTGCCAAAGAACACCGTAGCAGTCTTACTCCACTGCCTACGCCGTGCTGATCTGTTTTTGAGGAGCGAATCCTCGACTGGGCCCAGTCTTTGGCAACGTAGACATCTCCGAGTTCCAGTGCCCTACCACTTGCATCCGCCTTAGACAGCATCACGAGTTCGCTGACGCGGAGCGCTCCAAAAAAATGCCACCGTTGTGGCTGCATGAAAAAGGGCTGCCTCATAATGATCAAAACAGAGGCCTGGCCAGCCCCGGGCCAACTGGGTAAGAACCCCTGGGGAAATAGGGTGCCGGTCGTCCGGGCAACGCCCGCGCTCGCGCACCCACCCCTCCAAAACGTGTCTCACACGGAAGTCAGAGGTGGTATCCACATGACCCCCTACTTTGGCCATAAAAGCCAACGCCGAGAGCTTGGATGCTATGGTGCGAGGTGCAAGGCCCTGTGCATGGAGGTGGACCATGAACCGCAGTACATGGTCCACCGGAATAGGCCAGGTCTCTGGCAAGTGAAATTGAGTGGCAAAAGCCCTATGAACTGAGTGCTTGTTGATACGCCTTACGCGTGCGTGGCGCTAGTGAAAGGCCAATCGCCCGGTTCACCTCTCCTTGCCAATAGTCCACATCTCGTCCGGGAGTGGCGAGGGAAATTCCTCCGCATCCGGGGCCAAGGCGCGGAACCGGGAGATCTGCAGGCGGGATAAAGCATCAGCAATATCATTATTAACCCCTGGGACATGCCTGGCCCTGAACAAGACATTGAGGCGCAGGCAGCGCAGCACAAAATGGCGCACTAGATCCATAACCCTGGGCGATTTAGAAGTCTGTGCATTGACAATGTGTACCACAGCAGCATTGTCGCACCAAAAATGCACTACCGAATTAGCCCACTGTTCGCCCCATAGCATCAAAGCCCCCAGAATGGGAAAAAATTCCAGGTATGTGAGATCCCGCAGGCGACCTGTGCCTGCCCATGCCGGTGGCCACCCACCATAGGCCCACTTCCCATTGAAGTACATCCCATAACTCAGGGATCCTGAGGCATCAGACTGGATCTGGAAATTGGGGGAAGCCAGGAGGTCCGACCTCCAAAATGAGACCCCGTTAAACTCCCTCAGGAATTGCAACCAGACGAACATGTCTGCCCTGATACCCCGGGTGAGCCTAACTCTGTGGTGGGGCCTGGATAACCCTGCCATGGCGTCGCATAAGCGCCGGGCAAAAGCCCTGCCCGGTGCGACCACCCTGCAGGCAAAATTAAGGTGCCCATGTAGCACCTGGAGTTCCCTCAGGGATGCCTTACGCTTGGCCAGCAATTCCGAGATAAGGGTCACTATCCTGGACACCTTATCGCCCGGCAACCTAGAAGCCTGCTCTACTGTGTCAATCTCAACCCCCAGGAATACTAACTTGGTCGATGGGCCCTCGGTCTTTTCGGGCGCTAAAGGGACACCAAGTTCCTGCATTAGCGTCTGAAATGTATTGAGGAGACGTGCACACGTGTCCCAGCCCCGTTCACCCCCGAATAAAAAGTCATCCAGGTAATGGGCTACAGACCGGGACCCTGACCTGCGGACAAAAGCCCACTCTAGGAAAGTACTAAAACGCTCGAAGGCCGAGCATGATATGGAGCAGCCAAAAGGCATGGCCTTATCAAAATAATATTCCCCTTTAAATTTAAAACCCAGCAATTAAAGTCACCCGGGTGCACTGGCAAGAGGCGAAAAGCTGACTTAATGTCGCACTTGGCCAGCAAGGCACCCGGGCCACACGAGCGCACCATGCGCAGCGCATGGTCGAACGATGTATACCTGACCGAACAAAGGTCATCAGGTATAGCATCGTTGACCGATCTGCCGGCTGGGTAGGACAAATGATGAATAAGGCGAAACTCACCTAGGGACTTTTTGGGAACCAAACCCAATGGTGAAACCTTAAGGTTGGGAAAAGGGGGTGCAGGAAAAGGTCCAGCGACCCTGCCCGCGTCTAATTCCTTTTTAATGCTGGCCGCAGCCACCTCCTCCCTTCCTCTGAGGGATAACAGGTTGGGAGCATCCTGAGGTGATCTAACACCCATAAAAGGGATACGAAATCCCTGCTTAAAACCGTGAATGAGATACTCTCTGTCCTCCCCCTTTGGGTACGATGCGAGCCAGCGCTCCAGCATGTCCACCTTAATTGGGGAGGGTGCCTTTTGGAGAACTAGTTCTCTCCGTGGCAGCCTTGCCAGCCCACTGTCCACCCCTCCCTCTGCCTCGCGCCCCCCCAGGCTTGGGACAAGCCGAGGCTGCGTGGGGACCAGAACACGTGGGACACTCATGCTTATACCTGCAGTTCTTTCGATTGCAGGAACCATTTGACGAGAAAGTCCAGCACAGCAGGCGGGCTGGAACCCCCTGCCCCGCCGGTTGGCGGGTAACCTGCGCTGGAGCTGCTCGCTGGACCGCATGTCCACAATGGTATCTATCCCCCGGGGCAGGGCGTGTGGGTGTCATATACAAGAGCCACAGTCTCTGGCAGGGCTCATCCCATCTCATCTCGGGATGGAGGGGAATCCTCATACGGAATTCCTCATCATATGCTAGCCATGAGGGGCCCGGGAAATCTACCATCGCCCTATATATGTTGTCCAAATATTGGACCATGGGAATAGCTAGATCCGGCCGCGCCCTCTAATATACCGCCATATATATCAAATAAGCGGGGAGCCAGTTAGCCCAGGTACGCGGCGGCTTCGGCGGCGTGCCTGCTCCTTGTCCTTCTCATCCTGACCCTCCCTTTCTTCCTTGGTGGGCTCTCTGTTCAGGAGTGAGAAGATATCTACATACTCCCCCCTCCAAATCTTTTCTCTGGTAGCCTGTGCCAAGTGATCGCCCAGTGGCAAGGAATACCCTGCCGTCGGCAAAGCCGAAAAGGGGACAACAGGCCTGGCAAAGGGAGCCGGAGCTAACCCTGCCACCCCCAAGACATTACCAGCAGTGTAAGAGCCTAGGCCCACCCCCGTGGGCATGGTGGCAGTCGTTGTCGCCGGGTGGGGCACCAGAGGGGTAGTCCCCGCACCACCCGAGCGAGGCCAAGGCCACTGAAAGGCCCCCCCTATATTGGGCATATGTGTAGATGTACTCGTTTGCACCGTATACTCACATGCTGCACCCCCGCGGGCCGCCCCCACCGGGGGTTCTGGCCCACTGGGGGCGTCGGAGCTCACGACCGATGTAGAGCTCATCACCGGGGCTTGACCCGCACCAGGTTGCTGGCTGGGGAGCTGCGAGGCAGTGGCCGTAGCCGTGCCACCCGCCTGCAGCAGCTCAACCCTCCCCGCCGGCTGTTGTCCTGCTGCCGTTAGCGCCTCCAAAGGTACCCCAAAAGGGGCACCTGCCTGACTGGCCCGGGCCAAAGACGCCTCGAGGGCCGCAATACGGGCCAGTAAGGAGTCCACATTAACCCTGGGTAAAGAGCCGGCCGGCCCACCTGATCCTTGCATGGGGACAGGTCCCTGCACCCCAGGGGCCGTATATTGCCATTGACTACCGCCGAAGCCCGGGAGGGCTGGTGGATTAACCTGCCAAGGCAGGGAGCCGGGCCACCCCCCAAGGCTAGAGGGCCCCGGGAGAGGCTGCGGCCCAACAGGAATAGGCCCAACCGATTGAGCAGGAGGATGAGCGGTGCCCACCGCTCGCGGGCCGCGGGCCGGAGCTCCCTCCGCGCCCGCACTTTGATCGGGCCAAGGGGCGATAGCCCCCATGCCACCAGCCCCGGCCGGGGATGGCAAAGGTGGCTGCTGGGGAGGCGGCACCGCGGTCCTCCGACCCGGATTACGCCTCCGAACCACCCGAGCTGCATTCGCAGCAGCCTTCTTTTTGGAAGGCATCTCACCGCAGCAGAAAGGGAAGCTAGCTAGTAAACGGAACTAAAAGGCTTCCCGGTAGCACCAACGAGCGACGGAGACGCAGGGGAAAAACTTCTCCGCTCCGTCGCTGAGGCAAAATGGCAGCACGGCTGCCTCGTGGCCACCCCTTTTATCAAGGCGGTGGCCACGCCCCTAACTACCCGGATTCTCTGTCCTGTGGGGGGGGGGGCCGCAAAGGGCGCGGCGGCCATTTTGGCGCCGCGCTTGCATTATCATCCCGGGTCTAGGTATGCAACGAGTACTTCCTTGGTTCTGAGGATCAGAGGGCTGCTCCTAACATTCACTTGCGCTTGCTATCAGCCTGTTCTTAACTGCTGGATGAAACACATTTTGCACAGCAAGTATATGTGATTTTAAGATGATTGTCAAGTTCCTGTCATGTCATTGAAACAGCATACCTTGGCTTTTTTGCCATCTGCATAGATTGTCTCCTCTGAAATATGGGAACAGTTGAAACCCCCACTGCAGAAATAATTACGTCATTGCGTAACATCCGTGGCTTATTTCCACTGCTTAAGCTCACACATGTTGTTCTGATTTCCACTCTTTAGTAGGTATTTGTTCTTTTCAGTGCTCCATGCTTTAAGGAGATGAGGTTCAGCTGGTCTGTTGATGTTATAGAATATGGAATTCTCATATTAAGGTTTCTAAAATCATCTGGGAATATTTTGCACCATGTCTTGTTCATGATGCAGTATTACCTGGTATCACATCCAATGGCTTAACAAAATATTAAATTACTGGTTTTCTTATGTCACCCTCTAAAGCTCTTGTTTTTGTATTGCTCTATATTTATGAAGTGTGCAAATGCAATCGAGAAAAACAACTGTGTGAGGGGGAAAGCTATTTATTTTGGGCCTGACCTTTATTTAGCAATATTTGAGCTAAGATATTTACCTTGAGGCTTTTGGAAATCAGCTATGTATAATTGGTGTTTTATTATAAATATTAAAAAAATAGCCTTAATAAATCCACATAAGTCTGAATCAATAAATCAGGGTATGTTGTACCACAGCATAGGTGCATGAAGTTAAGAGCTGGAGAACTATTCTGAAGCTGGACTAGATGCAACCATAAGAAGATGCACCACTAAAAAGCCCATTCCAATGACTAATGTTTCAAACTGAGGGTTTGCATTGACTATTACATCAAGTAGAAAGATCATCTTGTGCAGGATGCAAGAACAGTCACTAATGACATTGACGCATTTCCAGCGGGTGCTGACACATTTCTGGTGGGCACTGACATGTTTCCGGTGGGCATTGACATGTTTCCGGTGGGTGCTGATGCATTTCCAGCTGTCAACGACATGTTTGGAGCAATGTTGGAGGCCGGATTATTTGGTGCTGTGGGTTGGATCTGACCCATGGGCCATAGGTTGCAAACCCCTGGTTTAGGGTCAGAGACATATTTTTACAAAACATCAAAAGAAATGCAATTTGATTGACCATTTTGGAGGACCACATCATTTAGTAGAATAGCAGAAATTACAATTTTATGGAGCAAATATATTGTACATGTAAAGTGTGCACAACTTGTTGTGACTAACAGCAGATAACTTATGAGGCATTAAAGCTCACCTCAGTTGTTTGATTGGGTGCAGATCACCTGACTGAGAAATGTCTTGGCACCCCATCATTTAGCCACAATTAGTTGTGGCAAATTATGCCAATCTCATGTGAACCCCAAAATAATTTTGTCTATTATTTCTAATGGCTTAATCTATAATGATTTTGATTATTGTATAGCATATGCAGGATTTAGTGAAACCCTCAATTACCATGCTGTTCTTTCAGACATGCTATTGTGATAGACAGAAATCTATAAAATGACACTCTTTTGCAGAGATGGGGCAACAGATGGGACTGAATGTTCTCTTTACATTATAAAAATGTGCGTTTTTAGTTAGCAGTGTAGTTTGGTAGGACTTACTGCCAAGTGGTGCCCCCTCCCCACCACATTCGCAAAAGTTTTGCAAACCTTTAACTAGTCTTTAATATTTCAGCTCTTTTAAACACTGTGTGTTGAACGAATTTGACAGAAAGCCTGAGATGTTTTATAAAACATGCCCCAAGTTCTTACATTTCTTTTTTTTACACAAACTGCCATTCAAAGCATCTCACCCCTTTCCTCTGTTGAATGTGTCATCTTAATGATGCCTATTTCAGTGTGTCCCACCCTTTGCTTCCACCTTTCATTGTGCTGCTGGCAAGAAGTATGAGCACAATTGCTTTGGGATATAGATATAATGTGCACTTGGAAGCACTGTCATGCTCCTCTGGAAAATATATATGGTGCCTAACAATTAATAAATCTACTGTATCATTTATGAGGATATAACTTGCCAAAAATTCAACAGTAATCAAGGAACTGGGCAGAATGCGTACTTCAGTTTAACTACTAATGTTTTTGACTGTTCATGTTAGCAGAATCAAAAATTACTTCGCTCCAACACATGCATGTATAGTTAATGAAGTGATGACCACTTAGTGAAAATATGTAGATAATGAATATTTAAGATACATGTACAACAGGGTATCATTTTTTAAAAAAGGGACAATTCAATCTGTAATCTTTATGAAGCATTACTTCATCCAGTCTACCAGGGAATTCTATGAAGATTTATCGGTTTCAATATTGTTTCATCTTAAATTATAAGCCTTTGAGAGTGGCTTACACCACCACCACCACCACCACCATTCTGTATACAAAAGACTGAGGGGAGGGAAATTTTAAAATTTAAATTAAATGATGGGAATACCATCTAAGCCATAAACTCATGGGCAGTTCCACGAATCAAATACCTAGTTGGAATGATGGATTGGACCCAAAGTGAATTAGAAGAATTGAACTGAAAACCATGAAAATTAATGAACATGTACTACACCCATAAAGTGACATGGAGAGGTTATTTATTTATTTATTTATTGTTAAATTTTTATACCGCCCACTCAGCCAAAGCCGACTCCGGGCGGTTCACAACAGTGGGTAAAAACATATAAAAACAAATAAAACAGATAAAAACCAGCAATAAGAACCCACACCTAAAAAGAGAGGGGTGCAGGAACTGAAGAAACCATGGGGCAGGCATCCTCCCCTATATTAACCACCCAACGGAAGCCACCCCTCCACCTGCACCCCAAACTTGGCGCGCCAGCCAGGTTTTTAGTTCTTTTCTAAAGGGCAACGACTCCGTCTGGAGACAGAGTTCCACAGGCAGGAGGTTCCAAAGGGCCGGTGCGGACACAGAGAAGGCTCTCCTCCTTGTGCCAGAGAGGCGAGCCCCCCTGGCCGATGGCACAATTAGAGAGCCCCTCTGGTCCGCTCTGGTTGGACGGACAGACGTCCTTAGGGCGATGCGGTCTCTAAGGTAACCTGGCCCACTACCATATAGGGCTTTAAAGGACAAAACCAGCACCTTGAATTGCACCCGGAGGTTATACTTAAAATGAAAAAATAGAAGTTATGAATTAGTACAGATAGAACAGGTAGTATGATTATATCAATAGAAATGATGAGCTACTTAAGGCAGTGAAAATGGAAAACATTTTGGAAAAAACAGAAAGAAAGGTGGAATATAAGAAACAACAATTTGAAGATAAGTTAAACAATTGGAAAAATAAACCAATGCATACACAACTCATGAGAAATAGTGATGAAAAACATGATAACCTAACTTGAGCATGGCTAGAACTGGGGACCACCAAGAAAGAAACCAAATAACTGATTTTTGCTGCGCAAGAACATGCACTGTAAACTAATGTTATGAAAGCTAAAATTCAAAGAATTAGTGCAAACAGCAAATATTGACTTTATTAAGTAAAAGATATCACATCTGTATCACATCTCAAATGTAAATGTTCAAAGACTGAGCTGACGGACTGTAAAGGAAGACAGAATAGAGTTGCAAAATTTATATGCTGATCATTTTGTAAAATTATAATCTGCTAGCATCCAAAAATCCATGAAAACATCAAGTAGAGGTGCTAGAAAATGACCAGGTTGGATTTTCAGATCCAACCTGCCATATACCTTGAGTATAAGACACCAGGCATAATAGTAAAAGAATGAAGAAATGTCTGAATAATTGACATTGCAATTGCAAGGGATGACCGATTTGAAGATAAAGATCTGGAAAATTTATGATTATGGATGAAGCACACTTCAGTGGTCCCTATAGTCTTTGGGCAATAAATAAACATTTATGGTACTGATCTTAAATCAAGGTTTTTGTCCACTCCAACATTCCTTAATCTAGAAAAATATTTTCCCCAGCATGGATTGGAAAAATAAACTCTCTTTTTCTTCCCAAACATTAGCGATTAAGAATTCTCCCTGGATAATCATCTGAAGTGTCCTATTCTCCAGCAGGTCAAGGTTCATGCTACTCAACCATTGCATGGTGTACTGTTGCAGTCCATTTGTTACTTTGTAGAAATTGGGCCCTAGAAAAAAACCATAGATGTTTAGATTCTTCGTCATGCATATCAGGGAAATGAAAAGACTCACCAAGCCAGTGTAGGTGCATTGTTCATTGAGTTTGTCTCTGTGAAGAATGCTGGCTTGACAGCAACGGGGAGGAAAGGTCTGCCCTTCATGAAAAGATGTGACACAAAGATCTACATTTCAAGCACATCTTCTTTTCCTATAGAAGACAAAATGCTTCATGATGTCAACTTTTTCTGGATATCTCAAGGCCATATCCTTTTCCCCCCATTTGGTTCCAGGTTGGAAATAAAGAATATAAACCAAGATTTGTAATTATCTTGTTCAGACTGCAGGTTTGTTTGGCTTGTAAAGCTTGATTGCAAATTCAATGGTATTTCTTACCAAGGTTCTTCCTTAGTTCTGGAAATAGAATAAGATTCTAGAAAAAGGATTTTCATATTTCTTGAACTATTTAGTCCATAATCTTTTATTTTTAGAGTTCTGTCTTAGAGACTGCTAAATGTAGCTTACCTGGGCAAAATGCTTCAACTGGAAAGCTTTGAGACTGAGCTAGACATTGCTTCCCCCAGCTTCCTACTGAGCAGGAAAACCCCCAGGGCAGGAAATATAGATAGGAGAAGTTAGGTCCAGCTTAGCCTCAATGTTTTCCAGTTTTTGCCTTTCTCCTATGTGAATCATATTTAGGTGTCTGTCAAGAGTCCATCTGACAGGTAGGACTCCCAGAATGTTCCTTGTAAGATTCTGTACATGCCTGATTGGACTTCAGCCAGTCACAGATACCAAAGCCGATTGTTTTGTAGGCACAGGTGCAAAGTTTCTTAAATGTGAAGCCTGTCCCTTCAAATGGCATGTTGCTGTAAATTAGAAATGTATGAATCCCTCTTTTAGATCTGTTTTAGTTTGCAAAAAAAGAAATAGAGATAATCTAAAGTCCAATTGTTCCTGAATGTTGAGATGTTTTAAAAAGCTTGCATGAAGGTTTGTGTATGTGTTGTGTCCTTTCTTTTACTTATGCAGTTTGCATATTCACAGATGCAATTTCCCCCAAATGAAATATTTTAGCACAGAATTCACCTCATATTAGATGTTTTTAATTCCTTTTTTCATAAAGCTATACATTGGTATGTGAACCTTCATTTACTATACATATGTGTTGTTTTAATTTGGAAAATTTGAAGAAGATTTGATTTTATAGAACAGTTGAGTTTCCACTTATATATTGTAAGCAAAAGCAAACAGAAACACAGAAATTAGTTAAGCTCATAGCAAAATGCAAACTAAATAAGCTTTTTTCTTTAGGTCCTCCATGACCAGGTCATTCATCCAATTGGCCTTGTTTTGAGTAATTGTCCTCCTTCTATATAAGTCTCTTCCCATAATGGTTTCCTGCAACTGCTTTATATGGTTTCTGTCCAACATCCAGGTACAAACTTTCATCTTATTTGTGATGATAGTTGTTTATAAAAGAGGGTCATGATATTAATTGAATTTCCAGGTGTCTCTCCTACTAGGGGATGTGCATCAGCTTCCTGTGCTACTTATGTACCATTCAGAGGATCCAGGGATGAGTATCAGCTAGGAATAATGTCTATCTATGCACAGAATTCATAGAAGCACAACATCTTGGCAAGGAGCAGAGTGCCCAGCTCCTGGAGCCGGAAGGGCCTGGCAGCAGATTTGTCCTGAAGGTCCATTCATTGCCACAACTGATGGCATGGCATAGTGTGCCTCATCCCAGGTCATAATCTTTCATTTTTCTTATTTTCACCTTCCTTCCCCCTAATCTGGAAATATACAAATACCTGTACAAATATGAGGGGGGAAATCCAAACAGGGTGGGGCAACAAATTTGTACAGCAAATATTCAGATACACATTGGACTAGGTGGTACCTGCACACCTCTACTCTGCAATATGACCAATGTTAAATATTATAATTCCTATATGATGCAGAAGATGGCATTTTGGAAGAAGATGGCATTACAGATGCTTACGAGACTGCTATTCCAGGGAGGCATAGTGGCTTCCAATGCGAACTCCACACTGAGATCAGGCAGGTGAAAAAGGGAAGAGGCGTGTACATGTTCACCCTACAGTGTCGCATTCCCAGACCCATTTCACTTCTCCACTTCCCTAAGATGCCAAACAAAATTGCCAATCTATATCTATCATATAAAGCAGAGGTCTATGTTTGTATATCCTGGAAAGGCTCCTGAACCCCTGCACCGATCTCGCTGAAACTTGGCCCACACCTACATTGGATTTGAGAGATCAGCACTTGGGGGGGGGGGATTGGGGGTTTACACCCTCAAAATAGGGAAAACATACTTACTCTTTCCCTTTAATTAAACAAAGGTTTGATGAAGTCAGTTCAGCATTGATTAAAATATCCCAAACCCTCATAAAACTTGCAAAACTTTTCCTGTACCAACAAGTTCTGAATTACATTTTTCTTGAGTCTGTAAAGAAACAAACTCCTGAGCTTAAACAATGAAAACAGGTACATTAAAATATGAGTGTCTGAATTGTCAGTGAAAAACTACAGTAAAGATATAACATCCTGACATTTACCAGATAAACGAGGGTGGATTTATGAGTGTTAGAACTAATCAGATCACTCCAGCGGAATTCATAATTGGCTGAATAACATGGCATCAAGGGGTTGTTATGAGCATAAAAAATGAAGCAAAAATACTCTGCTACCAAATTATCTGGCTTAGAAATACAACAGACTTCACAAATCCAGTGTCATTTTTTTTTCCATTAGAGCAGACCGGGTGTACTCTCTGCTTCTTATCAATCTTTCTTTGGCTGGACTGTTAGCTCTTATATGACAGCAAATAGTAACCAAGAGATAAGTTCTTTTTTGTGTCACTTCTTCAAGGTCTCTATCAAAGATGTTGAGTCTTCATTTGTTCTCTTACAATATTTTGCTTCATCATGTCATGCCAGACTATTGCTTTGTCTGCTTCCACCAGTCTCTTTTGTATTCTTTATCACTGTTGACCTCTCTTCGCACACACACAAAAAGTGATGTTCCTGTGTACAATTGCTAAATATGTATATATCAATGTGTAGAGTCACACCATCTCTGATAATGAAAATAAATATTTGATATTCATAGTAAAATCACTGCATTTGGTATGCAGTTCTGCTGCATATGCATGACAAAATGATTGCAACAGTCTCCAGGGGTTTTGAGACAGTTGCTTGGACTCATTAGAGGCAAATATTAGGTCAAGTGGGGCACAATTCTCCCACCCATTAGTTACAAAGAGGGGTAAGGGCCCCTATCCCTTTTCTTGTAGAAAATAAAGAACAAGCTTATGGATGCCCATTGAACCAAAATAAAGAACCATTCTTCCATTCATTTATTTTAGATACTAATAGGTTATCTTGTAATGTGACCATGAGAGTCAAGGAAGGGAATTTTAAAATAATTCCCATAATTAATTTATTCCACCTGCTGTTGACTTTGGCTTCCCTTCCATTGGCCACCACCGCCGCTGCTGCTGCCACTGCCACTGCCTCTGTCTCTGTCTCTTTTTCCTCTTCCTTCCTTCCTTTGCTATATTTATACCCTGCCCATCTGGGATATTGTCCTACTCTGGGTGGCTAACAACACATTTTAAAGATCTATACAATAAGATTTTTTTTAAAAAAAGAATAAACAAACTAAATAAATTATAAATAACAAAACAGAAATAATACCGCCACCCCTCAAATTAAAAATAACTGTCAATAGGGAACAGATCTTGGTGATGGAAAGAGTTAATCAAAGCCTATTGCTTGGCCTTCGGCAGCATATCACCAAAAGCCTCTTTATAGAGGAATGATTTAAATTGTTTTTAAAATATAGGTAGAGATGGAACCTTGCACAGCTCAACCGGAAGAGAATTCCACAAAGTTGGTGCTGCCACTGCGAAGGCTCTGAAATTCAGCAAGTTAAGGTAAAGGTAAAGGTTTCCCTTGCTCGAAAGCCAGTCATATCCGACTCTAGGGTGCAGTGCTCATCTCTGTTTCTAAGCCGAAGAGCCAGCGCTGTCTGCTTCTGCAGACGTTTCCGTGGTCATGTGGCAGGCATGACTAGACACCGGAGCGCATGGAACGCTGTTACCTTCCCACCGAAGTGGGAACCTTGCACAGCTCAACCGGAAGAGAATTCCACAAAGTTGGTGCTGCCACTGAGAAGGCTCTGAAATTCAGCAAGTTATTCATTCTCAAGTTAGTATTTAGAAGCAGGCAGAAAGTATGAAGAGTAATATACAGGTGTCAGTGCAGTGAGTAGTCCAAGCAGTGGGAGCAATAGCAAAATGGGAGTGGTAGAACAATCATCATGGCAGATCACCATGATGATAGCCAATATTTGGAATTGCCAATGACCTATGAATGTGTGACATCCATTTTTAAAATTGATAGGAGGAGGAGATTTTTCAGATGTCAATTAAAAAAAACAACAACCTTAAAACCCCACTAGATCTTAAATTCAGTTCCATGCTTAAATTTATGGCAGCTATCTGCAGTCCTCTAGGGTCACACAGACTCTGTTCACACAAGAAAAAAAAAGGTAAAGGATGAAAATCATGCCTGCCACAGCAGATCGCTTAAAATTCAATTGATTTTTAAGGGGGGAAGCAGTGGGGCATGATGCCTTTATAAAGTATTTCACTACAACTACAGTGGACTGACCTTTGTGAGAAGAAATACAAAGAAACACGGATGTGTTTTAAAGTCCATCTGTATAAAATATTTAGTGCTCCTAAGTCCTTTCATCTACTGTATGAACAATTTCCTCCACCTATGAACATTCAGAATGAGCCATTCTTCTCAGAATTGAGCAGGCTATTTCTGTAGAGTAATTTGCTTTTGACCCATGGTCTTAGCTTAACCATTGAACTGGTTCTAAACAAGATACTGTATACTGATCATGATATGGCCCATGATATTTCTTATATAGGTTCATTGTCTTTTTGTGCAAAGACTGCCTCTAAGTAGTGCCTTCTGTTACTTGAAGAAAGCATTCAAAATGCATGTGGCATTATCCAGGCTCCCTTGCATGCACATGTAAATGTACACATATGCCCAATTCATACTTATGAGGTCTTTATGCCAAAATGATGCACTAAGCCAGGGGTTGCCAACTTTTTGAAGTCAGGGGCTGGGTCACGTTCCCTCAGACAGTTGGCGGGACTAATGGCCCAGCCACTGCTACCACTGGAATCGGCCACAGACTCATTTACGGCTGTTGCAAAAGCATTTACAATAGTCATAAATTAGTCTGCGGCTGATTCCAGTGGTGGTGGAGGTGGAGAGGCAGTGGTTAGAGTGAGGGTGTGTACCGGTTGATTTGGAACCATGGGCTGGATCCAGCCCATGGGCCATAGGTTGCCTACCCCTGCACTAAACCTAAGGAAAGGGTAATTGCTGAATTGTGTGCGAGAATATACTTCAAGTCCCTGATCTGGAACAATGAATGACGTTGAGCCCTGGTCTCCATCATGAACATTGAGCCCCAGCTACATCGTGGAAATTGAGCCCTGGCTCCATCGTGGACGGTGAGCCCTGTTGTGGACACTGAGCCCTGGGCTCTGTTGAGGGTGTTGAGCCCGGGCTCTGGCCACACTAATGTTCAGTGGCGGTGCTGATAGAGGATAATGTGTTTACGGGATTGTTCATTGTCTTATTGTTTGAATATATTTATTGGGATTTAGTGTGCTTTTGCTATTGTGTGATGTACTGTGATACCATGTTTAACCACCCTGAGTCACTCTGCAAGTAGGGCGGCATACACGTGGGAACAAATAAAATAAAATAAATACAAATGAAATTGTTTTTTCTCCCCTTCTCCCACTCAGGCAATCATTAAATTGTAATTGTAAATGCTCCAATGGGAACCTTCCCAGTAGTGGTGGATAGTCCAGCTGTAAATCCAATGGAGAAGTATAAGTATTATTTGGGCAGAGTAAGTAGAAATGTTATGGCTTGCCTTCAGGATGTTGGAAGCTGTGTCTTCTGAGACATGATGTAATACAAACAGTGTGTGTGTGTTTTATCTCCAGATGAATGGATATGAGATAAGTGGGAAGACTGTGGCCTCCCAGGTGTAGATGAACTTCAACTCCCATAACGACTGGCCATTGGACATTGGTCCCCTCCACTACTCTTATCCAGCTTGACTGTGGGAGGGTATTGGAAACACTGGCAAGCTTGAAAAGTTTCATCCTGGGCTAAGGAGTGCTTAAACATTCCCTGAGTTTTGTTCTGTCAATGATATTTTCCTTCTTATTTGAAGCACATAGAGTATTAAATTCTCCCTCTCCTTCCTCCCAGGGATTGTTCTTTATGGATCAGGTGCCTGCAAGTTCCAAGCCATCTAGTAAAACTATTTTGAGTTTCCCTATCTCGGACATCTTTATCCTTGGATGCTTGTACACAGACAGTTGTCAAACTGTCTCATTTTGTTGTTTGGATTGCTCCTGCTTTTCTTCTTGTCTGCTGCATTCACCTTGATACTTTGTTCCTACTTGCTCTTTGTGTCTCCGTGCAGCTGTAGCTCTTCAGACCACCCACACTGCTTTTAAGTGAGACTCCTTGGCACCTGGTTCTCATGGTTTCAGCAAGTTAGTACTTTGCTTAAATAGTTTAAAGTGTGTAAACCAGCTGATAAGTTGACACACTTCCAACTATGTAGCTGCATTAACCCACCTTTCCCCATGCACTATTTTAAAGGGATTAATGTTTGTTAAGCCCTTCTGCATAGGATACAACAGGTTTTGTCCACCTTTCAGTATAATAATGACCAGGTCTTATGTACAGTAGAACTCCAGATAACATCCAAACTTGGTTCCACAAGTTGCAAAATTGTCCCAAAACTGACGTTATCTGGGATCATGCTCCGGATAAAGTCAGTTTTTAGCCTTTTTGCGACATTATCTGGAGCATCACATGGTACATAACGAACGCAGCATTATGTGGATTTGACGTTATCAGTTACCATCGTTATCCGGAGTTCTACTGTATTTGCATGATCTTGGAGTCACAATCTTCCATTCCATCTGTGAGTTCAACATTTACAAAGCTGATTATTACGCAGCACAGTTGTAAGGACAGAGGTAGGCAGATCACATACAGTCCTCTGACGTATCATCTCTTGCCTTTTTGATTTCTCTGTTCTTTGGATTTAGATTGGTACTCTCAACATTGACTTTACTTCGACTTTCCCCTCCTACCACTGCAATCTTTCACATGTAGACATGGACAGCCAACTCGATGATTTTGATATGTAACATAATTTGACTTCATTTAAGATGCTTTTTGATGGGCCTTTCAAGCACCAAAATGCAACCTGGGGTCCTTTGCTGCTGGCATTCTGAGGGAGCCTGTTCTCCTAAGATTCTCAGCCTCAGATGTCAATGTTTGGTGCAAAGATGCCAGTGGAAGCAGAAAGAGGTACAACATGTTAAAAACAACAGGACCAATGTTGTGAGTACAAAATTAGCTAAAATTATTTATTTGACCGTATTCCCTTTACAAAGCAATGCATCCAATTAGAATCAGACTGTAGCATGAGCAGAGCCATCTTGGAATTATGAAACCCTCTCTAGTTAAAAGTTGTTTACAACTAGTTTGCTGAGGAACACACCCAAAAGGGTCTTATCTGAAGTAAGCAGACATGTTTACTACTGAACATGATAAAGTGTGAAATGCTTACCAACCATGGGGGCCACTCGGGACTGAAGAACACATGTGCATGGCTCTTGAAAAGTATGAAAGTCTCATTAAAATGCTCATCATGGTCCTTGATTCTCATGGAATCAAGTACCAAATGTGCACACGTCATGATCATGTTTTATTGTGTTATGTTATGCTATTATTGAAAAACTTAGATAAAATTCTCTTTTTCCATTTCAAAAGCTCTCTGGCTGATTTATTTACTTAAAAGCTGTTCATCTTTTTGAGAGTTTAAGTGACAATGGTACATGCCATAAGGAAGACTATTGTGAAGCTGATTTACAATTATCAGATCACTGGTGTTTCTATCACCTGCTATTGAACCTTCATAGTGGATATCTTTTCTCAGCCCTGTTACCATCAATCCTCTTAACTGCTGCATAGCTCAGTGATTTGGCTCAGAGTTCGATTTTCCCCTGTACCTTGTGGTCCGGGGATTCAGCATACAGGAGTCCGCTCACCCGATATGGGGTGTGCACCCCAAAAAATGGCAGAAGGAGTGGGAACTACAACCCCCATGAACCCCCATGATGCCTTGTGCACAAAAAGACGGGAAGGAATGCCAGGAAGAGTGGAGGTCCATATGGGAAACAATGAAAGGGGATAAGGGGTGCATGACGTGGATGTCCATGTGCACAGAATGCAAGCGCGGCGCCAAAATGGCCGCTGCACTCTTTGCGGGCCCCCCCCCACCCGGACTCAGACATCCGGGTGAGTTAGGGGGCGTGGCCACCCCTCTTTAAAAGGAGTGGCCATGAGGCAGCTGAGCTGCCATTTTAGAAAAGCGACAGAGAGGAGAAGTTTTTCCTCCGTCGCTCCTTGTCTCTTTAGAGAGCCGCTCCCTCCCCCCTTTTCGCCTCTTTCCAAGAGGCTTGATTTTGCTAGCCTCTGTTCGAGGCTTCGTTCTCTTCTCGCCTCTGTGCTAGAGGCTCGATTGGCTTTTAGAAGCGACGGGGCGGAGAAATTTGCTCCGTCGCTTCCCCCTCTGTCAGCCTCTGTTCGAGGCTTCTTTTACCTTGGCTTGCCTCTTTGCAAGAGGCTTGATTTCGCTCCTATTTGTTTCCTCTTTGCCTGTAACCGAGCAGAACTGCTGGATAGCTCAGTGGTTTAGGAATCTGGCTGCAAAGTCAGAGGCTGGGAGTTTGATTCCCCATGGTGTTTTCTTGCTCGTAGGGGGATCGCGGTGGCTCAAGTGGCAAGACACGGAGTGTTAAGTGCCTGAGACGCTGACTGGGAAGTGGAAGGTCAGTGGTTTCACTTCCTGTGTACTGCAGGACAGAATGAGCTCCCGTTTTCAGCCCCAGGCCGGCCCTTCAGAGGATCCGGCCCTCGGCCCACGGCTGCCGGCCACGGGCCGGAACGATTGGGGGGAGGGCTTGGTGCTGGCTCACAGCACGTTTTACCCCATTAGGGGCCAGAGTTTTGGGCATGGCCCTATTCTGGCCCAGGCTCTCAAATTAGGGCCTCTGGCCCAATACCTAGCGGGCCGTCCAGCCCACCTGGCCCACCTACTAGGGGTTTTTCGTGGCTGGGGATGCCTGGTTAGCACGTTTGGCTGTGCTGGAGGCATCCTTAGCTATCCAGTGGGTGGGGGCCCCTTCCCTATCTACCGGGCCCCTTTGTGTCTGCCGGCTACTTCGACTCCTGCCGCTATGCAGCAGGTGGCCAGCTGGCTTGAGCTTCTCGAGACACTACGGCCTGTGCCCGCCGCTGTCTCGCAGCTCCCCGTTTGTCAGAACCGCGGCTGGAGTGTGTTGGAGGTCGCCCCAGAGCTCGATTTCGGTCGTGAGCTCCGACGCCCACCGTGGGCTGGAACCCCCAGTGGGGGCGGCTCACGGGGGTGCAACTGGTGAGTATTAGGTTCAAGTTGAATGCACACACATCACAGTCCATTTCCAGCAGTGGGGTTCAGTGCTCATTGCCTCGCCAATTTGTGGCTGGTGGGCATCACTTGCCATCCTATCTCAGTGCCCCTTGGTTGCATTCTGGCACGACGTTGAGGGTGGGGGTTTCCACCCCCGGGGCAGTACGTGGCGTCACAGGGGCTGTCCAGGTCCCGCTGTGTATGCCCTGTGTACATGATGTACCGGCAACGGCCCTGCCGACGCCTGGTTATTCATGACCCCCCAGTGATCATCTGACCCAGATCATGAGGGAAAAGATTTGGTGGGGGGGGAGTACATGGATATATTCTCCCTATGAACTGAGATCCCAATAAGGATAGGAGGTACGGACAGGAGGACAGAGACATTGTGTGGTCCCGCCATAGTAAGCCACCACGCACTGGGGTGTCTGCCCCCGGGACAGTGTTGAGCATCGCAGGGGCTGTCTGGATCCTGCTGCGTAGGCCCTTTATACAGAACGTGCCGTCAAGGGCTTTGCTGATGGCCGGCTATTACTTGCCCCAGTTGATTATTGGCCACAGGCCATGAGGGGTAAGGGCTGGAGGGGGACATGTGGATATTCTCCCTATTGAACTGCAAGCCCACTGGGAGGAGAGAGAAGGACAGGACGGCTGAGACAAAGAGATGTCCCATCGTCGTTAGCCACCGCGCACCTTGGGGGCCAACTGGTTGTCGGCATACCTTGTATGTATTGTGGTATGCCGCAGGGCTTGACCTGTTTGGGCCATCCTGATGTCGATCGGATGGGCCCATGACAGTTGGCTCATGGTGAGGAATGTGGACGAGGGTGGCTATATATATCCCGAGGGGAGGTGGGATGAGTCCTGTCAGCAAGGGTGCTCGTGTACATCAGTCCACGGGACTGGTGCCTGGTGATGGGTACCATGGTGGTCATGCTGAGCAGCGGGCTGTTCAGACACTGGCTCCACGCAAACTGGTCGGGCAGGGGGGGGGGGTTCCGGCCCGCCTACTGTATTCGGCCTGCTCAGCTGACGATGTGTGTACTAAGCACCACGGTCGTTACCGACTTAGTGCCCCCTTTTTGCGCTGGCCCTCACGCCGCCTCCGCGTGCCCGCGGTTTGGTGGGTTATGGGGCAGAGGTGGGGGTGCACAGGGACGATCAGAGCTCCATCTGAACCAACTAACCTTGTCATAAGCCCCCCCCCGTCCCAATTATAGTCAGCCAGGAGGGATGTCACTCAGTTCATCCAAGAAGGGAAGGGGCGGGAAACCTGCTGGAGGGTTTTCAATGGGGCTTTTGTATCCATTTGGGGGTGTTGGGGGCCCCAGGATGCTACTAATCTGGTTCCCTTCCAGGGTAACGGAGAGGGGGCTCCACTGTCCACAGCTAAGGACGTTGGGGGCTATGAGAGTAGCGGGAGCCCTTCTTGGAACCACCTTTCCTTAGTCGAATGTATCCCCCATGAAGCTCATACTGAGCTAGAAAATGGGTGAATGTCATATAATCCTCCATTCAGCTTACCCTGTGGGTGCTCCGTTCAGGGATGCTCTTCCTGATGACCTTGTTCAGTCAGGTACTCGTAGTTGCCTCGGCTACTATGGGTGGCGTGCTCACGCAATTCTGGTGCTGTTTTGGCACAGTGTGATATGCACTCGGCTTTCAGCTTTTTGCCAGTGCATCCCATGATTTAGACCTATTGGGTTTTTAGGTTTCGAGGGGAATTTTAATTAGATAAGGCCAACCCCCTTCTGACAGCATTAATTCAGGTTCAGCACCTGACCGATGTGGGACTTTCGTTCAGTGGGCATTTGCTCACAGGTTGGGGTCTCGGTCTCCAGCCCATTGCCTCGACGACTTTGGGTCCGGGGTTAAATGGGGCTTGGACACGTGTACGCGTCTCCTCATCACAATTCAGACACTCAGGTGGGAACTGGGTGTCCCCTTGGCGCCTGAATAGACCGAGGTCCCATCTTCTAACCTCACATTTCTGCCTTGATGCTGTCGCGCGGGCATCCAGGTTAACCATTGATACTGTGGCTTGGATGTCCATGGCGATTTTGGCATTGATTGCCAAACATAAAGTGTGCCTTTGGGAATTGTGGTTAATTCATTGCCCCCCTTAATTTGTTTGCTCTGGCTCAAATTACTCCTGGGTTTAGAGGCGTCTCTTCTGGGAGATCAGACCTAGTGGTCTGCCCTAGATATCTAGTATGGTCAGATACCTCCGGCTCTCTGACTTATAGGGTTCACTCCGAGGGTGGGTGCACGGACCGTCCCCGCGGACACCTTCATCGTGTTTCCTCCCCTTTTAGAGAGCACTGTTGCTATGGTGCAATGAGTGGGCCTACTCAGTGGTCCAATTTCGGCATTACAATGCGGCAGTGGTGCACATTGTCAACACCCAGACATGCAAATCCCCCGGGTCGTGACATTAGTTTGTCTATTCTTTTGAGAAGCCTACGCCCAAATGTGCTGTTCCAGGCCAGACATGTTCTAGGTATGAATAATGATATTACTGCTGCTTTCCCCCACCTGCAGATCACCCGGTTCCATGCCTTACTCCGGACGCAGAGAAATTCCACTCGCCACGTTTGGCTGATAGCTGGACGTTAGGCGAGCTGAAGGGAACCGGACATGTCATTGGCACCTCGCACGCGTAAGGCATATCACTATGAGTTCATGCGTCATATTGGGGAGGGGTGGACATGGGAACGTGTCCGCGGCCCCTACACGCGTCACTCCTTTTCCCAGAGTTTTTCACCCACCTTGCACGAGGCTGGCATTACTTAGATACAGATAGGTGGGAGGTGGCTCTTAGCCACGCAGCTACCACGGTAGCCTTTTTGGAGCGCTCCGCATCGGTGAGAGGGTGCCGGAGTTGGTACCACCTGTGTAAGGCGGAGGTGTCTCGTAGGGCACTGGAACTCGAAGATGTCTCTGTCACACATGAGTGGGCTCGAGTGGGGATACGGTCCTCACGGGCGGTTCAGCACGGTAGTCAGTGGTGTATACTGCTACTAAGTTTTCGAGACATCTGTCCGGTTGGTGCCCTACATGATTTTTCGACAGTGCCTGCTGCGCGCCCCAGCCTGTTTTCTGCCACCGGGATGGGTCTACACTTACCATAGTACAGTCCCTGAGGGTGACCGGTGCCGCGTTTTGCGGTGTGGGGCCCGTTTTGGCACCATTTACTTAAGGTAGGAGTCGCGCTGATCGCAGCTACGTTTGGGGTACTCCGAGGTGGATATGCGTCTACGCGCAATTTCAGATATGTACGTCCCCTCATTGTATGAGTACCTGTTTATGCCCTTCACCTTTTTTCTCCTCTTTTACAGATCCTAGGGGTCTCAACACACCAGTGGCAGGGGGCTGGTGGGCCGCAGCTATGTACATTGGGCAGCGGTATATGCTGAGTGACAGAGAGTGGACCCCGGCCGGGCTGTGTGCATCCGCACGTATGCTATGGTATGGTATGCGCGGCACATGGGGGTGGGAACTGAAGCCATTCCTGCTGTCTGATAGGGATGCTGGACCGCCCTATGTTTTACAGGCACCCCGGCGGCAGCAATATTATACGGATCACTGCTGTTACTAAACCGTCGGGGGGCTGTGACCTGGCTTTTTATATCACGTATGGCTTACATACGGTCGCTATGGTCTAACATCGTGCCGAGACACCAATTTAGGGGAGATGCGGATCTCCCTAGTTCGGACTGTTCCGGCAGTCAGCGGACGGGGCTGTGGCTCCATTCCGTTCTGAGCATGGCTGTAGGACGGCCATTGGATACCGGATGATAGGATTAGACAAAATTTTGCTGGTAAGCGGGAGAAGGGGTCCACCTGTCGGCTAGAGGTATGTACCTTGTTCTTGGTGTGATGCAAGCAGGCCTGGCGACCGAGATGACGGTCTTGGGGGGGGGCGTGAGTCATCATGGATGCCTCCCCGTGTGGCGGGTAGCACTGGTAAGGTAAATATTGATGACCCATAGGTATCCGGCAGGTTCGCAATTGACTGGCCAACACTTAGACAGGTACAGGTGTAATCACATTGACCGGTCAACGACGAACCAGGCAAGGGGGTGATGGCAGGAGCTATTCAGCATGCATCACCCCGTGATTTTACGGATACACGTCAGAGGGTGGGGTCAGTAGATAGTTTATTGACTACGGTCAACAATTTGTTTGTCTCAACAAACAAATTGATACAAATGGATACATTGTAGCCAATTGCCATTGGCAATTTTGGGAGGAACCTTACCAGTGTTACTGTGGCCTGCTTGCCTTAAGAATTATAATTGGCTGAGTACCAATTGAAAGTTATAATTCGGACTAGGGCATGATTCAATAAATGTGGCCCAATGCCGTTATCCACATATACCGGTGTCTGAGTCCTTCTTTGGGGGGTGCGCCTGCAATGCAAGCGTGGCGCCAAAATGGCTGCTGCACTCTTTGCGGGGGCCCCCCCACCCGCACTCATACATCCGGGTGAGTTAGGGGGCGTGGCCACCCCTCTTTAAAAGGGGTGGCCATGAGGCAGCCGAGCTGCCATTTTAGAAAAGCGATGGAGAGGAGAAGTTTTTCCCTCCACCCCCTCCCTAGTGAACAGTGTGATATTTGGGTTGCTTCGGGGCCGGGTGGGAATTTTTGGCTGGAACCTACAATTGGCCTTCTGGTTCTGGCTTTTTTGCCCATCCCACACTGTTGCTATACAGGGGTTCTTGCTCTTGACTTTGGTCACATGGGTGGGTAGCACTGGTAAGGTAAATATTGATGACCCACAGGTATCCGGCAGGTTCACAATTGACTGGCCAACACTTAGACAGGTACAGGTGTAATAACGTTGACCGGTCAACGACGAACCAGGCAAGGGGGTGATGGCAGGAGGTATTCAGCATGCATCACCCCGTGATTTTACGGATACACGTCAGAGGGTGGGGTCAGTAGATAGTTTATTGACTACGGTCAACAATTTGTTTGTCTCAACAAACAAATTGATACAAATGGATACATTGTAGCCAATTGCCATTGGCAATTTTGGGAGGAACCTTACCAGTGTTACTGTGGCCTGCTTGCCTTAAGAATTATAATTGGCTGAGTACCAATTGAAAGTTATAATTCGGACTAGGGCATGATTCAATAAATGTGGCCCAATGCCGTTATCCACATATACCGGTGTCTGAGTCCTTCTTTGGGGAATGCGCCTGCAAAATCCTAACTGCAGTTGAATATGGTGTTTGCGGTGGCATGCAAGGCAATGGTTGATGCGGCATGGGCATGAGGCATCTCCACATTTGGGAAAGAAGAGGTCGTGGGTGCCCAATACACTGGTTGTGCCACAGAGGCGTGGCCATGAGGCGTGGTTGCACATGCCACAGGCACGGATTAAAGCCTCATTTTTGTCGACAGAGACAGCGCCACACAGGTGAGACTACCTTCACTGCGAAGGAATAACAGCCCTGCTATTGTGGGTGCTTCTGCATCATTCACAGGGCATGGCAGCAGATGCCCGCACCAGGATAACACCACGGGGGATGAGGCAGCCCCCCCCCAAAAAAAAACACCCAGGCAAAGCCGGGCACTCAGGCTAGTTATTACTAAATGAAGATCCTATCACTGAGTTATGCGTTCTTTCAGGAATCACTTCCTTTGGAATCTACCTGGAAACAGATACAAAGTTGCAGAATCACTCATTTAGACCTGTTACTAAGAATATAAAAGGAGAACTTGGGATCATGTAGATGTCCATTGTTCATGCCTTATGTGTATGTATGCAGAACGTCCTTTTTAAAAAACACTATCCCAATGAGACAGGTTTTAGACTGAGAGATTGTACCTGGCCCATGGTCAGTCAATAAACATCATAGCCTTCATCTTGTTGTTTACTGATCTCAAATGATGGTTTAGAGGTAAAACAGGTTGACGGAAAGAAATAGATGGGTATAAGCAGCCCGTGAATGACACCACACCACTGAACTACAGACAGCCTGTTCCATATATACGTTAAGTAAAATGGGAGGCTAGAAAATATGGTCAATCTAAAAGCTACAAGATTAAACAAAAGTCCTTCAATACCTTCCTTGGAGCTGTAATGCCTCCAATCTAGTCCAAGAGTGTCTAGATCCGTAATGGTGAACCTTGACACACCAGCTGTTCTTGGTCTTCAATTTCCAGAAGCAGGTGTGCTAACTTGGGCTTCTGGTAATTGATGTTCAAGAACAGCTTGAGCATCAAGGTTGGCCACTCCTGCTTCAGATACTATGATTTATGCAACTGAAAATAGCTTCTGACAGAATCATTAAGGGGCTCATGCCTTTGATGTGGTTTCTTATCTAGTCTGTCTTTCACAAAAGGAAAGAGTTCTGACCAATCCTGCTTTAGTAAAAGTCTCTTCAGGAACTTTAATGTAAAATAGCCTGCCATTATCCATTTCCTACACAACAATCTCCTAGTTTATATAAAGAACACTAGCATATTTTGCCCGGCAGTGCCGGGCTTTGTAAGATTGTGTTGGATAGTAAAGGGTTTCATTTTTTTCTTGAACCAATGGTGCTGGGCTGTTTTAAATGGTGTTGAAAGGTTTTGTGTTTTTGTGGCTTTGAGGCACTGCGTCCACCTGCGGCGGACTTGCACTCCCAGTGTGTGTTTTATTTTTATTTTTTGCGCTCCGGCTTCCTCAGTGCCGAGCTCTTTAAATTGTTTTTGCAAGGTTTTTGTTTTACGTTTATGCAAATTTTATTTTATTTTAATTTATTTAATTTAAATTAATTTTTTAAATTTTAAATGTAATTTTGGTTTTTTAAATCTTAATTTGTACGCATTTTTTTCTTTTGGTTTTTTGGGTTTTTTGAGTGAAAAGTGATTTCTGTTTTTTTGGTATTTTTGAGATTAGTGTGAATATTTTTGAATGTTTTGATAACCTTTTGGATTAATTTGGAATTTATCTTAATAGTTTCAATATTTTTGAATGTTTTTTCTCTTATGGCCTCTAGGTGGGGGTGGTGAGCTTTTCTTCCTCTCTAAATTTTTTCTCTTCTGTCCTCTGGGTGTCGCTTCCGGTAAGTATTCTCTTCATTTTCTCAGTTGAGTTCCGGTCGTCATGGAGTGAAGACGTGTCTTGGTAAGCTCCCTGGTTGTTGTTTTTTTTTTGGGGGGGGTTGTGTTGGGTTTTTTTGGGGGGTGCCTTTGTGAAGTTTTTGTGGTAATTTTTTGGATGTTTTTGTCTTTTGTTTTGACTGTTTTTGTGACTGTTTTTGACTGTTTTGGTGTGTACTTTTTTTTGGCGGGGGTCTTTTTTTTTCATGGGCCAGGCTCGATCCCTGGCCTGTGGAAAGAAAAGGGCATTGGGGGGGGGGGTGTTTCTCCTTTTTTTTCACAGGCCAGGCTCGAAGCCTGGTCTGTGCAAAGGAAAGGGCGTGGGGGCGTCTCTTTTTCTTCACGGGCCAGGCTCGAAGTCTGGCCCATGCAAAGGAAAGGGCATGGGGGTCTCTTTTTTTTCACGGGCCAGGCTCGATCCCTGGCCTGTTGAAAGTAAGGGCAGCGGCGGTGGGTTATTTTATTTTTTGTGCGCCGGCTGCCTCAGCGTTCTGCACACTAATGGCATGCAGGATGCTGGGGCTTGTAGTTTTGCCTGCACGTGTTTGGTTACTTCAGCGTTTTTTTCCTGCGGCTTTTTTTATTGGCTGCAGAGCGTTTCTGAACGTTCCTTTTGCTGCGCCGCTCAGCCTGATTGGCTCTGGTGCGGCGCGGCACAAGGATTGTTGGGAATTGAAGTTTCCTTTTTTTGTTTGTGTCTGGGGGGCTCCTGCCCCCCGGCCAAAAATTTCAACCCGACAGTTACCTGCGAACCGGGTTCGGGCGAGTGAACGGAGGCCCATTACGGGCTAGTGGGGCCTGGTGCAACATCCTTTGTCACATTCCAATGGTTAACGCACCATTTTATAGGTATAGATTAGGCTTTCATTGTATGTCTGGATATACAGAATTCCTGTGACACAAATGTATAATTGAGCTGTACAGCTAAGTTATTCAAAGATTGCCAATAATTTTGTTACACATGTTTGGCCTTTCATTGGTGGGCATTGCTGTGCTATTATGTAAGTTTGGTTGCACTAGTAGTTTGCTTTTCAAAGGCAAAACAGGCAAAGAGAAGAAAAAAGGTGGGGAAATATGATAATGAGAAGGAAGCACCCCCTACATATGTAAATACTACACTCTCACACAGGCTGCCATGTTATTTGTTGAGAGAAAGACAACTGTACTAGAACATGTGTGGAATAAAAGTAGTCTTTCAGAAAATGCATGTTCATTAGTAGGTTGCAACTTCATAGAATTAACTATTTTGCTTGTGAAGGGGGGGATCCCTAGTAGGGCTGGCTCAAGACATTTGGTGGTCTGAGACATAACAGCATCTTGTGCCCACTCATCCAACTCAAAATGCATAGCACTGAAATCCAGCCATGTTATGCTGCTACATGAATCAGGAAATTCACTGAGTGCCTCTCCTCACCGTGCCAATGAAAATTCAACTACAGGAGATTCAGTAACAAAGGATGTGATACCTTTCCTATGACACCTCAAATCTGATGTGTCCATCTCACTCCTGCCTAAAGGTAGAACTGACCCTGGATATTCTGATGTAATACCATGATCAATATCATGGCTTTGTATTATCAGCAGTATTTTGCACTAAAGAGTAAACCAGTTTGGATGTAATCCATTTTGTTTGAATGTAACTAGAAAGCTACCTGGGAGCCAGTAAGTACTCTATATACTCGAGTATAAGTCTAGTTTTGTAGCCGCCAAAATAAAATCCAAAAAAGGGGACTCAGCTTATACTTGGGTCAATGACCCCGAGGATCCCAAAACTGCGGTGGTGCAAATTTAAACATACATTTTTTAAAAAGCTCTAACACTACCATAAAAATGTGAAAACATACCCACACAAATGTTTGAATAAATTAATTGTACCACATTTTCATGTGTTTTAATTGCTGAAACTCACTAGCAGCAGCTGCACTTTCCACCCCTGACTAATACTTGGGTCAATCTGTTTTCCTAGTTTTAGAGGTCCAAATTAGGTACCTTGACTTATATTCAGGACAACTTATTGTTGAGTATATATGGTATATAATTGAGGGAGGTGTTATTCCTGGGTCAATATCTTTAACACAGTAGCTTCAGTCCCTTTTTACACCTGTTGTGTTGTCTGATATTTTTGTATTAATAGGGTCAAAGAAGCCAGCAGGTGAGTGAACATCTACACCCCTCATTAGGAATAATATATTTCATGTACAACCAGCTGTAGGTCAAAATAATTACTGCCAGTGTATTTGGAGACCATTGTAAAAAGCGAACTTCCCTTAATAGTGTTCATTTACTACTCTCCAGCTGAGAGATGCTGCTCATGATGGCTGAAGCTTCCAGAGGCTGTAGCCACAGCATTTAGCTCAGAGAGCCACTTAAGGGAATTATGCTGGGTGGGGGTTATTATCATCTTCATTGCTGAGCTAAAAGTGAGGGGTGGCTTTTTACAAAATTAATCTCTCTTGTGGAATATAATATACTTCGCCAGTGGTTTTGGAACGATGGGCTTTTGTGAGTGTAGAGAGCGATGTAGCGATAAAGCATACATGCGCGCACACGCACGCGCACACTTTTGACTGTGCCTACCTAGCATGAAAGCAGGTTCTCTCAGAATCTTCCAAACTTTTGCCACCTCCATTTCCTGTAAACTGGAAAAGTTACTTTTCTGAACAATAGGTCCCCAACAAAGCATAGCCTTGAACCCTTTTCTCCCAATCGTGGAGCCCTGGATGTTGATAGACTACAGTTCCCAGAAATCTTGGCAGCACAGTGAATGGTGAACACCTCTGGGAATTTTAGCTGAAGAACATCTTGGTCTAAGAGCTGAAGTCATCATTCTAGGCAAAGGTAAAGTGGCAAGTTTGTTACAAAACCTAGCTTGTTTGCAGGCAACGGAAGCCTCTTCTGTAGGGAAGCCATGCCCAGGAAGCAGTGAAGCAACAAAATGAAAGGGGATCAGGATCAGGATAAGGGAGAGCTAAAAGAAAGAAAAAACTATGACACCCAGGGTAAAATTTTCAAGTGCCATAGCAACATTATCAAGGCTAAATCAAGTTAATCCCAATTGGAGTAAACCCACTGATTGAACTGCATTTCCTATAGAAACACCTATCTTATTGTGACTAAGCCAATGAGTCAGATTTAAGTAGTACTGATGTCTGGAATTAGGGTTCGATCCTAATTTGCCAAGATAGTTGGGCAGCCACACAGTCAGCCAAAGCTGTGCTGAATCCCATACCTGTCAAGTATCCCAGATTGGCCAGGAAATCCCATATTTCACAGCTCCGTCATTCTCCTACCTGCGGCCATCCCATAATTTGACTGGCCAGGAAAAGGGGTAACTGTGCATGTGCGCAGGATTTACTGGGTTACTGCGCATGTGCAGTAACCCCTTTCCTGGCCAAAGGGGTTACTGCGCATGTGCACAGGGGTCATTGCACATGTGTGCCAATGCCTCTGACAGCCATGCATGTGCAGCAACCCCTTTCCTGCCCAGAGCCTGGAAACTTACTGCGCATGCGTGCCCAGCTCCCAGATTTTGAAAACCATGGATTGACAGGTATGTTAATCCAACTCTAGGGAGATTGGAAATTATTTAGAATCACTCTGACTCTGGCCTATTGTTCTGAGAGCAGATTGGCTAGGTTTCCAGTCTGAGAGCAGTTTGGTTCTGGTATATATGTTTTAGTACTGGCTTCACAGAATCCTTTGAGTTCTCCTGTTTGGTGTCTGTCCAAATTTTCTTTTTTGGTCAAATGTTCCAACAACATTCCTATCCATCTGTTCTTTCATTTGGAGGTGTGGCTCTTCTGCTGGCTAATCTCTCCTGGCCACCTCATTTTATAGTGATGTGAATCAAAACTTTTTTATGGTCTAAGACCACCACAGTACAGCAAAAGATAGAAGTTAAGAGGAGGGTACTTAAAAAACATTTTAGGAGGAGCATATCTGTTCGGGGGAAGAAATGGAAGCAGGGACAGACTTTACCAACTTGGGATCTAAGATCACTGTGACTGCAGCCATGAAATAAAAAGACACTCATTCCTTGGGAGGCAAGCTATGGCAAACCTAGGCTGTATAATAAAAAAGTAGGGACATCATCCTGCCAACAAAAGTCCACATTGTTAAAGCAATGGTCTTTCCAGTAGTAATGCATGGCTGTGAGAGAAGGACCATAAGGAAGGCTGAGTGTAGAAGAATAGACACCTGTGATGCTGGAGAAGACTGAAGATTTTGAGAGTCCTCTGGACTGCAAGGAGATCAAATCAGTAAATCTCAAAGGAAATCAACCCTGACTGCTCCTTGAAAGGACAGATAATGAAGCTGAAGCTCAAGTACTTTGGCCACCAAATGAGAAGAGAGGACTCACTGGAGAAGACCCTGATGGTAGGAAAGATCAAAGGTAAAAGAAGAAGGAGCAGGCAGATGATGAGATGGTTAAACAGTATCATTGACACAGTAGGTATAAATCTGGGCAGACTCTGGAGGGTGACCGAGAAGTCTGGCATGCTGTGGTCCATGGGGTTGCAAAAGGTTGAACTTGACTGTGTGACTGAATAACAACAAATATCTGCTCAGCGTTAAAGGAGTAATAAAATTAGTATTTAAAATTAATATTCTACAACTACAACTATGCCTGTGATGTAGATTTGGTAGCTTAATTAGTGATGTGAATTTCACAACCACTCACTATCAGAATGAAACAGGGGGGGGGGGGGCATTTTCCTTTGTGATGAGATTTCTGTGCCTCAGATTCCTCCTCAAACTGAGAAATTATGTAGGGAATCTCACAGGATCTGTGGAACATTTTATTATGGGTGTGGGCCTTTGCATTTTTCTGCATTGGACCCACTAAAAGAGAATGAAATGGTCCAGAATTTGGCAATTTTCTTGCACAGAAGAGTAGATAATAACTGTTGTGAGTGGAATGACCAATAAGACCGGGGAGGGGGGGTGAATATGTGTCTCTCATCTTTATAGAATATTTGGAAACCTTGCCAGAACAGAAGGAAAGGACAAAGGGGATTCTCAGCATTGTGTAATCCAGAAAATCATCATGACAAGACTTTTCTGGACTACTTTTCACGTTCCAGGTTTTCACCAACAATGGGCATTTTGCAAATCTAGGAAGTGTGCCAGTCAAATATATGAAAACTTAATATAATTGTTAGGCTGGCTGAAGCTTTCTTTAATGATTGGAATTTTAATAAGATTTGTTTCAAAGGCCTGACCTTCTGTCCTTGACCCATGGCTGGTTGATTAATTTTGTCCCTGTACAATTCTTGGTAGAAGACAGCAAGGCTCCCAGGCACTGCTTGAGGGCAGTTGAATTAATCCTGTAACATAATAGCCATAGTAACCTTAACTGTAGCTTCTTCTAGTGTTTTCTTTTTTGTAAATTGGTAATTAAAGTTTGTTTCCAGTGAGATATAGTTCTTTCAGATGAGATATATGCATGAAATTTGATTAATATTTTAGTTAGGAGAGCTCCAATTTTTTGTAATCATCTTGTTATGTCTGCTGCTTTATAAAATATTTTCCTGGCCTCAACTTCTCTTTGACTCGAGATCAGAGCCAACAGGAGTTGAAAATGCATATTTATTTCTGAACAGTGGGTATAGCCAGCCAGTCCAAATGGCCTAACTCCAAACATGACTATGGAAGCAAAACTATCTATCTATCTATCTATCTATCTATATCTCTATCTA